>OY728152.1:348040638-350540638 GCA_963277665.1 Viscum album | reverse complement strand
GCACTCTGTAAATGGAAATAAGGGGAATATGAGAAATGTTGAATTTCCACCCTGTAATAAATGTTGGGAGAAACACCCTGGAACTGGCCTGAAGGGAATGATATTTTGTTACAAATTTTGAGAAAAGGACACCAAGCTCATGAATGAAATGAAATGAAAGAATAAAACAGTTTTCAATGATATAATTTTAAATAGATGGGACATTATGAAAATTATTTTTCTAATATTCAAGTAAATTTTCCATATAAAAAGAAAAAGGGAGAACATACAAGCTAATGCGACCACTACTAATATGGTTGAAGTTCCAAATGATGTGCTGGTATGTACATTAATCATTTCATCAAAATTAGAAAATGATTTATTTGATTTTAGATCATTGCATTCATTCATATATTTTCAGTTTTCCATGAAAATTAGACATTTCCATTTTGAATTATTAATAGTGTTTTTAGTTAAAACTCCTAATGGATTTATCATTGCAACAATATTTTGTCAATCAATTACCATTGTGGCACATAAATGTGATTTATCTTCAGATCATATTTTCATAACCATGATTGAATTTTATATAATCCTTTGTATGGATTGTTTTTTGTAACATGATGCAAAAATGTATTATAAGAAGTAGGAGGTTACTATTTATTATGATTATAAGGAATCCCTTTTCTTTAGTGAGGAACCATCACCTTCTGATTCTAAAATAGATCCAGCCCCAGTAGTTCTAATTATTTCAATTATAGGGGAGGAATGGTGTGAAATATATATGGGTGAGGAAAGGAATGTTCAAATATATTATATACCTATTGTTCTAGAATATGTTGATTTGTTTCAAGTGGAATTACCTAGACATCCTCCAGAATGAGAATATTATTTTTCCACTGACTTATTTCCTGGTACAAGTCCTATATCGAAGAACCCATAGAGAATGACCTCTATGGAATTAGTGGAACTATATAAACAACTACATGAATTTATTAATAAATGATTTCATTGCCTTATTGTTTCTCGATGGGGATCACCTGTTTATTTTATTAAGCATAAATATAGATATATGAGGTTGTGCACTGACTATAAGGAGATCAATGCTATAAAAATAAATAACAAGTAACCCCTTCATCACATTAATGATTTATTTGATCCACATCATGGAGCTCAATATTTTTGAAAGATTGAACATGTATTTGTATACCATCAGTTGTGCAATATGAAGGAATAAATTCCAAAGGCATCATTTAGAAACTGGGTATGGGCATTATTAGTTTACAGTAATGCCTTTTGGAATGACTAATGAACACTGTTTTTTCCTAGATCTAAGGGATATAGTTTTCATGGAATATCATTATGAATTTTTAGTGTTATTTATTTATGATATTTTGGTATAATCCAAAAGCTACAAAAATCATGAAAATCACTTGGGCACTACTCTGAAAATGTCATGACCCGTCCTCGGGACCCGTGTCGTGACTACCCCATGCCCGCCTTCCGTAGGCCAGGGGCTGGCGACTAGCACAAAAGGCATAAATTCAGATATAAGGTAAGGAATTGCCTTTATCTAAGAAAACAAAACACCATAGAGTATAAAAGATGAAATAAACACTAAGTAAACTGAGTACAATAGTAAGTGCTAGAAAGTAAATGGGCCAGTATACAAACCCAACAAAACGTAAAGTATAACTGGAAAGAGAGTACAACAGCAGAAAAGTAAAGCAGCAACATCAAGCCATCCTCTGGAAATCCCACATCAAGGGTGGGTACAGATAGTCTCCTCAGCTCCTTGGCTCCAGCCGTCCGCTCTGAGTACGTCCCGCCAAGTGGTCCAACTCCAGGTATAGTCCCGCTCCACAAGCCTCAACAACGATCAGCATTATCTGTCGTCTACAACCAACACAATGTACTGTGGGCATAGCCTGTGCAGGGGTGAGTATACGATACTTAGTAGAGACCCTCAGTCCCCCAAAGGTCTCCCGAAATCTATAAAGGATAAACCATATGAAAGATACAAAACACAATGTATCGACCATATCCACTTAGGTATATGCCCATACATATACCTAAGTCATAAATTCTCGTTCTTCTCCAACTCATGAGCCCAAGTGCAACCCATTCCACACAAGAATGCACAACCCAATCCACATAGAAAGTAAAACCCAATCTACACAGGAAAGTACAACCCAGTCAACACAAGAATGTACAACCCAGTCTACACAGGAAAGTAAAACCCAGTCCACACAGGAAAGTAATTCAATCACATAAATGATAAAGACTGAAAATAAAGACTCATCTCACACATGTATACATCATTTGTAATGAAAAAAAGATGATCAGATTTAGTTACTGATTAATCTAACTGGGACCCACATAGGATACTAGACCACCTAATCTGTCAGACCCACATAGGATACTAGTCCATCTACACTGTCGGACCCACGTAGGATACTACAACAGAGGTCAATACTGTCAGACCTATGTAGGATACAAGTACAGTAGTCATCACCGCCGAACCCACGGAGGATTCCAGTATGGTTATCATCATCGTCGAACCCACGGAGGATTCCAATAGGGAATTATTCACCGTCGATCCCATTGAAGATTCAGGTATGGAAGTTTTTGTAGTCTCAACCAGCTCTAGGGTTCCCGCACACAACATGCTCGATTTCAGGAGGGTCCACTCCACAAGCCAAGGGGTTCGATACATCAACTGGCACTTAGTCAGGAGATGATGTATCCCAATTTTCTGTCTCATCAATAAGAACTCAACGTGACAGACGAATCGTCAATCAGACGCTCGTTCTAAGAGTTGTTGGCTTTTTCGTCCTAGGGGCCCGGTTTATTTTAAAGTTAAAACCAACCCAACCGTACTCCAACTGCATCCAAACCTCGAGCGAAGTAATCCAAAAGAATCTTCTCACTAAAAAGAATCCAACAAAGTCGACGACACGTCAATCGGACATCCAGAGCTCAAGTTATAAGCTTTTCCGCTCCAAAGGCCCAGTTGGTTTCATGTTCAAACCAACCAGCTCATACAAAAAGTTCGCCAATACCTTGAGTTTAATACACCGAAACAACCATCTTGATCCAAGGATCTCTAGGAAACTGACAGTTCATGGATTGGAGGTTCGTAGCCCATGTTATGGGCATTTGAGCAGATCTGTCCGAAAATAGGGGGTACGGGCCCGGTCCGACCCGGCCCGATACCCCTGGGTCGGCCCGAACCGGGTCGACCCAAACCAAGTCCCGGTCTGGAACGGTTGGGCATGGCCTGGCCCGGATGGCGCAGCTCGGCCCAGCCGGTGCGGCCCGGCCCGTCGCGGGGGTCTGGCCCAGTGCGGGCGGCCCGGCTCAGTGCCGGCGGTCCAACCTGGGCTAGCATGTTCGGTCTGGTGATGGTGCCCACGTGCTGAGTGGACGCAGAAGGGGGGAGTCTGCTGCCCCCTTCGAACCGAACGGAGGACCCGCTGGGGTCCGCCCTTGCTGCGCTGGTCGGGGGTTCAAACCCCTGGTTTTCCCGGATCCGGCCTGCCATAACGGCCAGCCTATTGTACCGTGAGGGACCTCTTGGTCCCACCTTATGTAGCATAGGTGGTCGGTGGTTCCGTCCTCCACCCTCTGCACTATAGCGGCCTTAGGACGCTTCCCTTTTTCGACCGACACGGCGCGGCGGCACCTCGCCCCTCCGCCACGGCCGACCCCGACCGCTCTCCTCCATGATGCTCCGGCGCGGTGCGACGGCGCCGCGCCCCTCTGCCGCGGCTCGAATCCAGTCGTGGCCCCTTTCAGTCTCAATGGCATGGCGCACCGGCGCCGCGCTCCTTCGCCACAGCCTGCACTGGTCACGGTTCATTCATTTCCGCACGGTGCGACGACACCACATCGCCTCCGTTCCAATCCATAACGAAGTACAACAACAAAGGGGAGGAGGGTCGTCCGTGTTAGTGTGGTCCTTCCTATTCTCGTTATTTCGATATCAAGAGGCAAATTATTTAATGATGAATGCTAGAATTATGTACGAACATAAAAACGAACACCTACCTCGAAGAAGTTTTCGAACGATGATCGTCGCGGGAAACGGTGTCGCGAGGTGAAGCTCTCTATATGTTGATGGAGAACGTCCAAGGAGGAACGACGTTTCCCTTTATTTTATGCGGGAAGAATATCGATAGAGGGCGCATCATCATTTTTCGGGAAAGGCGTCACACACACCAGTCACGGAGAGGGGACAAGATGGCACGTCGATCTCTCTTTGCGGTGATGACGTTCTTCATCAAGGTCATGGCGTTCTTTGTGAAAAAGATGATGTTCTTCAGAAATAGAGAATTCTCTCCCAAGATCCTCACACAACTAAACGACCCCCAAAAAAAATAAGGGAATACTTATATTATTAACACATTACCTGTGTTTTCAAAACATCCACAACTCAATCTCAAAATTAAATTCATTGAATAGTTTTAATCAATCAATTTAATATGAGAGTTGACATGCAATTAAAGAGGGAGACTGGGTGAGTTACAAATTAATCGGGGGGTTTCCATCTTTAAGAGAGGTTAGATGAATTTTTAAAGGTGGGGCTCTTGTGGGGACCACTTCAATAATATCATATCAAGAGGAGTTAGGAATTAGTGGGTCCCACCTCAACTTACACAAGTAGGTTATAATTACTAAGAGTAGAAATAAAATTGCAGCACGTATTTTATTTCAGTTTTTAATTAAACCACTTCATTTTTAACAACACCTCTCGAGCAAATACAACTCCAATGAAAGTCTTCTTAAGAAAAAACCGGCATTGCGGTTTCATAGGTGCCCTCAGATTTCGATTCCGAGCAACGTTTAAAAAGATTGAAAAACCCTCTTGTTCATTCACTGAACATACCCGAGCTAAACTTGAAGAATTGATTCTGGGCACACCGGGCCTCCGAATCAGGTTCCGTCAGAAACTGCGTACTCATAAAATCCTAATGAAAATTGAGAAAACAATTTCCTTGAAATTTCTGTGTCATTATATTACCCACACCTCAGGGATTTATGTCCCCGTAAAGTTAAATCACAAACTAGGGGAACAAATGAGGGTACTAAGCATGCATCTGAGCCTCCTGCTCCAAAGTTCTCTCTTGAAGGTTCATGTGCTGGCACCTAATGCGCACTAGAGGTATCGACCGTCCACATAGGACCCACTCTTGTCGATCCTCGATCTCCACCAGGACCTCCACAGAAGTCTCCCCATCATCGATGTCTAGCTCCCCATGTTCGATGATATGCATTGGGTTGTGCATGTATCTCCTCAGTTGAGATACATGGAAGACGTCGTGCACGCGGTGCAACTGAGGTGGTAGAGCCAGGCGATAACCCACCTCGCCTATCCTACTGAGAACCTAGAATGGTCCGATAAAGTGCGGATATAACATGACACCGTGGATAAATCTCTATAATCCATGTTAAGGTGAGACCCGTAAGAAAATGTGGTCACCATCCTCGAACTCCAATGGTCTCCGCCTCCTAACAACATAGGACTTCTTTCTGCTCTGGGCAGTCCTCATCTTCTCCAGGATGATCTCCACCATCCCCGATGAAACCAAAACCATCTCTAGTTCTACACGTACACACTCCAACACTATCCACAAAGGATATCTGAAAATGCGACCAGGTGTTGTCTTGCCACTCCTAACAACCAAATGCCTGATCTCATACCAAGAGAATTCGCTACAACATTCCCCTTCCCAGGAGTATAACTTGTCTCAATGTCATAGTCCTGGAGGAACTCAAGCCATCACCACTATCTCAGGTTCATGTCCATCTGAGAAAAG
Source organism: Viscum album (assembly GCA_963277665.1). Classification (NCBI taxonomy): domain Eukaryota; kingdom Viridiplantae; phylum Streptophyta; class Magnoliopsida; order Santalales; family Viscaceae; genus Viscum; species Viscum album. Next base: position 350,534,840 of record OY728152.1, on the reverse strand, counting down.
ATACACCTGATACTATTGAGTTGGTGAGAACCATAAACCGTTCGATCGATGAAAAATGGGTGAGACTAGCCATATGTAAGACCATAACCCCACCCTTCTTCATCTATGATCTATAAGATCTGTTGAGATTCCTCCTCTGCCGAAAAGATAAATTTGGTCTCATCCCCTGGATGAACTACATCCATTGCCTAATACAGTCAATCCTAACATGAATAGTACTATTTCATGCCATGGACGAAGTCGTAAGGCCTCGACGCTACCACCAAGACATACAACCATTACTCTCACATCCAAGGGTCGAGTCACACTATCGGCAGCAGTGTGTGGTCACTAAGTCTCTTTGAGTAGGATTCTAGAAAGTGAGGGTCAAGTAAATGGTGTTAACCGGAACCTCTCAGTATCAATTGAATAAAAAGAAAGAGAGGAACAAAATGTCACAAGAACAAGTGTCTTTTATTACTGCATCTCAAGGTACAAAGACACAAAGCATCCACAAACAAAACATCAACAAAACTACAAGAAACATAAACAAAAGTCTACATGTCTTGAGGTAGTCCCTCTCCTGTCCATCTGCTCCTAGAGGTCCATCGTTGTAGGCCTCAGCTACCTGAAGCTAAGCTCTCCCATGTCCACATATTCCCTCCGGTCGAGGTGGTCTTCTTGGTGGTATTGGTGGTAGGGCCTCAATGAATTTCCCACCACCCTCTATTCGGCCAGCTCCTCTGCCTCGTCCGCCTGTTCCCTATAGACCTCCACAGTCGAACCTCTGCCTGGGAGGTCCCTCTACCTCCTGCTGCTCATCTGCAGGGCGGGTCGTGTAGTTGCGAGCCATGTGACCCTGCCCACCGCATGCATAGCACTTCCTGCTCCTCGTATAGCCATCTCTGTTCCGAGTTCCTCGCACAACTAAACCTATTTCATGAGATTTCTCATCTGATGGTCTATACCTCTAGGTCCTCTATGTCATTTGTCTACTGCCGGCTACAGAAGACTCTGTTGCGGGTTTTCCTGGGGAGGGTCTCGTCGCTAGTGACTGCTCAACGAGAAAACATTCCACTACAAGGGCTCTCTCTAGCACGTCTGCCAGCGTCGGGATGTTGAGGGAGATCGTCAAAGCCCTAATCTCATGCCTCAATCCCTGCTCGATGGTTCGGGCCCAGATTAATGGGTCTTGTACCATGTCCGTGGAGTAGTGTGAGAGTTCGGTAAACCTCGCTGAGTACTGGGCTACCGTCACGCTGCCATGCCGTTGCTGTAGTAATTCTTGAATGTGCACCGCATGGAGGGTGGATAGAACGAAATCCGATCAGAAGAGGATCTCAAAGTCCATCCAAAGGTGAGATGCCTCGTTATGCACCTGGAGCATCAGGTTCCACCATCTACCTGCTGCCGTGTACAAGAGTCTCGCCACAAGGATCACATTGAGGTCAGCTGGCATCCCTACTAATTTGAAAACTCGTACAACTGCCTCCAGCCAATCGTCGACTGCCTGAGGGTCTGTCTCCCCGCGGAACCTGGGTGGTCTCTGATACTGAAACTCGTGCAGTGCACTAAGTTGATGTTCACACTCAATTTTTGGGGATGGTGGTATCGGTGTCTCGGTGGGTAGAGGTATGGCCGATGACTCTACTGTAATAGGGACCTACACCAAGGCCTCGTCGCTCACTGGGATGTCGTCTCATACAAAGTTAGGAACCCTAGCTGGCTGTCATCATGTGGCCATCCTGACAAGAGACAGGTGTGCCACAGTCAGAACAATATACATGGTGAGATGAAAGAATGTAATCACAAATAAAACATTTGAAACACACATGCAATCAATGTTTTCGTGTATGTAGTCGGAAACCAGAAGTCAGGGTTCTGGTGTACAGATACGTCGGTCGCCGCACCTATACTAGACTCCCTGTACTGATAACCATACTCAATACCCTTAACACTATTGCTTCACATAGAAGAAATATCAGAGTCCTGAGTTCTGTGGTAGGACCGAAATCTTATGATACCAATTTGTCACAACCCGTCCTCAGGACCCGTGCAGTGACTTCCCCAAGCCTGCCTTTCGTAGGCCATGGGCTGGGTAATATCAACAAAAAAGTAAATCTTGATATAAGTTAAGGCATTTCCATTATGTAAGAAAACAAAACACCACAGAGTATGCAAGTAGAAGTAAACTCTAAGTAAACTTGGTACAATAGTAAGTGCTGGAAAGTAAATGGGCCAGTATACAAACCCAACTGAAAGTAAAGTACAACTGAAAAGAGAGTAAAGAAATAGAAAAGTAAAGTAGCAACACTGATCCGTCCTCTAGAAATCCAACCTGAAGGGTGGGTACAGATAGTCTCCTCAGATCCTCGACTCCAGCCATCCGCTTTGAGTACGTCCCGCCAAATGTTCCACCTCCAGGTACCGTCCCGCTCCAGAAGCCTCAACTACAATCATTTCTGTCTGTCATCTGCAACCAACACAACATAGTGTGGGTATAGCTTGTGCAGGGGTGAGTATACGATACTTAGTAGAGACCTTGAGACCCCCGAAGGTCTCCAGAAATCCAAAAAGGATAAACCATAGGAAAGATACAAAACATGAAGTATCAACCATCTCCACTTAGGTATATGCCCATACATATACCTAAGTCATCAATTCCAGTTCTGATCCAACTCACGAGCCCAAGTGCAACCCAGTCCACACAGGAAATCAAAACCCAATCCACACAGAAAGTACAACCCAATCCACACATGAATGTTCAACTTAGTCCACACCGAAATGTACATCCCAATCCACACCGGAAAGTACAACCTAGTCCCCACAGGAAAGTACAACCCAATCCACACAAGAAAGTATAACCTAGTCCACACATAAAGTAATTCAATCACATAAATGATAAATATTGAAAATCAAGACTCATCTCACATAGGTATACATCATTTTTAAATAAAATGTTATGATGAGATATAGTTACTGATTCATCTAGATGGGACCCACGTAGGATACTAGACTAGCTAAGCAGTTGGACCCACATAGGATACTAGTCCAGCAACTCTGTCAGACCCACGTAGGATACTACAACAGAGGTCAATACTGTCGGACCCATGTAGGATACAAGTACAATAGTCTTCACCACCGAACCCATGGAGGATTCCAGTACAGTTTTCGTCATCGTCAAACCCACAGAGGATTCTAGTACAAAATTCTTTACCGTCGAACCCATGGTGGAATTCAGTATGGATGTCGTTGCAGTCGTAGCCAACACTAGGGTTCACGCACACAGCAAGCTCGATTCTGGGAGGGTCCACTCCATAAGCCAATGGGTTCGATACATCAATTGACACGTATCCTGGATTTTATATATCCCAAAGTTCTGTATCGTCAGGAGGAACTCAATGCGACAGACTGCGTATCAATCAGACGCCTAGTTTGAGAGTTATTGTTTTTTCGTCCTAGGCGCTTGGCTGGTTTTAATGTAAAAACAAACCCGATCATACTCTAACTGCATCGAAATATCTAGGGGAGTAATCCAAAAGAACAGTATCACTATGTGGAATCCATCAAAGACGATGGAACGTCAATCAGATGTCTGGAGCTCAAGTTATAAGTGTTTCCACTCCGAAGGCCCGATTGATTTCGTGTTCGAACCAACCCGGTCATACTCAAAGTTCTCCAAAACCATGAGTGTAATATACCGAAATGACCGTCCCGATCCAAGGATCGCTTCGAAACTGACAGTGCTTCGATCGGAGGTCTGTAGCCCATGTTATGGGCATTTGAGTGGATCTGTCTGAAAATAGGGGGTTCAGGCCTTGTCAGACCTGACCCGATACCCCTGGGTCGGCCCGAACTGGGTGGTCCCAACCCGGGTTTGGGTCCAGCCTGGTTGTGCACGGCCCGGACCAACATGGGGGTCCGGCCCAGCGCGGGTGGCCCGGCCCGGCACAGGCAGTCCGGCCTGGTGCGGGCACCCTCATGTTGAGCGGACGCGGAAGGGGGGAGGCTACCGCCACCTTCGAAGCGAACGGTGAACCTGCGGGGGTCCAACCTTACTACACTAGTCGTTGGTACAAACCCCAGGTTTTCCCGAATCGGGCAGGCCATTACGGCCGCCCGGTTGTGCCGCGTAGGACCTGTTGGTCCCACCTACTGTAGCACCGGCGGCCGGCATTTCCGGTCGCCGCCCTCTGCTCCGCCTCGGATTTAGGCCGCTGCCCTTTTCCGACCGGCGCAGCGCGACGGCACCGCACCCATATGTCGTGGCCAGAATCCGGTCATGGCCCCTTTCGGTCTCAACGGTGCGGCGCAACGCCGCAGCATTCCTTCGTCGCAGCCCGCACCGGCCGCGATTCTTTCGTTTTTGCGCAGTGTGACGACACAGCGTCTCCTCCGTTCCAATCCATAACAAAGTACAACAACAAAGGGGAGGAGGGTCGGACGTGTTTTTTTGGTCCGACCTCATCCTGTTAATTCGATATCAAGAGGATAATTATTTTACGACAAACACCATAATTAATTACGAACCTAAAAACAAACCCCTACCTCAATGAAGTTGTCGAACTATGAACGTTGCGGGAAATGGTGTCGCGAGGTGAAGCTTCATATATGTTGACGGAGAACGTCCGAGGAGGAACTACATCTCCCTTTAATTGACGCGGGAAGAAGATCGAGAAAGGGCGTGTCGTCGTTCTACGGGAAAGGCATCACGCACACCTATCGCAGAGAGGGGACGAGATGGCACGTCGATCTCTCCTCAAGGCGATGGGGTTCTTTGTCGAAGTCTTGGCATTCTTTGCGAAGAAGATGAAGTTCATCGGACTTAGAGAATTCTCTCCCAAGATCCTCACACAACTAAAAGACCACCCAAATAAAATAAGGGCTTCCGTATTTTATTAACACATTCCATTCCTTTTCAAAACATCAAAAACTCAAACAAAAAATTAAATTCATTGAATAGTTATAATCAATCAATTTAATATGAGAGTTGACATGTAATTAAAGAGGGAGAGTGAGTGAGTTACAAATCATTATGGGGGTTTTCCAACTTTAACAGAGGTTAGATGAATTTGAAAATGTGGGGCTCGTGTGGGATCCACCTCACTAATATACTATCAAGAGGAATTAGGATTTAGAGGGTCCCACCTCAACTTCCACATGTAGGTTATAATTACATAGAGTAGAAATAAAATTTCTGAACATATTTTATTTCACTATTTAATTAATCCACTTCATTTTTATCAACTCCTCATGAGAAAACGCAACTCCAGTGAAAATCTTCTTAAGCAAAAACAGACGCTCAGGTTTCATCGGTGCCCTCAGATTTCGATTCTGAGCACCAGTTCAAAATTAAGAAAAACATGCTCGTTCATTCACTAAACGTACTCGATCTAATCTTTAGAAATTGATTCCGGAAACACCGGGCCTTAGAATCAGGTGCCGTCAAGAAACTACGTACTCGTTAAATCCCAATGAAAATTAAGAAAAACTTTTCCTTGAAATTTACATGTCTTTACAGAGAACTCCTAGAAGAAATGAATTATATGGGAAGTTTATCATGTGTGAATTCATGTTTTGGGAGATTTCTTTTATATTCCATATTATCTCTATGGTTATAATATCATTAGATCTTTCAAAAAAAAGTGAAATCCTTGAATGGATCGCACCTATTAGTATAACTAAGGTACATTGTTTTATTGGTTTATCATGTTACTATAATAATTTCATCCATAATATTTTACGATTGGATATCCCATTAACATATCTCACATGTAAATGTGATAAATTACTTTGTAAAAAATATTGAGAATAATGTTTTGATTTATGGAAGAGAAGACCAATCAATCCACATTTCTTGAATTTAACATCAGGGAATGATGGGTTTTTTATTTACAGTGATGCTTCAATGAATGGACTTGGTTGTGTCCTTATAAAAAATGACAGTGTTATTGCCTATGCATCATAGATGCTAAAAATTCATGAAAAAAACAATCCAACTGATGATCTTGATTTAGCATCTGTAATCATTTCACTAATGATTTAGTGTCAATTGCACTATATTGAAAATTAGACATATATACCGATCACAAGAGTTGGATGTATATTTTATCACAGAAAGAACTGTACATTAGGAAAATGTGATGGATCAAACTACTCAAGCATTATGATTTCCCAATACACAACCACATTTGGATGGAAAATATGGAGGTTGTTGCTTTTAGAAGAAAGTGTCATGGAGTTCTGATCAAGAAGATAGTTGAAAGGGATCATCTATTCATGAATTTAGTAAAGAGAGATATGAGAATTATCATGGAAGGATAAGCATCAATTATTTTTCAAATGTTTTCCAAACCATATTTACATGAACGACTAAAATTTTATCAAACAGAAGCTGAGGATTTTAAAAAGAAATTTAAAGCTATGAATGATTGGAGATTGATTGAATCTGTACATGAATGTGTAATTTTGAAATTAGGGAGGAGGATTGGTGTTCCCGATATACCTATTCTAAAAAGAGAATTGATGTATGATACTCATAGATACAATTTCTCTATAAACACTCGTAGCACTAAGATACATAGAGATTTCAAGGATCCTTTTTAATGGGACAACATGAAGAGGGAGATTGATGATTATCTGTCAAAATGTATGGCTTTTTTCTATAGGTAAAAGATCTAAGAAAACTAACAGTGTAGTCAGGAAACCACTTCCCATACTAGCGTGAAAATGGGATGATATTAAGTGGGTATTTTTCAAGGGGATACCAAATAATCCTAGAAGGAATGATGCAATATGGTTCATTGTTGATTGTCACACTATGTAAGTACATTTTATTGCGATAAGAGAAGATTTTACACTTTAATTTTGGAAGTAAAATATGTTAATGAAGTTTTAAGACAACATTGTGTTCCCCTATATGTTTTTTAATTGTGATCCCCATCTTAAATGAATATTATTGAACTTTATTTTGAAATCCATTGATATTTTATATCATTTGAGAACTTTCTACCAAAATCTAACTGATGGAATATTAGAAAGGGCATTTAAATCCTTAGATGACTTGTTGAGATCATTCTCACTTGACTTTTAGGGTATGGTGGATCAGTATTTACCTCTGGTAGAATTCCCCTAAAACATTAGCTTTCATTAATATATTCAGATAGCACCCTACACAGTGTTATATTGAAAGAGATTTCCTACACCAACATATTAGGGTGATGATGGTGAAATAAAAATGTTAGGCCCAGATATTGTTCAGGAAAAAATGGAAAAAGTGAAGATTATCCAAACACACATCAATCCGCCTCAAAGTAGGAAAAAGTTCATAGTCTATAAATGAATAAAAGATATGGAATTTCTAATATGAGAATATGTTTTCTTGAATCTATCTCTATGAAACGGTGTTATACGATTTTGTTAGAATGTTAACATAAGTTACAGGTATATCAGACATTTCAAATTTCTAGAATTAGTTGGACATATATTTTACCATTTGGTGATTCCTCCAAGTATCTCAAAATATCGTGATGTGATACACGTATCACAGTTGAGAAAATACATTCCTAACCCAATGCATGTACTTACCTATGGAGAAATAGAACTAGAACCCAATCATTATTTTTGTGAAGAGCATATTGGGATTCTAAATACCAGAGGAAATTTTTTGAGAAACCACATGGATCATCTGGTAATGGTTCATTAGAGAAACCATAAAATGGAAGAGGTAACGTGGGATCGTGGTGAACTAATGATGAAGAACCACCCAAATAATTTTGTGCAGAAATATTCAAGAAATATAGAGGATGAAATTATTTGAAGGTGTGAAGAATTTAAAACCCGATGCATCCATGATACACTTCTCTTTGATTAAGACAATAGTTTCCACAGTATGAATCTTAGAGTATGAGCAAACCAATACCAATCAAATTAGCCATTTAAAAAAGTTATGAATTGTAATACCCACTTTTTGAAATTTTATAAATTATATTTATTTCAAAATGGAATTCATTTTTGCATTCAAAATATCAAAACCAGCTTAGGATGAATTTATTGTATTTTTCGGAAAACAATCAATTTATTATGAATAGTAAAAAACAATGTGTTATTTAAAAGAAACATTTTATTTAAATAAATAATTTTGTAATTTAAATATATATTAATTTCAAAATAGATATATAATACATATATTTTTCAAATGTAATTCATTGGGGTCATTTTATAATACGATTAGATATATAAAATTTTATTGAACTATTTAACTTGTATTACCCACCTTTTAGGATCATTTGAAAATTATCATAACATGAAATTTTACCTCTTTAATGAATTTAATTTCCAAAATCAGGCAGACGCAGTTTTCATCTGTATGTATAATGTGGCTGAATAGGATGAAAATAATATTCAGTGAATATTATCTATTGAATTTTATATTCCACTGTTAAATGTATATAGGGTAATTAAAGGTAAAATACATTATAATAATAAAAAATTACCCCAAAACATGTCATAATTCTATTGGATAAGTTTTTTTGACCAATATCAACATTAGGACAAAAATATGATAATTTTTTTTTCTAAATGGATTAGATTAGGATATTTATTATAATTTTTTTAAGAATAATTAAAAGTGTTAAATTCAAATTTTAATAAATAAAACATTTTTTATGTTGGGTTATTCATAAGATAAATTCAATTATATGTATTCATTAGAAACGTGAAAATATTTCATACCTGATAGTAATTTATTTATAATTTGTATACATTAAAAAATTATATTCATTTATGAAACAATCATGATGTTGTAATTGCCTTTTTATTGAAAGATTAAAATAATTAATATTATAAATATTAAAATAAATGTAAATTCAAAATTTTGATGCCATCCTCGAATTTCCATGATTAATATGACATGTTTGGGTTCATTAAATGTATTTTTTCGAAGGAATAAAGTTTTTATGAAATTCAAAAAAAAAACAAATACTCAATAGTGTCAAAATTGACATAAATGAGTTTTTAAAACAAATACAATTTTATTAAATAATATAATAGTAAAAGAACTATTATTCGGCCAAATGAGTATGATAATGTTACATATTTCATTAATCAATCACTTTAGGTTCTCATGGACGTTTTTAGTAATCATATTAACCATATAGTGTAATAATACAAGAAGACATGGTAGAAGTTAAACTATTTAATTTAGGGTTAAATAAAACTGATTATTTTAATATGGTGTTCTAAACATATATAAATCATATTGGTTGAGATTATTTCATCCACATCCCATTATATCTTCGAAATCAATAAATTTCGATATATTAGAATCCAAAAATCATTTTATAATAAATTAATATTTCAAAATTTTTTAATTTTCCCCTCATATATATTATAAAAGGATTCTTCCCCTTCTCTTAATTTCGAAACTCCAAATCCAATTGTTTTTTAAAACCACTTATCAAAAATAATTATAACTACCCTCAATTCATCCTAGATTCCTTAATTAGATCAGAAATCCTACCTAAGGAGCCCTTCTGTTCAAATCAAAAGTAAGCGCCCAAAGAAGAATTAATTAGTTTATCACCTCATTCAATGTTATTTGCTTCATCCGTGCCCTAATTCATTTTTTTTTCCATACTAAAATTATAAATCTATTACCTTCTACATACTGAGATTTTATCATTAATATAAAAAAACCATATTCATTATTCAATCCATTCTATTAATGTAAATGACACCATACGTGTGTACATACAATGTACAGTCTCCACATCGTGGTGTAGTTATTTATTCCACACATCATTATTTGGATGCATATAATAATTATTATAATTGATATAAATAATAAATATTACATTTTAAATGATACAGTATATACAATATACCATCCAATTACATATGATTTCACCATTAATAGAAAGATATTGTCGATCGTGCGTATATACATCTTACCGTCTCCTAGATGAAATGATATTTCATTCCCCATAATAACCTACCATGAATAATTACCATTTTATGATTAAAAACAATCTTTAAAAAGATAAAATCATATTGGAAATGAATAATGAAAATTCTACACATAAAAATATGACATACATAACAAAACATATGAAGGAAAATGAATCAGTTAACAACTGAAACAATGATACCAATGATCAATTAATAAACAAATAAATATTATAAGATAATATATGATATCATATAGATGTATTTTGTTCTATTATAATATAATAACAATTAGTTAACCCTTATATTGGAGGTTAACATACCCTAGAACAAGGAAATGTACATGGTAAGGGTTAAAATTATAGTTCATATATTATCCAAGGTTTTTTATACGTAAGTATATACATGGAATTCTTTTTCATCCAAATCAATGTTTATTAAAAATTTATTTCAAAACATTTTTCTATTTCCTAGAATATGTTTTAATGCCATTTATACCATTGTTTGAATTATTATAAAATGTTTTGAATGAAATTTTTCTGTAGTTTTCCAAAAAATGTACATTATGACCTTTTCAAACAATTATGGAAGCAATGAATTTTTAACATATATTGTGGGTTCAGATATTTTACTCCATTATAACACCATTGAGCCTTCACTTATAAGATTATATGAATATTTTCAAAACAAATATTTTCATTTATAATTATCGATCTTTTAAATGATTTCAATGTTGGAAGAGATATTTCACTCAAATAATTTCAAATTGATTTCATCTATGTCCACATATATTGTTGATTTTAAGTTTAAATTAATTTGATTTAATATGATACAATATTTCATATTTCATTGATAGTTTTATGATATATTTTACAGTGGATGTGCTTTTTTATGCCATTTGTCGTTTATGGTTAATGTATTTACATTTGGTATGCTAGTTTAATATGAATAAATATATTATGTTTCTCCCTCTTCATATGAGGAAGGAATTGAATGTAGTAAGCCACACTTGTATCCTTAAAAAGGACCTCTATGCATCAGTTTTTCTCCTGATGAAACTAGAGTCTTAGTACAAGGCCATAACAATATTTTTATTTGTATTTTTTGCACGATTATCTGACTATGTGGTTATGATGACTGATTTATGCATTCCATAATTATGATATTATCTATTGACATTAAATTTGATTATCCATCTAGTATAATATCCATGTGAATAAGTAAATGGAATTATTTGATCCATATTCTCCATATTTTTCCAATGTTTGTGTTTAAAAGGCTTGTTTTCTAGTATTATACATTGTGTTAAATGTTTACACTTATTTATGATAGTTTATGCTATATTGTTATCCATTCTGGGCATCTGGGCTCAGCACCTACTCATGTTTTATTTTTCCTAGGATGTGAAGAAGTATATTTTGACTATCCAGCAGGGAGAGGCTACAGGATATGGGTGTGTTTAAAGAAGACGCAATTTTTTCTTCATTTCATAACGTAATGAAAAAATAAAGTCTATATCTACTACTACCAAGGATACTAAATTGATCAGTCTTCGGGACATTATTTCATGTGACCATGGAAATATTATGTAATAATTCACCAACTTTGGGTAATTGGGGTTGGGGCGTTACACATTTATTATCCATTTTTTGAATTTAAACAAGAAGCACCCTTTTAATCCAAGATATATTTATTTAAAATACTTACACCCATTCAGTCCTTCATGTATGCCATTAAACTAAACTGACCCAATTCATCCTATCAGTATGAAATCTAAATACACTATCCCCACCATGTCCTAAAGGTGTGATGTTAAAATATGGGTCATATAATCCTAGCCACATAATATTAAAAAACATATTTATCTTATGACATGACGTTAAATGTCTGATCGTAAAATTCTTATCTAACATTAAAATCAAAAGTTATTCCTCACTATATGATTTTAAAATGCATGGAAAAAACACTCAATATATGATTTAAAACTATATTGTATCGTACCTATCACATGATATAATATTCATGAATGATTGGTCTATGCTCATTGAAATTCCCCCATCAACGTAGAAGTAGTCTCTTAACATAGTAGACTTTGACTATTTATTACATCATTTCCCTTCAATTATAATTACATGTGGTTTGATTCATTTTCCAGAGGATACATAGAGACACCTAGAAGTATTAATAATTTTTCCAATCATGTAATCTATTTCTATGATTCATTATACATTATGATTTTATGGCCATTATTTCCATCATTTTCTCATCAGATCTCTCACATAATTAATCCATATATATAACATATGATCCAAATAGGTACAAGAGTTTTTCTATAGAAAATATTTATTTATTGATTAATTTTTATTCTAATTTTTAATGATTTGAGATATTTCATATCCTATATGATCCATGAATCTTCTATCTCCCCCTTTATTTCTTGGTGTCTCGTGCCCCCATAATTGGCCCATATTACATTGTGGATGATAAGAAGAAATTTTCCTTAATAAACTGTTTATATGTTATATAACCATTAATTTGGAACATTGCTCATGGTATAATATATATTACTATATATATCAGAACCATATCATATTATTTTCGTGACCCTAGAACCCCCATGGCTATATAGACTGACACACCCCGTAGTCAAAGCTATATGACCATAAAACCCAACACCCATTGTGGTCTTAATTGATCAAATATAAACTAGAATCCCCATTATTTTATAATATATATAATCCAATATAGATTAACCTATATGATCCTAATTTATATTAGAACATTGTACAATTTATATAAAATTATATTGTTTAGTATCCAGTATCACATTAGTCCCCTTTATTGAGAAAAATTGAAATCTATTATCAAATAACTCTTGTAGTTTCCAATTTTTTCTATTATAATATCATACATTCATATCTAACCCCTATTTATTTTTATCTACCATTGATATGATTAATTCATGATAGTGTAACCACATATTTCCTAGACTGTTCATGGGAATAGATTCCACTACAAAAAACACTTTTTTCCTATGATTGGAATCACCACCAATCCATAACATTTGAAAAAAAATCCCTAAATCTATAATCATGGAATAGTTTCATAGTCTTGGACAACCTCATATATTGGGAAAAATTTAAAATTGATTTATCATCAATATATATGTTTTTGAACATTTTTTCCAAACAAAGTCAATGATAATACACAAACTTCTTTAGTGAATTTTTCTGAACTACAATACTATATTCCACCTTTTAGTTTTTTTCTAGTGGACACACATTCCCAGTATTCACCATCACACTTTTATTCGCATAATATTTTAATAACATTAATATCACCCACCTTCTTCTACTGATGTTCATTTTTATCTCCCATTTAATTATACACCAAAGAAACTATTCAAAACATTATGGTGAATCATGATTGTGTAATCACACAACACAGTTTACCTACCATATTGGGTTCCCTCATGTTTGAAGATGTCCCCTTTCTACCACAACTTATCCACCCAAATTTTGAAATTTCTTTTAATATGAATGGCGTTAAATTTATTTCTTATTTCCCACAAAGAGAATGACACAGAAGGGATTTATTATCATAGTTTTTTATTTTATTAACATGACTACAATGATATGATTTTATCAATGTGAGTGAAAATAGGTTGTAATATGAATTACTCAGAAATAATTATTGAGATTTCCATCCAAATAATGAAGCCTCTCCATTAGTACAATTTATCATAAGAATAAAATATATTCATCACATGAGTTTGCTCAATCACCCATTACTAGGAGGAGTAGATAACAAAATATATTATAAAACCTTTTTTATGGAAATCCTCTAATTTTTTCATCAACCCCACTAATCCCACTATAGGCATTCTATATGGAGTCGTTGTTATTGTCCTTGAAATGAGGATTAAATAAATAAATAATTTAACTTCATTCTTGTGTGGATGTCTTCGTAATTCCTTAGGTCACATAATAATATATTCCCTCATAATAGGTATATCCTCAATTTTAAGATTACATACTATATTGAATTATTTTTCAATATTAATCCTCAACAATTTCAGTTAGTATATTTACTAGTTGGTTGATCAAGGTGAGAATTTGTTTATAATGATTCTACATAAAAATTAATGGATTCTAATTCTTCTTCAAAAATATTAATATTCCTTCTTCTTGAATTATATTTCGCATAAAATTTTGAAATCCACTCCATAACAAGGATTATTTTCTAGTCAAAAATAGGTATAATGACCTGATCTGCAAGTAAATCATGTTTATTTTTCATAATGGATACTTCTCGACACATATTTGTTCTAATGAGACGTCAGTTGGGGGTTTTTACTTAAAATTTATTAATTAAATCAAAATCTAAATGTCAATTGTTTTTTTAAAACATGAATGATAATAAATAATGAGATTCTAAAAAATCAAATAATTCCTTATATATGTTTGAGGAGGTGATTAATTTAAATGTGACAACATCATAAGTACATAAACATCTAAAATTATGATCATATAATATTTTACTTGCTCCCTTATCCTTTTTAGGGTACAATTCCTTGACTCCATATAAAATAATTTGTTTAATGTCCCAAATAATTACAATTATACCATTGAAAAATGGTATCTTCATTAATTACAATATAGTCAATGTCGTGGTGGCCTTTTTCTCCACGTTTGTAAAAAACACTACTCCCAAAGGTGAATGTTCTATGATGTTTCATTTACAATTTATTACATGATGGAAATTCAACTATTACCTTCATCTCCATTTCATTATTACCCTTTTCCATAGTGTTAAAAAACCATCTTATTGGCATGATTTTTCATAATGTCATAAGACATATAGAATTATTTTTTTATATTGATAGATATTGAGACTATATAATCATATAATGAGAATTTTTTGGAGATGAGTTGCCTTCATTGGAAATGTTTAAAACCATAAAAGAATATATCAGTATAAGTCATTGGATTATGTTTGTAATCCACAAAATGACACTATAAGTTTGTAAATTATTACTAATATTTATCAATAATCTTACCCTATTTTTTCCTCAAATTCAAGAATTACTTCTCCATATCTCCTGACAGTTCAAGAGGAAAATATTTTTATTGGAAAAGATACATTAAATCATTCGATATAATGTTTTATATTTCTTCTTCATCCTTTCTATTTTGAATCAGTGATCACCAATTTTTCGCATCTCATGAGAGAAGATAAAGTGAAATGACAATCTTCTCCCTTTTGTTTCATCCCATTGAAATAAATATATTACCTAAATAATTTATCTATTGTTCTGCTATAAATTTAATTAGAGACCCATTTAATATTTGAGGTCAATGTCTCATGAATAGGTATAATAATGTATTTCCATGTTTTAAATCATTATTCTACATATGGGTAAGGATGTTGTTCATAACTAGATTCAGCTATCACAATATAGTTATATGTGTCTCATCACTAGTGGAAGCTCCAACAACAACATTATTATCATTAATATAAGGTAAATACCTATATTTATTATGATCATTGATAAAATTTTTATTCCTTCAACTAGTAACCATTTATAATTAATTTAATACATTATTTTATGTTAGGAATCATAATGCATAATTTTAAACTATAAACTCTTAATAAAAATTGTATAATTATTCCATAGATAATATTATAATCATAAGAAGATTTTCTCTGTGGAAATAATTGATATTTAAACCTTCATAATGGATTGTAAGGAAAATATTAATTATCTTAAGAATATTCTCTGGGGGTGTCAAACTATGTGATTAGTAAGTTATGTTGTTGTGCACTACGTTTTGTTAAATGAATATAAATGAACCTTATTGGAATTTTCACTCATATGTACATCTATTCTAGAACCATGTCCACTTATGGTATGGAAATAGGGATGTATTTATAAGAATACCCACATAATATCTATGTTAACAAAATTCATTGATGTTCTTTATTTTAACCTCAAAATACATTTATATGGTTTTGTTCCAAAATCAGTTTTTCTAAATACTTTGTAATGTTTCTAGTAAAATACCTAAGATACCAATTTTATTGACCCCAACTCTAGTAACCTAAATCCAATGCTTCAGTTTATTAAATTTGAAATGTTAAAAGACTAGAATTTAAATTGACTAATTAGTTTAGCAGTATTGGAAGCAATATATCATATATGAACCATTAAATACATTTGAAACTATAAATTATAATAGAGTCAATCTTTTGATAGTATAGAAATTCTCCATGATTAACCCTACATATTAGTGAAAGAACGCATATTAAAATCGAAAAATAATAAATCATAAGAAAGAGGTGACCTCATATTATAAATAAGGTTAAGTATACGACATAAGATATTATTAATAAATAATAATTAACCATAACTAAAAATTCATAAAAAAACAAAATCCATTTAAACATAATAAGTTGTACAATACGGAAATATTAACTGAAAAAAACAAACATATATTTAATGAATGGATATTATAGTGATAAATTAATCATTGGGAATATCAATAATTTCTATCTTTATGAGGGAATTCATACTGTTAGACATGATAAACATACTATAAATGTTTCAACTAAAACACCATATAGAAATGGGTAAGGTCTCATCCAAAACCCAAACTAGTTTGTCCTATGAGAACTACTGATATATCCATGGGTTATATCAGGCCTCAACTATCACTTACCAATTCCATTTCATTCCTCATAATAAACTAGAAACAATATAAATAGTTTTATGTAAAAACCATTGTACGACATGCGAATACATTAACCATAAACCCTGAATGGTAACAAAATAGAACATCCACAACCAATATAATAATAAAACATCAATAAAATAAGGTGTTTGGAATCATAATAGATCAACCTAAATCAATAATAAGATCCAAACAATTATATTGATATATATAAAAATACTCTAATAAACTTAGTAAAAATTTCACGATTGAGATACTATTTTTTTAAATTTGAAAAAAAAATATTTAATATGAATCGTTATTTGAATAATATATATATCAATGAAAAAGAAAAAGTAAAATTGTAAATGTATCTTAAAATAAAAAAATATTTTATATAAAGGAAACTTATTCTTATTCCATATAGGATAAAAAAACATTCCTTTGAAATATTTTTCGAACAATTTATTATGTACATAATTTTCAAAATGAAAAAAATATTACTTTTCAACCTATTTTACAAAAATGAAAACATTGGTACAAACATTTAAAAAATATGAGATATTGGTAAAAATATTTTCGAAATTATTTTTATGAAACTTTTACATGGATAATATATATTCTCTAATAGATACATAAATATAAACAATCAAATATATTAATCACATCGTAAACATACACACTTTCATTATACTTTACTTTAGATGAATGTGATTTATATTCATTTATAATGGTTTAAAAGAAGTTATTAACTTATTCATGAAGTATACAAATTCTTAGGATACAATATATGATCTTCTAATGTCGTTCTATTTATAATATTGCATTATTACACTTGTATTGTGTGTTAACTGCTTCATTTTCAAAGGCATGTTTTTTTTGTAAGTAGTAATTTTTTAACGATGATATAAATATTTCATATAGGTATTGATATTAAATTTTATGATATTATATTTATTTATTACATAAATTTTTATAATCATTTCTAAAATGTTATCGCTGAAAATAAATTACATCGTGTCATGGAGATGGTAGTCTGAACATGCGCATGAGCCATACCATCATTACCATAATGGTTAGAGGATAAGAAATTGTATGGTATTTTAATTATAAATAAGGAATATCATTTAATAATTATTCTATATATATACATTATTGCTTAAATAATTCTTACCCAAACATAGTGGTTATGAAGAACAAATAACAACACTGTGTGGAGATGGTAAGTTGTACATAGGCACACATGATGAATTCCTTTTTTATAGGATGGATAAAACGTGTAATATGGTTGTAACATAATCGTAATAACATATAATATTATATTTGATAGTTTAGATATTACATTATAATTGAAACAAACATAAATACGATATTGATGAAGAAATGAACTTGGAATAGTTTGTTAAAATGATTACTTCTTCTTTGGTTGACCTCTTTTAGATATCTTTTTAAGAAATCTAGGGTTGGTCCTTTTGTGAAATCGGAACCTCCATAACTAGGATAATAATTGTTTAGGGGAAATGGGTATGACCTAGTCATGTAATAAGGATCAATACATTGTTAATAAGTGATAGTGTAGGTGACCTTCCATAATTGAGGTGACAGGTACCATTGAAAACTCTCAGAATAATATATTAATATGAATTATTTAGAAATTATACATTTGTAAAGTTTGATTTATGTAAAATATAGAATTATTATGGGTTTAAATTAAATTATCGTATGAATATTAATCAGGATATAATAATTTTAGAATCCACATATTTTTGTAACACTTATTTAAATTAAAACTAATATCTTTAAAAAAGTAATTAAATTATCCTTAATATGTCAATGTATTTTATAAAATTCATGGATAACATTAATTATATAAATTTTTATAAATTTTTATATTTTTAATATCCTTTATTTGTAGCATTTATTAATTATACAATTAATTCATCATCATTATGTTACCCATTAATGTAAGTATTTTAGACCTAAATATTATAAATAGATTACCATGATTTTTGTAAAAATTATTACCCATAATGATACTATTTATAATCGGTCATATGTTATATATTACCTAATATTAAAAATATTTCAATTGTGAAAAAACAATTGTAAGAAACAATTGACTTTTCTTGGAATATGATATTATTAATGTCATTCTCTCATACAAAAAGCATAAAATATTTATAATTTCATACCAAGGATGATTTTGGTGAATAATAATCAATCTAATGGAATTAGTACAAGTATTATGATAATTTTATTATATTTATAATATTATTTTTACCCATAGTTAGTCGATTTACCATTAACCATGTTAACAAAAATATTAATAAATTTACTATTCAAATAACCAAAAAATAATGAAACCCATTTAAATAATATAATCCAAATGATTCAAAATATGAAATACATTTTAGAAAAGTCATAACATAAATGTTGATGTAATAATTTTAAAATTAATCACTTTAATGAAACATGAAAAAAATAAAAGTAAAAAATTTACAAAAGATTGTAATGTTTCAATATTCATTTTCAATGTAAAATGGATTTCAATGTAATAAATTGTATTAAATTATATAATATTAATCAATATATTAAAAAAAATATTAAAAATATAACATAAAAATATTAATTATTTACATGAAGAAGATGTTTTTAATTAAAATAAAATATTTTAACATTATTCATCAAAACATAAATTTAGCAGAAAAATTCCAACAATAGAGATATAGTAAATAATTATAATCAAATTAAAAAGAATAAATTTATTTTCGTCAAATATATTATATAAATGTTTAAAAAATTTATTTTAAAATGGTTCTATATTAAAATGCATTAAAATTAATTTTCTAAAAACATAAGTTTTTAAGTGTAATATTGGGTTGTTACTATATTATTTCTCTTAAATATTTTGGAATAATTTAATTTTTTTTACATATAAAATATAAATTTACTATAAATATTTTCTAAAAGTGTTATAATTTAAAATTTTATGAAAAACATGACTTAAGAGTGTTTTGTTCAAACCCATTGATGTGTGCATTGTAAGATGTTAAAAATTTAATTTATTCTAAAAGTAAAATATGGTAAAATCTACATATGATACAATAATGGGATTACATGAATATTTTGAAAGGATTTTTCATGACCCGTCCTTGGGACATGTGTCATGACTACCCCAATCCCGCCTTCCATAGGCCAGGGGTTGGCGACTAGCTCGAAAGGCGTAAATTCCAATGCTGGGAAGGAATTTCCTTTATAATAAGTAAACTAACACAATAGAGTACCCAAATGGAAGAAAAAAATAAGTAAAATTGTATACAAATGATGTGCTAGAATGTATTAGGGGGCCAGAAATACAAGCCCAGCAGTAAAGTATAGGTACAACAGATATCAAGTACAACTGAAAAAGGGAAAAATGGCTGAAAGGTAAAGTGCAGCTCCTGGATCTTCCTCTGGGGTTCTTCTTGAAAGGTAGGTTTATTCGGCCACCTCAGCATTCCATGTCCATTAGACTCTTATATGTGCACCGACTCATAGTGAGGTCCACCTCCGGGTACCGTCTAGTCCTGGCGCTCTCTGCCTCCGTCAGCACTATCCTTTGTCTACATCCAAGACAACAAGGTACAGGCATAGCCTATGTAGGGGTGAGTATAACGATACTCTGAACAAACCCCGAGACCCCATAGGACACACGAAATCAAAAAAAGAATAAACCATAAAGAATGAGATCAACTGAAAACCCCGCTTATCTATATGCCCATATATATACCTAGGTTTATCAAATGACCCATCTCAATCATGTGGAAACAAAAGAGTTACTTACTCAACACACATAGGTATAAAAATTTGTAGAGAGGTTAAGATGATCAATTCTATCCACTAGATCATCTAAGCTATCAAACAAACACATGATCAAGGACAAGC
This sequence comes from Viscum album, assembly GCA_963277665.1. Classification (NCBI taxonomy): domain Eukaryota; kingdom Viridiplantae; phylum Streptophyta; class Magnoliopsida; order Santalales; family Viscaceae; genus Viscum; species Viscum album. Next base: position 350,514,282 of record OY728152.1, on the reverse strand, counting down.
TATTCTGTCAGACCAACACATGATCCAGGAACTAATGTCAAGACTGTCAGACCAACACATGATCCAAGAACAGTCGTTAGAGCTGTCAGTCCAACACATGATCCAGTTCCAGCTATTCTGTCGAACCAACACGTGATCCTGAAACTTAAATTAGAACTTCCGGACAAACACATGATCCAGGAACAGTCATCAGAACAATCGGACTAACACATTATCCAAGAACAATCAACAGTGCACAGCTAGCCACAGCGTTCCGCTCTGGTATGGTTAAATTCAGGTAGGTTCCACTCCTCAAGCCATGATTCAATACTTAAATAGTAACTACGTCTCAAGTAGAAGTATCTCAATAGTCTTCCTCTTCATAGGGTTCATAATGCAACAGACGGCGCGTCGATCAGATGCCCGATTTGTCAGTTTTTGGCATTTCCGTTCCATGGTCCCGGTTGGATTTTTCGGTTCAATCCATCCTGACCATACCCCAAATATGTACAACCATCGTGTGGTGTATTCTAAAAGATCCATCTCGCTATAGTATTTATGTAACCGAAGATGGTTTGTCGATCGGACAATCGTAGCCCAACATATATGAGAAAAAGTGTAATCCGGCCATAGTGGGTCCGGGTCCGGTCTGAGTGGTCGGCCCAGCCTGAGTGGGCAGACCAAACTGCAGGAGCAGCCTAGCCCGATTGGGCGGCCTGACCCGAAGGAGCAACCCGGACTATGGCACTGGGCCCATGGCGGCCCGGCTTGAGGCGGCCCGACTGGCTGACTGTGGTGGCTTGGCTGACCATGCATGGGAGGGGGTGTCGCGCCCGCAATTTCCAATCCAAACTGGTCCTGGGTGCCAGTTCTTTTTCTCTGCAAGACCCTTCAGGTCCCGTCGATGGCATGCACCGGCGGCCGGCTCAGCCAGCGGCCCCTGATTTCTCCTCCGTGGAGTGAGGGAACCATGGTTCTTCTAACCTCCATACGGCGTGATGGTGTCGCGCCTCCTATTGTACCGCCTGGCCTTGTCGTGGCCTAAAGACTCTCACCACAACCTCCATCCAATCCTTAGCTGCATGAGGGTGCGTCTCTCCCTTGAACCTTGGCATCCTCTAGCACTGGAACTCATGAAATGCGCTCCATCGGCGTTCACTCTCTATTGTTGAGGCTAGTGGCATTGATGGCCCAACGGGTAGTGGTACCGCAGGTGCCTCTGCTGTGATAGGGCCCTGCAATTAGGTCTCATCGCTCGGTGGGATTCCATCTCGTACAACTCTCGGAACCCTGGCTGGCTGTCTGCGTAGAGGCATCCTGAAAGGAAACAGGTGTGCCATAGTCAATAAGTTTTACCTGGTGAGAATACCAAAAGATATCAAAAAAGAAACTCTGGAAGCACACATCCAATCAGTGTTTACGTGCACCGAGTCCGAAATCCGAGGTCAGGGTCCTGGTGTGTGGATACGTCTACCGCCGCACCAAAAATGGACTCCCTCGACTGAAAACCACACCCAATACTCTTAACACTATTTCCTTTCAGTAAGATAGATCATAATCCTATGTTTTTTGGTAGAACCGACTCCTCTGATAGCAATTTGTCATGACCTGTCCTTGGGACCTGTGTCGTTACTACCCCAAGCCTACCTTCCATAGGCCAGGGGATGGTGACTAGCACTAAAAGCATAAATTCCTAAGCTAGAAGGCATTGTATTTATAAAATTAAACCCACACAACATTGTACACAACTGGAAGAAAACAATAAGTAAAAACTGTATACAAAATATGTGCTGGAAAGTATAAGGGGGCTAGAAATACAAGCCCAACAGTAAAGTATGGGTACAAAGGATAGCAAGTACAACTAAAAAAGGGTCAAACGACTGAAAGGTAAAGTCCACTTCCTGGATCATCATCCAGGGTTCTACCTGAAGGTTAGGTATAGATTCCCAACTCAGCAAACCACATCCTTCGGACTCATCTGTGCACTAACTCATATTAAGGTGCACCTCCATGTGCCGTCTAGTCCTGGCACTCTTGGCCTCCGTCGTCATTGTCTGTCATCTGCATCCAACCCAACGTGGTGCGGGCATAGCCCGTGCTATTTTGAGTATAATTATACTCATTAGGGGCCCCGAGACCCTCTATGTCTCACAAAATCCAACAATTAATAAACCACAAAGAATGAGATCAATCAAAAACCCCACTTATGTATATGCCCATACATATACCTATGTTTCTCAAATGAAACATCTCAATCACGAGGAAACACAAGAGTTACTGAATCAGCTGACAACAAGTATACAAATTTGGGGAGTGGTACAAATGATTAGATGTAGCCACTGAATCAACTAAGTAGTTAGACCAATAAATGATCCAGGACCATCTATTCTATGGGACCAACTCATGATCCAGGAATAGAAGTCAAGACTGCCATACCATCACATGATTCCGGAACAGTCATTAGAGATGTCAGTCCAACACATGATCTATGTCTAGCTATTCTGTCAGCCCAACACATGATCCATGAACATTCATCAGAACCGTCGGACCAACACATGATCCAGGAACAGTCAACAGTGCACATCCATCCACAACGTTCTGCTCAGGTATGCGTAAATTCTGGGTTGGTCCGCTTCTCAAACCATGTTTCAATATGTCTGCTATCATGAAGTCCCAGGTAGAAGTATCTCAAAGTTCCACCTCTTCATATGGGTCACTACACAATATACAGTGAGTCGATCGGACACCTGATCTGTGAGTTATTAGAATTTTTGTTCGAGGGGCCCGATTGGATTTTTAGGTTAAATCCAACATGAACATACCCCAACTATGTCCAAACCACTATTGGGGTATTCCAAAATAACTTTCTTTCTCTATGAATTCTATTTTCATAGACGGTTCATCGATCGGATACTTGTAGCCCATGATATAGGTGAAAAGGTGTAATCTGGCCATAGCGGGTCAGGGTCTGGTCCTGCTGGTCGGCCCTGCACAAGTGGGAGGCCCAAACTACGGGCGGCCTGGCCATAGAGTAGACCAAGATGAGGGTGGCCAGCCCTGAGGAGGCCATTCCTGTGGCAGCCCGACTTGTTGGGGCTCAGTTGGCCGGCCTGGCTGGCCACACATGGGAGGGTGGGGTCGTGACCCCTGTTTCCCAATCTGAATTGGGGTTGGACGCTGGTTCTATTTCTCCGCAGGACCCTTCGTGTCTCGCCTGGAGCACGCACTGGTTGTAGGCTCAGCCGGCCGCCCCTGGTTTCTCCACCGTGGCATGACTGTGCCACAATTATGTTGGCCTATGCGCAGCCCAACGACGTCGCACCACCTCCTCCGTGGCCCGACCAATTTGTGGCCTTCTGCTCCTCCATAGGGCGTGGCGGCGCCTCACTCGTCTTCTGACCGCTACAGCCCCCTGGCCGCGTCCCTTCCTCCTAGCGTAGTGCGATGGCACCACGCCCCTCCGGAACCGCCACAACCCGAATGGCTGATGCTCGGTTCTCAAACTGACACGGTGGTGCCACACCATTATGGCCACCCAGTGACCTTATTCTGCCGGCTTTCTTCGCAGCCGGATCGTTTCTAATTTCCGCGTGTACCACATTCACCATCAACAAACAAGAAAAACTACACAGGGGGGGGGTGTCAGGCCGTGTTCATGCGCCCTTACAATCCGTGTTAGGATTTTATCGATTGGCAAGACACAACTGCATTTGAACAAGATAGAACAGAAACAAGAATTAATTCAAATCCCCAACCTCGTTTGTCGTTGTTAGAAGTTCTTGCAGGAAAAGGCGGGAATCGGTTCATCGTTCGTCACATTCATCACGCACTACCTATTCTCAAGCTTGTGCATCATAATGTGTTTGGAGGTGACAAGTCGAAGATGGAGTTCATTGCATTTTTGTGTTCATTGTTGTAGTGTTATCCAAAATCTCTTTCCTCTACTTAATTTTCTCAAAAAAAGTTTATGGAAACCCCCACAACAATAAAATGTCACATCTTATTATAGTTTTGTTATAATGAATTCCAAATGTTTAGATTAATTAAAAGAGACAACCAAATTAATTAATGAGGTTGGAGGCTCAAAAATTAATGGTGGAAGGTGAAGAGGATCCCCCACATAATTGGAGGTTCCAAGGGGTTAAATGGGGGTTGGAGGAGTTAAAGAACATGTGAGGTCCCTACTAAATAACATCCTCCCAAGGGAGGTTATGCTCGGGAGGGCCCCACCACCATAACCTCCCATGGGTGGTTAGGGTGTGGAGGCCCCCACCTCTAACCTCCCATTGGAGGTTTCAACCAAAAAAATTAAAAAAATGTAATACATTATTTTTAGTCAATTAAATAAAAACCAACAAATTTTAAATTCCTTTCTCATCAGAACGCAGCTGCGGTGAAGGTCTTACTAAGAAATCACTAACGTTGAGAGTTCAACGGTGCACTTGGATTTCAATTTCGAGCACAGTTTTAAAAGTTATAAAATCTTGATCGTACGTTTACTGAACGTACCTAAACAAAACATTAGAAATTGATTCCGGGCACACCATGCCTCAGAATCTAGTGATTTTAGAAACTACGGACTCAAAAAATTCCCATGTATTTTAAAAAAATATTTGACGAGAAATACGGGTCTTTACAGGATTCCATGAGTGATTTGAACAATATGAATTATTTTATGTTCATAAGGTTCCCATAGTGAGAAGTATGGAAAACCTTATCTTTTTAGTTTAAGAAGTATCCTATGATAAGTGCCATATTGATTAATGGAATAAGAATATTAGAATCAACATTACATAAGAAATGAGTGTAGGATTACTCATTTATCCTTTTTGTAAAATCAATAATATAACCCCTTATTTCATGAAATAATGATAACAATATTATCTCATTATAATATATTTATTAGAAAAATTAACACTATAGATTTCCATTATTCCAAACATGATAAGCACATTCGTCCCCTACTCTAACAAGGGCTCCACCCTTGAGAGACAAAAAGAGATGTGATTATCCCGTTATACATGGATTGTGTTAATATAAATAATGAGGAAAATTCCATAAATATTTCAGGGATTCTAGTACAAGGAAAAAATATGCATAGTGAGATGTTCTGTCATTGCATCCTCCCCTTTCAATCAAAGATCATATCATCCTCTTCCAAATGGTGATCGGCCACCTAATATTCTTGGAAAAAATTAAATACCATTTCAAAAATCTAATTTATCACATATATTTACAATCATTTAAATCAATTATATTTTTTTCATCCAATGTTTTCTAATGTGGGGTTGTTTGGGATAACAAATGTGTCTGTAATGAATGAGTTATATAGGGGAATATTTAAATATTCTTCGAGATTTTTGGTTATATTGGCTATTGATAATGAAAATATATAGTATTTTGTTATAAAAACATTTTACGTTTTTATATTATTCTATCATGGTATTAGACTCCATACTCTGGAAAATTAGTTGTGGGCATGAGATGGAATACTCGGATTACCATTAGACCAGATGGGGTTCATTTGGGTTCATTGATGTTATAAATGTTATTGGATGAGACTAAGAAAAAAATTCTAAAACATTATTTTATTGCTACCCTTCATTAAATGATTAATAAAGAATTATTATATTTTTTTGAAAAGTATATTGAATCTATTCCAACTTATACGATAAATTATATAGGCTATAATTGTATGCCTCAATATTAGTTATGAATCATCATAATTAAATAGAAAAATGATTTACTATCTAAATGGAATATATCTGAAATGAACTTTTTCTATTTATGACTTTGGGATCTATATAGCTAATATTTTATTTGAACTCATGGTAGATATGAACTTTATAGAATGTTTGGAAGGAGATAGACACAATATATAATGGATACAATTTCAAAGTACTATTTAAAACTAAAATGGATATGGATGAATGTGGATATAAAAATAAATATGTATAACATGTATAAAAAATAATAGGAGTAATTTACTTATGGGAATTGAAGAACATTTATGAGGTGGAATTAATGGGAATATAGTGACAGAATGTAAAAGGATCATGAAAGGGATTAATGCTACAATAGAGGAAATAATGGATCTACCCATAGCAATACCCATGGTTTATTTACTCAATGATATTAATAATATTTTATATGTAATCTTCCAAACAAAATTAATGATCTTAAAAGATAATAGTGTGAAAACTTCTCTACTGAAATTGTATAAATGATGGTTTTATGGTACAACCACTACCAATGTGGATCCATGAAGTGATTTGGTGAATGTTATATTCACTAAATCAATGACTATGAATGTTTTATTTGAATCATGTTTAATGAAAAAATTTATATTCAATATTTTTATTAGAAATATATAATCATATTCGTTATATATTTATGTTGTTATATCTATAAATCAGATAGTAGTGATATTGTATCATTTAGAGTTTTTGATATAAGGGTGCATCTTATCATGGAGGAATGACACATATGTTTTTTAATATTATTTTAATTGAACCTTATAATGTTGTCCAATGGATTCATAGAAATCATGTGGGTGTTTAGGGATTGTTCAAAGGACTGAACCCTAAAGTTTTTAAAAATAAATAGAAATAGATTGTTAATAGAACAATTTCTCCCATCCTTCATGGTATCTACTAATCAAGGATGGTGAGAAAGAAGAGTATATGGACCCTCTTGATTTTTATAAAGATTTATGACCCTAGGATGAAAACCTTATGAGCCATATTCTGTTTATACATAGCCTTTCTTAGGAATGGTGAATACATAAGGAAACCATGTGACTTAACTATGTACGACATTCCCTTCGATAGTAGGGCGTATGGTTTTCACACATTCTGGCTAAACCATGCACCCAAACCATGTATCTCCTATTATTTAAGAGACTCTCTAAATTTTCCCTTAATGAATCCATTAAACACTTTCCTTACTTATCCCATCCTTTTTTAAAAATGAAACCTTCCTCCTCATGTGAGATCCAATCATTTTCAATCAAGGTTCTTCATTACCCCCCAAGTCGGATGTTTGAAATAGGATATTTCAATGGAATTAGATATAAATAGGAATGATCTAACATTCCAAAATTTTCTATTTCAATTTATCATTAGTTCCATTGATCTATTTAGGTGAAATCTCTCTTTCCCAATTTTCTTGGTGTTGTTACATTTCTTTGGTTTATCCTAATGTACATTGACTATGAGGACCCCATTAGACGACGAGTCAGCAACAACCCTTAGTTAGGAGGTATAATCATTTTTCACAAAATGCAAAGTGTTTTTGTTTCTTATTCATTGTTTCACATACCATATTTTTTTCACATCACCCTAAATCTGATTTCATCCTTCTAAATTATTATAATAAACATGTAATACACATTAGTATCATTATATTATAATTTAAGTATTTCAAACTCGATCATAGACACCCCTAGTGTGTTTCGGCTTGAATTTACACTTTATAAATTAGTTCATTAAAACTTTTTACTTATCCTATGTGATGGTCTCAGGTTGTGATTTGAATTTTCCTCTATCTTATAGATGTTTATTAAACATATGTAACTTTCCAATTAATTAACCCATATTATAAATAGAATTTTGTATATATATATATACATATTCTTAATTTCAAATTGAACCTTCTAAATGCCTATTTCAGACATGTATATTGGGTTTATATACATTTTCACAACTACTATAATTTATTTAATTGAAATCACTATTTATGACGGTTTTCAATCCATAATTGAAATAAATGGTTCATGTATAATGAATTATAACGCGTGTCATGGCCATGCCTTTTATTATGTTTTTACTAAATGTAAATTGAAGTTACATTATATATATTGGGTCTTGATGAATAAAATTCATGAGAGGTAATGGATTATTTATATTTTTTTGGACCAATAGGGGCCTATATACCCTGAGAGGGTAGTGAATCAGGGTATGGATATTCTTTCGCAATGTTATTCCTGCCCCACTGGATCTTGACCTCTTTATTACAAGGGTCACTTTGTTTGCCCTCGTGTGATTATTATGACCACTTCTTTTCTTCTTTATCTGATGATGATACTTTGAATGTAATGCAGGGAAGCAAACAGGTAGACACAAAGATTTTTACATGGTTCACCCTCATTGGGCTATGTCTAAGGAGCATACGTTGACGAGTTGTCGGTCGTACCAAATTACACTATTCTTCAATAGATGTGGATTCAATGTTCGGGCTAAATCACTTCTATACCCAGGCTCACTGCCTTTACAATGTTTAGGGTCAGCTCACTGCTTTCCAAAGTGTCACTCCCTCTTTCTCTCTCTCTAGCTCACCGCCGGTGGAGAGGATCACCTTCTTCCTCTTCCTAAGCTCACTGCTCTGTGGAAGAATTCACTCACAGTTTATAGACTTGTATGGCTCTTCATTTTCATGAAATAATTCATCTTCAATTGTTGATTGATGCTATATTTAAGTCCAACTTTCATCCACTGATGAATACCTCTTTGCCTCTGAACACTAGGCAATTCCTTTTGGAAACACCTTCGCAAAGCATCCTACTTCGTGAAGCTCTCAATTTCACGAAGCTCAAACAAGCCTTTGCGAAGCTCCTGCCTTTTCGTGAATCACTTTTGTGAAGCACTTTCACGAAACTCATGCCGTCTAAAAGCAACGTCCCTTGTGAAGCTTACTAAGCCAACGCGGAGCTCAGAGGTTTCGCGGAGCAACTTTAGCCGCCGCGAAGCTCCTCTTTCGCGAAGCACACTGGCTCCGCGAACCACCTTCGCAAATCGAGAGCAAATGATCTTCTCTGAAAATTCTATCTACATTACATGAGGGGGTCGACCTCTATTTATAGTCGATTCCCCCAACCATCGACCCTTCCGCGCGAAGTCAACGCCATGTCATCTCAAATCACGATGCTCCGAAGTTTCCGCCAGAATTCTGTTCAAATCGTGAAGCACCACGGTAAATTTCCGTTCGCGGAGCTCGTCGTAATCGCAGAGCATCCCGTCAATTCCTTCGCACCTTCACCGTAAAGCTCCCTTGAAATTCTCTTCATCTTCACGAATCTCTCTTGCAAAGACCTTCACCGACGCGATGTGCTTCATCCTCTGTCGTACGCGAAGCTCGTCGTAATCGCGAAAAATCACCGCCTCCATTCTTCTGGTCTTCGCGATTTCCAAACCATGCATCCTTTCATCGTGAAATGCATGCCTTTTCCAAACCATGCATCCTTTCATCCTCTTTTTTACCGCCTCCAGATCGTCCTTTACATTGTCATCATTCTTTGTGAACAAGGATTGTCAACAAATTCTCAGGAACTCGACAATTCTCCATGGAAACCTGCTTTGTCAACAAACAAAATTAACCCAAAAATACTTCAATGTTACCTTGCGGGATTTTTTCCCAACAATCTCCCCCTTTGGGTTTGTTGACAACTCTTCACAACTCTGCTCAGAATGATTTTCTGCACTTTGATACCTCACTGAGTCTTCTTCCAACCGCTACCACCATTTGCCTCTTGCGATTATGATAGCGTTCAAGGAATAACTTAACACGTACTCTAAGCCCACATAAGAAATGCTCGGCGTGAGAAACATGAGTAGTATGAGAAGTTCATAAATGAATCACTTCAGGTTAAACACCAATTGTCGATTCCAACCTGATACCAATTCATAAATTGATACCAATTGTTGAACCACACAGATCTCAATTGGTGATAGCTGGACACCTTTTCACACCATTCCAACATCACTCTTCTACTTTTATCATAATCCTCAGCTGTCGTGATATCTATGCTTTGATCGATCACTTCTAGCATCGTCATATTTAATACTCTCTCCCATTATCATTTCTCCCCATATCTGGCTGCTCCACTTGTCAGCTTCTCCCTGTATCTGTCGTGATTTCTCGTATAGCCACACTATCTCCCCCTTGAACAATCACTATTTTCTCCCCCTTTATCAATGAACCCAAAGGTCACTCTTTTATAGTCTGTAACATAGTAGAGAACACATATCAGCACATTAGGGAAAACCACATCATACCTCAGGGAGAGGGGGGGTCTCCACATCCACACGCATTCAATTGCGGGGAGTCGGATGAACTCCCAGAGCTAGTCGATGCCTCTCAAAAGATTCTTTGGTTATGTCCTTTGTTAGAATGTCTGCAACCTGGAGTTCTGTAGGCACATACTCCAACTTCACGATTCCCTGCTCAACTTTCTCCTTGATAAAATGATACTTTATCTCAATGTGCATTGTCTTTGAGTGATGGATGGGATTTTTGATGAGATTTATAGCACTTGAGTTATCACACTGGATTTCGATGGGAGAATTCACTTCAAGTAACATATCTTCAAGCTGCTGCTTCATTCACAATAACTGTGTACATTCTTGAGTTGCCGCAATATACTCATCTTCTGCGGTGCTCAATGAAATCCAATCTTGATTCATGCTTAGCCAAGAAATATACTGTCCGCCAAGATAGAAATCACCTCTTGATGTTGACTTCCTGTCATCCGCTGAACCGACCCAATCTGTATCAGTATATCCCAATAATTCTGAATGAGATTTTTCATTATACATCAAGCCGAAGTCCACTATGCCCTGGATATACAGAAGTATTCTTTTCACTGCAAGCATGTGGCTTTCCTTGGGATTAGTCTCATATCTCGCTGCTTGGAATTTGGTGAAAACAATATCAGGCCTTGTTCCAGTTATGTACTACAGAATTCCAATAAGTTGCCTATATTCGGTGATATTAACTTCCTTTCCATCCTCACATTTTGATAATTTCATCCGGGTAGCAACCAGAGTCTTCATCTCCTTGGACTTCTCCATTCCAAACCTCATCAGAACCTTCTTTTCATATTTGTGAATGACACCTTCACTATGCTTCATTTGAATCACAGATTCAGCAAATATTGATTCTGCATTGAATTCCATTCTCTCGGTGCTTGTTTCAACCCACATAATTCCTTCTTCATCCGAAAAACCTTGTTGTAATCCTCATGAATTAGAGAACCATATGGTTGCTCAATATGCACTTCTTCCTCCAGAATCCCATTCAAGATTGCGGATTTAACATCCATCTGTAATACCTTGATCTTTCATTTCACTAGAATGGCTAGGAATAATCTGATTGTCTCCTGCTTTGAAATTGGTGCAAATGTCTCATCACCATCTATTATCTCTATCTGGTATTCTCCATTGCACATCAGTCGTGCTTTGTTCCAATTCATTGTGTCATATACAATCATTTTTTGACTTGATAGACCTATTTATTCATGATGAAGTTTTTATCTTCTGGCCTCGAAACAATATCCCATGTCAAATTCCTTTTTGAATCGACATCAATCACTTTTTCTCCTCTTTTGTTGCTTTATTCCTCAACACATTCATCAGGAAATTGCTCACTGATTGATTTTTCAGTGGCTTCATTTCTTTCAGCTGAAAACATGTCATTGTGTCATTGTTCAATGATGTCATTTCTTTGAACTTCTTCTCTCGGGTTTTTGTTGACACACCATTGATTTTCCCTCGCAGCTTCATGGTATCCTGAAAGCAGTCAGCTAATACCACATTCTTAGATCAAAAAAGATAAGAATGATGTGCATGATTATTACTGATTCTCCATGTGTCTCTTTCTTCCCTCGAGAGGGAATTCCTGAGCTAAGTCGTCCAATTATTGAGTTTATGGCTCCAGCATCTGATTTTGTTATAGAATACTCCCCCTGTGTTACAAAACAATTCTATATGTTAGGACTAATGGTAGAGACCCATAACCATTCTTCTCAAAATGCACCATTTATAATAATCTGGAACTCAACATCGAGCCATTAACCAAATCTCTAATCCTACTGAGTTGGAAATCAGTGTAGGAAACAAGAGATAAAGCTGATAACACAATCACATTCTATTGTCCTCTGTTTCTCCCTTTCTTCTTCAACTCTGAAACCTGACTTGAATCAATTGAAACTCTGAATCATGTCACTTCTCCACTTTTCATCTTTAGATTCCACTTCCCCTTGGATCGTATCTCCTTAAAACCTGAAACACTTGAATCATCAGTTAATAGCATTTATATACATAGGTAGAGGGGGTTCTCTTCCAGAATCCTCAAGATGAGGATTGTGGGTGATCCTGATGGGTCAAACCTTTGATTCTTTCTTGTAGAGAATCACACTCTTTCCTTGCTTCTTCTAGTTGCCTTGCCAACTTCAACTGCTCTGGCAATATGACTATGCATTCTTTACCCACATGTTGAGCTATTTTCTAATATGTAGATTCTATAGGCTTGGAATTTCTCACCATTTGGGGATTAAACCCACTAGTACACATTTCCTTCATTGATGTTCCACCAAAATTTCATTTTCCTTGATTATTTTTTTGAGTAGGAATCTCTTTTCCTTCCATATTCCCTTGCTTCTTCCATCATTGCAGGGATCTTTCACATTCCTCCACTTTTCTCTGTGAAACACGACATGTGAATTTTTCAATACGTTATTTGTTAATCTTTCTTTTATCAGATGTATGAGTCACCACCCTATTTTGCATTGGTGGTGGGTCCTCCACTGAACGCCCATTCTTCTTACTCACAACTATAGCGTTTCCTCCCTTTTTCTTCCAGATTTGACCATGTTCTTTCTTAGGGGGCGGTTATGAGTGTGACAGATGAGGTGACTGATACACCTTTTGTTCAGCTCTATATGATTCCCCTGAGTCTCTAAACCTATTCTCAAACATGCCACATTGTCTCCCAGTGTAGAATTTCTAATTATGCATCACTAGGGATGAGAATCTCCTTTCGAGTCCCTTTTCATTTTGTGCTTTCTTATTTCTACAATGTCTTGCCAAATGCCCATAATTAGAACATATAAAAAAATTTCTATCAAAGGCAAACCTCATTTCATCATCTCTTAGCCAAGATATTGATGAATCTTGAGTTCTTCCTCTAACATTGAGCTCTTGTGCTTCATGACCCATATTCATGGTGTGTCCCATTATTTCACAGAAATAGCATCTTATGAATGCTTTCCTATGAGAGACTTTTCTCACTAATTTCTCATGATGATTCTTCTTATCCTTATATTTATCAAAGTTTATATTTTCACAGCCTGAAATGTATTCCAGAGCATCTGGAAAGAAGTTTGATGTGTGGCCGTGAATCCCGCAGAAATAGTACATGCTATCATTTCTTCTTGTAAAATCCCTTTTAGGTCTATCTCCAACACCTGCAAGGTTTTCTCTACTTATTTAACTATAAAATGCACTCTTTATGTCATGAATGGGAGGGGATTCATCAAATACAATACCAGTTTTCCCCAAACTATATGGTCTCTGAGATGAGAAAATATTTTGTTGTTTCTCTTCAGAGAAAGCATAACTGTTCTTCATTTTATCATCACTTATTGAAGGATAATCAAATATTAAGTTCAATGAATCATTCATTTTAGACTTTCCATTGGTATTGGATTTCTCCAATTTTGTCTTTACTGATTATAGATCTTCTTCCAACTTTTGAATCTTCATACCCCTTTATTCAAGTTGGACATAAAGTTCTTCCATGAGAAGCTTCCCTCTACTCATCTCATCTTCCAACTCAAGTGTCAGCTTATCCACCATGTCACTCTACTCCTTTACATTAAATTTTTCTTGACCAACAGAATCAGAACAACATGCATTGTCTTGTTGTAGTCTTTGATTCTTCTGAACTAGCTCAGATATTTGTGTAGCAAGATCAACATTCCTGGCTTTCAGATTCTGAACTTTACCTGAATTTTGACTCTCTTCATAATCACCAGCCTTTTGTTTTCCCTATATTTTACCCATATTTTGTACTCCCTCACCCGGAGAATCATTCTTCTCCTTTAGTTCTGTTGCCACATCAATAAGCCTTTGATTTAATCCTATTAGCTTGTTGACCTCAATTTCCAGTGCTTGGATCCGAATGTCTTTCGAATTAATTTCATCGATGTTTCTAATATAACTTGGAATATCAGGTTCTTCGATGCACATGAATTGATCTTTCACTTTTCTATTAAATCCATCGATCTCTATTTTATGTTCTTCAATCATAAGATTATACTCACCAACTGATTCTGAGTTCTCTGGTGCTGATAACTTGAGTTTCTCAATTTTATCCATCAACTCAGACTTCTCTTCTTCCTACTACTGTATATAGAGTTTGGCATCGCGAACCACTTTGGTAGCTTTCTTGGTTTTGGATATCCAAACATCTATCTCTTCAAGAGCTGCCTCTAACTCAGCTTGCATATCTATTCTTCCTTCAATTCATTCTTCCTCATCAACACTTGTTTCAATATCTCTTTTAAGTTCATGTACTTCACTCATTCCTGCATCATGCTTGATTGAATCAATCTTTTCCCTATCAGATTCATCCAGACCTTCCTTCAGTAAGATGTTTGATTCTTTTAATTTAATGACACTTTTTTCCATACACACTTCCACACTGAGGAATACCACCTGACTTCTGCTTCTTCTTTGATGTTTTCCCTTTTCCATGGCACAGTCAGATAATAGCAGACAGATTCTCTAACCACACATATCGACTAAACCAAGTCAGAGAAAAAAAATCTGATAACAGCAACCTATCGCTCTAATACCAATTGTTAGGACCAATAGGGGCCTATATACCCTGAGAGGGGGGTGAATCAGGGTATGGATATTATTTCACAATGTTCTTCCTGCCCCACTGGATCTTGACCTCTTTATTACAAGGGTCACTTTGTTTTCACTCGTGTGATTATTATGAACACTTCTTTTCTTCTTTATCTGATGATGATACTTTGAATGTAATGTATGGAATCAAACAGGTAGACACAAATATTTTTACTTATTTCACCCTCACTGGGCTACGTCCAAGGAGCATACGCCGACAAGTTTCCGGTTGTACCAAATTCCACTATTCCTCACTAGATGTGGATTCAATGTTCGGGCTAGATCACTTCTATGCCAAGGCTCACTGCCTTTAAAATGTTTAGGGTCAGATCCCTGCTTTCCCAAGGGTCACTCCCTATTTCTCTCTCTCTCTCTGGCTCACTGCCGGTGGAGAGGATCACCTTCTTCCTCTTCCTAAGCTCACCGCTCTATGAAGGGATTCACTCACAGTTTATAGACCTGTAGGTCTCTTCATTTGCATGAAATAATGCATCTTCAACTGTTGATAGATTCTCTATTGAAGTCCAACTTTCATCCACTAAGGAATACCTCTTTTCCTCTAAACACTGGGCAATTCCTTTTGGAAACACCTTCGCAAAGTACCCTACTTCGCGAAGCTCCCAATTTCGCGAAGCTCAAACAAGCCTTCGCGATGCTCCTGCCTTTTCGCGAAGCACTTTCGCGAAGAACTTTCGCGAAGCTCAAGCCATCACATAGAAACATCCGTCACGAAGCATAATAAGAAAACGCGGAGCTCACAGGATTCTCGGATCTACAATAGCCTCCACGAAGCTCCACTGTCGCGAAGCACACTGGCTCCGTGAACCGCCTTCGCAAATTGAGAGCAAATGATCTTCTCTGAAAACTATCTCTACTTCACTCGAGGGGGTTGAACTCTATTTATAGGTGATTCCACCAACCATCGAACCTTCCGTGCGATGTCAACGCCACGTCATCTCAAATCTAAAAGGTCCTATGTTTCTGCCGGAATTCTGTACAAATCACGAAGCACTGTGGTAATTTTTCGTTCGTGGAGCTCTTCGTAATCGCGGAGCATCCTATCAATTCCTTCGCGCCTTCGCTGTGAAGCTCCCTCACAATTCCCTTCATCGCCGCGATGTTCCCTTGAAAATCACTTCACCGCTGCTATGCGCTTAGTCCTTTGTCATCATTCTTTGTCAACAAGGATTGTCAACAAATTCTCAGCAACTCGACAATTCTCCATGGAAACCTACTTTGTCAACAAACACAATCAACCCAAAAATACATCAATGTTACCATGAGGGATTTTTTCCCAACAATATTATATATAAATTATTATTCCAGTGATATCTATTGTGGAATGATGGTAAGGTTTATATTGGCCATGAAGATTCAAACACACATACATCGGGTGTTGAGCATGAAAACATACACCGTTGACCCAATTTTTACGATTGGAATGACACAACAAATCTCATGTTTCGGGTGTTATCATGATGAAACACAAACCATCCCAAGTGTAAGAATTATTTATCTCACACTTTATGGGGTGTATGAAATGTACACTTATAATTTAAATTATATGCTCATTTAGTCTGGTTATGGATGTCAGAGTTACACTATGTTTCATCGAAAACCTAGTAATCGAGATATATGGCTACATACGACTGCACATACATGGTTCATATGAGAGGATGAAACATATAACTAGATTATAATATATATATCATTAATATATATATATTGTTATGGATCAGAAATCCATTCTGACCATGACATGATGATGTAAGATCCAACATGTTTCGTCTTTGAACTTTAGTAGGCATGTACTTTTCTATAGCAATGTTGGTTATTTAAATACTCATTATTTATCTATGAGAACTGTATAGATTAATTCTATAAATACTTTTTGGTGGCCTACAAGGATTTTTACTCAGAATCTTCTTAGGATGCCTTTTGTTATTTAAATACTTATTATTATTCTATGAGAACTGTATAGATTAATTCTAGAAATCATTGTTGGTGGCCTACATGGATTTTAACTCAGACTATTCTTAGGATTCCATTGGTATCAAATTAGATTTCCTATCAACAATTATAGATTAGGGAAAGAACAATGCAACATATTGAAAAGATTTATTACCTATTGATGGAACATGGGAGGAGAGGGAAGATAAAATGATTGATAAGTTAATGAGTAATCCTTTTGTCTTTTATTTATATCATGATTGTATATTCATGTCCGTTGTTCCCATTGTGTACACCCTTATCCCATGAAACCATGTATATGACACTTCATAGAAGATTTTGATACTATTATTTATTTATTAATTCCTCTATTGTTTATTATTATTATATCGTACATTCATCCATGGCATGTTACTAGTATCATTTTAGTGTTTGGTTATATCAGGCTTCTAATGTTCAATGATTATTAGTTTTTCCAAAATTACAATATAATATGAGTGAATATTTTCCACACCATAATAACCTTACTCCTTATCTACTTGTATGTAGACTCTGGCGAATGGGGATGCATGCTTGAATTCATCTTACCCACCATATAGGGAGAGGTGTTAAGAGGATCCCATAAGGGGGATGTTAAAAAGTGGTACACATCCAATTTTTCCATTGAATTATTTTTTGTGTATTATACCAGAGAATAGGTGTTAATAAAATTTAGGAATGGATTTATAATAAAATTTATCATACCCATGTACATGGGAAAACCATATTACATGGTATGGGAAGTTAATGTTTTTGAATATGCCTATTGTGGTTGATACGACATCACCATTACATGAAAAAAATTATTTTGATGTTATTTATATTATTATTATTGAAATGATGATTTATATTACCTTGGATCAATTAAATGAGGGACATTCATTGAATGAATCATTAAAGGAGCAATATAACTAATCTGCAATGCATTTTTTAATGTCATGTATACTTTTAGTGTCTATTTTCTGATTTCATATTACTAGTTCCTTGATTATTTTATGGAAATGTTTGGACATTACATATTTTATTTATAAAACATATTTTATTCATAAATTGGTTTCCTTAACCTTTTATTGTGTTCTAGGATATGTTAATGCATATATCTTTATAAGTTAATTATTTCATGTTGATCCATATACCATTGGAGACGTTGGATGGATTGTGTTACGGTTTTCAATTTGTGGATGCCATATTTAGGTTCATATAGAGTTTTGGAACATATGAATAGGCCATGGTGATCAAACCAATCCAGTCATTTGAAGATATTTTAATATTAGAATATGGAAAATATAAAATAAATAAGTATTTTAAAGTTAGAATAGATATCTAATATATTTGAAACAAAGAACTATACCTATAAATGACCATAGTAGTGGGTAGTTTTTCATTCTGTTAATTGTTCGTTTATGCTATAGTCATTCTCTAATACCCAGTCATGGATTATATAGAACTAAAAGTGGTATTATATGTAAATATGATGTCTATTCATATGTAATGGTTTTCAATATTAAAACATTACAATTGGAAATATCTATTTTGAGTCAAGTGTTTTAAGTTATTGCACCATGACGATATGAAGTCCTCTTGCGGTATGCCCTAAAGGGTATGAAAAAATATACTCGAGGTGGATCTCCTTGATCCATATATTATTACTCCATCAATTAAACTATTGGAACTTTTTAATTTTCTCAATATGGAAACTAGAGACCATTTTTTTAAATGGTTTTTAACATATGTTTCAGAATATGTATCAGGTCCACAAGGCTGAGTACCCTGAGGGGGGTGGTGATTCAGGGTATGACTAATTTTAAATTAAAGCTTGTTTTGATCTTGTTTCTCTGTTAAGAAAAACAATCTTATCTCTATTTCCCATTGCACAATATAAATAGAAAGTAAATCATGCACATGAAACATCAATTTTTACTTGTTTCACCGCTAGGGGATACATCCAAGGAGCATACGCCCATAGGTGGTCGGTCATACCAAACTCCACTAAAAATCACTAGCTGTGAATTACAAGGTTTGGGAACAACCACTCTAGCCCAGACTCACTGCCTTTACAAGGTTTAGGTTCAGGTCACAGCTTTCCCAAGGGACACTCCCTATTACTCTCTCTGGCTCACTACTGGTGGAGAGGATCACCTTCTTCCTCTTCCTTTGATCACTGCTCTGGAATGGATCCACTCACTATTTATAGACTCGTAGGTATCTTCATTTTCATGAAGGAATGCATATTTCTCTTTATGTAGATTCTTTTTTGACGTCCAACATTCACCCATAGATGAATCTCACTTTGCACCGAAGGTATTGAAAAATCTTCCATCATTAACGCAACACTGAATAACCGTCGTGAATTAACCTTACACAATTTGCAAGTCTAACCTGGCACGCAATTATCGACACACAAGTAACAACTGAAATGCAAGTCTACCTCAACCACTTCTGCGGCACATTCTTCTGTAACAACAAACATGCACAACTCAATCCCTTTTAGGCCCAAACCAATATTTGCGCGCAACTTCCAACTATCACGCAACTTCAAACACGGGCGTGCAAGTCCACCTGCGCAACCACAAACCACATGTGTGTCCACCACATATTCTCGATGGGAGATTCTATTTTTATAAGTGCTGAACTCTTTGAAAAATGAGGAGGGGTGGTCCTGTATTTATAGGAATTTGGACTCCATGCATGATGGCGCACAAGTCTCCCCTCGGTACATAAGTCCGGGCGCGCAAGTCTCTGCCCTTGCAAGTCACATGTTTGATCAAACCAATACTTGCATGACCCTATTTCCATTGCCATATTTTGATCTTCTGATCATGAAAAACAACAGGAACACAATTTTCCGATCCTCCGAGGCACCGACACGCAAGTCGTTTCTTGGCACGCAAGTCACTTGCATGACTAACCCAATAATTGCACGACCCTTATCTCTTTGAAATATTTTTATGTTTTGATCTTCAAAAACATATGGTGCATAAGTTTCCAAGACTTTATGTACACAACACTCAAGTCCCTTTTCCAAAAATCACATTTCGTCATTTGACGATGTTCAGGCCGAAAAATTTGGCAAACACTGGAAAATGGTGCCACCTTTTATCTACTCTTTTTGTAACACCTCCAGATCATCCATTCCTTTGTCATCGATCTGGAATAAAACAAGGAACATTGACCATAGCTCTTGAACATGACAGGCCTCCATAAAATCCCCTTTGTCAACAAAATTTTATGTCATCTTTTTCTTTGTCGAAAATCACAACACAGATGTCCACTTTTTCAACAAACACAATCACTTCAAAAATGCTTCAATGATACCTTGAGGGGTTTTTGCCAAAAAAAATTTAAGGTATTGATAGACATACCTAGAATTTGAAATAGTTGAATCAGGAGTTCTAGTATAAGTAGGTTTAGATATTTTTGGGGGATTACTAGACACAACCTACTAAGTCATTGATCGATCCTTTTGATTATATATTCAAGCATCTAGAGATGCCTCTAGAGTGATGTGTTGACTTGCTGCTTATCTATTTCATGATTCTTCAATGTGGTGGAGGGGTGTTATTACCATGGTAGATCAGCATAGAGATATTGTTTGGGACGATTTCAAGACCGTGTTCTATGATTTTTTCATTCCCCATAATCTACAAGATGATACATCTATAGAATTCATGAACATACAACAATGATCATTGTTTATTTGGAATTATATACTTGTATTACTGAGATTTAGCTTTTTTCGCCTACACTAGTGATTATTGATCTTATAAACATTAGGCATTTTGAGGATGGGTTTGTATACTCCATATTGTCACAGGTCAATGTCTTTTAATTGACATTTGTATTTACGATAGTCAACCAAAACAATATTATAGGGAAAATTTATTACGGAGGCTTATGGTTAGCCTCATGGATGTTCAACAGATAGATATTTCATTGTTTCTTATTCCAAGAGAAAGAGAAATTTAGATGTTTCACATGAAGGTAGTAGTAGTAAGGACCCTTGGCATTCACCTTTATAATATTTTAGCAGTAAGGGAAGCTGGGACACTTGAATTATCATGTATTACATGATCCAATGGAAACTATAGGTTGTGCTAGGATAGTCCAGATCTATTGATTATATAGGAAGTTTCCATCAATGATCAGTGAGAATGAATCTACTCTTGCACCACATTTCATAGTGGGGTTATTAGGATAACATTATACAGGAAGACGGAATACCAATATACACTCAGAACTAGGTAGAGGTTGTGGAATAGGGAGTCAGACTAAGGATCCGCCACGGTTTAAGAGTGGACGTAGATAGGGAGGTTAGAGAGTGACTCAATTACACAATACATTCTATTTATTTTTAGTCTAACCTATACTGGAGGGGATGAAGGGATTTGTTCATACTTTACGAGGTACTATTATAGTACCCTCCACTTTTTTGTCTCCTTTATATTACATATTCTCATCTAAATTTTAAATATTTCAGCCTATTATGAAGATTATATCCCTCAAGATTGATAAAATATATGGTGTTATGATTCTTGATAACCTTTTTGATATCTAATTAGAATGAGATCTTATTTTTATGTAACTTCCCCTTCAGATAGGTGGATACCTCATGGAATATAATATTTTCCTCCATGGCATGATCAGATTTGATGTAATCATCATTATTCTCTAGTTAATTCTATATTTATCCCACAGTGAATAATATATTTGGAGGGTGATGTTCACATCACTAGATGACATTATTAATTTGTATAAGGATGAATGAGATATTCTTTCAACATAAGTGGGACCTGAGAAACTGAGGCTTGGTAGATCGACAGCTATGATCGAAAATCTTTTCATGAATTACCAATGGTTATGACCCACTATTTTTCCTCCAATAGTGGAGCATTTATTGGGAATCTTTTATGATGACTTATCTGGATTAAATCCATTGTGAGAGGTAGATTTCTCTATTAAAATTATCCGATGAACATCATTGGTGATCGTCTCTCTTTATAGGATGAATCCTATAAAGATTATGGATCCCAATATAGTGTTTTAGGATAGTGAGTAAAAGGATTTATATGCTCAAAACTCATGATTAGTTTTCATTAGTGAAAATTCCTTGAATGCATATGGTTTCATTAGGCTCTGCATGGATTAGAGGCATCTGAACCACCAAAAGGAAATAAATCGGTATCCATTTCCTGTAATAGATGACCTAATTGATCAACTAATAGGTTAGACAGTGTTCCAAAAGATATATTTCACGTTGGTATATCACCATGTCCATTTCAGGTCAATAGAATTGGATCACGTATTTTATAAGATAATGTATCGTATTTATGTGTATATGGTCATTTAGTTTTGGATAACTAACACATGTAAAATTTTCATTGATCTTATTAGTTGGGTTTCCACAAATTTAGAGATTCATTTGTGGAATTATTTATTGATGAAATATTATTTTATTCTCTCTCAAAACATGACCATACCATGAATCTAGAGATATTTTCCAAAGACACTAATATATAAAAACAACATCACTAATCTCATAAAATTACCCTTTTGGATTTTTAAAGTCCACTTCTATGGGAATATCTTCTCAATGTAATTAGTTTCAGTTGTCCTAGAGAATGTGATATTTTTTAGTTACCTAGAGATTCCCAATAAATTCATTGAAATTTATAGTTTATTTGGGTTTTCTAGATATTACAGATGCTTAATCTGGGATTATTCATGACTTACAACACTAGTAATAGGCTTGACTAAGAATGGTGTGACATTGATATAGTCATTATATTGTGATGAATTCATTTTGGAGTTGAAGGGAAAATTATCATTACTCCTCATTCTCATTTTTCAATATCCTGGTAGGATTTATACTATATATTGAGATAAAATATGTATCCGGATGGGAGTTTTTCTGATGTAGGAAAAGAGTGTTATCAAGTACGGTTTTCCAAAGTTGTGGTCCCATGAGTGGAATTACTTGAATGATGAGCAAGATCAGGATGCATCAGACCATTTTCTATATTGATCGTTAAAATATCATCTAGTATACATTTTTTGGTATTAATTTGTTAAAAAATTCTCACGTACATCTTCTCACAGTATGATCTGAATATTAGGAAATGCATGTGTGTATTGTATCCAAAATCATTTGATTTCGATATCATTTAAATGACTTATAATGTAAAAACATTGGATGGTGGTATGATATGAATTACTCATACTCCTCAGTTTGAGATACTAGTGTTGAATGGAAGCCCATGGTCTTATTCATAGAGATACACATTGTGATTTTGGATGATTATAGAAATATTATATTTATCACCTTACATATGACTTCTACTCTTCTAGAGTGTGTAAGAATGGCGAAACCAATGGATAATGAAGGAATATTCCTATGGGAATGCGATTTATAATATGATACATATATATGGATCAACATTTTTAGGGGCGATACTTTACTATTTCATGGTCATATATAGGTGCCAGCGTCCATCGAAGGGGAGATAATTGAGGAATTTCATGCCTAATATTATAAAGTTCACCCTAGTTTCATATTGATGTATTAGGATCTATGGAACTACTATTTTTGTCCTGGTATGAATGAGTAGATTATCGACATCATCACACAATGTTCCACCTATCATATTGAATATGTGGAGCCTCAGTACATGACATGGAATTTCAATTCATTTTTGACCAATAAGTGGAAATGTGATGATATTTAAAATTGGATTAATGATTATTTTACCCAAATCACATCATGAAAATGATACAATGTGGGTTATTTTAGATCATTGGATGATGTTTGCACATTTCATACCTATAACATATCCTATCTCAATATAAATGCTTGGGAGGTAGTATGTTAGAGAGGTTTAATGTCTTCGTGTAGGTCTACGATCAATTATATTTTACAGAGACACACTCTTCACATGATTATTCGACAAGTGATTACTAAATACCTTCTATACATTGGTGCTTCAATGAAAAACCTATCACCAATATATAGATTGAGAAAAATGAGCATATAATTATAGTTTTTGTTGAAAATGTCTAGGAATTCCTCCTTGGAATTGTTACTTCGTGGAAAAATATATATCATTCATTGAGTTTTTTTATAATAACACATTTTAGGATTCCATCATGACTTATCCTTATGAATCATTATGGTAGGTCTTTCTGTTTACCTCTCTGCTAGATAAAGGTAGGGGAGGAAGCTATTATCAGACCACATCTCATTGAAGATACATTAAAGAAAGTATAATTTATTAGAAAGTTTTTAATGACAGATCAATCCATATAGAATTCTTATACTAACAAACACCAATGAACTCTTCTGTTCATGTATGGAGACGAGGTTTTCTAGTGAGTGACTCCTAGACTAGGCCAAAGAAGAAAAAAATAGATATTATAATCTATTAACTAGGATCATTGGATCCTTGAAGGTTGTAAAATTTATTGGACTACTGTAATACCATATTATACATCTTCTGAGATATTGGTATTTTTATGATTTATTTAATTTATCTCATTTTCACCAATATTATATTGTATAATATCATATCATTCATATTTATGAGAATGAAATTGATGCAGATTATTCCTTCAGGCAGTATTTAATATTTATTTCTAATCAGAATGTGAAGATACTCTAAGTATGCTTATTCCCTTTGTTATGGGTTCTGTGGCACCATAGTTAAGTACATGACCAAACATGGGAATCCGAATCTAATATACGAACTCATGGGCCACAACTATTTTTTATCAATACCTATGTACTGTTATAATTCCATCTTGCGGGTGAATTGATTTAAAAGGATGAGATTTTAACAACCATCCTTTTCATGATAGTAATACTCATTACTTAATGGTTTAAATTAATTTATACAGACCTTAAAAAATTACCCATTGGAGTCTCAGAGGTCACGAGGTTTTCTAAGGATTGTTCTGATCCTAGATCCTATGAACATTGGAACGTAAACCAGGCATCATTGCTAGTGAAAACCATACAGCCTAGTCTTCATAGTCATTGTTAGTTGTTCAAGGTGATATTAAGAATTAGTAGGTCCTACTAGGGTTTTCTACAACTATTAAACATTAGTCCCATGACTTTACAATACATATATAATTTTTATAGAATATTTTTTCCTATTTGGCACATGGTTAGGGATAATGTGCTTTAAAATCATGTGGTGTCTTCTGTTGGATAGTATGTAGAGCATGGTTTGTTCAAAATTTGGCCAAAATAAGCTTCCAAACGATGTGTCCCTTATTTTTTGGGGTGAAAGATTCCAATTTCTTATAATGAATCTCTTTTTCACAGTACTTAATTATCGCTTCTTTTTCCGATGAATGAGACATTTCTATTTATCCCTTGAGCTCCCATATCCTTCAACATAGTTTCCCCTATAATAATGATATCTGATGTCCACATCAAGAGGTTTCAATGCCATCAGATATCAAGTGGCATGATGTACCATCATCTTCCCTCAGATATCTGCTTACCATTCACAATGATAAACCATTATGCTACTAGATCCTTTTCACTATTTGAATGGTTAAGATTATTTATTCGATTGTCCCAAACTACATTGAATATGAGGCCTCCTCCAAACAAGGAATCTTTTATGGACCTATGTTTGTTGGTATCGTCATTTTTTAGAAAAATTTTTAGTGTTTTTGAAGCTTTATCATAGTTCAACACGATGGTCTTATCCATGTTTCAACTTAAATATTTATAATTCAATATAATGTTTTATAAGAACCTTGTTATAATATTGAGGATCATGGTTTTTAATTAGTGAATGTCAATATCAGTCATGAATACACCATGGGTGTATTGGTTTTAATTTACCCTTTTTAAATACAATTAGTAAAATACCTGGAACACCTATGCAGTGTTTGGAATGAGTTGTGATGTGAATTTATTTTTTTATATATTTGTTTTTTGATCCCAAAACACTATCTAAGTTCTCATACCAAATTAGAAATGGTTTATTTCATGTTGTTAATTAACCAATTTCCAATGGAACGTTTTAAATGTCACTTCAAAATGTATAAATTGGATTTCAATGTATTTCAGTAAGCAATGTAATTTATTAAATTGAAAGTATTTTTCATGATGGAATTCCATATATAGATTAACTACATTGTTTAAAAAATAGTTATAATGGATGTAATTTCCATTCCTCTTATTATATTTTTGTTAAATATAAATTGAATTTACCTTATTTATATTCAGGATTTATGAATAAAATTAATGAGTGATAATACATCATTTCTATAAATTGAAATATAATTAATCCTTTGATATATTAAGTAAAATGATGGAAATTTTTTATTGTGAATGATGACTCCCTCTCCCTTACATTGGGTATTATGCATGATGTCTTATCCAGATGACTATATTTGGATGGTGGGCATGATACACCATGTCCCTTGTCATAGGTGTTTTAAAAATAAAACACCAACATTCCCGTGTAGAAACCATGAAATCGATCAATCGTAATGTGATATCGGTCATGTACCATTATTCATGAGCTTGTATGCTCTTTTAGAGTAGTTGTGGATGTCTGAATGATGCCCGAATATAGGTAGCACCAATTATTCCATTTATATGGGAACATATTTCTTCTTGTACATGGTTCATATCGGTGAATAAATATATAACTATAATATATATAAGTGTGAATTTATATTATTATGTATCTAAAGATATTGATTAGACACTCTTTTGTCATAGAGCTGAAGCACATAGAGCCACCAGGTGTACTTTAGGAACCATATAAGGCTAGTACTTTTCTTTTATAATTATTGATTATTTGTTTATACATTTACACAAATATTTAGGAAGACTACATGAATTTATTGAAGAAAATTGTGGTGTTTACCAATATGTATTTCATCCCACACCCTTGTCAAGATGAATTTTCTACCTGAGAAGATTACTTGTTGTGGGTATGGATAAGGGAAACCACCCTGTTATATATTCGTGATATGATTAACCTATAGATGGATCATAGGTTTACTATACGGAGCATATTATTGATATTATATTATAGTATAATTTATGTTGTTTTTGTATTTTTTATGTATAGAATGATTTAATATAACTATCCCATGTTCCCCTTTTGAATTTTCTCATGCCATGAATCCCTGAATATGACACATCCAAGTGGATTTTGAAATTATTAATTTTTAATTTATGATTCTGAAGATTATTATTCTTTAATACCCCTTTACACTATAAAAGGTTATGATTGGAGTATCACAAACTTTTTATATCTTGCTTCCACTAATGTATGTTTATTTTTTAGCCACTGTTACATTATGATATGATGGTATTGTCTCCCCACCATACAATAGTTACTCCATCGCCAGTAGTCGAAATACTCTGCCATACGGGGTGGAGCACATGAGGCCATTTGACCCACCGGACCAGGACAAAATATAAGTAGATCTCTATTGGGGATGTAACATTTGACTATTCCAGAAATATTTTTTTCTGTCAAAATTCTAAATATAACCCAAATAATTTTTCCATTGGTGGAATTTGAAGACATCATTGGAATGGATCAGATATCTTTACATATTGCTCAAATTAATTCGTGCGAAAATAAAATATCTTTTCCAAACATAAATATTCTATGAATCAAAAAATGAAAGGATGACATGGAATATCATTTTAAATATCCATCACATGTGACAACCGAGATATTTTTAAATTTTATACATGTTATTATGTTTAATTAATATTAATGTTATAATTTGTAATTTATTAAATGAAACATTATTTTAATTTTGGAAAATATATATTTCATTTATGATAGGGGATTAATTAGTAATTTTTTATAAATTTCAAAAGTATATCAAATAGAAGATATTTAGATTGATGGTTAAAAAAATTTACTTAAAATATATTGTTTTTTATATATTTAAATATTTATATAAAATATATATATTATTTATTAACATTAATATTTATTATAAAATTCAATAATTATATTTAATATTATAATATTAAAAATATGTTTATCATTGTATGGAAGAAGTATATGATTTTAAACTAATGAATTAATATTTTTATATTTTATATATATAATTCCTCAAATTACTAAATTATTTTAATTATTTTTTAAATTAATAAATTATTGAATTTGAATTTGATAACATGGTCTTTATTTTAGGTATATGGATGTTGAAACCATATTTTGGTAAATTTATTTTAATTTTTGAAATATGTTTATTTTTTATAAATATCTAAAAATACATTTGTATAAATACTGTTTTATTTTTTGAATGATTTTGATATAAATATGGTGTGTTTATTTTTAAATCTTATGAAATTTTTATAACATGTTAATATAATGATAATAATATAAAAGTATTATAAAATTGTGATAAATTATTTTTATATTTCAAGATAAACATGAAAGTTGTAAATAGTGTAGATTTAGTTCTTGCACAATATATTAAAATTCATGATTTTTGGACCAATGATATAATTGGGAATGGATAAGTAATTTATAGACATTGTGAGATATATAAGATTACTAATTAACTATATATATATATATATTAAATTATATAACATGTTAATTTTTATATTCTTATCTAGTTATTATAGGAAGTGAGAAAATCCATAATAAAATCATAATCATGTTTGTTATTGGAGTTGATTACTTATAAATAAGTATTATTCTATTTAAAATACATATATATTCAACGAAAAAATGTATTTATATATCTTATAATATTTAGTTTTATTCTGAGTTACAATAATTTGTTAATTTATTTGGGTTATATGTAACATCAAATGGTCATAGCTGTTCCCTAGTATGATGATACTCACGATATCTGATGAAAATATTCTAGAATATACATGTTTGATATTGAGTTTTCATCATATTATATGAAAACAATATTTTTTATTTTGAATTTCTAGATTCTAATATGTGAATGACGCATAATAACATGAAGTACACACTTCGTAATCACTACAGTGGGAGAATATCGGGAATGAAACTCAAATAGGAATTCATATTTTTTTATGTTAGTGGAAATTATTATATATAGATGTGTACATTAGTACTTTAACATTATATGTTTTTTAATTCATATCATGAGTCACATACATTGAAGCATTTTGGAAAACAATGATTCCATATTTTTACGTTGATGTTGGATAAATTGGACACATCACCTATTAAATGAAATTAATTAGTAACCCATGATTGGATTTTACATACTATGATATTAATATAATATCTTAGTCCCTTTGACTGAAAAGAAACTGATGAAAAAAACTCCATGTCCATGGTGATTGACATGTCCATTTTAATATTTCTGAGAAGAATATTTAGATATATTGTCAATTTATGATATGATTATGAAACATACTTCATGGGAAATTGAGATAATGGTATTATATTACAAATTCTTCATTATTAATAGTTTTTTATAAGAGACATATTATCTTCTTCTTTAATGGGTGCCTTGACTTGTTGCAAAACTCTAATATTCATCTTTAGAAATTCCCGACCAATTCCAATGAAAATTAGACCCATAGGATCACATAATTACTATATCAACTGATGTCATTATAATAAAATTTCAATTTAATATTTTTTCTAAAAATCCCCTCATGTGTGTGGAATAATATTAATTTTTTATTTGAAAATCATATACATTCAGTCACAAATAGTATTATAAATAGAACATATATATATATATATTAAATAATAAATAAATTAATATATAATTAAGATCACTGAATTGAATATTAATTTATCAATTATGTAATTTTCAATGAAATGAATACTATTTATTTATTAATTAAATATTTATTTAATTATATGAATAATAACTAAATATGTATTCCTAAGCATGTGAATATAATATTTTATTATTTATTGAATGAATAACATCAATGTATTGTTCAATGATTAGTAAATTCTAATGATGGTTTATAAGGCCAGTTAATTTCTCATTAATAGAGATTACATAAAAATTAATATTAGTTTAAATAAATGTCATGTTTTTTATGTAAAAAGATATATTGATATCAAAATTCATCACATTCCACAATATAAAAAAATTGATGTTATGATTTTGAAGGGGGGATCTATTGTATTTTTTATTAGAAAATAAGACATCCTAAAATTGTTAATAATAATCCCCACGATTATATTTTCATTTAATTTCAGTTTTTGTGGTGGGAATTAAATTAATTTGGAATTCCTATCGATGAGAATTATTTTATGCTTATGTACGAAATACTCTCCAAGAAAATTCACTCAAAGAAGAACATATCCATAGATTTTCTCAATATAGAAAGAATTCATATATCCCCTTCACCAATCTATTTATCAAGATAAAAAGAGATAAAATCTACTTAGCATTAGGGATTTCATTGTAATGACGATGAAAAATACAAGGTGGTCAGATTATATCATTAAGCATCAAAAGTTCCATTGGAATCATTATAATATCAGGAGCACATGTGGTTACCATGAGTGGGATTATACATTGGATATAATATGAATAGATGTAGTATGGTACATATGTGGTTCGAACGATCATTATCCACACCAAATAGTTTTCTCAACACATATATTCTTTTTATTATTAAAATGATTATGAATTTAATGTGAATGATTCACTCTTCTATGTTATGGGATGTATTTATTATTTTATTTATGTACCCTCTTTATATGTGATAACTCTATAATATGTTATACTGTATTATTTAATGAATACAAAAAAATTCCATGTTAGGCATAGCCCCCACTAGTTATTTTTCAACACCTAGAACCATCAGGTAGAATTTTGGTTGTAACGTTCAATTAAATAACTATTTAACATTGATGATAAATATCACAATTCATGTGTGGCATTTTCATTTATTTTAATATTCTAAATCCATTATGTTTAGAAAAATAATTCATTATAAATTTTTTGAGAAGAGTGTAATGATTAATCACTATAGTATATTAAATCTATATCTTCTAATATACAAAATAACATTCCTAAACAAACTGAAATACAATATATAATTATTATTATTTAAATATGACCATTATACCCAATTCATTGGAATGAAAGGTATGAATCAAAAAAATCGCACAATGAAATATATGTACAAAATATTTCATACTATAATGTTTAATTTGAAAGCAATAGTTATTTAATTTTGAATGAAAATAAATAAAACAATTAAGGTTAATAACATTCAATTTTTTAATGTGGAATTTTTATATGAAGAAGGTTTTATATATATTATACATGTTTCCATTACTAGATAATTTTATATCATTATGAATGTTAGTATTTTTGAAATATAATGTTATAATCCATACTAGTCAATCACTATTCATTAAATTGTTATTAATTTTTTAGAAATGTGTTAGAATCCTTTTATCGTCACAAAGAGATATTTTTCATAATTTTTCTTAGAGTGTAACATTTATTTTATCTTATTAATTCTATTAATAATTTTTTATTAACAATTATGATAATATTTAATGATAATTTTTTCAATTAAATAATTTTAAAATTATCAAAATGGTTATTCCAAGGCATGAAATGAGACAATATATTCTTATTCATGATAAATACATTACATTTTACTAAAAATTATTTTACGTGCTCATGAATTTATATTGGACCTTAATTTAAAAAAATATGAAATTTCATTTCCATAAATGAAAATTTTATTATCAATAATCACAATAAAATTATATTATGGTTTATTTTATAGATTTATTAAAAATACATCATACATTGGAGAATAGTGAAAAAATAGTTTTTGAAAAACTATCATTTATTTTCATTAAATAAAATATTCTAAAATTTCCAAAATGTTTTGGAATTGGTTTAAAATTAAAATTATATTGTTGTTTTGATAATAGAACACAAAATATTTTTTAGGAATCATATTTATAATTAACTCTTCTATATGATTATTTTTTTCTAAAATGAATTTTGGATAATAAAATGTTTTCCATTATGTTTTAAGAACGTATATTAAAGGTAATTTATACCAATTT
This sequence comes from Viscum album, assembly GCA_963277665.1. Lineage (NCBI taxonomy): Eukaryota > Viridiplantae > Streptophyta > Magnoliopsida > Santalales > Viscaceae > Viscum > Viscum album. The sequence goes on along the minus strand of OY728152.1, from coordinate 350,482,583 downwards.
AAGGAATTTAATATTATAAAATGGATTAAATAATTTTTCATTATATTTAATTTTAAGTAACTAGTTCAAAAATTCTATTTTCTATATGGAATTATAACCATGCTTTAAACTTATTTCTATTGTAAGGAATAAAAGGGATTAACTAGGGGGTTAAACAAAAAAACAAAGGCGTTAATGAAAAAATGAAATTTTGATGATTGATATTTATTAATTACTTTCAACAATATATCATCCTATATTAAAAATTCAGACCCTTTATACAAATATTCCCATGATACTGACTATTATATATTTTGATGATCTTGTTATTTTAATGTATGCCTCCCTACTCACATATAAAAAAGCACATAAAGTCCACTCATATTCATAATTCATGATCAAAATTGATTAAATAAAACCTAAAAACATATTTTCTCATAATACCTACAAATTTCCTTGTATTCCTTGTTTCACTGAAATACCACATCTAGAAGGGTTATGTTTTAAGCCAAAAAAGGTAACCAAAATAAGCGGTGTATGATCTTATTGGGACTTTTTGTGTTCCATTCATCTTAAACATCATCAAAATCAGAAATAGATATTTTAAAATAATTATATTAGTTTATTAATCATAATTAATTGATTTCATGTTAATGGTATATCCATTTTCAATCTTTGACATCATATGGAAAATAAAAACAATGCTTGTGTCGATGTATGAAGAAACATTTCCACATTGTGGTGTCATTAATTTTTCATCCCCAAAATAAATGGTTGGTTATAATTATTGATCTAATTAATATATATGGTACATAAATAATCATTAGGATTTGGAAAATAAATGATATCATCAACCATTATACCCTTTAATCTTTTTGATAATGATAATGTCATTTGTGCGTAGTATTGTACTAGAAAATCCCCAAAGCGATGAAATTAATTTTTCCACTACCATAATGAATGACTGATTATATAATTTTTTTATAATTAAAAATTTATATTCATTATATTACTAAATTTAATGAGATATTAATGTAATTTATTAAGATATATTCTGATGGTTTCCATAACATCGTAATTTCATAGAAATTGATCATACAACCATAAATGGTCAATATAAAAATATTATATTAAATTAATGGATACCATATGATTTTAAGAAAACTAGTAATAATTAAATATAGTTGAAAATATTTCAAAAAAAAGTATTTAATAAATATAAATTTATTATTTTGGATTATATATTTATATCGACCAAATAGTCATCCAATGTAACTAATTTTAAAAAAAGAATCCAATCATTTGAGAAATATTATATATTATGAACATATATTATTTTATAATTTTTAGATAAAAAAATAATGAAAAATAATATCATTGATTTCGTGTTTTTTAATTTAATGTTTAAATTATTGTTTTATATCTTAAAAGTGTTTTGATTGAAAATTTATTAACGTTTTAATGATATATTTTACAATATCAGACTTATTCCATAGTATTCATGATTATAAATAAAATGGGATAATTATATTATATTTATATTCTTAAAAACCACATTATATATTATCCAAATGTTATTTATGGGGGTATCATGTTATCTTCGAAATTTTAATCTCTTTAATAGTTATAGAGTAAAATAATTTTCTAAAAAAACTGACTATATTTCTATTTTTTGATAAGTAATCATTATCTTAAGTATTTTTTATGGTAGTTATTATATTACATTAAATTAATTGAAAATTAATTTCATATTTCAATAAATATTATTTTAAATATTTTTTAACTAATATTTTAAAAATTATATTCCAATGAAGTTTTTTTACATTTTCGATAGTGTGAATGGAATTTTATTTTTAATATAAAAGGTGTGAATGAAATTTCTAGATTCTACAACCATTAATCTATATTTTGAATCACATTCAGGATAATATTTTTCAAATAAAATTCATTTCAATTATAATATGAATTTTTATATTTTATATTAAAATAATATGCCAGCATTTTCTTAAATGATGAAAATAATTTAAAAAATAATTTATAAATTCATTTTTACAACAAAGATATTAATGCATTATGAAAAGTTGTATTATAATATTCTTTTACTTTTTTGTCACTAATTTTTTAAGTCATTTCTTTTTTCCACCACAAAAATTCAAGTATATTAATTGTCTACTGAGAGGCTTTAAAAATTTATTAATTTTAAATAATTTTGAGATCATTTAGTTTCTTATGATTTTCTTCCCTATCACTCTCCATTTATCCATCAGAATTATTTTTACATTAATGAACATATTTTCAATATCAATGATATATTTATTATTTTCATAACTGTATCATTTCAATATATTGTTTTAATTGATGGGTTAATACTTCAATCATTTATATGGGAAATATTTATGTTTTTTGATGTTGATTCAAGGAGGATAAATGTTAATTAATAATTAATAGAGATTATCTATTGTATTGATCACTGAATATTTTGGGATCTCTTTGGATGTGAAGATGGATTTTGGAATCATTCCTTTTTTAATACATAAAATCTCATTACATGGTAAAAACAAGTAATATTTTGTTGTTTAGTTTCATATAAATAAGATATATAGTACATGAAAAGAAAATAACTTCTTATAATTACTCTTGAAAAATACATCACCGGTTACCCATAAGTTACTTCTACTACATTTAATATCATTGGTAAATTTATAAAAGTCAAGGAAGATAATAATGCATAGTAAGGGAATAACCAAGAGATACCAATATCATTTGATCATTGGATTTATTAAAACAAACATGATGAATAAAATTAAAAAGTAAAAAATTGGTATATCATAATATTAATAAGATGAATAAAAACATTGAAATGATTAAATAAAATTTATTTCGAATATTCATATTTATATTCCCAAGGATTATCCAAAAGGTATCACAAATGAAAATTACCCTGGTTATTGACCATGGTGTTGTAAATCATATCACAAAAATAGTATAATTTCGTTAAACAATGAATTGGATAAATATAAAGTAACATAATTCATATGTATTAATTTTGCGTGATCTATATATATCATAATACATCATTCCATTAATAACCAGTGGAGAAATAAATAATCTTTTTATTTTCAAAATATTGGCATATAATTGATCATAATGACATGATTGTTACGACAATTATATCCCATGAAAAGGGAATGTGTCTTTATTTTGTGTAAATATTAAAATAAAATAAATAATATTTAAATATAGTGGTAAAACCCTAGATTATAATTAGTTTTGGTAATTTAAAAAAAAATTGAATTCCTATGTAGATAGATAAATTTGATATGTTAATTCGATAGTAGGGTGGGTAAAAAATGTGGTTTTATAAAATGATAAGTTTTTACGGGAAAAGGGTCTCCAATTGATAAAACATAATTTTAAATTATGATTTTGATTAATTTGGTACTAAATGATCGTAACCATATAATTTAGAAGAGATAAATAAAAAATGATCTGGAATTTTACCGAAATGAAGGATAATTCCCTAAACTCGAAGGGTTACTCATAGAACATGAGTAATGGAACCTTGGGTGCATCAGGAAACCTTGAGTGAGTAATTAAGAGGAAAAATCCCTAGAAATTTATGGATTATGGTTTGTGAGTAAATGGAAATGTAGTAATTGGTGTGTTTTTCTCAAAAAAAAGAGATGAGTTTTTTTATTATTTTCAAATTATGTTTTTGGAAATCAAGGTTGTGAAAATGAAAAAACATTTACATAACAATTATAATTAACCTTGGTTTTGTACATATGTGTCACATTTTATTTCATATGTATCCACCAAAACTACATATAATTTTTTATATATGTTTCAAAAGGAAAATTAATGTTTTAAAAAAGAAATCTTTTTAATGTCAAATATTAAAGTTTAGGCATTGGAAAGTCTATTATAGGTTCAAAATATTGATTAATTTATATTAGAACACAAAATATTCATAAAATAACATTATTCTGGTCATGTATTATATATAATTAATTATTAAAAATTTATGTCTTAATAATAAAGTCATATAATATTCTGAAAATAAAAAACAGAATTTTTTCTATTCACTATAAAATAATGTATATTTTGAAAAATCACTTGCATTCACACTCACATAATATAAACCTATTGATTTAAAATATTATTGATTATTTCATCATAAAAATTCCTTAAACTATATTGAATTATCATTTATGTATACAAATCATTATTTATTTAAAATAGTATTTGTTTTTAACATAGTCAAATTTTTGACACCAATTAAAATTCCATAATGCATTTATAAAATTAAATGGTATTTTATTTTCAAATGGGTATGCTTAAAAGTATGTTTCATTAAAATAATTTTTATTCCTAAACATTGTTTTCTAGTAAATAATTACACCTTTTATAAAAAACTAAAAGTATGTTTTATTTCATTCAAAAATCATTCTATGAAATTATTCTCAATTAAGATTTTAATTTATTATGAAACAATATATGTAAATAGAATTAATGGAATATTAATTTTATTTATTTAATTTAAATTAATCATTATGATACTAAATTATGTATATGTAACCACTTATTAAACATGTACATTCTATGAGATTAAGGTTTCTGATGGATCTAATATTATGGGGTGGAACGATTAGCACCCCCAAGTTGTAATCTTTCGGATTCAGAACTTCTCCCATTAGATATTTCATTCACGAATAAATTTTACAATCTCATCTTAACCTTGGTCAAGGATAAATTTTTGTGATGATACCTCCATCCCATGTTCTAAAAACTAGGTATCAAACTGCATGACACTACTATTTAGGGTCATCGATTCTCATTTATGTATTAATTATCCTTTATCTGTAGTACTTATAAAGAAAAATTATAATAGTAAAATTTTCATCCATTATTATAGTTTCCCATGGTCAGGTTGAAAATTGATCAAATTGAATATTTTCATATTTGACAAACATTCATAAAACAATTAAATCCTAATTTTTCCATTTCCATTTATAACATATAAATAAAACCTGATTATTTCATTCATTATTCTCCACAAATTTCTCCCTAGTGTTATATTTTCATTTCATAAGATATTGATTGGTTTATTAATAGATTTTTTAATTTAAATATCATTTTCACTGGGGTAATGATTTTAATAGATTTTGGTAATCAATAGTTTACTATTTCAGTTAATCAATTTTTTTTCCAGTTCTAATGTTGGTAATTTTAATTGGTTTCATAGCTAACTAATGTAATGATAATTTATAAAGATATAATTTTTTATTGTTTAATCATAACTTTTTAGGAGTAAAATATTATATAACAAACAAAATCCATGAAGAAAATATCAATTTAAAAGTATCGGTAATTAAATTGTCCCCCCTTATGAAATTTCATCCCAAATATTTCACATAATTTTCTCTGTTGTGAATAGGTGAGGGTAATTTTATCTTATTGAATCATCTAGTTCCTACACCTCTTATTCAAATTTATAATTCATGCATTACAATTTAACATGGTGGGTGGTCTTGTTGCGTAAAACCAAATGTCTATGGAAAATGATCGCTATCGGCTACTCTTCAAAAAATAGGTAATGTTTCAGTTTTAACACCTCTAGATTTAGTACATGCGAGGGAATAGGTTTTTAATTCCATAGGAAAGATATGATAAATACATCATGAACATGAGATAGATTTTGTGTATGTTTTTACTGATATGCCACTTCTTCTATGATGTCATGTAGTTAAAATGGTAAATCATACCTAGGGCTATGAGTCCCTTTCTAAATTACATGGCTCTCTTCCATGGTGATGTGTAAATTAAAACCTCATCCCTAATATCAATCACAATGTTCCTTTAATTAATGTTACCATAGATCCTCTATTAACAATTTATAATCTTTATATTATTGGTATTAATGATCCTTTTATATCTTCTCTTTAATAACATCGACACCAAGAGATTTCCTTTCACAATCTTCATCCCAAAAGGTAGGAGTTCTACATAAAATCCCATATTGAGCATAATATTTTTCCATTTTAATACTCGATTGAAATCTATTACTGTACAAGAACATAAAATTTGGGTGGTTTTGATCCCATCTAGCATAAATTTTTTTGATTTAGTTCTCCTAATATCTAGTAGTTTTTTAATATTCCATTCTGATAGACAATTAGTTTGAGGGTGATATGACATAATTAAATTTAATTTTGCATTCAGATCATGTTGAAAAGTTATCCAAAATTTAGATATGATCCTCAAATCAATATCAGAAATGATAGAATGTTAAACCATGTGAAAACCAACCACATCCAACAGAGATATTATGGAATGTTGATTGAGAGGGAGATTTTATGGAATAGTTATTAAATTGGACGTCTCAGAGAGTAAATCAATTAGAACCCATATAAAATTGATTCCATTAGATGTTCATGTAAGACCATTGATGAATTACATAGTGATATTGTCCCACTTCCATGATGGTATGGTTAGTTGTAACATACACCTTTACGATGTTATCTATCTTCCTACCCTATTTGGTACACCATGAACCTGTATGTGTTGTATAAAATCATCCTTTTCATATTATCCCATGAATAATAATCACTATGGGACTTATATGTTTTGGTTCATCCAATATCTTTACAAAATATTGATATATTAGATTAATCCATCATACCTTTCTATATATCATGGATAAATGGAACACATCTCATTCTATGAAATTTCAATACACTTTTTTTCAATATTGATCTATAGAAATATTATATTCCTAATAGACTCTCTCTTCATTTGAATAAAGACTTTTATCTTTGATATTTCGTGATATTATCTATTAATGATGGATGCCAAAACATTTGAGTTAGGTTTGATGATTTCACTTCCTTTACCATTATCATGTCCTTTTTCAGTTGGTTCATAAGAAATGGATCCCAATAAATCCACATCATTGCCAAAAAAATGAGGTATTTCCATCTTAATTCATCAATATGTTTGCTGACTCTTATATCATGATAATCAGTTGAATAGATTTAGTCTTTTTTATTTTCTAAGATAATACATTGTCTCGTGATCAATACATATAATTAAAAATACACCTCAATATTTGTTGGGTTGTGTATATATCACATTTATTCCCATAAAGATATTCCCTCCAAATTTTAAAAGAAAACAAAAAAACATATAACTCAAAGTAATGAATATGATACTTCTACATTGTAGTCTTTATAAGTTGGGATTCATAACAAATAACTATTAATTTTTTCAGGAGGATAAACCCAAGAATATTTAGATATGAATCCCTAAATGTAACCACTAATTCTCTTAAATATTGTAGAGTAAACATAAAAAAAATTAACCAATCTATTATTCAGTTCACGGAAAGATTCTTTACAATAATATGTGTGGATTAACATAGACTATTTTAGATATTACATGGTTAATGGATAACAAATTCTTTAAATGTAAATCAAAAACCTCATATAATAACATTATATACCAACGAATGTGTGAATCTCAATTACTATTATAGGATGAGGATGATTGTTTGTATCAATTGTCTTTATAAGGAAAATTGAGATTCCTTCATTGGTGAAAATGTACTCCAAGTTCAAAACTTGTGGTAATGAAAATTCAAATTTTATGAATTTTATAAATACAGTATCCTTCTTTATATTTCATAATATAACCCTTATATAATCCTAATTCTCCAGAAGACATTTGGATTATATCATAATATCATCAACAGAAAACACTGTGATTTTATCACAATATACCATAAATAATAAATTCATCAAATCCATAAATATTTCTAGATAATTAGTCACGAAAAATTACATAACAACAAACTCATAATGCATATATCATGATCAGATGTTTGTCTTGGGAATATCGCTTTCATTCACCTTCAATTAATCATTCCTAAATCAATTATCAATCATTAAGAATAATTGGAACCCACAAATATGGTGAAATATAGCATCAATCCTTAGGAGATGGTAATAGATATTCATGATGATCTCGTTAGTTTCTCTATAATCAATTCATAACCACATTGAACTAACCATCATTATTACATATATAACAGGTTCTCCCAATGGTGACAAAATTGGTCAGATAATTCCATTCTCTAGAATATCTTGATGTTGACACTTTAATTCATCTAAGCCCATATTTCCCTTTCCATATGGGATATTTTATAATGACATGTATCTAGGTATTTGTTCAATGGAGATCAGTACCTCTCTTTCTCAGGGATCTCCAATTAACTTATCGGAAAATATGTCGAGGTATTCTTAAATTATGGGGACATTATCTATCATTATACGTTCATTAAATTATAAATATTCACAAATAATCTCCCAAAATAAGGCTATCGAAGGATCTTTGAGAAAATTATCTGGTTGGGACATTTCGCGTTGAAAAATATTGTATGTTTTCAATTCATGACTTCTGAAATTTCTTTACTTGAACATTTGAATATTGAATCTTATAATTAGTGCTAGTCCATTCCATGTATAGTGTTGAATTCCACCATGGGATCGAATACTGTATTTTCCATGAAATTATACTCACCAATGTAAAAAAATAAAATTCAATATATTATTTTTTCGAAGAAAATCCCTCGATGAGTAATGAATGATGACTCGACATCCTGTAAATCAAGGTTTGATTATGTAAAATTTGTAGATATGGATGATATAAAGTAATGTGTAGAACCAAAACAAAAAAAAATTACTTCCTAGAATTGAAATCATAATTAGTGTACCTTCCACTAAATCATTTAGTGCATCTAATTTATTTATCGTGATTGAAAATGTCATACCTTGCACCCTTGGGGAATTTTTTTTAAATTTGGATCCCCCTATATTATCTAATAGTTATAAAATTGATGGGAAAATTTCACCAATAGTCCACAGTTGAGTCATTAAACTCCCATCTAGTCCTGCACTATATTCCCTTTCTCATTGGTGATGATAATTTATGGATTCAAATCATCATGGAACTTTCGAGATATTTTTTAGTCACTTCAGTATTGGTATCACTAACAATCTCAACCAATAAATTCCATAAATGGTTATTCCCACATTTTTTTCACATGGGATGTTTCATATTATTTCTTCCACATCCATGATTGAATTTATTACCAATATTTGTCATCATTGGTGTCTAATTATCATGCAATATATGTGGACAATATGTCTCTAAATATTAATTCATGCTTTGTAAAACTCATAATTATCTCCTCATCGCATTCGTAGACTCATTTTCCATGATTCTTCCACATACGGTGGCTAAGTCCACCAATGAATATATAAATTTATATTTTATGATCGATAACAATGAAACTGGTGCATCAATAATGCCATGTAATGTCCACATTATTTATTCCGAGTGATTTGTTTTCCATCCAATACACCTCTATAAATTCCTTCTCCAATTTTCACATTGAACATGGAAAATATTTATTGAAATATATTCCCCTAAAATCTTCCCATCCCATTAAATCTATCTCCCTACATATCTTCCTGCTTTTATTCAGTTTCCACCAATGATCATCTTATCCATTGATGAAATATACATCACAAGCGAATTATCATGATCATAACAATGAAATATAGGAAAGTATGTTTCTATAGAGATTATCCATTGTTAAAAAATAAAGGGGTTGGTAAATCCAAAAAATTAATTTGATCATTTATGCATGAAATAGTCAATAAAATGTTGTTCCAATGGTGGTGAATATGTCTCTTGACATGATTCATGTTATTTTTCATAAATTTAGATACATGATTCATCACCGTCATGAATTTTTCTGTTCTATATTCTATTAAAATGTCATCAGTGCATTGTGTACATCACTCATAATTTATTTGCTTCCTCATATTTGAAAACATTTTTCTATAAGAAGAAATATTTAGTGTGAATCTTTTTAACGATATGAATCTGGTAATTCTGAAGGGATTATATTTTTTTAAACATCCTGATAAATATGTTATTAAAATAATGTAAAAAATATTACATTTTCAATATATCATTTATAATTCAACATAAAAATAATATGATTGAAAAAATATATCCCATGTGAGTGTCAACCCAGGTGTCCAGTAAGGCCCACTGTGATAAACTAGTTCACATTCGAGTCCTTATCAAATCGTTTTTATATATTACCCATAGGTACATATATATAAGATCCCCATCCAATTATAGTATCATGACATAGATATATTTGTTTGGAAATAAATTATATAATACATACCAAAATAAATTTACGTTTTCTCATATCTGGACTTCTCCCTATGTTTCCAACAAATTTTTTCATTCCTAATTTCAAAAAATAACAAAATATCCTATTGATGCAGACTATATCATCCTATGATTTTATTACATAACATTTTATTACATGGTAAAAACAAAGGATCATTCAATTTATAGATTCTTGGAAATAAGTTACATAAAGAATTAAAACAGAAATCATAATTCAAATTACACTAGAGGATGCCTGCATGGATTCACCAAATGTTACATTAAATGAATAACATTTCATGGGGACATAAATTAATGGAATGGGGTGATCACCAAGCCTAGTATGATAATAAGAATGTGATAAATATAACAACTGATCATGGAAAAAATCAAAATGAAAACGTGGAATAACTATACGACATGAACAAGAGGTATATAATAACAATTAGAACATGAATACAAACATGGAAATGTGTGTATAATGATTTAATGATACAATCATAATCATATAACCATGGTTCATCCCAAAGGTTCTATAAACAAAAATTAACTTTTTTATTCACCAAGGTATCATAAAACATGTCACCTCTAGAGATTAAATTCTCTACACAATGTATCAAAGAGATATCATGGCTTTCAATTCATATGTCTTAATTTAATTTTAGAAAAATATATTATAATAAATAATTTTATTAGTTAACCATGTGGAAATAAATAATGAGTTTCTTATCAAAATCATGGAATGAAAAAGGTCATAAAAACATGATAACTAAGTCACCTTTATACCACAAAGGGGGGAAATGGGTTTCATATGTTTATGTCCCTGAATCAAATAAATAATTATTACATCTAGATGAATACCTATTGAAAAGAAAGCGGTTTGGGTATTCCCAAAATGACTATAAAATATATATTATAATGTGAATATAGAATTTTGGGTTATAAATTAGGTTACATGATAGGTATAACACATAATTATAAAAAAGGGCAAATTAAATAGGGACAAGGGTATCCCATTGATAAAATAGAATTTGGTAGTATTTACATGTTAAAAAGGATAATAAATGTGATTAACCCAAAATTTCTGAAGATATATACAAAAATATGTTCTTGAATTGAAGATAAATTAAGGATAATTTCCTAACCATTATGTGTTACAAAAAGATATTGAGGAATGTAACTTTGGTGCTTGAGGACACCATAGGGGAATCCTTGTGTGGAATAACCACCATAAATTAATGAAATATGTATTTATAGTGAATGTAAATGGATATATGGGTTGGTATTTATAGAATAAGAGGATAAATTGCATTATAATTTCCATATACAGGTGTTGTAAAACTAGGTTGTAAAAAATGAGAGAAATGTATTTCTACTATTCATGAAAAAATAGTTCCTATTTAAAAAATTCTCATAAATTAACCCAAAACAAATTTTGATGGTATAATTTCAAATATAATGTTAAATTTCATAGAATTTTTTTCTAAAGAATAGAACATTAAAATTTAACTATATTATTTATTAGGTTCATGGGGGTAAAATTACATTTAAACACACACAATCCTCACACATAGGCCAGAAAGGCAGACTATAGCACCCACCAGGGGAAAACCTACTCATCTGGATGTAATTATTTTGTAATGGAATTTTTGGCCTAGTGGGAATAGAGAGCATTATATGGCTCATAGGCCCAGTGGGCCTGAATGAAAAATTACGTGGCCCATATGCCCAAATTTTCAACTCAAATGCCCTCTTATGAATAGTGATTCTATTGTACTCAGGCTACTGCCATACATCCTACAGTACTGGTACCGCAACAGTTCATACTATAGTTCCCACCACTACAAATGTTCCACCAGCGCTACAGTTCCACCACCATTATAGTATATCTAAAATAGTTCTACAGTACCGTCACCCAAAGGGATTTGAACCCCCACCCTCCATGTATTATTACATTGTTATTACAAATAATAAAAACACCAACTAAATAATATAATAATAAAAATCATTATTAATTTAAAAAGTGTTGTTTTAAGACGTATTCAAATTGTTGAAATTAATAATAAATTTATAGGACAATAATAATATTATTTTATAATTTATTTTTAAATAATAGTGTTTAGATACCTATTATAATTACAAAAAAATATTCCAAAAAACATATGTTAATATTAAAATTTATATCTTTTCTAAAGAAATATACTTATATCTTTTTGTGTCCAAACATCAATTAATCAAATTCTTCACAATAAAAAGTTAATTTTTTAATAATGATAATTCATAAATAGAATTTTGGAATCAAAAATTTATTTATACCATGGAAACTAAACATTTTGTAAATATGGTCTGGACAAGTATCCCCTTATATAAGGAATCATCCCCAGTTTCCCAGAACCTATGACTTATTTTATTAAATTGTTATATAAAAAAGGAATTAGAATCCCCAAGGACCAATTAGTTTAGTAGTTTTGAAGAAACTAGATACATATGTGGAACCCATTTTACATTTTGAAATGAATCAAAATATGATACAACACAAAATATAATAATCTGCATCTTCGAAATCTCAATAAATGATATCTTCTTCTTAACTAGGGGAAGGAAAAAAATGAAAGGGATGTTATCTAATGATCAGTAAGGGTAATCAATACAGCGGAAGATATCATAACATAACAATTACGAAATTTTAATACATAAAAGCATGTCCCTTTAATAAAAACATGAACACATTATGGAAGGAATAAGAGATGATTAAGTAATTTCATAAATAAACATAATCATGGGTATTATTCTAGTCAAATACAACATGAACCATAAATTCAATTTTCATAATGAGGGAATTCATAATGCAGGAAAACATAACCATACCGTCAAGGCCTCATCCCAAGAACAAAAATAATCATTTTCTAAAGGCCTTGTCCCAATACCATTGTTTTTCTGATGAGACCTACTGATGGACCGATGGGTTATAGCAGGCCCCACCCATCACATAATAAGTCTAATGAATTCTTCATATGAATGGGTTGAACATAATCAACATATACATTCATATTGAAACAAACATGTGAAATTTAAATTACATTATCCAATCATTCAACATAAACACAAACCAATCGGAATAATATGGTGAATGATATCAAAATAAAACATCCACAGTCAGAATAACCATAAACATATCAACAACATATTTCATATTATATTGTAAAATATAAAACTCAATTAAGTAAAATATTCAACAACGAATGTTGACATAGACCAAAATATTTACAATTGATACCATTGAACTATTCATGACTAAATAATTCTTAAACATTATAAAGATTCCCATACAACCATGAATCATTAAAATCATGACACCTCATAATATCATTTCAAAAAGGATACACTTGATATGATATACCAAATGGCAGTACACACACTCCAGTAAATAAATAAGTGGATATCAAAGCATATTTCTCATAAAAGTTAATGATAGATGAGAAAAATCCTTTTTACTTTTGAACGAATACTCCATTAGGAAAATAATTTATATTTTCCATGAAATCATATTTTAAACATGAATATACAATAAAATATTCTTTGAATCGAGTTTGTATTTCAGAAACAATTTTCAAAAGTCATTTTAAAAATTGTAACGGTCCATAAAATAAGGAATTATTATTGTGGTTGAACATATATATAACACTCACAAATAATTTATGATGAGTACATAATAATACAAAAAAAATTCATTGAGGTTATTTGAAAATAAATGTAACCCGGATGAAAATGGAGGTTTAGGTGGAAAACACCTTACCACATTTTAATCAATCAATTTGTATGCCCCAAAATTAATAATATTATAATGATAAATTTAATAACATGAAAATAAATACATTCATGATATTCTCTATCAATGGTCATATGCATACACCATACACACGTATTAGTAGTGAATACGAGAAGCCTCACAAAAATGAATGTTAGATAAAGAAATCCCTTACCTTACGTCTGAATGTCTTCCGCTGTTGAAAATAATGTACTAGAATAAAGAAAATACTTATTAATAAAATATTTAGAAACCTATTCTACATTTATTTAGTTTATCATAATTATTTTTAGTTCATTTATGTGCTTCTTAAGATGTTATTATATTGAATTATATTGTTTTGTAATGGTTGTTTTCTGTATTTTCGTAGTCGATTCTCATGTTCTTAAGTAATGGAGTTCATATGGAATGGATGTAAATCCCCATAATTGAATTCGAATATTATTTATGATCATATATAGGTGTTATTTTTCATAATATGGTTACATGAAAAAAGGATGAGTTATTATATAGAACATTAATGATAATTGTTTAAGTTAAATTATGGGTTTTGATTACAACGAACTCATTTTTCATCATAACATAATAAGATTTGTACAATGGGATTACAAAACCATACATAGGGTATATAAAATATATAATAATCTGGTTCAACCATAAAGATAATGGTTTCATGACCACATTTGAGAATAATTATAGAAATCGATATCCCATCATCCTTGAATGTTGTAAATTGACACATCTCGGATGGTATTCTTGCTACTAGTATAAAAGAATGTAAAAGAAAGATATGATCATAAATTATTCCAATATCATAATAACATTCCACTTCAAGTACATTACTTGAGAAATCAAAACATTTGGATTAGTATTAGTGATAACAGAAAATGAAAACAAATGAACTTGGAAGGAAAGATAATGAATTGAAAAGAGGAATTTACCTCTTGAACCAAACATCCTTGAGAGCTACTTAAAGGGATATTTTTTGGCCTTTTTATGAGACCAAATCTTGATGTATGTGGAATATGAGGATTGATGGATATTTTTATTTAAATTATAGATGTAAAAAGTCATGATAGGAGTAAAGAAAAGAGAGAGTGATTGGGAGTTTTTATATTGGAGGGGAGAGGGGATTTCTCAATTTTATATTCATTAATTTATTATTTTTTCACAAGAGAATGAATAGTTACTCTTACATGACCAAGAATAGTAATTTTATCATGTGAATCTATATCAATTACTCTTATATCAGTAGAACATCATACATGGCTCTATAATTAATGTATTTAGCTTATTTTGAAAATTATGGTATTTCACTTTTCATAAATGATTCATGTATTTCAAAAAAATCCCAAAATCTCACCCAAACAATTTTTCATATGTTTAGAATACAAAAATTCCATTTTATGAAAATAATTTTCTAAATATAATTAATTTTAGATTTAATTAAATTCATAATTTATTCTAAGAAAACTATTTTAAAACATTTATTTAGGTAATTCAAAACATAGAAATATCGTACTCCAACATGTATATAATTTATATACAATGGTATGGTTTTAATTCATTAGGGTATATCACTATTCATATGGTTTTTCTACTATTCTTAAGAGTGTGTTACTATTCACCAAAAATTATTTTTCTCTTATCGGACTCCATATAACTTTGTCATCGTAATAGTTTATGTCAGTTTTTTGAAATTCACATAACAGAATTGGAAAACATATGTTTACATGGCTAGGTTATACAATTTCCTATATAGAGTGGTTTAGTGATCCATTCATTCTTTAATAAATATATTTTTAAATTCATGTGGGTGTTACACCTTATTACACAAACATATTCCCTACCGATATGTTGTTTGATGATGGTGTCCTCATGGGGTGTCCTGGATAACATCGACCGAGTGGTAATCTCCTCTAATTTAAACTTCTCAAGTCATTGATTTAATTCATGATTCACTTTTTGAAGTTCATTTTTGACATTTTCAAGGTAAAACACAAAATTTGATACCATCCTCCTACATTCTTATAGAGTAGATTCAAATAGATCGACTATACTAGTTGAGGCCATCAATTTTCCATTCCGTATCAATTATTATTTATCATTAATACACATAAAAACTAATTATAATAGTATAATTATCATCCAAGGGTGAATATTCGAACTTCTATATTATCCAATAGTCAAATTATCTAAATATCATATTCGACCAATGTTTACATAATATTCAAATCCCAATGGTCACATTTATCTTAATACATTACAAATAACTCATCATTTTTTAGTCCTAATTTACCTAAAATTTCTCCATATGATTATATTTTCATTTATTAAGATTTTTATTGATTTACTATTGTTCTGTTTCATTTACATAGAATTTATAGTGGTTTTGATGAATTTATTATATCATGGTGATCCATACATTTACATTTTTTTTATTCTATTTTATATTATTTGACTAGTTATAATTTTTTAAATTTTAATAGCTTTCTATGATAACTTATATATGATAATTGATTATGAGATAAAATTTTATTGGTTTCACATTATTTTTTATGTTTATAATATTATATAAAATCATCTATTTTGGGAAAAAATATCATTTAAAAAATCTATTTGATTACATGGATGGATATTCCGGTTTAGAATAAATCCCCATAGTGAATTTATGAGATTCATGATAAATAAAAAAACACATTTTAGTATGGTATTTGCGGTATATCGTCCCAAAAAATCAATGGTCCAAAAAAAAGGAATATAAAATAATATTCATGATGTATTATATGAGAACATGATTATAAATCCTAAGGGTCTGACCTTATGCATTTCCTCTAGTGATGCTTCATTTACCATTATCCTTGTGTTTAATTTTATCAATTGAATTATTTCATGATCATTTTATTAATTAAATGGATTATTAATTGGTTATTTAATATATTGTATAGATTGTATGATATATGTTGAGGATTTCATCCATTGTGCACTTTCGCTTACAATGACTTTGACCTCTAGCATTATTATGTCTTCCTTTCCCACATATATGAATATCTAATTGTTAAATGCTCTCCATAGATGAAATAATTTTTCATGATAGGTTATATTTTTTCAATTAAATGTTTTAATATTTTTTATTTATAGTTTGTATAGATTTATAAACATGTCAATAATTCATAGAGAAATTTCATGAATCCTATGTCAATTTCATAAAATAAACACTGACTCTAAGTTAGTTGAATGAAGGTTGTTACACTTGTTATAACATTGAGTCTAGTAACACCATTATAAACTAGATTTTATAAGAACATATTTAACATGGAGATTATGATAACCTTGTAGAATATTTTGAAACATTTAAATTATCTTAATTTCATGGAATAATTTTAATGATTATATGTGGTGATTTTGTTTCTCCAATTGTTTAGAGTTGAAACATAGTTATGGAAAGGGAAATAATGTCAACATCCATTTTATGTGTAATGATTTATGTTACAATAAATTAAATTATATTTGTTCTAGAGTTGATTAGATCATGTAAATTTTTCCAAAACTGACCCTGGTTATGACAAATAAAATTTACCATATAGAGAAGATATTAATTCCAATGAGTTGATCACCCAATGATGGATTACATAAACTTAAAGAACCATCCATCCACTAAAAGAACTAAATAACCATTGTTTGTTTGTATGTGGATCATGTTCATTAATAATATATTTGTTACACTTAAATTTAGTGAAGTGGATCATGTAATTCTTGAAGTATATTCATTAAAGGGACATACAGATTAATGGTGGTCATTGATATAGAAATATAAATATGAGGTGGAAATCAAGGGAATAGAATAGAAAACTATTAAAATGATTTAATTTGGGAAATATGTTCCTAAATATTAACATGATGATATGGAAATGGAATTCCTTAATTTATTAGGGAAGGATGATAATTGAGTTTTTGATTAAATGGAAAAATTTATGAGAATAAAATGTAATATTAGGGATAATGTATGTATTTTTAAAATTAAAATTGATATTATAATTAATGTAATTATAACATTGCTTTTAAAGGAACTAGTATCTCATAAAAAATTATAATATGGTGATTGGTTATTATCTTCCATTAAATAAGATAATTAATTCTCTATTTCGTATATCATCCCAGAGATAAAGGGGAAAAAGGATGACAAAACATAGTCGAAAAATAATTGAGGAATTGGATATAATTTGATGGATGAAACATAAAATATATTTTAATGGAAGGAAATAACATGGTGATTTTTTAAATTGAATGTTATTTTTTATCATGTGTGGAGATAAGGGCTATATATCTCATGAGTTAAATGGATAAAAATAAATCATTGATATTTTTTGTTTAAACTATAAAGAGATTGTGAAATTTTTGATCCAAATCTTAATAATCATTGATTAAAAAATAATCTCACCATGGTATTTTTATATTTAATTATTGGTGTAATATAAATGTGATGAAGACATTGATAATCACTTATGAAACATTCATGAAACTGTAAGTGGAATATATTTTTTTAGATATTTAGAATATTTTAATATTGGAAAATAAATTTCTTTTAATTGATATATTGTCAATGAGGTTATATTTTATTATTATTGTTCTATGAAAATTCAAACCCATGCATATAACTATTACAGTAATAATATATTATGATGTATGGGTAATAATAGTAAATTTATTTTAATGTGTGATTATGATATATTCAAAATTGTTCTGACAGATTATGAATTTTTTCAGAGATTATTGATTAATGATAATCCTAGTGGGTAAATATTTTTATATTTTAGATTACTTCTTGATTTGAATCATTTTTTCATTGAATAATATTTTTAATTATGTAGAGTTATTTTTTTCTATAAATTTTAAGAAATCTTAAGTCACTCTAGTCATGAAATCATTCATATGTCAATGGAAACTATCCCATAATGGATATCAATTTAAAAAAATGTGAAATTTATTTCTATTTGGGAGTGTATTTTTCCTAGATTATAATGCGGAATTAAACCATCGGGGCTGCCTACCTTGCTATAGGTTGATCCTTCACATACCCAGGAATAAAATAAGGAGGCTAGTGGATTGTAATAATTTAAAATGAGTCATAAATGAAATGGAATCCATTTTCTAATGTACCTATATGAAAATTTGAAATTTTCCATGTGCAATTGTGTAGAGTAATAAAATAATCATTGTGACTTATAGAGTAAAACCATTCATCATATAACCTCTTGGGAACACATCTATGTATGAATGTATAAAAATGAATTAAAAATGGGAAAATACACTCCCAAATAGAAATGAATTCCCAAACATCCAAAAATAATAATAAAGGAAAACAGAGAGATATCGAATCCAGGTCTCCATGTATGACCACCATACCCAATCAATGCATTGAGGTAGCTTTATGATCTACTAATTTCACTATGAATTGCCTTTTGTCTATATAATACATTCCATGTGAATGAAAATCTCAATAATATATGATTATATACACAATAAGAATCTCCAAAAACCTCCATGGGGGAAATAAAAATGATAAATAAAATGATATTTCATCCCATAATAACAGTCAAATGAAACCTATCTTAGATATATGCTTAAAATGAATCTCATATGAGTGATAATTGGAATAAAAAACTCCATATTCCATCCCTAGATGATGATTCTTATGGTATCTCCGAAGATACATCATTAAATCCAAAAATCATGATTTTTGTTCTGAAAAATAAATTTGTAGGACCCACACAGCACCACTAGTCTACATCCCAGGGGTCCCAAATAGTTTTATTGAATCATAGTATAATTAAGGGGTTCCATCCAATCTATAGAGGACCCCCACCATGGTATGATAAATGGTATCACTCAATGAATTGACAAAACAAATATTAATTCATCAGGTGTTCCACATAGTTGGTATAGGACCCATACCATGGTCCTTCAGGAGGGATCTATTCAGTGAATGGAGGACCCACACTATAGTGTTTTAGGGGGTTCCACTCAATTCACTGGTTTCCCACAGTAGGGTCCGTCAGGGGGTTCAAATTAGTAAGGAACGAAATGAGACCCTAGTTCACCTAGGGTACCACTCAGTAAATAGAGGATCTAGACACTATTATATTCGGGAGGTACATGTAGTAAAATATAGGAATTTTGGGACCCATTCCCTAATACAATAGGGAGTTTTCAAAAGCATTATTTCTGAGGGTGATCCTTCGCTGGTCACATCCATTATCAAATCACCACCTCAAACATTTTCAGGATTGGAACACCTCACAACATATCATATATTTCAAATTGAAGGAATGTATCATGTTCTA
The DNA here is from genome assembly GCA_963277665.1 of Viscum album. Lineage (NCBI taxonomy): Eukaryota > Viridiplantae > Streptophyta > Magnoliopsida > Santalales > Viscaceae > Viscum > Viscum album. The sequence continues at coordinate 350,462,204 of OY728152.1, read as the reverse complement.
CCTGAAAAGATACTCCTGATAAATTACTGGTTTTCAAAGAAATGATTCCCAATGAAAGAGATATGACATGTTGAATTTCTGGTGGGAATACATGGTGTGTTCGGGGGTCCTCGTGGAGTGTTTCCAGAAATCGTTGCCTATAAGTGTTCCTCCAAATAAATGTATTGGAAATCATTGACATAATAAATAACATGTATAGTGAGTACAATTCATGAATATCAACTTGAGGTCTTGGGAATGTACACCTAGCCACAAAAATAGTGGCTCATGTACAGCCACATGATGTATACTTATGGTATATTTTCATGAATGCCAACCTGGGTTCCAAGGGGAATTTATAGGTGTCATTCATTTGGATAATTAATTATTTTTAGAATGTGTATGTTCCTTGAGACATGGAATCTATCTATTAACTTGGTGGAAAAACCTAGCAGTTGTGATATTCTATGAACATCCCATGTTTTATTCTATAATTCATATGTGAAGTTTCATTTTTTAAAAAATGTTCATATTCTTCTTGCGGTTCCGTAAGCCACTTATTCCATGATACACCATCATTTATCCACCCAAAATCGAAGTGGATCACTACCAAATATCAATTCCTAAACTCTGGTATCCTAAAATTGGAATCCAATAACCCACTTTAATTCCCCAATGTTTCCTAAATACCCTCTCATTGTTATTGAATCATGGAACACTAGATCAAAAAATTATCATAAAAAATCATCCAACCCATTTTAAAACAACTAATCCATTCATCATGCACACAATAACCATGGAGTCGAGTGTTTGATCATTCTCAAACCATCCATGAAAATGATAAATCATTGTTTAATGGCCTAACAATTATGTATATGTATAACAGATTGGGTAAAATAAATAGAGAATGGTGAAATCATCGTTGGCCTAGATTTCTGATATAATGAACACATAATTTGTGAAACCCTTATTTTTTTCAGGAATAAAATTATAATTTGATTCAATAAATTAATTAAAATAGATTAGTTCATTCACGGGTTTTAAATCACATATCATGAAAAAAATATACGAATACACGATAAATATTTTAATATCATGGGAAAAAATTAAAATTAAATTCCCAACATGATTTTTGATTTATCATTATTGAAGAATGTATTTACCAATTGTGTAGTAGACTTGCTGGTTTCACTACCTACTAATCCACAATGATCCAATAACATGTCATCTTATGATGGGATATTATAATGAGGAATTATTAACCAACCTATAAATACAACTAGGGACATTTTAAAAACCCTATTTTTTAAATAAATAGGTTAATTATGGAGGATTGGATGTAGGTACATTAGTATATAACTATAAAATAATTTATTAATATTCAATAAATGCACCCACCATGAACTGTATTCCATTAAACATCCAAAAACAACCAAGATTAGGTTGTATCATGGGATAACCACATTTTTTATAATCAAATGTGGCCTCATATTGTCTATTTGAGGTCCCAATCAATTAGAAAACCATGAAACACTGAAACAATTCATATATGTTTATTAAAATATTTTAGTAAATTTAATATTTTAAATTTATGGTCTGAAGACACCAAAAAATGACTCCGACCCCAAGGATAATTCCCGACATGTATATGGAAATAATGAAATGACAGATCTGATAAAACTAGAGCTGTCACATGCAAAAGGCTAAAACAAATATACTATTAAATAGTGTTTTTATAGGTAATTTTTTTTTTCATAAAATAATATATGTTTAATGTCCTACCTTTTTCTATGTTATTCCGTCAAACTCATGTTGTAAATAATTTTTTTAGGTGAGATCTATAAATACTTCTTTGACCAAATTAAATTCCCCATCTACGTTCCTAGTGAGGTTGAACCACACGCACTCTACTTAATTCTTGTAAATTCTTTCTCAATGTCTATAATATATGTTTAAATTCCATGAAATATTTCATATCCGGTTTGTGAAAAAACTCATCTGATGGTTTATGGAAAAATGATGAAAAGCTCTTAATATTTTTATAACCCAGAATGAAAAAAGAATAATTAATCTTATCCAATTGTACATCAGATGATTATAGTTATTGGAATTATAACCACTTGAATTTTTTAAATTATTCTGCATTACATAATATATAATTATGAAGAAAAATAATCATAATTAATTATTTTTATTCTTTATTATCCAGGAGAATGAAACTATTACTGCATCTATTATTTTATTTCATTATTAATTAATATAGTTTTGTTTATTTAGGGAATCCTTATGAATCCTTTTATATTAGTGTGTAAACAATCATAATAATAAGCCCCACAAGGAGGTGTTATTAGATGTAGAGGTTTCCACGCTAGATTTCGAACTACATATAGTGGTTTTTTATTCACATTTGAATCAAATATATTCAGGTAGAAATGTACCTACTGTTTGAGGAAATTTTTTCACTTTTTAACATGATATAACATTTTTAGTGTCATATATCATAGTCATTCGTGATTTTGATCACATGTGGTCATATACGTAGACCTTGAGTACCATATGTGATTCATGATTCCATGTTTATGTACGCATAATTCTTAATCAAATTCAATTATGATCTCATGTATATATATTCGATACATAAGATTATATGACATGAGTTTTCTGTAATCTACCCACTTATGTGTGCCTTTAGGGTATTTGTGTTATAGCACATGATATGTGGACCGTCATGACATATTTATCCACAAGAGGGGGAGTGGGAATGATGTGAGATGAAGATAATGATGGAACATAATATAGGTTTTTGATATGATAAAAACTCATAGATTTCATATGTTATAACTGATCCCTATGTTATTACATTGAGCATGTTAATCATTTCCTAACGAATTTTGAGTATCTCCCAAATCCTAGAGGATTTTTGTAACATGACTCCTATGATTCCTTGATAATGGTGGGTGGTTTTTTCATAAGATTCAATAAAACATGATTATTAGTGCCATGCATAGATAATTTTTAACTATTAATACATTGTAATTTCTTATAGAATATAGGGTAATTCGGTACAAATTGGGATGTTGGTGGCTCAACTAGAACACAAGTCCTTGATTTTAGATTTTTTATTACATCCATTTTTACTATGATTTTAACAAACATTTGTTTTCATTGGAATAATTTTTATTGATGCTTTTGTAGTGTCCAAATAATTCTTATATTAGCACTCAAATTAGGAATTTACTTTAATTATATATTTCATGCATGATATTTTGATAATGGAATTTCAATATAGTTATTGGCTATGTAAAGGACGATGTTACTGGAATTGAATTAGAATAGAATCTAGTGGACTCCAATTTTTATTTATTCTTTATTTATAATTTATAATCTTAATTGGATTACTAAATTGGGATGCACTTATACATAAATGACTTGTTTTTTTAATTTTTTATTTTCTTCATTATACTCAGATCATTATAAAATATATTATTCCACTATTATTCTATGATATGACATGATAATGATGTTATATTCTCACAACGGATAAATATAGTCCCTCACTACTAGTCAGAAACCTCTTGTCTGTGGTGATGTATGTAGGAGATCATGCGACCACCTATCCGAGACCTAGTGATTCTGGATGGTGGTTATATTAAACTTCCATCCATTATATAATGATAATTTATTTCTTAATATGTATGGAATACCACATCTATTAAGCAATGTGATTAATTTTTCTATTATTATCATGCGTGGATGATCACAAATTTAAATTTAATTAAAAAAATCATGAAATTATAAGCATTCTTGTTATAAAATAAAAAATTAATTGATCCTTTATCCATGACCAATATAATGAATTAATTTCCATGAAATTGACAGTAAAACAATAAATGGTTAATGGTATCCATAATTATTAAAAACAATTATAATAATTGATTATAAAATGTCTTAAAATGAAAAATAGATTAAAAAATTCCATAATCAGTTATTTATTAAATTTATAGTAATTAATAAGGAGGATATAGCATTTCTGACAACGGTGGAATCCAATGTGATGGTCTCCCATCTCAATTCCACTTCATTGATACATATTTAATGTCATGCACCAAATATTAGTATTATTGATTATATACATAAACTTTTATTTATTATATTATGAATTACTCTTTGTTCATTGTAATTTAAATATTGTTTTTATTTTTATCTTTTAAGTGTTATAATCCATAAGTTATTAATTTTGTAAAGGATTATTTTACCACCTCACTCTTATTTAGGATTTTAATGATTAAATTTATATTTAATGAATTATATTATCTTTCTCTTCAAAATACAGTCCTATTTTGTTATCCACTAGTAATTTATAGGGATTACATATTTTCAAACTAATTTCCCACACTTTTATAATCATTGATATGAAGATTTTTTTTATATAAAAGTGAACATATTTCTCTATATTGGTTCAAAACATTTCCCATTAATATCCATATCAATCAATTTATTATATGGAGGTCTCTATTAACATTTAAATGATTATAATCATTATTTTTATACAACCCTTTAAATTATTCTCAATTTTAAAAAAATATATTTGTTTAAAATACTTGTTATCAACTCATTTTATAATTTTCAAAAGTTTCAATGGAAAAATATTTTCAAATTTAATTGAAATGAATGCATTTTACTTCCTCGATGACAATAATTCACTTGTTTAATTTATAAACAAGTTTAGTTTTTTAATATATATAATTTTTCTTTATTAAATGATTTTTATCTATTAAAAAAATTAAATCATATTATTTTATAATAGATTTATCATAATATTAGAAATTATTTTCAACATTAGTTTTAAATAAGGATAAAAAAGTTTTATGGAATTCTATTTTTAATTTTTTTCTTCCATTTTATTCTATTTTTCTAAAAAATCCTTCTTTTATTTAAATCCTTAATTTCAAATTAATGGGTGTTCATCCTTTATCCTTTATGGATTTGTTGATTATAACATTTTTATATTTTTTACATTCATTACATTATGTATTTTTTCTCGAACCATTAATCCCTATACGGTATATTTTCCATAATGTCCCTATTTTTTATATGATGGATATATTTTGTTCATTCTTTAATGTCTACAATTCCAGTATACTATGTTAATTAACCGCTATTTTGGATTTACAAGGGATGTATTGATGATCCATCATTTAGATTGAATATATATATTTATGTAATAATAATTCATTTTGGTTATGTATTATACTGATCAATTAATATATTTTGAAACCATTATACAAGAAACTGATTGGTGAGACCAACAATATATTTCCCACTGATTCACTAAAACAACTCATGAGACAATAAAGTGTATATATTATTTGGGTAATTGGTTTATATTTAACTGTACCAAGTTAGATTATTGGGAATTTTCTTGACTATTATAAGAATATAGTCTTTTATGAGGCCATTTTTGTAAGATCTTTAATGTATAAAAATAATAATTTCATTTCATGAGAATTAATTTATCATTATCCTTGCATTTTATTATATTGATGTTTGTATTCCAAGATCTTGATCTTGATTAAATGACATTTGTACTGATTATTTACTCTTCCATATTTTTTATTTAATATATATTCAATAAAACTTCAATTGTATTCTTTCCCTTAAAATTTGATCTGATGTATTTATATGTTTTCATTTATTTGTAATATAAAGAAGGAATCATTGAATGATCATTAGGGTCACAATAATTTTTTTTCATACTATGATTTATTTTTCGAATGTTTGATGGAAAAAATTTATATATTTAGTCACCAAAGATTGATGTAATGTTCGATCCTTGATGTTATAATCCCTTTTATATTATAAAATCATAATAATGTAAGACTTTGTTGGGGTTAGTAGAGTTAGGGACATCACAACGAGCATATGATCATTTGTAATGAACACGATGATTTCACTCAGAGTTGATGAAAATTTAATATATAGTAAAGACTGCACACAATGAATCATGAAAAATGTCATATATTCCTGTTAAACCACTCAAATAGGGTATTGTTTCTATCTAATTAGATTGTATATGGATCATTATGAAGTATGTGATTAAAACACATATTGAATTATTGGGTGGAATGTATTTATCTTTTTATCGTGACAAGTAATTGATGTATATGACAGATAATTCTACATGATATAGTGGTCATGTGGTTAAGGTATTTTATTTATAACTATTACACATTACACATGTTTAAATTCATCAAGACGACACATTTTAGTTGTGTTTATAGGGATTTTAGTTTCCATGAATGTTCTGTAACATGGTTTGTTCAAGTACAGATTATACACCACAACCTAGGGTTTGTAATGGTGCATTATAAAAGTGATTTCACATAATGTAGATAGGTTTTAAAATGTGTAATTGTTTTGATAAAAAAATTTATTTTCATACACAAAAATTGCTTCTTTTTTAAGAAATATTACATACATTATACAAACACATTCCTAAAGGCTGTATTATTTTGTTGAATTTAGAAATATGGAGCAGATTATTCTAACATAGAATAATATCTTCAACATCTCACAAAAATATCATCCCCTTATCTATATTCCCAAGACATTAATTATAACTTAGGGAAATAAGATATAAAATGGGAGATCATATGATCATTAAGGGTAAAAAGGGAGATAAATAATAACATAAACATAATGGTATAATAATATAAAAATAATACATCGAAATTATAACCTACATATAAAATATTATAATATTGATTCATAGAATAAAACACAAAAATTAATAAGATAATAATCGTCAAAGAATAACACTGGCATAAAACAAGTAATTTGGTAAAACACATAAGTGTAAAAAAAATTAATTAGTAGTTTAGTATAATCTCAAATACTATCAATGTGGAAATTTTTTATTCCCCATGAGATCACAGTAGTGAATATTTACTCATAATACTATAATGGGTGAAAAATTATTTTACATAATTCGTTTAACATCACGTTCCAATTAAGGATGAACTGATTTCAATTCCAATTCCATTCATGTCTATCTCATGATATATAATATAATTACCCAATTCAAAAAAATGAGATAAATTTCCCCCCATCACATAATGAAAACCATAAATATGTGTTCCATAATAACTTATATAATTAACCATATAAGATCACATGGAATGAAATAGCATTCATAAAAATTATTCAATCATATCATAACTGATAGAAAATAAATGGGATTCATAAATATAATCCCATTATAACCAAAACAATACCATAGTAATTATATAGATATTATTCTAGAAAATATAACTTGTAAAGAATATATAACATAAATTAATGTTATCTTATATGGAAAATAATTAAAAAACTCTTGAATAAGAGATCAGTTCTTCTTTGAAAAAAATTTCTTTTCATAGAATTCCACACAAATGTGTAAGATTTTTTTTTAAAATAACATTTAAAAAATGTTAAATAAACTTCATGGAATTAAGGGATTATAAATGATAAAAAATTTAATTACAAATTCATTAAAAAAAATTATGTTCATACTTTTTACTGAAAAGTCACTATGTTCCTTGTATATAAAATGAAAAAAATATTTCATTTAAACAATTTAGTAAAAATTCACACAAGGGTAAAAATGACTTATATATTTTTTTGGATAATAGTAAAAATGTTTTGTAAAACATTATTAAAAATCATGGACATTGAAGATAAATATTTTCCAATAGATACATACATATTAAAAAACAAGGAAAATAACATCACTGTGATATTAAACCTTACCATTTTATAATATACAGAGTCATATGCTCCATGAAAGAAAGAAAATTATATGGATATAAAAATACCATATTATTCATTACATGACTCAAAAAATACATTTATGCATATAACATAAGACATCAACAAAATTAAATCTATCAAATAGAAATATCTCGATTATATTCTTACCCCCTTAAAATTAATTTCACCCACAAAATTCTTCAATGTTATAAAATGATTATTACAAGAAAGATTATTTTAAAAAATTATCACATCATAAAAATGAATATTAAAACTTCTTTTTAAAAATTGATTGTTCAAAACAAAATTGTTGGCCAAATTAACTATTCAATAGGTTTCCACATAAGAGAAAATATGTGAGAAGTAAAACTATGGACATGGAAGATGAATCTAACATTAATGTTCAGATGGAGAGTGATAGATAACATGGAATGGAAAAGTTTAATAATAACAAATCCATAAATCTGAAATTATTTAAGGGTAAATGTGATTCATTATATAAAAACATACTGGGTTACATTTTTTTTATATTAAAAACACTTTCCCTAATATTTATAAACATGAGAAGAAAAACATGCTTCATTTCACTACAATCTCACTATTGTTTGTGCCATGACAAATTTTCACAATATATATTATTTAACAAAATGTAATTGATTTTTTAAATCCTAAATATTTAACAGATCATGTGGTTTATAAATATAATTATTTAAAATTCAATATGTATCTATCACAAAAAGCATAGAAAAATTTATATAATATACATATGTCCACCTATGGTGAGATAAGAAATTATTTTAACAAACATCATATGATGTTCTACTTAAACGTTCCATTAATTTATAACCATAAAATCCATCTAAAAGTTTAAAATACAAATCATTCAATAAAGGTGAACTAAATAATCTTAACATTTACCCCAATATAACATATGTTAGATCATGGTTTTCATATTCCAAAAATGTTAAAAGCATAATCATGTATTCTCTTGAATCATGATAATGACTATAATTACTAAATAACATTACTGAAAACAAAAAATAATGTCAGAATTTAACAATTTCAACATACCAAAAAAATACTTAAAATTATATATACTCAAAATATGATATCCCATTGCCTATATGTTAGTATAGATGTAATTAATAGAATCAAAATTTCTTTATATCCTTATCCCAACATTATGCACATATCATTGATTTTGAAAATAAATCAATTTCTTTTCCTAGTTACTGGTATGATGTAATAATGGAAGACCAAAATGGATGATTACAAATATATTTTAATATTCAATAATAATATAAATTTGATTCTACAATATTATTCTGGAATCCCATTATATAAAAATTCAATCATTTCACCAATACATTTTCATACACAACATTACCAATAAAGGGTGCATGTGATTTACTTTTCTCTTTATCCTTATATGGTTATTTAGGTCAATAATCCTTGATAACCCTTAGATTATGGAACTGGTTAGAATAATTCTGCATTTCCATGCACTTGCAGTTTTGATGTGTGGGTGGGGAAATGTATTTTTCTTCTAATCTATTAACTTCATTAGCTACCCTTTTCGCATTACATTGTAACTCAACATCCCGATGAAATTCATTTACACACATTATATATTTTATATTCCAATTAAGACAATATCCACCATGATTAATTCCAGACTTTTAGTGTAATGAAATAATCATCTTTTTTTCACCATGGTTTTGATATTCTCCCTAGAACTCCATCATTAATTTCTTATCAAAACTAGAGAAACAGATATGTGAAAACAAGATCCATTTCTACCATGAAAACACAATAAAAAATCTCATAAAGGCTACCAATTCATCTTATTGATAATTCCCATTGATGACTTGGTTTTCAAAAACTGATGAATAGATCAATATTACAGTAAGTTTGGATGATAAATCCAGAAGCATACCATCAAATTCTATAAAATTTTCCCTCGTTTGTAAAAATTGATACATAATACTTTTTACAGATTTAAAGGAACTTCTTTTCTATCTTTGTTTGAAAAATATGAGAAATATTATTATTGAAAGATAATTTCTTGAACTCCTCTCATTCCAGGGATTCAATTTCATCTCGTTGCCTTGTAATATTAATTGGAGTACACCACTTGTCCTCTTCTCCTTCTAACTGATAATAAATAAAAAGTAGTTTTTCGTATTCTAAATAGTGATGTATAGAGAATATGTTTTAGATGGTACCGATCCATTATTCCAGAAAATGTGGATCATAAGACCGACTAATAGAAGCTGGACATTTTCTCATGAAGGGATCAACAAAATGTTGTTACCTTCTCAACTCCTTGGGATGTCCAGAATAATTCATATCTTGTGTATATATAGTGATATGATTTTTAATTCCATATCCTATTACATTTGGTTGTTTAAGAGAAAAATAAAATTATTTTTCATTGAACTGATCATTAAGAATGTTCCTTTGGGTTCTAATCATATTCTAAAACACAAAAATCTTAGTGTGAGTGGAAAAAATCATACTAGGAAAACAACATAATCAAACGGAAGTACATTAAATCTCTAAAATCATAGGATTAATCCTATGTTATTCATGGTCATTACCATAATTTAATCACTACATAATATAGTTAGAAATACCCTTATGGATATCCATAAAAATATATTTAAAAATATCTCATGGTATGTCACTAATGTTTTCACATCCAAGTTACAAAATTTTAGCTAATCATTTTCTCAGATACCAACTCTAATAACCCATTCATAACATAAATGGAAATTACATCTCTTTTTTAGAAAAAAAATTATATGTTACAATAATATATGTATAATGAAAATATTATTTTATTGTCCCTAGAAACATGTAAGACATTCCTATAACATGGTGAAAGATCATTATCATCTCCCAAAAATATATTTTCCTTTAGTTTTCCTATATAAAGTCATTATTTATATTTGGTGGAATAGAAAAATTAAAAATGGTGATCTCAAAGGCTTGTAAGGGTAAATGTTAAAAATCAATCAAAACAAAAACATATTAATGTAAAAACATAAGTAATAAATTTTTATTATCAGAATCATATGTCATGGAATAAATATTGGTAGTTGATTAGGTATAAATGCTAAATGAAAATGACCCGTAATAAAATATAATTAGCATAAAACATGGAATGTTTTAAAACACATATGAAATTAAAAAACCTTTCAATATTATACTAAGACCATTTCAAAGTCCATAATAGAAGACAATGTCCATTAATGAACTGAGTTCATTCCGCGTTCCATCCATGTATTACTAAACCATATTTACAAGCCATTACAACATTATATTATTTAATTGTATTTACTAATAATTATAATCATGTATTTATCATAATATATAAATATTTACCCATTTTATTAGAATAAGATATAGTTCCCAGAAATCATATAATGAAAAGCAGAAATATTTGTTTCAAAAAAACTTAAATCTTTTAACACTGCATAAACTAAGAAATAACATGGGTTACATAAGCATCATTCCATTATAATCTATATTAAAAAAATTATTTCATATAAATAATTCTATCAAAAACTAAATCTAATAATATTAATAATGGGGATAGAAACATAACCCCATTTAGATAATTTCCACTTATATTGAAAATAAATTTGATAAAACTGTAGAAATTAATTCTTCAGAAAAACATCCTTTAATCAATAAATGATTCCTTATCTCAAAATGATATGAAATTTTAAAAGAAAATAATTTAATTAAATATTAACATGATATCATGTAATGTAATATTCATTGAATAAAGGAGTTCTTAAATCAAAAAAATATCTATTCATGCCATAAATGATGAAAAAACATTCTTCTCATTCTTATTTTGAAAAATTCAAAACTACGTCGTAACGAAAATGAGAAAATCATCATATCATACGATTTAATAAAAAATCACTAAATGGAAAATCTAATTCATTCAATTTTACAATTATAGAAAAATTATTTTGAATACTGATTTATGTTACATGATCATTGATGATAAATATACCCTAGTATGTACATATGAATAAAAAATCTCTTATAATAGTAAGATTGAAAAATAATCATGTAACATAGGCCCGGTATCCATGGCTTGTATCCATACCTCAGGTATTATAATTTAAATATTATCATTGTATTATTATAAAATCATTTTAATTTTTTATATCATAGGTAATCATGTTATAAATAATTTTTAATAATAATTCATTATCACTCCTTATTCGGTTATTGAAAAATTCATATTCTTATGAACATTTTTCCAAATCGGTTCAGGTTCTCCTTCATAGGACATATTAATATAAATAACAATGATATCAACATAATATATAACCTATTTGTTTATTATTAAAATATATATAATCATTTTTTAATGTATTTCATTTTAATTAATCGCATCACAAAGTGGAGACGATAGGTCATTCGTTTGCACGATCGATGATATTATTCAATTAATTAAGTAATGGTATCAAAGAGTAATGTATATACACTGTTCCTGAATAAATTTATTGTTATAATAATAATATATAGTTACTATATCTGTCATTATTCCCATCCAAGTCATGTGGTGGTGGAAAACTAATTATACCATTTTGGGGAGAAAGTAAGCCATGCATTCTCACAAATGGCGATTTAGATTATTGTTGTATGAAGAGAAAGTTGAATATGGTTGTTAAATATTCTAAATAAATATCCATTATACAATTTATACTAGAGTAACTAATTTATAATGGGAAAACCCATGAAGAGGATGTATAAGAAGAAATAATTTCAATGAATTAGTAGAGGATATTACCTCTTCTTCAATGAGCTCACTCTTGGAGTCCTCTTAAAGTAAATAGAGATAGTCTTTTGAGAAGCCTATTATGTTTAGAATGTTTTTATGGATTTTTAGAAGGTAAATGGGAAGGGGGTCACCTAATTTTAATGCTCAATGTGAATTTAAATTATGAGGGAGAATGTTCCTTTTTATTATTAAGGTGAGGGGCACTTTTGGAATTTATGAAACGATTAATTTATTATAATTTATAAAATCAATCAATATTAATAATAAATGAGATATATATTAATATAATATCTTATATTATTGTAATATAAACATAAAAAAAATTTATACTTGGTTTTATGTCAATGAAATCATCATCTTTTTAATTAATCCTTAATTATATATTTTAATTATTACTAATGTAATAAAATTTCCAATTTTAAATTTTTTTAATTTTATTTATTTTATTTAAAATAAACCATAAATAAATAATATAAAATATTTTCTAGAATATCATTGTTTTTTTTATTTTTTAAATATGTCTTATGATTTTGGAATATTTCTTTAAAGTAGTTTTTTAGAAAATATCAATAGTGGAAATTATAAAACTATTTATTTCATGGATATTTAAAATATCAGGAAGTGATTATAAACTCGCAATTTTTTTTATTAAATCACTAAGGGATAAATTTAATTTGTAAATAACATTTCACATATTAATTATTTCAAAATATATTTATCTTAATAATTTTAGTAACATTAATTTGATACTTCGATTAATAAATAATTACTACATCAATATTGTATAATTATTAAATATAATTATTTTTTGGGGAAAATAAAAAATTAAATAATATAATCAACATATATCTCATTCAATTATGAATTATAATTTTAGTTGAATATATATTCTATAAATTTTTCCATTAAAAATGTTATACTTATTAAAATATTAATTTTATAGGTTTAAGATTACTTTAAATAAAATAATATATGTTCCATAATCACATATATAAGGATAAAAATCATTGATAACATGAAAATTGGATTATTATTGTCGATATATACTTGAATGGTAATTTTTTCTCTTGATTTTTATTATTTTATTGGTTATTATAATTTTCAGGAAAATTATTTTATTAAATTTGTATCAATTAAATTCTTCCTCCGTCATAATTATAGAAACCATTAAGGTAATTATTTATTCAATAATGATTAAAAATAATTTACCATGATAATGAAAAAAATATAAATTAAAATATTTATTTATATCTGAATTTATCTTTTCTATAAAATTACTTTATACATGATATATTATTTAAAACATGAGTATGACTTGTTTAGATTTTAATTAAATAAAATATTATAAACACCATAATATATCTTATTGGACCCTAAAATGTCAAAAATAAATTTATATTGAGGATATATGTTTATTAGGTTTAAAATTAACATTTATATTTGTCGATACCACACATGTTCCCATATGTGGTCACAAAATAGATATTATAGACAATAAAAATGACACATTGAGTCTTCCTTTGATATGAATATTATTGAAGACATTTTTATGTAAATGTTTCATTTAAATGAAATAATTTCAATCCTTATGTGTTAAGGGTAATATTACATTTATCAAATAATTTTCGTTAAATTTTTTTGGTCATTTTATTATCATTATAATTTTATTTGTATCCTAAATTTCCTAAATTACCTTTTACCATGGTAAAATAATTTACCATGGTTATTAATGATATTGATAAATAATAAAAGGGACCAAATTAAAAAAAATTGATCATCCTTAATCCAAATTTGACATTAATTTTTCATAATTAAAAACACAAAAGTTATAGAATTAAATTTAAAATAAACCATGTAAAACATCATGAAAAATTGATTAAAAAATTGCAACGTTCTAAGTGGAAAATTCATTTATAATAAATTCATGTATAAAATAATTTTCAAAAAACATAATTGGATAAAAATAATATAATTTAAATTTAAAACTAATCCAAAAATTTTTTACAACAGCTGGAATTTATAAGAAAATAACGTTTTTAAAAAAAATTAGTTTTTTCAATATTCATCAAATCATAAATCATGTTAAAAAGAACAAAAAATTAGACCAATGTAATTCATTAAATTATATATTAAAAAATAATTTTATCATTTTAATTGATTATAAAATATTTTCAAATAAAAAGATTAAAAATGTCTGTTCTTTCAAAGGTGAAAAAACAAATTTTTTTAAAATGAATTATTTTGTCCAAAAAATTTATTTCATTCTTATATCATTTATGTAAAACCTATAAGAATAATTTTCAACATTAAATTTAATATATTACATATAATTTTAATTAATAAAATCCAACAAGAATGATTTTATTATTTTATAAACTCACTCATTTGAATTTAAATATATTTTTCATAAGAAAGATAAATCAATTATTACCCAAAATTATCATGATTAAGATATAATATTAATTTATTCAATTGTTCATGGTCTTGGTTGAAATGAATTTTATCTAATGAACATGAAATTGTGTTTAATATATGCAAAGCATAGATTTAATTATACCAAAACCTAAGTCAACGATGTTTATATTTCATGTTTATCTTGGTGAAGTGTTGAACATAAGACATTAAAAATTAAAATATATATCCTAAAAATATTAGGGTGTTATAATAAAAGATACCCGATTATGAATTCTAAGAAAATAGAGACTCCAAAATAAAAAAATTAAACTATATTATTCATATAAAATAATATAATTGTACATAATAAAACAATAATGAATAACATTTATATATAAAAGGTAATTATTTGTTATTTTATGAATCTAATGAGATTATATAGGATATTAAGGTGATGAAAGCATTCAAAAACAAGGTAAATGGAATTCTCAAACCCACTGTTGTTTATTTGAGATTTCCTTCTTTCAATTCATTTTGAGTATGGTAATTCTGAAAAAATTATTTTTTCATCATTGTCTTTCCTTATTTGGGATATACATTTATTCAAATTGAGTTTATGAAAAAAAATGTTCTAAAAAATAACTCATTATTCAAACAAACATTGATTATACATCTTGATATTTTTTCTTCTTCACTTATACTTGATGATTATTATATCATGTATTTTATTTGCTCTTTCATTTTTTTACCCAATGTTTATTAACATATTCATTTTTAAATGAAACCAATTCCTTCACATTGGAAAATTTATATACAAAATTGATATTTGTTCTATGTGTCATGCTTAATAATATTTGTGTGAGGATTTTATTGGTGCACTAGAAATTATATAGCACAATGTAATTTATATGATGTGATCGATGGAGATGGAATAATATATTGCTCCAATGATTTTGGTTATATATATCATCTCATGAGAAAATATATATATGATGAACATGAAGCTATATTTTTTCACAACCCTCTATAGGAGTTGTAAAATATGACATGATGTTTCATTTTTTTGTGTTACCACATTCTATGACTTTAATTAATGCATACACTCATGATTATTACCTTATGCCCATGATATGATGATAATTATTATGCACTTCCCATTTTATATATTTTATAGTTCTTATCTATCATATAACATATTTTTTAACTCACACCTTATTTTGTATATCCTAAGATGAATAATTGTACTGTGGGATATCTGAAGTCTTCATTGAAGCTAGGAAAGAAGGAATTAAATAAATTTAGATGTTTTATATTTCAAATGTTATGTATGTTCATAGTTTCCCCAAGACACTTAACATTTAGTTCCCGGTCTTTTAATTATTGTATGTAGGTTGACATTAAAATGTTGTAATAGAAATGTTTGAAAAAGAAGTGTCTGTATAGTTGGTATCAGATCATATATTAGATAATTTTGGAATTAGGATTATAGAACCTTATTGAATCCCCTTAATATGATATGATTAATCTATATATACACAATAAGATTTTATAAACATATGGATCCTCTAAGATGTACCTTTGAAGTTACATTCACAATGATATAAGTTATTTATAATATATGAAATTTTCTTTTGTTCTAAACATATATATTTTAGAAAATGGTTAGAACTAGGAGAAATCGTGCCAACATCATGTGTGACGGACAATTCTTTGATTTCTCGATTGACATCACAAATTATTTGTGAGGTTGAGTTATAATTTTTATGGAAATGAATACCAAGTTCCATCATGTTATCAATAATAAACTAAATAATGTTGAATTTCCTCCTTCACCTAACATGGATAAACTGGATAGTGAGTGATTTATTTGGAAAACACCACTGAAGTTTAGGGGATCTTCAGATCCACATGATTTGGCATAGCGAGCCAAATTGATCTTGAGTATATTTTTATGTTCTTCATTGTTCTGAGATGGAGAAGGTGAATCTCACTATTTATCATCTAAATAATGAGGTCTATTTGTAGTGGGATATGATTATGAACACCCAGATGAAGGATGAAATAAAATAGTTAGAGTGGAAAGACATTAAGTTAATTTTTCGTAACAATAATTTCAATCAATCACTAAATATATTTATGGAGATATAATTTAATGGGATAATGAAAAAGGAATAACAAATTTTTAGCTCGCATGAATTAAATAACACAAGATTTTCATGATATTATTCTAGTTTTGTTTTCAAAAAATGCTAGCAAAATTGATAGATTCTATAGTGGTTTAAACCCACACCATATAAAGATTCATGAAATTTTAAATATTTAGAGCTATGAATATGTTGTTCTGCGTGCTTTCAATTCAAGATGGAGTTTTAAAATTTTCCCATGGTAATGGGGATTAGAAATGCATTATTGAGTTTCAAGATGGAGGATCAAATGAGAAATGTGGAAATTAAAATCAACAACCCCCATGTTAAAAATGTGGGAAGGAGCATGTTGGTATATGCCTTAAAGGGAGAGGTAAATGTTTAAACATTGGGTGATAAGTCATCCAAGCTCCTGAATGTCGAATATACATGAGGAGGCAAGTCAATTTGGTATAGGAATGGAGATGAAGAACAAATTCCCAATGCTACAACTTTAGGGAGAAAGGGCTCTATGAAATCCAGTTCACTAAACATCATGTCCTTGAAGGTAATCAGTGTAAGAAACCACCAAATCCTAATGATAAAAGGAAATTCGTATTACATTACTATAAATAAATTGGAGAAAGGAATTGATATTATACAAGGTACACATCCTATTCAAAAAATAATAGAAATTTTCTTATATTTTTCTTGTTCAACACATTCCATTATATTGTGCAACTGTTTAAGAAATATTGATAAAATCATCAAAATCATAAAGTAAAGATATCCATAAAACTCATAATGATGAAATCATAGAAATGCAAGTGATTAAATATGATATTATAGTTGTATGTGGGACGATTCATCCATTGAATCTCATAATACTTCTCTTATATTCGTCTCTATATTTAGGACTGATTGAATGTCATAATATAGAGCACATATCAAATGTTGAGAAAATGAAATATATTTTTACATTCCAAAACATACCATGATCATCTAAAAATTAACAGAATATCATCAATCCTTATTAGAAAATACATCAATGGTATGGATGTTAATTATCTATGATGAATCATACCTAAGTCAAATGATTGAGTCCATGGAAGATATCAACCGAGGGGAAATTCCCATCATGTTGGTACATAGTGATGTATTTTCTATACAGTTACTAAAACATCCCATGTATCATGAGTTGGAGTTATCAATAGAACTCATAACCAGATAAACTCCAATATCAAAATTCCACTATATAATGTCTCTTATAAAAATAGAAGTATTTATAGAAGTATCTGAAAGATGATGTGGGCAAAGGGCTCACAATCCATAGTGCATCACTATTGGGTGGAAAAAAGTTCATTTTTTCGAATAAGGATTGATCAAAATGGCAATGTATCTATTATCAGTAACTAAAAAATATCCCCATAAAGAATTAATTTCTTCTTCCAAGGATTGATGACTTGATAGATGATATATGAGGAGCTCATTAATTCTCAAAGGAGGATCATCGTTATGTATATCATCAGTTATAGGTGGATAATAAGATACATAGAATCTTCCATATATACATTTTATGGGGACTATGATAATTTGGTGATTCCATTAAGACTTACTAAATCCCTTTTAATCATCATGCACATCATGAAAATATTCCTTACACATCTTCTCATAAAAATTGTATTAGTTCTTATTGATGATATTTGCATCTACTCCAAGATAATGGAGGAATATTAAAAAAATCTAAGGAATTTTTTTGTGAGATTATGGATGGATAATATGTATTCTATGTTCAGGAAGTGTGACTTTTGGATCGAAAAAATTCACATTCATGGGACATGTGATCACAATAGGGGGAAATTATATGGAGCCATCAACAAAAGTAAATATAGGAATTCCCTAGACCCTGTAGTGTCATGAAAAGTAGATGTTATATTGGATTAGCCAGGTACTATTGTTGTTTTGTAAAAAATTCATATTGATTGTAAAATATTCTAATTAATTTAATAAGAAAGGGTTAATGTATGTCTTAATGGAATAATGTGAGGAATGATTCAAGGAGGTAAAGGGAAGGTTGATCACTTCACCTATACAGAAATTTCCATGAACTGGATAATGTTTTATGATTTATAGGAATTCTTTATATAATGGGTTTTGTTGTCTACTATTGAAAAATGATAATATGATATCATATAATGTAGGATAGTTGAAGATACATGAGTAGAACTACCAGACACCTTATTTGGTTTCAAAAGCTATGATTTTATCATTCAAAATCTCTTAGTTCTACCTTTATGTTCTAAAGTGTGACATATATACTAATCAAAAGAGGATAAATTATATATTCACAAGAAATGATATCAATTTGAATAAGAGTATATGGTCAAAGGTAATCAAAAACTATAATTTACATTTTTACTATAAACCTAGAAAGGAGAAAAATGAATCAATTTCTGTTAACAGAATAGAATATGCAACTCTATAAATGTTGTTGATTGAAAAAGACCCAATATTCCTCGATATTCAATAGATGGACATAGGAATCATAATGGTATGTAACTCATCCAACCTTTACCAATTTATTTGACCACTCATATCTCTAAGATGAAATTATGGAGCCACAAATAGATGATCTGGAGTATCAAAACAATTTGAATTCAGTAAAAGGAAGGGAATTTATAATAGTTCTTTATTAATGATGATGGTATGATTTAATATGGAATGATGATCTGTGTGCATTCATCACCTAGGATAAAGAATAATATATTCGATAATAAAAATTGATCAACATTTTCTATCCATCCCATGAGTAAAAATATGTATTGTGATCTCTGTGAACTCCTCTAGTGGGTAAACATTAAAAAGGCTATCAATTATTATATATCTGGGTGTTTGATTTCTCAGAATGTTATTTTTCACTGATAGAAGACCAATGTGGTTATGAAACCGTTTCCTATAACCATGATGAAATGGTATAATTTCACTAGGTAAATTGTCACAGTTATCCGAAAGACATACAAAAGAAATAATTTGATATGGGTTGTGGTGGAACGATATACCAAGGCTTCCCACATTATCTATATTTGGGAAGATCTCTCACATGAACCACATTTAACGATAAATGTGAAGGTAGTGGAAAGCCTGTATGGATTCCCACTATCAATTGTTTTTTATCATGATCTCAAAGTCTAATATAAATTTGGGGGGAGTATTTAACATGCTTGGAGTATTGAATTTAATTTCATCATGGCTAATGACCACCAAATTGTGGTACAATCAAAAAGCAATATTTAGATGCTCAAAGATATGCTATGTACCATATATTAGAATAAAATGGTGGATGGGATAAGAATCATTCATTTGTTGAGTTTTCAAACTAAAATATCATACAATCAAGAATTTATATGCCTAAAAATGATGATATATATGAAAATCAATGCAGTACTCCGACCGGTTCAGATGACATTGGTGAGAGAATGATATTTGGACCAAATAATTTGAATGTAATGATAGAGAAGGTTCAAGACATCAATTGTCATATCAATGATGCCTTAATTTCCAAAAATAACTATACTTCCATCTATTTGAAGGGGTTTTTTGATCGAAGTTGGAGATAAAGTCTTCCTCTGAATATAACCGTGAAATAAAGTTTAGTAGTTCTTAAATAACTGGATGATAATACCAAGGAACATTAAATCCTTTTAGATCCATCATCACATAGGAACCATAGCCTATATTATTGAGAATACTATGAGTATGTCTCATGTTCAAGATGTGTTCAATGTATCACTCCAGAGGAAGTACATGGCAGATCCCTCACATGTACTGAAGTCTGAGGTGGTACATATTAAAGACGATATATCTTATAAGGTTGTTCAGGTAAATAATTTCAACTAGAGAGATAAGGTTCTATGAAACAAGAAAACCCACATTGTCAATATTTTATAGAGGAACCATATTCATGAAGAAGAAACATTGTAACTAGAGGACGCAATGAAGGACAAGTACCCTCACCTGTTTATTTAAAATGAAAATTAGATGGTGAAATTTCAAACTGGTGGATGAATGTAATGCCAAAAACATTTATAATCGAAATTACAATTTTATAAGTAGGTCATATAGTTTAATCGCATTATGAACACAATAAAATCATTATAAATGATGAATGATTGAAATAATTGAAATATCTATAAAGTTAGGAAAACAATAATAAGGAAATAATAACTTGACCTTAGAAACAGTAATATGTTACTTATGAATAGTAAACTTGAAAAATGAATAAGAAACTCATACATGAAGTTATAAATAAAATTATGAAATCTTGTAAATAAAATATTGGCATATTTTTTTCATAGAGAAAGTAAATAAATGTTTCAAAATCTATTAATTTAGTGTGGGAATAATTGTAAGCCATAAATATTAAATTACAATTTTATAAATATTTTAATATTTTAAAAATTATTTTTTAAAAAAATGTGTCCATAAATTAATATTTTGATTTCTTATGATTTTAAGATAATTTTATGTTACCTTGACTAATCATTGAGAGAGTTATAAAATCAGTTTTAATTTTAGATTCATTATTTTACAAGAAAATGATTATTTTAATTAAAATCAAAATTTATTGTACATATCAAATTTTTCTCATTAAAAAGACTTAATTTTTTAATTCCCCATATTAAAAAATTGGTAGGGTGAATTAGTGGGAATTTTATGAAATAATTTATTATTTATTGAATAGTAAAATATGAATCATTGTGGTATATATAAATTATAGGTTCAATTATCTTTTCCTTATGTCATGGATAATTTAAGAAATATTGGTCCTAAATCACATAATCTAATTACCATATTTATATTCAATAATCATTCTAATTTCATTTCGTGAGAAAAATAATAAACTAATGAATTAAATAATGTGGATACACCCCTCTCCTACGCTATAAATACCACTCCTCACTCTCTCATCATTTCAAATCACTCAATAATTTATAATTATAGAAATTATGAAAAATACTCTCCCCAATACCCTTTATATAGTCTAATAACTCCTAGAATAATGAAAATTCCAAGAAAAATTTGTATGGAGGTTCTCAAGGAGGAGAGATTTAAGAGGTAAAATACTCCTACTCTATCATTTACTTTTTTTAAATTTCATTTATTCTCTTCTCATATCCTCACCATATCCTATCAGAAATATGATAAATCCAATAAGTTCAATATAATAAAATAGTATAATTTTAATGAAATGTCCATCCTAAAACTCATCTCTATATATATTTCAATCAAAAAAATGAAATCATAGACTATGATGTGTCAATTGATAGACATCGTGGGATATGAACATTCATTTTACATTAGATTTTTCAAGGAAGATAATATATAAATAAAATGGCTTGAAAAATAATCTAAATTTTATTTTATAACACTTTTTGTGTTATGTATGTGACATTTATTCATAACATTAAATGATAAATAATAACTAATTTGTTGTGGTTGAAAACCCACCAAAATTAACCTAAAACAATAATCATTAACATTTATCCAACTATTGATCCTAATAAGATATAACCAAGTTATTTATAATTTCATTAAAACATCTTTATGATTATTCATAATTTATAATAACAATTATGGATATTTATAGAAATTTTAGATGAACTTCCATTCAGGTATACAAGTTAACCAATCGTGAAATCTAACCAAATCATCCCTCCAAAATGATGAAATTAAATAATATAACTAATCTAAAAGCTCATAAATTAACTTAATATAATCATAATAAAGAAATAATAATGTATATATGGTTATAGAATTGTTATTTATTGAATCTAATGTGTGCAGATAGGATAATAATGTGAATAAATCATTTGGACACACGGTAAGGGGAATTCTTGAACCCAACTCTCTTTCTAGGGGTTTTCTATCGTTCAACAAATTTTTAGTGTGGTTATTCCATAAATGTAATTTAATACTCATTATCATTATTTTTGTGGGTTAAATATGTTTTCTAATTGATTTATTTTCAAACACAATGTTTTCCAAAAAACACTTCCTTAAAAAAACCCACTATTTACTTCTCGATATTGTTTATTCTCATGTGATGGTTAGTTATTATTATATCATGTTTTTTATTTCCTAATCTTAGTGGGGACCCTATTTTTATGAATTAATTATTATTGAAATTAAACCAATTCATTCTCAGGTTAATATTATGTTCATGATTGATATATGCTATATGTGACAGGCATGATTATTTAAATGTTAGGATGTGATGGGTGAAACAAGCTTTATAGTGTGATCCAGTTCATTTGTTACTGTGATTTTACTCATGAGAAATGTGAAATATAAATGAACATGATTCTTTCATTGTTAAAAACTATTTTTTAAGTTTAACACTAAGATATAATATTTCATATTTAGGTATTGTAAAATTCTATGCCTTTTCTTAATGCTTCCTCTCATGATTACTATCAGATTCATATGATAGGATGATAATGATTATTATCACCTCATGTTATATTGTTTCATGTTATTATCTATCCAATTTTTTGGATTTCAGCTCACCCCTTTTTGATTTATATATTTATGTGAGTACATGTACTATGGAGAGTGTGATGATCTATTAGAAGATAAAGAAGAGGGAATTAAATATATGTTATATAAGGTATTAATTTCTTTAAGATACCAATCCTTTGGATTCTGGTCATGTTATTATTTTGTGAGTTTTATTATTAAAATGATGTAATATTAATTTGACAAAAATTAGTGTCTCTATTTTTATATTCTGTCAAATATTTCTTGAACATCCAAATTTTTTTCATATGATGAATATGAAAATTTTTCACAAGAAACAACTTTCTCTTGTTAATATCTACCTTTTTAGTATCTTATTTTATAATAAATTTTATTTTCCTTTGAATTTATATATTTAAATCATCAAAGTCAGCATTCAAGATTGAGTTATCTTTAAAATTATGATACTTCTTTTGAAATGAATCAAAAACTAATTTCAATATATATTGTATCTCTTAATATTTATATGAAATTATTGATATATCTAATTAATATATTAGCTTCAATATTTCATCATTAAATGTTATAACCTAGAGCCTAATAATTTATAATAATATTTAGAAAAAAATGTTTCCTAATATTCATGAAATTGCAGTTCATTATCAATTTAAAATGATATTTTATGGGAATGTTAAACATATGAAATATAGTCTAAAAGGAATATCATTTTCCATTTTTAAGAATTATTTTCCTAATTATAAAATGAAGTACTTGATCACTTCATCTTGTTGTTTCAGAATTTATAGAAAAATTTAAACAAAGTAATTCGAAGAGGATAACATCAAAATTTAAAAAATTTATAAAGAATATGAAATGATATGTTATCATATAATGAATATGAAGTATATTTTTTTAGGTAAAAATTATTGAAAAATAACTTTATTCCCTTTCACAAGTGTATTCAGGTTTTTCTAAAAATTTCAGAACATGATATATAGTTTTTTTTTCAAAAAATTCTATCAATGATAATATAAAAATTTCATAACAGATAATGATTAATTAGTAAAGATTATTTTTTATTAAAAATATGGAAATATTTTTTACTTTTTAAATTAAAAAATAAATGTAATGAAGTATATAAATATTAAAAATGAGATACGTCTTCGATCAGTGACTTTAGTAATGATGATTTTTTGATAATGAACTAATTCATTGTTGTTCATTTATTTTCAAGATACTTTACAGATATCCATAGATATGACACATAAAGGTTTTTTCAAAGATTCATGGTGGTTTAATCTTAAAAACATTAACAAAAAAGTCATTTTGGTACCCATATAGTTTTTGTTCTGTTATTACTAGAAATTAAATTCCTCCTTAACTAATATTGTTTATTTTAAGTATTAATTATAATATAAAATAATTACTTATAGAATAAATTTTTTTAACTAAATATATTTTCTGTTTTATAAAAATATAATAATTTTCATAATGTATATTAATACCAAAATTAAAACATTTAATAGGAAGAATGATTTTTCTATATAAACAAGGAATAAAATAGTTCTTATATATTTTGTGTCATTCCACAGTACTTCCTTGTACATTTTTTTATTTTTTTATTTTATTTTTTACAAGGATTTGATTTAAATATATTTATGAATTTAAACTCATACATGATTTTTTTTTACATTTATATACTATAGAACATAATTATTTGATTTAAGTATCATGTATATCAGGTGATATTTTAGAAGAATAATATTTTATACTTAGAAAGCGTAGGGTAGAGCCCTATTTATTAAAGAAAAAGAAAGGATTCTTTTTTAACTGGGAAAGGGTAACCCATTACTTGTTTGAAGGAAAGAGGAAAACTGCCATGCCAAATGATTGAAAGAAAAAAGTCCAAAAATACACAGTTCAAAAAAAAACCAGTCAAAACAATTCCAAATGGAGATTGACCAACAAAAACATCACAGTAAACCCTAAACGTTGTCATGGCTTTAGGCATACCAGCTGCTATTTTCCAGCATGACCTGTCATTATCGTCATCACTGCCACCATGCCAAGAGTTGGAGAAATCATCACTGCTGCAGATTGAAACTAAAGCTATAATAAATCACGACCGCTTGTCACGCCATAGCTAGAATGGAACATCTACATAGAAGTCTGGTGATACCAAATAGGACCCGAATAAATCATTATTTTCATCCATATCCAAAGCATGTCTCCACCTTCGAAAACCACTCACGGAGTCGCCCTACCTAATTCACCCGCAGCCGAACAACTTGATGTATGCCCTTCACGGATAGAAGATGCACAGATCTGGTCTGGACAGAGGGAAACCCCGCACCACAAAAATTATCGAGCCAACACCGAAAGACCAAATCACATCAGCATCAGTGAGAAGGATTGTCGCACGCCATAGACCCATGCCAAACCAGAGGAGGGAGAACCACCGAACCAGGAGTGGATGATGGTGACGACAAGAGAACCCTAACGGAAATCTACACACGTTATGGGCTCATCCAAACAACATTATAGAAGTAAAGTATCATATGAATGCGAAAATATTATATGATATTTATCTACGGAATCGTATTTTTCTTCTATCATAATACAAAATTTATTTAATTCAACAAAAGATAGATTCTCATATATAGAGTTTTTAGAATAAGTAGATTGTACCTCATGATCAATATGATCCATAAGACGTACTATTAGATTTTTATGATCAATCATAAAAATTATAGATGATTGATGATGAAAAATAGAAATATTATTCCTATTATCCATCAAAATATTCATTCCTTCACTCATGTAATTGGCATTCCATTGAGCTTTCAGTAATGAAAAATTCTCCTTTTTATGAATATTTTCCTTGCATTCACATCATCTACATTCATCCATCCAATTTGTTTTCTATATATCCTTTTAAATTACATAGAATTTTTTGATAGTTATTTATCCATGTTTTGATTATTTGTATAATATGAATCTTCCTTAGTAGTTTTCAGAGCCTCGTCTTCATGTTTTATATGATTTTCAAATTCATCTAGAATCAAAACATCATACATTATTAGATTTCCAATAAAATCCTTCATAACTAATTTTTCATATGTGTATATTTTTGTATAGAAGTATGTATTATATTCCACCAAGAGGTTATTTCCTAATTCTAATTATTCTTGTGATTGTGAAATTTCATTTCCCAAAGATGGAACATCATTAAATATTTCTCTCAATTGTCCATTAATTTGGGTGATGGTTTCATCCTCACACATTCTAAAAGTTTAAAACATTAATTTCATAGTACTGGACCATAATTTAGCGATTTTTATAGTTCCATCATAAAAAAATTAGTATTTAATATTTGAAATTCAATATCACATTGAGATACTCCTTCAAATTTATCTATTCATAATCCATGAAAAATATCATCTATATCATTTGAATTTAAATCATATTCCATTTCAATATCTTTATTTCAATCATTTAGTCCTTTTTTTTAATTTTTTAAGGATTAAAAACCATCAAATGAACCCTTATTCCTTGAAAATTTAAAGAAATAATCATATGGGCATTCTAGAATCCCTATTTCACACTATTAAAATATAAATCATGTAAAATCGACATGCATTTTATAGAGTCGTCCATGTAAAACTGTCTTTTTCTGAATGATTAACTCATGATTTTTAGAACCAAGAATTATTTAGTAGTGCCTTTTTATATCCATTGTTATGGAAATTAGAGAAAATATAATATTACCTAATAATATAGTAGATTTATAAATCTAATACCAATTTTGAGGTAGGTATTACATTGATGAAGACAAATACACATGAAGTGGTGGATTGTGTATTTCAAAAAACAATGATAATTCTGAACACCACTCGTATTCCCTAGCGATCCTTTATTTTCTATCAATCTCGAGCATGGATTGGAAATAAATAATTTAAATGAACATATTGATTTATTATGTTTCATGAAAAAATGATACCTTATCCCATTCAATGAATATTATGCTCCACAAGGGTGGTGATTTTCAATTGGTCCTATTATCCTTATACATTTAAACAACATCTATGTATAGGTTGTTGACATGATTATAATGATGGGTTAATGATCCATCTAGTTATTATATTTGGAACAATAATTCCATAGCATAGTGAATGATGCAAACACTTAACCACTGCTGAGTCTAAGTAGTCCAAACTCCATTAAAACAGTAGATGTTTTTTTTGAGGGTACTGATTAATCTGTACAATTTCATTAATATCTAAAAGATGTATTCATATATTCAATAATGAAAAATGGAAAATAAATATTAAATTATATATAGTAATTCTTCAAAATCAAATAGATAAAAAAATATATAGATGATTTAACATATATTTTTACAAAGTGTATCTATTAAAAATCATTGTCATTCTTTATGAAGAAGATGTAACAATAAAGTATGGTAGAAACCACAACAGTAGGGATTTGATAGATCCAAACATGCATGTTTCGCAAGTGTATCTATGAAGACAAAACTGGTTGATTCTTTTTTGTATAAGATACATCTTATATATTCATATCACATTTTATCTATAATGGGCTATTGATATTATAGTGTATGTTGAACATAACTTCGTCAATAGAGCTCCATAAATATCACATATTTAATCATGTTAATTTGAATTAAAAATCATTCAAGAGATTTTGTAACTTCCCTTAGAAATAGAAACAATATAATCTGTTGAGTATGTTCCATAAAAAACATAACAATCCCTTTAACAGTCAGAAATGATTTTTGAATATATATTTACATTCTCTTAGACAATTTCATAAATCATGGAAAATGTCAAAAAATTTAAAACTCCATCATTGTATTGTCAAATTTGAGATTACGTCATGGGATGAAAACCCTACAAATGTAGGGTTGACAGTGTGAGATTGAAAAAAAATATTCTTTTGATCTTCCAATCATTTTATTCATCAATCAATGGTTTTCATACCAATATAGGGTTATTTTTTCATACTCTCTATTTTCTCAAATGTAATGTTCCATCCAAATATAGGGATCTTTTACAATTATTTTTTTAAAACATAGGGTATTATATCCATATGTTATACTCCAATCAAAGGGGATTCATTCATTATGTTACTCTTTATTAATGCAGGGTATGAAACAAATTTCAGGATTACACTAAAACACATTTAGAATAATTTATCCAATATTCCCCATGAACTAATATCCTGAATATAATTACAATATAAATATTCCAATGAATAAAAATTTCCTAAAATTCACCTAAAATCTATTTCGTTAGTAACAAAAATGTTGTTGTTTTCTATAAAAAATTAATGTAATTGTAGAATAAATACATGCCCAATAATAAGAATAGACCATCATTTGGTGAGATAATACATTAATCACCATATCAATATTTTATGTTTACCACAAACCATTTAAAAAAAGTATTCTCTTATAACCCTTATGAAATAAGAATGTCCAAAACATGAGAAATATGTTTACTAAATTTTTCAAAATCATCTTAAAATTGATTCCATAATATATCATAATATATAAATTATTTTTCATATACCAATCATGTGAATACCTTAATCATTTACTCTCTTGAAACATGGTAATAACCCAAATTACAACATGGCACTTGTAGAAGTTTTCGCTATATACACAGTCCAATGTCATGGATATATGGGACAAAATAATAGATATAAGATATAACCATTATTCGAGCTATCCATTACCTATATTGTAATTACTATAGAATAAAATATATAGACATGGTATTAAAAGGTTATTTCCATGGTTTCCATAATTTCAGTAAACCATATAGTAAAAGTTATGAAATCTATGGAAATTGCTCACATAGTTGTCTACCATGGCTATTTGTATATAGGTAAGATTAAACCACGTAAATAGGGTATATTTAACCAATGTAAAACATTTTCCATATCCCATGTAAATAGTTGATATATATTTAAAATAAATACCTCCCATCCAGATTTGATCTCCTGGCATGCGCTTCCACAAACCAGATGACATACCACTACACTAATAATATCATTTCATATATATATATATATTGTTATATATTTAATTAAGAAATGTGGAAATAGAAAAGAAAATTGTTTTTGTAGCTCTCCCCTCATTTTTCGAAAAATAATTTTTTTTCAAGTTCTAATATGGGAAACGTATAGCCACTATTCTTTAAAATTATCGCTATATATAGAGGTTATTGCTATGGTTTCAAATAAATGTGGAAATATCCTTTGAATAAAAACACTATAGCCATAGTTGAAGAAAACCTATGTTATTGGTGTACTTAATTTCCAGGATTTGGACAATACCATGGCTATAGCATTCATATAAAAACCCAGAGCCACGATTTTCCAAAACCATGGGTGATGTTCCTTGGTTAAAGCCATAATTTTTATTAATAAATCCTTATTCAAAACATGAATTATTTCATATTCCAATGAATATTAAAAATATTTCATATGTAAAAAAATTCATAAAATCCATCCATTATAGAATAACTTATTTTAGAAATTCTATAATATGTTCAAAGGTATTCAATATAACATAATATACTTATTCATATCTAATATATCATAAACCAAACATCATCGTATCCACACTATGAATATATTAAGGTTTATTTTTTCATTAATCATGTGCTAAACATGATTATCAACATTCCATTTATTCAATTTTTTTTGTATTCATACCAACTCAACATATCCACTACAACTCTTATGGAAAATATTATAAAGAAAATACGGGTATATTTCATGACTCATATGACATAATCATGTAATTCAAAAACATATACACTTAATTCACCAACATTTTTCGTAAACCATTACAAATGAATCATCATCTTATTATTTCATATATTATAATATATGAATAATTTATTATGTTTCAATGAAATAAATCTAATCATTTTTTTATTTTTAATGAAAACAATATTGTTAGAACATCCAAGACCATTCACATGCCATTTTCAGTCTCTGTATCCTCATTAGTATAACAAATACTCGTACCACCATCTTAATTATATTCATGACATTCCTACCTAGGATATCTATTTTCATAATTGCCATACATTCTAAATTTAAAATATTCAATGTTAATTATATTCCTTCTAGTTTTTGGAAATGAATAATAACATAAATCCTTTTTTGAGTTATATATATCATATTATAAAAACAAATAATCATTAAAAATTAAATATAGGGTTCATATATTATGACACCTAATTTCAAATCAATCATATATTTGGATTATCCTCATAGAAATACCTATACATGTCCTTAGAAATATTTATATGTATCACACTAATGTTTTCCCATATGAGTTTAAAAATGTTATCCCGTCCTTTTATCTGATGCCATCTATATTGTTCTATGCTTTTTATACAAGTAAAATACATATTTTTTGTTGAATATATCATAAATTACCCAAACACTACCCCAAAGACTATATCATATAATATCTATTCGAATAATGATATAAAATCATCCATTTTAGTGAATTATAGAAATAATCCCCCATAAATATATCCCCCTTTAGTATTCCTACCTAAAATAATTCTTTATAACTTAGGGAAAATAAACAAAAAAAAGGGTGAGCTCATATGTGATAAGAAGAATGAAGGTATATATGAATCATAACATAAAAATAGGGTTATAAGAATATGTACATAAAATATAATAATTCTTATAGGCATATCAATTATCATAATCATGAGTCATAGAATAAATATTTAAAATTCATTATAAATGAATCATAAATTAATATCATTAACATAAAACAACAAATTACATCAAACACATAAGCATAGAAAATCATATAACTATTAATATTATCTCTTTGACAAGCCTATTATATTGGAATGATTGCACTCAAAAAACCATTGTAGTTGTCATGGTTGACTCCCCAAACTACCATAAAGGACAATTTCCATCAATGAACATGTTTCACTTCACATACAATCTTAGGTTGAACAGAGTTCAATCCCAATTCCATTCTTGTATATCATATGAGATATAATATTTTTACCCGATGCATTAGAGGGAGATATAATTCCCACCCATCACAAAATTAAATCCATATATATGAATTCCCCAAAAACATAAATCATTAATTATATCAAATCCCCTTGAATGAAATGTGATTTTAAAACATTATTCAATCATTACATAACCCGTGTAAATGAAATGGGTTTCATAAATATCATCCCATCATAAAAATAACTAAACCATATAAATAATAGGATATTATTTTGGAAAAAGATCCCCCATTAAATCATATTTAACAATGATTAATTTTATATTAGATGGAAAATAATTTTAAAAATAATACTTGAGGAAAATTTCCTTCTTACATTGAAATAATTTTTTCTTCATAAAATGATATTAAATTTTAAGAAAAAATATATTTGAAAACAACCTTGTATGTTTGTAGATCAAGATTTAATCCACTAAGGCTTCATAAAGTAGAAAAAATATATTCGTGCCATATATGTTAAAAAAACACTCCCCTAAAACTTTTCCCAAAAAATTCATAAAGTACATTGTCTGGAAACAAGAAAAAAGATTCCCTTCAAACCATTTTGAAAAAATTCACACATGCGTAAAAATAAATTGAATCAATTTTATGATAATATTTAAAAAAATGGAAATTTATTAATAAAAATTTAATTGGATTATAAATATATCCCAACATATACATTCATATAATTAATTCGGAATAATAATGATTTTTTGATGATAATTATTACCACGTTATAATTTTTATCATTTTATGCCTTATGAAGGAAATAAAATTTTATCGATAATAAAATAATATATTATTCATAATTTCGACCATAAAATTCATTAATGGGTATTATAAAAACCACATAGATGAATCATGCAGTGTATAAGACATGTGTCCCATAGAAATAAAAGTGTGACAAAAATCCCTTACATTATGTATTGACTTTAATTGTACATGTTCGAACCTCCTGTATAAAAAGTATAAGTTTATTATAAATATACCAAATAAATATATTATTATATATTATATCCTATAGGATATGATTATGATATTATAATACATATTTATTAGAAATTCCATGTTAAGATTTTGTTTGGGATAATAATCTCGTTGTTTTGATTAAATTTTTTGACTTTATATTCTTAATCCGCATACTTAGATAATGATTTACTTATTTATAGTATTTAATACATGATATGAATATGATATATATTCTGTGTAAATGTATTTATATTATTATATACAATAAATAATTTTGAAACAAAATACAACCTTTATGGAGACGGTAGGCTTTATATATGCTTGAACGTTGTTTTTGTTTTCTTCTGATATTCAAAGAATGAAAATAAATAACATAATATATATATAAATTATAATTATGGTATAATTATTTTTTCATATATATATTATAAATTTAATAATCCCATAATCAATACATTCCATCTATTATATGAATGAATCTCATCACTTTGAGGATGTGGTAGTCCACACACCCAAAAACAATGTTGTCATATTTAGAAAAAAAGGAAATAATACTTTCATTTGTTATAAAATAATTATTGAAGAATAAATAAGTAATTAATATCATATATATCCTACAAAAAACTAAATTAGTTCATTATTAAGAGCCTTTAACTGTATCAATGAAATAACAAACAACATTGATACGCGAGACATTATTTTGGTGTACTCATGAATGATTATTGTGTATCCCATATAATGGAATTATCTATAAGTGTAGTTAATAAAATTATCATAAAAATACAAATTAGTATTATTATAATAGGTTTTTTTATATAATCATAAAATAATAATCATAATTTTGGTGTTTGAGAAATAAATGAAAGAAAATATCTTATTGAACGATGTTAACTCTTCTCTAGGTAACTACTTATGGGATTCTCAAAAGGGATTCCTTGGTTGGATTTATAAACAATTTAGGCCAATATAATTATGGTATTATTGTTGGGAGGGTATTTGGGTAAGAATATGTAGTGGAAAATGTATTTTGACGTGTGACAAATATAGATGAATAGGTGACGTTTTAAATGAGTGGGGATGGGAACGTTTCAAATTTCAATAAAGATTAATTTATAATAATTTCAATATAAATTAAAACCAATAAAAAGGCCACATATTCTAAGATAAGATAGGATAAAATTTTAATATAATAAATATAAATAATTTATATAATTTTTTTTTATGTAAAACAATAACATTTCGATTAACCATTAGATAACTTATTTAAATATTAACTATAGTAACAACTTCTGAAATTATAAAACCAAGTAATTTTTTCATATATTGTTTCAATGAGATCTTAAATGACTAATTAATGATATTTTTGACATTATATAATCCAATTTTTTCTTAATGATTCATTTAATTATCAGTTAATAATTTAGTAAAATATTGTTTTCATAAAATATCATTTGTGTCAATTTTGAAAAATTTCAATACTATATCATCATGATACATAAATAAATAAAAAATACTTCATAAAATATACTTTTTTACACCTCTATTTTGTTATAAAAACCAATAAAATTCGCGGAGCACCCTAATTAATCAAATTTAAATTTCAATAACTATTGATAATTTAATTTAATTGATTTTTTTATTAATTTAATAATTATTACACCACTATTGTGTATTTATTATTGATAATTATTTCTTACAAAAAAAATTCTATAAAATCCATTTTTCATAATTATATATATATTTATATCAAATAATATCTTCTATTTTAAATCTTTCTAAAAATTATTAACGTAAATAAACTATGTGTGTGACATTTTTTCACTCCGTTTTATTTCAAAAATATTTTTATGAAGAGTAAAATTAAAATCATAGAATAAAATTTGGTAAAGATTTAGTGATCTTTTGTGATATATATAATATTATTTTTAGCCTTAATTGTTAGATTTACACGTAACCATGGTAATAAAAATTATTAATGTTTCTATTCTTTTTTTCCAAAAATAAATTTGGTGAAATTTATAAATTTGGACCATATAATTCCCAAGTTGAAATATTTATTTAAATTTTATAATCACAAAACACTGATAAATTAATTTAAAATTAATCCCACAAACAAGATGTGACTATGCGTTTTAACAGATAAAATGTCCAAAAGAATGCAATGTTTTTATATCATATTTAAAAGATACATTTGTTCCAATTAAATAAATTGAATTAGTTAATTAAATTTTTTTATAAATATAAATTAATACCATTTAAAATAATAATTTAACTATATAAATAAGTTAGATGAATATTCATTTTACAATTAAAATTCAGAATTTTTTATTATTCCTCAAAACCTGAAACTACATTAAAAATTAACAAAGGCTCTCCCAATGTAAATTTTAATACTAAGACATCAAAACTTAATTTCTGTTTTCCATATAAAAATTATTAATATTTAAAAAATTATATATAAAATGTGTTCTCCATTAAAAGTTTGTTAAATTAACATTTAGAAAAATATATATCATTATGCATAAAATTAATTTTAATCTTAACAGTTATATATTACAAAAATATAAACATTAATAAGTTGAATAAATATAATATAAATCAATATATATCATTAAAAATCATTATTAAAAATAGTTAAAATTATTAATTGATATAATTTTTTAAAATAAATAAATATATTTTTAAAACAAATGTATTCCTATATTTTCAAAAGGGTTTTATTTTAATTTATTTTTAAATTTTCACCAAGTAATTATTATTATATATATGCATAAACCATATATACCTATTCATGACCGAAATTACAATGTACTTGTGACTAATTATTTTATAATAATAATATATATATTATTACAGTGTAGTTTGGTCAAACATGGTCTTGCGTGTGATGCAAGCTATTATAAAATATTGGAATTGAGTGAAATCCAAGCCAAAAATAGTGGTGTATGTATTGAAATCTAATCTATTATTTTTAATTTTGTTAATTTTTTAAAATGATGAAACTGTGAAATGTAATCTTTCGAAATGATTAAATTAATTATAAATAAAATATATCAAAAATCATGAGGTGTTGCATATTCTATCTCACACAAGGTATGGTGTCCAAAAAAATGAATTCATATTTAATGAATTTGGAAATAAATCTATTTTTTGAAAAACTAATATACATGTCATATAGTTGGAATTACACCCCAAGCGATAGGATTTTTCTACACACCGAGTCATGTTAGAATGTCCATGTGAAATAAATTATTGAATAAAATTTTTCAATTTTTTAGAAGATAATTTTTGTGTATATTTATCTTACATTTCATTAATACAAAACTAGAATATCCTATAGTAAATTCCAAGATTATTAAGGAATGTTGTTTTTTCACGCACATCATGATGACATTATTGGTTTATACACAAAGAAACACACCGTGTTATTTCATGATATTACATATATTTTAAATAACTTCACTATAAAAATAATACCTATAAAAATATTTTCACATTCCATGTTTCCCTTAGTACAAGTCTTCTACATGAATAATTTGAAATAATATTAAATAATATAATTTATTTAAAATACTAGAATATGTTTTGAATCATAAGAATATCTAGGAAAACATGGATTTATAATTTAGAAAATTTATATATCAATTTTTATGAGAATTTATTTGAAGGGAAAGTAATTTTTTTCTAAATTAAAAATAGTTATTTTAATTAGAGATTACCTTGTTTTAATGTGATATCACTAAATGGATTTGATTAATATTGATCATGGCCAACTAATGTATTAATTGGGTTTCTATTTGATTTAATATTATTACATGGGGTTTTAATGTTACAATGTATTATTAAATTAATTATGATGTTCAGTAAGTTGACACTACAATATTGTTTTTATAGAACATTAATTTCTATGGATTATTATCTAGAACCATATACCGAGTTCCCAAAACTATCATGTTATTATATTAATGTAATGAATGGATATGTGAATGGAGGAGATGGTTAAGTACTTGATATGATATGAAACATATCATGATGATCTCTTGGTTGATAGTGGAATGCCACAACATTGTCTACTCCTGGCTCAAAGTGTTTTTCCTCTAGGATTTTAGGATGATTTTTTCTTCTTCTTAATAAATCAACAATTATAAAACTGATAACCAAGTCACATTATTAACCTTATTTTATCATGTTCTTTTTTATTTTTTTTATGTTGATGAATGTTTTATGATTATTGAACTATATAATACAAATTTAATACAATAAAAATAAAGTAAGATAATATAAAATAAATTTATTATTAATAAATTATTACTTCAAGACTTTCATAATTACTTTTATAAATTCTATATAACAATATTAATGAATATAAAGTATTAAAAAAATTAATACCTGACTAAATAAAATCATTTTATAAAATACTATGAAAATGTTATTCAACTAATTTTTTTAAAATGGAGTAATATAAAAAATGTTCATCATATATTTTCAGGGAAAATTTAACTAGCGGTGTGTCAAAACAAAGATGATGGGTTTACAAAAAAATATGTATTTCATTTAATATTCATATTATAATAAATATATTATAAAATGGAATGTGTTGAAGAAAATTGTTTTAGGATTTTAGGATTGAGGACTTCTTTCAATGGATCATTTCTTGGTGAGCTTCTATTTGGAAATATTTCATATCTAAAATACTATCGATCAATTTCATGGACATAGTCCGAGATTTGATAAGGTATTTATGATTTCCCCTAGAATAACCTTGAAACCTAATATTATATGAATTATCATGGTGGATATTGTGACTTGATAAAATAGTGGTATTCTAATAGGATAATTTAAATTGATATGTCTCACATATAACTAGAATAATGGAAATGTACAAAAATATAATATTAATATATTCGAAATTGTTTCAATGTAATTATCATTCATATACCTGTGATATATACTATATAAAATTATCCTTAAAACTGGTAATAATAATCATTATCAGAATAATAACAAGAACCTTGTACTACAATCATGAACCCACCAAATATGCCATACTACCTGAGACTTGACCAAGCATGCTAAATGGGCCGAAAAAAATTTCATATTCCAATGGGCTGGAAAATATTTCTGCAACATAAAAAAACTATTGGATATATTTTTTTCCATATAATTTATCATAAACACCAAAAGAGATTAAAACATAACCACATGTTCTATAAAAATAGTAAAAATGAATAATTTTATCTCATGCTCACTATTTCACAATTTTAGATAAAAAATATCCAAATAGGGAGCAGAACCGACTATGTTACCAAAAACACTCATGAAACAAGAGCTCCAACATCCTAAAGATAGTTCCATATACACCTTCATTAACATGAATATGTGAATCATGATCCATCATCACCACCGCAGATCATATTACCTTTAACATGGTCAATCCTTATAAGATCTAAAAACACCCAATGGGGTATTTGGGGTGTGACCCAAAAACAAATTTAATAAAACCCACAAAGAATAATTCCATTGAAAATCATTATAATACATATCACCAAGATAGTTTTAATGCAAAATATTGAGAAATATTTATAATGAACATGATTTGAAAACAAAAAAAAATAGCACATACAATAAAGGGACAAGTCATAGGCATATCATCACATGAAAAACATGGGTAATATAATATCACAAGTGTCACTGCTACCCTAGAAGCCCAGTACAGTGGTGAACCTAGTATAGACTCTATACTACATAGTTTCCTTATATATGATATACTAAATAATAATACTTCAATGTTTTAGTGGTCTCTAATTAACAATATAATTTAGTTATGGATGTAGCATCAATCCAACTAGATCGAATGGGGATCTAGCCACACCGATAAGTCTAGTTTACTAGTCCAATTCTGCCTATACAGTATACTAAAATTCAATTTTTTGTTCTCAATTTCCATTTCCCATGTCATATAAAAAAAATCATTTCCACACAAACAGATATCGCACTCATGAAACACCCAAATAAAACATCCCATTTTTATTTTCTAAACTATTTTCTAATCCATTTAAACATTCACACTTGGAAAACATTATATGTACTAATGGAAAACAACCATATTGATTTTTAAAACTAACAACTAATCAATATGAGCACAATAATAGTTTGGAAATATGAAACAAAACTCCCACAAAATTCATAGAAGATGTTTTTCAAAATAATTAAATTATACAAAAATCCACAAATTACTATAATTCATTGAATCACTGACCTCAATATTAGAAACATTAGGAATCCAATGTACAAACACCACCAAACCTCAAGGGGACCATATATTGGTAGGATAATACCAATTAACATAATTAATTTACTAAATATCCAACGATCAAGTAATCTTATAGAAACCAACTCACTAGAGATAATAACACATGTATAAAGAATAAAGAACCCAAGAAGACTAATGGAATCCTTAAATAAGGGTATACATGATGATAAATTGGAGAATCCACACCAAATCTATCTATGTATCAAGTTACAAGGGGGTCATGTGTGATTGGAAGAACATCCTATGGTTGGAAATCATGAGTGGTTCAAATTTGGTTTTGTCTCGGGTTAGTTTTTGGGATCTGTATTGTAGTAAATTCCATTTTCTTTCATGGAAGCCCACATTGTTTGGAAGAAAGATCTATGATATTCCCTGGAAAACATGAAGAATATTTTTCAATAAGTAAAAGAGGCATCATAGTTGTATGCATGATCCCAAAAACTATTGTTGTCGAATATAAACCTATGACAGTACCACTACTATGGGTGCATAGTTAGAAAACACCATTTCAATCTAGATAATGAATCTATCTTTCGCGTATGGTCTCTCCTAAGATGGAACAAAATTTTTACTGATGATTTGATAGTCACGTGCCACCTATTATCTAGTCAAAAAATATAATTTTTAATTAATACACCTGGGAAAACAAAGGAACCTTTAGAATAGAAAAATAAAATAGACTAAAACCTCAAAATAAACTCATTTATGTAAAAATTCTTCAAACTATTAATACAGTCCACCCTTATAAATTCATTCAATAGTATGAGCAGAGAAAAAAAGTGGTTCTACTCTCCCACTAATTATTTTTATTCCCATGTATCATGCTCACCATTTCCATGCTACCAATGAACACAATGAACTGAAATGGACTACCCATAAAGACCATTATTTGGGGAATCAATAATTTACATTACTTGTATCATGCTCACCATTTCCATGCTGCCAATGAACACAAAGAAATTAAATGGACTACACATAAAGCACATTATTGGGGGAATCAATAAATTACATTATTTTATAAAACATAAATAGACCAGGTTAT
This sequence comes from Viscum album, assembly GCA_963277665.1. Classification (NCBI taxonomy): domain Eukaryota; kingdom Viridiplantae; phylum Streptophyta; class Magnoliopsida; order Santalales; family Viscaceae; genus Viscum; species Viscum album. The sequence continues at coordinate 350,422,205 of OY728152.1, read as the reverse complement.
TTATGTACACTAGGTTATATACCCTGAGAGGGGGGTGAATCAGGCTATGAATGATTAAAACAACTGACCCTATTGATCTTTTTTCGCTATTAAAAAAACTCTATTCTCTCTATTTCCAATAGAAAGGTATAAAAAATTTAAATCATGGATATGTATCCAATTTTTTATAATTTGTTCACCCTAACTGGTCTACATCCATGGAGCATGCACCGATGATTTGTCGATGTAACAAATCCACTAAAAGAGCATTGCTGTTTAAAATGTTCGGAGTAGACTCACTATCAATCCTGGTTTAAAACCACTACCAATATTAATGATCACTACTCCCTCAACTAATTTGAGCTCACTGCCTCTTCAGAAGATCCACTCCTAGTTTAAAATAATGAAGGTCCCTTCATTATCAAAAATGAATATATCTTTCTCTATATGTAGATGCCCTATTAATGTCCAAAATTTACCCGCAGATGAATCTAACTTTTCATCAGAAGTACCGGGAAACCTTCCAACTTTTAATCTTCTACAATGTGACTATCATGCTTCCCTATGATTTGTGTGATTCTCTATTCTTTGTTGCGCTTCTCAAAGGCTGGAACACATCTCCATGCCTGGTTCTCTAGTGTTAACTAACCACAGTCATGAAAATCTCTCATCAAAAATATAAATTGGGATATTGACACACTTTTATTCCCATACCAATATTTGCGTGTAAAATTAAACTGACGCGCAACATCTGAGTAAACTTATACATGCTCACCCACACAAACACTTGCATTCCCAATCAACCTGTGTCACTAGATTTCAAATTTTCACTAATTGATGAGCTTTATAAAAATTGAGGAGGGGTATCCTTATTTATATAGTTATTTTGGATACTCTGAGCATCAGCGCACAAGTCTCCTCTAGGCGCGCAAGTCCACCCTCCCATGTCACCAGCGCACAAGTCCCTTTTCAAAATACACTTTTCTCTATTTTTTGATTTTGTGCCCCAAAAATTTTCCAAACACTGCAAATCGGTCCCACCTTGTACCTTCCCTTTATGTGAAACCTCCATATCAACCATTCCTTTTTTAGGTACTTCTTTCAAACAAGGATTGTCAACAACATCCCTTGAACTCGAAAACCCTCTATTTAAACCCCCATTGTCTACAAAATGGACATCCTGGTCTACTTCATCAATAAACACTACATTGAAGCCGACTTTTTCAACAAACAGAATCACATAAAAATGCTTCAATGATAACATGATGGATTTTTGTTCAACAGGTTCCAAATAAAACACTCCCCACCTCAACACATGAGAAACATTTGGATTAAACATCTTTAACTGAGAGACATGGAAGACATCATGAATTGAAATCAATAATTTTATAAAAAATAACATATATGATACCTTAAATAGAATCATGGAAGTCATAAAATGTCTTCCATACCTTGGTGTTAGCTTCCCTTGCATCCCTATATGATGGTGACCCACAAAATGTTCAAATTTTAGAAACACATATTTCCAAAAAAAACCCATGGCATGTAACCGCTAATTAGCCTAGGAAATATGGAATCTATATTCTTCCAACAATCACAACCTGAGAAACCGTACATTTTTATATGTCTCATTCACATGACTTGGTCCCAGCTATGTGGTCGCACCCAACACTACACAAAATAGCGGTGATGGTAAAGAATGACTATAAATCACCTCCAACGGAGAAACTCTTTTCATGGATTGGTAACTATTAATGTATATAAATTACAAGAAAACCAAATGGATATCCTTTGAGCCTCTTAATTCCAACACACATTCTCAAAGAATCTATTTGAATGTCTGATTTTCCCATTCTATCCGACCATTTAAATAAGGATTATATGTCATACTCAACCTAACCTAGGATCCCATTAAATTCTAATGGCCTTTAAAAAATTGTGAAGTAATGTGAGGGTATCTATATAAAACTATATCTGGGGTTACAAGATTAGCCTTACTATGTCATTAATGTACAAGTAACCTAATTCCTCCACTTTTGATGAATCCAGAATCAGATTTATATGTGACTATTTGGTCAGGTGGTCAATCACTTCAGATATTGCATTCATCATTCTGGGTGTATGAGGAAATCCAAAAATGATATCCACGAAAAATGTTTTCCACTTCCATGTGGGAATGGGTAATGGATAATGAAAACTAGAGGGCATTTGGTGATCATCTTTAACTTACTGACACATATATAACTGATATAAAAATTCAGCAATATATCATATCATGTGAGCCCAGCAGAACTGATGATTCACATCAAAAAATTACTAGTGGTCATATGATGAATGATGAACTAATAATAGTATATATATATTTAAAAACCACATTCCAATTCAACAAAATTACCACAACACAACCCATGGAGCAATGAAATCCTTTGAAATAGAAAGTCCGTTCAATGGGAACCTCCCAATCATTTATGACCTACCTAGACAATTATGCCAAATCAACACCATGATTCTATTGTAGAATATGAACAAAGAGGAAGGATGTTATGTAAACAATATAAAATAATTCAATTACAATTTTCTATTTAATATATAGATGAATATATAAAAATCCCAATCAACTTTCATTCATCGCTTGACACTTTTATTGCATGCATTGGTTTCTTCTGAATCAAAGAATCAGCTAAAACCATCTATTTCCTAGGGAGTATAAGATTTTAATTTCAAACCCCTATTGATAATCAACCAAATGGAACTATATTTGAAAAAATACTTTGGCTAGAAATTTCAATCCCCACTCTTATGATCAGAATTGATATCAAACTTATCCCCAAAAAGACCATGACATTGCATCTTCAGATCATGGATCACTAATATTAATTGCAGGTTATGGTTTTTGTAAATAATCCAATTTGGTCCAAGTGGGTTACAACCATACACTAAAAAATGATTCTCCTACATCAACAAACACCCACAAAACAAACATTTTGAGTCAAAGTATACCACATATCCCTTTCATGATTCTGGATTTATTAAAATAGGGGTTATGGTCAACCACCACTTAAGGTCCTCCATCGATTCCTCATATTTCATGCCCTGCTGAAAATTTACCCCTTTCTAGGTGAGCACAATAGTATCAGAATTGATCCAAGAACAATACTGAAAAAAACCATGATTAGTACCCTACCTATCCAAAAATTATATAGATTTCAAAAATTTGTATCGGATACTTCAAAGACGTCAATACAATGTCATTCGTGGGGTCCACTAAAACCCGATTCTTTGATATCACATAACCCCAAAATATTATATCCATAAAATAAAACATTTACCTAAAAATAATAACCTATAAGAGATCATCTTGAAGAGTGATCAACAATATCTTTAGGTGCCACTCATGTTCTTCCTCTGTTTTAGAGTAAAGTATTATTTATTCCACAAACACTTCAACAAAGGAGTCAAGATTCTAATAGAACACACTATTCATGACCTTGATGAAGAACATTAAATAAATTTTAAATATATATTGAATGAATAAATTATATAAACCATCCAAACTCACATATAATTATTATTTTTGGGTCATCCACCTCTCTTTTTAAAACCAGTAGATACCCTAAAAGATAACCAATCATATAGAAATACATTTACACCTTAAGAATATGAAAAATAAAATCAATGTTGGGTGAGGGGTATTATTTCCTTATCATTCCCATATTATTCATTTAGTAATCTATGCACAAATGGTTATATCAATCATATTTCATAGAAAACAGAAATGTGGTGACCCATGGATAGACTATTAGATGAATAAATCCTTTGGATTCCAAATTTTCACACTGTATCCTTAATTCCATCATCATGGTGTGGGACATTAGGTTTTAGGGAATTTATATTAGTTGTGTTCCTAAATCCAAGTAATTGATATAATCCATTCCCCACTACATAGGTATCCCTGAGAAATCATTTGAAAATACCTCCGATAACAAACCAACCATAGGAGGTAATACATCCCTAGAAACAATAATTTTCCCTCCAACATAATCAATGAGATCTAAAAACCATGAATACCAAATATCAAGGTAGAGGAATCACATATAATGAACAATGATCACATTAACATTGGAATACCTACAAAACCCCATCTAGTTCAACAAAACTCAATCACTGGTGGTACCAATTGATGTGCCCCAAGAAACTCACTATCAAATCTCTACTAAGGATCATATAGAAGACGTCCATTTGCAGATAAAAGAAATTGAATTCAATATTTACCCTTTACTTGATGACAAAGAAAGATTGTAATAAAAAATCACACTCCTTATTATTACCGGGAGGTATCACAGAATCAGTCTTATGTGGTATTGTTTCAGTTGTAAATTTCAACACACCTACAATATGGTAATAAAAAAAGTAAATATATGAAAATATATCAAACAAGTTGATGGAAACGATTGATCCATTATTAATCCTACCTCAAAAAATTGTATGTCTTATAACCAATTGTCATGACCCATCCACCGGGGCTTGTGTCATGACTACCCCATGTCTTCCTTTCTTAGGCCTGGGGCTGGTGACTAGCACAGAAAAGGTGTATCCCTTAACAGGAAGGCATTGCCTTTATACCTGTACAATCACACAAAACCATGAGAACTACAAGAGGAATCCACATTGTAACTGTATTAGTAAAAAAGTTTTGAAAGTAAAAAGGGGTAGGAATATATTCCCATCTATAAAAGTACATGTACAACTGAAAAAGTACAAATTAGTGAAAGGGTGAAAATAAGCTCTTGGTTTGTTCACCATGGTTCCTACCTGATGTGTAAGTACAACTTACAATAAGTATTCCCTGTAACACGTCTTGCCAATGGTCCACCTCCTAGAACCATCCAGTCCTGGATCCCTTATCCTCATTCAATGCAGTACGTCCTCTATACTAGAAACAATAAGGTGCGGGTGAAGCCCATGCTGGGGTGAGAATAACGATACTCGGTAGGGACCCTGAGACCCAGTTGGTCTCCTAATGTTCTAAGATGAAAAAACCACAAAGTAATACATCAACCATACATATGTATATTTGCATTCCTATACCTATGTTATCAATATATACTCATCTCATACATTAGGGAATAATATCACAATGGTAACACCATGAAGGTAACGCCCCGAAGGTAAAAGTACCACATAGGTAACACCACGATGATAACACCATGAAGGTAACAGTAACACACAAGTAACACTGCGATGATATCCCCACAAAGGTAAAATTACCACACAGGTATCACCATGAAGATATATCCATGAAGGTAAAATTAAAAAATAAGTATCACCAAGTCAATATCACCGTGAAGCTAAATGACATAGTTCAAATAAAGTCTCATCTCAAACCAGGTTTTCAGTGAATTATAGAAGTACCAATGATTAGCCACGAAGATAGATATTGTTATGCTATCAAGAGATACTTCAACTGAACAAACGGATTCTGGTACACACATCATCAATAGGTCACTAACTACAATAATGAACCACATAGGATCTAATCCGCCCAAGATCGATATATCGTTGAACCACAACGGGCCACTCTATGGTTGGTCCTTGTCGGGTCGTGAGGTGATGATCAATAGAGGACCACTCGGTGTTGATGAACATAGGACTGCTAGGTGCTGATAAATACAGTTTCACTAGGTGATGATAAACATAGGACCTCTAGGTGCTGACCCACATAGGGTTGCTCAGTACTAACCTCCATATGATCTATCTGCAACCTCGGACTCACTGCCATTGATTGGATTCCTCGCACCTGATGCGGTCAAGTTCCATAGATTCGGCCACTCGATAGATCATTTGTACCTCGACCACAACTAATCTGGACAATAATGTTACCCAAAGGACCTCCATGTCGTATGTTTTCGAACGTGACAGATGGTGTGTCAATTAGACACTCAGTTAGTGTGTTATAAGCATTTTAGTTCTGCGGGCCTGGTTGGATTCAGGTTTGATCTAACCCAGCTTTTCTCCAACTGTCTCCAATAATCAAGTAGAGTATACCAAAAGGACCTTCTCGATAAAGGGTATTAGGGGGGCATGGACCAACTTGAGGGGGAACGTAGTCCGGTCCAAGGGGGAGTGTAGAGCCTTGTGGATTCTGCCCTAGCCAGCGCTTTGGGTGTGACCCCCCATTGGAATCCTGATCTCTCGAACAGCCCGAGGGACATTCGGTTTGTAATGTTGCGGTGCCTCTTGGGCGCCACTTGTTTTCCATGAATCCAGTAAGTGGGGCGGGTTCGGCCTCCATCACGGCTTTGACTATTGCTTTTGTTCGACAGTAGTGCACTGGTCGTGCCACCTTCTACTCGCCGGCTGCGCGGTGGTTGTGCTGTCTCCCTTTCCACAGCTGATCGGCATGGCAACTGACTACTATTTTCTCCACAGATGAAAAGTTGTGACACTTTTCTCACCAGAGGCATGTGGTGGTGCATCAAAACACCTCCGAGGCTGGTCGGTTTTGGCCGCTCCAATAACGTTCATGGCTCTGTTCCATGCCCTCCACTTGTGGCTTGCATTGGCGCATTGCATCCCTCGTAGCCGGTCAATGTCTCCGCGCTGGTGGTCATCCATGGTGGAGCTAAGATTATAAATGTGGTGGAGGTTTTAGTCCATTTTCATTAGGCTCGCGCCCTCTGCGTTAGCATGTAAACAAGGGTGAGGATAATGGTGGTTAAATAATGTCACTTGAATTCAAAATAGGAAATCAAAACACCTAACTCGTAAACCCATTGGAGAGCGTACACGCTTGAATTTGCAGCATGTTCTTCATTCCCAAAACCAGTTCCCAATGATGCCACTGGTACGCCGCCCATCAGTATGTGGCTAGGTGTCACCCATCACCTCCTGCTGTGATCGGATCTGTCCTCTAAGGGTTTGGCGCCTCGGCACTGAATCAGCACTTCGTTGTTTAACGAAGCTGTGCCGATACCCCTCCACAAACACTATATATATATATATGAGAGGGGTAGGGTATGTAATGATGTGATTAATTAATGGGGTCTCATTAATTAGTAACCTCCCTAATTCCCCAACAATGTCATTACTTAAGATTTACAGGTCTAGCCATTTATTTTCTTGACACATCAATGGCCCCACACGCCGCTTATCTGTTTGGTAGAGAAGAATGAAAATAAAATAATAAAATTATCATACTTCATTTAATTTAAAAATTCACAAAAAATAATATTTTCTCCATACCTAATGCGTTCAATTTAATGCATCCCTTATGTGAATCTCGACACTATAGATTCAACGTTGGCATTCGATTTTTAATCCGAGAAATGGTTATAAATTTGGGAAACACCACTCACCCGATTACTAAACATAACTGGAAAAAAATGTTTAATAAATTATTAACACTCACCCTCGATCCATGTCGGTCGAGGATAGGATGTACCTAAGGGAAACATGACCCAATGAAACCAACAATACTCTTGGGTTTTAATATAACATAATTTTTAGATGTTATGGATTTTAAAAATAAATTAATTTTTATTTAATTATTTTAATTAAATCAAAAAACAATCTTCCATAGTTGTCATGCATCGTCCAATGATAGTATCTTCTTAAATAAATCATAACCTCATGAGATCAGTGGTAGTATCATATTTTTAATCTATGTCACCATTCATGTGTTATTAGAATTTCAAAAATAAGATAACTTTATTTAATTATTTTATTTACAGTTATGCAATTTTTAGGTTTTCCCACTGGAGGCATGTGTTGTCTAAAATTATGGTGTACTGAGGGTAAAACAACAATTATGAATGCAATGGTGACCTCCTATTTCTGATCTGGGAAACCCCTTACGAGTTATTCCACTTTTTCAGGAAAACTGCATTCACGTGACAATTAAAGCTTAAAAAACAACTACGCATCATTTTGCACACTCCAGGCCACAGAATCACGCGTCGTCAGATTTTGATGACTCAAAATAGTTCCATATAATTAAAAAAAATATACATATAGAAATTTAGGGACATTACATTAATTATATATCCACTAGATCCAAATCATAATTTTTCCTAGTATATCGCCTGATACAAATAATGACCACTAACATGTTTCTCAACCTTTAGCAAATTGTATCTATAATAATATCCATCCCAACCACAATTACTAAAAAACGATATTTTTGTGTCATATATGGTATTGGATTTGTTGAAATTCCATTAGAATTTGTAGAAGATAAACCACCCTAATATACATTATTATCTCTGACAAATCACTACATGTTCCCCAAAATTATGCACTGTTTGAAATGACATGGTGTATTTGAGCTCTTTGAGCACACATGCCATTTCATCCTTCAAAGATGGCCTAGAACTATTCAGATATATAATGTCGTAGATGTAGGAGTTCATAAAGGATTTCTTGATAATGTACTCCCCTCTTTCCTACTCATCTTGTGTCATCTACTTTTTAGACAAACTAGAACTACTCTTGCCCACAATAGAAACATTTCCTAAAAATATAGACATTCATTATTGGTATATATCCACCATAAAAGAAAAAATTGACCACATAAATATATGTCTTTTTAATAAAATTTAAGACCATCGATCATATTTCAGACTGTAACCCCATTTCAAACCACTGATCATTTGACTTCTCTTTATAATGATCCCATTGTGTTAACCGAACCAACTCAACAATGTTGTTTTCGTACTCCATCACGGTCGAATCCCATTGTGGAGGTAAAAAAATCTAGAGCCTTAGTGAAGAAAAATAAATCATGAAAATTATTATCATTGAAAAGGACTCGAAATCATTAAAACTCATTTCCTTAGTTATTCGTAATTAAACTACAAGGTTCTACCACCTTCGGCTGGGGACATAAAATAAAACTGAAAAACCATTTACCTAGACATATATAGGGGTTTCTAGAAAACCAAAAATACTCTTGAAATTATCAATTAAATCCCAAGCTTCATGTGCATCTATGATCCAAAAAATGGAAGGAGGATTGTTATAGAGTAACATCTATGCTTTGACCTTTACCAGAACTGGTTCGTCTTCCCGGACCTAGGCCGGACAAATCCCACTCCATAAACAAATTCATGGATAACACAAATCAATGACTCCACTTATACATTGAACAACTCAACAGATATAACTCTCTCAATTATTACTTTCACAAGATTTTTTTCTGATGCAACTTTCTACAAACATTAACAAACACAAGGGAAATAATCCGCACACTATTTTGAATTTTTTCCCCAAAACATAAATATTTATGCATAATTAAAAATAAAAATATTAACAAATGAACGAAATATAACAATTTTGAAAACTCCACCCTTACTCTGTGTCCATGACCAATCTTCAACTATTACGTCTCACATGAAAATGGATTCAAACCAAATTCCCAATATCCCATGGTGACCCAAGTCCTTTCACAAGGTGTGTTGGACAGAAACCCCACTCACATCTAGAACCATAGGATACAACAATCATAGCCAATGTATAACTATACTCTCCATAATAAAATAGACCATGGAAACATACAGACAGACATTGATACGATTCATTCATAAATCGGCCCAGACTTCCATCCAACCAGACACATGATTTGGCCCAAAACATGGCCCAAATGAAATTCTCGGTCCACACATGATGGAAATTGTTTCCTAAGCATAAAAAAATTGGAATATTTTGGACATTATATTAATTATAATAAAAAATAAAAATAAAACATCACCATATGATTACAGAACATAGTTAAAATAAATGAATCTATCACATGATCATGATTTTACACTTTTAAAGAAAAAAATAACAAAATGGTGATTGGAACCAATAAAACATATAAAACCTCCACGAAAAAATAAAAATAACACCTTATTTCCATTTCCACCACCACATGAAAGAATTATAACACTAAAAACTACATCCAATGTCACCACCATAGAATAACATTCCATTACCCATGTCAAATAGACCAAGATACTCATACACAGGAGGATGTATTTATGGTGTGAGTCAATTCTGATTAGGAAAACACTACAAGTTAATAATTCGATACCAACAAATAATAATAAATATAAATTTTATTGGTTAAATGAAAAATAGATAAAATTTTTTATATATAAGGAAATATTAAAACAATAAAGAAGAGAACATTCATCAATGATCCAAGCCACATACATATTATGACATGGGAACCATGTGTAATACCTATTAACTAGTGTTAGTATAACCCTAGGCACCTCATTCCTAAATTAATGTGTTATAGAAACAATAAACCATAGTTTCCTCATGCACAATTAACTTGAGAGAAAACCATCCAATATTTTAGTGGTATCCAATAATCATCGTAGTTTTGCTAGTGTTTTAGTATCTATCTAGCAAGAGGGAACTGGGACTCAGACATAGTGATAAAAATTTATTACTAGTATTATTTCACCCACCTAGTCACATATTATTCCCTTTTATCTCTATTTATACATCCCATGTCACCTAAATATTCAATTTTGCACACAAACATTTATAATGTAAGATAATAACAAATAAAACAACCCTTTTCAATTTGGAGAACCATTTTAAAAACCGTTTATAAATATAATCAAACCAAAAATTAGAAAAAACATTTGAAAACAACCATGATAATTCGTTTATCCAAAATCTATTCCTCAGTCATAGAATATCAATATGGAAACTGCATTTTCCCCACTCATAAACGTCATAGAACATATTTTAAAAATGAAATCATACCAAAATAATCCAATAATGGAAATGTATGTAATCACCTAACATGTGCTTCTAATCTAACAAAATCATATGGGAATCCATAATAGCACCATATGGGGACCCTTTAAAGGAAGATGCTACCATAAAAATCATGATCTATCTCAATAACCAAGCATCAACCCTTAATAGGGAATCCAACCCATTTGAAAGTGATGAAATCATGAAAGGGGAATGAAAACCCCTTGAGAAATGAAGAAATCAAGAATGTAACATAATTTTTGATCTATTTAATAATCCACACTATACACAATAATTGAAGGATGTTCAAGAGAACCACGAGGGAGAGGGATCAATGACTAGGTATGGAAATCACATGTTAATTGAATTAAGGTGGATGTGGGGTCAAATTTTTGGAATGATAGATTTGGAAATTTTAAATTTTTATATCTTGGGAAGGCCGTATATTATTCTAAACCGTGATACAATAGTGTGGAACCTCAATAAATATGTGATATAGGTTTCAATATTGACTGGGTGAGGCCACAGGCCTGTTCAGATGACTATGAACCTCAGATAAACCCACTATTTGGGGTATATGGATAGTCAAACTCCAATATAGTAGGTCATGTAGCATGAAAATGGCCTTTTCTATGGCACATGTTCTCTCCTAGGATGGTTCATGGTTTATGAAAATCGTTTCCCAACCATGAGCATCCTTCTTTTGTGATTGAAAACTGGATTTTTCCCAAAAACACCCAATCAAGAAAAAAAAAGATTATAACAAAACATACCATAATAATAACTCAAAATAATATAATCTATGTGTAATATACCCTCTTCATATAAGATTTATATTCTTCAAACCTCATTTTCTAATCCACCAACTAAAGAGCAATGTGAGGAATAACTCAAAATCTACATGAATCACATGCATTGTATTATATATATCATTATTAGGATGTTATCATTAATTTCTATTAAATATTATAAGTTACAAAAAAACTCATATTCCAATCATAGCTGTATATAGATTCATTATCTAGTAGGGGAATGACATGAGTGCAATGTGATTTCCAGGGAACTCTTTTTTTGAAAATGTGGAGTGTGTGTGACAGTTGGGTCTCATGTAGTGAATATAATTTTTTATATTGATATTCAAGATATTTTTGGGATTAGTATTCTTGATTAATTTATTATAAATCTCAATCACGAATCACTACCTTATAAATTGACTAATATTATTTTGAATTTTAATATTAACAAAATAGAATAATCACTAAAAGATATCCATACTCTGATTCAATAGGTAGAAAATACACGAATCATTTTTATACTAATTTTCAAGGCGTAAAAAAATTATAGGGAAGGGTTATGTTCCAAACTATTATATATATTTTTATATCACCTTTTCAATTCCTAACCAATAGTAGAATGATCAAGAAACAATAAAGGAATAAGTATTCCATTTAATTTTAATATGGAATGAATGTCCACTGGAAAAAACCTACAACATTGTAATTAAGTAATGGGAATCAATAAGATGATTTATTATCATGAAAATCATTCTATTTATATAAATTTTGTATAATAAAATTCATTCTTTTATAAATTTGTTATCCTATTATAGGAACCAAGTATATTCAAGATAGTTTCCTTGGGTGAGGATGAGGTTCAACCAATTAATGGTAAAATCAGAAATATAATTTTTATTTTCTATGAACATATATCATTATATATTGTATTAATAAATAATTAGAGTAATTATAAATAGTTTTGATGTTTGAAAAAAAATAATTATATCCATCTCCTGTTTATATAAATATGGATATATTTTCACGTCTATAAATAAAGTTATTTTTCTTTTATAAATAGGTGATACATGATAGTTGGATAATTTAAAAAATGTTATTTAAATTTAATAAAATGAAAATTACATGATGGAAATCCATAATGAATCTATTATATATCAGTTATAAAAAAATATACCATGGTATCTTCTCTATAGTCTTGTAAACAAAAATAGATTGAGTATATTCTATAAATATGGGTATTAAGATTGATTTGAACTAAAACCAAATAGTATGTGATTATTTTACTATTTTAATGAACCAAATCACTATTTATGGTGAGAGGGTTAGAAATACTCTTTAATTGGGTTATGAAAATTTGTTTTGTAACATTTTATTTTGAGAGAAGTAATAAAATTCAGTGATAAATTGAATTTTTCTATTTTGTGGTGGGTTCAATATGAGAGGAGATATTCAAAATGGAATAATGAAAAAATAAACAACCATATGAGATGGTATTGGACATGGATTTAATCTTTTTTAGGGGTTGGGATTTATTTTATTGGTGGTTAAGTTATCAGGATACTAAAATTCAGTAGCCATATAATGGCTAACTAGTGGGATGGGCAGTGTGTCTACCACACAATATGATCCAACATGATCAATACAAATATACCACCATTTATATAGTTTAATTTTGACACCCTAAATTTATATATAAGAGTTTTTTATTTTATATGAGTTGATTTTGGGAATAACCTAAATATTTTTAGGTTCCAACAATTCAAATAGAGGTTAATGAGCCTTAGAGGAACCCCTTTCTTCCCCTTCAATGATTTTGACATATGAGTGTTATCTCTCTATAATTTTCTTTTATGATATCTAATTTTATTTCACTGGTTACCTTACATTGTTATTTTATATATTTCATTTTAATTAGTCGGTATTTTGATGGATTATTTCCATAATACATTGAAATAATCATTTCACTTGAAGATATTTTTGGGTATGTCTTGTAGAAGATATACATGGAAGTTGAAATAAATCTACCAGCCACAATTTATCCCATGGTAAATTTCCTAATGAGTTTTGGATGTTTTCCCAATGATTTTTGGTAAAATATATAATAAATTGGGGGTTTTATTTTGGTATTGTTCATTGATTATGATTAGGGGTGCATTGGGAGTGGAATTTATAGGGTTTCTCACATTTTATATGTCCTTGGATTACCCATGAAATTTGATTTCCTCAACTAAAATTATTATTTTTGGTTTATATTAAATGATTATTTTGATGATTGTTAAGGTTGTGGTAGGTTCCTAGTGGACGTTTTGTGGTTGAAATTGAACTTGTGTAGATTTATCATATCAGTTACTAAGTGTTTAGGCACTAATCCAATATTTTTTTTATTTTTTTAATTAATTATAAATACATGTAATTAATTATTTATGTCACTCAATGTGTTACAGGGCCTCGTAAGTAGAAACCATTCAAGTATTATCTTTGGTAATGATATGATAGGTTATATTGTAAATGAAATTTTTTTTTATGTGGTATGGGTCCTTAACCTCATTTGAGTGTCTTTTTTATTTATAGATTTTTTATCTGGGGTCCTCAATAATTTAAATACATTCAAGTTTCTTGTCTAGTTTTTTTTACTAATTAAATTTCTCATGGTATCAATGTGGATAGATTATGTAGATTGATGTGATTGACCCCTATAGGGTTGGTATGGATCTAAGGGAAACTGTTGGATACAAGAACATGGGACTGGATTCCTATTGATAAAGGAATTTTGATGATTTGGTGAGTTGGGATATTGGATGTTTGCCTTGATTGTCAATGGTTGTAGGAACACGTTATTTGAATGATGTTACCTACCTAAGATACATGTGATATGTTGAGGAACATGATTATGTCTTCCATTGAAAATATGTAGATTGGAAAATGTGGTTTGCTATTTCCACCATAGAAAAAACAAGGATAGGCACATGTGATTAAATGTGGTCATGGATTTAATAGTTTAGTTGGTCATGAATTTTTTAGATATAGAAGAATGTATGTTATTTGTGCAGGAGTCTATGTATTTCTATTTATGATGAAATTTGATATCAAAATGACCCAGTTGTGACTTTTATTTATGTGACTCCATGTATCTGTTACTGCTCTATTTAGTTTTACCATAGATTTTAGACAATATATTGTTTTATTTTCTAAAATATATGGGAATGTAGGGATTCATTTTTTCAAAACATTTTGGTGGTATGTCCATTTTATGAATGGTTTATGTTAATTTTTTGTTCTACTAGTACTTCGCCCGTGCGATACACGACAATATAAAATAATTATTATTATTATCTATAGATTACTATTTATAAAACATAATAGTTTATATTAATATTGAATATATTTGAAAATAAAATGAGATAAATAATGAGGAATAAAAGTTACAGATATTGAGGAACAATATTTAGATACTAAGAAACCTTCTGTATAAAATTAACAACGAAGGAACCAACAGTGAAACAGAATGAAAATTAATAAATAATATATTGGAATTGTAACATTGTTCATAGAAACTAAGTATTAAAATCTAATTCGTTGATACTTGAAATAGGTCAACAGTGAAACAAAATCATGCTAATAAAACATCAATACAGTTTCACCTTTGACATAGAACTATGGAATGTAATTTAACAATGATAAGAGAACATCAATATTGTTTCAGTGGCAGACACATGTTTGACAACATAAACAGGAACCATAATTTTTATCAACAACGGGTGTGCAGATCAGATTACAATTCATGTCATCAAAATGTGCAGTCAAAATCCTCCCAGTACCACCATGCATCATTGATGTAGAGTAGAATATTGTCATGTTTGTTGACAGTTATATTGATCCCGTTAATCTATTATTAGAAATGACTGTGAGTAAATGAGACATACTATGAAAAAATAACTGGTTAATCCAGTGAAGTCATAAAAATCCTGTCAGAATCAAATGGCATATTTGTTACAATATTCATCTATGAAAAAAAAACTGTACGAAAAATCAATGAAAACTGTAAATTAATATGAAAATGTAAAATCGCTAATTGAAATATATAATAGAAAATTGTAACCGGGTCGGCTCTATCAGAAAACAATCATGACATATTTGGATAACTAAAAATAGTTTCTGGAGAAAAAATATAATCCACACATACTGCCTAGGGCATTACCTGTCCCCGGCTTAGCCCATCGTCACAGCCCTGCCCCTCCCCTTCCCTCTTCCCTCCAGTCCACCACCCCCCTGTCCATCCCATCCCATTATTTCATCCGTCAGCTGTCCATTGCCACTCCTCTCCCCCCGGCCCAGACCCTCTCCCCCCTGCCCAGCCCCTCCCCTCTGCGAAGGTCCTCTGGTCCCCCTAGTGACCTTGTCATGTCCATTTCCATCACCTTCTCCAACCCCCATGTGCAACTATCCCCCTCCCCTACCCAATCTCATACCTTTCCTCCATCCCCTACCCCACCCCTCCCTCCCCCCCCCCCCCCCCCGCACACCCTGCCCAACATGTCAAGCCACCCTCCCTCCCCACCACCCTGTGCAGCATGAACCCCCCCCCCCCCCAATTTCATAGCACGTCCTCCAAACCCCCTAACGAGCTATACCCTTCCCCTCCCACCTCTTTTTCATGTCTTCCACCACATCCCAACTCCTCCCCCTCCCTCGTCAGCATTCCCCCTGCCCACCTTCCCCCACCACACCCCCCCTTTCCAGCCCCTTCCCCATCACCCCCTGCCCAACCTCTTCTCCCACCAGGCCCTACCCCTCTGCCATCATCTTCCCCTCTCCTCCCCTCATCTCCTCTCCAACCTACCCAGATTCTCCCCTCCCCACCCCTCCCCTTACCACTAACCATAATTGCACATTATAAAATAAGTCATTCAATAATACAAAATTAGTAGTGGAGTGCACCAACAAAGGAGATATTTACCTATATAGTCTATCAAAGGTCCATTGGAGAGATGAGTAAATCAAATCCTGGATAATAGTGACATAAAATCTACAAATTTAATGACTTTTAGAGATACCTACACATTAAATCGAAAATGACATGTATACACTATAAAGAGGTAGGTGTAAACCATCAAATACATTGAAAACAAACTAAAAAACCAACATGGATATATATTTCTAGTTCCAAAAACCAAATGATTTGATCTTCAACAGGTTCATTAGGTGCTATCCAGCTGTTTTCCTGACCAGAAAACAAAAAAAATGTTATTAAATAGTAAAATAACACCTTATGCATGTCAGTAATACTCTAAGTGATCACATCTGTTAAGGAATTGTCTTCACTCAGACATGCATTGTTAAAAAAAGATTCAATTTGACAGAATAAGTCATTATATATACTCCCCTCAACAGTAAATATCGCAGTTTCAGTATACTACCAATTCGTACTAATAAAAATTGTAGGAAGTTAAGGTATGAAACAAGATATTGAAATTACAGATACTATTGACTAAAATGTTGAAGGTCTACTGGGAACTGTATTGGAATCTAATTGAATTGAAATGAATAATATTAAGGTTATTTAGTAATCCAAGAAAATCTTGAAATCATTGTAACTGTTTAATGTGAATTTTAATTTAATATATTGAAATGTGTCTGAATATTTATATGAAAACATTAATATATTTTCCCACAGAAATGACATCCATGGGAAATTAGTGAACATAACATACTCAATGGAAACACATCAACTATGGGTTTACTGGATCATGTAAAACAGTAAAAACTACAAAAAAAACTATTTTGATGACAACTGAAGTAGACCCAGGATGCATCTTCTGAACAAACATGTCCCTCGAAGAGAAGATATATCTAGGAAATAAATTACAGATGTTGTGGATTGAAAAGATATATATCCTACCTTCAATAGAGAATCTTGAAAAAAATTCATTGGAGGGTCCCATAGGATTGATCCATAGGAAGTATGTCAAGAGGTGTTATTTCAGTTTCTCATTCTACAAACCTAAAACCACAATCTAGAAGTTATTCCTAAAGTTGTTGAATTGAAATGAACAAATGATAACAGAAAAAAAATACAAGAGTATCATCTACTTGACTGGAAAATAATCAAACTGAAAATCAAGTGTCTAGAATTTGTATATTGAATTCAAGAATATTCATGCACAAATTACCTGCAAGCATCTGATGGTCGAAACAGAGGTTAACTTCCCAATTTTACGACAAAATACATGAAATCACTACCAATTATTGATGTTTTATTCACAAATACTTGTAAAATAATTAAATGATAGTGAAACAACATAGTAAACATTTTATGATGTGTATAAGGGAATGAAATGTCATTAAATGGGTAACGTTCACCTAGAAAACCATCCATAAACATGAAAACCCAAATGTAGAAAATAACGCCCTATTTTTCACGACGTCTACCATGAGTAACAGAAACTAAAAAATATACATTAAAACGATCAGTATAAAAAAAATCCACCATTTTCCTATTTCATAATGACAAACTTCCAGAATAATGATAAAACATCGTGCAACAGAAACTGATAAAAAACATCTTTCATGGAAACTGTCCAACATGTCATGCCAAATGTCCAACATAAAAATTATGTTGCATAATAATCGTCTAACAAGTTAAATTTATAATCAACCTGCATATAATTCTTACTGAAATGTCCTCCAAGAGAAATTCCTAATAAAAAAATATACATAACACTATTTATTTCACCTATGTATTGAAATAAAATGAATGAAAACCAATGAAACAATCAATAATTATTATTACAAAGATAGTAGAGCATATCATCTCAATATGATTTTTCATTTTTCTTGTGCAAATCTTCCTTCATTCACCTTTCATGTTTCATTCAATGAGTAATTTAGTCTCAATTTCGATCACAATAAATGTAATGTGGGCAATGGAATAAAAACTAAAAGATAAATCAATGATAAAAAAGTTTTTGTATTAATAAAATAGAGAAATTTTAAAATAAATGAAAATACAAAATATTTATTGACTCTAATTATTCCATATATACACATCAATGTGGGAAATAAGATAATAATAATGAATAGAATCTGTGCACCTGTATGGAATAAATGTTGGACCTGTTTGAAAAAAATATGAACATATTAAAAAAATGATCATGTTAACCCTCCTATAATAAAAATAAAAAAACTCATCATAACAAAGTGAAATAACTTAATCTGTGGGAGTTTAATCCCATCATTGAAGCCCATTTCCAGAAAACCGCATTAATGGTCTATATTAATGTCTTATAAATGAAGTTTCAAATAGGGAAAATGATGTGAAACATGTATGCACAGAAAAGTATAAATCTTAAGTGAATCATATAACTTCTTACATAATCATCAGAAAGGAAAATATGAGAGTAATAATGAAAACAATATGTGTACCTATAGGGAATATAAGATGGATCAATTTGACAAAAAATGAACAAATTGAGATGCACCAAGTGTGAGTATAAGGGAACCTGACATTAGTTGAAATTGCAAGACGACCACAACAGACCTAATAGGCTACAACAGAGAAGAGCAGTCATTTTTTTCATTCGGTAAATGTAATATCATACAACCAAATAATCATTTGGATATTCACATGAAAAACTAGTATCAAAATACTCCACCATTTTCCTATTCAATAATGAGTAATGTCCATCTTAATGATAAAACATTGAGCAAAAAAACTGATAAAAACAGATTTCATGAAAACCATCCAGCATGTCATCAAAATAATCTAGAATGAAAATAATGCTGCATGAAAATCTTCCAGGATGTAAAATTTATAATCAAACTGCAGATAATTCTTATTAAAATGTCCTCCATGATAAATTCCAAATTAAAAAATACAGAAAACTATTTATTGCACCTTAGTTTTGAAATAAAATTAATGAAATTAAACAATCTTCATTAAAAATATACCGTACCCCCCTACCCAATATCTTCCTATAGTATCCCCCTACCCCCTTCCCTAGTCCTCCCATCCCCTCCCCTTGAACCTACCTAGCCCCTCCCCCGATCCCTCATCCTCCCCACACCTCCCCTCCCCTCCCCTCCACTCCCCTACCCACTAACTAAAATATTTTTTGACCCTTTCCTCCCCCCTCCTCGACCCCCCTCCTCCCTCCCCTACCCAGTACACTGTGCTAAATTGTCACATGTAAAACAGAAAATTTTGAGTAGAATAAAATGCTGGATGTAAGGATAGTATGATGAATTGAACAGAAAAATAACAAAAAATTCACCCAACATAGGAACTGAACTGAAACAGAACACAACATGGACTCAACACATTAACTGAACTGAAACAATGCATAAAACCGACCCAAATCAAATCCATAAGGTCTAGTTATGTGGTATCAGTCTTGTAGGGTCTTAAATACATGTCCATTAATTAAATGTAGCACATATTACTGAATAGTTTATAAATTTTTACCTTTTAATAACAATCACACACTTCAATACCTTCTTTCAAATATGAAATATACATAATAGAATATCACCAATAACCTCACAGGATTGGTTTTTGTAGTCAAAACATCAAGTCTATGATAGCCAATATTCATGTGTTGTGTGATGTCATTCATATAATCCATCAAATGATCCAATAAAAATGTAATGCATAACATTTCATAAGCACATAGTTTGAATATCTTCATAGAGTTCCATGCAATACAACCCCACCCCATGTTGCTTTAGAACCTACACACAAAAGATAAAATTAGAGAATCCTAAATTTAATGGATAAGTGAACATCATTCATTATCAATGATCAGAAAATATTTATATAAATATGAAAGGCACATATAGTTCATATAAATGCTCAAAACTACCTTGTGTTTAATGATTGGCATAGAGTCCTCCCATGCTCCCAAACTGAAATCAGACAACAATTATGGAAAATTTATTAAGCAGAAGCCTAACCCGATTTTTTAATCATTAGAAGAACACTCTATCAATTAGTTAATTCAATTCTATTTTCCCACAAAAAACATTCAATAATTTGAAAAGATAATATAAGGTAAATGTTAATGTAAAAAAAATAATGATAAATTTCATATGTTCAATCGATTTCAACTCTTTTCATTTATTCCTTCAAAACGGGTTGTTATTGATTTATATTCCTGATTGGATCTTTGTTGTAAGAAACATGGAATGTTATCAGGTACCCACAACATAAGAAAAATGCATCAATGTTCTAAGACAGATTGGGATATATGCAATACCTTAACTGATGAAATAGCTTCTAAAACACCTGCATCTCCAAGATGGTGGCTAGTCATAAACCATGTAAAATTAACATTTAGCTGAAAATATTAAACATGGCTTAGAAAAAATACTTTAAAGAAAAAAATGATCACAAGTGGATCAGAGTTAACGCAAATTATATGGTATATAGACTAAATATATAATTAAAGAACTATCGTCTTACCCCAGGATACTAGAAAAAGCAGTCACTTAGAGCATCATATTTTATCAAGTTGAATGAAATTGCATTTATATGCAATGTTCTATTTAAAAATCATAGAGTCGTGCACATCAACAACCATGAAACCAACTAAGTCAAATTCTAGTTACCGCACAGTGGAAATCAATGAATATAAAAATATTCAATATACAGTTTTATGTAGAGAATGTTTTGAAATGATGTGCTGCAGAGGTATACCTGCATGGAAAAAAGTAGGATCACTGTATTGAAGGTGAACACATTTAGAAGCAGTAATACTACCTACACCTGAAATCTACTTCAACATACACAGAATTACACACATACATGGATTTGGAAAATTATAATTCATTTGGAGGGATGTGCTTAACATAATGAAAAAATAATGTGAAATCAAGAATGAGGGTTGTAAAGGTAACACATTACATTTTGGAATAAATATCAAATGAAGTAAAATCTAAAAATATGTAATTAAATTTCATAAATAATTTTATACATTTAAAAAAATATATATAATTAAGCTCATGGAATTATATTATATCCAATGAATGCATGATGAGAAACTACATATATAGCAAGAGTTGAAACAATGCTATTAGTAATTTTTTACAATGATATAACCTGGAAAAAAGGAAATTGAATTCAATGGAATTTAAAATGAAATAAAAAACCCTTATAATAAGAGAAAACATTGTTACAAATAAAAATATTGATAACAACAAACAACAATTGAAAAAATATACATAAAAAAGTACTTGATACCTAGTGTTGAAGCACAATATTATAGCCCACAAATAGGTTGAGCAGATTTCAGCCTGCAAATTTCAGTTTAATCGAGTGACTGGTTGAGCAATAGATGTATATGTTGTAATGTGTGTATCAAAATAGGATATTTAGTGTCATAATGTTTGAAAAACTCATATGAAACTGGATATATTATATCTTTAAGAGAACTAAAAAATCCAAAAGATTATGAGTACACAACTATTGAAACAAATATACAGAAAAAAGGAACTTGATACCTTGGGTTGATGCACTATATTATAGACCACAAATTGGATGAGAAGATTTCAGCCTCAAAAATCCAGTTTAATCAAGAGGTTGGTTGAGTAAGAGATATATATGTAGTAATGGGTGAATCAATATAATAGATGTAGTGTCATAATGTTTGAAAATCTCATACGAAACTGAATATACTAGATCTTGGAGAGAACTAAAAAAATCTAGAAAATTGTGGGTACGCACCTATTGTGAAGCATTGTATTCCATTATAGCTAGTGAATTTCATATGAATTGAGAGAAATTAAAAAACTAAAATGAGAGAAAAATGATACAAATAGGCTACAAAGAAGATAATACCATGTAGAATGTGAGGATATGGAAAATGCAGATCAGTTGATGAGATCTGTGTAATCCAAAGGAAGATAGATGCAGAAAAATTCATATCCATTGTGGGAAATAATTCCATATAATTAAAAAATATATACAAAAATTTAGGGACATTACATTAATTATATATCCACATGATCCTAATCATAATTGTTCCTAGTATCTGCCTGATACTAATAATGTCCACTAACATGTTTCTCAACCTTTTGCTAATTGTATCTATAAGAAGATCCAACCCTACCACAATGACTAAAATTCCATATCGTGTTGTCATATATAGTTTTGGATTTTTTGAAATTCCATTACAATTTGTAGAAGATAAACCACCCTAATATGAATTGTTAACACTGAAAAATCACTGCAAGTTCCCCAGAATTCTGCACTGTTGGAAATGCCTTGGTGGATCTGAGCTCGTTGACCACACATGCCATTTCATTTCTCAATGATGCTCTAGTACTATTCAGATATCAAATGTTGTAGATGAAGCAGGTCAGAAAGGATGGTCTGACTATGTACTCCCCTCTTTCCTAATAATCTTGTGTCATCTACTTTTAAGACAAACTAAAACTACTCTAGCCCACAATAGAAACATTCCCTTAAAATATAAACATTCTTTACTGGTATATATCCTCAATAAAGGAAAAATTAACCACATAAATATATGTCTTTTTCTTAAAATGTAATACCATCGATCAGATTTCGGACTGCAACCCCATTTCAAACCACTGAACATTTAACTTATCTTTTTAAAGTTCCATTTGTGTTACGAAAACCAACTCGACAATGTTGTTTTCATACTCCATCACGGTCGAATCCCTTTGTGGAGGTCAAAAAAATCCAGAGCCTTAGTGAATAAAAATAAATCATGCAAATAATTATCATTGAAATGGACTCAAAATCATTCAAACTAATTTCTTTAGTTATTCCTACTTAAACTAAAAAGTGCTACCACCATTGACTGGGGACATAAAATAAAACAGAAAAACACTTTACCTAGACATATGTAGGGGTTTCTAGAAACCCAAAAATAATCTTGATATTCTCAATTCAATCCCATGCTTCATGTGCATCTATGATCTCAAAAATGGAAGGAGGATTGTTATAGTGTAACTACTGAGCTTTGACCTTTACTAGAACTGGTTCTTCCTCCCGAACCTAGGCAGGACCAAAGCCAGCTCCATAAACCAATGCATGGATAACCCAAATCAATGAATCCACTTATTCATTGTTCTACTCAAGAGATATAACTCTCTCAAAAATTCGTTTCAAATGATTTGTTTTCTGATGAAACTTCCTACAAACATTGACAAAGAAAAGGGAAATAATCAGCACACTATTTTGAATTTTTTCCCAAAAACATAAATATTTATGCATTTTTTAAAATCAAAATAATAACAAATGAAATAAATATAACAATTTTTACCACTCCACCCATACTCTGTCTCCATGAACAATCTTCAACTTTTACATCTCACATGAAAATGGATTCAAGCCAAATTCCAAATATACCATGGTGACCCAAGTCAATTAACAAGGTGTGTTGGCCAAAAACCCCACTCAAATATAGAACCTTAGGACATGACAATCATATCCCAGGTATAACAATACTCTCTTTAATAAAATGGACCATGTAAAGTGATAGACATACATTGATACAATTTTTTCATAAATTGTTCTGGGCTTCCATCCAACCTGACAACTGATTTGGCCCACAACATGGCCCGATTGAAATTTTCGGTCCACATAGGATGGAAACTGGTTCCTAAGCATCAAAAAAATGGATTAATTTAGGACATTATATTAATTATAATAAAAAATATAATAAAACATCACCACATGATTGGTAACCATAGTTAAAATAAATGAATCTATCACATGATCAACATTTTACACTTTTAAACAAAAACAAAAAATACCAAAATGGGGTGTGGAACCAATAAAACATAAAAAACCTCCATGAAACAAGAAAAATAACACAATATATCCATTTCCACCACCACATGAAAGAAGTATAACACTAACAACTAGATCCAGTGTCACCACCACAGAACAACTTTCCTTTACATGGGTCAAATAGACCAATATCCTCATACAATGGATGATGTATTTATGGTGTGAGCCAATTGTGATTAGGAAAACACAACAGGTGATGGATTCGATGCCAAAAAATAATAATAAACATATATATTATTATTTAAATGAAAAATAGGGAAAATTTTTTATATACAAGGAAATTTTAAAACAATAAAGAAGAGAACATTCAACAATTATCTAGTCCACATACATATTATGACATGTGAACCATGTGTAATTCCTATGAACTAGTTTTAGTATAACCCTTGGAACCTCATACCTCAATTAATGTGGTATAGTATCTATAAACCATAGTTTACTCATGCACGATTACCTTGAGAGAAAACCATCAAATATTTTAGTGGTCTCCAATAATTATCGTAATTTACCTAGTCTTTTAGTATCAATCCAGCAAGAGGAAACTGGGCCTCATCCACAGTGATTAGAATTTATTACTTGTATTATTTCACCCACCTAGTCACATATTATTCCATTTTATCTCTATTTATATTTCCCATGCCACCTAAATATTCAATTTTTCACACAAGCATTTCTAATGCATTAAACTCACAAAGAAAACATCCCATTTCAATTTGGAGAACCATTTTTAAAACCCTTTACACATATAATCAAACCAAACATTAGGAAAACCATTGGAAAACAACCATGATAAATAATTAATCAAAAATCCATTCCTTAGTCATAGAATATCTATTTGGAAACTTCATTTTCCCCACACATAAACAACATAGAACATATTTTAAAAAAATAAAGAATACAAAAATTATCCAATAATGGAAATTCAAATAATCACCTAAGACATGCTTAGATACTAACAAAATCATCTGGGAATCCATAACAGCACCATATGGGGACAATTTAATGGTAGATCCTACCATAAAAATCATGAGTTATATCTATAACCATCAATCAAACCATAATGGTGAATCTAACCCATTTTAAAGTGAAGAAACTAAGAAAGAGGAATGAAACCCCAATGAGAAATGATGAAATCAAGAAAGGAACTTAATTTATGATCTATTGAATAATCCACACCATACACACTAATTGAAGGATATTCAAGAGAACCATGAGGGAGAGGGATAGGCGACTAGGGTGGGGAAGCCCATGTTAATTTAATTAAGGTGGATGTGGGGTCTAATTTATAGAATGATATTTTTGGAAATTTCACATTGTTATGTCTTGGGAAGGCCTTATATTCTTCTAAACCATGATACCATAGTGTTGAACGTCTATACATATGGGAAATAGTTTTCAATATTCACTGGGTTAGCCCACATGCCTGTTCAGTTGACTATGAACCTTAGATAGACCCATTATTCGTGGTCTATGGATAGTCCAACTCCATTATAGTAGGTCATAAAGACTGAAAATAGAACTGTCTAGGGATCATGTTCTCTCCTAGGATGGGGAATGGTTTATAAATATAATTTCCCAACCATGAGCGTCCTTCTTTTGGGATTGAATACTGGATTTTTCACAAAAACACCCAGGGAAGAAAAAATACATAAGTAGTAAAAAACAGACCATAATAATAACTCAAAATAATACCATCCATGTGTAATATACCCTCTGGATATAAGATTTATTTTCTTGAAACCTAATTTTCTAATCCACCAACTAAGGAGAAGAGTAAGGAATAAATCAATATCTATATGAAACACATGCATTATATTCTATATATCATGTTTAGGATGTTATATTTAATTTATATTAAATATTATATGTTACAAAAATACTCATATTCCAATCATAGGAGCATAGAGACTCATTATCAGGTTGGGGAATGACATGAGTGTGCAATGTGATTTCCATTGTGTGAATATGTGGACTGTGTGTGACAGTTGGGACTAACATAGTGAATACAATTTTTTATATTGATATTCAATATATTATTGTTATTAGTATTCTAGATTAATTTATTATAAATCTCAATCTTGAATAACTACCTTATAAATTGACTAATATTTTTGTGAAAATTAATATTAACAAAACAGAATAATTACTAATAGATATTCATACTCTGATTCAATAGGTAGGCCATACATGAATCATTGTTATACTAATTTTCAAGGCTTATAAAAATTGTATGGAAGGGTTATTTTCCAAACTATTATATATATTTTAAGATCACCTTTTCAATTCCTAACCAATAGTAGGATGATCAGGAAGCATGAAAGGAAGAAGTATTCCATTTAATTTTATTGTGGAATGAATGGCCACTAGAAGAAGACCGACAACATTGTAATGATGTAATGGGAATCATTCATATGATTTAATATCTTGAAAAATCATTCTATTTATATAATTTCTGTATTAGAAAATTATTTTGTTATAAAATTTTTATCCTATTATAGGAACCATTTATATTCAAGATAATTTCCTTGGGTGAGGATGAGGTTCAACCAGTTAATGGTAAAATCAGAAATTCAATTTTTATTAGATATGAACATATATCATTATATATTGTATTAATAAATAATTAGAGTAATTATAAATAGTTTCCATGTTTGAAAAAAAATAATTATATCCATCTCCAGTTTATATAAATATGGATATATTTTCATGTCTATAAATAGAATTATTTTTCTTTTATAAATACATGATATCTGATAGATGGATAATTTAAAGAGAAGTTATTTAAATATAATAAAATGAAAATTACATGATGGAAATCCATAATGAATTTATTATGTATCAGTTATATAAAAATATACCATGGTATCATCTTTATTGTCATGTAAACAAAAATAAATTGAGTATATTCTATAAATATGGGTATTAAGATTCATTTGAACTAAAACCACATATTATGTGATTTTCTTACAATTTTAATGAACCAAATTTCTATTTATGGTGAGAGGGTTAAAAATAATCTTTAATTGGGTTATCAAAATTTGTTTTGTAACATGTTATGTTGTAAGAAGTAATGAAATTTAGTGAGAAATTGGATTTTCCTATTTTTTGGTGGGTTAAATATGAGTGGAGATATTCAAAATGGAATAATGAAAAAATTAAAAACCATATGGGATGGTATTTGACATGTATTGATTCTTTATTAGGGTTGGTATTTTTTAGTGGTGTTTAGGTTATCAGGATACTAAAATTATGTAGCCATACAATGGCTAACCAGTGGGATGGGCAGTGTGTCAGCCACACAATTTGAACCAACATGCTCAATAAAAATCTACCACCATTTAGCTAGTTTAATTTTTACTACCGAAATTTTTATAAAAGAGTTTGTTATTTTATATGAGTTGATTTTGGGAATTCCCTAACTATTTTTAGGTTCCAACCGTTCAAATATAGTGTAAGGATCCCTATTGGAACACCTTTGTTCCCATTCAATCATGTTGACATATGAGGGTTCTGTCTCTATAATTTTCTTTTACGATATCTAATTTTATTTCACTTGTCTCATTACATTTTTATTTGATATATTTCATTTGAATTAGTCTAGATTTTGAGGGATTATTTCCCTAATACATGGAAATAATCATTTCACTTTAAGATATTTTTGGTTATGTATTGTAAAAGATATACATAAAAGTTGAAATAAATCTACCAGTCACAATTTATCCATAGGTACATTTCCTAATGAGTTTTGTATTTTTTCCAGATGATTTTTGGTAAAATATACAATCAATTGGGGGTTTTATTTTGGTTTTATTCATTAATTATGATTAGGGGTGCATTGGGAGTGGAATTTATAGTGTTCTCAAATTTTAGATGACCTTGGATTACCCATGAAATTTGATTTACTTTACTCTTCTTTTTTTTTGGTTTATATTTAATGATTAATTTGATGATTATTAAGGTTGTGGTTGGTTCCTAGTGGATGTTTTAATGTTGACATTGAACTTGTGTGGAATTATCATATCAGTGAGTGACTGTTTAGGAACTAATCCAATATTTTTTTTAATTAATTATAAATCCATGTCAATAATTATTTGTGTCACTCAATGTGTTAGAGGGACTCATGAGTTGAAATAATTCAAGAATTATCTTTGGTAATGATATGATATGATATATTTTAAATGAAATTCTTTTTTATGTGGTATAGATCCTTAACCTCATCTGAGTGTATTTTTTATTTGGTGATTTTTTGTCTTGGGTCCTCATTAATATAAATGCACTCAAGTTTCTTGTCTAGTGTATTTTGACTAATTAAATTTCTTATGGTATATTTTTTGATAGATTATCCAGATTGATGTGATTTACCCCTGTAGGGTTGGTATGGGTCTATGGGAAACTGAAGGATACAGGAACATGGGACTGGATTATTATTGATAATGGAATTTTTGATGATTTGGGGAGTTGAGATATTGGATGCATGCCTTGATTGCCAATTCTTGTAGGCACAAGTTATATGAATGATGTGACCTATCTAAGATACATGTGATTGGTTGAGGAACTTGATTATGGAATCCCTAAAACGTATGTCGATTGGAAAATGTGGTTTTTTATTTCCACCATAGAACAAAAAAGGATAGGAACATGTGATTAAATGTTGTCTCCCTAAAACCTATGGTGATGGGATGGTGTGAATGACTATAGATACACTAGAACCTATAGGGTTGGGATAGTGAAATTGATATTAACAGCACTATAACATAAAAGAACGGGCTATTGTGATGATGGTGGCTCCCAAGAACATGTGAGGATGGTTTAGTGTTCATGGTTAACATCTCGAGATTTTATATAGGGGGTTTAGGGTGACATCATGGATCTCCATGTGATTATATGAATATGATTTGGTAATTTAGGGGGCCATGACATGAGTGATTGGTGTGATGAATGAGATATATTTTTTCCCATGTTCTTAACAGACATTCATTCAAGAATTGTTTCAAGGAAGGAAGTTTGTGTGCTATGTTATGAAATGGACCCATCATGGAGATGAAGTATTTATTTTCTATGTTATGGTACAAGGAATATACTGAAATGGATTTAAATGATTTATGTATGTACATAAATTTCATGAAATGTATCATTGTGGGTTTTTTTCATAGGTATGACCACACAAAATATATGTTTTTTATGAAAATGATTCTAACCATAAAATTTAATCAGTTTTGTTGAGGTGTTTGGGATACCAACATGATCATTAGACTCACCCCTATCAACATACATGACATGGGTTCCAGTTCTCAGGGGTAGAAATTATTATTTTCTCATATCAAATAGTTGTATAATGGTGAAATAATTATTTAATAGTTTAGTTGTTCAAGGAATTTTTGGATATGGAAGAATGTATCTCATTTGTGTAGGAGTCGATGTATTTATTTTTATGATGAAATTTGATATCAAAACGATCCAGTTGTGACTTTTTTTTATGTGACTCAATTTATCTGTTACTACTCTATTTATTTTTTACCATAGCTTTTAGAGAATATAATTTTTTATTTTTCTAAAATATATGAGAATGTAGGGATTCATTTTATCAAAACATTTTGGTGGAATGTCCATTTAATGAATAGTTTTTGATAAATTTTTGTTATATATATGAATAATTATTTGGTATTTTTAAGGCATAGTCTCCTCATGGTGATATAGCACCCTCACACATTTCTTATCCTTTTGAATATAGGGTGGCATTCCTTTGACCATGTGGTGACTCCCACTAAAGAACGATTTTGGATTCCCGAGAAGTGGTGCTACAAAACTACTATCATTGGATGTTTTGGAAAAAATATCATTTTTTGATGTGCAAATATGGTGTCGTGAATTGAGGGGTAGGTGAAGAAAATTCCTAGTCGGCCAGACAGTTGAAAAAACACATGTTTTCATCATATTTCATCAATTTGGGATTATGAATTCATGAATGAGTTTTATTTTATATTGGATTTATAATCTCAACATGGTATGGATGAGTTTTGAGAAGATATACATGGATCAGTTGAATGAATGTGTGTTATATATTGATCATGGTAGTGGAAATCTGGGAGCATGATACATGATCTGATGGGTATTGTTTTTGGCTATTACGATCTTCTAAAAATCAATATTTATTGATGAAACATATAATATGATCAATTTATTCTCTATCATAAGATAAGGGGTCACTAAATTAATATGGATACTGTATGAATGGTAAAAATTGTGCATACCTGTATTAGGCCTCCGTAATGAAATTGAGTTTTTATGTACTACAATTTTGATGGAAATAATTATTTTGAAATTAAAAATTCACATTATGGTCTAAGGAAAGTGTCATTCTGTTTATGGAGGGTTTTTAAAATATATCATGATATTCATTATGTTGAAATGGGTTGTAATTTTACGATTTTTTTGAAATCGTAATAAAAATTGGATTTTAAATCAATTTAGAATGTGTATTCAAATAGGATTCCAATGTGTTTTTAGATATTTAATCAAAACTTATTTTTATAACTGTAATTTTCCGAAAAATGGATGCCTAGGAAGATAATTTTAGATATTTATTATTTATGGAAAACACTTGGATCAAACATGGTATTTTAATCATCTCATTGGTGATTTTTATGTGTTAATGTTTTTCATAAAATGTTTTTGGAAATGAGAAACTATTACCTATAAAAAAAGTATTTTCATTTATTTTTTATATTGGATGGAGATAAGAGGGATGCATTATTTTTTTAATTTGATTGTTTACCTAGGTTATTGGGAACCGACTAGTTGGGTAGGTGGGTGTTTGTTTTGGGTTTTGTGTGGTGAGTAGAGTGAAATTGGTGCCATTTTGTGGATACTTTTATAGATCCTAATTGGTTTACTCAGAGGGACTTGTTGGTTGTAACATGATTTTTATTGGTGTTATTTTGTTTCATCAAAGGGTATTCTTATTTAGGGCATGAGATGGATTCTTTTTGGAGACACTTGTAGCAGGCTCATGGGATGGACGTTTAGTGGGAGCCTCCTATTACAGGATCATGGATGATGATTGTTGTTTGTTTTAACAATTTAGTTATAATTTATTACTATTAAGGTACATGACATGAAATGTTTTTTTATGTTTTTTCAATGATTTTTCATGTTGGATGACTTTATGTGTTGGGTTTTGGGTCCCCAAATGTGGCTGGTTGATGTCTGGTCTTTTTGATGGTTCCTATTGTGTGTTGTGCCACTAGTGGGATTTAGTAGTGGAATAAGAGTATAATGATGGGGAGAATCATGATTCTTATGAAGAATCATCTTTTGAAATTACTGTATTTTAGAGATTATTAGTATGTTTTAGAATATTTTAATGCTTAGTGAAGGAGATGATATGGAAACTCGTATTTTGGTTTTCCAAAAAGAATTTGGTTGATGTTAGTTAGAGAATAACATAATTCTATTGAAATTCAGTTGTGATTCTCGGTAGGGTGGTCCATGAATGGTTCAAAATAATTAGATACTCCTGTTTTTTATGGTAGATATGATGATTTTAGTTTTTGAGTATTACCTACTCAGGAGGATTGGATGGAGTAATATTCATATAATCTATGTATGATTATATGACAGTAAATGGAGTTCATATAGGACCTGGTGTTTAGATTTTATATGTTTGTTCAAGTATTGATAATCAATTGGATATATGGTATTTTAATTCATTGGAGAGGCACTGATCAATTTGCCTTCTGCTTTGATGGAAGGGAAGTGTACTCTAACATTCTTATGTGCTAACCCACTAAATGTTAAATAGTTAACAACCTGGGTTATATGAGGGGTACATGGGTGTGATATCCTAGGGTGTTGATTGATAATCGGGATGTTCTATTCAGATAACAAGAACACTTAAGAATCATGTGTGATTGCATGAGTGACCTAGGGCTCGATCCATGATGGGACTGTTGAGGGATGACATGGAAAATGTGGGGGCATGGAATTGGAGGGTGACAGGAATGGGATTTTGATGAGTGTAATTTGGGTCAGTATTGCGGTGGGGGGGGGGTAAAGAATGAAATTGAGAGGATTTTGTTACACTATTGGCTATAGTCCATTCAATGTGTAGCACTCTTTATTAGGTGGGCCTTTCAAAAAAATAATTAATGGTGTTCCTTTGTGTTAGGAATGAATATAGAATAACTATCACAGTGCCTACTTGGGATGATTGTTCCAAAACACATATTGAAATTAATATCAATGATGGGTATAACAAATAAATTGAATACTAAATAAAATTGTTCAGTAATTTTTTGATAATGATTCGTCAATAATATAGAGTGGGGTTTCAATTAATCTGATGAATCCCCCATTCAAGGGGGATGAGTGGTCTATGAGGATGATAAATAGTAAAACAAATTGTTTTTGAGTGAAATGATGTATTTATTTTATATTAAATTAGGTCCTTAGTTAATGATGGGTTAGTCTCCTCAGTTAATGTTAGGTTTGTGAAATGGATGGTTTGAGGGTTTCAAAATAGAGTTAGGTCGATTGTGCAACAATGCTCCGAGTATGGAATATCTGTTATTGTAGATGATTTATGTGTTAATAAAAAGATATCAATAACGTTTTTGTTTTGAAAATTAGTTATATTATTGTATGGTCATAGGATTCCATTAGACAGATGGATCATGATCAGAAGGTTTTGGTAACACGTTGGAGGGTGTATCCAAGTGGTTGTAAGGAATGTCTATCGAGAGAGATCGATCAATGATGTACTGTGAAATTGGGTGTGGATGGCTGGAAACAAAACTATAGGATTCATTGGGTGCATTTTTATGTGGTTTGAGGATCGTACCGAGCATTTTGGAAGTGATTCAGTATACCAATGCTTACTGTTTAGAGTTTGTAGCATAAATTTTTTTTGATTCAAAAATGGATCACATGGAATTTTTTCTAAATATATATCCATCATATATTACAATATTTATTTACAGTGTTACTATTGATTCTTGAGGATGAAAATAATTATGTTCTGGATTTTTTATTGGCCCACATTAGTATGAGTTATAAAATTCATTACAAAATTGTATTTTCCCATTTAGAAATTGAATTTTTAGAGGCATGATAATGAGTGGAAGTAATAAAATTATAACACAACATATATATTTTCTGTAAATATACTAAGGCTTGGATAGGGATATGGAGGGGTGTCAGTGTAGTGTCTGATTCTCATAATTTCAATGAATTTCCATTTTCCAACCGATGTGCATGGCATTCTGATTGGTATATTTTCTAAGAGAATGGCCCACTAGTGGGTTAGTTAATTTTATGGTATCACTTTATAGATCCACTAATAGATTGGTGGGTTTGGGAACCCTCATTTTTATATAACTCAATTTGTATTTTTATTGGGTTTCCTATTTGGTAACCCCATGAGTTTCTCCTCATCCGGTCAGGGGAATTTAGTTTAAAGAGCCCTCTAAGATATTTCACGGACCTCGTTTGTTCCCATTGATATGAAATACTTGGTTGGGGGTTTTCACTCTAATTCGAGGTATAATTAACTATTTTCTCCTCCTATTTCTCTCCATCTTTTCATTATTATATTGTTATTGACCTGATTAGGTTTTCATGGGTGATTTTCTAAATGCATGGAGAAATAATTAGGAAATTATGGGATTTTGTGTTAGGATAGTACATGACATCTTGCGATGTTAGGATATATATATATATATATATCATATTTTATCAAAATTATGTTTATTGGTGAATTTATGAAGGGTTATTAGGGTTCTTTGGTAAAATAGACCATCGATTTGGGTTTTTTGTGTTGGTTTTTTTGGGGAATAGGCATGGGGGGAGGTGTATTAGGAGTGGAACACATCATGATCCTATATATATTTTTTCATTATACAACCCAATGTGTTTTGATTCCATTATTTGATGTTTTTAATTTTTATTTAAACTTATAAATTGATTAATTATATGAATATATATGGTGAGGCAGCTTTGTGGGGGATTATTTGAGGTTGGTATATACTTTTGGTTGATTTATTGGAGCCTCATGTGAGTCTTGATTAATTTTGATGGTTTTGATTTGTATTTTTAATTACTTTTAAATAATTATAATTAAAGATTGGTGTTGTTCATTATGATACATGACCTCGTAAGAGAATGTTGTGCTTGGATAAGCACCGGCAAGGAGATGGCATGATATAATGTATTGGAATTAGCTTAAATATGATCTTTAGGCCATATATATATATATTATACTCCGTTTATTTTAGTGATAATATTATCATGTTACTCATTAATATATATTCATACGTGTTTCATGTGTTTTTTTTGAATAATATCATTTTCATGGAATTGTTATGGTGGGTTGACCCATATGGAAATGATGGACCTCTATATTGGTAGGATGGGTATATGCAAAAGGAGCATATAAATTCATAAGACAATAGGTTTGGGGGTCTATTTCACTTATAAGGAGTTGCGGAGTTAAGAGAGGAGTTGTTTTCTGGAATTAATGATTCTTACATGTATATATTATTTAACTAATATAAATTCCATGAGTGAAATAATTGGTTGGGGAACATAATGATATAATCTATACAACCCGTATGGATGGGAATGTGATTTATTTTTTACACCAATGAAATTTATGGGATATGATTGTTTCATTTATGGTTTCATTATTAGAACGTACATAGATGGGCTACTATGCTTGAAAATTCCTACCCAGAACCTACAGAGATGGGATGTCCTGATTGATAGTGGACTACCTAGAACCCATGGGGATGGGACAATGTTCTTGGTTGACCACTATAAATTCTAATATGATGGGATTCGGTGACTTGAGAGACATTCGGTGGTACAGATGGATAGGTCAGTGGTATTGGATGAGGTTATGACCTGGTGACATGTGTGGGATGTGGGAAACATGTAAAAAAAAGATCTAAAAGACAATCCTTCTTGAACATTGTTGATGTAGGCA
Source organism: Viscum album (assembly GCA_963277665.1). Classification (NCBI taxonomy): domain Eukaryota; kingdom Viridiplantae; phylum Streptophyta; class Magnoliopsida; order Santalales; family Viscaceae; genus Viscum; species Viscum album. The sequence continues at coordinate 350,386,885 of OY728152.1, read as the reverse complement.
ATTTAAGGTTTATGGAACGTCAAGGATTTAGGTATGATGTCATTTGACATATTATATTCGTTTCAGTATGAGGTATATCTCATCATGGTGTTGAAGAATTTATTATTATATGTGGTTTGTGTGAAATTCTTTAGTGTGGGTTTACTACACAATCATAATAGCACACCTGATATATACATCATGAATAACATTTTGACAACAATGTCAATCAAAATTTTTGAGGCATTGGGGATACCTATAAGTTCATTGGACTCATGCCTATCTATGTACATGGCGTTGGTTCTAGTGTACATTGAAAGATAGTATTTACTTCTCTAAGAACACATATATTTTATGTAGCTAGAGTCACTGTATTGGTAATCTGGTGGGGGAGTCCACAGATATTGCATGATTTATGTGTGTTGGGATAAAGGCCAGGTACTTATTTTTCAGCAATTGTTCGGCATGTGAACTATCTAGTTATATCTCATATTTATATGATTTAATGAATATAGTACTAATCAATTTTTATTTTATATATCATGTATATAGTTTAGTATTTTATTATCTGAATTGTGGGGGGCCGTGGAGATCATTGTTTTCTTCAATAAGTTAATGGGACATCCACTATTGGGATTGGTCATGCTAAATTTTTGATATAATAGAACTCTCCTGTGAATTTTCACGGTGAAATAACAAAATTCCTAGTTTATGTATGAACCATGATATGGTTCAATGATTATTTCTAAGAATACAATACTATGTTTCAAAGTCAATAATGAACATTAATATTCAATATATTCAAATAAGAAAATATTGATATATATTATTGGAAGACAATTTGTCAAAATATAGAGATGTCATGATGGAGATCTTTAAATAAAAATAGATTCATCAAGTCAGCATCAATAACATGAAAACACTACTTTTAAGACTCAATTTTTGTACCATCTTGATTAAAATAATCTTAAAAATTTAATGATGTTCATAAATACATGTTACAGAATGTAAAGAATAAATGGGAGTTTTTGCAGAAGTGGTGGCGCACACCTGATTGTTGGCTTCACATTACTATCAACCTCTACAGTAGGGAAAAAACTGGAAAATAAAAAAATAGGAAATCACTTTTACTGTAAACAAGGATAGGGATGAAATTAATGACCAAGTCTTTCAGCGAGCCAACATGGGACCTCCAGATATTATTTATCCTTCATTTAGAGAAAGTTGATCATCGATGACAAATAGATGATAAACATCCATCCATCCCTCAAGAGGATGATCTATCCTTAAGTGAGAAAAACTGCTTCAGGGGTCTTATCACAACAGAACTGCCATCTACGCAGAGCAGGAAAGCAGATTCCCTAATCAAATTCAAGAAATCTAAAATAAAATACTAGGAAGTACAGATCAGAACTGGGGTAAAAATCCAACATTGATTCACAAAATGAAGCTGAAACCTACCCAATACGCAGTCTGTCCAGAAAAACATAATCCATGCAGAAAAAGATGAAAATGACCTTTTTTCCAATCAGAAAACACCTACCTTCTGTCTTACAGGCTCAAATACATAGCCAAAAACATTTGTACAGATAAAGGCAGAACAATCTGAAACATACAATGACAAGGAGTAAAGAAAAAATTTGAAAGTATCGCAAAGCACCTGAGTTTCATACTTCTTATCATCAACGTGGCCATAGAAAAGATTTATAATTCTCAAAAAGAAAACAAAACATCAGGTGGAACATTGTAAAGCCATACAACATCATAAAACCAGACAAACAGAAGTCCATCTCATTCAAAAAACCAAAATAAACTCAAAGATCTCTTCAGAATGAAACCAAATTTAGGATTATATCAACTAAGAAGAAAATGGAAAACCATAACAGAATAAAACATTTGATAATGCAGGAGTATCCACAAGATCCAAGTTCATCCTTTCTGATATTTAATGGGCATCAATTCCAAAGGCAACTCATAAATATGATGATTGAAGGAAATTGTATACCTTCTCATCAATAGAAACCAACTCAAATTAACAAACCTACATACTGTGAGTTTATCCTCTTGGACCCCCTGAATAAATTTGGTCCTCACTTGTATAAAAAAATTGTAATCATCAAGGAATGAAATAATATACATTCTCTAGTATATATTTTTTTGGTTGCAATGCCAAAAAAGGTAATTTTGGATTAACTGTGATATGATGTAGGCCAGAAAAATTAGATAAAAATATAACTATATATAATGAGATCACATGAAATATAATAAAAAACATAAGAATCATAAGGGAGAGGAGGAAACCTAATTAACAACCATTAAAAGAAACCAGATTTTAGTGTGGTAACAATATTAAGGATTCTTATCATGTGCGAAAATTTGGTTTAGAAGATTAATACACAAGAAAAAGGCATTAAACAGTATAACGCAATCAGTTTTCATATATATTATTCAAACTAACATGTTCTAAAAAATGGGAAATTCATTTAATTAATAGATGGATGATACGTCATTTGATAAAACACACTAGCTACATTGGACAAAATAATTGTAGAGCTATAAAATGGAAAACTTATATCATCCATGTATTACATACAATAACAGACCTTTTAAGAATAATTACTCCCTCTACCACTCCTTTCCCCTTTCCTAGGAATGCCCCATGCACCCCCGTAATTGGAATATCAACTTAATTCTAAACTCTGCATCAATAAATAATAAACTATTTTGCATCACAGTAAACAAAAATATAAAGCATAACTGAGATTTGGGACATAGGGCCTCCAAAAACATCATATTTCCACAGAATCTCATTCATACCATGAGAAGTATAAAAACCACTCTCTGAGAACACCTACAAAATATATCCATGTTAGAAATAATATAATTGAATGGAAACACCTAGAAAATATCATAACATATATGATAATATTGTTGGTTACAGTGAAGGGGTTGAATGGAATTATTTAAAATAGAGTACCCTTCATCCATGATGGTTGTTTTCTCCTCAATCAAGTGATACTCACCATGTCACATTGGGTGATGTGTTCATTCACCCTTGTAATGTGAAGCTTTCAATAAGGTTTGGCCACCACTTTAGCATTATTTGTCACTAAGATCACTGAAAATGCACCTGAATTTTGTGAGCCAATTAAAATAGATGGAGAAATTATTTCCCTCATTGTTCGTAATTTGACAATAAATTTTGTAACACATATTAAGGTATAATTATATAAATTATTCTTTTAGTAACTGATAAAAGGATTATATCCCTCATTAAAATTTCCTAATGTCCGATATATACTGATTTTGATCATTGGTTTCAGGCAGTTGTGGTGCTTGTGTAGTACTATTATTTATGTAAGATCTCATGCTGGGTCAACAGGAGGATATCACAATTAGCGATTGCATGACACTTCATACCGGTATAAATGGAATATTTGTTGTAACAAATGAAGGTATAGGGAATAATAAATATGGCTTCCATCCAATTCACCAGAGGTTGCTACTTTCCAAGTCGCTAGGTCTAGATTTTGTTCCCCTAGAATTTTTCTCTCTTCTCGGCTCTTGTTAATGCTGAATAAACAGATCTCCAAATTCCCTCTTTACAGTTCTCCAGGAATGACGACTGCTGGGGATGATAAGTCTATAGAAAGGAGGAACACAAGGATATTAATGTGTGCCTGCTACCATTCTACGATTCGAAGAATGAGATTTGCATGGATCCTGTATTCTTAAAAAATGTAGATAAATCAGAAATGATCATGGATTCTTGGAAATTTTCTTGGTTTTTTCCTTATGGGGCTTCAAAACGTACTTGAATATAGTGAGCATGAAAATGGAAGCATGATGAAATTAATTATCGGGAACACTGGCCCAGGTTATTACAAGGATGTGAAATCTTATGATAAATACATTGACCTCAAGCATGTCCTCGATCTCTCGATGATCAGAAGTCATCACACAAGAATTAGAGTTGACCCAACAGTGACAATATCTATAGCTATTATAGCATTTAAGTAGTTAGATAAAGATGGAATCCAGGTGGAAATCAATGCAGTGTTCCAAAAAACTACTATCTATACAAAAAAATTACTTTAGGTTTTATCAGAAATTTTTCAAGTGTAGGGGGAATTTGGTGATGGCAGAACGATACCATTATCCCTCGAACATTCCTATAGTATTTTTTTCTTTGGATTCAGTGGTTAACAATTTGGATTAAATATACATGAGAAACATACATCGGATGAATTATTCAAAGGCCTTCATTGGATTCTTGAAGTATTCTTTTAAGTGTGAATATCCCAGCCTGGAGACTACCATGTTGCAAAACTGAAACTGCATTTCTCTTTGAAATAGACATGTTAACTAAAAACAATGTACTAAATTGAATAGATGACGAAAACAATATGATGACACTAGTGATCATAATTATGGAATATTACCGAATTGACATATCAATTTAACACTGGTAAATTCTATAAAAGCATCATGTGTAATGGATACTAATCATAATTCCAAGAACTCTCACTAGGGATCACTCTCTATTGGAAACTGAGCACGTTCAGCCGACCCAGCCTCCTCCTCGCCTCCCTGCCAAAGACGACTGTGATGCCTCTCCTTGGCTGCTAGCAAGTTGAACAACTGTTTATTTTTGTGCATTGTTTGTGAAACTGCTTTCTCGGTGGACTGGTGGAATCTCCATTCCCAAGGTTTTTGTGGTTTGTCTAAGCTATGGAAGAAAAAAACCAAAACGAATAGAATGCTCCAAAAATGGGAGAGAATATTGAAATCATGAGAATCTTGAAATCATAATTAAATTAGAAAATAATAATTCAATGAAGCTTGAATAACCTCTACCATCTTTTTGTGAAAAGGCTCCAAGCACTGATTCATATAGAGAATAAAATATGCAGTAGACAAAAATAACAAGAATCAATATAAACAAGATCTAAGAATTATTCATATAACAAAATAGATTCTTATAAGAATAGTAATTGGTTGTCACGAATCTTCATTTTAATGAAAATATCCTTGATGTCATCTGTTTCCATGAATTATTTCTCTTAAATGTCATTTCCAACATACCAGGCTTGAAACTGTTCTGGGAATATGTACCTAAAAGAAAAATATGTGTTGAAATTGAACATGAGATGTCAACAATAAGGGATATCAGTAAAAGGAGATTCAGAGAATTTATGAGTGACATGAAATATAATAAGGATATCAATAGTTTTGGATGGGCTGGAAAAAAATAACATGCTTTTTTCCCCTGGGCTACGAAGTAAATAACTTGTCCACATTGTAGGATCATGTTATTTTTATATATGATATAAGATAACATATGTCCTTCCAAATGTCCTTTATCTTGATATAATAGTTATAATCATAGATGTCAGAGATCACTTTCTGAGCCTTCAATGGAGAGGCTGAATGTAAGATGATGTTGTCCAATATGAGGGATATGAATCGTAATGTCAATTCTTTTGAGTACCCATAGAGTTTCCACAGATGCAGTCATGATATTGTGCTCTACGAATTCAAATCCGAGGTTATTAAATTTTTCAAGCAGCACCATAGGTTCTTCTAGTATAGTAAGAAATGGTTTATTCTTTTAATGAAGTGCATCTGGATAATGAAATTTCTTATGATGTTCGACCGTCAGAAATTCTAGAAAGGAATCATCGTTTGGAGAGAGAATTACACCTAGTTAGGGGACCCTGTGGGGCAGCAGCGGTAGGTGGAATCCTCCTCAACAATCCATTTCCTTTTTCAAGAGAGGGAGCATTATCTCCAAAGGAAGGTTTGTCATCAGGTTGCTTAGATGAGCTATTGTAGCATCAAATTTCTCTTCCTCATCTAAGGTTTTCCTCATAGAATTCTTCACAAAAGAGACCTATGTGATGGGGATTTCCACATACTAAGATAGGTCCTTTTTTAGAGGATGTTTGAATAGGGGAATTATATTTACCAATAGTCCCCACATACTCACGGATGCACCTGGAAGGAGGTGCAGTCCAGTGGAGTGCATTGTCAATTTTTACACTACTATAGTCGCCTCAAAGGGTTTGAACATAACAAATGGAGCCACAACAGAAATCCCCTTGCTGGTTTCGCATTTGGGTGTGGCGTCTATTCCCATTCGACTTTGTACTTGCGCATGGATGTATCCTCAGAGTGACCCTTCATGTTGAAAGTCGTGTAAGGAGGCACGATCAATTTATTAGAGGACATATACAAAGTGGGCATATAAAGCCTTCTCAGTCTCCTATTCCATCCTGATAGGAACAATAAAGGAAGAATCAATGTCCCTGAGAACTCTCGGATGCAAGTAGATCGAATTATGTCCATTGACACAATATCCTAAACATAAAATTCAATCCCTTCTAAAAAACACATCCATTCAAATCATGATGACCTGAGATAAAAATATCAAACATAATAATTATGAGGTGTGCACCAATGATCCAAAAATATCTGAAAATACTATAGACAATATGTTATAAAATGGAAATTTTAATATAAAAAAATTATAACCATTTGTTTCATATGTTTTTAGTCCACAAAAATCAATATATAGTGGACTCAATAGTGAAAACATATAACCTACATTAATATGTTGGGTGAAAGCGAGGTTAACTCCATGATTTTATGACCAATAACCTGCATTCATATAGTGTGTAAATGAAAATGAAAAACGATTCATGGTGTGGAGGTTAATTCCACACTTTTAGGAAAACATTCTTGTTGTAGAGATATAGAACATAGTAGTGTAGGATTCCCTTGATATCTTCATATGAAGGGTGTGTCACATGAAATATATAAGTAAAAATAATCAATATTCATCTTAAAAGATGATGTTCATTATTAAAATAGTATAAGATTAATATCCCATAATGGAGAAAAAACTCAATGAATCGCAACATAATCGCACTAAAATACTACCTTTTCAATATACATTTAAGTGAATAGTGAAAACATAATCATATTAAAGAATTATAACCCACTGTTTCATATGTTTTTCGTTCACAAAAATCAATATATTGTGGAGTGAATAGTGAAAATAGATTAACTACATTCATATGTATGATGAAAGAGATGTTACCTCAATGATTTTACGACCAATAACATGCATTCACATAGTGTGTACCTCCAAATAAAAAATGATGCATGCTAGTAAGTAGTAACAGTAATCAGTCATTCTGAGGGATGTATTGATAATTAGATATATAAAAGACATAACCACCAATAATAGGTTCATCTAATTCAGGGACACAAAATCCTGCAACATTAAATTCAATCCCAACTAAATAACACATCCCTTCAAATCATGATGACATGAGATAAATATATCAAACATACTAATTATGAGGCGTGCACCAAAAATCCATAAATTCCTAAAAATACTATTAAAAAGTGTTATAAAATGATAATTTTAATAAAATTCCTGGACTAAGAAACATTATTACTGTTATTACCTTCAATAACAGTATTCTTTAAATGTCTTAATGACAGAAATGTAAGAAATCCTTAACCATTCATGTAAAATTAGGAATTAAAGGATTCCATTTTACAAAAAAATTGTACAAAATAGATGATGAGTAATGTCAAAATATGTCTTAATGTAGGATGTGATGAACCTTTGATGGAAAATCAGAAAATGAAATGATTTAGCTGCCTGATATAATGGAATAAAATGAATGATAAGTAATGAAATGGGTTGTACTTACGACACCAATGCTTCATGAAGTGAGTATAAAACACATTTTGTGCAGATCTTGAATATTATCATCTCTGAATATAGATAGAGATATTTTAGTATCATATTGGGGCCCCAAAACAGATCATTGAAATCAGTAATATAGCATTAATATTCAGAAGCATTATATCAATAGGGTTAAATAAATAACTTTAAATCGGAGGATAATCTAACAGATTTGTTAGGAAAAAAACATACCTGGTGCTGGAGACGTCCATAAAAGGTTGAATCTGTAACAAGGTTCAATGTCCAGAAGTCGGTGAGATCTATGAATGAAGAGGAGGATTGATTTTCCAAGGAAATAGGAGGTTTTAGTGAAGTTGAAAAGATTCACGAATCATTTGTGGTTCGTCCGCCACAACAGTCGACGGTGAAGAAACATTTGGATGATTTGAGGATGATAATAGAGATGAAGATGAATCAGTGAGAATTGATTTATATGGAGAGGAAGATGAATCAGGGAGAATTGATTGATATAATGGGTGTCGAGGTATCAGATGGTAATGGAGATGAATCGACAGACAATGTGCAGGGTGGGAGATTAGAGGAATCGACCAGCGGTGTATTGAACTGAGCTACCTGGAAACAGTATCCCCAACTAGAAAACCAAGTCTTCTGAGTGACCGTAATGGACGACGTGGATCTCGTAGAAATGATTTAGGATAAACAATGTGACTGAATACTTATATAGATAAACCCTAAGCCCGTGTTTGGTGAGATTTTAGTAAAAGAAAATAAATGATTTGATAGTCTATAAAAGAAAAGAAAATAAAAGAAATGATTGTGATTTCTCTCCTTATGTTTGGATCAATTTATTAGTAAAAGAATAGAAATGATTTGGATTTCTCTCCATCATGTTTGGTGACAATTTTTAAAAGAAATGAAAAGAAACTTTTTTGATGCAAATGACACAAATAACCTTCGTTAAAAAATAATACATGCACACAAAATTAAAAGGAATACTTGCCCAAGATAAAAAACCATTGTAGATTAGATTTCCACGGACACCACATCTACCACCATACCCACCCAACAAGAACAATTTTTGATAAATGATAGAAATAATCTTTTAAAAAAATGTATTTTTATTACATTTTTTATAACAAATCAAAAAACAATAATTTTGATTTTAATCAATCATTATATTTCATATCACCAAAATTAGGTAAACATTAAACTACGAACATATGTTAATACAAATTTTAAAATTTTAAAAAATTATTTAAAGATAATCAAAATTATTTATATAATTTATTAACTCAAAACTATTAATTTAAGGTAATCAAAATTATAAATTCAAGATTATCAATTCAAAATAATTGTTAATTCAAAATTATAAATTCAAAATAATTACTAAATCAAAGCATTTATTAATTCAAAGTTATTAATTCAAAATATTTATTAATTCAAAATTATTATAAATTATTTATATAAACTATTAATTCATGATAATTATAATTATTTATAATAAAAATTATTTATAAATTAATTATGATTATTTATATGTATATAATTAGTTATTTATGATTATTTATATATATACAACTAAGTTTAATTTTGGGAATTTGAAAAACAATTTAAAAATCAGCGTGTTTTCGCTGGAATCGTCCCGATTTTGGGACGATTGCAGAATTGAAAAATTATTTGATAGGGGAGAAATCCATTTCTCCCCCTTTTCATCGGTTAGGTTTCGCTCCGTCATTTTTACTTTTCCAAACGGTGGAAATCCATTTCAATACTCCCATATCTTTCCTTTTCCTCCCAACAGTGCGCTGCCAAACGAGGCCTAAGTGCGGTCAGAGGAGGAGGCTAACAGAGCGACGCGAATGCTAGCCGTCGAGTTCGGAGAAGAAATTTCTGTAGAATAGCCCGATAGTGTGGGTGTATTTGTGGGAGGTTTTTTTATTAGGTGATGTGGCAGTTTGTGGAGCCGACATGTAAGGTTGGAGGAACCCAACTTTAGTATATATTGTAGATAGTAGATATAGTTGATTTGCGTATGACCATTAAGAATGATTTTTAGGAAATATTCTCCATAAAAATGTTGTTGGACCATTCCAATGTTATTCATCTTCTTTAATATGAGGTGGCATGATATATGTCATGTTGTGACCCCTACTAAGGCCCTACTTAGGCAGCTCGGTCTGGGGCTTTATATATGTCAATATTTTACAGTTAATAGATGTGTTGAATTACCAAGCATCATTAATTTCACTTATGATTAAAATAAATGTAGATAGATAATCCTAATGAGTAGTATGTGTGATTCTATTGAGAAATTAATTTATATAAGTATTATTTGGATAATAATATTGTTTAAGATATAATTAAAAAATTATCTAATAATGGCACTGATTATTACAAAAAATTGCTCATCAATTTTGTATGGGAGTATGGGATACAACATCAACACTATACTCAATATATTCTATTGTAGGAATTTGTAAGAAAAATAAGGAAACAGTCCTTATTTGTTATGGATATATCCATTGTGATTTATTCATTTTTTACATTATCCTTTTAGGGATATGAATTATAGATCTCAACAAACATAATGAAGTGGGTAATAAATAATTTTTAAAATTTGATTCTCTATGATATTTTTTATTTAATTGATCTCATTTATTGGTATATTATATTATAGGGTTTCTAATAGTATGATTCATAAATCTCTGGAAAAAAAATTTAATATGATTTGCATAGTCTACGATTATATGACATCTTATGGAAACTGAATGATTTTACTTATAAAAATGTTATTAAAAAATTAAGTTTAAAACTATTACAAATTTCATTATATGGATCACATTCTTAAAAGGTATAGATGGGAAAGTATTGACATTAATGATGTAATGGCCGGTGTTAAATAAGAGTTTTCATGTAATATATTCCAAAAATATCCATGTAAGTAGATCCTCTAGAGATATAAGAACCAAGTATTATCACTATACATTCCATAAAAAAAGAGTGATTTTGTTTTCCCGTCATAAAGTATTGTTAAGAATATATTTATGATAATAATGAACATGTGTCCTTTGATGAATGGTTCAGTGACCCAGAAGGTAATTCATGTCATGATACTTTAAATTTTGAGATTTATTCAGTGATCCAAATTTCATTAAAGGTTTTTTAAGATACACTAATGGGTGTAATTATTTTTCTATGAAAATGGGTATTTAAGAAGAAATTGAAAATGGAATGTAGAGTCAGTACTGGCATAGCCAGGTTGGATATAAATATCTTTTAAACAGAATCATGGTATTTTCTATGATCAATCCAATTGACAATTAGCTATGCTAATATATATCTGAATTGTAATTACTAATGAATCATAAAATGATTATGTAGGTATGAAAGTATAATATTAAACAATCCATGATTAATTAAATAATTTTAAAATATTTCTATATGGATTAACTAGAGTATTAATGACTCCAAAGGATTCAAATAAGGTATATAAGGTCCATTGATATTTTGTGGACTGATAAAAGAAAAAAAATAATGTAAAATTCACTTTAATTAATCCATAACGTAATTTTGTTTTATAAATAATTAATGTGATCTTTTTGTCTAAATGTATTTTAATTGGAGTGCATTAATTTTCAAAATCGTATATATTGATGACATGATAACAATTTTAAATGATATAGCACTATTATGGTGTTTTATGAGGTGGTTAATGAATTATTATGCATGAAGAATTAGGTTTAATATCATACATTACATGGATCATAATCAATAAGGATAAAACTATAATGTTTCTTTGACTATATTTGGGATTATATATTTACTAGTGACCAATTAGATTATGTATATTGCAACCAATAAGGGGATTATTTCCAATGTCACATGGAATTAATATCTCTAATAAAATGTGTTTTAGATATAATATGAGAGACAATGGATAACCAAGTTTCATTATGTGTCATCTATTGGCTGAGTCATTTATTATATTCAATATAGTTTTCATGATGTTTCCTATACCTTAAGCAACATAGAAAAATATTTTGAAAATTTAATTGAACAAATTTTATTTACAACCAAAAAAATCATTAATTATTTCAGTCATACAAAAGATGTGTTCCATTCTCTTTAAGTAGATGAGTTTCTAGTATTAGGATATATATACACACTAGTTTATATAATGATCATGATAACTTAAAATGAAAATTTTATTTTATTTTCTACCTCAATTTTGCGGCATTGAGATTAAATGTCTCAATAATATTTGTGGTAAAAAATTCAATTATATAGATTAAGTTTAATGTGACATGTGACGAAGATAAATAGATTATCTTGATCTGAAAAATATTACGGGATACTTATTTTGGGCCTAAGAGTAATGATCACATCACAGTTTTGTACGATATTATTACAAGGATGTTAAATCATCCATGAGCACATCCGTGGCCAAACCATATACATCAGAAGTATCATTCCATGAGGAACATTTCTCTAATATGCGAGGTTATAGAATTTGGACATTCCATATAGTATAATGTGGAAGACCTATTGAATATACCATGATATATATAGATGCTTGATAATAATGTGATATCCCATAGACAGAAAATCATTTGTTCGTGGGTCTTGTAAAATATGTATTTTTTTGGGAGTTGGATCTCGTATAAGAATCACATTGTAATATTGATTAATGCTAAATTCAAAAACATAAATAAAAATAAATTCCTTTTCAAATATTTATTATTCTACTTTATTATAATAATGTGACAATGCTTATAATTTATTGTCAATATTGAATTTTAATATCATTTTTCCACAATGATGGGAACCTAGATATGCTATAGAAATATTCATGAAATTATATAACATACGATTCGTTTTCATAAAATGATGGGAAATAGATGATTCTGACCATGTGGTGACGCATGTATATAGTATTAAGAGGCTTCATTTCTTGAGTAATTATATGGAAATCTCCAATACAAGAGTTTGTGCAGTTATTCCAACTAATATGAATTATATATATATATATATATCATTTCATATTCTTATATTTGTATTTTTAATTTTTTATTCAATTGATATACATATTATTTTAGAATATGAGTCATTTACTTTTATTTATAACAATACACAGTTATTTATTTTAATTTTATAAAATTAAGATAATTTTAGTTTATCAAGAATGGTATGGATGTAATGAATAACTCATGAATGGACCTTTCTTGTCCAACACTAGAACATGATATGTCGAGCCATTTTATTGATGTGGAACTATCAAACTATATTCCATCGAGATGTTGAAGGCAATTCTCATTTTAATAAGTCAATTAAGGATATATATATTTATATATACTCATCTTACATGTTTATGGAATGAATATGTGACCTTATTATGAAGATATAGAGATAATGATATTTTATTAAACAGTTAGTATTATTAGGTTATTTCTATCATTATGACACTAATTTCTTTATCTATGTGTTAATTGATGGGATTGAAGATGTTAATCTAGTAATTTAGAATAAATGTCCATATTCCACATTGATAAAGTCATAGAGGGTCACACATATATTGTATCAATTTATCACCATAAATTTATATTCGAATTTAATAGATGGAATACATTTTATTTTCAATTATGAGAAATAATGTTTATTTTATACTTTCTAATTGAAAATATTCTGTCACATATGATAGTCAAATTATAATATATATATATATATATATAATTGAGATTAATATTTAATTAATTAGTCTTATAAATTTCATCAAAGTGAATATAAATTTACAGATTTTGTTATTCTCAAGGAAAAAATAATATCAATTCATTACAGAAATATTTGTTTAGGTATGAAAATATTAAACAAAATTTATTCAAAATATTGTAAAAAAATTATTTATTTATAAAATTAATAATACACACACACACACACACAGACACACACACATATATATATATATATTATTTTGAGGTTTGATAAATTATTAAGACGATGTATAGGACATGCGAATGAGACCATAAAAGTAATTAAAAAAATATAAATATCATTTAAAACCAATTGTTTATTTATTATATTAAATGATAATTAGTTTTCACAATTCATTTAATTCCATGATTTGATAAAAATAACAATTCTATAATTCTTCACTTGGATATTTATTGCATTTATAATGAAATTAATATTTTTAAATTATTTTTCAATTATTGACACTAGGTATATATTAACATGTTATATCGTTTTTATCTATGTCTATTTTTAGGTAGAAGATTCATTTGGTTATGATAAAATTTATGGTTTTATTGTCTAAATGAATAATCTAATTATATATATTCTATGTATATAAAGACAATTCTTTCACATCCTTCCTCCCTCTAAAGATTTATAGAATAATTGAGGTGTTCCATGAAGCATCAACCCTTGTATTCTGATCAAGGGAAATAACATAAAGTCATTGGATAATCCACGATATCACCTTGAGTTCCATTGGTTTCATTTATAGATCATATATGAGACATGGATAAAAACAGATAGAATCTACATAGTATTCTATAAAAAATAATGGTTCATCACATATGGGGTTTGAATAAAAATGACATACAATGAAAAATGATCTCAATAACGGTTTATTTTATTGCTATTGAATTGATTATATAGAAAATGTTAATGAACACATTTTCTTGGTTATATGATTAAATTAATAATTTCTCTAGAAAAATATATTATACATTATGATTCTTAATTATGTTATTCTATATTTTCAATCAATCTGAAAAAAATTTAAATGTGGGATGAGATCTACAAACAATTTCCATGCACCAAAAACCAGAATTATCATGGTAATGATAAGATAAAAATAAATTATGAATGGAATGAATTGAAAATATTTACGAATAATGGATTATATTATTTTTTATATTTTACTTTTAAACATAAAAATTGTATATGTATAAAAAACTATTAAACACTATTGACACAACGCTTTTGAAAGTAAGAGAACTGTCAAAAAATTTATTTTATTAAAATATTTAAATGGACATTATTTAGAATAATTATATTAGTTAATGATTTTATAGATTAATATCCTTGTTATTTTTTAATTAAAAATATAAATTTTAATTCTATAGAAATATATATATTCATGTAGTAAAATTACAAGAATAACTTGGAAAAATATTATATATGTTATTTAATGATTAAAATGATTTAAATATTAATATGAAAAAATTATTTATTTTAAATAAATGATGTTTTATGGCCGATAATATGATATATATTTCATTTAAAACCCAATATATATAGTAATATTACTTTATTAAACCTTAAATACTATGTATTTTTGAAAATTCCTTAAAATATTTACTATTAAAAAAGAAAAAATTAAACCACTAAAAAACACATATATGGTTAGATTATATCAAAATATTCATCCAATATAAATATATAATCATCTCATCTCACCATCACATACTCTTTTGTGACCAAAATCCCTTTACATTAAGAATTTAGGTAGAACCCCAAGAAGGTTACTCGACGATAAAGGTTTCAATTTATAATCCCCTTTCCCCATTCTTATTTTCTTAATTTTTTAGAACATTTTTCAAAAATATCATATTTTCATTCTAAGATTATATTATTATGGAATTAATTACATTTTTATCCAAAAATTATTACATAACTCATGTTTCCCTTAACCAAACTCTTTTACGTAAGTTATTAGTCCATAAATATTCGAGTTTTAATAAACATAAATTTCCATTCCAATTATTCTTATAAATCATTCAATATCAAAAATAAACAAGAAAAATAAACCTATATATATTTTAATATTTTTATTTATTTATTACAAGACTCAAACAATAATATGGTATTCAATTATATAATATCTATTGGAATACATTTCAAGTTATTTTATTGTTACACTGCCTATTCGAAAATTGGACTAGCCCACTATAAGGACTGTTGTACCTTCTTGATTACCATGGGAAATTGAAAATTACTAAGATATAATAAAAATAACAAATTATATATTTCACTATCAAAAAAATTATTATAATATATAAACAAGAAGTGTATCATATCATATATCCAAAATATATCATATGTAAAAAAACCCAAAACAGAAACACCCACAAACTGGATAACGATGTCTAGATGAGAAATCAGAATGAATCATAAAATATAAGATGAATCAACCCATGTTCCCTTTCTTCATGAGTATTTTTCCTCACCATCACAACCATCTAAAATTAAACACGAACCTTGACATTCGACTAATTCATAACAAAGGAAAAAAATACCCAATTAAAAATGTATTATGTAGGAACTAAAGCTATGTAGTTGACTAATATGAATGTATACATCGTATAAGTGGATAAATACATTAGATAATGTTTTAATAAAATTTTAAAACATTTCAAGAAGAAATATTTTCCCATATAAACTCATTCATTATATTTTATTAAAAAACAATGCATATATAAATAAAAAACAAATATAAAATTACATATTTCCTTGAGGTATAATCAGATTAATTAAAAATATAAAAATAGTAAAAATTAATATAATGTGGGAAATTTGGTAAATCAAAAAAAATTAAGCACATAATGTATCCAAAACAAAAAAAGGGAAATCACAACATAAGGGTTTACACAACTGAGAAAAACAAACACTTGCTCGAATAAGTTAAATATAATATCGTCGAACATTGGTTCCATTGAAAGAACACCCCCTATGAAGCATTCCATGTAGATACCTCCCATTTTCTTAAATATACTACGGATCACATATTTTAGTTGTCCTCCATACAAAAGGTGTCACAAATGTTTTATTACATCATCTTCATGTTAATGTAATCATGTTCACAATTCATAAAATAATTTCAATGGAAAATACATTAAATTTAATTCCCAAATATTCATGAATCATTTTATATTGTGATTCTACATTTATAAAAAAAATTAAAATAAATTTCCATTCCAAATTCATCTATAATGAAATTTATCTAACACGTCGTCTTTACTAAAATTGTTTTTAACAAACACACATTTTTAAAAATATATCAAGAGAAACTTATGATAAATTCACCACCCATGGATTTAAATAATTAAATTTCTGAAACCAAGATTAAAAAACATAATAAACTAAATAAATCTATTGGATAAACCATGTGATTGAGAAACCTACCTAATGATAGTGGAAAACCTCACATCCTTTAACAAATGGTGATTAGAATCAAATAAATCAGGTCATCAAAACCCTAGATATGTGAAAATATATATTTAATATCCTATAAAACCATTGCGATATGAATATTAGAACCATGTATTTTCCAAATGAGACATGGGGATGATATATCATGAGTTGATCAAGAGACATTTGGTCAAACTGAATGGAAAACATAAGATACATTGATGAGATCCCCACAAAACCATCATGGATTACCAATGAATCAATGGGGGAGACCATTAGAAACTCATAGAGGTGATTGTACAATATAATAAGGGACTATTAAGAAAATATATTTAAAATTGTAAAATGGAAATTAATTAATTTTATATTTTATTATTTACAGATTCGGTTGCACAGTTAGGCCACATGGTTTGAAAAAATTTGCTAATAATGTAGAAACAACAATCCCATGAAATCCAAGTAACACACTTCCTTGGAAATAACTATATGGTTTGAAAATTCAGGATCCTGTTGTGTGACATACTAGGGATAAAACCAAAAAAATATAAATATTTATCCTGTAAAATTATACTACTGAATAAATCATGCTCAACACATGGAAATAGATACTATAACCAATTGATCAATATCACATGTTTACAACATTATTATCATTAACCATGTTCCAAACTCCTTATACTAGCATGTTTTCCCTAAAACATCATATTTTCACCCCTTTAGTCACTAAATCCACTCAAACATCATTGGAAATGAACCAAGACTGAAATAAATCATACCAATGACTCGGTTGGTGTAAAATTACACAACACCATAAAATATTTCATTCCCCAAAAATGTTCACAATTATAAAACCAAAAAGAGATCTGTCTAGACTTGCATCATTAATTCCTATTGATGCAATGTCTCATGGTCTTCCTAAGGACACATCCATCATACTCATTCCAATGGTACAATTATTCCATGTATCACATTATCATTTAGGTCCAATATCATTAAATTCTTTCCAATCATTGATGAGTTTGTTCAAATTTCAACACCCTCCCACTTGATCACATGGGGTAAATTGTACTGGAATCTCTTCTGTTGGGTAACATGAAACAAATTATTAATAGAATAATCATGATAAGGTATAACCAATAGAATATCCATTGTCCTTAGTTTCTCCATAATGTCAAAAAAATTTACATAATAATTTTATAACAAACCATGCCTATAGAAACATATATTTTCTAACCAAAGTTAAAAACTATGAAAAAACAAATAACATACATAATGCTCCAATGGATTATGATATAAGTTAAAATATTATTTTTGGTAATTATAGTTTACTAGAAACCATTTCACAATAAATATCATGATATTTGAAATCTCATTGGTGATTCTTGGTTTAACCATGGACCATTCTCTGACCACTTCCTAATAAACATGAAATCTAAATGGCCTCTCTAACAGTACATCAAATGAATTCATCCTAATAAGAAAACAATCATTATTGGAAAACTCAATTAAAGGCATATTATTCTTCCCTGAATTACCAATGTCAAGTACACTTGTACAAAACATGTAATCTGGGAATTGGATATCCTTCTCATAACATACATTTATCTAGTTTTCATATTCCATGATCAAATACAATTGATAACCCATCATCATCTAAAATACACTCCAAAACTAGAATATAATAGGAAGGGTCTTATACAAAATGATTTCAGAGAGAACACAATGAAGCCTAATGAAATATTTTATATAGAATTTCCTATGATCCTCTACCATTTTCAACTAAATAAAAAGTAAAAAAATTCACTAATTTCCTGATGCAATCAATATTCACACATATCACATCCTTACCACGATGATTTTCAGGTTTCCCGATAATGAATTATTTTTCTATATGATGAAATTTTTAAACTAAAATGTATATAGTCTAAAACAACAAATTAAGAATATGATGTTTTTCCTTAATTCTATTACATGTAAGGAACCAAGACACCAAATCGCAAATCTATTTCCTCATTAATTTCTATCGGTAATTATCTTTCATTTCATGATACATTTTCGTAGAACTAGGTTTAATTAAAATATTATATCGACAATTTATATCTACAAATTGTAGTGTAAAATTCTTTATAACTACCATCCAATATGTGAAAGGTAAATCCCAAATGATATTTGGAGACCAGTTAACCATGGTCTCACAACTATAAGTAATTCCATTAAAACCGTCAAAATATGAATCCTCTAATGGTACAAGTCAAATTTTTTCAACTATATATAAGACAACATGACTAAAAGAAATGAATACCTATCATTCCACTCAATCTTCATCCCATTGAATATAAAAAAATATCCCCATAATGAACTAATATATCACTGAGTCAGATATTTTCATGAGTTAAAATCATTACTCCCAATTTATCTAGCTGCCTGATTCCATCTATAATAATATATGGAAAATTAATTATAAATATATTGGTGGTAATACACCATGAATCCTAATCTAAATATGAGACCCCTCTAAGTAAAGATATATATGTAAAATTATTATAGTTTCAATATACTATAAAAATATTATGGAAGTGATTATTCCTCATGTCATATGATAATTAATTATAAACACCTAATACCAATCCAGAATGGGTCATTTATACTCATGTTGAAGTAAAAACATATCAATAAGCTTTTACATGTCACCCTTTCCTCATAACACAATAAAAACCCATACCTAAGGAATACTAGTAATCATCATAACCCTATACCACCTATTGAATAATTAATATTGGAGATGAGGTCAATCTCACATTAAACACTTAAAAATATCTCTCACCTTGACTGCTTAAATGAAAACATTTTTCATAATTAGATAACATTGTCAATGTAGGAAAACTCATAGAGAATTCCCAAATAAATCACATCGACTTACATGATATTCCCATAAAACTATGGATATGGAAAACATTTTTGGACATCCCATATGTTATCTTCTCTTGAATCTTTTTATGATCCAAAAATACAAACTTCTCAAAAATCACATGAATTACATATGTTACCAATTTTTAAACAAAAACTAACATTTCAATTGGTTTCTATAAATAAAATTTACATTTTATTATCCAATTTATGATATTTAAATTCATATCATTATCCTTCTATAATATATAATATATTATGAAATTGTACACAAAGATAACCATGAATGTATTTAGGATCTGATGGATTATTTCATTCATGTAAACCCTAAACCCTACACGAGCATTGGGAAGGTCATGTGACATGACCATATACTCATATCATCAGTATATAATTTTAAATTCCATCATTATAATATCATTATTATGTACCCTTAATTTATGGTAGAACAATTATATTTTGTTCATTGATATCCAATAGGTTACCCTAACCGGATTAAAAGGGTATTCTATCCTTGTAAAGGGATATTTTTTTAACAGTCACCTAGTGTAGTATCAACAGTAAATATAACGAATGATATTCCCATATACCTTTACTACAAATATAGCTAGATATTCTAGAGGTGATATGTTTTTTGAAAAATAATCCACTTAGACTCAAAATCCTCATAATGAACCTTGAGTTCCATAAATTCACTGGGCTCTATTCGGTATAAAGGAATATAGATGTTTCTAAACCAAGAAAGCATGTCTATGGAAAACTTTAATACCATTTTCTGATGAAACACTGGGAAATATTCTATAGAAAAATATAGATACATACTCACAACAATTGGAAGAGGTCCCCAAATATTGTTTTTCAATAGCATCATGGAACATTACGATCAACCAGAATGATATGACCTCAACTGTAAGAACAATAAGATGTTCTCATCCTGACATGGGATCCCACTAACCCTGAAATACATGAATGAATCTATTAAATGAAATAGAGTATACATGATTCCAATGAAAATATTCAATAAATAATTTATATCTAATATTATAATATTTTCCAATGATTATGTAATGGAATTCACATTCAAGAATAAAAAAACATTATAATTTTTTTTAATAATCATAAATTGATAATCAGGTCATCTGAAACCCATCTCAAACATCTTTCCCAAAGGTGTAGGAAGATTCATTATTAAAAGAATATGCTCAGAGCATGATCCCAATGAATTGGTATCATTATAAAAGAATAATAAATGATTTTCATCAATATAAAATGTGTCGGTAACAATAGAAGTTGAAAAAAATATTGTACCTCTCAGATTTGTCAGTCATACCTATGAACAAGAATGTGTTAGCTCTTGTGGATAGAGATATTCATATTTACATTTATATTTTTTCAAAACATAATAATAATCCATACTGTGATAATGAGATCCCACCACTTTTTTTGAATGACATCTAAACTGATTTACCATGGTTAATGTGCATCCAAATATACTCCCCTAAGATGATCTCTCACAAAAACAAAAAAGATGACCATATTCCCACACATGTGATCTTTCATGGGTTATAAAATAATTTTTTTTGGAGCTTCCCATTTTTTTCAAACTCTTCATAGAACACCAAACTCTTTCATAATGTCTATTATGTACTGTGACCATCACCTCATGGATGGTCACCCTGCTTTTCTTCAGTATAGAAATCAATACATGGCTACCTCATTCTCTATCTAATTATTCACATTGAATGGTCACTCCATCTCTATCAACCTCACATATTTCTTATTTATATGAATCCTTCGTGATTGTGCGTAGGAACATAAGAAACTTCATTGAATAAATATATTTCTTAAAAACCATTGTGAACCTAAGTTCCATTATATAGATAATAAAAACAAGATCCAGAGGTAGCTTCTCCAAATCAATAAATTGAGTAGTGTACTACATTACAGGATGATTTCCACACTCTATATAAATAATCGTTCATGTATTTTCAGATAAAAATTTCCTCAGGATTTAAATTTTTATTGGCATATTTCTTTTATGTGTACCACCTCAGTTCTTCATCAAACTGGTCTGAAATAATATATTTCCACCACTTCCTTCCCCGTACTTCAAGAATTCATGCTGAAAAATAACCTTGGATTCTTCTAGTGTTATTAGGAAGTATAAAATTCTCTAAATCCTAAAATATACATTCATATTACCACCACTTCTTTCCCCATCCAGTTCTTTACAACACACATAAACATTATTTATTACATAAATTATTCTCTTGATACAATATGAAATATCGATAGGTATAGTTTCATTTTCTCTTAGGAAAATTACATAAAAACATAAATCATAAAACACATTATCTTTATTGAAAATATCCTTTATAGGAACAAAACATTTCTTAGTACATAACCTTTCATGGGATTACAAGAGTAAATGTATAAGAAAATGGTGATCTATAAAGCCCATTAAGGGAGGAAACATGGAATAACATGATTAATACTATACATTATTGTAAATAGGAAATAAAATGGAGAAAATAGAAACATTAACATAAAGGCATGATATATCATGATTATCAATATATGGTAATGTGGAAGCAATACATAACATGGTATTCGCATGAGCCAAGGCTCATTACACATGGATCATGAAGAAAAATTCATTGCCCATGAATTAGAAGGAGTAAACCCTCATTTCACTTGAATTAGAATGAGTAATACCTTTTTTCACTTGGCTTATTGATATACTAATTGATTCCCAATGAATTAGAGTTCTATCAAGACACACCCTTCATAATAATTTCATTTCATGCATAAGTGAACTACATGAATCATACAACATGGAATAATTCATCATAATTTATTCCACAATAAAGGGACGTAGAATAAATTCATGAATATTTATTATCAATAAGTAAATGTCAATAATTTTTAATACCAATGATAGATAAATTGTTATGATATTCAATATATAATAAAATTGGTTGGGAAAATCGCTGTGCATTTTCTACAGTGTAACTATATGACATAAAAATTCATAAAAATTATTTATGAGAGGAAAAGAGGTGTATCATCATATATACATGAAATATAATGTAAGGGGGTCATATATAAAAACATACCAACATATATAATGGAATTTATAATCATTATATGAAATAATAGCTTGAATTAAAATGAGGAGAGAGAAAATACTAACAGAATTTCAACATTGTAATGGGTGTACATGGGAGGAATTAATGTGATAGAAAGATGTCTCTAGAAATTTAAAACATATGTAGTGGAACATAATAGAGGTTATAAATCATACCCACTATTTTTATTTGATGTTAAATGGGTATTACAACATAAGGAAACAAGGATAAAAATGAAGAAAGGAAGGAATCCCTATCTTGGAAGTGTTATCCCAAAGGATTTAGAGAGGCTTGTGTGAGGCTTCGTGGGGGATTGGGGAGCCTTGGGATGATTTTGATAGAGGTTGGTAGTGGTTTTTCTAGCTCCAATAGAATTTAGTGAAAAGGAAGTGGGATATTGGGTGGATTTATATATTAAAAGATAGAGAATTCTTTATAATTTTGGTTTGGGACACCATACATTAATCAAATCTAAACCACAAACTAGCCCATGGGGGTTTCCCAAGTTTTTTTCTAGAGGGGAGTGGAAAAAATAATTTTTTATTTCCAATTACCTAAAATCATAAAATATTAGACATGCTTATGTGGAGGTGAGTCATACTATCAAGGAAATAAATTTAAAAAGTTAAAATGTTTTATAACTCTTGGATGGTCCACTAAATTTTTGTAAAATAAATAAAACATACCCAAAATATAAATTATATTAATGTAAAAACATATATTGGTAGAAAATAAAATTTACATAATTTTATTACGTCACTTTTATGTCATTAGGTTTTCATAAAACACATTATATATTTAAACAATACTAAATTTTTACCCAAAAATAGGATTATCTTAGGAAATTATGTAAAATTATCCATTGGATAATTTTGACCTTATGATTACAAATATAATATTTATTTTATCATAAAGTTTTTCTAAATATGTGAATTTTTAATTTTAATATAAAAACTGACATTTATCTAAAATTCATGGGTTTTGGCAAAAACAACTTTAAAAATTTAATAAAAATATCAATTATATTCAAAAAAATTATACAATAATTTAAATTTAATAAAACGTAATTTAGTAATAATATTTCATTAAAATATTATTTAATTAAAAAATCCATAATTTGATCAAAAAAATTATTAATTCAATATTAACTAAAAAATGGTATTTTTCCATTAAAAACTATTTAAAATGAAACATTAATAAAATCAATGTATATTCTCGATAGAAATATAATTTACATAATCATAGTTCTAGTGTCTTGTTGAATAACCCTATATAACACACGCATAAGACCAAAGAGTATGGTGTGCAGTGGTGACAGATTTTTTGGGTGGCTTGGATAACATCTCTCGGGTGGTAATCTATATCAACTTCCACTTATACCATTGGCCACCAAAAAAAATAATTTTTTTTATTAAAATCCACTTTAAGGACAAGTGGGAAACCATCGTTCGGAAAACCATGACCACTACGTGCTAAAGGATCTCACAAAATTAATAAACACCAGACTGAGGTTATTTGAATCAACCACACTATATAATTCCCAGTGCCTAGTGATAACCTATGTGTTTGGATTCTCCCTAAGCAGTTCTTTGAGATGAGAGATCGTCCTGTCTATTGTCTAAATGTATTCTTCCAAAGATATTTTTCCTTTATTGAAACCCCAAGCAATTATTCGATCTTGCGTGTCGATCCACGGTTCCTACTCCTTAGTGGACTCAACATGGAACCTTCTTTTATTAATTCTTGAAATTTCCTCAATTGAGGATTTGGGCCACATTTCTTTCTCAATAATTTCTTCGTGGGAGTGAAATATGAGCTCCAGAAAATCCCATACTTCTTCTTCTATTACCTTTGGTTCTCTACTTATCACTGTTATCTCTGTCTTTCCGGGCCTTTTCTTCCTTGCTTCAACTTTTCTTGGCTGACCTTGTTTCCATTGGTTTTGGAAATTTAGTATAGTCTTTTCATCCCTTTTCTTTTTTTCCCGGAACTACAATGTATTTTCCAGAGTCACACTTTTCTTTTAGACCCTTCTTCCTTCTTGGGCTGTGAGGGCCTTTCCCTTGAATATGATCCCAGCTTTCCACTGAAATTTGACTAAAGCTATCGGCACTGGAATCATCCTCCTCATGAGACATTACTAGATCACGATCCACCAGACTATCAAAGCGGTTCATTAGCTCAACCCTTGAGCCCTTAGTGGGAGGCCTCAACCCAAACTGCTTGCTCGGCTCACTGGGGGACCTCTTGTATTCCCCTACATATGTAACCTTTAGATAGGATGGTGGTTGGAGAATGTTTGGGTCCAAGGGACCCAACACACTCCCCTCCTCTAGACTCCTTATACTAGGAACTGTATGATCAACCTTAGACACCTTCTGTATCCTAGGAGGCTCATCCACCCTGCCCTCATCAGTCCTCCCATTATTAGTGTGGTGCACCTCGGTAGATAGAGCCACCTCCTTTGAATTCCCAGGAGGTTCAGCCTCTATGCCACCCTCTATTTCATCATATTCATGCTCACATTGAGTGAGTTTCATCATCTCCACTGAAGACCTGGAAGCACAAGTCTACTTAGAACCACTACGGGCCTGTTGTTCCTCAATTGCTCCCGACTCCTTCAACGATACACCCAGGTCCTTCTTTAGATGATCAAAGACATCATCCACCATTGGATTTTAGTTCAACCTCCTTCCTTAATTTTTATGGAAGAAGGAGGATCAGAGGTCCCCTAAGACCCCCTAAAACAACCTCGGTCCACAACAGCATCCTCCTTCTCTGCGAGGGCTCCAACAGGTAAATTACTTACATCAATGGTGCCATCCTTCATTATATTGGGAGCACCAGACCAGGGTCGACCAGAGAGGCTTCGTCGGCTCCTGGAGACATCATGTCCTATGCAGAAACAACCCAAGTAATTAGTATTTATTAAAGATTTATATTTCTTCTAATCATGAGATCACTATAAAACAATTATATTATCTATGGTAAAAATTATTGACATAATTTTGAAATCCAAATACAGAAAACAATGTTTTTTAATAAGTTTTTCTATATCCATAATAATTCATTTAATTTGATCAATAGGAATTTTTATTAGTGAATGTTTTGGTCGTTAGAATATTCTACCTTATGAAATTTCACCCTTGAAATTTCATTTTACATTCTATGACACAAACAGGTGCAGGTATATTTCCTCCATTGCCTCTTCCATTACACTTGTCACCTCTTTGTACTTATAGCTTCAACATATTACCTTGACTAAGTGGGATGTCTTGTTACATAGAACATTATCTCTATGATCCAAGATCTTCACTGGTTGCTCCTCTTAGGAAATACCATCCTCAAAATATACTACCTCTGAAGAGATTACATGTGAAGGGTATTGTATGTACATCCTTAAGAGTGATACATGAAATAAATAATTTAATTTGGCCATTGTAGAAGGATGTTCTAGTCGATAGGACACATCCCCGACATGATCATGAAGATCGAAGTGGTTGATGTACCTAGGGCTTAAATTCCTTTTCCTTCCAAACCTCATGACCTTATTCCAAGGATATATGCATAAAAATGTCATGTATCTAAGTTTGAACTCAAGGACTTTTTGACAGTTATATTCATACCTCTTATATTATCTTTGGGCTTCCTTGATATGCTGCTGAATAGTTTTCACCTTCTCCATCATTTAATCGACCATTTCAGATCCTAGATGATTATTCTCACCTACATCTCCCCAACACGTAGGTGTTATTCACTTTTTTCCATAAAGGGATTTATATTTAGGGATTTAGATGCTCATGTGGAAACTGTTAATGTTAGTGAATTCAACTAGTGGAAGATGTTTGTCCCATCTTGTGTTGATGTCCATTGAACTTGATCTTAACATTTCTTCTAGTGTATGAATAGTTTTCTCATATTGGTCATCCATTTGAGGTTGATAGGCTGTAATAAAGTTTAGTTTAGTGTTTAGTGCATGTTGAAGACTTTTCCAGAACATCGTGGTGAATTTCAGATCAAGATCAGATACAATAGATAGTGATACTAAATGAATCTTAAAGAAATCTCTTATTTAAATCCATGCAAGTTGATATAAAGATAACTTTTCTAAAATTGTCATAAATTTTTCTGTCTCCATAAGACGATCCACAACGACCCATATAGCATTGTTAACTCTGGATGTCCTTGGAATTCCAGGGACAGATTCTACTGTAATGTTCTCCCACTAACATGTTGTTATGGGTAGTGGTTGCATCATACCCTTATAATATTTCCTCTCTTACTGAACATATTGACATTACATGTGCTTTGATTTATATTCAACAATATCCCTTTTCATTTTGTCCCACTTAATGTTTTCTCGATTATCTTGATACATCATTGTTCTTCCTGAGTTAATAGAGATGGTTGATCTTTTTGAGTTATCTAGAAGCTCATTCATTATCTCTAGATCAGATGGTATATATAAATGTGACCAAAATATCCAAATTCTATAAATGTCAACCATGAACTCGAAAGATTTATCATTTTTGAAAGCATCCACCATTTTCAGATTTCATCATCCTTTCTTTGAGTGTCCATTATTTTCTCCATGATAGATGGTTGAGAGGTCATTTGAGAAACGATTGATGATATTAATCCCTTAATGATTCCCATTACGTTCTATTTAAATATAAGATGATTGGATCGGTTTCATTCTCATCATTGATAATGATGACATATCCATTCTACAAAGACCATCTACCCCGTTTTTTGCCTAACCGGGATGGTAGTGGATTGAGATGTCTTAATATTGACAACCATATCTATCTTTGTTGGCCCATATTAATATCTCTTTGCTGTGAATATATATTTGAGGATCTTGTGATCACTATATATCTCTACCCTATCCCCAAATAGATAATGCCACCAGATTTTCATCACCATGATCATAGTCGCCAACACTAGATCATGTGTGGGATAGTTTGAATCGTGGATTTCTAGGTTCCTTGAGGCATATGTTGTAACTTTATCATTTTTCAATAGCACGAAACCTAAACCCCTCCTTGAAGCATCACAGTACACAACAATGAGTTTGTCATTTTTTGGGAGGGTGAGTACTGGTTTTTTGATCAGCCTCCTTTTAAACTCCTTGAAGCTCCCTTCGTATTCATCACTCCAAGGAAACATTACATCATTATTATATAGCTTGGTAAGAACGTTGGATAATCCTATGAATTGGTATCATTATAAAAGAATAAGAAATGATTTTAATAAATATAAAATATGTTAGTAACTATAGAATATTAAATAAATATTGTACCTCTCAGATTTTTCAGTCATACCTACGACCTAGAATGTGTTAACTCTAGTGGATAGAGATATTCATATTTACATTTATCTTTTTTTTAAAACATAATATTAACCCATACTGTTATGATAAGATCCCACTACTATTTATGAATGACATATAAATATATTTCCCATGGTTAATGTGAATCCAAATATACTCCCTTAAGATGATCTATCACAAAAACAAAAAATATGACCATATTCCCACACATGTGATCTTTCATGGGTTATAAAATAATTTTTTTTGGAGGTTCCCATTTTTTTCAAACTCTTCATAGAACACCAAACTCATTCATAATGTCTATTATATACTGTGGCCATCACCTCATGGATGGTCACCCTGCTTTTTTTCAGTATAGAAATCAATACATGGCTACCTCATGCTCTATATAATTCTCTACATTGAATGGTCACTCCATCTCTATCGACCTCACATATTTCTTATTTATATGCATCCTTCGTGGTTGTGCGTAGGAACATAAGAAACATCATAGAATGAATATATTTCCTAAAAACCATTGTGAACCTAAGTGCCATTATATAGATAATAAAAACAAGATCTAGAGGTCGCTTCTCCAAATAAATAAATTGAGTAGTGTACTACATTTCAGGATGATTTCCACACTCTAAATAAATAATCGTTCATGTATTTTCTGCTAAAAATTTCTTCCAAATTAAAATTTTTATTGGACTATTTCTTTTATGTGTACCACCTCAGTTCTTCATCAAATTGGTCTGAAATAATATATTTCCACCACTTCCTTCCCCATCCTTCAAGAAATCATGCTGAAAAATAACCTTGGATTATTCTAGTGTTATTAGTAAGTATAAAATTCTCTAAATCCTAAAATATCCATTCATATTACCACCACTTACTTCCCCATCCAGTTCTTTACAACACACATAAACATTATTTATTACATAAATTATTCTCTTGATACAATATGAAATATCGATAGGTATAGTTTCATTTTCTCTTAGGAAAATTACATAAAAACATAAATCATAAAACACATTATCATTATTGAAAATATCCTTTATAGGAACAAAACATTTCTTAGTACATAACCTTTCATGGGATTACAAGAGTAAATGTATAAGAAAATGGTGATCTATAAAGCCCATTAAGGGAGGTAACATGGAATAACATGATTAATACTATACATTATTGTAAATAGGAAATAAAATGGAGAAAATAGAAACATTATCATAAAGGCATGATATATCATGATTATCAATATATGGTAATGTGGAAGCAATACATAACATGGTATTCGCATGAGCCAAGGCTCATTACACATGGATCATGAAGAAAAATTCATTGCCCATGAATTAGAAGGAGTAAACCCTCATTTCACTTGAATTAGAATGAGTAATACCTTTTTTCACTTGGCTTATTGATATACTAATTGATTCCCAATGAATTAGAGTTCTATCAAGACACACCCTTCATAATAATTTCATTTCATGCATAAGTGAACTACATGAATCATACAACATGGAATAATTCATCATAATTTATTCCACAATAAAGGGACGTAGAATAAATTCATGAATATTTATTATCAATAAGTAAATGTCAATAATTTTTAATACCAATGATAGATAAATTGTTATGATATTCACTATATAATAAAATTGGTTGGGAAAATCGCTGTGCATTTTCTACAGTGTAACTATATGACATAAAAATTCATAAAAATTATTTATGAGAGGAAAAGAGGTGTATCATCATATATACATGAAATATAATGTAAGGGGGTCATATATAAAAACATACCAACATATATAATGGAATTTATAATCATTATATGAAATAATAGCTTGAATTAAAATGAAGAGAGAGAAAATACTAACAGAATTTCAGCATTGTAATGGGTGTACATGGGAGGAATTAATGTGATAGAAAGATGTCTCTAGAAATTTAAAACATATGTAGTGGAACATAATAGAGGTTATTAATCATACCCACTATTTTTATTTGATGTTAAATGGGTATTACAACATAAGGAAACAAGGATAAAAATGAAGAAAGGAAGGAATCCCTATCTTGGAAGTGTTATCCCAAAGGATTCAGAGAGGCTTGTGTGAGGCTTCGTGGGGGATTGGGGAGCCTTGGGATGATTTTGAGAGAGGTTGGTAGTGGTTTTTCTAGCTCCAATAGAATTTAGTGAAAAGGAAGTGGGATATTGGGTGGATTTATATAGTAAAAGTTAGAGAATTCTTTATAATTTTGGTTTGGGACACCATACATTAATCAAATCTAAACCACAAACTAGCCCATGGGGGTTTCCCATGTTCTTTTCTAGAGGGGAGTGGAAAAAATAATTTTTTATTTCCAATTACCTAAAATCATAAAATATTAGACATGCTTATGTGGAGGTGAGTCATACTATCAAGGAAATAAATTTAAAAAGTTAAAATGTTTTATAACTCTTGGATGGTCTACTAAATTTTTGTAAAATAAATAAAACATACCCAAAATATAAATTATATTAATGTAAAAACATATATTGGTAGAAAATAAAATTTACATAATTTTATTACGTCACTTTTATGTCATTAGGTTTTCATAAAACACATTATATATTTAAACAATACTAAATTTTTACCCAAAAATAGGATTATCTTAGGAAATTATGAAAAATTATCCATTGGATAATTTTGACCTTATGATTACAAATATAATATTTATTTTATCATAAAGTTTTTCTAAATATGTGAATTTTTAATTTTAATATAAAAACTGACATTTATCTAAAATTCATGGGTTTTGACAAAAACAGCTTTAAAAATTTAATAAAAATATCAATTGTATTCAAAAAAATTATACAATAATTTAAATTTAATAAAACGTAATTTAGTAATAATATTTCATTAAAATATTATTTAATTAAAAAATCCATAATTTGATCAAAAAAATTATTAATTCAATATTAACTAAAAAATGGTATTTTTCCATTAAAAACTATTTAAAATGAAACATTAATAAAATCAATATATATTCTCGATAGAAATATAATTTACATAATCATAGTTCTAATGTCTTGTTGAATAACCCAATATAACACACGCATAAGACCAAAGAGTATGGTGTGCAGTGGTGACAGATTTTTTGGGTGGCTTGGATAACATCTCTCGGGTGGTAATCTATATCAACTTCCACTTATACCATTGGCCACCAAAAAAAATAATTTTTTTTATTAAAATCCACTTTAAGGACAAGTGGGAAACCATCGTTCGGAAAACCATGACCACTACGTGCTAAAGGATCTCACAAAATTAATAAACACCAGACTGAGGTTATTTGAATCAACCACACTATATAATTCCCAGTGCCTAGTGATAACCTATGTGTTTGGATTCTCCCTAAGCAGTTCTTTGAGATGAGAGATCGTCCTGTCTATTGTCTAAATGTATTCTTCCAAAGAAATTTTTCCTTTATTGAAAACCCAAGCAATTATTCGATCTTGCGTGTTGATCCACGGTTCCTACTCCTTAGTGGACTCAACATGGAACCTTCTTTTATTAATTCTTGAAATTTCCTCAATTGAGGATTTGGGCCACATTTCTTTCTCAATAATTTCTTCGTGGGAGTGAAATATGAGCTCCAGAAAATCCCATACTTCTTCTTCTATTACCTATGGTTCTCTACTTATATCACTGTTATCTCTGTCTTTCTGGGCCTTTTCTTCCTTGCTTCAACTTTTCTTGGCTGCCCTTGTTTCCATTGGTTTTGGAAAGTTAGTATAGACTTTTCATCCCTTTGCTTTTTTTCCCGGAACTACAATGTATTTTCCAGAGTCACACTTTTCTTTTAGACCCTTCTTCCTTCTTGGGCTGTGAGGGCCTTTCCCTTGAATATGATCCCAGCTTTCCACTGAAATTTGACTAAAGCTATCGGCACTGGAATCATCCTCCTCATGAGACATTACTAGATCACGATCCACCAGACTATCAAAGCGGTTCATTAGCTCAACCCTTGAGCCCTTAGTGGGAGGCCTCAACCCAAACTGCTTGCTCGGCTCACTGGGGGACCTCTTGTATTCCCCTACATATGTAACCTTTAGATAGGATGGTGGTTGGAGAATGTTTGGGTACTAGGGACCCAACACACTCCCCTCCTCTAGACTCCCTATACTAGGCACTGTATGATCAACCTTAGACACCTTCTGTATCCTAGGAGGCTCATCCACCCTGCCCTCATCAGTCCTCCCATTATCAGTGTGGTGCACCTCGGTAGATAGAGCCACCTCCTTTGAATTCCCAGGAGGTTCAGCCTCTATGCCACCCTCTATTTCATCACATTCATGCTCACATTGAGTGAGTTTCATCATCTCCACTGAAGACCTGGAAGCACAAGTCTACTTAGAACCACTACGGGCCTGTTGTTCCTCAATTGCTCCCGACTCCTTCAACGATACACCCAGGTCCTTCTTTAGATGATCAAAGACATCATCCACCATTGGATTTTAGTTCAACCTCCTTCCTTAATTTTTATGGAAGAAGGAGGATCAGAGGTCCCCTAAGACCCCCTAAAACAACCTCGGTCCACAACAGCATCCTCCTTCTCTGCGAGGGCTCCACCAGGTAAATTACTTACATCAATGGTGCCATCCTTCATTATATTGGGAGCACCAGACCAGGGTCGACCAGAGAGGCTTCGTCGGCTCCTGGAGACATCATGTCCTATGCATAAACAACCCGAGTAATTAGTATTTATTAAAGAATTATATTTCTTCTAATCATGAGATCACTATAAAACAATTATATTATCTATGGTAAAAATTATTGACATAATTTTGAAATCCAATTACAGAAAACAATGTTTTTTAATAAGTTTTTCTATATCCATAATAATTCATTTAATTTGATCAATAGGAATTTTTATTAGTGAATGTTTTGGTCGTTAGAATATTCTACCTTATGAAATTTCACCCTTGAAATTTCATTTTACATTCTATGACACAAACAGGTGCAGGTATATTTCCTCCATTGCCTCTTCCATTACACTTGTCACCTCTTTGTACTTATAGCTTCAACATATTACCTTGACCAAGTGGGATGTCTTGTTACATAGAACATTATCTCTATGATCCAAGATCTTCACTGGTTGCTCCTCTTAGGAAATACCATCCTCAAAATATACTACCTCTGAAGAGATTACATGTGAAGGGTATTGTATGTACATCCTTAAGAGTGATACATGAAATAAATAATTTAATTTGGCCATTGTAGAAGGATGTTCTAGTCGATAGGACCCATCCCCGACATGATCATGAAGATCGAAGTGGTTGATGTACCTAGGGCTTAAATTCCTTTTCCTTCCAAACCTCATGACCTTATTCCAAGGATATATGCATAAAAATGTCATGTATCTAACTTTGAACTCAAGGTCTTTTTGACAGTTATGTTCATACCTCTTATATTATCTTTGGGCTTCCTTGATATGCTGCTGAATAGTTTTCACCTTCTCCATCATTTAATCGACCATTTTAGATCCTAGATGATTATTCTCACCTACATCTCCCCAACACGTAGGTGTTATGCACTTTTTTCCATAAAGGGATTTATATTTAGGGATTTAGATGCTCATGTGGAAACTGTTAATGTTAGTGAATTCAACTAGTGGAAGATGTTTGTCCCATCCTGCGTTGATGTCCATAGAACTTGATCTTAACATTTCTTCTAGTGTATGAATAGTTTGCTCATATTGGTCATCCATTTGAGGTTGATAGGCTGTAATAAAGTTTAGTTTAGTGTTTAGTGCATGTTGAAGACTTTTCCAGAACATCGTGGTGAATTTCAGATCAAGATCAGATACAATAGATAGTGATACTAAATGAATCTTAAAGAACTCTCTTATTTAAATCCATGCAAGTTGATATAAAGATAACTTTTCTAAAATTGTCATAAATTTATCTGTCTCCATAAGACGATCCACAACGACCCATATAGCATTGTTAACTCTGGATGTCCTTGGAATTCCAGGGACAGATTCTACTGTAATGTTCTCCCACTAACATGTTGTTATGGGTAGTGGTTGCATCATACCCTTATAATATTTCCTCTCTTACTGAACATATTGACATTACATGTGCTTTGATTTATATTCAACAATATCCCTTTTCATTTTGTCCCACTTAATGTTTTCACGATTATCTTGATACATCATTGTTCTTCCTGAGTTAATAGAGATGGTTGATCTTTTTGAGTTATCTAGAAGCTCATTCATTATCTCTAGATCAGATGGTATATATAAATGTGACCAAAATATCAAAATTCTATAAATGTCAACCATGAACTCGAAAGATTTATCATTTTTGAAAGCATCCACCATTTTCAGATTTCATCATCCTTTCTTTGAGCGTCCATTATTTTCTCCATGATAGATGGTTGAGAGGTCATTTGAGAAACGATTGATGATATTAATCACTTAATGATTCCCATTACGTTCTATTTAAATATAAGATGATTGGATCGGTTTCATTCTCATCATTGATAATGATGACATATCCATTCTACAAAGACCATCTACCCCCTTCTTTGCCTAACCGGGATGGTAGTGGACTGAGATGTCTTAATATTGACAACCATATCTATCTTTGTTGGCCCATATTAATATCTCTTTGCTGTGAATATATATTTGAGGATCTTGTGATCACTATATATCTCAACCCTATCCCCAAATAGATAATGCCACCAGATTTTCATCACCATGATCATAGTCGCCAACACTAGATCATGTGTGGGATAGTTTGAATCGTGGATTTCTAGGTTCCTTGAGGCATATGATGTAACTTTATCATTTTTCAATAGCACGAAACCTAAACCCCTCCTTGAAGCATCACAGTACACAACAGTGAGTTTGTCATTTTTTGGGAGGGTGAGTACTGGTTTTTTGATCAGCCTCCTTTTAAACTCCTTGAAGCTCCCTTTGTATTCATCACTCCAAGGAAACATTACATCATTATGATATAGCTTGGTAAGAACGTTGGATAATCCTATGAATTGGTATCATTATAAAAGAATAAGAAATGATTTTAATAAATATAAAATATGTCAGTAACTATAGAATATTAAATAAATATTGTACCTCTCAGATTTTTCAGTCATACCTACGACCTAGAATGTGTTAACTCTAGTGGATAGAGATATTCATATTTACATTTATCTTTTTTTTAAAACATAATATTAACCCATACTGTTATGATAAGATCCCACTACTATTTATGAATGACATATAAATATATTTCCCATGGTTAATGTGAATCCAAATATACTCCCTTAAGATGATCTATCACAAAAACAAAAAATATGACCATATTCCCACACATGTGATCTTTCATGGGTTATAAAATAATTTTTTTTGGAGGTTCCCATTTTTTTCAAACTCTTCATAGAACACCAAACTCATTCATAATGTCTATTATATACTGTGGCCATCACCTCATGGATGGTCACCCTGCTTTTTTTCAGTATAGAAATCAATACATGGCTACCTCATGCTCTATCTAATTCTCTACATTGAATGGTCACTCCATCTCTATCGACCTCACATATTTTTTATTTATATGCATCCTTCGTGGTTGTGCGTAGGAACATAAGAAACATCATAGAATGAATATATTTCCTAAAAACCATTGTCAACCTAAGTGCCATTATATAGATAATAAAAAGAAGATCTAGAGGTCGCTTCTCCAAATCAATAAATTGAGTATTGTACTACATTTCAGGATGATTTCCACACTCTAAATAAATAATAGTTCATGTATTTTCAGCTAAAAATTTCTTCCAAATTAAAATTTTTATTGGACTATTTCTTTTATGTGTACCACCTCAGTTCTTCATCAAATTGGTCTGAAATAATATATTTCCACCACTTCCTTCCCCATCCTTCAAGAAATCATGCTGAAAAATAACCTTGGATTCTTCTAGTGTTATTAGTAAGTATAAAATTCTCTAAATCCTAAAATATCAATTCATATTTCCACTACTTACTTCCCCATCCAGTTCTTTACAACACACTTAAACATTATTTATTACATAAATTATTCTCTTGATACAAT
This sequence comes from Viscum album, assembly GCA_963277665.1. NCBI lineage: Eukaryota > Viridiplantae > Streptophyta > Magnoliopsida > Santalales > Viscaceae > Viscum > Viscum album. The sequence goes on along the minus strand of OY728152.1, from coordinate 350,350,556 downwards.
ATGAAATATCGATAGGTATAGTTTCATATTCTCTTAGTAACATTACATAACAAAATAAAACATAAAACACATTATCTTTATTGAAAACATCCTTTATAGGAACAAAACATTTATTCGTACATAACATTTCATGGGATTACAAGAGTAAATGTATAAGAAAATGGTGATATATAAATCCCAGTAAGGGAGTATACAAGGAATAACATGATGAATACAATAAATTATTGGAAATAGGAAATAAAATGGAGAAAATAGAAACATTATCATAAAGGCATGATATATCATGATTATCATAATATAGAAATGTGGAAGCAATACTTAACATGGTATTTGCATGAGCCAAGGCTCATTACACATGGATCATGAAGAAAAATTCATTGCACGTGAATTAGAAGGATTAAACCCTCATTTCACTTGAATTAGAATGACTAATACCTTTTTTCACTTGGAATATTGATATACTAATTGATACCCAATGCTTTAGAGCTCTATCAAGACACACCCTTCATAAACATTTCATTTCATGCATAAGTGCTCCACATGGATCATACAACATGGAATAATTCATCATAATTTATTCCACAATAAAGGGATGTGGAATAAATTCATGAATATTTATTATCAATAATTGAATGTCAATAATTTTGAATACCAATGATCTATAAATGGTTATTATATTCCCTACATAATAAAATTTGTTTGGAAAATCACTGTGCATTTTCTACAAAGTAACTGTATGACATAAAAATTCATAAAAAATTTTGATGAGAGGAAAAGAGTTGTATCATCATATATACCTGAAATAGAATGTAAGGGGGTCATATATATACATATACCAACATATATAGTGGAATTTATTATCATTATATGAAATAATAGCTTGAATGTTGTTGAGGATAGAGAAATTACAAACATAATTTCAGCATTGTAATGGGTGTACATGGGAGGAATTAATGGATGAGAAAGAGTTATCTAAAAATTTAAAACATAAGTAGTGGAATATAATAGAAGTTAGAAATAATACCCAATATTTTTATTTTCTGTTAAACGGTTATTACAACATAAATAAACAAGGATAAAAATGAAGAAATGAAGGAATCCCTATCATGGAAGTGTGATCCCAAAGGATTCGGAGAGGATTGTGTGAGGCTTCGTGGGGGATTGGGGAGCCATGTGATGATTTTTTGAGAGGTTGGTAGCAGTTGTTCATGCTCCAATGGAATTTAGTGAAAATGAAGTGGGAGATTGGGTGGATTTATATAGTAAAAGTTAGAAAATTCTTTATAATTTTGGTTTGGGACACCATACATTAATCAAATATATACCACAAACCAGACCTTGGGTTTTCCCTATGTTTTTTTCTATAGGGGAGTGGAAAAAATTATTTTATATGGCCAATTACCAAAAATCTTAAAATATTAGCCATGCTTATGTGGAGGTGAGTCATACTATCAAGGAAATAAATTTAAACAGTTAAAATGTTTTATAACTCTTGAATGGTCCACTAAATGTTTGTAAAATAAATAAAACATACCCAAAATATAAATTATATTAATGTAAAAACATATATTGGTAGAAAATAACTTTTATATAATTTTATTACGTCACTTTTATGTCATTAGGTTTTCATAAAACACAATATATATTTAAACAATACTAAATTTTTACCCAAAAATAGGATTATCTCAGAAAATTATGAAAAATTATCCATTGGATAATTTCAACATTATGATTACAAATATAATATTTATTTTATCATAAATATTTTCTAAATATGTGAATTTTTAATTTTAATATAAAAACTGACATTTATCTAATATTCATGTGTTTTGACAAAAATAGCTTTAAAAAATTAATAAAAATATCAATTGTATTCAAAAAAATTATACAATAATTTAAATTTAATAAAACATAATTTAGTATGAATACTTCATTAAAATATTAATTAATTAAAAAATCCATTATTTGAACAAAAAAATTTATTAATTCAATATTAACTAAAAAATGGTATTTTTTTCATTAAAAACTATTTACAATGAAACATTAATAAAATCAATGTATACTCTCTATAGAAATATAATTTACATAATCATAGTTCTATTGTCTTGTTGCATAACCCTATATAACACACGCATAAGACCAAAGGGTATGTTGTGCAGTGGTGACAGATTCTTGGGGTGGCTTGGATAACATCACTCAGGTTGTAATCTATATCAACATCCACTTATACCATAGGCCACCACCAAATATAAATTTTTATTAAAATCTATATTAAGGACAAGTGGGAAACCATCGTTCATAAAACCACGACCACTACGTGCTAAAGGAGCGCACAAAATTATTAAACACCAGACTAAGGTTATCTGAATCAACCACACTATGTAATTCCCAGTGCCTAGTGCTAACCTATGTGTTTGGATTCTCCCTGAGTAGTTCTTTGAGATGAGAGATCATCCTATCCATTGTATGAATGTATTCTTCCAATGATATTTTTCCTTGATTGAAACCTCGAGCAATTATTCGATCTTTCTTGTTGATCCATGCTTCCTACTCCTCAGTGGACTCAACATGTAACCTTCTTTTATAAATTCTAGAAATTTCCTCAATTGAGGATTTGGGCCTCATTTCATTCTCAATAATTTCTTCATGGGAGTGAAATATGAGCTTTATGCAATCCCATACTTCTTCTTCTATTACCTTTGGTTCTCTACTTAGATCACTGTTATCTCAGTATTTAGGGGTCATTCATTCCTTGCTTAGAATTTTCTTGGCCAACCTTGTTTCCATTGGTTTTGGCAGGTTAGTATAGTCTTTTCATCCCTTTGGTTTTTTCCCCTGAACCACAATGTATTTTCCAGAGTCACGCTTTTCATTGAGACCCTTCTTCCTTCTTGGGCTGTGAGGGCCTTTCCCTTGAAGACGATCCCAGCTTTCCGCTGAAATTTGACTACAACTATCAGGACATGAATCATCCTCCTCATGTGACATTACATGATCTCGATCCACCAGATTATCAAAGCGGTTCCTTAGCTCAACCCTCTAGCCCTCAGTTGGAGGCTACCACCCAAACTGCTTGCTCAGCTCACTGGGGGACCTCTTGTTTTCCCCTGCAGATGTAACCTTTAGATAGGATGGTCGTTGGAGAATGTTTGGGTCCAAGGGACCCAACACACTCCCCTCCTCCATACTCCCTATACTAGGCACTGTATGATCAACCTTAGACACCTTATGTATCCTAGGAGGCTCATCCACCCTGCCCTCCTCAGGCCCCCCTTTATCAGTGTGGTGCACCTCGGTAGAAAGAGCCACCTCCATTGAATTCCAAGGAGGTTCAGCCTCCTTCCCAGCCTCTATTGCAGCACATTCATGCTCACGTTGAGTGAGTTTCATCATCTCCACTGAAGACCTTATAGCAGAAGTCTGTTCAGAACCAGTGTGGGCCTGTTGTTCCTCAATAGCTCTAGACTCCTTCAACGACACACCCAGGTCCTACTTTAGCTGATCAAACACATCATCCGCCATTGGATTTTAGTTCAACCTCCTTCCTTACTTTGTATGGAAGACGGAGGATCAGAGGTCCCCTAAGACCCCCTAATACAACCTCAGTCCACAATAGCATCCTCCTTCTATGCGAGGGCTCCACCAGGTAAATTACTTACATCAACAATGCCATACTTCATAATATTGGGAGCACCAGACCAGGGTCGACCAGAGAGGCTTCGCCGGCTCCTGGAGACATCATGTCCTATGCGGAAACAGCCCGAGTAATTAGTATTTGTGAAATAATTATATTTCATCAAATCATGAGATCACTATATAAAAATTATATTATCTATGGTAAAAATTATTAATAGAATTTTGAAATCCAATAACATAAAAAATGATCATTAATTAGTTTTTATATATCCATAATAATTTATTTAATTTGATCAATAGGATTTTTCATTTGTGAATGTTTTGGTTGTTAAAATATTCCACCTTATGAAATTTCACCATCGAAATTTCATTTTACATTCTATGCTACAAACATGTGTAGGTACATTTCCTTCATTGCCTCTTCCAGTACACATGTCACCTCTTTTGTACTTATAGTTTCAATATATTACCTTGACCAGGTGGGATGTCTTGTTACATAGAACATTATCTCTATGATCCATGATCTTCACTAGTTGCTCCTCATAGGAAATATCATCCTAAAAATATACTACCTATGAAGATAGTACATGGGAAGGTTCTAGTATGTACTTCCTTAAGAGTGATACATGAAATAAAAAATTTACTTTGGTCATTGTAGAAGGAAGTTCTAGTCGATAGGAAACATCCCTAGCATGATCATGAATCTCGAAGTGGTCGATGTACCTAGGGCTTAAATTCCATTTCCTTCCAAACCTCATGACCTTATTCCAAGGAGACTTGCATAAAAATATCATGTCTCTAACGTTGAACTCAAGGTCTTTTTGATGGTTATGTTCATACCTCTTCTATTATCTTTGGGCTTCCTTGATATGTTGCTGAATGCTTTTCACCTTCTCCATCATTTAATCGACCATTTCAGATCCTAGATAATTATGCTCACCTACATCTCCCCAACATGTATGTTTTATGAACTTTTTTACATAAAGGGATTTATATGTAGGGATTCAGTTGCTCATGTGGAAACTGTTAATGTTGGTGAACTCAACCAGTGGAAGGTGTTTGTCCCATCCTCCGTTGAAGTCCATAGAACTTAATCATAACATTTCTTCTGGTGTCCGAATAGTTCGCTCATATTGGTCATCCATTTGAGGTTGACATGCTGTACTAAAGTTTAGTTTAGTGTTTAGTGCAAGTTGAAAACTTTTCCAGAACATCGTGGTGAATTTCAGATCATGATCAGATACAATAGATACTGATACTAAATGCATCTTAACGAAATCTCTGATTTCAATCCATGTGAGTTGATATAAAGAGAACTTTTCTAAAATTGTGATAAATTTATCTGTCTTTGTAAGACGATCCACAACGACCCATATAGCATTGTTAACTCTGGATGTCCTTGGAATTCCAGGGACAGATTCCACTGTAATGTTCTCCCACTAACATGTTGTTATGGGTAGTGTTTGCATCATACCCTTATATTATTTCCTCTCTTCCTGAACATGTTGACATTCCCTGCGCTTTGATTTATATTCATCAATATCCCTTTTCATTTGGCCCACTTAATGTTTTCTTGAATATCTTGATACATCATTGTTCTTCCTGAGTGAATAGAGATGGTTTATCTTTTTGAGTTATCTAGAATCTCATTCATTATCTCTAGATCAGATGGTATATATAATTGTGACCAAGATTTCAAAATTTAATACTTTTCAACCATGAACTCGATGGATTTCCCATTTTTGAATGCATCCACCCTTTTCATATTTCTTCATCCTTCCTTTGAGAATCCATTATTTTCTCCATGATGGATGGTTGAGTAGTCATTTGACAAACGATTTATGATATTCACACCTTAATGATTCTATTACATTCTCTTAAAATATAAGATGATTGGATCGGTTTCATTCTCATCATTGATAAAGATGCAAGATCCTTTCTACAATGATCATGTACCCCCTTCTTTGCCTAACCAGGATGGTAGTGGATTGAGATGTCATAATGTTGACAAACACATATATCTTTTTGGCACATATTAATATCTTTTTGTTGTTAATATATATTTGAGGATCTTGTGATCATTATATATCTCGACCCTATCAGCAAAGAGATAATGTCGCGAGATTTTCAATGCCATGATCATAGTCACCAACACTAGATCACGTGTGGGATAGTTTGAATCATGGATTTCCAGGTTCCTTGAGGCATAGGCTGTAACTTTATCATTTTTCATTAGCACAAAACCTAAACCCCTCCTTGAAGCATCACAGTACACAACAAAGTGTTCGTCCCTTTTTGGGAGGGTGAGTACTGGTTTTGTGATAAGCCTCCTTTTAAACTCCTTGAATCTCCCTTCGTATTCATCACTCCATGGAAACTTTACATCTTTGTGATTTAGCTTGGTAAGAATTTTGGATAATCCTATGAAATTTCTCACAAATTGGTGATAATATCTCAGTAACCCCAAGAAGCTACAGATATCAGTTACCGATGTTGGCCTCAGCCATCCGACAATTGCAGCGGTCATGGAAGGATCCACAGATATCCCATTGCTTGTGATGATATGACCCAAGAATGAGACTTACATCAACCAGAACTCGTAGTTGTTATACTTTTCATAGTGATTCTCCTATCTCAAGGTCTCTAGTACAGTTATTTGGTTATCCTCAATCTCCTACATGGTTATAATGTATATTAGAATATCATGAGTAATGGTTACCAAAATATTTCTGAGTTAATCTATAAATACTATATTCATCAAGTCCATGATGATATATGGGCCATTACTGAGTACCAAAATCATTTCTATGAATTGATAGTTCCCATAAATTGTAAAAAATGTATTCTTAGGGATGTCTTCCTTCTTCACACGTACATGATAATATCCTGACCCCAAATCCACCTTAGAAAAGTATTGTGCTCCATTTACCTGATCGAACAAGTCATAAATTCATGGTAGAAGATACTTGTTCATTTTCATGATTTGGTTGATACCACGATAATAAATGAAAATCTGCATTGACACATCCTTCTTCTTAATGAATAGGACTGGTTCACCCTATGGGGAAGAACTTGGGCATCTACACCCTTTTTTCAGATTCTCTTATAGTTGTTTCTTCAGCACCTCATGTTTCACAATATCCAATCAATATAGAGTCTTGGATATTGGAAACTCCCCAGGTATAAGGTGAATTTTTAATTCAATATATCTTCTAAGAGAAATACCAGGAAATTCCCGAGGAAACACATTAGTGAATTCCCTCACAATAGGAATGTCTTTATGAATGATTCCTTCCTTAAAAAAAGACATCTGAGAGAGATATGAATCCTCATTTGGTGGTAATATCCATTCTAGATATAATAGTGCTCAAGAAGATTCATTTTCTTCCATGAACATTATAAAATTTGGGGTTGATTCTCCATATATAGAGTGATATACCCTCTCACAAAAATTTATGTTTGCTCTATATATGGAAATCCAATCCATGCCAAGAATTACCTCAAATTTCACCATAGGGAGTATGAAGAGGTTCACTGGGATTTTTATTCCCCAAATTATGATAGGGTAGTAGTTATATTTTTTGGATGAAATGATTTCCCCATTTTCCATACTCCACGACATCATTACTTCCGTGATTTGTTGTGGTGTTGGGATTGTTCTACTAAACTTCCACGGTATAAAATAATTCATAGAACCGGAATCAAAACGTATATTCCCTATTCTTGAATGAATAACTAGAGTACCCATCACTGTCACATTGTCAGGGTTCACTTTGGTGGTGGCGATGGGAAAAAGCCCTCCCTTGTATCCTTGGAGGTTGTTGGATGCCTCCGAAAACCCATGTCATATGGAACTGATTTGAAAGGTGCCATAGTTCTTTGTCGTTGAAGTAATGAACATCACATTGAGTGTTGAGAATGGAATTCCTCTCCTCTGTTGTAGATGTGGGTTTTCTTATTAGCAGTTCGCTACTAGCTTCCATTCACTTCCACATCTAAAGCATTTCCTCATCCCCTTAGGGAAAATTCTGGGATGATTCTTTCCACTCATTTAGTATTTAGAGTGTTGTGTTTTTGTAGCACTGTTGGATTTATTCATCGGACTGGCAGAATTAAAGTCAACATAACTCATCTTATCCCCATGATACCCCTGAAATTCTCATATCTCTATTTCAACCTTGAGGGCACATCAAACAATTTTCATAACCATCAAATTCATGGATCACAAGGGCTTTTTGTGGGATAGGTTTCAACAAACCAAAGATACAGTCAACCTTGTATTAAGGGGTAATAACAAATAGAAGGTATATCGTGAAAGCCTTGTGATGTTTTCATTATACGCTCTGATTGATTAGTCATATTTTTTATTGAGGGAATGTAAAAACCTTCCGATCTTAAGTCAGAGGGTGTGAGGAATATATTTATTGAAAAACATTTCCCAAAAGTCTATCAGTTACAATTCCTCGATCTCCTCCTTAGGTTTTTTATTTTGGATCAATGTCCACCATTGATCAGCTTCACCCTACATACAATAACCTACCAGATGAACCCTCTCTTGTTCGAAACATTTATGGATAGATAAGATCTTTTCAATAGAGTTGATCCATTGTTCATAGATTGAGGGATAAAATGGTCCATTAAATGTAGTAATCAGTTGTCTCATGAATCTCTCGATTGTGACTTGATTTTTTTGGAGGGATTAATGTTCCTGTTGACCAATGTTTCCATTCAAATCATGAGTTAACTGAGAAATAATTGTGACAAAGTTCACAATTCCTGCTCCCATTGAATTTGGAATCCTAAAAGAATAGTCATCACATGAATCATTTCATCGATTGTTAGCCTGTGTCTTACTATTACCAGAAAATAGATGGAATAAAAGGAAATTTAGGGGTAGTAGATAAAGGGTAATATAAAGACAAAAATCGATGACATATAAATAACTTTTATTTCCTAAAATTATGAATCGATAGGATTTAATCTATGTTATCCATGATATACATCACATCATATTTTATTAAGGGGATTTTTTTATTCCCATAATAATGGTTCATTCTATGATTGTGAATTTACCAATGCATCCCTCCCAAGATTGTTGTAATCAAAAGGGATTAAATTCCCGTTCTCCTGTACAAGGATACCCCGAGTATTGCTTGAAATGCCTTTTCAGAGTTTTCACTCCAATGTACATATGTTCTAGAGCCTCCTCTAGCAGATCGTATTCAGACATGGATGTATTTTCTTGATAAACCAATTACTCCATACTCACCAAATATTAGGGAGGTTTTTATTATAATTAGTCTTACCCCTAATGATTTCATTAGGGTTTCCTAATACTAATCCATAAACTAACTAAACCTATCCTCTAATACCACCTATAGAAACCATCATATTTATTACATGCTTAAACTTGATTTATTACATAAATACTTCACTTGATACAACATGGAAGGTCGAGAGGTCTAGTTTCATTGGAGATTAGGAACAATATATAACATCTTAAAAAATAAAACACAAATTATTTATTGATAACTTCCGTTACAAGACCCTAATGTTCTTTCATAATTAACATTTTATGGGATAACCTGAGGACATGAAAAAGATAATGCTGATCTATAAATCAGAGTAAAGGGGTAAACAAGGAATAACATGAATAATACAATTAATTCAATAAAATTGGAATATCAATGTATAATTGGAGATAAATGAACATAATGTCATGATATAACCTGATTATCCTATCATTTAAATGTTAAAACAACACTTAATATTGTATTAGCATGATTCAAGTCTCATTAAACTTGGAGCATGAGTAAACACTCATTGCACTTGAATTAACAAGAGTAAAACAACATTTCCCATGAATTAACAGGACTAAACCCTCATTACACCGGACATACCGGGATAATAATCTTTATCTAATGCATTGGACCATTATTAGGCCACACCCTTCATAAAAATTTCATTTCATGCATAATTGTGCCACTTGAATCATACAACATGGAATCACTCATCATCATTTATTCCAAGATAAATGTATGTGGAATAAATACATGATGATTTATAATGAATAAGTAAATGTTTATAAATTGAAATAGTATTAATATATAAATGGTCATTCTATTGACTACACAATGACATTTTCATAGACAATCACATCACAATTTCTGCAACATAACACTGGGACCTGTGAATTAATAAAATTGTTTGATGAGAGATAAAGAGATGTCTCATCATATGTACATGTAATGGATAGTATGGGGTTCATATAGATACTTGTACCAACATATTAAATGGAATTTGGATTTATAATACAAAATAATTTCATGAATGTAAATAATGAGAGAGAAATTTCTGACGGTATTTCGGCATATTAATGGGTGTACATGGGAGGAATTAATGAGAGAGAATGAGGTCTCTCATAATTTCTTGCATAAAGAGGGGAATATATGGGAGGTTTGAATTCATACCCAAACGCTTTCAATTTATTGTAACAGTGTATTGCAACATAAATAAACATGGATAAAAAATAAGAAAGGAAGGAATCCCTTACTTGGAAGTGTGATCCCAAAGGCTAGGGAGAGGCTTGAGAGTGGCTTCTTTGGAGATTGTGAAGCCTTGGGTGGATTCTATAGAGAGAAGTGAAGAGGTTGGTTGATCTCTAAATGAATTTACTAAAGAGGAAGTGGGAGCTTGGGTGGGGTTATATATGAAAATAGATGGAATTCTTTATTATTTAGGGTTGGGGCACCACACATTAAACTAATCAAAAACACAAACCAGCCCATTGTTTTTGCAAATTGTTTTTTTACAATGGGTAGTAGAAAAAATTATTTTATAATTCCAATGACTGACCTCCTTAAAATAATAACCTAGATTATTTAGAGGTGTGTCACAATATCAAACAAATTCAATTTAAAAAGATGAAATGTTTAATAACTCTTAGTGGGTCCACTAATGTTTTGTAACATAAATCAAACAGACCCAAAATCACATTTTGTAATGTTAAAAAATATATTGGTTGAACCTAATGTTTATAAAATTGTATCACATCACTATGGGGTCATTATGATGTCATAATATGCATTATATAATTAAATAGTACTAAATTTTTACAAAAAAATATGGCTATCATTGGAAATTATGAAACATTCACAATTAGAAAATTTCGACATCCTGATTCCAATAATAATATTAATTTTCTCAAAATAATGTTCTAAATATTTTATTTTTTACTTTTTAAATAAAAACAGACAACTATAGAAAATGCATGTGTTTTGACAAAAATAGATTTGAAACCGTAATAAAAATTTCAATTGAATTCATAATTATTTAACGATCAATTAAATTTAATAAAATGTAATTTATATATAATATTTCACAAAAAATATTATTTAATTCAAAAATCCATTAATTTATAAAAATATATATCTTAATAGAATATTAACCAATAATATATTTTTTATTTCAAAACTATTTACCATGTACCATTAATAAAATGAATACATATTATCTAAAAAATTAATGTACATAATCATAGTTATAGGGTCTTGTTACATAACCCCTTATAACACCCTCATAAGACCAAAGGGTAAGGTGTGCTATGATGAAATTTTCTTGGAGTGGCTTGTATAACATCGATCAGGTGGAAATATCTTTCAATATCCACTTCTCCTGAAGGTGGTTACACTCGAGCATAACGTGTTGAATCTCGACTTGGGCATGGAAAAAAGGGAAGCCCAATGGTTCTACATACATTCTAAGCTCCGAAAAATGTGCTTCTTGTGGAGAAATTCTACTTTATGAGGCCATCGCTTACTTTTTAAGAGGAAGATTGATTTCTTAAATCTGTATATTCATAGTAATCATGTGATCACCGTTTAAAGAATATATTAGAAACAATAAAATTCTTAATGATATTTTGAAATCAAAAAACATAAAACCAAGGAATTTTAATTGTTTTTATATATCTGAAAAAATACATTTAATTTTATAAAATGGAATTATCATTAAATAATTTTTCGGTGTTTCACTATCTGTTATTTTTCTATATTGGTGACATGTCCCATAGACTGGTTCATATAGACTATAGTTTCTATAAAATCATTGTCAATAGGTCGATTCACATGGGTAGGTATCTATATATCTTACTATATAAAATACAATGATGTTATTCATGAAGGATCCATATACAAGAATATGTAAATAATGGAATACTTTTAGAATAAAATTTGATTCATTTATCACGAAATGAATTTAAGAAAACTGAATCCAAAATAGTAACACTACAAACAAGGATACTAGATAACTATGAACATCCCATTGTATCTCAAGGATCATATGAAAATTGAAATTTCCAGGAACAATCTAAAACTACCATTGGATTTTTCACCATAGTACATCTAGTGTATCAATAACTATTACACACCATAGAAATACACACAAAAATGTAGATAAGATTTTATTATAATGAGTCACATTTTGAGAAATTCATAATATACCAATGCAGATCAATAAATAAATTCAACCAAACCAGCCAACCACATTGTATGAAACATGTTCCTAATCACCACAAGATGCAAAAAAGTACCATGATATAACAGAATCAACATGTCAACAATTTCACCCATAATATACACATGACAAATTGAAACATGTGGAGTATCACAGAATAAATCAAAAATACATCAAATGTCCAAAACAACCCAAAATAAATGTTACACCATACAATTGGATATCAATATCCATATAAAAATGATAAATTTCAACAAAATCAATAAATCCATGTTACCATCTCTTCAAAATTTTATATAACCACAATCCAAACCCACCAAAAGTAAACACTAACTAAGTGATCCATCATCTAAATTAAATTCACCCCTATACATATATATTATATGACAAAGGAGACAAATTCGGAAATAGAATTGTTCAGTGTGAGCACCAAACCCGAGTAGGATACATGAAAAAATTACACAATATCAATCTGTGTTCATAAGTTAGTTCTATTTTAAAAAAAGATATAAAAACTTTCCAGAAAATATATTTTTCTAATATAAAATAATTATTTGTTTTATTTTTAAAAATATGACATATTCAAATAATCAATGAAAATGGAAATAACATTAATTAATCATGAATTAGATGATGAAAAAAATATGTTTGAATAATAAACATCCAATTTAAATGTGAAATTACAAATATGAAATAAAAAATCATTAAAATGATCCCCAAAGAACCGATATGAATTTCAGAAAATAAATGTGTTCAGAAAAAATAAAAAATGACACTAGATAGAATAAATGAACTCTAATTTATTAGAACCTTATTTCCCAAGAATGAATTCCCCTAAAAAAACATGGATGTATGATAAACCTCTTTAGATATATTTATTTCCATTGGGGATTACATATGTCTACTTACTTTAAAATACCCCAAGGTATTCCCAATGGGGTATGATGTAATTATAACATTCATGAAACCATGTTCACACTTCATTATTTATTTAATTGATTATTAATTGTTATTTCATGATCATAATTTCATGAAAAATTTTCTATTGTGATATAATACAATATCAAATGTTGAAAACTCGTTTCCTTTTAAAAATGATTCTAGAGTTAATTTATGAACCACATCTTGTGTACGAAAACACCTTTGAAAAAAAGTTATTTTAAATAATTCCCAGAGCCAACATAGGTTCAATTCATCTCCCATGTATTTAAATTCATTAATTTTAAAATATAGGACTTATAGAAATACTAATAAAATAATGAGTGTAAAGGGGGAATCATAATATTATGAAATATACCTGAATAAAAAAATAAATCCCAATTTCCATAAAAAAATATGATGGGGTAATGAATAGATTGGGTATACACAAGCCTAGATATTTGATATCATAATTAATTCCATATTTATCCACCTAAATATGTCATTAAAATAGAAATTATAAATCTAATCAAGAAATGGGAAGAGATATCAAAAGGTGATATGAAGAAAAGTAGAGATATCATATGATAAAATGTATATTCTAGGTTGATATCCACCCATAACAATCGAGTATCAATAGATAATAAATGGGAGCATCCTCCAAAACATCATGGGTGGTGGTTTAAGAAAATGATGGATTATAAGAGATTAGAGTTTAAAATATCATTGGGAGTGAAGATAATTTTCCATTTTAGGACTTCTTGATCAGGTCGCATAGAAAATCCTCCTTCTAAAATAAACCATGCGCTAATGATGAATTAGACACATTCCATTGAAAAATATTTTCCAAAAATTCCAATAAATATATGAATGGTTAGAAAAACTATGTTCCAGCCATGTGATTGCCTCTGTATCTAATCCCAAGCAATTGCATTATTTTCATAGAAAGTCATGCAGTTATAATGACCTAAATAAAATCATTAACATTTCCATTATAATAAGTATTTAAATATCACCTGGTTACCACATGGATAGAACTAACCATGTATTATAACCCCGAGAATATCCCATTTTCTCGAATAAACAAAATTATCTACCACTACTCTAAAAATCTTCAAAATGCTCACATTGTATAAACGAAACAAAAAATTAAAAATACACATAGCCTCAGTGGAAATATATGGTAATTACGTCATGATATAATGATCGCATTTTCATAGAGAATAAAATTCCATATTTATTTATCCATTCATTTTATTGTGTTCTCATGGGGTATAAATATTGATAATATACATATTTTTATCTGAAGAGTGTGTCAGGGTTGTATAGATTAGTCTTTAGGAGGATATGGATGGACCATCAAATTTTTTGACTATATTAGACTGATTCATTACATGAATCAATATGAATTATTATGGAATATCATTCCACATTATATATTTATGATGCCTTGAATTCTAATGGTGATAACTTATGATTTAAATCCACAACTTTTCATGGGAATTATTTTTATGTGTTTAAATATAGGGGAATCACCCAGGAACACACTATTTTTTATGCTCAACATCCTCTCTTATATTATTGAATTTTGGATGCCAATAGATATTCAACATCATTTCATGGTAGATATAATTGATATTTATTGTTATTAAATATTCTGGATATGCATATGCATCTTCATTCCATTGATGTCATGTTATTATTTATTTTATCTTCTCTCCCTCATAAAACATAATGTGTGGTTTATAAAATTTCATTCAAGGATATTGGGATTATTGGTTTAATTGAGTCAATGATTCTTAGAGGCAATGATTGGTTACACTAGAGGTTGATTTTTCTATAGAATTTCCCTAAAGATATCTCATTTCCCTTTTTTAATATAAGTTATATTCACCTCATTATATCTTTTATTTAATTGAAAAATTAGAAATAAATATATTGTACCTTAACTCATGAAGTGGAACCTCTCCAGAAGTCATGAATAACCCTTTTTCAAGAAAAAAATTAACATTATCCACCCATGGGGGTGAATGGATATTAATTTAAATTGGATAAAAATATCAAGGGAAGCCATGGAGTATTTAGGAATAATTCAATCTGACCATGAATAAAAATAAGGAATTCCTAGAACATAATCTTTGATTCATGTAAAATGTTGAGTATGTGAAATACATTGAAAACTAAATGATATAATGTTCATTTCTTTATTGAGAACTAAAGATATTAGTAAATAATTATTCCTCCATATATTTTCCTCAAGGGGATTGGAGTTCTAATAACTTTTGGTGGATTGGGTTTGGAGTTGGGATGACTACTGAATTAGTTTTTTATGGGTCTGCAAATGAGATGATTATAGATTGGGGATATTAGATGTTATAGTATGGATGGCTATTGATTTCTGATATCATAGATTTGGAGTCGAGACATAAACTAATTTTTTAATATTTTTTTGGTGTTTGTATTTTTAAAAAATTGGGTTTCCTTAGACACATTTCAAGGTCTTTGATTTGAATATTATTAAATAATTGACTAATATATCCAAATTAGTATAAATAATTTAGTTTCAACCACTAGTGTCACTATGGAACATGAATGTCGAAGGTGGGAATTTTTTTATATAGATATATTTCTATAATTTTAAATGTACATCAATATAAACATATCTATTTAGAATAGACATGATTTAGATGTCATTGGTGGTGTCCTATTATTTTTTACTCACACCCTACCTAGGACCCTTATTGGTACATGGGGATACATCATGATTTCATGACATTGAATGGAAAAACACATACTGATAGGTTCTTCATTTCGATTTCTAGGTTAGACCATGAGAGTCAAACAATGTTCGAAGGATAAAAAATATTTAAGGGATCCTTTTGTTTTATCTATTTTTTATTTTGGTTAATTTAAGGATTTGGTCTACTTTGTTATTAATATTGAAATATATACAATTTATTTTTTAGGACATGGTTTTTCTTTGATTTTTTTCACATTAATATTTATTAGTTAGTATTTACTGATGATTATTATATTTTTCCATAATTGCAACTATTTTATTACTCTAAAAAATGGTTATTGTATCCCCATTGTTCAATCAATTAACCTTACTAGTTGTTGTCATTATCTAAATTTTAGGAGGGTGAAAAGTTCCTATGTACATCTATTACTTGAAATTCCAAGTGGACTTAGAGAAAATTGATCCCACGTGAAATGATATAGATTAAAAACAATGAATCATATGCAGTCTATGAATATATTATATTTGGAAATTATATTTTTACATATATACAAAATCTATTTTATAGATTATAGACTAACCAGTCCCACAATGACCGATTAAAATAACACTAATATAGTAAGTAAATAAAAGATGATAATAAATGAATTAAAAAGGAATATTAATAATTATTTAAAATTTTAAATTTTTCTTAATTAAGTACATTATTGGTTTTAATACTTATTATTGTGGTTATAGATATTTGGTGAGTGTTGGGTCATTAGGTAGGTATTTCATTCCAATGCTCTATTCATATCATTTATTTTCACTTTGGTTTCGTTTAATTATTCCATGGTACAAAATAATATTCATACAAGTTTAACATACTATTTTAATTTTTTCTTTATTATTTTTTTCTGATTTCAACTTTTATGTTTTAATAGTTTAGAAATTACATTTTTTATATGGGTTATTTCTTTATCATACCCATACTTATTATTATATTCCTTATAAATTTATGATAAGCCTAATTTGTATATATACTTTTCATCCATTTATTTATAGTTTTTGATTTAATTATTTTATAATGCACGTAGTATGTGTCTAATTTTTCTGAAATAATAGCTTCATAGGTTTTCAAGATAAAATGTATAGAAATGTGGAAAACAATAAACATACACATCATGATAATGATGTTTATGTCGTTTACCTGAGGATAAAATTTTATCCCATGATGTGAAGACATGTGGGGCCCATTCCATCAAGCCAGAAGGAAAATAATCTACTATGTGTCGTGCCCAGACATGCCACATCATGTCTCCAGTCAAACCAGTTAGTGAGAAAGCTGTGACAATTCAATGAAAAATTAAACCAGATGAAGAGTACATGTGGTGAAACACCTTTATATGTTTTTTACATGGTCATACATCCATATTCGTAGTAACTGTGTGCCTCATAGGAGATATGAAGGAAAATGACATGGATAAAGGGTACACATTGTGAAAAAAACACCTATATATATAGTGGACTAAAAGAGCATTGAACAACAACTATAAGAGTTATTTCGTCTCCATTCTTGGTCCCCTATGATCCATTATCACACATTCCATTTTGAAAACCAATTTATACCTAGTTTTCACATTTGTTTTGATTCAAGAGCTGTGGAGCTTACTTTCATCAAAACCTTCTTTTCCCAGTTCTGCGCATAAAATTCAATTATGATTTTTGTCTCATGTAAGTAATACTGTATTATTCATAACAATCTTAATTTTTTTTCTCTTTTCTAACATAGAATATCCTTTTTTATAATTATATTAAGTATGAATTATCTAGTGTAATTAATTATTTCACAGTCCTTACTGTGTATCTAAATTTCGTAGCTGCATAATTAAATACACCTTTAATTCTAAATAATTAAATTATAATATAATTTTTAATTAGGAGATATACCAATGGTCTATCCCATTTGTGTGATCATCCCTAACCAAAGGGTTGTTAAGAAAACGACCCAATCCTAATCGGAGAAGACTAATCCATGACCACTATCATAGGAAAATAACTTCCATAATGAAGCCAAACATAATGCACCTAGTCCTTTTCTGTCACCCAACCTCAAAATAGACTCTTTCTAGGTAATACTAGGAGGTATAGACCAAATTTTACAAGTGACCCATGTTTTCATTGCAGACTATGACATAGGATCATTCCATTATTAGAGTTAAAAGAAAATCATAACAGAGGTACTTGACTTGATCCCAACCCCTCGTTTATCATTTTTTATTCATCCAAAAATTTAACATAGATAAAACTCCCAAATAGAAAAATATTTAAAGGAAAACCTTTTAAGATTTGTAATCATGTTTCCCCAAAATCAAATTTCATTCTCCATATGTATTCAACCTGGTATTACCTTTACAATACATCTCTATAGTTAGGGAAATTTTGGGACTATCTATAAATTACTATTCAATTCACACCGGAGGAATAAATGACACCACCACATAGAAGCCATAAAATCTATGGTATAAATTACATGGAGACAAAATAGTTTTATATAAGAACACTAGGATTTATAAGACATAAGATTAGCTTTCCCTCACCCTATTTCTGTCTTCTGTTTCTAGAGTCCCTTGATTAATCCTCATCATCTTTAGTGTATGTACCATGGTCCCTTTAAACGATCAAGGAACCATCATGAACAAGATCCATTAGCCTATGATTTAGAGATTGAAATGAATATTCTTTCACTATTCAAGTCATAAATGGATGAGAAATATCACTATTCGGTTCCCAACCCACTAAATCATCAAATCATACCGAGAGAACACATGATGCACCCTAAGAAGACCCTTGTGGACTATGGCATTCCATAAATCAATTGTGTAATTCCAAGAATAGTTCTCCATCCAATTCAAGGCCATACATTTGAAATAAATCATCGAATCATCCATATGATCCTGAACATGGGAATATTCAGTGGTCATTAGAGTGAAGACCCACATGATCATATTTCGAATTTCTTAGAGGTTTGTGATATCTTTTACAACCAGGGAGTTTCTTATGATGTGATAAAACTACATGTCGTTCCTTCTTCATTAAGAGATAATGTAAGCATCGACTCAATATCCAAGCTCCAATGTAAATCATTACAAGCGAAGAGATCAGAAAAATTATTCTCAATAAATGAATTCCAATGATACAAACCTAGAAATTCTGGAATGGCATTAAGAAGCTTGGAAAGCAGATGGAGAATCCTAATGGGAAGCATGGTATCGATTCAATTCACTCATGAATAAATGTCCATATAACATTCCTGACACTAAGATTCAAATTGAAAGCTTTTATCGTGGAATCCAGCTAGTGGCACGAATAGTTGTGGATGCATCTACTATTTTAGGACTAATTTTCAATACAAATATTGTCGGAAGAGCTATTTTTGACGAGGTATTCCACAATTCCATCATGTGGAAATGTGATTGTAGATCACCATGGCGTGGAATCCAAATAGATGATGAGACCACCTACTATTCAGTATAAGGTGCAACATAAAACATGAAGCTTGAGTAATTTCAAATAGCAACCCCACAACCCCCTCGTACCCCATTCATGGAGATCAAGACATGTGAGATGTCTGGTATACCAAACCAGTATCAAGACAACTCAGAAGGATATGAGGAATCACATGACTATAATTACATTAATGACAATCAACTAGGTCAATCATATCAGTAGAAACAACAAGAAACATTTATTTAATAGAGGATTTCTATGTAGAATCATCTAAACAATCAATGATATTTTTAATAGTTTATTGGTGAATCTCAAATCCACTACCATGGAAAACTATGGTATCCACCAATGAACCCTATCCTGATACCACATCATCTGACATATCTACAAAAATAATGTATGAGTCCAAATAAAAAAAAATTATTTCCTCCCACCCATCCAAGTCCACAACATGAACATCCACCTATAAAATGTAACTTGTAAAAACACCAAACCCCCTTATTAAAAATGTCAGATAAAAGGATTA
The DNA here is from genome assembly GCA_963277665.1 of Viscum album. Classification (NCBI taxonomy): domain Eukaryota; kingdom Viridiplantae; phylum Streptophyta; class Magnoliopsida; order Santalales; family Viscaceae; genus Viscum; species Viscum album. The sequence continues at coordinate 350,330,733 of OY728152.1, read as the reverse complement.
CCACACAGGAGATAGAAATGAAAAACCAGTTTGATGATTTATGAAACACGGATATGCAAATGGGGAAGCTCTCAAAAACCATATATTAAAGATTACAAGGTACTATACCTGGTAACACTGAGACATACCCACCATAAGAAGCTAAGTATATAGTGTTATGGTTGGGAAGAATATTATATTTCCATAAATAAAAGGAAATAACGCCACAAGAAGAGGCTATACAATAACCAAAAAAATAGAAGCAATACCAACATTGAAATATAATGCCCTGAAATAAACTAAGGAACCCATTGTTGAGCAAGTGTTGTTTTCTACAACAATCTATTTTATTATGGGGGGATTGTTCTGAACAATACTCTATCTCATTATTATCATTTTAATGTTCTTAACTACCCATATTTTTTATTCTAATGGTTTTAATTTGAGTATATTTCAGGAATTTAATATTAATTATTTCTCTATTTTGGAATAATAATAATGCATTTAATCCTCATAAAATATTTTAAAAATTGTTCACATAGCATTTTAACATATTAGCATGTTCTGGAAACACTGTTCATGCTCAACGTGTTTGGAAACAACATTCAAGTGTTCTGGAAACATTGTTCACACCCTACATTGAGGAGCGTAGAATAAGGATGGAATCCATCATTTACCATATGGATTATCAGAAATTTATGGTTATGAAACCATACATTATATACAATAGTATGGAAGAAGAACTCAATGTTTGGAAGGATCCTTAGGTTCGGGATATCTAAAAAGTTTTTTAGAAGAAACCTACATTAATATAGAACAGTATGTTTGTTTCTCAATAGTATGGTTCATCAACCTTACTTTTGTGAACAACCATACATTGTATCAAAAAGTATGGATCATCAACCATACTTTTATAATGAATATTACGTTCGATCAAAAATTATGGATCATGTATCTTATGTTTTGCTAAAAAGGAAAGTATGGATAATATACCATATGTTTACGATTTGAAGATAAATGCATGGTTCATAAACCTTATGTTGTGAACCTTAAATTGTGAACCATACGTTTAGAGAACGAATTCTATGAAGTTCAACCCTACGTCTAGAGTCGAAGATTTAAATTACATGTTTATTAAGAAATTGAATTTATGTAGTTTAATAGGCTAATTTCAAGCCAAATTCAAAGCCCGATTTTAAATAACATCTTTGACTGATTCAAAGACATGTATTCATGATTCAAAGGATCTATTTAATAGGATATTATTATTATGAAAATTAAGGGGCGTTACGGATACTCTATTATTAAAACATTTTAATATCACGATTCTAACAGTTAATTTTTTGGATCATATTTTTTTAAGGAAAAAACTCATCATTATTATATATATATATAAATATATATTGGTGTGTGTGTGTGTTATTATAAAATATGTGTATGATGGATCATTTTGAAAAATATTAGAAGAAAAAGATATTGAGTTTTCTTACTACAGTTAATAGAGACATTCAAGATTGGTAGATTGGTTGTGAGAATGTAAGATCAAACTCTATTTTCTAATGAAGAAGAAACACATTGATGATTCACCGTTTCTACTACCATCAGATACATTCTAGTAAAAATGTGAAGAACAATTGGAATGTATTTCAAGTGAAATACACATTTTATTTGAGTAACCCTCTTCTCATATCATGTTGTGTATTCAGTTCTATGTATGAACCAGAAGGATTTGTTTTTAACCTTAACATGTAATGGTGTCAACTTCCTGCACTCAGTTGTAGACGGTCTATTGATAAGAGGACCAGATAGTAAAAATCACCAACATCATGGAAGTAGAGAGTTGGTGGAGTGGAATAGGGGACTTATGTTCCCTGAACCACTATACATTCTTGCATCTTTTAAATTTTTATTTTCTACTACATTAAAAATATGATAATGATAATAGGACAGATTGGACATCATCACGATTCATGAAGAATTTTTAAAAGGTATAATTAACACCCCCCCTCTTGTGTGTATTTGGTATAACCTCCTCCTCCTCCAATGGCCCGGAGGCCTTCAATTTTTATTGATTTATTGATAATACTCCTTTCAAGGGGTAAGGTGGAACCCTTAAAAGGCTCATAGGCATATGAATTACATGGCCCATAGGCCTTAGAATAATTCACTACCCGTAGAATTAATCAATTACATGCAAAACAGAATAACTACTTGGAACTGCTCCTCCCCATCATCTTCATCGTTAATTAGCTCTCCACATTCGCATGGCTATTCGGCTTGGCTATCCCTAGCATGAACATTCTTGTCCCGATGGCAGGTGACATACCCTATCATTCTCAAAATCTGTGTTGCTTCTACTTTGGTTAATTCCCCTTTCTCATCATCCAATAGTGATTATTCCTTGTAGGTTGTTTGGTATGTATATTCAGTTTAGGAGGAATGAAGGCCTTGAGGTGGCCTTAAGGCCTTACTGTCTCGAAGGCTTGGGTGGACTCAAGGACTTAAAAGACTTGGGGACCAAATCTGTGGCCCAAAGGCCCAAACGGGGGAAAATTACCGGCTGTTATAGTGCCAAACAGTCCTAGTTACAGTGCCCCCTACAGTACTCCACGGTTCATGATACAGTACCCTCTACAGTGCATTCTATGGTTATGGTACTGTAACTAGAAAATATGAATCCACCTGATTTTGATCCCAGGTCGCCTGGATGCACGTAAGAGTACTCATCAACTAGGTTGTTTCTCATGTTCTTGGGTATAACCTAATCCAAAATTTGGTATCATAGATGGAGATTTTGTAATAGCTATAACAAGATGAATTTTTTTGGATTATACTGAGCACAATGGATGATACATGAGAGGGTATGTCAATGGTTCTAGCTCCCTACTTCAATGATAAAAATTTTGGATACTGGAAATCGAGGATGATCATTTACTTAAAGAACCATGGATATAGAGTCTCCTCAAAAATTCACACTCCCCATGTGATTCCAGAGAAACATAAAACTTGGAGTACTGAAACAGTATTGATAGAGATAATATTTTCATAATTTTTCATATGTGTTTCAATGATTTAACCCCTTCTAATTAATCAATTTGAGCTGATTTTCATCATTTTAGTATTTTTGGTGAATTATGGGCTTAATTGTGGAAATTGGTAAATTCTGGAAATTTAGCAGTTTTGTGGAGCTTCTGTATTTCGATCATATCTTTTATATTGTTGATCCAAATCGTATGGTTCTTTTTATAGGATTTCTATGCTCGGGGGCTTCATTTTATCCTTCTGGACCCAAATATCAATCGATCATTTCGAAGCTCAAATGCAGCTCACAATCCAAGCCTTGAAAACTGTGTACAGATTTGTAATGTTTTAATTCTGAGCTTGTATCTCGAATCTGACCGATCCAATGGAGCTTATATTCGACAAGAAGCTGTAAGAGGAATTAATTTACATCATTCATTAAGGAGGCCACGTCTTAATAGGCTGTTTTCAAGGACTTAAATGCATGGGAAGTTGGAGTTGTGGAAGACGGAGAGTCACATGGACAGAATTAAATATCCGTAGTAATGTGGCCATATCCTCTTCATACTTTGACCAATCAGGCTCACATTTTGTGGTTAGACAGAAGCGATTGAGGGGAACAACTTTCAAGGAGGGAAAATTCTCAGAATCTGTCATTTACTATTCCAACCGGACTCAAACGTTCGGGGGAGTAATTTTGGAGGGAAATTTTCTACTCCCCAAGCCTATAAATAAGAGTATAAACTTCTATTCAAAGGGGTTAAAGAAGGTGCAAGAAGGGATTTTCTGGAGGATTCAGTTCTTTATGTTCTTTGTATTTTCTATTTTCTTTTTACTGTGTTTGTTTATACTCTCTTCTCCCCCTTTCAACTCTAATACCCTTCACATGGAGGGGTAAAACCATTGAGTGATCGGGGAAGGGGGAGTTTCTCTTTTGTAATGTCGGAGTTTTGTGCATAAATGTAAAACGTTATCATTCTTATGAATGAAATATATTATCAGTGTTTCCCAATTCTCTTAATGCGATCGTGTTTTGAGTTTGGTGTATTCGTTTTTAATAGCTTTGGTTAAAGACTTTTCATCTCCCTCTGCCTAGTGCATTTTGTCTCGATCGAGAAGATTGTGTTAGGTGGTGAGTGTGTAACGATAATTGTCACATGTGTGGAACTAGTAAACTTTTTCTAGAGTTCTAGGGATCAACAATTCCTGATCGGGACTTGCCTTAGTTTTTTAGGAATTGTTTATGAACTTCCATGCACATAGGAGTGATTTCTATTTTCTTCTTTAATCAAGGGTGATAGATGACTCGATCGAGGAGTCTTTCATTTGTCATTCAAAAGGAAGAAAGGTGAGATGATCTTTGTGACTATGATGACATTACAAAAGGTGATCCTACCCTGACCCCATCACTCTCTTCATCCATTAGTGTTCAACCTTTCTTTTAAATTTCTTACTTTGTTTTAGAATTCAAACAACTTTAAAAAAAGAACCTCTTCTTCTTTCTTTAATTTAAGTGACAAACGTAATTGTTAGGCACTCCTCTCTGGAGAAAACTTAGGTTACCCACTTTACTGCATTTTAACTTAGGTTTAATTTGTTTTTGTAACACCCCACGACAGGCACGTGTCAAAACATGGCGCCGTTGCCGGGGAGGCTGTGCCAACAATCTAATTCTAACATTTTCGAAATATTTTCATTTATATTATTTAAAAAAATCAAAAAAAACCATGATGTATTCCAACTGCAATTATTCTTATTGGATTGATTACTCACAGTTTCAGGGACAAATGGTTCATAATCACGAGGAATCCCTCTTTCAAAAGCTTGATGAACTCACTATTTTGGCCAAGAAAATGATGAATGGCCATGTCACAGGTATCTCACTTCAATAACTGATGGACATGGTGAATCAAGTCAACATTGATTATCAAATATTTTAGTCCTTAGAGAAGGTTACATTGGATCAAGAACCTCAACCAGAACCTAAACCTGATCCATTGGTGGAAGTGTATTCCCCACTCATCATTGATGTTGAAGAACCAAAAAGTACAGGAGATCAACAAGATCTGGATGACTTCTGGAAGGAGTGCGAGGAACTACTTGATCCCCCATTTCCTCATAATGTAGAAGATCCATCATCATTGAAGGAATATACCACCAACGTGGTTGAATTTGAAGACAATGTTGAGGAGCCTGACTAACCTCCTCCATCTGTTACCACTCTACTTCAAGAGGAACTTCCCACTGAAGAAGAAAAAGAAGCCAAGAAACCTCAGGGAGATGATCTTTTCATAAACTGTTTATCTTCTAATTTTATTGAATCTGAATTTAGTATCACCTCCCCTTGCTTGAAATTTTCAGATTCGGACAACTCATGTATTTTTTTGGCAGACAAGGAAGAAAAGTAAGATACGCTTAAATAGGATAATTTGGAGCTCCCCAAACATGTTGATAATTTATTGGAGGGAGTTCAAGAGGGAATCCAAGTGAATTTGGAAAAGGAAAAAGTGATGCAAGATGGTTACTTTGAAAGGGAAGAATTCGATATTGAATCTTCATGCTTTCACTATGTTCAAATAGAATTAAACTCTAACATTTCCTATGATTTTTTCAATGATGCAGCATACCTTCAGAAATCAATGGAGAATGAAGAGGTGGCTGTGAAATTGGAAACCAAGAAATATGGGGACTCATTCTTTGTTCTACCCCCACCAAGAAAATTGTATCTTATTGTACTAGGGGTGTATTTGGTGTACTATACCCATGGTGTCCTCAACAAAAAGGATGAATCACATGATGTGAAGAAGTGTTGTTGGTTCATCATAAAGAAACTCAACCCACCTTCAGATTGGGGATAACCAACTGAAACTGCCCATCTGGAGGCAGTCAAAACCCAGGGCCCACTTGGGGGATTAAACCAAGATCTATCCTTCCTTTATCATCTTATTTCTATTTTCATTTTTTAATAAATTTCTTATGTTTTCTTTTGTTCTTTTTCTTGTAGGTTTTTAGTGTGCAACACTTAGGAGCTTAACTCAATGTTGCATTATCAATAAGTCAGGTTGTACCTCTACTTTACACTTGTTTGCTACTGTGATTCATTCTAAAATCTGCTTACATGTTAAATCCAGTTAAATTCATTAAGGACAATACATCATTTAAGTGTGGGGGAGGGAACCTTTGTAGTTTTGGATTTACATTTTTTGTTTGTTTTCAAAAAAAAAATTGTTATTTTTCAAAAAAAAATTGTGTGATTATTTTTCAGTTTTGTTTGGTGTGTTTTTGAAACTTTTAAGATGAAATGATTATCATTGCTATTTTTGAAACCCATGTCATTGAGTGAAACAATTTATTCCATTAAACTGAGCTTAAATGAATGCTGAAAATGATTTTGTTTCTAGTTCAATTCTTTGTGAATTTCATGAAAATTACTCAGGTTTTTGAATCCCATGCCACATCTCACTTTCATTATCTTTGAAATAATTTTCCTGTGAGGCTTCTGAACCTTTATTTTTGTATTCTTTTCATTCACCTCACTTCTTGAGAGAACAAGACCATGCTTCTTTTAACCATAATTTTCTTCATTCCTTTCGAAACTTGAGGGTTTGGGGTACATCTGTTTTAAATGATTGAGGCGTTTCTTTGATTTGAAAGCCCCCTTTTCAAAATAATCCCTTTCATTCTGACCTACCATGTAAATTAATCCTTGTAGACCATAGAATCCATGAATAGCCTGTTAGGTTAGCCACATTATAAGCCATTTTTCCCTTTCCAACCTGCTCTTGAAGTGAAATTGCATAATCTAGTTGAACTTAAGTGTTGGGGAAGCTGTATTGTGTTGTGCTAACTCATTTGGTGAAACTTTGGGAGGAAACTAAAATGCTAAAGAGATGTGTGTGCTGATGAAAAATCATTATGTTGAAAGCTGTGCCTTTTCTGGAGCTTTCATGATAAAAGAAGTTGTGCCTTTCTGGAGCTTCTAATGGAGGAAGAAAGATGTGCCTTTTCTGGAGCTTTCATTAAAAGCGTGCTTAAGAAGATTGAAATTTTTTCTGCGGAAATTCTGAGATGTTTGGACATTTCTTTATATTTCATGATGATGGAGCAGAATTTCCACTAAGTGGAGTGATGAGGATACCATACTTGAGTGAAAATTAGAATTGTGCAATTTTTCTTCAAAACGAGCCAAGCCTTCCTCATTCAGCCTCAGAATTTTTCACATAAAAATCCAACCAACCAAAAGCAATAGAACAACATTGCAAAGTCCTCATGATAAAAAAATGTCCTTGACTCACATCGGGTGGAGAAGTAGGAGTTTTTAAATCCTATGGTGACCCATGCATTGGTTTGGATGAGAAAAACTTTGTTGAAAATTGATATTTGTGAGATGGGAGAAAATTAATGTGAGGTAGGTGTCTTGTGTTCATGGGAGGATAAATGAAGAGGAAAAATATTGAATGATCTGATTTGAGAACTTGGAATAATGGTTATGGATGAGGCATGATAAATTTTATTTCTTGGTGTGGAATTGGTGGATCTCAATGGCATGTGTTTCGAATTTGGTTTGATTTGATTTTGATTTTGACTTGTCCGGGAGTCCAAGTGCTAAGTGTGGGGGAATTGATAGAGATAATATTTTCATAATTTTTCATATGTGTTTCAATGATTTAACCCCTTACAATTAATCAATTTGAGCTGATTTTCATCATTTTAGTATTTTTGGTGAATTATGGGCTTAATTGTGGAAATTGGTTAATTCTGGAAATTTAGCAGTTTTGTGGAGCTTCTGTATTTCGAGAATATCATTTAAATTTTTGATCCAAATCGTATGGTTCCTTTTTTTTAGGATTTCTATGCTCGGGGCCTTCATTTTATCCTTATGGACCCAATGCTCAATCCATCATTTCGAAGCTCAAATTCAGCTCACAATCCATGCCTTGAAAACTGTGTACAGATTTGTAATGTTTTAATGCTGAGCTTGTATCTCGAAGCTGACCGATCCAATGCAGCTGATATTAGACAATAAGCTGGAAGAGGAATTAATTAACATCTTTCATTAAGGATTCCACGTCTTAATAGGCTGTTTTCAAGGAATTAAATGCATGGGAAGTTGGAGTTTTGGAAGACGAAGAGTCACATGGACAGAATTAAATATCTGGAGTAATTAGGCCATATCTCCTTTATAAGTGGACCAATCAGGCTCACATTTTGTGGGTCTATAGAAGATATGGAGGGGAACATCTTTAAAGCAGGGAAAAGTCTATAAATCTGTCATTTACTATGCCAACCAGACTCAATATTTCGGGGGAGTAATTTTGGAGGGAAATTTTCTACTCCCCAAGCCTATAAATAAGAGTATTCACTTCCATTCAAAGGGGTTAAAGAAGGTGCAAGAAGGGATTTTCTGGAGGATTCAGTTATTTATGTTCTTTTTATTTTCTATTTTCTTTTTACTTTGTTTGATTATGCTCTCTTCTTCCCCTTTCAACACTAATACCCTTCACATGGAGGGGTAAAACCTTTGAGTGATCGGGGAAGGGGGAGTTTCTCTTTTGTAATGTTGGAGTTTTGTGCTTAAATGTAAAACCTTATCTTTCTTATGAATGACATATATTATCAGTGTTTCCCAATTCTCTTAATGAGATCATGTTTTTAGTTTGGTGTATTCATTTTTAATAGCTTTGGTTAAAGACTTTTTATCTCCCTCTGCCTAGTGGAATTTGTCTCGAGCGAGCAGATTGTGTTAGGTGGTGAGTGTCTAACGATCGTTGGCACGTGTGGGGAACTAGTAAACATTTTCTAGAGTTCTAGGGATCAAAAATTCCTGATCGGGAATTGCCATAGTTTTTTAGGATTTTTTTATGAACTTCCATGCATATAGGAGTGAGTTCTATTTTCTTCTTTAATCAAGGGTGATAGATGACTCGATCGAGGAGTCTTTCATTTGTCATTCAAAAGGAAGAAAGGTGAGATGATATTTGTGAATATGATGAAATTACAAAAGGTGATCCTACCCTGACCCCATCACTCTCTTCATCCATTAGTGTTCAACCTTTCTTTTCAATTTCTTACTTTGTTTTAGAATTCAATCATCTTTAAAAAAAGAACCTCTTCTTCTTTCTTTAATTTAAGTGACAAACGTAATTGTTAGGCACTCCTCTCAGGAGACAACTTAGGTTACCCACTTTATTGCATTTTAACTTAGGTTTAATTTGTTTTTGTCACACCCCACGACATGGAGTACTGAAACAGTATCATAGTACGGTGTAAAATCGAAATCTATGAATTCTATCATATGTTGTATTAGAACATATTAATTCAACAGAGTATCTTAGTGACTGAATCATTATTAAATGAGGTAGACAATTGCAGTTTCATATGATGAAACTAAAAATTTCATACAGAAGCGGCATGACACATGTAAATTTACATTCAACACTTTTATGATGTTTAAAGGGGAAATAACCCCCAGATGAATGAAAGACATACAAAAACTGTTAATAACATCACTGCCTTGTGAGATCATATCAAACCATAATATTAAGCCTCGGAAGTATAGAGAGTATTACCACCAAGATGTAATGGGAAATCAGCGGCTTTTCGACAATCATCACTTGTTAGAGATCTAACTATGAGAAAATTAAGTTTTCCTCTGATGATTTATAATGATTAGAGGCAAGATGAATAATATGAGCATAAATTCTTTATCAATCAAGAAAAATCTTCTTTGAATTTAACATCCCAAAATAAAAGCAGAAAGATGAAGAATAAAATAAATTTGAAACCATTTAATTAAAATTCATCTAATTCAGATGTGGAACTTTCTCATCAAGCCATAAATTTTATTAAATTCTATATAAAGAATAAGTGATTTATATAATCCTTCATAAAAGTTGAAAAAGGACCATGTGATGTCAGATGCTATGACTGAAAAAAGATGGGTCACATTAGACCTAATTGTGCTCAATTAATTGGATAAAAGAAAAAGAAGTTTTTAAAAAACAATGATTATAAGTAGAAATACAAAAGAACAATGAAAGCAACATGGACAGTTTGTGAAGACTTTATAAACTCCACAAAGATTTTATCTGAAAAAGAAGAATCAAATTTAACTGCAAATATGCTATTTATGGTAGAAAATAATGATGTGAAATCTTATGACTCATCTGATTCTCATTCTTGTTCTAGTTTTTCAAATAATAAACATGCAGCTGACTACAATATGATGAAATAAAAATATGATTCTTTATTTAAGAAAAATATATCACTAATAAATATTCATTCTGCTATTTTTGGAGAATGAGACGCTCTGCTAAAAAAACATCAAGAGTTAATTGAAAAATGTAACTCAACGAACACCAATTGTATAGATAATGAAACTAAAATAATAACTCCATAAATAGAAGTTAAAATATACAAAAGTTTATAATTTTTTTATATAGAAGTAGAAAATACAAAAATTGAAATTTTGGGAAATAATGTGATTGAAAATAAAAGATATGGAATAGGAAGTATAGGTGACGAAACCAAACAATATAAGAACTATTTTGATCAAAGTAGAAAATGTAAAATTTCCAACTACTATGGATCAAAAATTCATTTATCTAAAAACACTTATTTAAGGGATCTGCAAATAAGTGGGATTAAGAATGACATTGTTGCAAGAAGATTATATAATTATATTTATTATAGAAAAACAATTCCAGTGTGGATTCCCATTTCTTTGCATGCTAACACTGGTGGACCCCAAAAAATATGGGTACCAAAACAAAACGTTGTTTAACTTTTATTGTAGGATATGGTTCATAGACGCCAAACTAAAATATGGTATATGGATAGTGGCTGCTCAAGAATAGGGGTGTGAATTAATTGATCTTTAAAACATTATCTCAAAAGGATGGAGGATTAGTCACATTTGCTGACAATGCAAATGGTAAAATTATTGGATTTGGAACTTTTGGATATCCTGATATTGTATCAATAAATAAATTACTCTATTTAAAAGGATTGAAACACAATCTGATAAGTATCTCTCAAATCTTTGATGATGGATATTTTTTATATTTTTCTATCAATTGTTGTTATATTTTTAAAGATAAATATATTTAATTTACAGCACCCATAATTGATAATGTTTATATCGTAGACCTAAATTTATTGGGTAAAAAAAATAAACATCCTAACTATTAAGATAAATGAATCGTTGATCTATAATAGAAGACATAGAAATTTCAATATAAATGATTTTGATAAGTTATCTAAAAAATTTCTATTTCTAATTTACATAATCTCAAATTTGAAAGTAATAGATTCTGTGTTTCATGTCAACTTGGCATGTTGTAAAAATCATCCTTCAAATCTGTTAGCAAAATTACGACATCTCAAACACTAAATCTTATCTATATTAATTTTTTTGGACCCAAAAATAGCATGTTTAAATGGTAAATTATATGTATATGTATTAGTTTATGACTATTCTAGATTAACATGGATTTATTTCATAAAATATAAAAATGAATCATTTACTATATTTTAATGTTTTTGAAATGTTGTCAAAAATTAAAAAGGTTATAAAATAATTTCGTTAAGATGTGATCCTGGTGGACAATTATAGAATCTATAATTTAATTTCTTTTTCTCAAATATGGGTATTTAACACAACTTTTAATTACCAAGAACACCTCAACAATTTCGGATTTATGAAAGAAGAAATAGGACAATTCAAGAAATGTATACGACTACACTAAATGAGTACAATCTTACAACCTATTTCTAGGTAGAATATGTAAGTACCTCCTCCTAAATATTTAATAGAGTTTTAATCAGAACAGTTTTTAAAAATACTCCCAATGGACTCTCGAATAACAGAAATCATAATGTAAATTACTTTAATGTTTTTTGGTGCAATATTTACACCTTAAACACCAAAGAAATCCTTGGTATGTTTGATCCAAAATATGATGAAGTAATTTTCATAGGATATAATGATACTTCCATGTATTATATACTTTTTAATAAAAAGTCATGTATTGTTGAAGAATCAGTTCATTTGAATTTTGATTAATCTGAACCCTTTTTGAAAAGGAATGAACAAATCAATGAATCTATATCTAATGATAACATGAGACTTGAGAACCTAAAATATGATTTTGAAAAAGAATTAAATGAAATTGAATCCCATTCGTAAGAACATGTCATTAAAGAACCCAACAGTGTACTACATAGACAGTCTAGAACCCTAATGATTCACCCTTTAGAAACTGTTATAGTAGACCCAGACACTGGAATAAAAAATAGAATAAATGTATTAAATATTATTGAATTCACTTCTTGTCTATCCAAATTAGATCATAAGACATTAAAATAGGTCATAGTTGATGAATATTTGATGATACCAATTTATGAAGAACTAAAATAGTTCAAGAGAATCAAAGTTTGGTATCTAGTTTAAAGACCTCAGAAGTGTCCATTTATTGGAACTAAATGGGTCGTTAGAAATAAAAAATATGATCAAGGAATAATAAATAAAAATAAAGAAAGACAAGTAGTAAAATGATATAATTTAGAAAATTTATATATTATGATGAGACCATTGAACCTATAGATCCATTAGAATCTATTAGAATCCCTTTATCCTATGCATCTCGTATGAAATTTAAATTATTTCAGATGGTTGTTATGTCTACCATTTTATATACTTACTTATTGGAGGATGTTTATGTTGAGAAACCTTCTGGTTATGAAAATTCAAAATAACCAAATAATGTTTTTGAAATAAATAAAATTTTTATGTCCTTAAACAATAACATAGTGCATTGTATGAATGAATGGGTTCTTTTCTTTCAAAAATTTATTTTACTATTGGGATGACAGAACCAACATTGTTTAAGAAAACAGTTAACTCTAATATTTTATTGGTTCATATTTATGTTAATGATGTAATTTTTGGTTCAACAAACAAATAACCTTGTCATGTGTTTTAAAATATAATAAAAATAGTATTATAAATGAATAATATGGGAGAATTAAATTTCTTGTTAGGAATTCAAATTTATCAAAAGGATTTTGGAATGTATTATATCATAACAAATACAATACTGATTCAATAATGAAATATGGACAAGAAAACAAAAAGACATATAAAACTGCTATGGGTTCTAAAATAAATCTTGATTTGGATGAAACTATAAAATCAATTGGCAATAAGTTATATAGTGTTATGATTGGTAGATTATTATATCATACTGCTAGCATTCCCTATATAATGTTTTCACCGTTTCATTGTACTTGATTTCAATCTGATCCTAAGTAATTTCACTTAAGTGCATTAAAAATAATTTTTATATATTTAAAGGGTATTGTTATTCAATATATGCTATTTCAATAAACTTATAGTTTAATATAATTTCATAATCAGATAATGACTTTGAAAGATGTAGGTTAGATAGAAAAACAACCACATGGACTTTTTGTAACACCCTGAGATTTTATGAGAAAAATTATTTTTTAATTATTTTTTGATTTATTGTGTAGTATTATACACCAAAATTAACTTTTACTATATGCACCACTATATTAGCTTGAAGTATACACAACACTATTCTTGGAATGTATTACACGCAATACCGAGTTTCACTAAACAATGATAAATGGTTAAAATATTATTATGAACAAGATGTTATGAATAGTATTAACCACATTTTGAATTTTAAAACATTATTATTCATCTTACAAATTTTCTAGGACATGGTATGAGAACAAAATAATTTTTTTTGGGTAAAATAAGTATTTTTAAAAAAATGCAGTTTTGCCACCTTTTGATGGCGCACCCACATTAAATCTAGTTTTGACATGTTTATAAGTTAAATTTGAAAAAATAAAAATTTTCTTTGGAATCAGGATATAAAATTTTACTTTGGATAAAATTTTCATATTATTCTAATAACTTTCATATTTTAAAGAATAGTAAATACATGCTATATTTTAATTAAAAACAACTTTTTTCATCGCAATAATTTATGTGCTTAAATTATAATGTTGAGTTGTTTTAAAGTATAAATAGAATATTTTTTCCATTTAATATAATTTATGTCATTAACATTAATTTCACATTGAATTCATTGGTAAAAACATTTCAATCGTTGGCAATGTTTTAACTTTGAAAACTCGTTTTCATAACAAGAGAATTAATTTTAAATTAGTTAATACAACTTCTATGTTTTGAATTTTGAAAAATGGATTCCATATTTCAATTAAGTGGGTCCAAATTATGATAATATATTAAATTTAGTTTTTTATATTATGAAAAGTAACTACGGTAATCTTTATTTAATGTAGTTAGAGGTAAATCAGGTACTTAAGGGTAAGAATAAGATTATAAAATTACCTTAATAGAAGCTAAAATTCTATTGGATGACTACAAGTAGACCCACATCACCTAAGGGTCAAAATAGACTCATTTTATGGACTTTTAAAAATGAAAATTATTTAATTATTATGAAAACCAAATAATTTGACAACATCTCACTCTCTTAGATCTTATAAGTATAATAACTTTAATTTAGTGATAAACATCATGAAACATCTAACACGAATAGTCTCCAAAAATCTAAAAAAATTATATACATCATTTAAATTTATTTATAATTTTTAGGGATTAAATAATCATCATTAAATGTGACACAATTGCGATGTTGAAATTATTTTATTGATTCAAATATCAAAACCATGATTTTAATGATATTAAAATAAATATTATATGAATTATTTAATGTGATCCACTAATTTTCATGATAAATATGACATGTTATGAATAAATTAAATCTTATAGTTTGAACATATATTATGTGTGGATTTTATTTAAATTCAAATAAATGAATTGTGTCAATACTGACACAATTGTTATTTTATAAAAATAACAAAATATAAATTTTTTTAAAAGTCACAAAAATATTTAAAAATTATAAATTAAATTTTATATGGTCTAAAATTTCATAATGTATCCAATTATAGACAATTCACAACACATAAGTAATTATTTTTACAAAATTAAAACTTATAATCATATTACCACAAATAAAATTAAAGAGATTATATAAGGATAAATCAAGTTGATAATGTTTAAAATTAATTCCCAACATGTATAAATTTTATTGGTTGATGATATTACAACCCTATCGCATCTAATCTTCGGATTTGAGTAATTTTTGGAGGTTTTTAGTGAGGTTTAGTTTATTATAAATTAATATCTCTTATGTTACCAAAGTTGCCCCACTCCTCCCATATAAAAAGGGCAGCCCTTCCCTCTTCACTTCACACCCTTTTTCACCTTCAAGATCAGCCAAACCCTGCACATTTAACTTCTCCAATTTCCTAGAAACATTTTGGAGGTTATTGCCTTCTCAAAAGGCCAACTCTAGTTTCTTATGAGGATGCTTAAAGGTTTTGCATCGAAGAAGAGGTAATCTCTTCTAACGATTCTTTCATGTTTCTTTCTTCTTCAACTTTTTATTCATTAGTTGTTTCATTAAAAAGTAATATCATAAGTATCAATAATTTACTGATATGTTATTTTAAATATTAAATATCCCCATTTCACCTTCTATCCGTCATATGGAAAATGAAATCACCTCGCGTGCGTAAGTATGAAATACCGTCTCCACGCAGTGGTTTAATCTGTTTTTTCACCACCACCATAATTGGATGGGTATAATGGTTTAAGGAATAACTATATATAGTTATTATAACATAATACTGATTCTGAGATATTATATCTTCCACATAAATTTAATTCAATAATTATGGGAATGATATCATCGCTCGTGTGTACGTACGGATTATCGTCTCCACGACGCGATGAGATTCCTTCTCCATGTTAACCACTCAAGAATGATTATAAAATATAAATAATAAATAATAATGATATTTATGACATGATAAAGATACTGGATTTAGGTATATATATATTTCATCTACTTACTTCCATTCAAGTCAATAAGGAAAGGAAAACATCGTTCATGCGTATGTTCAGCCTACTGTCTCCATGAACGGTGTATTTCATTTCATTTATCTATCTATTATATATATACTTAATATATATGATATATAAATCATGATTTACATTCTGTATTTAATTAAATCATGATATATGTCATAATAATATCAAAAACAACTAGTCCAAACACGTACGATAAATAAAATGACTTTAACCAAAATGCTGCTTTAACATGGAATTTACAAAAGAACGGGTAATATAATGTCAAAAGTGAACCATATATGATATAATAACAATGAATATGACTCTATAAATTTTCAATGAAATTTTTAAATCATTATACTGGATGTTCAGATATGTACGAAGCATATCGGACCTAAGGTAAGGGATAACATTTCCAATCTCGTTCTTATCCGAGATCGTTTATTCGTACGTTTTTACTGGGGTTATATTTATCATCAATGTCCCGGTTTTCTAAAAATTGTTTAATATATGCTTAAATTCATTTTTACCCATTTTTTACTTTTACTACATGGTATCTAGGGAATATTTCTTTTGTTTACTGTACAAGGTACTTTTTTACTTTTCCGGAAAAAGTATGAGAAAAATGATTTTTTAACATATATGGCACGAACATATTTTTAAGGATTCATAATGCATAATTTTCATGAAGAATCCTCTACAATATTTTATGACTTTTTTAAAAAAAAAAATCATTTTCTTTTAAAATTTTATGGCATTTCGTGAAAAGAAAATTATTTTGAAATAGAAATTATATTTTCCTCAAAAATTCATTTCAATTATTTTATCAAAACCATTTTCCATATAAGATTAAATTATTTCAAAAGTGTATGTTTCAAGTATAATGCCTCTATTATTTACATGGTTTCACTTTTCTTATGATGAAATGATATCCCTTTGTTTTATATGGATTGTGTTATGATGGGATGATGTTTATGAAACCCATTATATTCTTTGGGTTATTATGAATGATTTATGTTTCTGTTGTGGAAAACATAAGAATGGTTTCATTATGAGATTGGAGGAACCTATATTTCCCTCCAATTAATTGGGTAAAAATTTATATCTCATCAGATTGACATGGCTCAGACGACAAGTTAATCCAGTTTAGTGATACAAGACTTGAACAAGGAGTGAACTCGGTTTAGTACGGGACTTTGTCCACTAAGATGGTCTTGGAAGCAATGCCTTGGTTACTATGGAAATAATTTCAAGTTCTTAATGTTTTTACACAATTACATGTTTTTTACCATGCTATTTTATCATGATTAATGTTCAATTATGATCTATGCCTTACGTACTGCCATGTTTTATTTCATTTCTCATGATTTTGAAGTTTAAACATTATGTTCATGTTTTTATGGTCAAATGTATATGGTTGGTTTTATTTTATACATGCTTACCATTACTGAGAATTTTATATCACCCTTTATATGCTTTCCTTCCCTAGGATACAAATAAAGGTTTTAGGTAAGAAAAAAAAGGGGGAGATCTGTATGGGAGATGTTGAAGATCTTTCACCATGATTAGAAGATTATGTTTCGAGTTTCCAAAGAAACTAAACTTTTACAATCCTTGAGTTTTGGTTTTTTATATTTTAAGTAATCCAAAAATGTAATGTAATGTCCATGTATGTCATGTTTGGGGTCTCTACAGTTGGTATGAGAGGAAGGTTTTAGTTAAACATTGGAAAATAGGATGCGAAAACATTAGTGATATCCCTAGATATATTTCTACGGAATGTGTAGGGATGTCACTAAGTTTAGATATAATTATAGGTTATAGTCCTAGAATTACGGTAAAAATCATATAATTAACCCTAAGATGTTATATATTAAAGGTAATCCCCCATTATTATGTTTTTTTCCCTAGCATGAATTTTGCCTCTCAGACTATTCTTTTTGGGTTTTAGACGATGGCTGGAACCCGAAGGAACCGTGATGATCAATGTAATGGACAATGTAAGGATTGTACTATTGAACAAACAATTTTTATGGGAGATGGAGTGCTAAATATGATTTCTATACTTACACAAGCTATGAATCATTCTATACTTCCGAATTATCGGAGAAAGGAACAATATTCAATTGAGTCCTTCATGACGCAACATCCACTATCATTCAGTGGGTATTCTTATCTACTTGTTGCTGAAAAATGGATCAGTACCATTGAAGAGATATTTTCCATACTTCACTGTTCAGAGAATGAAAAAGTCATTTTGGATTTTTACCATTTAGAAGGTCAATCAGACTAGTGGTGGACTATAATTAAGAATACAAGGCCCCAAGATGAAATTGAATCCATGGAAAGAGACGGTTCAAGAAGTTGTTTTTCAATAAGTACATCCATCATATTCTTCGAACAAAGATGGAAAAGGAGTTCCTCGAGCTTAGGAAAAAGGATGATGAATATTTTGGAATATACGAGGAAAATTTTACATGGCTTGCAAGGTATGCATATGGATTTATCATCCAACCAGAATGCAAAGTTGATCGATTCATCAGTGGCTTAAAACCAAATCTTCGAAGGGAATTAACGATAAGAGACTTTAGTAGCTATGAAGAAATTGTGCGTTGTGCTATCAAGGTAGAAATGGTAGTTGGTGTTACATATCCATCTCCCGGTTTTGACAAGAAACAAATGATGGAGTTCATGGAGAAATCTTAGAATAATGGTGAAAAGAATATGAATGTTTATGTATGCTCAAAGTGTGGAAAGAAGCATGGTGGAGATTGTCTTAAAGGGACTAGAAAATGATTTAAGTGTGGAAAAGAAGGTCATTGATCAGCTTAGTGTCGTAGTAATGGAAAAATGGTTACTAATTATGTGAATAAAGAAAATATTGTAGAGAACATACCACCAACACTTCAATCCTTCATGTGCAATGAAATGGGGAATTATACTAATCAATGCCCTAATCCAAGGGTTAATGATGATCGACATGAGAAACCTCTTAATGAAAAGGATAGAGGGAAGACACATGCGATCACTATTTTTGATGTTGAGTATGAAAATGATGTTGGGTAATGATTAAGTGATTATGTAATGGGATTTCAAAAATAGAATCGTGGAATCTCATTTATGGTATTGTTGAATTTTGGAATATCTATGTATTGGTTTCCGATAATTATATGGTATCGCTAACCATGAAAAGTGATTGAAATATTTTTGGAAAGTAGTTGAAATACGCATAATAATGTGATAAGAAGAAAATAATATGTATGATAGTATTCATGAGCTCATTACTGATATAAGGACAATGTTATATCATGGTTTGAGTATATAGAAATTTTGGGTTTTTGGTATGTGGAAAGAGTTACCTTTTGACAGAATTCATGTTTTCACTAAGGTTCTATGGTAGATTATGTTTTAAGAGAATTCATGATTAAGGTATTCACATGTTTGGAATGCGACAAAAAAAATATCTCAGATAAATGATGGTATTCACATGCTCGGTAGATGACATTTCTAGTAATTCTTTTCATTATACTATGAGATTGGACAGAAGAATTTTAGATAAACCTAAAGATTGGAATAGAATCTATCGGACATATGATATTATTGTTTAAGTATAGTATTATTTTCAATATTATTGATGGAATTTTATAATAATGTAGTTTTAGAAAAAGGAAAACATGTAGGACGGGCGAAAACCCATCGCGTCAGATAAGGCTGTGGGAATCGAACCCACAACTGATGTGCAACATACCATTATCGCATACCAATGGTCTACAAGATGTCCCTAGTTAGTAGAAATTAGTTTTATATTATTAAGCAGTATGATAGATGAAGTATAAGTTCATTTTTGGAACCATATACGATTAACCTAACAATAGAAGGACATATGTATATTTGATAAATTTTGCAAACCTTTTAGTTGAGACAGATCTAATGACCCATCATTATATCGCATGTTCTGCTAACACTTCATGGAAGAAAAATTCAAATTCATTTCTTTTGCGAGATGATGTAGAAATTTTTCAAGGCACAAGAAATGATAAGATTTTCCCAAAAACAAGTAAGTATTTCTTTTAATTAAAAAATTATTCAACATTTGGGAAATGATCTTGAAAACCAAAAATGTTGTCCTAGTTCCCTCATATCCGATGAATTAGATGGTACCATAGATCGTCACAAACTTATGGCATTGTGAAAGTTGGACTTTTAATAGCCATGTTCACTACCACTCCCCAGCATACCTTGATGGGTATATTTCACTTCCATATCCATATTTTTATCAATGTTCTCCTATGTGGAAACCCAGTGATGAGTTAATTTAGGTAACCGTTATGTTTCATACTCCTCTTTTTAAAATTACATTTTAGTATTCCTTTTTACGATGTGGGTTTCTATGAAAGAAACTTTCATGTAGTAAACCATATATAACACCGATGAATTTCAAGGGAGAAATTCATTTTAAGGGGGGTAGAATGTAACACCTCGAGATTTTATGAGAAAAATTATTTTTTAATTTCATTGATGTCTTGTGTAGTATGCTACACAAGATTATCTTGTACTATATTAAACACTATATTAGCTTGAAGAATACACAACACTATTCTTGGCATGCATTACACACAATCGCGACCATCCTCGATAACGTGTGTAGTACGCAATACCGGTTTTCACTAAACAACAATATATGGTTATAATATTGTTATGAACTAGCTGTTATGAATAGTATCAACTACATATTGAGTTTTATAACATTATTATTCATCTTACACATTTTCAAGAACATGGTATGAGAAAAAATTAAATTTTTTGGATAAATTATGAATTTTTAAAAAAATGCACTTTTGACACCTTTTTATGGCCCACCCACATTAAATCTAGTTTTTTACATGTTAATAAGTTTAATTTGAAAAAATAAAATTCTTTTTTGGTATCAGGATATAAAAATTCACTTTGTATAAAATTTTCATATTATTCTGATATCTTTCATATTTTAAGGAATAGTAAAAACACGATATATTTTAATTAAAAACAAGGTTTTCCATCCCAAAAAATTATATGGTTAAATTATAATATTGAATTCTTTTAAAGAATAAATATAATATTTTTTTACCATTTAATATAATGTATTTCATTACCATTAGGTTTACATTGAATTCATTGGTAAAAACATTACAATATTTTGCAATGTTTTAACTTTTAAAACTCATTTTCTTAACAACGGGATTAATTTTAAATTAATTACTGCAACATTTGTGTTTTGAATTTTAAAAAATGGATTCCATATTTGAATTCAGTGGGTCCAAATTATCTTAATTGGTTAATTTTATTATTTATTATATTATGAATAGTAACTATGGAAATTTTAATTTACTGCAGTTAGAGGTAAATTAGGTACTTAAGGGTAAAAATATGATTATACAATTATAATAAAACCTTCAAATATTCCAATGTATGAATAAAAGTCGACCCATATCCCCTAAGGGTCAATATAGATTCATTTTATGGACTTTTTAACATGAAAATAATTTAATTATTATTAAAACCAACGAAGTAAAAACATGTCAGTCTCTTAAATTTTATAAGAATAATAATTTTAATATAGTGATAAACATCATGAAATTTTGAAAATTAATAGTCTCCAAAAATAAAATAAAATTATATTTATCATTTAAATTTATTTATAATATTTAGGGATTAAATAATCGTCATTAAAGGTGACACAATAGTGATGTTAAATTCTTTTTATTGATTGAAATATCAAATAAATAGTTTTAAAGATATTAAAATAAATATTATATGAACTATTTAATGTGATCCACTAATTTTATAGATAAATATGACATGTTATTAATATATTTAAGCTTTTATTTTTAACATATCTTCTGTGTGTATTTTATTTAAATTCAAATAAATAAACAGTGTCAAAATTGAGACAATTGTTATTTTATAAAAATAACATAATATAAAATTGTTTAAAAACCACAAAAATACTTAAAAATTATAAATTAAAAATTTATATGGTATAATATGACTTAAATTATCCAATTATGGACAATTAACAACACATAAGTAATTATTTATAACAATTTTAATATTAGAATCTTATTACTACAAATATAATTAAATAGATTACATAAGGATAATTCAAGTTGATATTGTTTAAAATAAATTACCCACATGTATAAATTTTATGGTATGATTAGATTAAAACCCTATACCATCTGATATTCGGATTTGAGTCATTTTTTGATGTTTTATGTGAGGTTAAATTTATAATAAATTAATATTTCTTATGTTACCAAAGGTGCCCCACTCCTCCCTTATAAAAAGGGCACCCCTTCCCTCTTCTCTTCACACACATTTGAGCCTTCATGATCGGCCAACCCCTGACCATTTATCTTATACACTTTCCTAGAAACATTTTTGAGATTCTGGTATTATCAAAAGACCTATTCTAGTTCCTTAAGAGGATGCTTAAAGGATGTGCGTTGAAGAAGAGGTAATCTCCCCTACCGATTCGTTCAAGTTTCTTTCTTCTTCAACATCTTCTTATTTAGTTGATTAATTATAAAGTAATAACATAAGTATCAATAAGTTACTAATATGTTATTATAAATATTAAACCACCAAATTTCACCTTCTATCCATCCAACAGAAAATGAAATCACTGTGCATGCGCACGTACGGAATACTGTCTCCACGCAGTGGTGTAATCTGTTTTTCCACTTACACCATAATTGGATTGGTATAATGGTGTAAAGAATAACTATATATAGTTATTTTAACATCATACTGATTATGAGATATTATATCATCCACATAAATTCAATTCAACAATTATGGGAAGGAAATCATCGCTCGTGTGTACGTATGGATTACCGTCTCCACAACACGATGAGATTCATTCTCCATGTTAACCACTCAAGAATGATTATAATGTATATATAATGAATAATAATGAAATATATGACATTTTAAAGATACTGGATTTATGTATGTATATATATATAGGTCATCTACTTACTTCCATTCAAGTCAATAAGGAAAGGAAAACAGCGTTCATGTGTATATACGACCTACCGTATCCATGAACGGTGTATTTCATTTCATTTATCTATCTATTATATATATATACTGAATATATATGATATATAAATAGTGATTTAAATTTTTTAAGTATTTAAATCATGATATATGTCATAATAGTATCAATAACAACAAGTCCAAACACGTATGATAAATAAAACGATTTTACCCAAAACGCTGCTTTAACATGGAATTTACAAAAGAACGGGGAATATAAAGTCATAAGTGAAACATATATGATATCATAACAATTAATATGATTGTTTAATAAGTAAATGACATTATTTAAAGCATTATACAATAGGTTCAGATACATTCTAAGCATATCAGACCTAAGGTAGGGGATAACTTTTCCGATCTCGTTTTTATCCTGATTGTTTATTCGTAAGTATTTACTGGGGTTATATTTATCATCCAAGTCCATGTTTGTTAAAAATGGTTTTGAGGTATGTTTAAATACATTTTTAACAATTTTTTACTTTTAATACATGGTATTTAAGGAATCTATCTTTTGTTTACTATATAAGGAACTTTTTGACTTTTCCGGCAAAAGTATGAGAAAAATGTTTTTTTAAATTATACGGCCTGAACAAATTTTTTTTGGTTTCATAACTACTAATTTTCATGAATCTTCCTCTACCATATTTCATGAATATTTTCAACAAAATACTTTTCTTTTAAAATTTCATGGAATTTCGTGATAATAAATGGATTTTGAAAAAGAAAGCATATTTTCCGCAAGAATTCATTTCAAGTATTTTATGAAAACCATTTTGCATCTAAGATGAAATTATTTCATATCTGTATATTTCAAGTATAATGTCTCTATGATTTATATTGGTTCACTTTTCTTATGATGAAATGATGTCCATTTGTTTTATATGGATTATTTTATTATGGGATGATGATTATGAAACCCATTCTATTCTTTGGGTTATGATGAATGATTTATGTTTATGTTGTGGCACACGTATGAATGATTTCATTATGAGATGTGTGAGACCTATATCTCCATACAATGCATTGGTTAAAGATTTATATCTCATGAGATTGACATGGCTCAAATTAAAAGCTAATCTGGTTCAGTGATACAGGACTGGAACGAGAAGTGAACTCGGTTCAGTAAGGGGCTTTGTCCACTATGATGGTCTTGGAAGCAATGCCTTGGCTACTGTAGAAATCATATCATGTTCATATTGTTTATCCAAAATTACATGTTTTATTCCCATGTTATTGTATAATTATTGATGTTTCATTATGATATATTCCTTACATACTTCCATGTTTTGTTTCATTTCTCATGATTTTGATGTTTAAATATTATGTTCATGTTTTTAAGTTCAAATGTATAGGGTTTGTTTTATTTTCTCCATGCTTACCTTTACTGATAATTTTAGCTCAACGATTATGTGTTTTCATTTCCCCGTGATATAAAGAATGGTTTTACGTAAGAAAACAAAAGGGGAAGATCTTTATGGAAGATGTTGAAGATCTTTCACCATGATTTGAATATTAAGCTTAGAGTTTCCAAAGACACTAAACTATTATGGTCCTTGAGTATTAGTTTTTGTTATGTATTATGTATTCCAAAAAATTAATGTAATTTCCATGTATTTCATGTTTGGGTTCTATACACTATTCACCATTTGAGAAATTATTTAGTGTCATGGTCTAGTAAGAATCAACAATCAGTTACCTTATCAACAGCCGAGGAAAAATATGTGTCTACAGGTAGTTGATGTGCACAGGTTTTGGGGATGAAAAACACTCATATGGACTTTTGTCTAAATTTTAATAACACACCTATTTTATGTGATAATCCAAGTGTAATAAATAGCTCATAAATTCATATTAATCATTATACAACTAATCATATTGATATCAGATATCATATTCTAAGAGATCAAGTTCATAAAAATGATATATTCATAGAATTTGTATGTTCTAAAATTCAATTAGCTGATATTTTTACCAATACAGTTCCTAGTGTGGGATTTGATTTTACTACAGGGGATCTAGGTTCATTTATTTTTAAATGAAATTTTAATTTTAATTTTTACGTTTTTTTATCTTCACTATTTTAACTAATTTAATTATTTTCTTTTAGAATAATTTTTAATATATATTTTATTTTAATTTCGTCATACATTTTATTTTATTTAAATAATATAATGATTATTATGCATGTAAATGACACGAGAATCAAGGACATCAAAAACTGTTTCAAATTCTAAACTCATTCATTTTCTCAAAACCTTTTGAAAAACCTAAAACTCTTACTGCCTTCATTTACCTTTGAATAAACATTCAAAACAGTAAACCATAGACCCTTTAGAACATTGAAATAGAAATGTCCAAGACACAAAAAATCAAGGAATAATAATCTAATAATATCATTCTTCAGTGCATGAAAGGATGAAATATTCTATAGGGAAAAGTTATAAGGCCCCAGCCTTAAACCTTACTTAATCTTGAGTTATTACAAGATTACACATTGAGGATCTTTTCAGGTTTAGAGTTTTAGATAATTAGATCATGAATCTTGCATTACATTCCTCATTTAAACAAAGTGGTTACATAAAAGTCAGTATTCATTCTTCCCATCAACAAAAACATATTGAAAATAAAACATGGATTCTTTCTTGACACATCCTTGACACTATCATCACATCATGTACCTTTCCCTTGACCTGTGAAAAACATTTCAAAAACTTGGGATGAGCATAAAAAGCTCAGTAAGGGTTATAAAAATATGGAAAGGAAACATGAGTTCATATATACATAAGAATGAAATCATACTTTACCCATAAAACATAGGCACTCTAACATACCTCATCAAACCATGAATAAATCATAGAAAACATAAGACATAAAGGTAACTTGAGGAATTCATAACATTCTTACGTAGGGAGTAACCGTCTTGGTTACGTTTGGAATACCCATCACAGTATATTCCCTAAATCTCTTCGGAGAAACCTTAACGTTTCACTCCTTCGCATTACCCAATGCATTGGAGAGCTATATCGGGCTCACCCGCCCTTAGTATATCACGGAACCACCCGTCTTCACAATAATTCCCAAGAACCTCAACATAATCGTATCACATAAAACATGGATAAAGGAAACATAAAATTTCCACCTTTCAATCACAAGATATAAATTCCACACATTGATATAAGAATATTATGAAAACCATTTTCAATACCAAAATAAAAGAAATGTAAAACATAGTATTTATTTTTCATTTAAAAAACGGTATGGATTGTAGAGGAAGACGAAACTCAAATAATGGTCACGACGGCAGAGAAGTCGTTGTCACCGCATACGTACGACCAAAACATTCCCTTTTTTCATTTAGTAAACGCTTCGTATAAAAAAGATTCCTTTTGAATAAACATAAAAGTCAAAGGGTTTTATACACCATATAAAATAAGGTTGTGTATAAAACAAAATACGCCTCAATGAAAGGAGATTGAGACGAAGTCCCATACAAAAGATGGTATCATTGGTTTTAGGATAAATCAATTACATAATTATGTGTGACAAACGAATACACCAAATATAAGTGGATATTAAGTGTAAAATAATCAAAGGTCATTCACACATATTCAAAGGATGACATATTCAATAACTTCATGTTGAACCCAAAGAAATCGAAATTGGGTTAAGAAGTTCCCTTGACAGCCTAACGACGTCACATCAAAATGAGTTGATGAGAGATAAAAAGTGTATCTCATCACTTGGACATAAAATTTACATCAATAAGGATATATGAGAACATATCCCAACATAACAATATGTAAATTAAAAGACCCAACAAAAGAAGTCTTTTAAAAAGAGGAGGGTGAAAGGTTCCCTTACTGACATGGGTATCTTTCGAAACATACGCCCCGTGAAAGAAGGACAATACATCATTTATGTAAATACTTATAAATGAAAGAATATTACACAATGAGTAAAATAATTTTCAGTACATACACCACTCAAAGGAAATTGTGGAAAATTTAGCATAAATCTCACGGGAATAAAAGTGAGATGAAAAATCCTTTATGAAAACTCGGCAGCCTAACGACGCCACTTATAACTTACAAAATGGATTGATGAGATCAAATAGAGTATCCCATCATATTAAAATAGAATTTAATGCAAGAGTAATATAAAATAAAATCCCCCACCAAAACAAAGAGGAGCTTAAAAGAAGTGTCATAACGGAGAGTACTTAAAAAGAAAGAGAGAGGTTAGATCTCTTACGAAAATTCGGCAGCCTAACGGCGCCACTCAAAACTTCCAAAATGGATTGATGAGAGAGAATAGGGTCTCTCATCACATGAACATAAAAATTAAAGTATTTTTAATATAAAATAACATCCCAATAACAAGAAATATGAGCTTTATAGGCAATGACATAAAAGAGTGTACATAAAAAGAAAGAGAGGAGTAAGATCCCTTACCTCATGTCCAACTTGTCTTGTTCATTTATTTATATTCCTGAATAATAAACTTTGGTAAATTAATAGTTGACTAAGTAACTCCTTTAGAGAATATTATTCAGTTAATATTACATATTATAATGTTATAATAATTTTTTAATAATGTTAGTTCATATCAGACGTTTTTGTCGATGTTTGGTATATGAGTCAAAAATGAACTTGTTTGACAAAAGATTGCCCATGTAGTTATAAGTAAATAATTTCCAGAATAGTATTAATGATTAAAATATCATATATATCTAGTAAATATTAATTTCATACTATTCCATATCATTTGGAGATAAAAAAATGAAAAGCACCGTTCATGGAGACGGTAGGCCGTACGTACGCATGAACGCTACTTTCATTTTTTTGTCATATTAACAAAATGAGAGAGATATATATATGTTATAATTCCAGAATGATATCCATAATATTGATGTAATATATTACATATATATTCATTATATATATGTACTTATAATATTACATAACATTTTGAGATAAGAAATGAAATGTACCGTTCATGTAGACGGTAAGCCGTACGTACGCATTAACGCTACTTCCATTTCTATTTCATAATTAATGGAATTAAAACATAATGATACAGAATATTATTTTAATTACAGTATGGTATCATATATAATATTATTAAATATATCCTTTATACGTACCACATATGGTATTAACGAATCAAATCACTTTGAGGGGGTGGTAGTCTGCACTTCCTTAAATGAAGATATCGTGTTTACCCATAATAGAAACCATAAAGGTATGAAATTAATGAAAAATACAGAAGCTTAAGTAAAACATAAACATATAATATATCATATATAAATATAGTGTCATCTTAATAGCCACCATTGAAGGTGTTAGAAGAATGTTGAACAATCATCATTTCGTGAGGCAGAAATTCGCCATCCACAGAAACAGTATGTTCTTTAACCATTAGATGTAGGTGTGTGTAAGTTTATCTCTAATCATTCTTATAAAAACATCCTAGTATATTTAAGATACTTTATTTGTTATAAAAGAAATGAATAAAAATAGTTTAGGGGGTAGTAGAAGCAAAATTAAACAAAATGACTCAAGTGAAGACATTACGTTAAAATCGGGTAAATCCCTTTGGTTTGAGCTCAAAGGCTTCCTTGGGAAAAATTATGCCCAAATTGAGGCTTAAAGGAGTAAGAGAGGGAAGTGGAGAGACAAAATGGGCAGAGGATGGCCGAGCCAAAGGCTTTGGGAGTGTGGGTAAGGAGGTAGAGGTGGGGGCCTTTTATAAGAGGAGAGGAGGGGCACTCTTGGAACGTAAAGAAATGTCACTTTATTTTAAAATGGTATTCGGATTTACGAGGTCCCACATTGATTTTTTTAGAGGATAAGGTGATAAGGGTTCAATATACACTCATCCAATAGGTTTTGGACATGTTTAGGTCTTAGATATTACATTATCATTCCATTTTATTTAAATCGTTAAATAATG
This sequence comes from Viscum album, assembly GCA_963277665.1. Taxonomy (NCBI): domain Eukaryota; kingdom Viridiplantae; phylum Streptophyta; class Magnoliopsida; order Santalales; family Viscaceae; genus Viscum; species Viscum album. Next base: position 350,301,722 of record OY728152.1, on the reverse strand, counting down.
AGGTCATCGCTGCATCATCATGATGTCATAAATAATTTAATTTATTTAATGTCTAAAAATTATAAAAAAATACTATGATGTAGGAAATATTTTTAGATTTCCAATTAATATTTATAGTCAAAAATCTTATTTGTATCACCCCATGTAAAAATTTTTTTAGTAAAACATTTCATGTTTGTCTCATTTTTACTTTAACTTTAAATAAAAATATATTAATGTCATTTTCCAACCAAAGTGGCTTCATGGGGTCCCCAAGATGACCCATGGGTTTTCTTGGTCGTCCATGACACATAAAATGAGGTTATGACATGTGTCAAGTTTATTTCATTTTATTAAAACGTTATTTTTACCTTAAACTATACTAATTAACTCTAATCACGATTAAAAACTTAATAAGTTACTATTCACCAAAAAATTATTTTTATCCCATTGAACCACATTTTACTTCTTAATGAAAACCATGTATGTCAGTTTTTTGAAATTCAAAACACAAAGATGGAAAAATTTCATTTAAATGGAAAAATCAGTTTTTATAAGTACCACTTAGTAGTTTCATTATTCATCAAAAATTGATGTTTTTCCGAAAAATCCCAAAAATTCACCCTAAGCTATATTTGATATTCCGAATTCAAAAATGAAGTCTATTTTACAAAATTAATAACATATAAGTCACATTAATTAATTTAATAATTAATTCCCGCTGTCAGAGCAAATAGTGTGTTTTTATGAAACATGAAGTATCAAAAGATTGACTCTAGTTTAAGTCTGATTTCAAAGTGAAATTAATTACAAAAACCACTATTGGATTTAATGGTAAAAATATATTATAATTTCACTTTAAAACCAATTCAAAATATAATCTAATCATATAAATAAATTAGATTAAAAAGAGGTTTTGAATTAAAATACAACATTTTACACTATTCATTAAAAAAATGAACTTTATCGGAAATATACCAAGAATTTACACAAAGTAAATTTTGATGTCCCAATTCTGAAGAAGAGATTTATTTGGTCCAAAAGGATCTATAAGAGTTAAAAAAACTATATTTAATGATGGTTCTCCATCAAAAGGCGATAAGTGAGCCTTTAGTGAAAACTAGGGCATATATGCCTAAAATTGAATTCTTTCCGTATTTTAAGCCTTTATCTTTTATTGGATAAATGTAAAAACATTAAAAACATATATAATAATATTTTAGTTATTTCTATCCATTACCGCCAATACAATGGCTACATGTTAAATACCATTTAAAATAATATTATTTTATTATTAGAGTGCAACGTAAGATTACCAAGAAACTTGTTGTTGTGTGTTGGGTACACCATCGAGCATAGCGTCCCCTTTAAAGTAATATTAATATTTTATTCACAAATATGGATAAATATGAAAATGTCATATTCTTTATTTACCTGGGGTGTTACATCCTTCCCCCTTTTGGGAATTGCATCCTTGTAATTTTTAAAATTGAGCTTGGAAAAATCCTTGAAAGTCCCACATCAGAACAAGAGTCAGAAAAACAATCACTTTAAAATAAAGGAAGATAAGTACAGAGGTCACCCGAGTTAACCCATACTAGGATTCCATGTAGAAAAACATGGACATGGAGGAGAAAACATAGGGTCATGTTCTGATGGAGAGTGATAGAAAACATGTTAAGGAGAAAGCTAACAATAAGAAAATCACAAACTTGTGATGGGTTAAACGGTGTTGGGTTCCCCAGTAGGAAAAGTTAATAGACAAAATTTTTGTTTTAAGTTACTTTTTATTGAGGAATTTATTTTTGATCTTAACTAAAACATAAGGAAACATACTTACTTGTCATGTTGACTTTCAACTTTTACTAGATTTCTTACACAGACTCATACTTTCTCTCCAAAATATGACTATTTAGGAAGACTTGTTCGCATTAAGAGTACTATAAACAACTTCTAGTGGAGCACCTAATCCACAAAAAAATAACTATACATTTCCCATGTCTTCAAACCTTAACAAAAACTAAAACCAAAAAGGTTACTACAAGATCAGATAATCCAGAAAAGGATAACCCTTTATAAAAAGAAAATCTATTCTTAATCTCAAAATTTGTCCAACAAAACCCAAAGTTCAACAAGGACCATTCGATAATCAATTTGTCCATAAAATTATTCAAAGTAAACAAATCTAAGATTGAAACCCAAATATTTGAAGGATTTAGTCACATAGTCTTCCAAGTTAAATCGTAACATTTATCTCCCAACAACATCAGTTGCTCCTAAAGTCTCATATTGAAAAGTAATTAACCTAATCACATATCCTCCATGATAGGTTAATCATTTTCATAAATAACCCAAAATAAACTTACTCTTAATTCATAAAATCATATAACGAAAAAGAATCAGTCAAACTAACGAGGGACCTCATGTAGTCCAGTGGTAGGTGATAAATACCAGTTTCACTTTGGTTGTGGGTTCGATTCCCACAACTTTGTCCGACGCGACGGGTAGTCACACGGTCTGCGTGATGTCCTTTTTCCAAAACTATATAATTCTCAAATCATTCCCCAAAAAGACATAAAATCATCAAAAATGATCATAACTTATTTTAACCTCAAGTTTATCTCATGCCTTTCATTTTCCAGCATATTATATAATAACCCATAATTACCTCAAAAGTAAGGATCATATGAACTCTAATTGTTACCTTTATAATTATTACCTGAACTTCCACATCGATTGGTCATCTTGTACATGATGCATTAAAGAACATACCATGGTACAAGTGGTTGATCATGACTCCTGGATAGTTGGTTTATAACAACCATGAGTTTCCTCATTGAATCCCCCATTTTATCTAGTATCTTAATCATAGAACCACCACAGTTTCCTTCAAACCTGTTGTCTCTTTGGAGGCTGCTAGATCCATTATTTCACTAAAAACAGAAATGTCAGTGTGAGTATATCAACAAAACCATAATGTACTAATGAGGGAGATAACCACTACGATATACTTACTCATTCACTTTATCTAAAACTAGGACTCTTTCTGAAATCCTAACCATTATGGTACTGTCACTTATGCTTAGAGAATACCCTAACCTATAATGATATCTAAACCGACCTCTGATACCAACTATAATTCCCCAGCCTTAATCCTTACTTAATCTTGAGATATTACAAGATTACACATTGAGGATCTTTTCAGGTTTAGAGTTTTTGAGAATTAGATCATGAAACTTGTATTACATTCCATATTTAAACAAAGTGGTTACATAAAAATAGTATTCATTCTTCCCATCAACAGAAACATATTGAAAATAAAACATGTATTCTTTCTTGACACATCCTTGACACTATCATCACATCATGTACCTTTCCCTTGACCTGTGAACACAATTTCAAAAACTTGGGATGAGCATAAAAAGCTCAGTAAGGGTTATAAAAATATGGAAAGGAAACATGAGTTCATATATACATAAGAATGAAATCATACTTTACCCATAAAACATAGGCACTATAAAATACCTCATCAAACCATGAATAAATCATAGAAAACATAAGACATAAAGGTAACTTGAGGCATTCATAACATTCTTACGTAGGGAGTAACCCTCTTGGTTACGTTTGGAATACCCATCACAGTATATTCCCTAAATCTCTTCGGAGAAACCTTAACGTTTCACTCCTTCGTGTTACCCAAAGCATTGGAGAGCTATATCGGGCTCACCCGCCCTTATTCTATCACGGAACCACCCTTCTTCACAATAATGACCAAGAACCTCATCATAATCGTATCACATAAAACATGCATAAAGGAAACATAACATTTCCACCTTTCAATCACAAGATATAAATACCACACATTAATATAAGAATATTATGAAAACCATTTTCAATACCAAAATAAAAGAAAAGTAAAACATGGTATTTATTTTTCTTTTAAAAAAGGTATGGCTTGTAGAGGAAGCCGAAACTCAAATAATGGTCACGGCGGCGGAGAAGTCGTTGTCGCCGCATACGTACGACAAAAACATTCCCTTTTGCAGTTTAGTAAACACTTCATATAAAAAATATTCCTTTTGAATAAACATAAATGTCAAAGTGTTTTATACACCGTATAAAAGAAGGTTGTGTATAAAACAAAATATGCCTCAATGAAAGGATATTGAGACGAAGTCCCATACAAAAGACGGTATACTTGGTTTAAGGATAAATCAATTACATAATTATGTGTGACAAATGAATACAACAAATATTAGTGGATTTTAAGTTTAAAATAATCAAAGGTCATTCACACATATTCAAAGTATGACATATTCAATAACTACATGTCGAACCCAAAGAAATCGAAATTGGGTTAAGAAGTTCCCTTGACAGCCTAACAGCGTCACATCAAAATGAGTTGATGAGATATAAAAACTGTATCTCATCACTTGGACATAAAATTTACATCAATAAGGATATATTACAACATATATCAACATAACAATATGTAAATTAAAAGACCCAACAAAAGAAGTCTTTTAAAAAGAGGAGGGTGAAAGGTTCCCTTACCGACATGGGTATCTTTCGAAACATACGCCCCGTGAAAGAAGGACAATACATTATTGATGTAAATACTCATAAATGAAAGAATATTACACAATGAGTAATATAATGGTCAGTACATACACCAGTTAAAGGAAATTGTGGCAAATTTAGCATAAATCTCACGGGAATAAAAGTGAGATGAAAAATCCCTTACGAAAACTCGGCAGTCTAAAGGCGCCACTTAAAACATCCAAAATGGATTGATGAGATAAAATGAAGTATCCCATCATATTACAATAGAATTTACATCAAGAGGAGTATAAAAGAAAATCCCCCAACATAACAAAGAGGATCTTAAAAGAAGTGACACAAAGGCGAGTACTTAAAAAGAAAGAGAGAGGTTAGATCTCTTACGAAAATTCGGCAGCCTAACGGCACCACTCAAAACTTCCAAAATGGATTGATGAGAAAGAATAGGGTCTCACATCACATGAACATAAAAATTACAGTAATTTTAATATAAAATAACATCCCAATATCAAGAAAGATGTTCTTTAGATGGAATGACATAAAAGAGTGTACTTAAAAAGAAAAAGAGGAGTAAGATCCCTTACCTCAAGTCCAACTTGTCTTTTTCGTTTCTTTATATTCCTGAATAATAAACTTTGGTCAATTAATAATTGCCAAATTACCTCCTTTAGAGATTATTATTCTGTTCATATCACATATTATAATGTTATAATAATTGTTTAATAATGTTAGTTCATATTAGACGTTTTTGCCGATGTTTGGTACATGAGTCAAAAATGAACTTGTTTGAAAAAAGATTGCCCATGTAGTTATAAGTAAAAAATTTCCAGAATAGTATTAATGATTAAAATATCATATATATCCAATAAATATTCATTTCATACTATTCCATATCATTTGGATAGAAAAAAAACGAAATGCACTGTTCATGGAGATGGTAGGCCGTACGTACGCTTGAACGCTACTTTCATTTTTTGTCATATTAACAAAATTAGAGAGATATATATATGTGTTATTATTCCAGAATTATATCCATAATTTTGATGTAATATATTACATATATATCCATTATATATATGTACTTATGATATTACATAACATTTTGAGATAAGAAATGAAATGTACCGTTCATGGAGACGGTAAGCCGTACGTATGCATGAACGCTACTTCCATTTCTATTTAATATTTAATGGAATTAAAACATAATTATACATAATAGTATTTTAATTCAAATATGGTATCATATATAATATTATTATTTATATCCTTTATACAAACCACATATGGTATTAATGAATCAAATCACTTTGAGGGGGCGGTAGTCCGCACTTCCTTAAAAGAAGATATAACGTTTACCCATAATGGAAACCATAAAGGTATGAAATAAATGAAAAAAACAGAAGCTTAAGTAAAAAATAAACATATTATATATCATATATAAATATAGTGTCATATTAATGGCCACATTTGAAGGTGTTAGAAGAATGTTGAACAATCATCATTTCGTGAGGCAGAAATTCGCCATCCACAGAAACAGTATGTTCTTTAACCATTAGATGTAGGTGTGTGTAAGTGTAGATAGAATAATTCTTATAACAACATACTAGTATATTTAAGATTCTGTATTTGTTATAAAAGAAATGAATAAAAAGAGTTTAGGTGGTTGGAGAAGCAAAATAAAACAAAATGACTCAAGTGAAGACATTACCTTAAAATCGGGTAACTCCCTTTGGTTTGAGCTCAAATGATTCCTTGAGAAGACTTATTCCCAATGTGAGGCTTCAAGGAGTAAGATAGGGAAGTTGAGAGACAAAATGGGCAGTTTTTGGCCGAGCCAGAGTCTTTGGGAGTGTGGGTAAGGAGGTAGAGGTGGGGGCCTTTTATAAGAGGAGAGGAGGGACACTCTTGGAAGGTAAAGAAACGTCACTTTATTTTAAAATGGTATTCGGATTTAAGAGGTCCCACATTAATTTTTTTCGAGTATAAGGTGATAAGGATTCTAAATCCACTCATCCAATAGGTTTTGGACATGTGTAGGTATTAGATATTACATTATCTTTCCATTTTATTTAAATCGTTAAATAATGAGGTCATCGCTGCATCATCATGATGTCATAAATAATTTGATTTATTTAATGTCTAAAAAGTATAAAAAAAAAACTATAATGTAGGCAATCTTTTTAGCTTTCCAATTAATATTTATAGTCAAAAATCTGATTTGTATAACCCCATGTAAAAATTGTTTTAGTAAAACATTTCATGTTTGTCTCATTTTTAATTTAACATTACATAAAAAGATATTAATGTCATTTTCCAACCAAAGTGGCTTCATGGGGTCCCAAAGTTGACCCATGGGTTGTCTTGGTCGGTCATGACACATCAAATTAGGTTAGGACATGTGTCAAGTTCATTTCATATTATTAAAACATTATTTTTACCTTAAACTACACTAATTACCTCTAATCGCGATTAAAAACATAATAAGTTACTATTCACCAAAAAATTATTTTTATCCCATTGAACCACATTTTACATCTTAATTACAACCATGTATGTTGGATTTTTTAAATTCAAAACACAAAGATGGAAAATTTTCATTTAAACGGAAAAATGAGTTTTTATAAGTACCACTTAGTGGTTTCACTATTCATCAAAAATTGAAGTTTTTCAGAAAAATCCCAAAAATTCACCCTAAGCTCTATTTGATATTCCGAATTCAAAAAGGAAGTAAATTTTACAAAATTAAAAACATATAATTCACATTAATTAATTTAATAATTAATTCCCGCTGTCAGAGTAAATAGCGTGTTTTTATGAAACATTATGTATCAAAAGATTGACTCTAGTTTAAGTCTGATTTCGAAGTGAAATTAATTCCAAAAACCACTATTGGATTAAATGGTAAAAATATATTCTAATTTCACTTTAAAAACAATTTAAAAGATAATATAATCATATAAATAAATTAGATTAAAAAGTGGATTTGAATTAAAATACAACATTTTACACTATTAATTAAAAAAATTAACTTTATCGGAAAAAAAACCAAAAATTTACACAAAGTAAATTTTGATGTCCCAATTCTTAATAAGAGTTTTATTTGGTCCAAAAGGATATATAAGAGTGAACAAAACTATATTTAATGACGGTTCTCCATCAAAAGGTGATAAGTGAGCCTTTAGTGAAAACTAGGGCATATACGCCTAAAATTGTATTCTTTCCGTATTTTAAGCCTTTATATTTTATTGGATAAATGTAAAAACATTAAAAAACATATATAATAATATTTTAGTTTTTCTATCCATTCCCTCCAATACAATGGCTACATGTTAACTACCATTTAAAATAATATTATTTTATTATTAGAGTGCAACGTAAGATTCCCAAGAAACTCGTTGTTGCGTGTTGGGTACACCATCGACCATAGCGTCCCCTTTAAAGTCATATTAATATTTTATTCACAAATATGGATAAATATGAAAATTTCATATTCGTTATTTACCTGGGGTGTTACAAAAGTAATCGACCTGGAATTGTTGTATCAAACGGATCTCATATAGTGGTAAACCCTCGTTTTCAAATTCTTGAGCAAAAATTCAGTGTCCAAAATATATATTTTCTACATTTGTTAGAGCTTAGTAAATTTTACAAAACCATTCAGTTTAGTCTTTGAGATACAAAGGACACCATATTTGAAAAAATTGAAGATCGGGATATTTCAATTTCATCTGTAGAATTGGATAGATTATAAAACTACCTTTATGAGGGAGTTTATCATTTAGACTTAAAGAAAATTTGAGTAGAAAAACCAAAGTTAAAGGAAATTATTTCATTATTATATGGTTCTACATGTATATGACTAATCATAGTGATGGCTCTAGAACCTTATTAGAAGATTCTTGTTAAGATTTTGCAAACAGAAATTGCACCTATGATGTCAAAGATGGAGATTATTTTTTTCCCTAACATGTACTTAATTATTTTTATTATGATTGAAATCATGTGCAATTTTTTAAGATATATTGTATGATATCTCAACTACTACTATCAAGAAGAGTCTATAATGAACATCTATCCCCATGGAAGGTTCATTTCAAAATTACTATATAAGTCTAATATGGTATGATTAATAGTTGTAAGAGTAATATGTCATCAGAAAAATATTTTCAATGCTGGAACAGTAAGGATGATTGGATTATTCTTGAGTAATGTGGAAGGAATGAATATAACTAATAGTGCTTAGGTAGACCGGGACTTGGATCAAGGGGAGAAACCTTCAAAATATAAGGAAGTAAAATTTTAATCAATAGTAAGTGAAGATTCAAATACATCAAGAAGAATTATATATGAATAGATTGATCGAACTTTTGATGAGAAAAGTCATGATGGACTATAGACAAAAAGGCACAGAGTGGCTCAAGTTGGTGAGGAACCTACTCAAGAAAATCCTGATGAATTTTAAACTCTTCTAAGCTAAAAATTAATTAGATAATCTACAATAAATCAAATTGAACAACCAAATGTTTCTCATATTGAGGTGACTCCTCAAGTGGAAAATGAAATTTTGCCACAAACTATTGAATATCCTGGAGATGTTTAAGTGTCTGGACCTGAATCTTCTCAAACTGTACAGCCTATTGAGATTTTTCAAGATGAATTAGCATAGGAGGAATCTATATTAGAGGATATAGTCTTGGAGGAACTCAATTAAGATGATTCCCAGGATGAGCAACATCCAAATGATATGAAACTATAAAAAATCCTTCTTAGATTAATACTTATTTTCTTAATGAAATTGTTAGTATGGATGAGTCAGTTCATGACTCTGAGGAAATATATGTTTAGAAACAAGCGGAGAAGGCTATAGATTAGAGATATGATGCTCAATAATTTCATTTATCATTAATAAATCAACTTGATAATCACACACTGGGTGACTCCAATTTATAGAATAATCTTGTTGAGGAGTTAATCCGAAAATTTAATCAAGTTCATCCTAAAAATTCTCCTTTGAGAAGAAAATTATAAAAGGAGGGGTAGAAGTTTTAGATAATGACAGATAGTTTAGTTTCAAAAATGTAGGTAGATGTCTTTAATTTGGAGATGTCAGCTGAAGTTGATAAAATGAAATCTAAAATTGTACTAAAATTAGATTTGGAATAATTCTAAAGTTTCATTGAGATACATCTTAAAACTATCGTGGACGGTCTAGTAGGTACCTCATGTACTTTTCAGGATATGATAAAGAGATTTCAGGCCATTAAAGTTTTAATGAGTAATTTGAATGACATATTATTGGACTTACAGTCTAATGGTGCTCCATTATCTGTTCTGCTGGATAATTAAAAGCATCATGTTGACCATCTTACATCATATGAACCAGGGGTTAGAGATTTTTTGAACAGATTCACAGAGTAGCTAAACCAGTTTATAGAGAATGAATAGAGGTTACCTGAGTTTTCTAGATTATATTTGATTGTATATATCCCTATGACATAGTAATAATGGGATCTCATAGTTCATTTATGCAATGGACTAATGAAAATGTTGCGAATGCAGATGTCAGAGCTCAAGGAAGTCATTCATAGGTGCTAAAACTGGTTTCCCAAACCTTTTAATCCTAACCATTATTGAGGTTCTCAGTTTTTTAAATTTATATATATTCCATAAAATACAATTTCATCTCATTTTCATCTGTTTTAATTAATTTTATTGTATTATCTATTTTAGAATTCATGGATTTTAGTTTCAAATATAGATAAATAGTTTATAATAACATTTATTTAAGTTCAGTGCTATGTTAAAATGTGTTATATTATTTATTCAATCATTCTTTTTGATATCAAAAAAATGGGGAGAAATATGGATAAGCGCAACATTTTTTTATAAATATTTTACTTATGGGGAGAATAGAAAACTTATCATTTTAAGGGGAGATATTTAAAAATGTTTTTTAAGGATAAATTATTGGATAAACACAAAATTTTATTTTATCTACATATAAAGGAGGAGATATTATTTTACATTATAAATGGGGATAAAATATATATATTAAGAAATAAATTACAAGAAATAAAATATTGTTTTTATCATTTCTAAAATTATAAACTATATGGAATAAGTTTTGTAAGATAATTTCATTTGTTATTTCATGGGTTTTTTGATCATCCAAAAGTGGGACATTGTTGAGAATTTGTTGTTTTCCAAAACACACTCTTTTATTAAGAGGATATTGTTCAGAATAATACTCTATCTCTTTATGACGATTTTGATGTTCACAAAATACCCTTATTTTTTATTATAATTATTTTACATTGAGTATATTTTGGGAAATTAATATTCTTTAATTCACTATTTTGGAATAATATTAATTAATTTAATCTGCATGGAATATTTGAAAAATGTGTTCATAAATATTTTTAGTGTATTAGAATGTTCTAGAAACACTGTTCATGCAATACATATTAAGAAATCACTTTCGCATGTTCTAGAAACATTGTTCATACCCTACATTGGGGAGCATAGTGTAAGGATATAATATATCATCTACTTAATAGAATATCAGAAAAGTATGGTTAATAAACCATATGTTATAGAAACAATAATGGATGATGAACCCTACATTTTTAAGGAACCTTATGTTCGGGGTATAAAAAAATTATTAAAGAAGAACACGACGTTAATAGGGAACGTTATGTTTGATTATCAAAAGTATGGTTCATCAACCTTACTTTTCTAAACAAACATATGTTTTATAAAAAAGAATGGATCATCAACCTTACTTTTATAATGATCCTTACCTTCTATCAAAATTATGCATCATGAATCTTATGTTTTGAAAAAAAGGAATGTTTAGATAATATACCGTACATTTTAGAGTTGAAGATAAAAGTATGTTTGATCAAAATTACGTGTGAATCATAAATTGTGATCCTTACATTCAGAGAATGAATGATATGCAGTTCAACCCTACATTTGGTGTTGGAGATTTAAATTACAACATTATTGGGAAACAATATCTATGAATATTATTAAGCTGATTTCAATCCAAATTCAATGCTCGGTTTTAATGCATGTATTCGACTGATTCAAAGCAGTTTATTTGTGATTCAAAAGATCAACTTAATAGAATCTTATCATGACAAATAAAAAGGGGAGTTATGACTACTCTTTTTTTAAAACATTAGAATATTGTGATTCTAATGAAATCTTTTGTGGAACAATTTTTAGGGAAAAACTGAGACTTTATTTTATATATATTTATGTTATTAAAAAAAGGTGTGTGTGAAGGAACATTGTGAAAAATATTAGAATAAAAAGTTCTCATGATTTGTTTCTACAGTTTACAAAGACATCGAGATTTACAGATCTAGTGTTACAAGGTATGATTAAACATTGTTTTCTAAAGAATAAGAAAAATATTGAATATTAACCATCTCTACATCGATCTTATTTTGTGAATCCATTGTTGTTGGAGATGCTAAATTTATTTCTAAATCTATTGCAACTGGATCAACTCAGAACTACCCTTATCTGAAGAACATTATTTCTAATGACAATAATTAATCTACTATCAGTTGTGTGCTACTGCAATTATGAAGGAAAACTAGAATGTATTTCAAGAAAAATACACTTTTTTATTAACCCAATTCTCATACCAAGAGGTGTATTTGGTTCTGTGTATGTACCAGGAAGATCTTTTTTAAGCCTTAACTTTTAATGGTGTCAACCACTAGAAATCTGTTGTGGACGGTCTACTGATAAGAGTACCAGATGGTGAAATTCAGCAAGATCGTGGTAGTAAAGTGTCGGTGGAGTGGAATAGGAGCCTTCTATTTCCCAAAGAACTATAAATTCTTGTGTCCATAAAATATTTATTTTCAACTACCTAATCAATATGATAATGATTAATGGATAGAGTAGGCTATCATCACAATTCAGGATGAATTTGTAAAAGGATAAATTCACCCCCCCCCTCTTTTTATTATTTAGTATAACCCTATCCATTACCAATTAATATATCCCCACCTCCATAAAATCCACCTCTTCCCATTACAGAATGAATAAGGCAATTTATGGAATAGGATGAGTATAAAATGTTCTTTTATATGTTCAATCAATTTCATGTAACCATTCCTTTTACTGAGTAAATCACTCAAATTATAGTTTATTGAAATATCTCAATGACCATTATCAAACAAGGGAAATTTTTAATTTATACTACTCATCTCATTATGTAAAGAGTGCCCTACTATTGTACAATAGAAAATCCCATTAAATATGTGATATCCTTTAATCTTTTCAATTAGGTGTGTAAAAGGAGAGTGAAAATTTGGAAGAGTGCTTAGTGATATAGGAGCTAGCATTATCATGATGACTATAAATGTTTTCCAGAAATGATTACTATAAGATTTAAATGAAGCAATATTTTTATTTCACTTATCAAATAGATCATTTATGTACCCACATGTTTTTAATGATGATGTTTTAGTTAATTTCTGCAATTTCATTTTTCAAGAAGGATTTATAGTTGTAGATATATAATATGATGGAGATTTCCCAATATTTGTTGGAAGACCCTTCTTAGAGACAGGGAATGCCTTGATTGATGTTAATCAATGTGGTCTCATTTTCAATGTTGGATAATAAGAAGTATTGTTTATCTTGATAAAGGATACACAACATTCAGATGATACGGTTGACTATCATTCCATCTCACGTTCTTAGTAATGAAGGGTGTACATTTCTATTAAATAAGAGACTGATGATTCAGGATCAGAAATGGAAAAAGACTATGACATGAAGGAATTCATCATTATTTAACCTCTTACAAGTGACATTGTACTATCATTTATCTCATCCATCATTCATCAACCAATGTTAGACATGTATCATTTTTTTGATGTACTCGTTCTTAGGAGTGTTATTCACTTTACACATCATTTTCAATGCCAAACTATCTCAGAATCAGGAATAAAAACCGTTTTATGTCCAAAAAACAAAATCAATCAATTTCCTCAGGGTGGATCATATTAAAGGTATCAATCCTTAAAATCTCATAAAATAGATTTTACTTGAAGAGGATGTAAAACAAAAAGACAACCATAGTGGAAGCTCATGACGCCATGGAAGTAGGTTATCAAGAAGGATTTTCTAAATCTTTCACAAGCAAGAAATAACCATACCTATATAATATGGATATTGTGTGAGTCCCATCTATTTCATTTCCATAAATAGAGGACTCCATATAGAAAAGAAAACTGATAATGAACTCATTTCAACATGAACCATCACTAGATTAGGAGTTTTCAATTATTTCAGACGTTTGAATGAAGCAAGATTGAAAGATCATTTTCCCATTCCGTTTGTGGACAAAATTTTTGAGAGGATACTAGGAAATGATTTCTATTGTTTTTTATGGATATTCATGATACATTCTAATTTTAGAATATGATTCTAACTATCCCCAGACCCCCTTCACCTACCCATTTGGTTCTTTTTCATATAGTTGGATGAAATTTGTTATTTTCAATGAACTAGTGACATTGCAAGGATGCATGAAACACATATTTAATGATATCGAAGAATAATTTCACAAAATTTTCAATTATGGTTTTTCCATCTATGAAATATCATTTTATATCAATCTAAGAAAATAAAAACATGTTCTCCAATGCGGTGTAGATAAATCATTAGAGATAAATTGGGGAAAATGTCACATTGTATCTTAGAGAGGAATTAGTCACAGACAAAAAAACTCTAATGGAAGCATTGTGGTTGATATATCAATGATAAAGGTCATCATCGATCTGGCAGATCCCTCAATAATAATAGGGATCATAAAAATCCTTTATAATTCATCATTTTACAGAACCATTGAAAAATATTTTTCTAAAGCCGCATGTCCGTTGACACAGTTGTTGTCAAAGGACATTCCTTTAGAATTTAAAAGGGACAACTGAAAAGATTTTGAAAAATTAAAAAATAATCTTGTTGCATCACCAGTAATTGTTTCACCAAACTGGTAAATGGTGTTTGAGCTTATGTGCGATGCCGGCAAGATTTCTGTAGGATCTATGCTCTGACAATGTATTAACATCATCTCTGGTACAATCTATTATTCCAGTAACACATTGAATGAATCCTAGATTATTTATATTACTATGAATAATGAACTCCTAGATTCCATATAATCCCTTGAAATGTTCTATTCATACCTCATTCTATCCAATGTCATGGTCCACACAGAACATGCCGCTCTTCTATACATGATGAACAAGAAATATGAAAAATGAATATTGATACAATAGATTATTTTCACCCAATATTTCTACATAAAAATCAAAGAAACAAAAAAGGAATATAAAGTTTCAAAGTGAACAACATATCACAATTACCCAAGACCATCATTATTGATGAAAACAAGACTGAAATTGAAGTATATTTCACATATGAGACAATGATTAGTGTCATAACACAACCATGGTTCTCGGACATGGGAAACTATCATTCCACATGATATCTCTATCATTTCCTCTCATACCCGAAATGTAATATGTTTTTGTCTGATGCCAAACACTAATTTTGGGATGAACCTTCTCTATTCAAGCTTTGTTCCATGTACTTTTATGATGCTGCATCACATATGAAGTGATTAGAAAAATTTCTGAAATGTGCCACACATTTCCAACTGGTTACCATCATGGTCCTAAGCACATAGTGGCAAAGATTATACACTGTTTATTTTTGTGTCCCTCATTGCATGACGATGCATAGGGATTCTGTCATATATGTGATAGATGCCAATGAATTGGGAACACTATTAAAATAAATTATTTCCCAAAATAACCATTCCAGAAGTTGAATTTTTTTATGTTTGGGGTATTGACATTATGGCACCATTCCCCTTGTCACGTGGTAGGAATTACATTCTAGTTGAAGTATACTATGTTTCAGAGTTGGTAGAAGCTACATCCACCACACATGAAGTACAAAAGGTAGTCATGAATTTTTTTAAAAGAATGTGTATTCACATTTTCAATTAGCACAACTACTCATTACTAATCAGAGAACAGATTTATCAAATCAGATACTATGAAAAATTCTTTAAAAATATTGCATTCTCTATAACACCAGAACCCCCTATCACCCAAAAACAAGTTGGACAATTAAATTTTCCAAAAGAGAGGTGAATCAAATATAAAAAAATAATACAGACAGTAGTTGAAGTTATTGGATCCTAAACATGGATGATGCATTGTGGGATTATGAACTGCGTACAAAACACCCATAGGCACCACTCCATTTTGACAGGTTTACAGTAAACCATGTCATGTTTCAGTGGAATTGTATCATCATTCATTCTGGGAAATTAAAAAGATAAATTAGGATTTATAAAAGGCTGGAGATGAAAAGTTATTGTAATTATCCACGATTGAAGAAATAAAAAAATATGTGTATAAAAAGTCATGGATTTATAAGGACAAACAAAAAATTGTCATGTCTACGAATTTCATGACGCACCAACATCCTTGGGAATAATGTTTTGCAATTTTATTATAGATTAAAACAATTCCAATAGAATTTTAAGACATTATTGTCTAGTCCTTTTCAGGTTATCACATTTTTCATTATGGAACTATCAAATTTCTTCTAGATGAAGAGACCCTCCCTTCAATGTTAGAGGTCAAAGTTTGAGATCTTTCAGGATCAAATCCAATATTGTTGGGTCCTCATCCTCATGTTCCACTAAACATAACGTGACTCAAGATCCCAAATTATATATAAGATATGATTTCTTGTAATCCTAGGTTAGGAACACTTTAGGTAAGTTAGATTTTGATATTTGACGATGAATCTACTTTTTGAAGGAAGATGAAGTACGAATGATACAAGGAAATTGGTTAAACTATATCTAAGTACACGTTGTGTACCTCATGATCATAATTTGTATTTTTTTATACCATAAAAAATTAAAAATTATTCTTATTAATTATTTCATGGAAATGTAAATGTTTTTTACTCATTCTGTTATGTTTTTTTTCAAAAAATGTTGTTCATGACCCTCAATGTCACGACCTGCACTCCCTCATCCTGAAGCTTCACTTCCTCCTCTCCCTATCCCCACATTCCCCAACCCCTCCTCTCCATCACCCATATTCTCCTTCACCCATCTATATCTCTCTCCCAATCATTGTACCACCCCATCACCCTCCCCCACTCTTAAACCATATGTGACCCATCCCTATCACTCTTCCCTTACCTATGCACCACCCTTCTACTTTCAATGGCAGACACCAAATAGCCACAACACACCACCAATACATCTTATTACTCGTTTTCCTCACCATCAGAGGAACATTCAACATCCATGTATCCCAGTACCACTACATACGAGCCTTATGCCCCATAAACTACCAGAACAACAACAACCCCTTCTACACGGTTTGAAACCCCCACAACTTCCATTGATGAGTACATGAACCCTCACCATAAAATATGATCCTCAATCCTAATGCATCAGGTTAATATTACCAGATTATAGGTGAATCCCATGAACACAATTGACACCTTGTATATGAGGTTTCTCACCCAAATAAAAATTTTCGATGCTATGTATGACCTCCTCGAGGATCTTCACATGTTCTCCACTGTAGAGGTCCATGAGGATAAATATAGGGAGTTATTTATGGTGTTTTGGGCCACATTTGAGATGGCGTTGATGGAATCTATTTCAACAAAGGTGGACTCCAATACATGGTTCCCTTTTAGTTTTTGGGGTTGGTTTTTTCATCTATATAGTGGAGTCTATCATTTTATAAAATTTTCTGATGCTTCAGGTACAAGCACCTCATGAAACCATTTTCTAGTTATGGATTATGATAGCCGGAACCCTCATTCACATCACGTCCCTCACATCACCTAATCATATAATTTGTGGGGTCCATCAGTGCACATCTTGTATAGAGTCATGACACATGGCTAGTTTTCACGGGCTGAGAGTCATGGAATGATCATCCAGCTGGACGTGCTGATTTTGTTGTAGTCTTGGGTGGCCCAGACATCCACATTTCCACACAGTTTGTTCAGTACTATAGGAACCTGGAATTGTGGAGGGGGGGGGGACACTCATGGGTGGGTCATTCATCACCCACCTAGCCAGGTACATTTTCATTTTTGGAACATCGTAGCCCATCACCTCTTTTGGACAACTAGAGAAGATCCATCTTGTTATCCAATACATGATAAAGATGCTGGTGAAGGAGGGTAACTTATATTTCTATGAACTAGGTGTCCAGGATCCCAATCCATAGGATCAACACGTCGAAGTATTAGTAGAGCCATTGTCCCATCCCGCACCTTCTACTACTACACCACCTCCTACCACCCATCCGTCCCCCACCGAGTGGTGGGGTCTCTAGTAGTGCATCCTTGAAATCATTTCCTCCTCACTTCCCAACTCCATATCCCCTTCATTGAGCCTCCTATATTTACACCATCACCCTCTTCCACCCTTTTTGGACCTTCTTCCTACACCATTCCACCAACCCTTCCACCTAGCCAGACCTCCCTCCAGATATCTCCAACCCTACCACCCAAAAAGTGTACCATGAATAATAGGCCCATATGGGCAAGGGATTATCCACTGTGGGAATCTTTTTAGTACTATTCATTGATTCAGTTACCAGACCCACATCCCCATTACGGATTGGTAATTCACCACCTACCACCTAGCCCATCTTAACACCTCCCCTACCACACCACCAAACACTGTTTCACCTCCTTCATCTACTACTACTTCTACTGATGCAGATATGCCCGACCAGTTGATCAAGACAATGAGATGTGGGATGGATCTCAAGGTATTTTTTTGGCACAGATCCATTATCTATATTTGATTTATATTTTGTGATTTTGGGACCTTCAAATAATGTTTTTCTGGTTATATTTTTATCATGTGGTTTCCCACTTTAGTATAAATTTTTTGATATATATATATACATGGGATTTTTTTTACGTTATGTTGTTTATTGATTTTCGTGACATTAAATTAGCATGTCACACTCCTCAGAATCATCTTTCATCCTCGATGGTCTATTCCTGCTAGTAGACATAGAACAATGGGTACTCGATCAAGTCATAGATGTTGCCCGACAGCTTCATTTGATATCTTTTAGAATTCACCAATAGAATTAGCCACCACAACCAATGATTAAATTCTTTCCATACCTCATTCTACCTCACATAGTTTCTAGTTATGTAATCAACCCACTGATGAGACCACACAATATTGAGGACACAACCTCTAGTACTTGTAAGAGGAAATGGAAAAACTGAGATTTTGGACATTATGATAACAATGTCCAACCATGAATCTGGCTAATGACGGTAAGTTATCACTTAATGGGATTCAAACCGTAGTTCATCTCTATTTGGCAGCATCTTTGTAGCAATTTATAGTTCATTCCCTTCTCATTTCTAATTTATGTATTTAATAAAGCTTCATTGTAATTTTATATGCATTTCAATAAAATTAATCTCTCTATTTCTCACTCTATATGATTTCCCTATTATCTAAAATTCCAAATATTAATTCGCATGGAATAATAATTATTATCAAGTGTATGATTTCCTTCTGTTACACATTTTTATGTACACTAGATATGTAAAGTCTAGAAAATTCTGTATAATTTTTTTAATTATATTGAATTCTTACGAGACTTCAAAAATTGAAGACATGTGATACCAAAGCGTGTATATCCTAGAAAAAAATTTTGATCATCATTTAAGATACATGTAGTAAACATGTAGGAGGGGTTTTCTATCTTCTGACCCACTGACCGGAATGAAAATCCCAGGGAAATGTTGAATTCATAGCACTAGGATTCTCATAGGAAAATCATAACATCAAAAGAAAAGGGTCTAAAGAAAAATTTCATTTTTAACCAATCAAAAATAATAATAAAATAAATCTTTGAGTTATTTTATTCTCTTCCCACCATTGAGAGATGGATGGTGGGACCTTAGTGTCATGTTAGGTATTAAATAAGATACATTCAATGACTTGATCCTCTCATGGAGTAACCGATATTCTTGGGGTTTAATAAGATCATTAATTAGGATTCACTAATGAATCATAATAATGAACCAACATGGTGGTAAATTTATTTTATTCAATCAAAAAATTGGCATGAGATTTGTGACCCCATGAGACAAATCTAAGATGAAATGCTACCGACTTCACCCTCCAATGATGAACGATGATCGGTCGACGACTATTGGGGATCATGGAATGGACTTCGATGAACTTCTTCTAACACAAATCCCTTTTTTCATTCATAATGGAATCCACTGAATCCACGCAGGAGGTTTATGAGTATAATTTTTATTCCCCATTCACATTATTGGAAAATAAAATGAACACGTACTCACCGACTAAAGGGATAATCTGTGTTTCGTTCTTTGTTGTAGGAGGTTGATGTGGGGGTTCATTATGGGGTTTTAATTGATTATCAGTAATTACCATGTTTAAAATGTTATCACAGAGGGTGTGGGATGATCAGAACAAGTCCGAGACCCTCCATAGATATCGGTTTTTTTTGTTCTTTGTGGGAGACTGAAAAATTAATTGGAAAGGAGAAACTGAGGCCCGCACAGTGAGGGAAGCATTCCAGGAGGCTCATAGGTGCCGCAGTGGACAAGAGGCAGCCGAGCATTTTCGGCTACGTCAATAGTGGGTGACGAACCATAGAGGAGTCTCCCCAGCTTTGGCATCTGCGGTGGAAGACAAGTCACCTTGAGGTATAACACGATCATAGCACCACTGGTAGGATAACCAGAACGGACCACATCCGTTCAGGTGTGGGGGGGGGGACCCCGTGCACAACAGGTGGGTGGAACCCAACCAATGGGCCGAGCAGGTTCTGATGATCGGTGGTCCACACTTATCCATGTTGGCCAGAATGGTACTATTGCCTAATGGGCCAGTCTTGGGGCCCAACTAGCCTGGCCCAGACCAGGTCAGTTTTGGTCGGTCTGACCAAGGGAGACCAGACCAGGAGCAAATATGACCATGTTTTGCTTAAAGGGACAAACGTTTAAACCAGAAATCTATTTGACGAACCATATTCAAAACTAGGACCCTTGGGATGGGGAGATCATTTCAAGATACTCCAATCGGGCATTGGAGAATGTTGGAGTAAGGTCGTCTTGGATTGAAGTCGAATCCTCCTGGTCCCTCGGTACAAAAATGAATATTATAGACTGACTAGGCATTCGATTGATGGATTTTTTGTTGCGTTGAAACCATTATGGCATGGTGGTTCATAGGGTATCTTATTGAAGGGAGTTAGTGGGGTATATAAATGACCTGTAGATTGAGAAGAAGTTTCTTAGGAACTCTTTCTCACCAAGTGCTGGAATCGAGTTATTGGTTGTCATGTGAAGAGTGATGCCATGTGGATTAGTAGTAACATGACCAGATGAGGACCATCCATAGAGAACCCCTTCTTAGATCAATGATAGAAAACCCTTTTTGGATCAACTATTTACAACCCTATGTTGATCAACGACATACTACTAAGTGTGGATTGATGACCTACGACCAAATGTCGATTAGCAGCAACACAAACCAATGAGGGCCGTCCATAGAGCGATTTGTTGTGGATCAGCGACTTACGACCCATAGTGGATAGAAAACGTACAACCCTATGGGGATCGATGAATTTTGACACTCTATGGATCAGTGATATGTGACCCTTTGTGAATCAGAAATAAAATGAATTCATCATGGTTTAGTGGTGGATCTTATTATTGGATTAAGATGATTTATAATTCTGAATAATCATCATTAGTCATATACTATATGTTATAAATCTGGTGTGAGAAGTATTTTAATCTTTGAATGGTTATTGAGATCATGTTCTGTGGTTTTTACTTTTTGGTATTCTGGGAGACCTTCTGGGGTCTCTGGGTCCCTACTAGGTATTTTTTACTCACCCCATCCTGGTATTTACCCGCAACATGTTGTGTCTTCTATAGATGATAGACAGCTTCGATTGAGATTTTAGTGCTAGGAATTGATGGTACACAAAGGTGACCAATTGGCGACGAGATACAAAATGATGAGATATACCAACCCTTCAAGTAGGATCATTGGTGGATGACCTCAGGAGCTGTTTTTCCTTTTTGTTGTACAATAATTTAATTGGGTTTGTATTCTGGACTATTCTTCTTCATTCCACACATTTATTTTAAGCAGTTAATCAATGTGGTTTTCTCTTGTTTCATACCTCATTTGTGTGTTTTCATGTTTAAATTCAATGACTTCCCATTTTAGGGATACACATTTCCTATGCTAGTTCTCATACTCTAGCCTATAGAAGGTGGGCATGGGGAAGTCACGACACGAGCCCTAGGGGATTGGACCTGACAAAGTGGTATTATAGGATTTCGGTTCTACTGAAGATCTAAGAATCTTATTTTTTCAATGGGGAAATAGTTTTATGTGTTTTGATTTTGGTATTTAGTTCGGGGAGTCCATTGTTTGTGTGGAAGTCGACATATACAATCACTAGTACCCTAAAATCTATTTTCCGACTCAGTACATGAAAAATCTGATTGTGTATGTTTTTGATTTTTTTTCCTTTGGTCTCTTTTGAGTCATCTCACAAGGTATATCTTATTGACCTTGGAACATCTCTTTATTTAGAGGATGTTTTTGTGTAGACATCCATCCAGGATACCAGTGAAAGAACATTAGGATGTCCCACTGAGTAATGAGGCGCCAGTGCAAGCCCTTTTACAGTGATATCACCTTTGAGTGGTGTACCAAAATCCCCACCACCCTTCGAGTAGTAGTTTACACATGCCCCACCAATAGACTGTGATATCTAACTTACCTTCTTGAAAAATTTCCTGAGATATAGGCCTCTAACGTTTCAGGGTGAGAATGATCTACAGACTTCTAATGAATAGCTGGATAATATGGAAAGTGTTTTCCATTTTGTAGAGACACCAGTAGACCAGATGGTGATCCTATATTATAGTCTCTTATAGGGAACAACAGGGAGATGGTTTATCCTGACACACCAATTGACCGATGAGGTGACCCTCAAATGTCTGTACATTAATGGAATTTTCATGGCGGAGTTCGTACCTGACACGACCCACCTTCACCAAAAGGAGGGAAGGGTCGGAAGATTACCAGGCCCTTCCTTCTTTATGTTGAAGAGGAGATAATGACCGCTGAAACCCACCTTCAATAGTTCCCAGAGTGGCGAATAGTATCAAGGGTATTTAATCACACACTAAATGGAAGTTGTTTCCCTTTTTCATTTAATAGGATCGTGAGATAAGATTGTAAATCGCAACAACATCAAAAGCGGAATGTAAAGGTAAATCCAAGAACCATTCCCAATGCATGTTACAAAAGTAAAATCCACAAAGTACAAAGTGAATACAATGGTAATGTACCAATGAAAGAAAAACAGCAACTGCAACTAACCAAAAGGTTTGAGCTAGTATGGTCCTGCGCGATCCCCGAAGTCCTCCTGGAACCCTGAAAAACGTTTTATATACCTAGGGTGAGCATACAAGTATACTTAGTAGGGAAAACCAAAGACTAACGTGCATAATTGTGGGAAACGTACTAAAGTTCCGTGAGAAAAAGACACTCAACACTATCGAGGAGTTCACCCATCCTTCTCACCGACCACAATCACCAAATAACACAAGCATGTAATGTATAGTAATAGCACATCAAGGTTTTGGTACCCCGCACCACTTTCCTGCTGGTTATTGAAAACATCCTTTACATCAAACCAATCCCACCATTCTCACCGCAGTCCCAATGCCGCACCCCATCTGCACACACCTGGGCCACAACCTCACCGTAGTCCCACTACCAAACCATGCCCGCAATCACCTGGGCCACAACTGTCTCACATAACCACGCCTACAAACACCTAGGCCAGAACAACCACCACCACGCCAGAAGACACCTGGGCAAGAAGATCCACTGCCACACCCAAAGACACCTGGGCCTCATCCCAAAGACACTTAGGAAACCCACCTGCCCGCACACACCTGGTCCAACAACCACACTGCCCTGCCCGAAGATTCTTGGGCTAATAATGGACTTCAGGCCATCACAGCATGCTCGAAGATACTTGGGCTATCCGGGAAAGGGAGAATAAAGGATCTAATAACCATCCACTAATAGAATTGTTGGGAACCCCCCCCCCCCACCCCCATGAAATGGGTGTGTTTGACACTATGTGCTCAACATGGGTGGGGTACGAATAAGAAACAAAAAAAGTACAAGTATATATATATATGTAACAAGCTCTCTCCCAAGTTTAGGATTTTCTTCTACCCGCCTAAAGAACAAAAACAGTACCATGACCGGGTCACAACATACACAAAACCAAAAACCCATTTGTCCCATCCTTGTTTTCATGTTCAATAATGATGTTTAAATAAGTTTCTGCTCCTAATTGGCAACTAGTAATCACAGGCACAAGTCAAGGGAAAGAAAACAGTCAAGCATCAACTACAGTATCCACACCTGGTTCTCTTGTAAATTCAGAACAACAAAGGGATAAGTGAGATCCCTTGAAGTACTGGAACAAAAGAAAACACCGAGACACTACCTCGTGTCCCTCCAAATTTTTTCTCATCAACAGTTGATCTCACCCCAATTCGTGGTATAAGTAAGCTATCCAACAGGTGTTAAAATTCACAACCAATGTTTCCATATCTACAGGGGATCCCTTCCCCATCCAAATCACCCAGCAAACGGACCATGAAAGGAAAAACAACTGAACCACCACCACTAACCCAAGGCAGGCACATGCTGGTATTTTCAGATTTATAAGATTTAACACACTCCATGATTTCAATTTCTATGTGCTTTAAATGGGGTTATCACAGAATGGATTGATCCTGGTGCCTCAATTTATTTAGTCGGATATACATGATTACCCAAATCATATATAGAATAGGTTCACAACTACACAAAAATGCATTTAAGACATCACTAGGGTTTCATTAGTGCACCAAGAAATACCACCAACAGCCATGATTTTCAGTAGCCGTAAGCCCACACAACTCAGAAATCATTAATCATAGAAGATCATAAAAAGAAGAAGGATCATCGATCACACCCCTCTCCTTTCATTATTTAGAATCTATTTATTATCTTCATTATGGTTTGGTTCATCCAATTCCATAGAATCCAAAGCATCCCACCCCGCAAGATACACATAAGGGAGAGACGGAGGTGAAATTCCCTACTTGTTGATCAATGATCAACGGTAATCCTGGGCATGGAACTCCACAGATAGCGATGTGGCTCATCTGAATGAAAGGTACTCCTAGCACAGGGTGATCGAGAAAAGAAACCTAAGGGGGTACCCTTTTAGTATATAAGGGTGGGGGACGGTTAAGATAAGAATGAGAAACTGCGTAATGAGCGGGGTCTTGGGTTGACCACGCGGCCCCACACGTCATTAATGGATCGAGCAGTTTAAACAGACACACAAACCAGGTTAATTCATTAAATATTTAATTAAACGACATTTATTGGCTTTACTGGGCATTAAAACAAGTCTAAAGGGGTCAAAATAGGGTTTAAAACCCAATTTGATCAAAAGGGCGGCGTCACTGGAAAAAAACCCCGACAAGGCTGGGTGACACCGACAGGTCTCACCGATCGTTCGGTCTCACCGAGCAGCCGGTAGGTCTCACCGATCGGTCGTGCTGATCGGTCTCATTGATCGGTCTCCCCGATCGGTCTCGTTGATCAGTCGCACCGATCGGTTTCGCCGATCGGTCGCGCCGCTCGGTCTCAACTACCGGTCGCACTGATCGGTATTTCACCGAGATGCTACCCCTTTAGGATCTGGATTTTTGAAAAAATAAAGGGCCCTGAGAGTCTGGGTCATCACATTAGATACCTCTCAAACTATTCTCCCCCTCGAGAATTTAAACAACCCAGAATGAAAAAGCGGGTCCGAACAACAACCTCGAAAGATACCTCCCAAGAGTGAACCTCATTGTTTATTAAGAAAACCTTCCTGTCATGAAACAAGAAACATTCCATGTCAAACTACCCAGCCATGTGGGTTGGGGAGTCTCCTTCCCCCTGTCAAGATACTATCCGCTTTGGGCAGAACTGCCTCGCCCGCACTGGTTTAATTACATCCACATTAATATGCCTTAATTAGGTGTCAGGTCCCCCCATCCCTATATACAGGACTTTTCACACACATTCATAGGAAAGCAAACCAATATTTCATATCTATAAAGGTAAAACGTTCCACCACCATAGGTATAAAATGAATAGTACAAAACTCAAAACAACTCTGGGTACTGGGCACACATCTGTGCTTCCCTCTCCCACGTACTCTCCCCAATCCCACCATGCCTCCACAACACACAATCCAAGGGGATGGTTCCTCCACGAAGCACTTTCTCATTACGATTCTTAATCCTGATTGGTCGTTCTAAGAAGGTTGAATCATCTTTGATATATAACTCCCCCCAACTGAGGGTGTGTGAATCATCATGCAAATACTGACGGAGCTAGGACACATGGAAGACATCATGTATCCTCAGTACCGGAGGTGGCAACACTAGCTGATAAGCCACGTCGCCGACCCTCCGCAACACTTCGAAGGGTCCGATAAACCTGGTAGAAAGCTTACTCCCCTTGTCGAACCTCCATTGTTCATGCCAAGGGGAGAACATCAAGAACACATGGTATCCAACCTCAAACTCCAAGGGCCTTCTCCTATTATCAGCATACGACTTATGCCAGTCCTGGGAAGCCTTCATCCATTCTCGTTTGAGCTGAACCTTCTCTGTCGTGCTCTGCACCACCTCTGGGAAAAGGATGCATGCCTCTCCTACTTCTGTCCAACACACTGGTGAGCGACATGGTCTCCCACACAAGGCTTCAAACAGGGCCATACCAAAAGTAGAGTGATATCTATTTTTGTAGGAAAACTCTACCAGAGGAAAGTATCGCACCCACGATCCTCCTGAGTCCAGAACACAGGCCCGTAGCATATCTTCCATGGTCTGGATGGTTCTCTATGTCTGTCCATCTTTCTGTTGATGGAAAGCAATGTCAAGATGAAACTGGGTGCCTAAAGCATGCTTCAATCCTCTCTAGACTCACGAGGTGAACCGTGCATCCCTATCCGAGACTATAGACCTCAGAACTCCATGAAACCAAACCACTTCATCCACGTACATTCATGCAAAAACATCCACTACACTTGACTCCTTGATCGCCAGAATGTGAGCTGATTTTGTCAAAAGGTCCACTACCACCCAGATGGCGTCATATCCCCCTTGGACCTTGGGTAGTCTTGTGACTAAATCCATCGATATGTCATCCCACATCCACTCGGGGATATCTAGAAACCGCAGTAGTCCGCCTGGAACTCGGTGTTTAGCCTTCACTTGCTCACACACAAAGCACTTGGCCACAAACTCTGCCACTTCTCGCTTCACTCTGGGCCACAAAAAATTTCTATTCAGTCCATGTTTCATCTTGGACACTCCAGGTTGTACTGCTAGGGGTTAGTTGTGGAACTCACTGAGAACCTTGTTGTACATCGCCTCTAGAACAAACAGCTTTCCCTGGAAAAGCATCCGGTTTTTGGCCATCCTCCACCCATCCATCCGGAGCATTGCTCTGGTCAAATCGGTTACGCATCACTTCACACTCTGGGTCTCCCCACTGAGACTCCTCCACTAGCCGAAACAGAGAAGACTGCACTGCCATCTAATACAGGCAACCTCTACTGCTATCCAACCTCGTATCCAGGTGTAAGGCAATAAACTCTTCCATTTCCTTCCAGGTGTCTGCCGAATCTCAAACTGCATCCTTCTGTGATTTCCTGCTCAAGGCATCAGCCACTACATTCCCCTTCCATTAAGTGTAGGAGATCTCAAAGTCATAATCCTGGAGTAACTGCATCCACCTTCGTTGCAGCAATTTTAGGTCCCGCTGGGAGAAGATATACCTAAAGCTTTTGTGATCTGTAAAGACCACAAAGCGTTCTTCGATGAGGTAGTGCTGCCATAACTTCAGTGAAAAAAACGACCACTGCAAGCTCCAGGTCGTGGGTGGCATAATAACACTCATGAGGGCGTAGCTGGATAGACCTATAAGAGATCACCCCTTATCGTTGCATCAACACACATCATAGTCCTTGTCCTAAAGAATCACATAACACCTCATACGCCGCCCCTTCGTCTGGTAATCTCAGTAAAAGGTCACTAATCAACTCATCCTTCAGATAGCAGAAGGCTGCCTTGCACTGCTCACTCCGCACGAAAACCTGGTCTATCTTGGTCAAGGATATCAAAGGGTTTGCAACTCAGGAGATGTTGGGTATGAACCTCCAATAGTAACCCGCCACCCATAGGAAACTACGTGCCTCTGCCACATTCTTGGGTGATGCCCAAGAAACAACTACCTCATGCTTTGATGGGTCCACCACTACCCCTAGCTCGTACACCACATGACCAAGGAAGTGCACTTCTCGCATCCAGAACATGCATTTTGACAACTTACCATAGAGCCGGTGCTGTTAGAGGACCTCCAAAACCGTCTTGAGGAGCTCCGCGTGATCCTGATCTGATCATGAATAGATCAGGATATCTTCAATGAACACAACTACAAACTGATCCAGGTACTCCTGGAAGATGGAGTTCATAAGCCCCATGAACACAGCCAGGGCGTTCATAACTCCAAAAGGCAAGAATAAGAACTCGAAGTGTCCATATCTTCACCTGAAGGCCGTCTTCGAGATTTCACTCGCTTTTACCCTCAACTGGTGATACCCAGACCGCCGGTCGATCTTCGAGAACCACCCTACCCCTTTCAGCTGGTCGAAAAGGTCATCTATCATTGGAAAAGGGTAGTGATTCTTGAATGTTGCCTGATTCAGCCTCCTATAGTCTATAGAAAACCTGAGACAACCATCTGCCTTCTTGGAGGACAAGACTAGAGCACCCCATGGTGATGCGCTTGGTCGAACGTAACCTCTCTTCATCAGATCATCAATCTTAATCCGCAACTCCCGTAGCACTGAAGGTTCCATCCGGTAGGGAGCCACGAAATCAGACGAGCACCACCCTACAAATCTATCCAAACTCGATATCACGTCGAGGGGGTAGAGTCATCACCTCCTCAGGGAAGGTGTCTATAAACTCACTGACGATCCCTGGTACCTCCACCATATTAGCATCCACTGAGTCCACTGAAAGCTCAGCTAAAAAGGAGAAGAGTGGTTCCTCTCATCTGCTGCCTTTCTGGCCACCTCGCTCGCTGTTGAAAGTAACACGTAGGCTACCCATGTCTAAGAACACAACCCTTCCTCGGAAGCAGTCATTGATGGAAGACACAAAGAACAGCCAATCGATGCCTAGAATTAAATCGTATGGATGTATCTGTAGAAGAAGAAGATCCATGACCGACTGATGTGGCTCTATCGTTATTATGCATCCTCGAAAAACATATATCAAGTCGGTCTGACCTCCGACTTGTGTGCTCAGCACCAGTGGCACTGGATGTCTCTAGGAATCTAGACCCAAAGCACGAGCTAGACTGACTGCAACAAAAGAGTGGGAAGCTCCAGTATCAAATATGGCATAAACAAGGGTGCTAATTAAACTGATTTTACCTCGAACAACCTCCAGTCCTGATGGAAATATTTCCTATGCGGTGTGAAACTACCCACACCTAGCACATCTTCCCCTCGGCTATCGACCACCTCCCCGACCACGGCCCGGTCGAGGTCCCAGAGGAGCAACCTGAGGTGGGCCTCCTCCTGCTACATCTACCCTCGGAGGAGCGGGAGCTCATTGTCCCTGCAGCTGCTCCTGGAAAGGATTGGCTGGAAGCTGCTGCTGGGGCAGGTGCTGGGGATGTTCGCCACCACTGTACTATACCTAGTCCGGGCACTGACTCCGGAGATGTCCATGGATCCCATAGACGAAGCACCGCAGTCCTGGGCCCGAAGGAAAAGGGTGAGGACTAGGGGACCAGAACTGAAACTATTGCGGCCTGCTCCCTGCTGGTCGGAACCTGAAGGGTCCTGACACTAGAGGCCTTGTGCTGAAGGACTTACCCTTCGATTATCCTTGCTGGATCCACTCGTGTGACACACCTCCTAGAGCATGCATCCTCTCCACTACTTCGGCCTTCTTCTGGACCTCCAAGTACGTCGGCAGGGTAAAGGGGGTAACAACATTCTAAAGGGAGGGTCGGAGAACCTCCTATAAACGTTCTGCCCAAAAATCCTCATTGGGAAAGTGGTTTGTATAAAAACATAGTACGTCCTTCAACTTGATTCCTATCACCCTAACTGACATACTCCCCTGCTGGAGGGAGAGTAGCTCCTGCCTCTTCTCCACCTTCATCGTCGAAGAGAGGAATTTCTCCAGGAACTCCCTCTCGAAATCATCCCATGACACCTCAACCTCTCTCCTCTCCCCCAAGTAATGCATCCACCACTAACGCACCACTCCTCACATTTGGATGATGGACAGAGGAACCTAGTACTCGTTCGGGGCCCGAATCTAGCTGAAATCTATCAATATCTCTTCTAGCCATCCCTCTGTCTTCATGTTAGAGGTGCTACTCTCATACTTCTCGAGGGTATGTAACTGGAAGTCCCGAAGTGTCTTATGCCACTGGTCATCCTCCACTCGATCATCTCTATGCCAATTTGCCAAGTTAGTCTCTGGGTCCTCAATCTCCTGCACCATATGTGGTCGTCTCCGGGGCGCCATAGCTGCAAGGTAAACAAGGAATTCATAAGCCCAAGTAGTGCAAAATGATGTTCCTAAAAATTTCTTAAACTTTTTATTCATTTTAATTCCCAAATCCCCCATGAAACATGAGAATACAAATCATTATGATGCATGTACCATCCCTAGGGTCTCTACCCTATAATCAGCGTGGCCTCATTTGGTCGTTCGGTATGTCCATAGTCATTGCATCGGATCACCAGGGGCCCTAAGATCTCGTGTCTTAGTCGGTCTTCCCTTTCCAAATCCACGCACCTAGGTCACCCAGCTCTGTTTCTCTACCATCCCATGCAATCCTCACTATGCCTAACTCCAGACTTCATCCTATCTCTTAACTTCCCTTTGATTCTATTCTATCACGATCTGCCTTCACCAAAAGTAGGGAAGGGTCAGCAGATTGCCAGGACCTTCCTTCTTTATGTTGATGGAGAGATAATGACCCCCCGAAACCCACCTTCAATAGGTCCTGGAGTGGCAACTAGCACCGAGGGTATAGAATCACACACAAAATGGAAGGTATTACCCTTTTTCTTTTAATATGATCTGGAGATAAGATGGTAAATCCCAACAACACAAAAAACGGGATGTAAAAGTAAAGCCAAGAACCATTCCCAATGCATGTTACAAAATTAAAATCCACAAAGTAAAAAGTGACTATAAGGTTAAAGTACCAATGAAATAAAAATAGCAACTACAACTGCCCTAAAGTTCCGAGCTAGTATGGTCCCGCATGATCCTCAAAGTCCTCTTGGAAACCTGAAAGCAGTTTTATATACGTAGGGTGAGCATACAAGTATAATCTGTAGGGAAAACCAAATACTCATGTGCACAAGTGGGGGAAACACACTAAAGTCCTGTGAGAAACAGACAACCAACATTATCTAGGAGTTCACCCATCTCTCTCACCGGCCACACTCACCAAATAATTCAACATGTAATGTATAGTAATAGCGCATCTATGTCTGGGTACCCCACGCCACTTTCCCACTAGTTATTGAAGACATCCTACGCATCGAACCAATCCTGCAATTCTCACCGCATTCCCACTGCCGCACCCTTCCCACACACACCTGGTCCACAACCTCACCACAGTACCACTTCCAAACCCTGCCTACAAACACCTGGGTCAGAACTATCACACGTAACCATGCCTACAAACACCTAGGCTAAAACAACCACCACCATGCCCGAAGACACCTGGGCTAGAAGATCCACTTCCACGC
This sequence comes from Viscum album, assembly GCA_963277665.1. Taxonomy (NCBI): domain Eukaryota; kingdom Viridiplantae; phylum Streptophyta; class Magnoliopsida; order Santalales; family Viscaceae; genus Viscum; species Viscum album. The sequence continues at coordinate 350,270,130 of OY728152.1, read as the reverse complement.
CCGAAGACACCTGGGCCTCATTTCGAAGACACTTGGGAAAACCACCTGCCCGCACACACCAGGGCCAACAACCACACTTCCCTGCCCAAAGAGTTTTGGGCTAATAATGGACATCAGGCCATCACAACCTTTACGATTATACATGGGCTATCTAGGAATGGGAGCAGAAAGGAGCTAATAACCAGCCACTAATAGAAGTGTTGAAAAAAACACCCTCCCCCATGAAAAGGGGGAGTTCGGCACTAAGTGCTCAACTCGGATGGGGTGCGAATAAGAAACAAAAAAACTATAAGTATATATATGGGTAAAAAGCACTCTCCCATGTTTAGGTTTTTCTTCTCCCTGCCTAAAGAACAAAAATAGTACCATAACCAGGTCACAACATACACCAACCCAAAAATCCTATTTTTTACATCCTTGATTTCATGTCCATTAATGATGTTTAAATAAGTTTCTGCACCTAATTGGGCAATTAGTAATCATAGGCACAAGTCAATGGAAAGAAAACAGTAAAGCATCAACTACAACATCCACACCCAATTCTCTTGTAAAGTCACATCAAAAAAGGGGTAAGTGAGAACTCTCAAAGTACTGAAACCAAATATAACCACGAGACACTACCCCATGTCCCCCCAAATGGTTTCTCATCAATAGAGGATCCCACCCCAATTCGTGATATAAGAAAGGTAACCAACCGACCATAAAATTCACAACCACTAAATCCATATCAACAGGGGATCCCATCCCCTTCCACATCACCCATCAAAAAACCCATGAAAGGAAAAACAACTGAATCACCACCACTAAAACAAGGCAGACCCATGCTAGTATTTTCAGATTTATAATATTTAACTCACTCCATGATTTCAATTTTTGTGTGCTTTAACCGGGGTTATCACAGAAAGGATTGATCCTGGTGCCTCAATTAATTTAACCGGATATACATGATTAACCAAATATTATACAACAGAGGTTCAAAACTATAAAAAAATCCATTTAAAACATCACCAGGGGTTCATTAGTTCACAGAGAATGTCCACCAACGACTATGATTTTCAGTAGCCGTAATCCCACACAACTCAGAAATCATTAATCATAGAAGATCATAAAACAAAGAATGATCATCGATCAAACCTCTCCACCTTCATTATTTATAATCCGTTTATTATCTTGATTAAGGTTTGGTTCATCTAATTCCAAAAAATCGAAAGCATGCCCACCACACAAGATACACATAAGGGAGAGATGAAGGTGAAATTCCCTACTTGTTGATCAATGATCGACTATATGCTTGGGTGTGGAACTCCACAGATAGCGATGAGGCTCATCTGAACAAAAGATACTCCTAGAATAGGGTGATCGAGAAAAGAAACCTAAGGGGGTACCCTAATAGTTTATAAGGGCCTGGGATAGTTGAGATAAGAACACAAAACTGTGTAAGGAGCGGGGTCGTGGGTTGACCACGCGGCCCCACACGTCATTAAAGGGTTGGGCGGTTTAAACCGACACAAACACCAGATTAATTCATTAAATATTTAATTAAACGACATTTATGGGCATTACTGGGCTTTAAAACAAGCATAAAGGGGGAAAAATAGGGTTTTAAACCCAATTTTCTCAAAAGGGAGGCATCATTGAAAAAAAAACCCGACAAGGCTGGGTGACACTGATTAGTTGGTCTCACCGGTCGGCCACACCAATCGGCCTCACCGATTGGTCGGTTGGTCTCACAGATCGGTCGCGCCACTCGGTCTCACCGATCGATCTCTCCAATCAGTTGTGCGGATCGGTCTCGCCGATCGGTCTCACCGATCTGCCTCACCGACCGGTCGCGCCGATCAGTCGCGCCGATCGGTCTTGCGCCGAGATGATACCCCTTTAGGATCTAGATTTTTGGCAAAGTAATGGTTCCTGAGAGTCTAGGTCATCACAGTACCTACAACTCTACACTCAGTGCATCTTTAGGAGCTCCTTCACTTCTTGTAGGGTAGCCTAACAGTTGCCCGGTACACTGCAAGATTGACAGACATCTCCTATTACTCCAATGAAATGTTATTGGACTCTTAAAATGGTCCATTACATTTGAGGAAGGACTCCTATGTTATATTAGAGCATCAATGATATCAATCAACATCACAACATAGGCCAGAATGCTAGAGTGAGCACTATATGTTGAGAGATTCATTGTTGGGAAAGCACCGACGGAGAGAGCCACCACTGGACTACATGAGATAGATACATATATAGTATGAAATAGGTAGATGAATTAGAATCCCAAGAAATCTATAAAATCTGGTGGATGACACCATTATGTAATGTCGGAGGTGTGCAGCCCACTTGATAGAGGAATTTAGCAGAAGTGTAGATTGTTCTACTTGTGTGGCTGGAAGGGTCACATATCTCACGAATGACCATCCCTCCACACTAAAGATCAGTAGACAGTCAAGGAATTTCAAAGGAAGAGGAAGAGATTTGATTGGTGTGGTCCTCTGTGTGACAAACGTGACATATGATATGGTTATGTATCAGGTGGTGGACTATGATTTGTGGTTCTACCACCACCACCTCTAGGTGGTCCACCCTTAACTCAGGGAGTTGGTGGATAGGGATGAACTCAGCTTCAGAAAGCTGAGGTCTATGACCACAATTCTATAATTATGATTTTAGTTATGATAGGTTTCTACACTATCATAGATTCAGTTATTATAGACACGGGTGATAGTCACTATATTATTTCCATAGACCTCGTTAGGTGGTCGGAGGTTCTGGTGGATTTTTTAGCTCAATCATTACTATTAGAGACTCCTGCGATAGAGGATTAACCGATTATGCATGGGTACCAGTAGTTTGAGATTAATCTAGGAGGAGAGGACTTTGTTTGGAATCTCCATTTAGTAGAGTCGAGGCCTTACAATGTCATATATGGTATGAACTAGTTATCCGCATTCCATTCTCAGATCGACTATTTTAGGCACAAAGTGCGGTGTGTATCCAATGATGGGACCATGTTTTCATTAATAGGTGAGAAGGTAACCTTTGAATCTTAGGATGGAAATTTTTGGAGGTTTTTGGACCCGATAAATCATCTATTTTCTAGCCTTATCCTCATAGCACTGGATGAATGAAAGCCAAGGTATCATGTAGTGGTGGACCAGTATGTTGATGTCTTTCCTGATGATGTTCTAGGACTACCTCCTTACATAGAAGAATAATTCCACATAGACATGTACCCTACGATGGAACATATATCCAGACTATCATATCTTATAGATCCTATTTAGCTTCATGAGTTGTGGGTACGACTAGAGTACATATAGGAGAATATGTTCATAAATCCCAGTGTTTCGCCATGGGAAGCCCCAATTTTGTTCACCAAGAAGGAAGACGGTAGTTTAATAAATTGTGTATACTATTGATTCTTGATCCAAGTGACCACAAAGAAAAATATTCCACTCCCACAAATTGATGATCTCTTCGATCATTTGAAGGATGCTTGGTGGGTTTTGAAGATAGACCTCAGATCAGGCTATCATCATTTCTGGGTATGAGATGTGGATATACAAAAGATTGACATCAAATGCCGGTAAGGGCACTATGTGTTCTTGGTTATTCCTTTATTAATTATTTATGCCCTCTTAGTGTTCATGGGAATCATGAATAGGATCTTCCAGCCTAACCTCAATCGCTTTATGGTGGTCCTTATTTACGACATCTTGGTGAACTCAGTGTCGGAGCAGGAGCACGCCACTCAACTGTAGATAGATCTGGTAATTCTCTAAGAGCTCTAGATTTTTGGTAATCAATCGATGTGCTATTACTGGAGACTTGCATTCCACTTCCCAGGACATGTTATGTTGAAGGCTGGAGTTTCATTAGATTTGGGGAAGATAGAGGTAGTTCATTACTTGGAGCCACTGATGATTGTGATCAAGGTGCAGAGTTTCCTAGGGATGGATGGGTACTATTAGAGATTTTTACCAAATTTTTCCATAGTATTTGCACCATATTCCACTTTGGAAAGGAAGGGACATACATTCTCGTGGATAGAGAGATTCCAGCAGAGTATCTAGGAGCTGTGGCAGAGACTAATGAGTTCCCCTATCTTGTGGATAACAAGAGATGGAATTGGATATGTAGTCTTCTGTGATGCATTTGGAACCAAATTAGAATGATTCCTGATGTTGGAGCAAGTTGTGTCACCTACAACTTACTAATTCTATGACACCATGAGTAGAAGTACACTACCCATGACATAGAATTAGAAACAGTTGTCCATACCTTAAAGATGAGGCATAACTACATTATTGGTTAATGGTTTAATGTCTACTATGATCATAAAAGTCATAGGTATATCTTCTCAAAGAAGGAATAGAACCTATGATAGCGGTGATGGCCGGAGTTCCACCAGGACTATGTCTTTGAGATAGTCTACACTCTTGGGAAGGGGAACGTGGGGGAGATGCCCTTAGCAGGAGGTCTGGTTTACGGTTGCTGAGTGAGGCGACCATGAAGGTTGAAGAGATTCAATTATCTTTCATGGATTGTGATTTATAATCATACATCTAGTCTATTACAGTCACACCCAAACTCCTTTAGTTATTCAGGGAGGAACAACATTGGTACATTGACTATGTGACATGGCATGCTCATATATCCTTAGGATAGGATCGTGAAGGTTTTTCGGAAGGTGGGGAGCACGTAATCATTTTTAGAGTGCACATCATTATAGTAGTGACACTACAAGAGAAGGTGATGAAGGAGTTTCAAAAATACAATTTGGTTTGACATCTTGGTGTGTTGAAGATGTATCAGGACTTCCCATGTTAGTACTAGAGTCCAAGAACGAAGAATGCTATGGAAGAGTTCATTTCACGATGGATCACTTGTTAGAATGTGAAGGCCGAACATCATGTTCTCTCTTGCTTAGTACAACCACTTTATGTACTAGAAGGAATGTGGGATGGAATCTCCAGGGACTTAGTGAAAGGGATACCACATAAATCCAAAGGCCACTATTCCATCTGGGTTATCTTTGACTAACCCATGAAGTCATCCCACTTCCAACCCATTTGAGAGTAGGGATCAGTAGATGGAATGTGACGCCTCTATGTACATGAGATAGTACGAAATCATGGGGTGTGATCGAGGATTGTATCAGATCGTGATTCCCATTTAACATACTGGTTGTATATGGGATTGTCGGATGAATATTGGACTCTGCTATGTTCGCGGTTCATTGAAACTTTTCAGATTCTCTATAGAGTTGGTGAGGTGGCGTACCACCTAGATCTTTTCCCATAGATGCACATGGAGCATGCAGTTTTCCATTATTCGTAGCTTAGGAGGTATGTGCATGATCTATCGTAGGTCAACTTCTGGGATGTGCTACAAAATGATGATGAGGTGACATTTGTAGAGTTCCCATGTGAGATAGAGGATCGACAAGACTGTGTCCTTCATGGATGATCGAATCGTCTGGTGCCCATTCGGTGGCAGCACGGGAACCTCTAGGAGAGAGCATTGGATTGGGAGGCTCAGATTCATTCCTATTATCACCATTTGTTTTCAATTATTTGGTGGTGGCTTTCTGGGATTTATATCTCTAAGGTGTCATGAATTTCTAGACCATGAAATTCAGTATAACAATTTTTGTATTTATATTGAATTATAAAAAAACTGTGAGAATTGACAACACTTGATTTTGAGGCATGTGTTGGTCAAAATGGAATGGTGAACTTTTTTATGGTACATTCAGTATACATGTGGGCGGGGTTTTCTATATTTTGAACCAGGGATCAGATTAAAAATACGAGGGCACTATTAAATTCTTAGTGGTGGTATAATCTTAAGAAAATCATAACAACGACCATCAACGATTGGAAAAAAAGTTAATTTTTGTACATTCAAAATATTCTAAATAAAATAGCTCTTTTTGTTATTTTATTCTCTTCCAACTTTTGAGTGACGAATATCGGGACATTAGTTTAATGATGAGAATTAAATAAGAGACAATTAATGACCTAATCCTATTATTTTCTAACCGTAAAACTTTTTGATTAATTAGTTCAGTAATTATGATTTGATAATGAATCATAATAATGAACCAACATGGGGGTTAATTACATTTATTTAATAAAACCATTTGAATTGGATTCGGGAACCCATGAGAGGAAACTCTAATGAAATGTCTATGGTGCCACGCTCTAACAAAGAACTATGATTTATCGAAAACCATTATAGAACATGGAACATACATTGACAAACAACTTCAAACACAGATCCCTTTCTTCTTTTACGATAGAATCCACAGAATCTACGATGGGGTGTTTATGAATTTAATTTATTTTTCTCCATTCCCATTATTTGAAAATACAACGAACGTAGACCAACCAACTAACGTTTTGATACGAGTGTCCTTAATTTTTGTAGGAGGATGATGCAGGGATTCATGATGGGGTTTTAAATGATATGTAATCTTCCCCATGTTTAAAATGATAATGCAGACGGTGTGGGACGATCCAAAAAATGCTCAAACCCTCCACTGATCTCAGTTTTGATGGATTCTTCATGAGAAACCTTGTAATTTAGTGGAAAGGTGAATCCAAGGGCCAAAAATTGAAGGCTGCATCCCTGGATTCCCATAGGCACAGACGAGAAGGAAATTATGCCTATGGAGCATCATCGGTGGTCAGTGGAAGCACCATCAGCTTGGCACCACCGGCATAGCGATGACCACCTCTCGCAGTCGATGATAAAGTGTTGGAAACTACATGTTCCATGGTGGAAAAGCATCATCCAGCCATCTCTGGACATGTTAATGGAAGCTGATGCCATGTGGATGAGGCGGTGCACTGGGGAGGAGGCGTCGCGGCTCTGGTCGCAGTGTTGGCAGACCAGTGTCTGTGGGTCCCTCCCTACACCAGTCTAGAGGACTGCTCAAATAAAGGGATGGTGCCAGTGTGGATTCGTTGCCTCAAGAACCCAAATTGAACATGTTTGTTTATGGGCGAGCAGTCCCCACTACCAACTAGCTGTCTGCGGCCAGGAAGCGTGTTGGGCTGGTTCCGTGGCCTAGTGGTCACACCTCGCCGGGTGGGCAGGGCCAGTCCCATGGCATAGAAGACATAAATCGAAGCTCAGTGGGCAGCATAGGCCCCAACCATATCAAGCTGGTCTTAGCCTGTTCGGGCCGACCATTATGGGGTATGGTCGGGTCCGGCCGACTGGGCGGATTGTACGCTAATAAAATTTGACCATGATTTCTTTAAAGTTCTGTAACTTCTAAACCAGACATCGGTTTGACGAACCATATGTGGAACTGGGACCCTTGGGAAGGATAATATCATTAGATATACTCCACTTGGGTTTGGAGAATGTTTTAGTATATCCTTGGCTCAAAATAGAATCCAACAGGTCCCTCAGTACTAAAATCCCTATAACTTATAGACCGGGCATTCGATTGACACATCGTCTATTGTGTTGGAACCCTTATGGCATGGAAGTTCATAGGGATAATTATTCATGAGACATAGTGGTAGTTAGAATATAAAAAATTTTATGAGGAGATGTTTCTTGGGAAGTGATGTAAACCATCTACTGGATTTGTATGGCTGACTGTGATGTGAAGCGAAACCTATTGTGGATCAGAAGAAGCACAACCCAATGAGTACCCGCAATAGAGAGTCTCATTATGGATCAGAGAATCATGAAATTGTGTGTATAAACGACATATGTCCCTATGTGGATCAACAGTTACATAACCCACTAAGAACCGGGCATAACGCAGCCCATCGTCGGTCAGTGACTTATGACCCTATGTGGATGGACGAATTACGACCCAATGTGAAGAAACAAAATACGACACTGTGTAGATCTGTGAGATACGACCCTGTTTGGATTGAAAATATAATGACTTATTCATGGTTTTGTAGTGGAACTTCTCATAGGAATAAGACTATAAAGATTTACGAGTAATCAACATTATTTAGGATCATTATGTTTTATACATGGTGAGAGATATCTTTTACAATTTTCATTTTAATTGAGATAATGATTTTTTATTTTCCCTTTGTCGAATTCTAGGAGTCATTCTTGGTTTTAGAGGTCCCTAAATTGTAATAATATAATCACTCCTACACTGGCTTCCCCTGTGACATGTTGTGTCTTGTGTAGATGATATGAAATTTTGACAACGATTTGGGAGCAAGGACTAGGCTGTGCATGAAGTTGTCCGATTGATGTGGAGTGCCATAGTAATTATTCGTACCTACCCTTTATGCAGGATCCTTGGAAAAAGACCATAGGATCTATTTTTCCTTTTTTCGTACTTTCTTTATGTTTGGATTGTATACTGGACTATTCTTCTTCAGTTCACACTATTATTTTCAGCCTTTATACGATGTGGTTTGCTCTTTTTGTGTACATGTACTATGTTTTTGTAGGGTTAAATGTAATGAATTCCCATTTTAGGGATATTCCAATCTTTTTATAGTTTCCAACACATATCCTAATGAAGGTGAGTTTGAGTTAGTCATGGTTTGGACCTAAGGGGATGGGTCATGATAGGATATTCTTATTATGACAAACACCCACATGGCATACCATTTTTCCAAGGTTGTTATCGATTCCATCTTATTTTCATTTTATAAAAATTTACATTCACACATAATTAAAAATAACTACCCCACTACTATAACTAGTATTTCAGTGATAGTAGGGACAATGTCTAATTTTATGTTGGGGGGGGGGTTCTCACAGTTTCACGTGTGATGCACTTGAATTTTTGATTGTTCTCACTTGTCTAGGAGATATTTTTCACAATGAAAAGAATGATTTAAACATGAAATTCCTTATGAACATGTAATTAAAGAAGAAGTTAAGTGTAAATGTGTTAAATTCCATTTTTAACTCCTACATATACTTGTCTATAATGATTACTGAGTTTAACGAATTAAATTAATTTCAAAAAACATTGAAATTATGATTAATTCACCTATTAATTAAGACCTATGTTCTCTAAAATTTTCATTTTGTATTAGATGTCATTAACCATGAGGAATCTCATCGTAAGATAGATTATTATTATTTGAGTATATTTCTAAAGTGATACCTGAGGCACATAAATCGAATATAAATTTCACAAGAGAAATTATCAATGTAATGACTGAAAAAGTATAAAACTGAAAGGATTGAGGCTCTCTATGATAGAAAATTTTCCATGATACCTACCTGACAACTTTTCCTCATTTATCCCATCGTTTACAGGAATAACTTATGATAATGAATCTACTTGAATCATATTTCACTTTATACCCTCATCTCTATACAATTATTTTGGATATAATTTACCATGTGTGGGGGAGGCATTTAGACATCCTGGGATGCTTACAATTCTACTGAAATACAATGTGCTCACTTGACTCTAGGGTTGATATGCATTAACCATTTCTTTCCATTTCATCTGTATTCTATTCCTTTGAAAAATAATAAAATAAATGAATGAAAAAATGATATGGGTAGTGTAATAGGAAGGTAAAAACCACCATTTTCAAGATGTTGTATCCCTCAAAGGATCATATGTGGTAAGGTGGTGTATATGAGATATATCCTAGGAATCATATTCAAAAATAAAAATTAATAAGAAAAAGGAAAAATAATGGAATGGAATAAATTATTTTTATTTGAACTTGCTATACATATGGATCTAACTGAGGGTAATGGAGTACAGATTTGACAGGTCAGAAGGAGGAACATCCCCACACTTGTTCATATACCTATTCATAATTACATTAGATCTTACCCTCATTTTGAGCCAAATTTTTAAATTTTACTTACCTACCCACATCCACAAAGTCATCAGTACCTAATTACTTAAAGCCCTAAATATTAATCTTATGTGTGTATTTACACTGTGGAGATGATAATGCTAGTGCAATCTTGTGGTTATGATCATTTTCATTGGGTACTAGTATACATCTACTTAAAATTTCTTCCCTTTGTTGTGAGATAAATGAAAATTGTGGTAGGTTACAATTGGGCATAGAACATAAGGAATTGTTAAGTAGTTATGAATAGAATACTAAAATTTGATAGAAAATTAAGACTATGTAGAATGACTAACTTTTTTATGCAGGTTTAATTCACGAAATCAACTTTTATATTCTTACACCTTATTGAATTTCATGGATATAATGAACATTTCATGATTTACATATTTCTTATTATTCATGAATTCATTGTTTAGACATTCTTTCTTGAGGAAAAGAAATTTTTTATGTGTGGGGGTCAGATAAGACAAATTGTTTATATACATTGCATTAATGTATTTATATTTTTTCATTTAATTATTCAATAATGGACGTCACATGTGTCAAATTTGGTAGAAATAAAAAAAAAGGTTTTCAAGAAGAAAAATGAAAAAAAGGTAAAAATCGGCCAAGTACACATCGTGATGATGATGTTCATTTCGTACACCTGATGATAAAAGGATAACCCGAATGATGAATCTATTTTATGTTAATTCCAAAAATCCAAGAATAAAAAGATCTTCCACGTCATGTCCATTCCGGCCACGTCATGACTCTAGACAAATCAGTAAGAGAGAAAGCCACGTAGATTCCATGAAAAATCTATCCAGATAAAGAGTAAACATCATGAACCACTTATACACATCATGTATAAGGTAAAAAATCCATATTAGTGAGAACCACATGACACACTAGTGTTTCAATGGAAAATAATGATGATTAAGGGTAAATTTCATGTACCATAGGTACATGTCAAGACAAAAAGCCACTATATATGAAGTAGAACAGTAGAGCATTGAACAAATACTAAAAGAGCTATTCCTTATCCTCTATTGATCCCCTCTGATCAATTATTACTTTATCAATTTTGAAACCCTATTTCATCATAGTTTTGAAAAAAAATTTGATTAAAAATCCATAGATAATACTTTCATCAACTCCTTTTATCCCCATACTGTGATTAAAATTCATTTCTGATTTCGTTCTGAAGTAGGTAATTTATATTTTTTTTCTAATTCTATTATTCATGTTTTCCCTTTTTCATCATATAATCTATTTTATTATAATTTAGTTAAGCGTTCTTTATCTATATTAATTAATTTCTTTACAATAAATAATGATTTGTGGAATATCATAGGGAATGGGATCAAGATTGATGTATTTGTAAAATTAAATAAACCTTTGTGTCTAAACATGGCATGTTAAATTTAATTAGTAAGTATGATATAAACCAACAACCTATCCCTTTTGAGTTAACGTTACTTACCATATGATGATGAAGAAAAAAACCATACCTAATTAGAGTAGACTAATCTATGGCCACTAGCTTAAGGAACAATGATCCAAAAAGAAACCAAAATAATTCACAGAGGCCATTTCTATCTCCCAACAATAGAATAGATACATCCAAAGAATGACTAGTATTTTATGACAGATGTTAACTAGGGGCCCATGATTTCCTCGCAAACTATGACACATGTTCTTTCGATGTTTAGTGTTAAAGGTAATCCTTCAATTAGATACTCGACATGATTCCAAAAAATCATATAACATTTATATTATTCCCAAAATATAATATAGATCAAACTCCCAAATAAATACTTTTAGAATAGACTCCCTCATTGGATTAGGAACCATATTTACACAAAATCACATGGCAGTCACCTTGTGGATTCAACCTCATACTGCCACTAGACTATACCTTTGTAATTAGAGATTGTTTGGTATAATTTATAAGATAATATTTCATTCACTCCAGGTGATGTAATGACACCACTACGCAGAGGCCATGAGTCGCTGACTCCCATTTAAATTAACTTTTATTCTTCATGATGATGTAATTTAGTATCAATAATAAATTATATATAATATATTTAATTTCATTATTATCTACTCTAATATTTTTTTAACATTATATACATTACATATTATTTTTTTAATACAATATATATATATATATTAGTTTAATGTTAAAATTGTAAGTATGTTTTTCCATTATTATGATGGGAAATATTGTCATTCTGTATTTTTTTTCAATATGGATTATTTTTTATGACAATGGAATATTATTATATACTATTTTTTTCATTTCATTAATAATATGATTTAATTAGACATATATGTTCATAATTGGGGCTTCAAATTATATTTCCTTTCTATTCATCGATTTTACTCATGAGAAAAATTATTTTGGATATTTATTGTATAAAGTACCTTTTATTTTTTAATTTCATATTTCATTAATTGAATTAACTAACAATGTGAAAGGTTTAAAAGTTGTTGAATAATGACTCAATATGTTTTTGGTTATCTATATATATATTTTTAGTTTATTCCATATTTAATAGAAATGGACATTGAGGGTGTATCTTAGTATTCCAATTTTCACAGTTCTAATAAAATGGATAACACACATATGAAAATTGATGTGGGGATATTCATTGTAAAAAATTGGAAGGTATCAATGTTGAATTTACTATCTATAAGGGTGATGAATTATTTTGGGGTGAAAAAATTTTGTGTCGGAATATGGGGATGTTGGAATTAGATGTAATTTTGATATAGAATCACACAAAATAAGAGAATTTTCATGTGCTAAAAAATGATATTTTTTAAAATTTAAAATTATTTGAGAGAATATATTGTTTTTTAGAATCATTGAAAATAATATGAGGATGTTCTTTTTTAGTATATGTGATTTATATATTTAAAAATAATGATATAGAATTAGATAATAATTTGGGGAGAAATGACATTGACGTTGAGTTTTTCTCAAGAATATAACTTTGTGAAATATAAAATCAAAATGATTTCATATATATTTTTGGAAAATTTATATATTTTGATTCATTTCATATAAATAACAGGTATATTTTTTTACTAATACTCATTCCATATATGTTCATGAAAAAACATATGAATTCATGGATTTTGTATTACATTGAGAATCCCATTTGTATTTGAGTTTCAAGAAGATGCATTTTGTGTATGACTCAGATCAAACCATATGACCAAAAATGTAATAAGATATTTTTATAGCTAAACCATATGAATTTGAGTTTTTATGGATAACTTTTTTCGTAAAAAATGTTATAACACATAAATTCTTAATTATAAATTCTAATTCATTGTTCAATAAATTACACTATTTTTCTATCATATAAGTCAATGATGAATACATCACAGACCACCCTTTCATAATAAGAAGGAATCCCTAATAAAAGGTGGGTGGGTTGATAAGGAGGATGAGATATTAAGATGATGTTCACACATTAATAAAATGGTCCAATTTCATATTAAACAATAAAATGAAAACATAATGGGAAATTCAAAAAATAATTGTTTCTTATATTGTGTAAAATACAATTTTTTTATTTCATATATTTTATTAATAAAAAAATTTAGCCATTATGGAATTTAATTTGTATTAAAAATATTTTGGGTGAGTATATAAATAAAAAATAAATTGAATAATTTATATTTCAAAATTACCTCTTCTATTGATAAACTATTTATTTCAAAAAATCCATTTTAAAAAATCCAAATAATTTATTTTTAATATATATTTGATTAAAACCAATAATATGTGTGTAAATATCAGTAACTCACAAAAACATAGTTAATGATATTTCATACATCCTTGATACATAATAGTTTCAAAGTGAGAATTAGGTGACTTAAGTTGGAGTAACATTTTAGGAGGACAAGGGTATCATTCTTATATATTCATAATTTTTATGACGATCATGATCATTCATAATTTGTTATGAAAATTCAGCGGTGGAAGATCTATTCAATAATTTTATGATTTTCATATATAAGTTTACAATATAATAACTTTAGAACTAGATTATTTGTATAATAAAATAATTTTAAAGTGTTATATATTAAAACTACAGCTTAAAATGATCATTCAAATTTAGATTTTAAATTTTAATTTCTACTGTGATGATGTAAGTTTTCTTATGAGACTATGGATCTAGAACATAGTTTAATATAATTTATTAGAAAAATTATGGTCAATGATATAACTAATATTTCATATAGTGGGGAATCCATAATTGTGGAGCCTAACCAATCAAAAAAATTAGAATTATATTACATAGAACTACTTAGGGGAATGTATTCACATGTCCTCTTTATAATCCACTGTAATTAGTTATTGATGGGATAATAATTAAATATGGGATCATGGATCTAACAAGCCCGATAGGATTATCATTAGTTATTTATTATAAAAAATATACCATTTATTCACCTCTTCTCAATGGAACCATTTACCAGGACTCTATAATTAGAATCATAGATATCATTGTTCCCTTTGATGATTTCGAATTATTTTTGCATATAATTAAAATAAATCAATTAAATTATCATGGTGTCCCATATTTTGATCGATGGTAAAATATTTTTAGATCCATGACCTTCCCTTTTCCAATAGAATGTAGGTTTCCTAAATATTGTAAAGGTGTTTCCACTAATAAATCTGATTACCAATACAATAATAGTGACACCAGGATATAATAATGGGAATAACACTTGTGTACCTCTTGGTATAGGGGATTGGGTGTGGGGCATGATGTTTGGTGATAGTTGTATGTTTTTGTGTGCTCTATGATGAGAAAAATAAATATGGAGGATGTTTTAGAGTTTGTTTCTCATGGGGTATAAACATATGTAAAAAATTTGTGAAAACACCTATATGATGGCCATTTTCAGGAGAATGGCTAGGTAGGGAACATGATGACTCACACTATTGAAAATGTGAAGTTTGGATAAAAACCTATAGGGTTGGGAATTATGTCATCAAGGTTCATATCAAAGTCAAGGAAGGATACAAAAAAATCGTTTTATTTTAGAGATTATAAGGAAGGGCTTGGAATAAGATATGGTGGATTTGAGAATAGTTTGGTGATATAGAAAATATTTAGTACAAGGTGTCTATAATCTATGTTATTTAGTGTGGAAATGTAAAATGGATAAATAAATACTACGATGACAAAGACCAAGGATTCAATGATATTAATCTATTCTACATTGTATTTTAAAATTGTTGAAAATTTTGGGGATATATGGCAATTGAAATTCCAACGATTCAATATCTACACTTTAATAAGAAGAACCCTATGTTTAGCATTACATACTATGCTAGCGTGGAATTTATTCAAACCTCATCTATTAATAGTGGGTCACAAACACCATTGATTTATTTATATTCGTTTTTTTTCAAAATGTGGCATTTATCTTATCCTCCATCAAATCTTTAATATAATTATTTGGAGTCTAAGAAATTTTTTCATCCAGATTAAAGAATAAAAAATCATATTACTCTATCTTATTCCATCTTAATTTTCCATACACATTTAATTATGGGTGGAATTTTTTGTGGAGTTTCTCTTTTTATATATATTTATACAGATTCTAGAATGATGATATATTTTTTTGGTTGTGTTTTTTTGATGTTTCCATTATTTGTGGTTTATCCTACCATTCCATATAAAATAACACTAGCCTTCATACTAAGGTAGGATATCTGATACATCTTTATTTATTGGTGTATAATTTTTAACGTTCCAGTCGTTAATACTTTGGATAATAATGGAATCAACCAAATAAATATATAAATAGGGTAATTAAATGAGTAATGATTTTGGGGATTTCTTGATAAGAAGTGTTTTGGGATATGTTTTTTACTCTAGTTTTTCTTGATTTTTTTTCTGTATAATCATTATGTAATTATTTTCCCTAAGCCAATATGGTTGATTGATATAAAAGAATTTTAATACATAACAATAATGTTATAATTAATGAAAATATAATGAAAATTGATAGATATCATTTTAGGAATTGGATGAAATGACTTTTTGATGATAACATATTGTTCATAAAGAAAATAAGATATTTCTCAGTTGATTATATCTGGGTTTTATATTACTGAATAAAAGTTCATAATGAACTAGTTAATAAAATATAATAATCTTAATGGTTAATTCTATATGTAAATGATTTTTGGATGATTGAACTCATTCTTGGGGTGAAATTATTTTATGCATTGGCTCTAGGGCCATATTATCCCCCATCATATTTTTTGTTTAATATAAATAATACATATACTATGTATGGCCTAAAATATTAGAGACATGGTATGCATTTTTGATAATAATGTATGATTGAATATATTTGGTGATAAATGTGATGGAATTTATAGGTGTACAGGGATGGTTGATTTCTAATATTGTGGGATTATTAGAAAACATGAAAAGAAGTTAGGGGTGACACTGAGTAAATAGAGATGAGTTAAGAGTGTGTATTTATTATCAATATGTTGTTTCATGATGCATTTAAATGCATGTATTTATATATTTAATTTTTCATGGATTCCTTTTTCATGAAGTAGTAGAAGTCGATCCATGAAAAAAATAACTTTTTTGGTAACATGGGATGTGATTTATAGTGCTGATATTTAAAAAAACATGGATTAATTATCTATAGGAATGATAATGGTTATTATTTATTGTAAATGGAATAGGTACACTTTAGATTATGTATATAATAATGTTGATAAAAGAAAATGTGTTATAATATTAATTTTTAAATATTATATGTGAATTTTGAGTAATATTAATTAATATTTATTGGATTAATTGATACTAATCAAAAATTCATGTGGTCTTGTTTGAGAACTAGACCATAGTGATGGGAATCAGATGACATGTGTGATGATAACTGCAGTTGATTTTATTACATTGTTTTTTCCATGAGTCCTTTTTTGTGATATTATACTATTTTATGACTTCTATGACTTACCATCAGAGTTGGTTGGAAAAATGACCCCAAATATTGGTGGGGGTCCACAATAATTCTAATTTAATGTGGATGGATTGATGAATTATGGAACACTCCAAATATCTCTTTGGCTGAATTGTATGTGTTTGTTTTCCATGATAAATAATGGATTATTTTATTTAGTGTATTCCATCCTCAGATTTGATGTACCTTAATTTTTATATATATTTATGTGAATGTTGTAATAGATTGAGGTATAGAAATTACATGTATCTGCATATGGTGGGTACCGCAACTCGTGGGTGTTCATGAATTGGTTGTGATGGTTTGAGGAATAATATGTTTAACTAATATGAAGTGGATTCCATAAATACAGATCTCAATGGATAAAAAGATGATGATATGGATATGTTGTGATTTAATAGACGAATAATGTATATTATAGGTATATATGAGTTATATTATGACTTATGGAAGAGATGATGATAAGTCATGACTATTTGAGGCGTGATAGGGAAAGGAAAATGGGGAATAGGAATCAGGTAAAATTTACCAATATATTTTTTTCAACATGAATTTCATATTTTTTTATTGCATAATTAGTAATACAAGGTGTGTAAGAGAAAATAGATCTATATATTTAAATTATGAGTTTCATTAAAATATGTATTCAATATGATTTAGTATTCATGAATAAATTCTTTCCCAAGTGGTTTTTTTGGAGAATCCTTTATAGTATACATGTTACTCACACTCCATATATGTATATAATTTTTCACCAAATAAAATATTTTTTGTGTCAGGCTAGACATTGCTAGATTAATGACCTATTTTGGGGTTTATGGACTTCATGAAAACAACACAACATTGTTAATTTTTCATATTGATTTTTTTGTTTTATATGATATTATATAATAAATTGGGAATGATTAATTATTTATTTATGTTGTTGGTTAGTGGGTTCCAAATTTTCGCATATTCTATAAATTATATATGAAGGATATTCCCCCCTACTTAGATGATTATATACTCCTAGTTCTTTTTTCAACCCCATTTCATATTGGTGGTTGGATTCGTGGATTATTATTTACCATTCATTACAACCGTCTTAAGAGTGGTACCATAGGAGTGATGGGTAATGATATAGTTTCACAATGGATAGTTTGGAATGATGTTTTTCAGTTTCTTGTATAGATTATTATGTTCTAGATATCGAGATATAAGTTTCATCATTCTTCAATAAGTATTTTCTGGGGTCTGTTGTTCTTAGAACCTTACAAATAGATTGAGGGTTTATTTTATCTCTTTGTATGACCATAAAAATGGGTGTATGTAGCATTCCCTAGATTTTTGAGTGGATCTGGTAAAGCATCCTAATATCATTCATTACCACAATATCTACAAAAGTCATAGAATCTATATGGTTATCAACATTATGATCAGTAGAGAGGGGATTGTGTAGGTATGGGGTTTCACCGTTATACTTATTTATCTATAGTGTAGATATCCATGATGTATATTTTTATAATACTAATGTCTTATAGTTTATAGAAATATATAATAAAGACATATTTTTAGGTATTATATACCATTTTATTCCAAGTTTATGCCTTGTTTGATTTTGGAGTTATGAAATCCTTCATTGTGCCATCCAATTCCAGGGATTGGGACATAAGGTTTAGAGGCTTCCACTTCTGATGGTGATGACCAACCTAGTTGGAGGGATAGATAGCTATTTTTATTTTTGTAGATATTATGAGTTGGTAAATTTGTGGAACAACTCTTTTGGAGAATTGATATTTTTATGGATATAACCACACAACATCATATATGTGAAATGTGTTTTCTATATTTAGTGTAGTACATTATTGATTTCATCATGAGGATCATTATATTCAATGAAGATGATCTAGTGAAAGATATGCTTTTTTGAAAATAGATAATAAATGGTTTGAAGGTGTCTTGAGTATCTATATTCTTTAATGAAGTATCAAGAGATGAGTTATATGGGGAATTAGTCATTGGATTTTATTAGGGTCATTGAAGAGTATCCTGGTGCCTATCTAGAATATTTTTTGATGTTATAACCTCTATGATAGTTTGGGATTATTTTATAGTGATCTGATGATTTTTTTCCAATAGTTTATGTCTTTGTATAAGATAACTCAATTGATCTTTGGGAGATATGGATCCTGATTGATTACCTTCAATTTTGATGGTTAATTCAGCATTGTCAGTCACCATGGGGATATTTAGTTCTATTTTAGATGAACAAATATAGTGTTATATGTCTATACATTAATTATTTCCATTTAAATTAGGGGATGGTTACTAACTAATATCAACCACCTGAGATTTATGTAATATTAAATTAGCTAAAGTGGTAGATTATTTTTCTATATTGAATTTCATTGAGGATCCCTGTATATGTGAGTAAAGTGTGATTATTTCCTCAATACTACATTATGATGTCATTAAGTGAAGTTAGAGGTCTTGAAGATGTAATTAAATGAGATAAATGATCTATTTGTGTTGATATAACTGGTTAATATTGTGTTCTATGAGTATCAAGACCAGTTTTTGGTTATCTTTGTCACTAACATCATCTTTTTATTTAGCCCAAAGGAAGAGCATGTAGAGAATCTACAATCTATTTTTGTAGTTTTTCATTGAATGAATCGATTCCAAATGGTTTTGATGATTATGTTCTTGAATGATGAGGTCATTTACTAGGCATGTGTTATATAAAAGTGTAGAGTAGTCGTGGATCGTACAAATATCATGATGTTGTTTCTTAGGTATCTCATTTATATTTCTCATTATTGTGGCGTTTCCTTTTTTATTTCATGTTACCATAGATAATTTGTTCCAAAATACTCTCGGATTTTGAATCCTTTGATATAAATAAAAATAAAGGATTATGAGTACATGGGGACTGACCACATCCAAGATTTATTTGATGGTTTTATGGATAACCTATTCAGTTCCCTTTTCCGCCCGTTTATAGTGGAGGGAAATAAATTCATTGTTCATTAAAACACTACAGAAGTTTTCATGGGATGTTTTATGGTATAGTAGAGGGATATTATCTCTTATGTGTTTCATTGGTTTTAACATCATGAATATAT
The DNA here is from genome assembly GCA_963277665.1 of Viscum album. Lineage (NCBI taxonomy): Eukaryota > Viridiplantae > Streptophyta > Magnoliopsida > Santalales > Viscaceae > Viscum > Viscum album. The sequence goes on along the minus strand of OY728152.1, from coordinate 350,250,191 downwards.
GTGACTACACCAGTCATGATCTTAACCATACTGTCCTAGGGTTTTCCCTGATGTTGTGAAGAAATTACATTATCCATAAACGTTTGGGGTATTCATAGCTAAAAATATATTTACTTATGTCTTCTCTGTGAATAGTATGAATTTATTAAAATGAATTTGGGTATAATTTATTCTAAATTAATCCATCGATATTTTCTATACACTTATTAATGGAAATTTAATTACGGATTCTTTGATCTTGATGTCATGTGGAGGTAATGAGCTTGAGTCATGAGACTCTTGGAGGGTTATAGAATAGTTAGTTATGTTGAAAAATCATAATCCTGAAGATGATAGTAGAATGGGTATCAATTAGATGTCCATGTAAATATTTTTTATGTAGTCGGTATAGGATTCCTCATTAGGGGATTCCTAGGAAGAGGTTTGGAGTGATCGTATTTTTTCTACTAATACATGAAGGGGTTTGTAAGAGGAATGTTAACATATTTTTTTGTTTCTAATGTTGATTATCATCCCTTCAATGATATGTGACGTGATTCTCTAGTATATCTACAGTTCACCATTAGTGGTATGTCCTTGTGTATTTACATTATATAGTACCCTACTAGCCAAATTTTAATTGTATTGTATAATGATGTAAGTTTTGATTTAGTATCTTAGAGTTAGGATTACTAGATAGTGTTGTTCGATAATTATATCCGAATTGGATTTATCCATCCTCTTAATAACACTGATTCATGTTGTAATTCATCTCTATGGACATCATTATCATATTTTATAAAGATCTGGGTGGTGATAATGCGTCATGGATGATCATAAATCACTAGATGATTTTAGATAACATCATAAAGATTAAGGAGATTATATCAATGAAGATTTATTTGGGTATATATCTAGAGAATTTAGTAAGTCTTCCTGGGGGTCTAAATATGATCATCTCATATCCTGTATAATGTTTTACATATATGATATATAATCGATATAAAAAATATTATGAATCTCTATAATTTCTTATCACAAAATTGTATCCACTAACAAATTATCATACAGTGTATACTATGAAGAAAATAGTTTAGATTTCATCACGATTTGACATTGTTTTTGGAGGATTATGGCTATTTCAACTATACTGAATGATGTCATATTATAAAAATAGTTATCAATATGCTATTGCTATAGCTCTAAAAAATACATTTATTACTAACCTCTATGATCTATAATATGTTGTATTACGATCAAATAGCTAGTTATTCTTTTACTAAAATTGGTGTACAGTTTTATATACATTGAACACATGATCCATATGTGAATATAAGTTTCTCCAGATCATCATATATCCTAAAATTATTAATGGAGGATCCCTATAGAGTTTGATAAAAAAAATATCACATGTTCTTAAATATGAATCTTCATTATATACAGAAATGTTTTGGTTAATGTAATCAAATTTATCATTGGATTTTATGATATTTTAGGTTGTTGGTTTATATTGGACCTATGGAATATCAATTAGCACAACCCCATAGGTGATCCAAATTAATGATTTTTCTCTCTTCTATTTTCGCTTCCCCTCTACATTTACAATGATTCGCATATCAATTATTGTGATATCTAAATTCCAAATAAGATAGAGTCCATTAGGAATAAACATTCAAGATTAGGACCATTGGGAGAAAGTGTAACGTGGCTATACCATTCTTTTATTTCATGTTTTATAGAAGACAAGTGGTTCAGAGAATAAAAAATTTTATTCTGAGTTTCAAATGAGAGCTCAATATACTGATTTTCATAATTCTTATTTTGGATGAGATTATTTTAAGTACTCAATATTATTTATGAGATATTTTTTTCTTATTCATGTTTATGCACTCATTCATTGTGTTATGTTTGATGTGTCATGTTGTTTTGATACCATTGAGAGGTTTATCATGGGTTGGATTTTCATACCCCTTTTCCTCCATCCAAATTTTTTTGTACATTCTTGAGGATGAGAAACTTATTATATGTATCTGATGTGTAGACCAATATTTTTTGATCCATCAAATTGTGTTTCATAGTTACATATAAGTTCTCATAGGATGTTTGGGTGGTGTTATGTTTGTTATAGATGAGTTACAATACATTAATAGGATCAAAACACTAAAAAATGGGTGTAGTGAATATGATTTTGAGTGCTTTGATTGTCACGACCCGTCCTCGGGGCTAGTGTCATGACTACCCCAAAGCCCGCCTTCCATAGGCCAGGGGCTGGCGACTAGCACCAAAGGCGTAAATTCCGATAACTTGGAAGGCTTTGCCTTTATAAAACATAAACACATCAAACCAGAGTACAAGCGGAAGTAATACACTAAGTACAAAAGAAAGTGATGAAAAGTAATGGGACAGAATACAAACCCAACTGAATTGTACTGCTACAACTAAACGAATGTACAACAGAAAAGACAAACAGCAGGAAAATAGAAGCAGCTCCTGGGTCAGCCTCCTCGGATCCTACCTGAAGGGTAAGTACATAAAGCCTCCACAATTCTCTCACCTGCCAACATCCTCTGAGTACCATCTTGTTGGGTTTTCCACCTCTGGGTACTGACTCGTTGTGAGATCCAACTCCGGGTACTAACTCAACATGAGGTCCTCCTCCGGGTACCGTCCAGTCCTCGTACACTCGGTCTCTATCAGTGATGTCCATCGTCTGCATCCAACACAACGAGGTGTGGGCATATCCCGAGCAGGGGTGAGTATAAAAATACTCAGTAAGGACCCCGAGACCCTCATGGTTTCACTAAATCCAACAAGGATAACCACAAAGAATGATCTCAACATATAACCCTAACATAGGTATAATCCCATACTTATACCTATGTTATCATGTAACCCATCTCAATCATGAGGAAACACAAAGGTTATGAAATCAATAGATAGCCACTACTTAGGTATATGCCCATACATATACCTATGTTATCAAGTGACCCATCTCAATCATGAGGTAAACAGAAATGTCATTGACTCAGCTCAAACGAGGATTTTATTCATGATGTCAAAACCACGGCTGCTGGACAACTCCTCCTCTATCGAGCACAGTAGTCCTTTCACGACTCTATGGTGCTACTCACCAACCTTAGACTACTGAGGTACTCCTCCTATCGAGTACCGCGGTTCTGCCACCCAAACAGAGTAGTGCTTCCCGCCATGGGTCTACCATCCCAACACCATTCTGCTCCCCCTAATAGCCTACATAGGTACTCCTCCTATCGAGTACCGCGGGTCTATCACCTGAACATGGTAGTGGTCCCCTCCATGGGTCTGCCACCCGAGCACTATAGTGCTCCCCAATGGGCTAAAAAAGTCTCTCTGACTCGAATCGGACAATAAATCATCAGGTCTCATCCAGCTACAAGTTCTTCATACTTTGTACGCTCGTCTCTGAGAGGGTCCTCTCCCTGAGTTACTGGTCGATAAATCCATGTGTCGCGTAATCTCACGATGAAGTATCGCAAAGGACCACCTCGTCATAGGGGTCTCAACACAATAGATGGCGCATCAATCCAACACCCCAGTCTGTGAGTTATTAGCATTACCGTTCCAGGGGCCCAGTTGGATTTTTGGTACAATCCAACCCGGCCTTACTCCAACTATGTCCAAACCTCATGTGAAGTATGCCAAAAGAACCGTATCATCAAGTGGAATCCAAAAATGTCGATGAAACGTCAATCGAAAGTCGAGAGATCAAGTTATAAACATTTTTTCTCCAAGGGCCCAGTTGGTTTCGGGTTCGATCCAACTCGGCCATACCCAAACTTCACTGAGACCTTGAATGTAATATACCAAAATGACCGTCTCGATCCAAGGAATTATACGCAATTAACGGTGTGTCGATCAGAAGTCACAACTGATGTTATGGGCATTTAACTGAAGAAGGTACGAAAATAGGGGGTATGGGACCAGTCAGACCCGGACCAACACCCCCTAGGTTGGCCTGAACCGGGCCATCCCGACCTGGGTTAGGGTCCAGCCTGGTAGGGCGCGACATGGCCCGACTGGCCCACCTCAGCCTGGATGGGGGAGCTGGCTCAGCCAGTTGGACGAGTGCGTTGCGCCATGTGGGGGATGCGGACCACCCCTTTGAATGACACCAGCGACGCCTGCTGGTACCGCCTCGCATTCATCCCGGATCTCGTGCGGCCGTGTGATCCACCGCGTCGCCGCCGCGGCAATTGCCATGGAAGATCCTCAATGGTAGCGTGCTGTGGGGCCGCCGCCTCTGGTGGCCGGCGCCGCCGTTCCGGTGTGGCACACCAGTAGCCCTTTCCAAGGACCACCATAAGGGCTCTAGTGGTCTGATTCTCCCACCACTAGTCCATGCAGCTCTCCCGGGATCCAATCTTCATTGCGATAGCTTCCAAACTCCGTTGCGGTCCTGATTCATTGTCGCATGTCATCCCGTGCACAAATGAACAACCAACGGAGGGTCGTCGGGCCGTGTTTGTTCGGCCCGCGCCCTCCGTGTTAGGCTTTATCATTTGGAAATTATCAAACAAATTCTTTCAATAATGACAAGGGAATAATTTATTCAAGAATAAATTATACTAACATAACATAAATAAACACTCATGCTCGTGAGATAAAACCACTAAAATGAGAAATAAACTAAATTCTCCTACCTCAACAATTGATGTCGAACATCAGGCGTCGCGGTAGATGGCGTTGGAAAACAGCGTCGTGGAGATCGGTTGACGATTCCGTGGACATCGAGGTGCGTCCTATGAGGAAACAACGTTGGCGACAATGCATTCTTCAAATCGTAATGTGTTCCTCATTGAGGTAGAATGTTCTTCGTCATAGGAATTCTTCGTCGAAGAAGGTGGTGTTATTTCATTGAGAGAAGAACACCCTTCTCTATTTCTCTAGACCTCTCACATAAATCTCAACCCAAAAAATTCCCAAAATAAAATAACAGAAAAGCTATTAATTTTTTCTCACAAGTATTTAAAAATTCAAAAAACATAATTTAATTAAGTCAATAGTTAGAATTCATTGATTAACTTGTGTTGGAAAACATTTAAGAGGGGGAGAGGAGGAGGAAGATTCCTCATAAATAAGAGGGGAGTTGTAAAAATTAAATAAAGAGAGATCAATGGGGGGGTTTAAGGAGGGTTATTGGAGATGAGAGGTTGGGGATCATGTGGGCCCCACGTCTCATTTATCCACACATGGGATGATTAACTTCCAGGATATAAAAATAAAAATTTTCAGCAAATTTATTTATAATAAACTAAATCCCCAAAAATTAAATCTCAACCTACTTAAAAAGCAACTGCGCTAAAGGTCCCCTTATGCAATTATCGGTGCTGCGAGTTCATCAGTGCCCTCTGATTTCAATTCCGAGCACTGGTTCAAAAGATAGAAAAACTCGCTCGTTCGTTCACTGAATGTACCTGAGCTAAACTTCGAAATTGATTTCGGGCACACCGGGCCTCGGAATCAAGTGACATAAAAAGCTATAGACTCATAAAATTTCAAGGTATTTATGAAACAAAATCCTTGAAATTTATAGGTCTTTACATTTCTCCCACCTCAGAGATTTACATCCCCGTAATGCTTCAACAAATAGTATGGAAAACAAAAGAGGTACTGAGAACGCATATGATCTTTCCTCTCCCATGTGCTCTTATGGGGGTTCCCCTACTGCTAGAAAATTCAAACAAGAGGAATCGACCATCCTCGTAGGACCCACTCTTGTTGATCCTCCATCTCCACTGGAGCCTCTGTTAATGTCGCCCCGTTATCGATGTCTAGCTCCCTATGGTCGATCATGTGCGAAGGGTTGTTCACATATATCTTCAGTTGAGATATGTGGAAGACGTTGTGCACTTAATGCAACTGGTATGGAATGGTCAAGCGGTAAGCCACCTCGCCTACCCTGGTGAGGACCTAGAAGGGTCCGATGAACCTCAGAGATAACTTTCCGCCTCAGCCACATCTCTGTAGACATCGTCGAAGTGAGACCCGTAAGAAAACTTGGACTCCATCCTTGAACTCCAGTGGTATTAGTATCCTATCAACATAGGATTTCTACATGCTCTGTGTAGTTTTCATCCACTCCTGGATTATTTTCACCTTCTCTGGTAGCCTCAAAATGGGAGCATAGGTCAACCTCTGCCTCAGCTCCTGAAAGGATATGCTAGCATATACATGGCCACATGAAGGTTTTCCCCTTCTTCGTCAATGATAAAAGTGGTGCAATAACTTTGGAGAAGTATGGATCGATTCTAAGTCTGGCCGACTCATGAGTGATTGACTTCACCCACTTATGAATGATTCCATCCTGTGTTGCCAAGGGTTTCCTTTTAACTAACCAAGGAAAACCCATCCCAACGTTGTAGGTAAACCACAAAATGGTTTCCTAATACTGTCAATCTTTTTATGAATTGTGGTTGCCCAGTCCAAACCCCAACTAACGTCATAAGGCCTCGACACTGCCACCATGAGGTTCCAACCAAAACTCTCACCTCAAGGGTGAGATCACACCGTCAGCTTAAGAATGATTATCGAGTATCCTCCCAAGGGTATCTCTAGAGTTGAGGTTCAAGTCAGTGGCTTAACCGGAAACTCCAGGTCTGGGACAAGATTAATGGAAGGAAGGAATGATTCGTATTAATTTTTATAGTTATGGCAGCTATTAGTAGACATAGACCATACCTCAAATCATTCCTAGAGCCCATGGGTCGCACTCCTTGACCAAATTCAAACACTCTATTCCCCTGTCGTCCTGCTCAATGAGCCTGGATGGGACTACAAAGGCAGGTGGTTGTAACATGTCGATATGTACACCACCTCATGCTACTCTCCTAGCTATAAATCCACGTCTGCTGCTCTGTAGATTCATCTGTCCATAAAACTTTTTCCTCTTGAAACATTTTACAAGCCCAAGACTCTGAGACTGGCACCAGTTTCCTATTTTCCCACTGCTAACAATCACGGGCTGTATCCACTCAGCCAATAAATTCTCAACCACAAAGGTTCTCTCTAGAACCCTAACATAAGTATGAATTCATAGAGGAAAGGTGTTGGATCAGATGTCCATAAACACACCTCACTCAGATGTACGAACCCAGAAGCACTGATCATATCGTAGTCATCAAGTACGAGGAACGATCGGTATTCCTCGATGATTACTCAGCTACCAAAATGTCGTCCTGCCAAAGTTATATAAGCTCTAAAAAACTCTAACCCACCTCCTCAAGCTAGTCCTTTACCGCTTGTGAGTCGGGCTCGCCTCGGATCCAAAGGGGTATCTGATGATGAAACACATGTAAGACACTGAACCTACATGTGTCATCTACCTGTACCGTAGGTTGAAACTGCTGACCAACAGGTAGTGATATAGCTGGCACAATACCTGAAGGTACTATCTCAGGCATCATTCCACGTACCAATGTACCATCACTATACCGACCATCATCATGGTCACTCACTGGGAAACACCAGTAGCTAAGATCACCATATGCACTACTAGTGTCTAAACTAGGTGTAGAACTCTAGAAATTGCCTCCAGCCAATCCACTACTGCCTGGGAATCTGTCTCGCCTCGTATCCTCGGAGGCCTCTGCTGCTGGAACTCGTGTAACTCGCTCTCTCAGCGTGCACTGTCCACTAGTACAGATGGAGGCATCTACTGCCCAACGGGAGGTGGTGATGCTGGTACACCACCTGAAGGTGCCAATATAGCATGAGGGCTCTGCACCAGACCTCATCACTTAGTGGGTCATAATCGTGTACTCTAACAAAACTCAAACTGACTATCTGTGAGGAGGCATCCTGAACAGATGAGACATGGTCAAACAATTTAAACCAGATGAGTTGACCTAGTTGAGCTAACTTAATGAAAAATTTTGGAAACACACAAAAATCTGTGTTTTCGTGCGCTGAGTCAGAAATCAGTAGTCAGGGTCCTGGTGTATTGATATGTCGGCTTCCACACCAACACTGGACTCCCTAAACTGAATACCACACTAGGTACCCTTAACACTATTGTTTCACATAAAAGAAATATCAGAGTTATAAGTTCTTCTGTAGAACCGACTCCTCTGAAACCAATTTGTCATGAACTATCCTCGGGGCCCCTTGCTGTGACTACCCCCAAGCCCGCCATCCATTTTCCAGGCGGTGGCGACTAGCACAAAAGGCGTAAATCCCAATAACTGGGAAGGCATTATATTTATAAAAAATAAACACATCCAACCAGAGCACAAGAGGAATTAATACACTACGTAAAAAAGAAAGTGATGAAAAGTAATGGGCTAGAATACAAACCCAACTAAATAGTACAGCTATGACTAAACGAATGTACAATAGAAAAAACAAACAGTTGGAAGATAAAAGAAGCTCATGGGTTGTCCACCTCGGATCCTACCTAAAGGGTAGGTATAGATAGCCTCCTCAATGCTCTCTCCCACCAACCTCCTCCGAGTACCGTAACATCGTGAAGTCCACCTCCAGGTACTGACTCATCGTGAGGTCCACCTCCGGGTACTAACTCGTCATGATGTCCACCTACGGGTACCTTCTATTCCTCATACACTCGGTCCCTATCAGCGATGTCCGTCATCTGCATCCAACACAACATGGTGCGGGTATAGCCCGTGCAGGGGTTAGTATAACGATACTCAGTAGGGACCCCGAGACACTCAAGGTCTCACTAAATCCAACAAGGGAAACCATAAATAAGTATCTCAATAGATAACCCTTACATAGGTATAAGACCATACTTATATATAAGTTATCAAGTAACCCATCTCAATCATGAGGAAACACAAAGGTTATGAAATCAATGGATAACCACTACTAAGGTATATGCCCATACATATACCTATGTTATCAAGTGACCCATCTCAATCATGAAGTAAACACAAAGGTCATTGACTCAGCTCAAACCAGGATTTTATTCATGATGTCGAAACCATGGATGCTGGAGAACTCCTCCTTTGTCGAGCACAGTAGTCCCTTCACGACGTCGAGGTTCTACTCACCAAACATAGACTGTTGAGGTACTCCTCTTGTCGAGTACCGCAGGTCTGCCACCCAAACACAGTAGTGCTCCCCCTAATAGCATATAAAGCTACTCCTTCTGTCGAGTTCCGCGGGTCTGCCACCCAAACACAGTAGTTCTCCCCGCCTTGGGTGTTCCACCCCAACACAGTAGCGCTCCCCAATGGTCTATACAAGTCACTCTGAATTGAATTGGACAAGTAGTCATCTGGTCTTATCCAACTACAAGGTCTCAGAACACCGTACGATCGTCTCTGGGAGGGCCCGCTCCACGAGCTAATAGTCGATACTTCCAAAGTGTCACATAATTTCACGGGGAATTATCTCAATGGAACGCCTCGTTATAGGGGTCTCAATTCAATAGATGGCGCGTCAATCGTATGCCTGGTATGTGAGTTATTAGCATTACAATTCCATGGGCCCAGTTGGATTTTAGGTACAATCCAACCCGGCCATACTCCGACTGCGTCCAAACAACCAGTTAAGTAAGCCAAAAGAACCCTCTCATCAAGATAAATCCAACAAAGTCGACGAGACGTCAATCGAACGTACGGAGCTCAAGTTATAAGCATTTCCGCTATGAGGTCCCGGTTGGTTTCGGGTTCGAACCAACCAAGCCATACCCTAAATTTGTCGAGACCTTGAGTGTAATATACCTAAACGACCGTCTCGATCATAGGAATCCTACGCAACTAACGGTGCATTGATTGGAGGTCCAAAACTCATGTTATGGGCGTTCAACTGAAGAAGATCCGAAAATAGGGGGTCTAGGCCCGGTCCGACCCGGCCCAACACCCTTTCGGTCTGCCTGAACTAGGTCGACCCGACCCGCGTCCGAGTCCGGCCCAGTTGGACGCAGCCTGACCCGGCTGGCACGGACCTGCCCAGCCAGCGCAGCCCGACCCTCGTGGCCCGCCCCGGCCCGACTGGGGGAGCTAGCATAGACAGTTGGCTGAGCGAGTTGCTCCAAGCGGGGACCCCCCCCCCCGTTGATTGACAATGGCGGCACCCGCTGGCGCCGTCTCGCCATCGTCCCAGATCCCACACAGCCGCATGAACTACCGCGTTACCGTCAAGGGTGTTTCCGCGGAAGATACTCTCCGGTGGTGCATTGCCTCCAGGTGGTCGGACAGCTCCAGCCGCCGCCTCTGGTCACCGGCACCGCCGTTCCGGCATGGTGCGCCCACATCCCCTTCGACGGACCATCAGACGTGCTCTAGTGGTCCGATTCGCCCACTGCTTGTGCCTGCAAATCTCCCGGGATCCGCTCTTCACTATGACGGCTTCCAAAAGCCGTAGCGGTCCCGTTTCATCGTCGACCGTCATCCCACACACAAATGAACAACCAACGGAGGGTCGTCGGGCCATTTTTGTTCGGCCCACACCCTCCGCATTAGGACATATCAATTTCCAATAATCAAACACATTCTTTCAACAATAACAAGGGTTTAATTTATTCAAGAATAAATTATACAAACATCATATAAATAAATGCTCATGCTCGTGAGATAAAACCACTCAAATGAGAAATAAACAAAATTCCCCTACCCCAACAATTGATGTCGAACTTCGGGCATTGTGGTAGATGGCGTTGGAGAAAAACATCACAGAGTCGGTCGATGATTCCATGGACGTCGGGGTGCGTCCGAGGAGGAAACAAAATTGGAAACAACACATTCTTCAAATCATAAAGCGTACCTCGTCGATGGAGAATTTCCATCATTGGAGGTGTTCTTCATCGAAGAGGGTGTTATTCTTTCATTGAAGGAAGAACACCCTTCTCTATTCCTCCAGAGCTCTCACCAAAATCTCAACCCAACAAATGCCCAAAATATAATAATAGATAAGCTATTATTTTATTCTCACAAGTATTTCAAAATTAAAACAACTTAATTTAATTAAGTCAAGAGTTAGAATTCATTGAGTAACTTCTGTTGGGAAACATTTTAGAGGGGGAGAGGAAGAGGAAGAGTCCTCATATATAAGAGGGGAGTTTTCAACATTTAAAAAAGAGAGAGATTAATGGGGGGTTTAAGGAGGGTTAAGGTAGATGAGAGGTTGGGGCTCGTGTGGGCCCCACCTCTCATTTATGCGCACATGGGAAGTTTATCTTCCAAGATATAAAAATAAAATTGTTCAACAATTTTATTTACAATAAACTAAATACCCAAAAATTATATCTCAACCCGCATAAAACGCAACTGTGCTAAAGGTCCCCTTAAGAAATTATCGGCACTGCGAGTTCATCAGTGCCCTCAGATTTCAATTCCGAGCACCGGTTCAAAAGATAGAGAAAAATGCCCAATCGTTCACTAAATGTACCCAATTTAAACATAGGAAATTGATTCTGGGCACACCGGGCCTCGGAATCAAGTGTCGTCAAAATCCACCGACTCGTAAAATTCCATGGTATTTAAGAAAAAATTTCCCTTGAAATTTTCGGGTCTTTACATTGATGGATTAAAAATGTGTTCTTTCAATTTGGAGATGATGTTGTGATTTTTTCAGTACCAAGGCGATTGAAATGGTCATAGAGTTTATTTTAGAGGTGTCTTATTCATTGTTTGGACACCTATGAGGAATTAGAGGATAAAATAACTAGATTGTGATGTTTTTAGGATACCTTATGTGTCTAATGTCGGGTGTCTTGTACTATGTGAAATGTGTATTATGGGGACAATATGGTTATTGGGATTGGTTTGGTGGCTTATTAGGTTTTCTTGAGCATAAGGATGTTTAAAAAACATGTATTTTACCCTATTAAATGGAAGGGTTGGGGTGCCATGTGATGTTCTATTATCAAGATATGTGATGACCTGGGAAAAATTAAGAATGTGGGATATCTCTAATCCATAATATTTGGCATGGAATTATGAAACAACTATAAGAATTAAACCTCACCATATCCAATGTCATATATGTGCTACAAGATTTATACACATTTATGAAAAAGGTAGGGAATTAACGGATATATGAATTTTTCAAATTTTTAATACTCTAGGATCCTCATTGAGAGAAATCATCATAAGTGTTTCATGATCGGCTATGAAATGTTGGAGGTCATTAAAACCTAGTCGATAAATAATGGGTTAGTTACCAATTGGTTTGATTTAATTAATTTTTTTATTCATAACCCCTAGATTCCCCCTTCACCTCTCACCATTGTCCAGCCACATTATTTTGTGGTTTACCACTTTGGTTCTTCTGGATTGAATAATATGATTCATAATTGAAATACAAACAATGGAATAATAACACAATCTTATAATAGAAAACCAAATAAAATTGAAGTGTTACCTGACCATTGGAATATGAAAATGATGTCTCCAAAATTTTTAATATTAATTAAATAAGATAATATAATTACAATAATGATATGGAATAAGTATTTAAATTTTTATATTGAATAATTTATAACAGTGTTTTTTACTATGATATATTTAAGAATATTTCATAAAAATGTAAATTCATAAATTAAATTATATTTATTAAATTTACCTTTATTTTTAAAAAAAAATTTAATAAGATAATCATTTTATTAATTAGAATGTTAGCATTATTCTTATTTTTTTGGTACTTTTTAATACACCTTGAAATTTAGGGTGGATAGTAAAACTAATGTTTTTAAGAAATGTGTTTTCTGATATAATATTGATGTATCAATGAAATAATAAATGATTTATTGTTTTTGTAAAATATTTTTTATATGATTTATTATAAATTATAAAATTTAAATAACTTTCTAAACATTTTTGGTAAATTCCACTGTCTAAAGTATCAATTTATTCCTTGAAAAAAATTTAAGCTAATTTTAATATTTTTTATATTTCTATAAAAAACATTCTGTTTTGAAGAAAAAATGGATTAAAATTCTATAATATATATATATATAACTGAATATTATTCATCTTCCATAATAAGATAAATATTGAATGTTTAGTCAATGATTAATATTTTATTCATTATTTAAACAAAAAATACCTCGCTCAATCAATCAATATTATTATATAAAATTCATTATATTCCATATGATGAAATCAATTCCCATCAATTAATCATATACATATAATTAGATACATTCTGCTTTAACCCCACTATAAACCTTCAAGGCGTTATTCGCTTAGAAAGTAGTAAATATCAAGGATGTGGTAGAATTAAATTCTTTTTGTATTTCATATTTTCATCTTCCATTGTTGATTTTCCTTATTTGTCTCAAATCAAGACCACATAAAATTACTTAATAATTATAATAAAATTATACTAATTCTTTTATGGTTTATTAAAAATATTATTATACATTCATAATATATATATTATCTCTCTCTCTCTTTTTGACGTGTCCCATTTACAGAAAAGTTTTTCAATATATGATGATATTTTCAAATCATTATTTATCACAGAATATATATTTTCAAGTGAAACATATGTATATATATATATGTATTATTATACCATATAATTTTTATAAAATATATAAAACATAGATATATCTCACCCATTATTATTTTTCTAAATTCTCATCACTGATCTTCATAAAATTCTATAAGGACATTTTAAATTATTTAATAATAACAAACAATACAGGTGTCTATCATAGATGATATATAAATTATAAATATATAATTTGATGAAATTTATTTCAAAAATTGGTAATTTTCTTAATTAAGAATTAATTTTTAATCAATAATAAGAAATAAAAATGAGATACAACATAATTCAAAATATACATCAATATGGTTGATCTATAATGAAAAGATAAAAAACTATTTTAAATAAATATAATTGAAAAATAATAATAAATATTTCAGTCATATAATTCAATATAGATGATTTATTAAACATATATTGGTTACTAATGATTTGTAAACCTGTAAGAACAAAATCGGACTTATGATATGGGGACTCTTATTCATTCAATTTGATTATATGTTTATCATCTATTTATCTCTCGCTTCTACATACACACTTTCAAAATATTCCTTTAAAATATTTTCAAGGATATTTATTTAACAATCCATTTTCATATACATTATGTATAAATTTATTACTAATTATGATGAATTCTCCTTAACATCAAATAATTTTTATAAGGAATTTATTTTGAAAACCACTTATAATTTATTCATATTATTTCTTTATCACTTCATGATGTATGTCATATTATCTGATTCTACTCATTATAAAAAATTTGTTTTTCCTATCATATCTTATTATAATTAATGATAATTCAATGGAATATTTTTTTTATTATAATAAATCACTTTTTTCACATGATATTATTTAATATTTATGAATGATGTATAGTTATTTTCAATAGGAGGTGCATTTTTATGATCAGATTATGATATGATGGGTCGGTTTGAAATTTTATGCCCCTTCAATGCATTTGGTAAGTTATAATATCTTAATAGTTAACAATTCTTGAAGATGATGTTCTTATATTTTTAAATGATGTTATATAAGGAGATGAATTAATTACCATTTACATTATTTTATGCTATATTAGAATATATATGATTCTTAATTATTAAGAAGGAGTTGTATTCCATGTTTCAATAATATTATATTCTTTTATTATTATTATGATAAACGCTCATGATGTAATAGAAATTATTATAAAAACTCATTTTCTTTTGTAGATTCATGAATATTATTCCTTCCTAGTATTCCACCACCAATTTGGATTTGAGTTTACATTATTATTGATGACTGTTCTGATGTAATGACATTTACATAGGATATTATTAAACAACATATGAGGACTATGATGAAATATATGAATAATCTTTACTATTTTTTCATTCTTACGGTAGTATAAGATAATTTGTCCTTATAAATTAAATATATATGTGTATATATATTTATGGAGTTCTAATATTATTTCTTATTGTTTTAAAAATAATATAAAATTTTAGTATGTTGTTTAAATTTTACTATCACATCAAATTATGATGTACCAATTGATGCTGGAATATCACAACAATATGATATTATGTTATATCATAAGTAAAAAATACCTCCAAAATAAATTACATCCACCTTTGAAATTTCTTGATTTCTAAAGACACTATAATGAAGGATTTAATGCATATTAAAAATATTTATGGAGTGTATTATTTGTTATATACTAAACAAGAAGAATATATAGATAAATATTCGGTACCAACATAAGTTATGCTTGCCATTCATTTAATTATCCACTATCAATGGAATCATTTTATTTGACTGTAATGTAATGAATTATATTATGAAAATCCACTCTCATTATGTATATTATATAATATTTAGAAATTATTAATGACAAGAATCATTATATTAAAAACTATTTATGTGGAGACGGAATGTGAATGTAATATATTAAATAGAAAACAAGTTCTAAGAATATTACATTGAGTGGAACATGAATTGTGTTTTTGAGGAAGATCGCAATAAAACATATGATGTGGGTTGTTTGGTGGAGGTTCTAAATTTCTATTTAATGGTATATTCAATTAGAATATATTCTATTGGATTAATTAGGAATTATATTACCAATATATATATGTTAACCTAGTACTAAAATAGGGATTGACTTTTTAAATATTGAAATCATTTGAAATGATATTATTTAAATAAGACATTACATTATAATGATTTATTATAGATCATTAATAACAAAGTATACAACTATATTTCACTTTAACTATATCATATAATGTAATATACAGAATTACATAATAGCATTATGAATTTTTATGGAGATTTAGATGATTCCATTCATGAGATTTCTTAAGTCACAAGTTTGTTATGTAATAAAAATATTTTTTTCTACCGTTTAATTAACATTTATTATGTTTTGATTCGAATTTTTCACATTTATGAGGGTACATTTTTTATAGTGTGTTATTGTAATTAATTCATTCATTGATATATTCAATCAATCTAACTATTCTATTATTGCTAAAAAAATATTTTTTATATGAAATTTATTTTTGTATAATTTTGTAATATACATCCATGGATGGGAATCAATATCTTTTACAATTGGAATATGGAATCATTGAAAAAGGGAAAATAACATCATTGGTTTTTTATTAGATGAAATTTTTTAGTATTTTTATATTACGATTTTAATTTTAATGATTTTATATTGAAATGTTTTGACAACAGTGGCAAAAAATCTTACTGATCATACATGGATACCACACCTGAATTTTCATCGGTTTTCACTAAATATACCCCTAGTAATATGAAAAATAGGTTCATAGATAGGGATATGAAGATGGATTTCATTAATGTGAGTATGTATATGTAATAAAATTAAAATTTCAGAAACAAATATTATTTTAATTTTAATTTTAAATTTTAATTATTTCTACCATAGGGACCATTATTTAAGTGTAGTATAATGTGTTTTGTTCAATGAATTATTATTCCTATTATTATATATATTCCATCATTTTATTTCAAATTGTATTTAAATAATATAAATAATATGAGTTATTATTGTGTTATAGATATATTTCCTAATATTTTATATAGTGAAAATTTATTATTTAAAAAAATTTGTAAAACGGTAATTTCCTTGTAAATAATATGTTGGAATGAAGAACCAAAATATCCATCAATTGTATAGTATTATATGTCCTTCGTGTAGGAATTAGAAATTTTTTTGGAAACCATTGAAGATTAATGAATTTTTTGATAGAGTTTTAAAATAAATAATATTATGTTACCAATAAATATATCTATATATATAATAAATTATGATATTAGTGAAATTTTATGGATTGAGTACATTCTCTCAAAGGAGGACTTCACCTGGGGAATAAGGCTGACTATAAAAAAAATAAATCAACAAAGTTGTGAAATATTTCTTTGATTCTAATAATCCATTTTAATAATTTATCAAGAGATAAAATCACTCTTTGTCATAGGATTATTAATGAAATATTAATGGGATGAAATATATATATGATTTTCTATAATACAAAATTAGTATAATTATATTATATTTTTAAAAAATATATTATATTTATTTTTATGGAACCTAGAAAGAGGAATTTCACACCCCAAAATGAATTCATGTTTTTATAGAATAGAACCCAAATGTATGATTTTTATTTATACATATTAATACAATATATATATATATATTGTATTAATAGTTAAACCCCCCATGAAGTTATATTGATATTTTAATGATAATATTAATTCTATTTATGAATAATTGTGATATTTACAAAAAACCATGATTTTTTTTGTCAATTATATGAATGGGGAAATACTATGAAATGGAAAATAATGATACACTAATAATGAAATGATCTGATATTCAAATAAAATTTTTTTGAAGAGATATATTTTTCACATTTTCTCATAATATAAAAATTTAATGTCATTAATTAATATTTCATGGCTCAAAACATTCCTATATTAAAACTCCATGATTTGAAAAACATTTTGTATTTAATTATGAATAATAATATAATATTCCATCCATATTTTATGGACCTTGTTTATGAGATATTACTATCAAATAACGATTAAGGAATGAAAATTAATTAGGCTATAAAAATGAAAAAACATCAACTATTTCAATAAATAGATTAATATGTTCATTGTGAACATTTGGAGTTATTAGGTAACTTGTTGAATGAATATTGATGTAAACATTTCTTTGTTACTCTACTAATTAATCAAATGAACGAGGTTACGCTATACTTGGTACATCTGAGATTAGGTTATCCACATTGTGTTCCATATGATTTTGTTATTAGGTAACCAAATGACAATGATGTCGGTTACAATATTGGTGTGTATACGGTGGTTTTCCATAAATATGGGGGTGATATATAGGATCCATGATTGGTATATAGTTAGTGTTACTTTTGGATGTCTGTGGATGGTCAGTTTTCATTGATTGAATTTTTATTCGACCAGAATAAAAAACATTGAAATAATAATTCATAATTTCGGTAATTTCAGATAATTGATATAGAAAAACTATTGTGAATTTATGTAATTGATTATGTAATTAGTATGAAACTAAAAATAATTCAACTGAAGAGATATTAAAAATATTAAACCGGAAGAATTTCTCTAGGAAAAATTTCAATGTCCTAGATAATGAATTTTATCAAAATATTTGAAATAATTCCAGGGGGGTGTTGGTCATTTATAATGAATTTAGAATATTATAACATAAAAATTAATTACCAAAATAATAATTCCCTATAAGGATATAGTTTTTATGTAAATATTATTAAAGGATGAAAATAAAGATGCGCACATTATTCATGGAGAGTTTAACTGATTAATTATATAAAATTATTAAGTAAATAAATAATTTTCAATCGTGCTTAATTATTTATTAAATAATGATAATTTGTAATAAATTTTGATAATGCTAGAAAGAACACTAATAAATTTTTATTTTATTTTTTAGTTTTTGGTAAAAATTAAAAACTATCAAGGATTAGTTATAATGAAAATATAGGATAGTTATGGTTTTTTATTCATAGATTGTAAATTAATTTTATTACATTATTTATATAATGAATATTAATTAATAATAATACTAATAGAATAATCATATTATTTATGATAACATTTATCCAAATAAAGAATGTTAGTTAATTAGCTATGTATTGATAATTAATTGGTATAATTAAGGTTATACTAAATGAATCATTCTTGGATGATCCTTGTATAATTAAGAATAATATATATGTATATTTGTGATAATTTTATTAAAACAAATAAAATAAAACTAAGGGGATGATTGGTGGATAACTAGGAAATAGATCTAATATGATGATTAATTAAATTAAATTTTATATAAATCATTTTAAGGGTAAAATAAAATAATAATAATGATAATTTATCTTCATGGTTGAGTTATATTATTGTAATAGATGTAACAAAAATAATTAGAAGGTAATGAATAATGATATTTGGAATTTTATCTATACAAAATTGTTGGATATTTCTTATAATGATTGTAATGTATTATTATTTTGAAGGAAATATATTGACAGTTGTTTTGGGTAGGTTAAAATTTTATATATATAACACATAATGAGGTTATTTTTATTGATATTAGCAGGGATATATAAATAACTTATTGATCAATATTTTGTAACTATTAAATTATTATAACTTTTTTATTTTATAATTATAAGAATACTTATGTATTTAAGGATGATCTGATGGATTCATAAGATTCTATGTAAAATATTATATGGTATAAATATGGAATTTTTGATTGACTCGAGTTATTTATATGTCACGATAATGAACAATTAGTGTTTCAATATAGTTATTTGATGATATTCAGTTTGAATTAATTCTACTATTTTCCATTACTGTCATATACTAATTCGAGGAATTTGTTGACAATTAATGTTACAATTCTCACCCATGATTCTTGACAGATATTATAAATGATGAATTCATGAATTTATTCTTATTCACAGGTATAATTATTTTATATATTTTCTATAATAAATATGATTGTGATATATAAATGTTAACCTATATTTTTAAACACGTTTATTACTTTATATTTTTTTTGAGGTGGTTGATGTGTTCAGTCAATAAATCTCTATATCCTTGATTTTAAAAAGTCACAATAAATAAATTTTTATTTCTAAATATAAATTTAAAACGGTTGTTTTAGCGTTTATTTGAGTGATATTATATTATCCAAAATTTTAATATCTAGTTATATATTTATCTCTTTATATTCTTTTCACAAACTCCATTCTACGAAAAATGGTGGACTTTGAAAATGTAATATGATTAAAAATTTCAGTGAATCCATTTGAAATTGGATTCATCTAAAAAAGGAATAACACATTTCATTATATTGAAACTCCCCTAGAAGAACTCATTGTCCAACCATTGATGAATGTTCAGTGAACTATAATTATTACCCAGGATTTTGAGTAACCATAGGAAATTTTCAGTAAGGGAGGTGACATAATTTATAACTTTTTATTTCTATACTATCTTTTTTGTTTGATTTTTTATTATTTTATTTTATTTAAAGATATTATCTATTATAAATACATTTTTGAGGTATAATTGAAAATTATGTAACTGTTTCTTGTTTTATACTATGTAATTATGATCCTTTTTAACAAGGACTAATGTAGATAGAAGTTATTTTATGAATGAATGATAAATTATGCTATAGTTATTCTATAGTGTGAATAATATATATAGAAATTCTTAAAATGATTGATGGATTTTTGGGAAAGGGAAAAATTGTGTGTTTTGATTTCAGATTTATACCATTTGATTGATTTAAACATGTAACCTCATGAGTTTGATGTGGGATATCATGGATTAGGTTTTGAACAAATAGACACATTGGTCTAATTTAGATTAGTTCCTTCTATTGTATTTTTTGATGTTTTATATACATTATGGGTTTTAGAGTTTTAGATTAGTAATCCTAGAATTTTTATCATTTATTTGATTTATATTTCACCATATATTTTATTTCCATTATACATATATTTTTCAATATATAATTTAATAACCATTGAAAAATTAATTTCACATACTATAATCCTTGTTTACCCCAAATATATTTTGACCTGATTATGAGATAGTGTTGTTTAATCAAAATAAGTTTTATTGGGTAGTAATTTCATTATTTAATTATCCTCGAAACATATACTCACAATCAATATTTTCAAGAGATATATAATTGTTGAAATATATATCCATTTTTAATTAATTCGAACACCTAATATCAAATCTCATCTAGTTAGAAAATTACTATAATATTGGATATGAAAGAGATAAAATACCTTACATTTCCAATGGTTTTTTACTCTCAATGGGATTTTCACTTTGCTAAAAAACACATTCTTGATTTCTTTCTAGGATAAATAGTATCATAGATTACCAAAAAATTTAGGGCAATTGATAATAGTATTCAATATTTGGGATAAATGTAACTTGTGAAAAACATATAATGATAATAATTTTAATTTTACACATCTAGAGGGAATTTATGATGTTGACTATATATGACACTAAAAATTGACCAAAAATATTTTCTTGGTGATATATTCATTAGACTAATATTGAATGAGAATCAGTTGATATTTATATGAGATGGAATGTTTTTTTCATAACCATTTTTTATTTGTACATTGGGGGATTTAAAATATAAATATAATTCAATTAAAATAAAGTCAAAACATTAATAATATAATAGTTATTCTTATGATTGTGATGGGGAACCATCAATGATTAAATGGAGGATTAATAATATTATCATAATGAAGAACATAAAGTTTTATCATAGGAATAATAAAATGCATTAAAATGAAACTAACGATTCATATGATTCGGTATGCATGGAATGAATGAAACCATAAAATATAAGACTAGATTGTTAGATGTTATAAAAATTAACAAGGATGTAAAATCATTAAAGATGAATGAAATAGGCATTTTATGTCATGAATGACACATAGACTATAGACAAGGACATATTTTTTAATAACAGTTATCATTCAGAATATTATATTAAGAATATAGATGGTATATTTTCTAATGTAACATGGAATGACCAATTATTGATATGAATGGTAACTCATGATACATTATCTCTGTTGTAATTGAAATAGATCACAACCTACAATTTAGATGTTGAGAATTTATCATCATAATATGATGAATATGATATTAATTATATTGAATAAATTCTGAAATAAAAGTCATGTCTTGAAGAGATAAATAATAAAACCAATGACTTTGATTTTACTAATGAAGTTGTTTTTAAGGTAAAATATATGAATTTTAATATAAAATTTGATGTTTCATAATATTATTTTCATCATCATAATAATGATGAAAAAAATTCTAATATAAATATTGGTAAGGATAAATTATATATTGAATTTGGATAATCTTTTTTCACAAATACATGTTTATTGTTGGATTAAAACTAGGCATGTCTAAATATTGTCATTAGATTTTTGAAATAAAATGTTAAACATAAGTAAAATAATGAAAAATAGAATAATAATTTGACTAAAAATAATATTAGTTAAAATTCAGATGACAAAATTTAAAAAAAAATTAATACCCCAAATAATAACATCTCTTCATGGTCACAAAAGGAAATGATGATTTTATTAGATAAAATTCGTGGTTCCATCTAATGATCATTTTTTACTAAATGGAAGATAAGATTAATAAAATTAATAATCATAACTTCAAAAAAAATGTAAATTATGATACATAAATTAATAATTATCGTATTCCTATAAAACATAGATATGAACAATAAATACTAGTTATAAATTATTTTTTTAATAGAATTAACTGACCTAATATTGATGGTGTACCATCTTCTTAGCCATTAAATTTTTAATAATATAGGATGAGTTCCTACAACTAAAATAATTGATACAAGGACAATGTACATTCTTAATGAAATGATTGCGGACAAATGAATCTTCAAGAACATGAAATATGTCACAACCATTGTTTCTAATTTATTTATGTTATTAATTTTCTTTGCGTCGGGTAGTTCAGGCCCAAAACTGAACTATGTTTTTGAGTTCTTTATGTTTTGGCCTTGTTTGCGTGCATCGTAACGCAGTCGAAGCTGCACGAACTTGCTTGGGTCGTCACGCGGCCCCGCCCGGTTCACCGCACACCTTTCCGATGTTTAATTAATGAAATAAAATGAATTAAAAATTGTTTTAATAATAATTATCAAAATAATTTCATTTGAGATTTTTATTATTATTATTATTATTATTATTATTATTGTTGTTGTTGTTGTTGTTGTTGTTATTTCTATTTTAGTTTATTACAATTATTATTGTTTTGTAAATATTACTCTTATTATTATTATGCTAATTATTATCATTTGTAATATTATTATTATTAGCACTTGTTTTGGTTTTGAGTTTTGTTTTAAGTTTTTATTTAGTTTTATTTTTAATTAAACGTTGTTTTATGTTTTTGTTTAGTTTTATTTTTATTCCTTTTTTTTCACTCATTTTTTCCTTATCCTCTGGCGTTGTGACCTTGCTCCCCCTTTCCCCGTTTCTTTTTTACTTCAACCCGTCAAAACCCCACCTTCTCTCAGGTTTGCGCCGCCTTCCTCTTCCCCTATCCGGTGGTCCTCCCTCTCTGCCCGGTCGAAGCGCAACACCCTGCCCTATCTGTTGCAGGCTGCCACCCCATCTCCCAGCCGCCCTGCTCTATCTATAGCCCACCCTGCCTTGTCCCCTAGACTGCACCCCTGGAGCACCCATCTCGAACAGCACACTCCCGAATAGCCTCCCTCCCTCATCCGGTGCCGCGATCCGCTGTCCCTCCTCCGGTTTGTCCTCCGGCAAGCCTTTGGCCAAACCCTCCATTCCCCCATTTTCATTCGCACCTCAGCCACCCGTTCTCCCTTGTTGTTCACTCGAGCAGCCACCCCCCCCCCCCATCTTGGAACCACTGGCTCCTCTTGGAAGCCCACCGGACCCCCTATTTCCAGCCCGGAACCCCGCGGGACCTCCCCTCTGGTGCCCCCTCCTGTGACCGTCGCTGTCTGCCGACCTCCCCACCTCCCACAACACCTCGGGACACTACTCCATTGGTCGCGGCTCCCCTGGTATCCAGCGTCTCCACCTCTTTGTGGGTGCAACGCTACTCGAATGATTTTCTAAGCGCGACTTGCCTCCGCACCTCTACAACATTCTCAGACAGCCCCCTATATTCTTACAGCAGGTGCATTTTACTCAGTTTCGTTGGTTCTTCTTTTGGGATATTTCTAGGTTAGGGATTATGTAATTTTTGGTTTGTATTTGATGTTTTTTTGGGCCAATTCATGTTTTAGGGCATTATTTGAGTTTGTTTGTGGTACGTATTAGGTGTGGATGAAGGTTCACACAAGTTTTGGGAAAATTCAACACCATGGTAGGTATTTAGATGCCTCAACATCATTGGTTTAATTTAATATGTATGTTTAGACTTACTAATTTATTATTTGGTCTAATTATGTGGTGTGTTTTGTCTGAAAAGGGGTTTGTTTGAACATGTCTTCGGGTGATGATGTATTTCGAACCGTATCTCTATATTCCATTTGGTTCGAGGTACGTGGTTCCACGTCTAATAATTATTTGATGAATTATTTATCAAGATTAATTTTTGTAGCATGTTGTTTAATTAGTTTGGGAAATGCGAAGTTGTTTTTCGTTTCGTTTTAAAGTATGCATTTCATTAAAATTGTTTATAAAATTATTTATCTTGTGTGTGTGTTTTTGCTGAGAACCTTGTTGGTGATTTTTAACATTTCTCGTTAGATTATTAATTTTTTTTACAAGAGGTACGAACTATTTTTTTGACATGGCGTCAGGTGTGTTTGGTTATAAAATAAGTTTTTGTTTTATTTTAGTGGGTAATTCCAAGTGATTAATTTATATTTTTTATAAGCTTCTACTTTTGACTTGTTAAATTATGTGGTGATTTACTGCTATGATTTTACAAATTGTAAAATGTTTAATTGAACGACCTTTGTTGTGAAAATCATGTTTTCATAATATTATGCTGTGTGTTTGGTTATGAAAGAAGTTTGGGTTGTTTTTGTGTGCAAATGTATGTTCTGCTCTTCAAAATTTGTTTACTAAAATCTTATGTGTTTTAGAAAATAGTTATTAAGGATGGAAAATTGTTTTAGTTTGTTTTGTAAGAAATGAAGATTGAGTTTTGAAACATTTTAGTGTGCGTCTTATTTCTAAATGGTGTTTATGCTTGTAATTGGTCAGTTGTTTAATGATAAGTGTCTTCATCTTAATTGTGCAGATGATTTAACTGAGTATGTAGCCTATACAGATTGAGTTTTGAAAACAATTTTGTTGTGTGCTTGGTTTTAAAAGAGGGGTTGAGTGTGTAATTGTGATTTTTCATGCGTAAATAACCTGTTTTTCTTTTATGCATTAGTGTGACATCTGACATGAACTTTGAATTAATTGAGCACAAACGGGATGCATGGGTACTATGTGGGTAGACTAGACTAGCGTGCTAGTGATACGTGAGTGGCCTCGGCCCAGTTTCACCTAGCGGGCTTTATGCATACAACACTGACTAAACATTGTATAATTACTGGAGACCACTATGGTAGGAGGTGTTTCCCTAACATTGGATTGTGCATGGGAATGGGTGATACGGTTCACCGAGACGTGGGGTTCTAGGGTCCCACTTCTCACTAGTATCTTTAGGGTCTCCCATGTATTGTGCTCTTCCTATGCTTGCTGCACACCATCGGCACATGGTGTGATGTTGGTATTACCAAGAAAAGTGTGTGTGCATGTGTACGTGTGTGTGTGTGTCTGTGTGTGTGCTTGCGTGTGTGTGGGTGTGCATTCGTGTGTCTAAGTTAATTTATGTTTATTTCCTTTTAGAGAAGTTTCCCCTTAAAAACCATTTTCATTAAAAATTCTTTAAACACTTATTTTTTTTATTCTGTTAAATTGAAAATGTATTTTTCTTTTAATAATTATGTGTGGAAACTTTTTCTCAGTGGCATCCAACTGGGCTTTTATCTCACACCCTACATACACCCTTGGGTTTATGTAGATTTTTTTTCTTCTTCATTCCAGGTTGTGACATCATGCTTAGCGATGGTGGTTCAGGTTGTAGTTGGAATTTTCATGCAATGTGGTGCTGATGTGGCCTCTCTTTTTCCGGGAGGTTTGAGTATGAGTTTTATTTTCTGCTGTCGTCTTTTCTTTTTAGTTCTTGGTTCGAGTTGTAGAATTAAAAAATGTTCATAGTTTAAAGACGTGTTTGGTTGTCTTTTTCCAGTTTCTGTTTATTTACCTGGCTAGTTGTTTTTCAGTCATTTATTTCGGGTAAAATCATTCCCACTTGTTACTTATGATACCCGAGCACTTGTGCCATCCCCTGGAGATCGGAAATGCCCTTCGGGCCATGTCACGGACCCCGTCGGACACCGGGTCGGATGGCGACCCAGCCTAGTTCTTGAAAAAAATGGTATCAGAGGGAAATGTTTTCTCTCTTGGGTCGTGTTCTTTTGAGATAGAGTCAGTGTAGAGCAATGTTAAGGGTGTCCGGACTCGACGTCCTAGAGACGAGTAAGGTTCCAGGCTAGCACACCTCGTGGCGGGACTCAAGATACCAATGTATTTTGTGGTTTGTCTGTGTTTTTGGTCCTTGCGGTTAATCTTTTCTAAGGGAAATGAAAAAGGGGTGAGTTACGATGTCTTAGTGAGCTTGCAGGGTATGGCAAGCCATGTGGAGCCAGGGACGTCATCCTAGAACACCCTCTGTGGCTGTGGCGTGACTAGCGTATGGCCGACAACCATATGTTTCAGCCACCCACTGACACAAGTTTTCTCTTTCATCGTTTCTCGTCTCATTGTTTTGGATTCATGGAGATTTTGTTTTTAACTAAAAAATGATTTGGTCTTCGAAAATTCCTTGAAATAAATAACTTTAACAATAAAATGATGTCAAAGGTTTGGAAAGTGTGGGTTGGATGTTTTGGTTTTGAAAAAATGGAAAGTATTGGTTTATATCCTTGGTGTTCTCGTGGGAAACTGCATGCATGAGTGTATATGGAAAGAGAAAGGGTTAATGGCATGAGTGGATGAGTTCCTGGATGGACATGAGGTGGGTGCTAGTGTGGCATGTGAACATGCATGTGCGAGGCCCATGGGACACAATTGGTGTTTGTACAACCCACTGACTTTTCTTATTTTCAAAATGTTTTTTTAAAAGAAAATTTGGTGTTTTTTAATAACCGGTGATTTTGTGTTGTGTTCCTGTATTTTCGAAATGTTGGATGTAAGGTTTTTTTAGCCGTGGATCCCTTCTGGATGGTTTGTGTCCTGAGTTTGAATTCTTATTTTTATGTTGGTACGGAATCGTGTAGCTAGTTAATTATTTTGAAAAGTGCTTCGGGAAGCCCTTGTATTGGTTCCCGTTGCACGTTTTGTGTTCGCCTGTAGTACGTCTTGACCATTGGACTAGTTTGATTTGGGTCCATGTTTTTCATTCTTGATTAGTGTATTCCCCCCATAAAGTGTTAACATGTGATTGATGTGTGGCCACATGTAATTCGTCGTTGGCCGACCCTCCAATTGATCAGAGGAATATCTCCTTGAATTCTAGGATTGAACCCACCTCTCATTTTTACCAGTAATCGGATCATCTCGCAGCGGGATGACATATGCGAGGGGAGCTGAAGGGAGTTTCCATCTCTTTGAGTTTTCTGAGTCATCAGGTATGAATTTTTATATCGTTGCGTCTGAAGGTTCCCCCATGAAACGGTGAAAGGAATTCCAACAGGGAAAGGTGAAGGCGATTCAGAGTTATCAGTTCTTAACGATGTCTTGAATGGTTTGTGAGTTCTCTTCTAGGTTCAAAGGTGTAATCATCCTAGAGTGGTCAGTGTTGGCCACTATTCTAAATGACCTTTGGTCGTTCGTTGGTTTCATTTAAGAAGAAAGGGTCTATGTTAGGCCACTAGTGTGGAAGACCCAGTCACATGGGGATGCTATGGTCGATTGCAGGAATCACATGTCGTTTAAGACTCAGTTTGAAGTCCCTCTCCATATAATGTTCCTCTCTACAGCAGTGGTCATGATCAGGTGACGATTTGTGGTGTCGTGTTCTCATTCAGTGTGACATAGGGTGATGCGCATGCACCATTTCAGCTCTTCTGTTGGTGAATGTTTAGTTTATGATTAGTTGGATGTTGTAATGTGTTCTGTTTTATGGTGTTTCCTCAGTTTTAGTGTGGTTGCGTGTGACACTAAAAAGAAATTCTTCGCATGGGAGTCCTTAATACTTGACTGCGAGGCAGGAGATGCTTCAAATATCAAGGCTCCAGCCATAGGCCATGGAGTGAAGCTGGCGCGTGGTGAGGAACCCTGGGAGTTTATGGGACCCCAACTTTATTTCTGTCATTAGTGTTAAAAGTATAGGCGGTTTAAATTGATTCTATGGTTGTTCCGCTCCGAATGAGCCATCTGGTTGTGTAAGGTTTTCGTTTCAATGCAGAGGCATGTTCATCTCGTGCCTTAATGTCTTGGGGGATGCATTCCAATGGATTCAATCACTTTAGTGGTCCTTATGAGAGTCTGTTGGGTAACTCAGTCTGAAATTTGAATGGTGTTCATCCAGGATATTTTGAGATGTTGGTTTGTGGCCGGCCGTGGTTTTGACTCTTAGTGGTCAGGCTCCCCCCCTCCCCTCCACTTATGGTGGGGTGTTTGGTCACCATCGGAAAATTTTCAGAGTTCTGTAATCCTCTGTTAATTATAATGGTGGAAAGACCCACGATGGGTATCGCACAAAAGTCTCTGGAATAAATCAGTGTTGGATTTTCTTTAATGTCGTGGAGTCCACTCGAACCTCCCTTTATGGGTTTTCCAGTCTCTTCTTGGGTGTTAGTAGGTTCTTAATGGTGGGGATCCCCTCAAGATTCCCCACATTCACCCTTTTTGATCTGTTTCTAAATATGGGTTGGTGATAATTGATGATAGTGTTTCGTGGACGTGGTATGAACTTGTTGTTCCTTCTAGAAAAATGGTGTTGTTTTCGTTTAATAATGTTTGAGATGTTTCAACTTGTGAAGTCGGTTTCCGTGGGTGTGAGAGTCCCCTTTCCTTGATCAGTCAACTGGAGGTGTTCTTGCTCTTTGGGGCTGGCGACGCATTTCAAAAAGTCTTTATATGAGTTTCTCAAAGTTTTCTTTGATTCAATTTCTCTGATCACGATACCGTTTGCCAGTATTTTCTTGGTGTTTGTGGGAATACCCTTTGAACATTAAGATAGTGTGGTTTTCTACTTTGGGGTTTGGTTTTAGTCTGTTGCTTTTCGGGGACGGAAATCATTATGGTGGAAAGAATTGTCTCACCCTTCATTTATAATTTTTTTATGTTATTAATTTTCATTGTGGTGGGTAGTTCGAGTCCAAAACCAAACTAAGTTTTCGATCCTTATGTTTTGGCCTTGTTTGCGTCCAGCGCAACGCAGTCAAAGCTACATGGCCTTGCTTGGGTCGTCGCGCGGCCTTGCCTGATTCACTGCACACATTTCCGATGTTTAATTAATGAAATAATATTAATTAACAATTGTTTTAATATAATAATCATAATAATGTCATTTGAGATTATTGTTTTTATTATTATTATTATTATTATTTCTATTTTAGTTAATTACAGTTATTATTGTTTGGTTAATATTACTATTATTATTATTATACTAATTATTCTCATTAGTATTATTATTATTATTAGAACTTGTTTTGGTTTTGAATTTTGTTTTATGTTTTTATTTAGTATTATTTTTAATTGAACTTTGTTTTATGTTTTTATTTAGTTTTATTTTTATTAATTTTTTTTATCGCATTTTTTTTCCTTTTCCTCTTGCGTCATGACCTAGCTCCCCCCTTTCCACGTTTCTTTTTTTCTTCATCCAGTCGAAACCCCCCTTCTCCCAGGATTGTGTCGCCTTCCTCTTCCCCCGTCCGGCGGCCCTCCCTCTCGGCCTGGTCAAAGCGTGACCCCCTTCCCTATACGTTGAAGGGCGCCACCCCAGCTCCCAGGCGCCCTACTACCTCTCTAACCCACCCCTCCTTGTCCTGCAGACCGCACCCCTGGAGCCCCCATGTCGACCAGCGCACTCCCGAACAGCCTCCCTCCCTCATCTGGTGCTGCTACCCATCGCCCCTCCTCTGGTTTCTCCTCCGGAAAGCCTTTGGCCAAACCCTCATTTCCCCCATTTTTTTCGTTCCACACCCCACCCTTTCCCCCTTGTTGTCCGCTCGAGAAGCGCCCCCCCCCCCCCCCTCGGCTAGGAACCGCTGCCTCCTCTTGGAAGACCTCCAGACCCCCTGTTTCCAACCTGAAACCCTGCCGGACCTCCCCTCTGGTGCCCCCTACTATGAGCGCTGATGTCCTCCGACCTCCACAACTTGCGCAACACCTCGGTCCGCTGCGTCATTGGTCGCGGCTCCCCTGGTAGCTAGAATCTCCTCCACTTTGTGGGTGCAATGCTACTCGGATGGATTTTCCAAGCACGACATGCCTCCGCACCTCTATTACATTATCATACAGTCACCTATATGCTTACCACAGGTGCGTTTTACTTAGTATGGTTGGTTCTTCCTTTGGGAGATTTCTAGGTTAGGGATTATGTGATTTTTGGTTTGGATTTGGTGTTATTTTTGGTCCAATTCATGTTTTAGAGTCTTTTTTGAGTTTGTTTGTGGTACGTAGTAGGTGCGGATGAAGGTCCACAGAAGTTTTTTGAAAATTCAACACTGTGGTAGGTGTTTCGATGCCTTAACATCATTTGTTTAATTTAATATGTATGTTTAGGCTTACTAAGGTATTATTTGGTCTAATTATGTGGTGTGTTTGGTCTGAATTGGTGTTTGTATGAACATGTCTATGAGTGATGATGGATTTCGCACCGTCTCTACAGATGCGTTTTGGTTCGAGGTAGGTGGTTCCACGTATAATTATTATTTGATGAATTACTTTGCATGATAAATTTGTGTAGCATGCTGTTTAATTAATTCAGGTAATGAAAAGTTGTTTTTCCTTTCTTTTTAAAGCATGAATTTCATTAAAATAGTTTAGGAAATTATTTATCTTGTCTGTGTGTTTCTGCTGAGAACCTTGTTGGTGATTTTTAACGTGTCCCGTTAGATTATTAATTTTTTTACAAGAGGTATGAACTATATTTTTGACATGGTGTCGGGTGTGTTGGGTCATAAAAGAAGTTTTTGTTTGAGTTTAGTGGGTAATTCCAAGTGATTATTTTAAATTGTTTTATAAGCTTCTACTTTTGACTTGTTAAATTATGTGGTTCTTTAGTGCACTGATTTTACAAATTGTAAAATGTTTAATTGAACGACTTTTGTGGTGAAAATCTTGTCTTGATAAGATTATGTTGTCTGTTTGGTTATGAAATAGGTTTGGGTTGTTTTTGTGTGAAAATGCATGTTCTTCTCTTCAAAATTTGTTTACTAAAATCTTAAGTGTTTTAGAAAATAGTTATTAAGGATGGAAAATTGTTTTAGTTGGTTTTGTAAGAAATGAAGATTTAGTTTTGAATCTTTTTAGTGTGCGTCTTATTTCTAAATTGTGTTTATTCTTGTAATTGGTCAGACGTTTAATGATAAGCATCTTCTTCTTAATTGTGCAGATGATTTAACTGAGTATGTAGCCTATACAGATTGAGTTTTGAAAACAATTTTGTTGTGCGCATGGTTTTAAAAGAGGGGTTGAGTGTGTAATTATGATTTTGCGTGCATAAATACCCTGTTTGTCTTTTATGCATTACTGTGACATCTGACATGAACTTTGAATTAATTGAGCACAAACGGGAAGCCTGAGTACTAGGTGGGTGGACTAGACTAGCGTGCTAGTGATACAGGAGTGTCCTCGGCCCAGTTTCACCTAGCGGGCATGATGGTTACAACACTGATTAAACATTGGATGATGACTGGAGACCACTATGGTAGGGGGTGTTTCCCTACCAGTGGCTCGTGCACGGGAATGTGTGATACGGTTCATCGAGACCTGAGGTTCTAGGGTCCCACTTCTCACTAGTATCTTTAGGGTCTCACATGTATTGTGCTCTTCCTTTACTTGCTGCTCACCGTCGGTACACGGTGTGATGTTGGGGTTACCAAGAAAAGTTTGTGTGCGTGTGTACGTGTGTGCATGCGTGTGTGTGGGTGTGCATTAATTTGTGTAAGTTAATTTAAGTTTTTTTCCTTTTTGGGAAGTTTCCCCTTAAAAACCATTTTCATTAAAAATTCTTTAAACACTTATTTATTTTTATTCTGTTAAATTGCAAATGTATTTGTCTTTTGATAATTATGTGTGGAAACTTTTTCTCGGTGGAATCTTATTGGGCTTTTAGCTCACACCCTGAATACACCATTAGATGTATGTAGATTCTGTTTCATCTGCATTCCAGGTTGTGACATCGTGCTCAGCAATGGTCGTTTAGGTTGCTATTGGTCTTTTCATGCAGAGTGGTACTGATGTGGCCTCTCTTTTGCCGGGAGGATTGAGTATCAGTTTTAGTTTCCACTGTCGTCTTTTCTTTTTAGTTCCTGGTTCGAGTTTTAGACGTAAAAAAATGTTCATAGTGTAAAGACGTGTTTGGTTGTCTTTTTCTAGTTTCAGTTTATTTACCAGGCTAGTTGTTTTTCTGTCTTTTATTTCGGGTAAAATCGTTCTCACTTGTTACTTACGATACCCAGGCACTTGTGCTAGCCCGTGGGGATCGGGAACGGCCTTCGGGCAATGTCGCGGACCGGGTCGGGTGCCAGGTTGGATGGCGAACCGGCCTAGTTCGTGACAAAATAAGTATAAATTAAAAGTGTCACCTTTGGAGAAAATGTCAATTCACAAATATGTGGTAGTGAAAAATATTTTTTATTATGAAAAATATATATAATGTATTTATATTCAATGTTTTTATATTAACATAATTAGAATATATCAGTTATGTTATAATTTTGACTTGACGAAATTTGGTAATGATAGATGTATAGTGAACATTTTTTATGGAGTGAAAAACTTATTTGTATAAATGTATGATAATTTATTGACACTAGATAAAGAGGAAGGGACTTGTAAAAAATTTCATTATCATAGTGTGGTAGATGATTCTTCCTATCATTTGAATTGATGATCATGGTAAAATATATTCCTTAAACAATCGATGATATTTTGAAAATGTCTAGTATGAAATCATTCAAAAAAAATTAATTTTACTTATAGGTTATATGAATCTTTGTAATATGGTAAGAAAATAACACAATATTTAAATCCATAAATGAGGTTTTATCACAAGATTTATTACATTTAGTTCACATCGTTCTTTTCTTACCTCACAAACTATGAGTATTAGAGGAAAAAAGTACACATATGATTTAATGAAGATTTAACTAAATATACATTGAAATATTACTCTATTATTAAAATTATGTGTACTATCTATATGAAATTTTTATATTTCTCATACTAAAAACTAGAAAAAACTACTATAATTCTCTTATAACCCCTCCCACCTAAGGTACCCCTCCAAGTTCTAAAATGAAGAATGAAAGATTATGACCCCTGATTTCCCACCAATACTAGACCCCAATTTTTAATGAAGCATTGTTGGTACAAATATATCACAGAAAGGGAAGGAATTATCCTTTTTAATATAGGATTGGGAGATATGAAAAATCCACCACAATACAATCATTGACATAATATTACATGTAGACTAATAACCACCCCTCAATGTAAATAAGCACAAAATTTACAAAATTTCAAATATCCACCACTTATCATTGAAACTGCTAAATATCCTTACCATATCACATCCCATCAACCACCGTATAACAACAACGCATCACCACCACCTAAAAACAACACATCACCACCAAAAAACATATTCACAAATCATCACAACACAAAATTCTTCATATTTATCACAGAACATCAATCGAATTCCTCTTTACCATTCATGGGAAATCTCACAAAAGTCAATGATTCCATGTGAATCCAATTTATAATTAAGTTATAATGGATTAGACACTTTTATTAATGGGTAAAAAGTCACAAAAAAAGGTATCAATAGTAAAAAAAACATGAACATAGACAAATAAAACAATGATCGTTATTTTCAGGAAGACATCAACCTCATACAACCACAATATAAAAACTATCAAAGGAATAAAAAAATGTGATTTCATTTCATTTACACTTAAATCTAAATTAAACAAATTTTATTATCATCCTTAGGTTGTTCCATACTATCATCTTAAAATATAATAAGACTATAACCCCAACAACATGATATAACTAGGATAGAAATGAAGGATCCCTACCTCAAATGGAGTTTCATGAACCAATACACAACGTTATAATAAGAGGGAGACCACCATGAAGCCCCTAAAAGATGTAATCCACCCTGGTTGTCCAAGACCATTGTAACCCACTAAATATTATTACTAATCAATCATCATGAAAACAATTACCCCTCAACAAAAACCTCATATGAAAAAATAACATTGTGATATAGGGAGAAACGAAGAAGGAGAGATTACTTAAAACCACCAATAATTGATCCCCTAAATATGGGGGTGAAAGCCAATAAAATGGGGATAATGGAAATCCATGGTATGCTCTTATTTCACCCAATAACTTTGAGTAATGCATGGAGACTAATGGGGTTATATGGGTTTTTTTAATTTATAGGCAATATATGAAATATAATACCATGGTGTACCACCTTTCACCATGTCATAAAATTGATGAAAATTTGATGAATATAGTGTAATGGGAAGGACCCTTACATATTATGACTACTTAAATGCATGTCAAATAATTTTGGTAATCTTAATTCCACATAGGAGATGAAATTGAATGAAAAGTATGGCATTTCAAATTTCACTATATAGAAAAATAAAATAACCATAAGGGGGAAACATCACATACCATCTCGATAGTGTCATAACCTCGAGATCCATACAACCACAATGAAATACCTCTTTAACATTATGTAATAACTAGTATCTCCAAGTTGCATCTATGAAAAAATTATAAGCAACACCATACTCTTCATCCCAATACCCTTTATCATAAACACCTCTTTACAACATAGTTTCCCCTCTTCTATCATATATTCAAGCCTCAATAATGAATTAATCCCCTCGGATGAAATATAAACTCCATATCCTCCTTTCATCTGAGAAATTCCTTGAGTTTTACCCTGAACAACTTCATCAGTATAATTTCCACAAAATTAATTTTTTGAGGTCTCAACTATTACATCGGATATCCATAAAAAAAATTAAACCATTGATAATAAAAATAAATCCTAAATAGAACTAGTGAAAAGGTTCCAAAAAATATCACAAGAGATTAATCTCAAGGAAATCATTACGGGTGAATACTTTCACCAACCAAACACACAACATAAGGATGAAAATGATCAAAAAAACCTACAAAACCACATAACCACACCCATATACCATCTATAAACTACCCATTTAAACAAAACCATATACGAACTATCATATACTCTATATTGACAAAGAAAAACATTTCAATAAACAACGCAGAATTGTGCCCCAAACACAAAATTATTGACTTCCATATCCCATATCAAGATATTTTCTTCATTAGGATGAACTGACTTGTCTTTATTATTTTAATATGTTTCATCATTTTGAGAATATCGAGTAGGATTTTGGTTTTCCCCTTTTAAAATAATGTAATAATTAATAAAAAATTATTAAAGAAAATAAACACATATATAAAAATATGGTTCTAATCATCACATCTATATGGAAAATAAAGACAAGAAAAATCTATAAAATAAATCTGGGTAATGGGGGCACGTCAGCATATTATGACTCCAGGTACATTCCTCTTGGCATCGATGCATCCAAAACAAATAATCTAAAAGACTATTCCATCCATAATGCAACATCTCCAAATGATCCTATATATCTACTGGTTATTCCTTGAAGATCATATTATCCTAAATATTAAAATCTCTCAAGCAATATCATTTGAGTAATCTTGAGGATGTCAATAAAACTAAGAGACCTAGAAGATTCCATGAATACTATCCAGTCATCTTGGGTGTGACAACTAAGAATAGGTCTCATTAATTCCCTCCAAAACCATAAAATTTCAAAAAAAATTGAGGTGAGAACTTACACCGTAGGAAAACAACAACCGAACATCATGAGACGGTACCTTTAATAACATGATGTATCTAAAAATTAACTCTAAGGTCCTTGTCCTATTATCAAAAAAACTATGTTTATGCCATAAAATAATTTAATTATATCACAATGAACTTTAACCTTGTATATTAGTCTCTACATTATAACAAATGAGAACTAATTAACCCCCTACCCTGACCCAACATAATGGAGAATTACATGGACACCCATAACAATACTGAAATGGTGGATTACTAATGGATTAATTGTAGTGGTCATTATTTTAAAACCCATCCAATAATTTTTATTTTTCCAAGATCTATTGAAGTTTATAAAACAATCCCAAATTATATCCTCCTTTTTCATGATGGTTTACACTATCATCACATCTATCTGATGGTGGAATATAGTAATTCATTGCCACTTTGTGTTAGAATAATGTTTTAATACTATGTTGATTCATTGGGAAAAATGAGAATCCCAATAAAACATAAGAGAACCAATAATAATATGACGTCACACATCCTAATCAATATACCTCATATTAAAAACATCCATAATTCCCAAATCCTTGATAAATAGGAAGATAGTTGATTTGATAAGCTGATCCATGATTAGCCAGATATAATCACATCACCCCCAGGAATAGGGTAATCATATGATGCGTTCAATTTATAGTACATCCCTCGTATACTCTAGAATATAAATGGGTTGTAACAACCTCTCAATAAAATGGTTTTCCAACATAAAAAATATTAAAACACGAAATTAAGCCACAAACTCTTCCACTGATATCTTAATCATGGATCACTAAAATCGTTTCTTATATCCATGATACATATAATTTTATCTTTGGCATACCACTAATGGTGATATATGAACTCAAAAAGGCGTCACTCATGAATCCCTAATGAAAAAATAACCTCCCTTTAAATTTTTTTTCTAAATAACCAATGTCCATAACATAGAAGCATCCCCACAGTCAATATGATTTCACATATCCTCTTCCTTTGAGTCTCCCGATTGTAAATTATCCACCTATTGAATCAATGAATAATTCAATTTTATCTAAAACAAGAAACTACAATCATTAAACACTACTAATTTTATCTACAGGATTTCCAACTACTCCATCACCTTGTAAGCATCTATATACTCCGAAATAACATCATTAAACAAAATATAAATCTGAGTATCTATCAAAAAATTAAATTTTATTGAGTTACTAGAGATTAAATATTAATAAATATATGTATTCTATATTATTCACAATTTTTTAATAATCATATCACACAAGGAAAAGATATGCCTCATGAAATTGAGATCCATGGAGACCACAAAATGATCCCCAATGAGGTTCTGTAACCACAACTTCAGTGAAAACAAAACCACTACTAGAACTGGATAATGTGTTGTATATTTAAGCTCATGGGTTCATAACATCATAGAACTACAATACATCAAAATTTAATTCTATGCCATGATGAATCGGCATCATAGGTGGGAAGAATAAAAAAACTCAAATTTTCGCACCTCCATAGAAAATTGGAGTGTAAGAGTAAAAAACACTTCCCCCTTCAGGTAGTCAAACGATGAATGACCTTGATTGGACTAGACAAAACCCTTATATTTCATCTTCAAGGCCATAAATGGGGACTCTACCAATAAAAAATTGAAGATTTACATCCAATAATTTCTCTCAATACCCTATAAACTTCAATACTTCGACACATTATTGGGTGATACCAAAGAAACAACTATCTCATTCTTTTAAAGGTCCATAAAAACACATTTTTAGGACAACCAATGACTATGTAAATTCACATGTCATTGCCAAAAAATTAACTTAAACTAATTTCCATTGATCTAATGGAATCTAAGAACATACATGACATCTTTGAGAGGATTTTCATGATCATCCTCTATCATCAATTATATCAGTATGTCATTGATACAAATTATTATGGAATTTTTCAAAAAATCAGTGAACGTAGAGTACATGAACCCCATGAACATATCATGTGTTTTCAAGACATCAAATTAAATGACCTTGAACTCTATGTTCCCATACCTACAAATGAAGGAATTTATATGGCTATCATAATAATTCACCGTCAAACAATGATTTATAGACCACATATCAATCATGGAAAACAAACTAGCTCAAATAAATTTGTTCAAATGTTATTTGATCCTTAATATAGGGTATTGATTCATGAAAATCAATTGATTATTCCTATAATAGTCAATACATTATATCAAACTACAATTCAAATTATTAGTAAATACATTGATGAAACTAATAATGAAATACAAGGCATGACAAAACTGTTCTGTACTAGATCATCTATACAAATCATATACCCATGCATCTCAAAGGGTCTCCATATATATGTATCCATAAAATTAGAGAACCACAAGGACTTATGTTTGTACAAAAATCAAAATCAAATTGAGGGTGTATAATCATAACCACATTGATTAAAAATCTAGAAGCACCTTAATTTCAAGGATTTCTCATCCATCATATCATACAATGATTCTAAAGACTACATGAACACTAATTAATCAAGGTGATCTATATGTATACATCTCAACTGAAAATCCACTCTCCCCAAAAAATACTTCACATGGGCCATATACATCTAATAACAAAAATATTCTTCAAAATCAATTGAAAATAAAAAATATGATCAAGAACAATCAATGTCGATAATGAAATTTTATTGATACATCCACATCATGAAAATATCACCACGTGACAGATGTGTCCCCATTATCAGTCCATACACACTGCACAAATCAAACATGTTGTTAGTCCATCAAACTGGAGAATTAAACACAAAGGGAATAATAATAATCACCCCATATATTTCAAAATCTAGTAATATAGTAAATTTGATAATATATTTTTGAGATATTGTATCAAACATGGCACAACATGGGTAGACAATAAAATGATAATATTTATAATGATCTTTGGCCCCTCTTGAGTTGCCTCCCCCATTAAATGGAATTATCCACACTTACTTCCTTTACATCTATTCTAATTACCACCTTTATAGCCATTGTCGGGTTAGGATCCATAAATAAGAGCAATATCTCAATTTGGATCTCTATTTTCTATGTCTCAACTCTACAAAGAAAACCAGAATGAAACTGCATCTAAAATAGACTTGCTGGTGGAATATACTAAGGATGATTCTAAACTATACCAGCTACACCATACTAAAATTGAAGGGGTCTGGGGAACCAATTTTGATAATTTCCATGGTCCCCAAAACTAAATAAAAATATCCATATTCTCTTATTTATGGAATAGATTCTATTATCCACATATACCATGAAAATAATTTGATATTATCAACTCCCCATTAGTATAATCCTAGAAGGACATGGTTTCCAAGATGTTCAAATGAAAATTATTCTCTATAAAGAATGCCCATAGTTACCTTCCCTTGGTAAGAATCCTCATCATTATATACACTTGATCACCACCATCGTATTTTGAAACTCTAGAAACACTGGTAATATAAAAGGATTGACTACATAAAGGGTAGAATGATGTTATGCCTCCTTAACCTTCCATTTTTGAGACTCATTGCCATGAAAATATATGGGGTCAAATAAAAAATATCCTTGAACCAGATTCTATTCTCAAAAATATGCATGATCCCTTGATAACAATATAACAACTCTTTCCTATTTACATACACTACGAATGATGAAAGTAATTACACAAAAAAAATATTTGAGAAAGATGACCATAAAAAAATATGGATATTTCTTTAGAAAAAGTTAAAACATCTAC
The DNA here is from genome assembly GCA_963277665.1 of Viscum album. Taxonomy (NCBI): domain Eukaryota; kingdom Viridiplantae; phylum Streptophyta; class Magnoliopsida; order Santalales; family Viscaceae; genus Viscum; species Viscum album. The sequence continues at coordinate 350,210,607 of OY728152.1, read as the reverse complement.
CACAAGTGTGAAACCCTTGACATCAATATAAACATTAATGAATCCATGTATAATTACAAGGCCCAGATAAAACGTTAATCAATATCAAGTTCCTTTATCAAACTTGGTCTAACTTGAACTCCATTAAAACATCAAAATTAGCTGTATCAAATATTTCATTAAATGTTCAACATGATTTTCTCTCTCCTAACATCAATTTTCATAATTATTCGGCTTCGATATTGACCTCTATATTAGTTTTATTGGACTTCTATCTAGTTCACTTCACCCCTAATGTTGTCTGTTCAAGGAAAACATTGGTGGTCTTTCAATATGAATCATAAAGATCCCCTTAAAAAATAATGGATTATTAACAATGTAATGAGAAAACATAAAATTAAATATGAAAATAAAATAATGATCATTAGTTACGTTAAATGATGGTAAAAAATTTAACAAGTAATAGTGCATTTTAAGAAGGAATTACAATTATAATATGAAATAATGTTCAATGTGTAAAATGCACCAAAATGGTGTTTATGTATTATAATTGACATTAATATTATATATATTAACAGTTAATTTTATCCTCATTTAGTTTCTAATCATCACTCTAGGGGGATATTCATAGGATAATTCACATTTTATTTACAAGTCGTTATGAAGGATTTAAGAGTAAATACATCCTCATATAAAACATTTTCTATGACTATAGATTATATGCATAATCATTTCAATTTTCGTTATGTATTCTACAAGTTTAGAATTATTCATTTCTATGAATAAACTAACCTAGGGAAAGCCATTGTTTATAAATGGATCATAGAATAAGGAATGAGAACTCCAGCAATACGCATGATCCAAAGAGTAAGATGGTTCATATCTTTCATGGTCTAAAACCAACATTAATAGATGAAATAGTCTCCAATGTATTCTCATCATATGAAGAAATACTATAGTTTGAAATATGATACGTAATGAATTATTTGAGTCGTATGGAATTGAAGGGATGCCAGAGAAGAAAGGGATGGTAAAGAAAAATATTGATAATGGTATGAAGGGAAAGAAAGATTTTCTAGTAAGTCATAAATTTGGAAAGAATCGCCCTGAGAAGTGCTTAAAAGAAATGGGAGTTTTTTATGAGTGTGGTTTAAAACGACACCATGATCGTGACCGAAATAGTAAGAAAATGTTTTCAAATGTACAATACATCATTTTCATGGAGTTGGGACACTACGAGAATCAATGTCCAAATCATTAGATTATGCTCCAAATGATTCTATTGGATAATAATATAGTTATGTTAAACCCACAGATGAATAATAATTATTAGTGTTCTTTTGTTGTTATTAAATAAGTATTTCATTAGAGTGTTGTATCAATGATGTATTGGTTATATGAATTATGAAAATAAATAAGGATTATACTGCAATATTATTTCATTGAGGATTTGAGATTATATGATTTTAAGAAAAGTTACTCAATAGAGAGTTAATTTATTTTATAAAATTCATGGTTGAATGAATGATAAACCATATTATGGTTCTGATAATGAGGTAGTAATTTTTGAAGAAGATATGTTTGATTTGAATAAATTATATTCTATATTCTAGACTACTTTGCAACTAAATAATTATTTGTTTATTCCTTTATTGTTGGCATTTACTACATTTTATGTTATAAATAGTATATCTAGTATTCTATAATGAATAAGGGATAATTAATGTAATCAGTAATATTTGATGTTAATTTAGGGTGTTATCGGGTTTTAATAGAATAAATGATAATGTTAATCACATTTTATTATGATGAAAAAGTGATCTTCAATATGTTATATTGACCTTCCTTATAAATTTTGTAATGTGAGTTTGGACTGAAGTATTTCAGATTAGTATAAAGGTTGTAATGAATTATATTGGAAATTGGATACTATTATATAAGTTAAAATATTTCTATTGTTTATTTTTGGATTGATGTAAAAAGGACTACCTGGTGGTCGGGCGACAAACCAACGCGTTCATCAAGGCCATGAGACATGAACCCACAACTAAAGGGCCACAAGGGTACATCACATACCAATGGCTTATCTATTGTCCTAGTTTTTATAATGTAGTTTTTTAAAATGGTATGATAGATGAATTATTTATTTTAAACCCTAAACAATTAGGTATAATAGAATATTTTTGAGTTCGATTTTAATTTGGAGAAAAAGATGAGTTTCTGTTATAATTTAGTTAATGGATGGAATGATACATTTCATTTTTTTATATTATGAAATTAATTCATTAACATTAGATAAGGGATATTAAAACCAAACAATGTGTTATCCTAATACATAATGTTTTGTTGAACCAATGATATTTTCAATCATCATAGATTACTTGTTTTGAGGCCCCTAATTTTACACATGTTTGTTATTGATGACCTCAATAACTCCCAATAAATATTTACGTTTTTCCTCTAACAATGTTTCTCTAATTTCCCCCAATGTTCTCCATATTGATATCATAATTGGGTGGTGACTTTTTCATTTCCCTTTCCCTCTTATTAACCCAAAATTTTGTTAACCAAAATTCCGATGTGGGTTTTCCACAATGGTATTTTTTCAATTTTTATCCTTTTAATTTTGAAGAAAAATTTATAATTGGGAGGGAGAACATTATTGAATGAGAAAATGTAACACTCCAAGATTCCTTAGTATGTTATTTCGTCAAATTAATTCAATAACTTGTGATACACGCAATACCGAGTTCGAGTGCACAACCACGTAGCTAACTAGCAGCTCAAAAAGAAGTTATGAATAATATTAAATGAATATTGAATTTTATATACTAACATTAATTTTAGAATCCATATTATGTGTTTTGTAGTCATTATATATGAAGAAATTCATTTTTAAGATAAAATAATTATTTTTCAAAAAATGCAATTTTATAACCTCTTAATAGAGAACCATTTTAACACCAATATTAGATAGTTTTATATATTCAATTTAATGAAATTAAATACTTATTTAGAAGTGGAACAAAAAAATATAGTTTTCATAAATTAATGGTACTTTTCTGATAACTTTCATATTTTCCTGAATAGTGAAAAATACTAAATTTTAGTTGAAAATGTCTTTTTTAACCGAAAAAATTTATAGGGTTAAATTATGAATTTTGATGGTTAGGAAGAATAATTAGATTATATTTTGATCATTTACCTCATTTAAACATATTTTATTTCAAAATAGATACATAATACCTATATAACGTCAATGTAATTCATTATTGTCATTTTATAAAATGTTTAGATTTATAAAATTTTATTGAACTTTAAAACGTATTTTTTCAACATTATTGGAAAATTCACAAATTCAAATAATACATAATTTTACCTCTTCTGTGAATTGTATTTAAAAACTCTAAGAATAACGGAAAATATCACTAAATAAAATGTGGTTCAATAAGATGACTATATTTTTTTAGTGAATTGTAACTTTTTACTTTTATTTACCATGGTCAAAAATAAATAGGGTAATTAAAGGTAAAAATGATATTATAAATAACCTATCACATTTCATAATTTTATTGTATAAGTGTATGTCAACCAAAACCATCCTTGGGAATAAAATATGAATCTTTTTGTTCACATGATTTAGATTAGGACATATATTATTATTTTATTTAAAGAATAGTTAAAAGTGTTAAATTCAATGTTTAATAACTATACCATTTTTAATACAGGTTTATACATAAGATAAATTAGACTATATATATTCATTATGAAGATAAAACTATTTCCTATCGAACGATATTTTATTTATAATTTTTAGAGATTAAAAAAATCATTTATGACACAATGATGATGCAGTAATTACATTATCAATGAATGTTTTGAAATAATTAACATTATAAATATACAAATAAATGTAAATTGAGGCTTTTTATCCAATACAACAATTTCATAGATTAATATGACATATTATGGTTGATTCAATGAATTTTTTTACGTAAGAATATTGTTTTGGATTTCAGAAAAACCAAATACTAAAAAGTTTCAAAATTAACATAAATGAGTTTTTAAAACAAATACTATATTATTAAAGGATATAATATTCATTAAAATCAATGGTTCAGTGAAAGGTATTATATAATTATAAATATGTCATTAATGAACCACTGGGGGTTCTTTTGACTTTTTATAGTACGTTTATTAACCATTTATTATAATAACACAAGAGGGAATGTTAAAAGTTAAACTACTTTACTAAGAGTTAAATATAAAAGACTGGGTTAATATGGTAAACTAAACTTATATCAAATCTACTAGTTTATAGTATTTCGAACCATACACACCTTGTTTTAGAAATATATCAATTTGGAGCCATTAGTAAACAGAAAATATTTTATAATAAAATAATATTTTAAAAATATCTGAAAGGGACACTGACCACACTTATAAAAGAGTACTTCCACTTATCTAAAAATCCCACCTCCAAGGCCATTTGGATCTGTCAACCACTTCCCAAATCTCCTCCCAACATACCTCAATTAATCCTAATTTCCTTCCCTAAAGCAGAAAGTCAACCTATGGATCCCTTTTGTTCAAATATAAAGAAAACACCAAAAGAAGATGTAATTTTTTTAAAGGTTTCGGATGAAACCTCATTTATTATTAAATCAAAGCAAAGACATCTTTAACTGTGTAGAGGGAAACCCATTACATATCCCAAATTCCCAGTGGGCATTTTAGACCATTACATGGCCCGTAGGTCCATTTTTTTGGCCCAAATCCCATTCTGTGAATAGTACTACTACATTACCCACGATGCTACAGTACTGCACAATACCCGTCTCTACTACAATACATTGTCGCTGCTATAGTGACTTGCCACTGCTAAAGTTCCCGCCATTTCTATGGTGCTTCCACTTCTATAGTACGCTACGGAACTGCTATAGTTCCTACACCCATTGGGTTTTGAACCCCCATTTTTCATGTACAATTAACGGGTGCTTTCCACTATGTCATACCCCAACTACACAAAAGAAGATGTGATTGTTTTATCATCTCATTCAATGTTCATTTCTTCTTCAACATTCTCTTTCATTATTATTTCCATACCAAAATAATCACTCCATTAACTTATACATACTGTGATGTTATTATAAATATTGTACAACCATACTCATTATTCTATCAATCCAATGAATAATAATGTCACCATGTGTATATACGTACAACAACCCATCCCCATGTCGTGGTGTACTTTTCTATTCAACACAATGTTATTTGGATGGATATAGTGATGAATAATATGTATATTAATAATGAAAATGACATTATTATTTATCTACACTATTAATATACCATCCAATTTCACACCTTTTAACCATTATGGAAATGATATCGTCACTTGTGTGTATGTACTGCTTACCGTCTCCATGATCCAATGAGATTCGTTTCCAGGTTCACCATTCAATGATTAATATAAAAAAATATGTTATTAATTATTATATAAAATATGAAATAATAATTCTATTGGCGATATATACATATCAGTGTTTACATACTTATATCTTATTCACTTACTTCCATTCAATATGATATGAAAATGAAAACTTCCTTTATGCTTACGTACGAACTACCATCTCCATAAATGACGTTTCCCATTTCATACATCAAAATATTAATTTTTTTTTTCTAAACATATATTATATATAAATCATGTTTAATATTATAAGATTATTTAAATCATGATCTAAATGATACGATCAAGAGTAACAAGTTAAAACACGCACGATTAAGAAAACGATTATTACACGAAATGTTAATTTAAGATAGAAATTATTATTAAATGGGTTATAAATTAATCATGTATTATATCATAAATAATAATATGATTTTGGTAATATTTAATAATATACTATGGTTATTATACAGGAGGTCAAATATACCATCGACTAAAGGAAATTAAAAGGTAAGGATTAATTTCCCAATCTCATTACAATCCAATATTGATTATTTGTAAGTACTTTCTAGGAAATATTTATTATCCATGTCCATGTATCATAAAAGAAATTTTAAAAAGGATTCTTTTAAGTTAATCGTTATCAAAAACAACAATATAAATGTTTCTAATATTTATTCATATAAATCATTCTCATTAAGGTCCATGCTTTCAAAATGGGTTTAAGGATTTATTTATATGGACATGAATGTTTTAAAATTATAATTCCTTAAAAATTATTAATAGTGGAATGAGAAACATGGATTCAAAAATATCATTTAAATTTCATCCTTTATAAATTGGGTTACTTTTAAATGACTATAAAAATTGAGTATTTCACACAGAGTGTTTTACTTATCATTTTAATCTATGTCATCATCTTTTATTGGATATTATTCTAGATTGATGTTGATTTATTATAATATTCTCTTCCATATTGTATTTAATGACGTATGATATGTTTTACTGTGAGTATTTTATTTTAATAGAATTCATTTATTAAGGCTAAAATATTGACATTTCGTATGCAAGATTCAATAAGAATGTTTATGTTTTGTTTCAAAACATTCATATGAGGAATGCAGTGGACATAGTAATTGACTAGTGGAGCCTGCTATAGAAAATCTATGCATATGTAGGTTTCATGAGACAAATTATTTTTATGGAATAAGTCCTTTAAAAAAATATTTTTTGAAGCCTTGGCACAAGTCCTTGACCATGTGGTAATGAACTCAGCCGTTAGAAATTCCTTCATCATGAAATTAAATATTATATGTGATTATTCAACTATTAAAATATCAATGTGGATGTTTATATGGTAATATATGACTTATTTATTCAATATTATGTTCATGTTTATGTTTAAAAGGTTGTTATTTTTTATTACACATCTTGTCTTAAATATTTATATCTTTTTCTAAATTATTTACCCTTATTGAGCCTTTGAGCTCACCCATGTATTACGTTTTGTTTTCCCGGGATCCCATGAAATATATTATGATTTATATTAAGGGTTAATCTTGGGTAATAATGGAATTCTCAATGGATTATTTATTTTGTTTTTTATGTTTGAATTTGTAATGTAACATTCATATATGTAATCTATTTTACATGTATACTAAACAGATCGGTCCATCGCGACCTAATTCCTTGTAATCATGCAAATGTATTAAAATAAATCACCAACTCTAGGCTTCTGGGGTCAGGCCATTACATTAGAGGGAATATTCAATCTAACCCTTGTCCTATGGAGAAATGATACATTATTGATGGAAAATGAACCTCTCTACCATATCCCACCATATGTTCAATGATGACACCATTTTATTCATAAATTGTTATAGGAGATCTGTTTGCAGTCTCAAGAATGTCCTCGAAGAGTATGGCTTCTGGGGTGGCCAAATCATCAATAATTCTAAAAGAAACCTCTATATGTTCTTCAAGTGCACTTTAAATAGGGTCTCATCTTTATGTTGCACTTTGGAAATGGAGAACTGCTCATTCCAAATGGAATACCAAGGCCGGACAATATTATCAGGGAGGCTTCATGTCCAATACATTCATCAAATTTTGAGCAAGATATCATGCCACATTTTTAACTAGAAGAACTGCTACTTATCTTTCAGGGGAAGGATTCGTTATTTAACTGTGTTATGGTGGCCATTCCCATATATTATATGGAATCCATCTTTGTACTGAAAGGATTAATCAATACCATTGATATAATCTTTTCTATATTTGTTTGGGATTACATATATGAAGGTAATATGAATTAGGTATCATGGTATAAGATAGAAAGGACCATTAATGATGGGGTAATCAATGTGAGGAGCCTCAACAACATGAACCACTGGATGTATGCATAACTCGCATGAGAAGGTGTTGAGGAATTTATCATTTGGGGGAAGACTGTGGCTCATAACCAAGATGGTGGTGTCGAATATGTTTGGATTTCATGCCTCTCCCTTCTGGGCCAAGATTTGTCATCTAATCCCTATGAATCAATAGAACACCTGATGGATTGTATGGGATGGTAATATAATCTTATGGTGTGAAAACTAGGTACAAACTATTATTGGATTTCATGGATGCCCTAATCCTATTATAACATTCAAGGAAGCATGCACCTATCCCCCATTCTTAAATGTATTTTTGGATAAAGTTTAATGGGACATCTTCGATTCAATTGTTACATGTTCAAAGACCGATAAATGCATTTCGACCCCTTCAGCATTGGGAACATTTACCACTAGAGATTTTTGTAGGATCCAGTCTAATAAGGATAATCATTACAATTATAAAGACAAGAAATGGTGCACCAGGATTACATTAATGTATCATTTTCTTACCTTGAGAAAATATAGGTTGGTTTTGGCAGCATATGATAATAAAATGAAAGTGTGTATCAACATTTCATGATGGTTCCATTTCTATAGGATCCCCCATGGGGAAATCATGGAACATTTGTTCTTCGAAGGCGAGTGGGCTCAGGTGTTTTTTTTCCTCCTTTAGTGGACTGACATTGTTTTCCTCTCATGAAAATGTTGGGAATCATTTATAGATAGGTGGTTTCGTGGGATGAATTATTATGGTATAGAATGGATGGTTAGTTCCATAATCCTTAATGCTGGAAGTTAGTGTCAGTGGAAGGATAGAATCAATCCATGTTCAAGGGGTCAAACCTCCTAAAAATGTCTATCAATGTTCGAACAAGAAACATGGTTGTGGATATGGTCTCCCTCTTCATGGATTGGTGGGAATCTCCTTCATTGAAACTACTATAGGTTAACCCCTTGACTGTCTAAGGATACAAAAAAACAATGGGACAAATGGGTTCAATGTCATCCCACAAAAACTGCCTACAATGAAAATTCAAATGGTTCATATATTTTAGGAAACATGAGAGGATGTGGAGGGGGGTGAAACACTCAGGGTAATATCATCCTAGAATTTTATGTATCCTAGGGTAATGAAAAACAATTGTAGGATGAGGCTAGAACAACTCTAACATAGTTATCCTTATGAAATTAGGAGAACCCTGATATCACCCATGTGGAGATAAACTCTTTGATCAATAATGACCCTTTCCATGGTATGTGTGATGCCACTTGGTTAATATCCAAAACATTTAGGATATTTAGGACTCATCTAAACAATAATATTAAGGAGGATCACATGTGGAGAGAGGGATATTGGGTTGCATATCATCTTGCCTCCACGGAGGTCTCAGGAACATATTTAAAATGCATTCATTATAATCATTAATTTATGTAGGATTGGGTTAATTGGATCAGAAGGGATAACCTTAGTCTCTGTTACTTTTTTCCCCATTAAGCCCATTTTTTTTCTTGTATACTTTGTCCCCTTTATTGAAATAATAAATCATTGATGTCTAATGGATGGATGAGTTAGATTCAATTTATTCTTGTCTAGAAAGTCATCAATTGAAACACATGGACTATGGATTTATATATTTTTGATTAGGAACTATAAGATGTTTGACATGTTTTGATGAAAAAATAATCCAAATGTGGATTGGATGAGATTGAGGGTAATTTTTTTAGATCATCTAGGATCTATTGAGTTGTACATGAATCATAATTCTATCATTTATATGTAATGATACTGAAACCTATGGGATAATTTGTTTATAATATTAGGATAACTGAATAAATTATTAATTGATGATAATTTTAATATAAATTATTTTTTCATAAATATATAAGGATGGGTTCTTACATTAATATATATTTAAGGGGTTTGTTTAATCAAATGTGATTTGGGTATCATGGAAACCATCAGATGTAATTTCATTAATGATTTTTCACTGAGAAAAATATATTTTAGAATGGAAAATTCATGATCTGGTTTGTGGAATGATTGAAATAGTTATTCAAATCTTTTTTACCAACAATGGATCATAAATCAGGTAATTTTGAAATGAATATGACTTTTTTAGTTTTTTTTATTTTTAATATAAATTGTTTTTGGAAATTTTGTTTAAAATTTTAATTCGAAAATAATATTAATTTTTTTAAAAATAACATATTGGCCTAGAATTTAAATGTTTTTGACAAAAAATCATTGGTTGGAATGGTTTCATTTTTTAATTATGTGCGATATTAATTTTTTATAAATGATTTAAATTGGTTTTGAAATTTGTGACTAGTGCAGTGAAATTTATTTATCTAGGATTTTGTATTTCTGTTAGGGATGAACCAAATTATTTAGTTATATGCTTCAAATGTGTGTATGTTTTAGGTAACAAAATTTAAAATGAGGTAGCTAGTTTTAAAAAGATTGTTTGAAAATTCCCATATATATAAACAAGATTCAGTGTGGATTATTTTGTTGAATTTTTAATGTATAATATAGGTTGACTTGGGTGGGGCTTATATAATTAGTATGTATTTTGTGGCTGTTTCAAGAAATATGTGTCTATTAGTCTCATAAAATTTATTTTTATGATTAGGATTTGGTATCACGATGCGCTTTTTATTGGTTCCATTATTTAAACTAGTCGATCTCATCTATTAGTATGTGATTCTTATGGGATGGAATACCATTAGATAGAGTCTTCCACCGGTAGTAATGTGTTATGTCATGGAGTAATATAATCTTAAAAAATGAATCATTGTTATAACCATTTGTTTCATCATACTAATTTGTGTTAATGAATGATATCTCAACAATTTTGGGGATGATGAAAAGTGGATAGGGTTTTTGATTAATAGTTTACCTCATGATTGATGTTACATAATAAATTTTTTTTGGTGTTCAATGATTAACAATAATGAGTTGAATATAAATTGGTTATAAGAGTAGGAAAATATTGATGGTTAATAACCATTTCAGATTAATGGGGATAAATTGTTATATGGAATGGACTTAAATAAGACCCTATCCTTTTTGATTTGTGGATGAAAAAACTTTTCATTTAGAATGCTATGTTTCATGAACCATGATTCAGACTAATAATTCTAGAGGGAAAACGCCTTTAGAATATGTTTTTGGGAATTTTGCAGAGGCATGGGTCATGTCTTAGGTGTATCATTTTGGAAATTTATGGATCGTTATTGTATATTTAATTTAGTTTTAAAGAGGTAAATTCCATTATTTTGGGTCTTCCATGCACATTCAGATGCCAAGGATGAAATTGGAGAAAGGATAGGGAAAATACTAATTTTTTTATAGATAGACCTATTTTTAATTTCTCCACTGACATATTAAATTATCCAAAAATAAATAATCATTTATTCCTTTATTTAAAATTAAAATACCTATATTAAAAGACTGTGATTATGTATTTGGGGTAATTTATAAAGGAAACGTGTTTTATAATACTATTCAAGTCAAATATATTTTTCGAAAATGTATTATGAGGTGATATTGTGGTTTTATATGTGTTAGTATATGAATGGTAATATGTCTATGGAGTTATAATAGGATTGAGGTATTATATTTCCTCAATTAAATTGAACAGTTTTTATTAGTTCAAGAGATTTTGGGGGCATGTATGCTTGTTGCATCTAAAAATAACGTGATATCTTTTATATGTGTTACCATTATCAAGTCACCCACGATTTTATAAGGGTAGCATGTGACTTTCCCTTTTTCAATTACCTTGATAATACAACATGTGGGTTACCCTTATACAATTTCATGCATAAGGGTTTGTTATTGCATTTTGAAATACAGAGGCCAACATAATGGTTTCATGAAGCTTACCCCCCACATATGTCTACATGTTTTATTATAAAAATAGTGTTTTTATTAAACATTTATTTTATTTTTGGATCATGGGGAGTTTCGACAAGTATTAATCCATGGTTTATGGCCTATTTATTATACTATCCTTTTTTACATATTTTCTTAAATTCTTTATGAGATTATGTATCTATTTTTGAAATGGTTTTCGTAATGAAAATGTAACCATTCAAATACACTTTTTTCCACATTATTTTTCCATTTATCACTACATAATTAATGTTTTTATGAATGGATTTATGATTTTAATGTCCCGAATTACAAGTAATATTATTCATATTTAAATTGGATTTTTTCATGACCAGGGTCAGAGACAGTATGTAATTCCAAGAGGTAAAGTGGTCTAAAAGGACTTTCGAACCTTTTATAATGATTATTAATTTTATTTGTGATTGGGTTTTTTATCTATTGAACTGGTGCTCAGTTTTTTAATCTGAGGGCATTGTTGAACTCATAATGGTGTGATATTCCTCGAAAGGATATAACATCGCCCACAATGGGTTGATAGGAAAAGATATTTTTTGGGCCTTTTAAATAAAATGATAAAAATAAAATAATCTTTTTTTTTTATTTTTTATTTTAAATTTAAAATTATTACATCCCAATAGTTTTGCCTCAAAATTAAATAGAATACATTGTTTCATTAAATTAAATAGATTAATGACTTTTTAAAATAATGAATCATAAAACTCTATGTCATGATTTTCCACGAAATGGACTATTAAGGTTCTATGGTCAATGGTGGAAGACGTTGAATTTTTTTTAGAAAAGAATATAATATTTTTGGCAATTGACCAATGACAGTGAGGAATCCCCTCCAACAAAGAACTTCACTAAATTAGAAGCGGCGACGACATATTTGGAGAACAGTATTGAAGCCATATATCGATGATCTCCAATGAAGAATCAGATCAAGCATTGACGAATAAAAAAATTTCCGATACATTCTTTATCAGTGAATGAACTGAATCCTTGTAGGGGTTTCATTTTAATATCTTCTTCCATGTTCACATATATAACAAAAAATGTGGACCAACTAACACTGGTTGATCCGCTGATCAGTATTCATGAAGGATGGTTCTTATCGGTCATGTTTGTGAGGAATTAGTATTCCATATTTTTCTCCCATTTTTTATTCGTTTAACCATTCTCATTTTTAGATTTTAAAAAAGTCAGCAGATGACCTCTCTGGATTGATGAGTATGAGCTATCAGTATGGGAAAACATTGGGAAGAATTGGGGTGATTCTTATGATTATATTTTATGACGGTAACTCCCTTGATGACCCAAGGAGCGGGTACTCCTTATCCCTCTACATTGGTAGATATGCAACTCCCCACATACTTGGGTGTGGGTTAGTTATCCTTTGAGTGGATTCCATTGATAGTGTTACTCCTCTTTATGATTAGGGCACGAGTTCTTGGATAAGTTTCTCATTGAAGATTTAGTAATCCCTACAATGCTATGGAGTGGGTGCTCTGTCCTTGGATTCGGTACTCCCATGGTGGATTATGGTGTGGGTACTCCAAATAAATTGAATATATAGTTGGTAATTCCCTACCAAGTAGATATAGGGTCCTCTATTGTAGGAGTTGGTACTCCCTTGACGTTCTAGGTTGAGGGTCCACATTATGATGTGTTACATAAGAGTCAGAACTCCATTTTCATTCCAAGTATCGGGTCCTCTAGTCAGGGTTCAGTACTCCCCTAACATACCTGGGTGCAAGTATCTTATATTGAACAAAATAACATAGTCGGTACTCCCCTGCTGTTTCAGGGCACAGGTCCTCCACACATGATTTAATAGATTCGGTACTCACCTACCGATTAGGGTGTTGGAAATCTATTATTATAGTTGGTACTCCCATTTTATATGAGGTTTTGGGTCATCCACACATGAACTGACAGAGTTTGTACTCACCTATCGCACCAGGGTGCGGGTCCTCCAGTCACATTATAGAACTCCCCAACTGGTTAGGGTGCGGGTCCTTGATTGGATAAGCGGGACACTATTTATAGTATTGATATAGATTTCATGAGATGATAAAGATAATTTTTCCCACTTATGTTTTTAGTGGTGAGGGAGGTCCTCTTCACTTGGGTTCCAATAGTCCTTCATCGGGCACAAGGTTGTGACATTTAGACCTCCAGTGTTGGGCAGTAGAGTCATACCTACTAGAAATGTTTCTAATGTAGCCTGTTCTCTAGGAAATAAAATTTGAAATAGTAGGATTGTATCTGATGGACTGAATCTATTAGTCGGGTTCTATTAGGGATGTTTGAGGTCCTAGAGTATGATATTTGTGTTTATGTGTTATAACATGTGCATCCAATGAGAATCCTAAAACTGGTTTTGTGGTTTGGACCACATGATTTTCATAGTGTACGAGATGATTATATCTTGATGTTCAGGTTATGGGTATGGGAATATACCTGTGTAGAGCTGACTGTGAATTCCTTTTATGGTTTTATATTGTTCTATACCATTGTGGTTTCAGGGTCCCCTTCTGAGTATTGTTTTACTCACACATTCCCTGGATTTTCTGACACATTCTGTTTCATGTGAACCCTTCACCTACCCCTCAGGTAGGTTTCTTGTAAAATGAGCATTAGGGATATCTAGTTTTACTTTTGTTGAGTTTTTACACTTCTGGACTATATAATGTCACAATATGAAACCATGTAAAATACTTACCATTGTACACTAGTTGTGTTTTACATAGTGGATTTCATGCATAGTTTCCTCAGATTTTACTTTCTGGTACATTTATCTTGGAGTTGTGTGTGTGTGTGTAATGGTATTTAAGAAAAAAGGCTGCCATGTGTTAAATAATGCCTTCGGTGCTAGTCAACAGTCCGTAGCCTCTGGGAGGTAGGCGCCAGGTAGTCATATATGGGCCACGAGGGATGGGTCATGAAAAATTGGAATCAAAGTTGTTTGGATGTACCTCAATGACTAGGGGTCTGTTGTTTTTTATTTTGGTCATAAGTGTTAAGTGTTTCGATTTTAGCATTATGTCCAAATACTTAATTGTTGGTGAGGAGGTCGTCGTATCCATTAACAAGGACTCCGGGAACCTATCTTCTGACACAATATATGGGAACACTTTTTGCATGGGAAAAGGGGGTATTTTTATCATGTAGGAATGGTTGATCATTCCATGTCCAACATAATTCAACTATCCAGATATACTCTTTAACCATGGGTTATCTTGTTATATTTTAGGATAAACTATGAAAATAGCTATATAGGATCCTATAATATGATTTTGATGACAATCCAACCTAATAAGAGGCTTCAGTTTTGGGCACTGAATATGTGGTGTTACCTCTTGGTGGTGCACCAGTGATGCATCCACCCATAAATCACCTGTTACTTCTACACTACCAATAGAAGATATACGTTGGAATAATGTGCTAAATTATTTATAGAGGATGATACCTCCCAGGTTCCAAATCTAGAAAGATCCTTAGGCTGATAAGTATTGGCTTGAGGTGGTTACGCAAGTATTCCTCCTTGTGTGAATGCCTCATGGCCCGATGGCAGTACTAGCCACGATCCTTCTACAGGTCTCATTGAGACTATGGTGGAGCTTAGTGATCCAGATGAATGATGAGGTGGAGATTCAACCATGGCAGGTAAGCATGATAGTAGCATATTTCTAAGATATATTCACATATCATTCTCACTACTCTACATATACGGTGGGGTACCCTTGAATTATGGATTGGCCCTTCTTGTAGATATTGGCCTGGGATATCAGGACGTCAGGGAACCCCTTAACATCCAAACATATGTTGGGCTTCATGAGAAAGACATGGTGGATGGGAACTACCTAGAGGAGTAGAAGATGGATGTGACATGCATCGGATGTCTGGAGTTAGAGGTTTCTACTGGAACTTGAAAACGTCAAACTAATGTATAATAGCATAGGAGGAATACCCATAATCAAACAATGACACATCGGTCTGGGGCACTATAGTATTTCCAAGAAGTATGTCAGCCACGAGAGAGGAATTGTTAGGCGTGAAAGGATCTTGGGAATCTCGTTAGAGATTTTCCGACCCGTAGGGCCATTAAGAGGAAGCCAGTAGACAAGCCTCCATGGAGGAGATAACTCTTGGAGAAATGAGGTCCACAAGAATGAAGATGAGGTAGATGATATGGATTACCAGAATGAGCTATTAGGAAGATGTCAGATTTACCACCACCAACCCTAGGTGGTCCAAACTAGGATCAAGGTGCTGGAAGTCATGGGAAAGGACATCTTCATGCATTCTCGGATTATGTAAAAGAATCTGTAGGTGATATTCATGGTATGATCTATGTATTTTCTTTTTTCTGCATTTCAAAATATACATTGGTTATTGTTTTCCTCCCTTTTCTATGAGATCTATTTAAAACATCAAGGATCCAGTTGTATTAGGGAATTGACCCTCACTCTTATAGATGACTTCTAGAGGAGACTCGTGGATCACACACTGTAGATGATAGTGTGACATTACTCATGGAGGTTAGAGTTGCGGTTTGGATGTCATTTTCATTCTATCATGGCATTATGACGTCATTCTGGGTATGAACTATTACCATTCATACCCGAATTGACTTTTTTATTCATAGTATGTGGCATCTCCTCAACAGTTAAAAAACAAGTTCCCCTTCTATGGAATGAAAAACCAGGAAGATTAGGGTGGACACTCAATAAGTTTTATTCTTCGAAACATTCCATTGTGGAAGAGATATAACCCATGATGTTTCTCTAGTGTGAAATCGTTTTCCCCCATCCATACTCAGGTGAGATATCACTACTGAATGTATATATGTTCCCTTTTATACAGTTTTTGGGGCTGTTTGAGTTTTTAGATAGAGAGACTACTAAAAATCAACATTCACTCTTGGGATGCCCTATTTCATTCCAAAATTCTTGTCCATGTTTTTCATCCTCCTTGAACACATATCGTTATTGGTTGCTTTAGCACAATTCATCTTGGGGTGGATGTGAACACTGGGTTCTATTTATTTCTACCTATGGTTATCATGGAGGATATATAATTGAACCCATGACTACAAATGGATCAGAGTGTTTGGTGTGTTTCCACATATCATAGTTAAAAAAACATGTGCCCGTTGTTGTATGATGTTGACCTAGGTGAAGATGGAAAAAATAGTGGTCGATCTCGGTGGTTACTTATGGTGAATTATTGTATTTATCATATGAACCCTTGATGAACTCATTTTCCATCCCTTGAAGATAGGAAAATGCTTTCTGGGGAAGAAAACTCGTAAGGTGTGGGAAATGTAATTTCCCAGAATTCCAAAAAAAAAATTACAAATTTAAATTGTATTTTTTATGAGACCTTGCACTGAGATGTCATGTAATTCCAACACATAGAATGGGTGGAGTGTATTTTTGAATTTTTTTAATGTTTTTTAATTAATGGTGTGAGCGGGTTTTCCAATATTTTGAACTGGTTCTCGTATCTAAAAAATAAGGGAACTGTTGAAGTCGGAATGGAGGGATTCTCCTAGAAATTACATAACATCACCATGTATGGTTCGACCAAAAATTGTTATATTTTAGGACTTTTAATGAAAAAGAAAAAAAATATAAAAAAAAATTATTTAATTTTTATGAATTTCCAAATCTTTGTATCCCAAAAAATTTCCATCCAAGAGAAACTAAATAGGATGTTTCATTAAATGAATCATCGTAGTGACATTTTAACACCACACAACAGAAAATGTTGAGTCATGATTCGCCACATAATGGCTTTTTAAGGATAAAAAATAATGGGTAGAAGATTTTGATTTTTTGTGGAAGAATCCTTGGATAATCTCGTTGGTGAATGAAAAACGAAGGTGGGGAATTCCCTCCAACTATGAACATCAACAAAAGGAGATGTGGTGATGAAACTTTTGGAGAACGGAACTAAGACATGAGGTCAATCATCACCAATGAAGAATTGGTTAAAGCATAGATTAACAATTACATCATTGAGATGTTCTTCCTTAGGGAAATAACTGAGTTGAGGTGGGGCTTGTGTTTTATGTTTTTATACCCCATTATTATATTTTACAATGATCAGGGATCAACTTAGGTAGGTGGACCTGTGGATCATTGTTCTTGTGGGAGGGATCTTATCAGGTATGTTATTAGGGAATTAATATTCTATATGTTCACCCATGTTTTTATTTTTCATATTTTAATCTAATAACGGGTGCAGAATAATGTTGTGACTAATGACATCGGTGGTTCGTTCCTCTCTGTGATGTTTGTATTTTCTCCATCCTTTTTTTTATTCATCACTTTCTTTGCGGGAAGAAGAGAATTTTTTTCATTGCTCAACTGATCTTACCACAACAAAGATGGATGAGCAATGAGAAATGATGACTAATAAGTCAAGTCAGTTCATGAGATAGCAAAAATCGTGCACTTTCTGGTAGAAGAGATCACAACGGAGTTTTGTGCCCCTATTAGTGATGAACACAACACAAGGATTATAGGGCCCCTTCCTATTTGAAGAATGGACCGCCAGATTGCATATGATGGTCCGCGGAACCACCAGTCGGCGCACCAGAGATGACCTGCATGGGACTTCTGGATAACATGCAGAATCATTTGTGGGGTTTCAGGATTCGGCGAACCAAAACATTGACCACAGAGGAGCCTTGTGACCGGATGCAAGCGTTTGGGTCGCATGCGACAATTTGGTTCTGGTGATTCAAACTATTTGGATGTGGTGGAAGCACCACCTAGAGCCTCCTTGTGGAAAGAACACATGTATATGTCGCATCCATCTTGGGGGAGCTAGCCCACTCTAATGCGGGTCGGGATACAGTGCTTGGCCAAGCCTGTAGCAGGCCAGACCTGCTACCTAGTTGGTTGAGACACGTGGGCCAAGTCAAATGGGAAGGACCTATGGTCCAGTAAGCCAGGTCTAGCCGGTTTGGACTAGGTAAGGTCGGGTCGGTTGTCCTGGGTCAAACCAGAACAAGACCCAATCACCCCCTTTTCACAAAAATTCTCATATCTTTAAAAATATGAATCCATTTGAGGAGAAATTTGTGGCGTTGATACCCATATGGTGAGACCTTTATTTTGAGATACTCTATGAAGTTAGTTTACAATATTATCGGATGAACTATTTGGATTGTAGAGTCCCTCCCCCAGTATGGGTATACATTGGGTAGAATCGTGGTGATTCTTATGATGCGATTTCATGATGTTTACTCCCTTGATGACCAAAGGCATGGGTAATCCATATCCCTCTTCATTGGTATTGAAATGTACTCCCAAGTACATGGGTATAGGTAGGTTTTCTTTTTATTTGTTTCCTCTGATAGTGTGACTCACCTTTAGTATTAGGGTGAAAGTACTCATAGAAGTTCATAAATGATGATTCAGTACTCCCTATCGTGCAAGGGAGTGGGTCCTCTATCCTTGGAGACTATAATATTCTATTGAAATAGGGAAAAACTTCCATTTCTAATGCATATAGAGATATTACCCCCTACCAGGATGGGTGTGGGTCCTCTATGGTAGGTTTCTGTACTCCCCTGTCGTTCAAGGGTGCAGGTCCTTCTTATATAGAGTGAAAGAAGATTCGGAACTCCCATGACATGATAAAGGGTGGGGCCTCTAGCATAGGGTAGTTACTCCCCTAAAATACAAGGGTGAGGGTCCCTATAGCGAACACACTAATGGTTTCTGCACTCCAACTACATTTTAGGGTGTTGTTCCTCCACACATGTTTAATAGAGTCAGTACTCCACTTCCAGATTGGGTATGGGTACTCTATTATAGGAATCAGTAATGCCTTGTTATACAAGGTGGAGGGTCCACCACACATGAACTAACATATTTTGTTGTCCCATGTCGCAACATGGTCATATTCTTCTAGTAATTGATTACTAATCCCTAATATGTTGAGTGTGGATCCTCAGTTGGAGTTGGAGCTCCCTCGGACATCAGAAACAGTAGCGAGGAGAAGGACCATCCACTTGATGATTGTGATTTCTAGATAAGAGATTGTGCTCCCTCGAAGGATTGAGGTCTGGTCCACTACATAATAGAGAAACATAGGTTTTGTGAGATGGTTAAGAGAATGGAACCCTCTTATGTTTACATAGGTGAGGGAGAGCGTCTTCACATTAGATTACATAGCCTTGCTTGGTGCACAAGGTTGTGATGACCTGGCATATAGTGTCGTGCACTATGGTTATACCTAGTAGAAATGTTCCCATCTGAAAATGTTCTCTCAAAGGTAGCATTTTGAATGGTTGGATTATACCAAATGGAGTGAATATCTTATATAGGTTCAATCAGGGTTGAATGAGCTCTTAGATTATGATCTCCTAATTTGTGTGTTAAGAATTGAGCCATCAATGAAAATCCATAAACTCATTTTGTGCTTGGGACCACATGATTTTCATAGTGGATGAGAAAAGTATATCTGGATGTTCATGATATATGTATTGGAATATACCCATTTATAGCTAGATGTGCATTCCTTTGTTGGTTTTCTATTGATCTTTACCTTTATGGTTTGAGGGTACATTACAGAGACATTCTTTACTCAACCCTATTTGATATTTTTCCACAAATTTTGTGTCCTTTGTAGATGAAAAACTCTTTGAAGGTGTCCAAGGAAGAACATGGAGTTGTGGTGTTCAGTGAAATTAGATAGAAGAGGTGCAATTCTACATATTCAGGTAGCTACCAACCACCTACCAATTTAGTAGGCTTTCTAGTAGATGATCTTCAAGGAAATGTAGATTTAATTTTTGATCTATTTTTCATTTGGTGGGATTTAAACATTTCTGAGTTTCCACCAAGTAAATTACATTCCATAGTACTATATTTTTGTTTTACTTTGTGGATTGAGAGTGATAAACCTATGTGGTGATTTTGTTTTAACAATGTTTTTCATTTGCTGAAAACTAACCCTTTTGTAGAAGAATCTTTTTGATATACAGGATGAAAGAATATTTTGGGTTTATGAATGATAATAAGCTTAATGAATGTGGATGAGTTTCAATGAAGTTATTGAGTTTGATAGATGTCGATGATGATTTTTTTTCTGAAGAATGATGAAAGAGGATGGTTTTGAAGAGTCAGAATATAGACTATTTCTCAATGCTACTATAAAAATTTAGACGATTCATTATAAATTTTAATGATCTCTCAAATCATTATATGTTTAATGATAAAATCTATTGAATAAACTTTTATGAATTTTGAATATTCTCACTGAACCACATTCTGAGAAAATTCCGATGCTGATTTTAGAGAAAACTATAACCCGATTTCTAAGAAATCTAGAACCTAATATCGAAGAAAACCCAGAACCTTATTTCTGAACAATCTTGAAACAGATTTTTGAGAACACAAGAACCTGAATTCAATGAATACCAGAACACAATTTTTGAACAATCCGGAACATGATTTTTCAGAAAATCATATCCTGAAATCAGATAAATCCATAAATTTATTTCTAAATGATCCAAATCCCGATTTCTGAGAAAACCACAAACTAATATCAGAGAAAACCACAAACTCGTTCTTAATAATTCTGGGACCTTTTTTCTGAGAAAATCGGAATGTGATTTATGAGAAAACTAGAACTTGAATTTTAAACAATCTAGAACATGATTTCTGAGAAAACCAGAACCTGATTCCAGATAAAACAGGAACCTAATTTATATGTAATTTAGAACATGATTTTTGAGAAAATGATAACCAGATTTCTGAGAAAATCAAAACATGATTTCCACGAAAAACATAAACTGATTTCTAATCATTCCAGAACATGATTTTTGAGAAAATTGGAACCTGATTTTGGAGAAATGTGGAACATGATTTCTGATCATTTCAGAATGTAATTTCTAAGAATATTTCTGAGATAATCAGAACCACATTTTTTATCATTCTCTAGAAAAATAAGATTCAGTATTCAGAAATATCATTCATGAATTTCATCTTTAGGTAAATCTCAGATAATGTTATTGAGGTTTGATGAAATAAAAAATTAATGATTAAATTCAAGAGATATTCGGATTTTATGATATTTTAGGAAGTAAGAAATATTTTCATGTTTCCTGCCATTGTTTTACGAGATTCATATAAACTTGTGCTCATATCATTCACATATTTTTTTACGTTTACACACACAAAAAAGAACTACCACTAGATAATTCAATGTGAATCGTTCTCACTAAATCGAACATGTTTTCTTTGAGTGTTTACGGAATAGAAAAAAAGGATCCATCATTACCATTATGAGAAGATCAGAATTAACCCAATCGTGTTGAGTATTTGGACTAAGAATATTTGGAGCAGATTCAAAAATGTATTTATTCCTATATTTGGATAAATTGTTCTTTATGAAAACATTGCAAAAAAAACTTGATTTAGTATAATATTTCCTATCAGGAGGTTGATGGTGTCTAATGGGATTTGAAACATGTTGTATTAAAATTTTCATTATTGTGGATTTACAAAGACACATTGGAGTGGCTATGCAAAGGAAAAAGGTTCTCACATTGAGCCCGAACCTTGTAAATCATGTGAGCCTTAATTGTTTTACTATTCATGAATGCATAAGTATTTGTTAAAGATTGATATGTAAGGAAATCAGAATAGTTTCAATAGGTTATGTTTTTTCATGTATTGAATCTTATAATGAGTGAACAACTGATTCACCCCTCTCCCTTTATCATTTTTAATTAGATCATTTGAACATCAATTCATATCATAGAGATGTTCCCTTGTTTAATCCATATCATCGAGAATATCAATTTTGTCAATAGTAGTGGGATTCATACATTTGATGAAATTTTTTATTATGGATGAAAATATAGTATGATTCCTTATCTTCTATATCGTTTCCATGATGTTTTTTATTCAACTACTATTGGTTATCCACTTATTGAGAATGACAGTTCAATGACATTTCATAATAAATGATATATAAATGTTGATGAAATTGCTATAAATTATATTCTCATGTCCTTATCAAAAAATATTTATTAGAAAATGATGTGTCTCCAGACAAAAAATAGAGTATTGGTCAAGATGGAATGTGTTTTAGAATGATATAAAAATGGCAAGGAGGCCAAGCAACAAAAATGGAAAGGTACATTTGATGATATCATAATAAGACATTTTGAAACAATTAATGAATTCTTTTGTAGAGTTAATTAAATTTTGTGAAACATTATACGTTTAAGATATGTTTTGTATTATTATTCAATTGTGATGAAACATACAATAAAAATTATTTTAGGATCGATTCTAAAATATTTTCTTTAAAAGGAAAATATGATTTAAATCATGATGAATTTAATTATATTGTTTTTCATTTAAAAGGATGAAATCTATAATCATTCAAAAAATGTAATATAAAAATGATTTTGATGCCATGGGAATAATGAAAATCCATGAAATTGATGAAGGCCATCATTATAAATACGATGATATTGAAGATAGTGATCTAAATGGAAAAAAAATCATGTCTCTTATATTAAAGAACTATTGTAGAGGAATATTGTTTTTTTGAGGAAAACCCCAATCAAATGTTTTGAGTAAGGTGGAATTGGACACATTTATATGAATTTCCCTAAGAAAATTTTTATAGAATATCGCGAATATTCAGATGAAAATCCTTGATGAAAGAAGTAGAGAAAAAAATGATAAATAGGATAATTCATCCAAAAATTTCAAGAAGATGTATTTCAGAAAGAACAGAATCATGTTCAGCCTGATGGTCAAATTGGAATCAACTAAAAAGAATTATTCTCAAGATGAGTGTTTTCAAAAATTCATAATTATCATTTCAATAATTGAGAAAAAAATATTCCTCAGAGAGTGAAGAAGGTGGTGTTTAATCTTATAGAGGGTATCAAATCAGAAATGAACATCATGCATGTCTTGAGAAAAACAATTCTCTCAATAATGATATTAGAGTCATAAATAACACCCTTGAATAATTTTTTTATGAATGAAAACATGGAAATAAGAAAGAGGTCGAATACATTCAGGAGATTCTAAGCTACAAACATTGAAATTATGAATAGGAAACGATGATTTAATATTTTAGAGAGAAGATGTAATCTAAAGAATAAGAAGTTAACAATATGAAATACTACACTTATTGAGTTAAAAAATACCCTGAGGAGGATTAATGAAAACTTCAAAAAATATACATAAATAAAATCTATGACCTCTTAAAATTCAATGAAGGCTCATAATTAAAATCGGGAGAAATATTCTCTTACAAGAAATAATGTTTCATGTTATTATTATATTATTTAATGTTTTGGAAGAAGTGTTGGGAAATCTTGGGATGAAAAAGGTTTTTAGAAATAGATCAAATTTATTAATGATGAAACCTAGATTAAAGGGAATGATGGTCCACAAACTGAGAATGATATGGTTAAAATAAGTAAACAACCTAAATAATGATTCAATAGAGAATCATAAATCATTAATATAAAATCAATATTTGATGGATATTGATGGTGATGCGTAATATATGGGCATACATAATGTTATTTTTTTAACAATTTATCTCTCCCAAGATGAAGGTTTGAGAAACATGAAAGAAATAGTGAAGGAAGAATGGTTAACAATCCTCACACATAGATTTTTGAACAGGAAAATTCTAAAGATGTTAGAAACAATCCAAAAAATAATCAATTGGATTTTTTGTAGGATTTTGGGGAAAGATGTGATAGGTATAGTCATCATGATAAATGATTTATGACACTCCTTCCATGAAAAATTTATTATGAAAATAATGGAAATAAAGATGAAAATAAGATGGTTGATGAGATTGCTGTTGTTTTTCATACATCATTAAAAGAAAGATTGTGGAAAAAACAATTGATTCTTGATAGTGTTTGTTCTTCACACATGATCGGTGACATAAAATTCTGGGAACATGTTGAATGTCTGGATAGAGGAGGGATGAAATTTTTAAAGGACAGTTCTATAAAAATTAAGTGAATCAGAACGACAGAGATTGAAGTAGAGAAACAGAAATCTAAGGATGTTTTTCATATTGAAGGGATATGACATAACTTATGTTGTGTATTTTCAATTTTTTGATGATGGAAAAGATTTTATATTTAGAAAGGATTCTAGTATCCTCGAAAGTGTGAAAATGAAAAAGGAATTACAAATGGAGAAATATCTAGTACGAAGTGCTATCTTATTGGGGAATCTAATAAGTCTTTTTATTTGAGTACTGATTACGATGAAAATTTATGGCACCAAAGACATGGCCACCTTGAGCAGAATAACATGAGTAATCATTATATAGTTGATTTTTTCTGGAATTTTCTATAATTGAAAAGAAGATATGAATTTGTTTCTATTACATTCTAGAAACATAACATGACTAACAAAACTCATAATAGAGTGGAGATTCAATTTAAAAAACCACTTTAGGTTATTCATTCTGATCTGTGTGGGATGATGAGACATCAATCAACAGAAGGAGATTTATAATTTATCACTTTTATTTATTATTTCACTTCGATGTCAAACATTAGATTAATGAATAGAAATTTAGAGGATATTAAAGTTTAAATTCATCAAAAAAGATGTTGAGAATGAATTTGGGGTTTCCATAATGATGTTGAGATAGGATAATGGTACTGAAATCACAAAAAATTATTTTGAAACATATCTATGAAATAAGGGTACCAAACATTATTATAGTTCTCCCAATACTCCACAAAAAAATGGAGTAAAAGAAAATAATAATAGAGATTTGTGTAATTGGTAAGAAGTATGTTAGTTGAATACAAAAATTTAAAAAAGTTGGGAGAGAAGCGTTTAGTAGTATTGTAAATGTTAAAAATATTTTTTTTGAGATAGTAAACCAACATGAATCTTGATGATGTGTGGTATAACAAAAATCCCTCATTGAAAAACATCAAATATTTTGGAATCTAGTGTTTCCTCAATGTCAAAAATCCATATTTGATAATGTTTTATGAGAATTCTGAGTAAGGAACATTCATATGTTATTCACCAAATGAGTGAAGGTACCAATGTTTGAAAAAATGTTCACAAAATTTAATGTACACATATGATGTGAAGGAAATTGAAAATCCATGTTCTGTAGAAAATTTTATTGAGAATGTTGAGTATGAAACATTATAGAAAACCAACAATAGTTTACTTTTTCCAAAACAACCTCATCCTAATTCGTATGATTTGGGTGGTGAAGAAAGTGATGCTGGGAAAACAATTATGAGATTTCCTACCATAAAAAGTCATGGAGAATTTGAAAATATTACTGGGATTCATAAGGCTCTAGTTAAGAAGAAAATGATGTTGAAACTAGAAAATCAGACACTACTTATCTCAAAATTTTAACAATAATTAGTTTAAGAGGCTATTCAACATATTGAATGGGTGGATGATATGAATAAGTAGATTGATCAGATTGAGAAGAATGAATTGTGGGAAATTTTTCCATGACCAAATAAAATTATCCGAACCTAGTGTATTTAATAAAATAAGTTTAATGATCATGGAGAAGCATCATAAACAAATAAAAAAAATTCAATTGATATGCACCAGGAGAAGGTGTATATTTTGATGAAACATTTTCCCCATGGAAATGATAGAAACTATATGAATGTTTCTTACACTGTATTCCCATTAGTATTACAATTTATATTAGATGGAAGTATTGTCATCATTCTTAAATGGTGAGATTGTGGAAGAAGAATACCTTGAAAAACCTTTTGGGGTTATTACATGATGATGATGAAACCCATGTTTTTAAATTCAATAATTATTTTTAATTGATGAAATAAGCTCCACAGTCATGGTATTTGATGGATGATTTTTTTAAAAAAAATAGGATATTTTCTAACGAAAATGATGATTTCAAATTTTATGTGAAAAATGTAAGGACCCATCCTTAGACATGACATACATGAGGACCTTATTCTGGTCTTGGTTCTGGAAATATATACAAGATTACAAAACAAAACATCATAGTTACAGCGGGAAAATTTAAATGAACTGAAAGTTTAGCTCCGCTTCCGCACGCTATGACAATGATTATCATCTCTAGAAACCTCTGAAAAACATTTTTAAAACTAGGGGTGAGAACAAAATATTCTTAGTAAGAGGTTTAAAAAACCTTCGATAATTATTCTTTGAAAAATGATGTATAAACATTTAGAAATACCATTTTATAAAATATCGTTTGAAATTAATTACTGTATCAAAATAATAGTTCAATTTTTGAAGACACTTACCTTTAAAATTTCTCAAATATACTCCAGTGTTTTTCTGAAAACATTAGGAAAGATTCTGAAAACAAAATAAATGATTCTAAGACTGCTCGACTAATTACAAACCATGATTGTTCCACGACCAATCCCTTCTTGTCTACCACACTCGAGAGTCGGGTTTTCAGAAATCATTTTTAATCTTGCATTAAATATGTATACATTTGCAATGGGTTATCATATATTAAAACTTGTAAACATCATTTGATACAAAAGTAATGCATATACATATTCGTATGTATATATATATATACATTCATGAGAATTCGTCAGCTTGTTCTGAAGTTGTCGAGTTACACATCGACATATCTCTGCACGATTTAGCGTACATATTTTTCCCATTAACGAATCATTATTTTCAAATTATTTTATACTAACACATTGACCATACAACATGCATACATATAAATTTAGTGCATAAAATATGTATAAATATTTTACATAAAAGATTAGTGAAACTGATGCACATGACATGTTGTTAATAAAAAATAATGGTCATTACTTATATGAAATTTATGGGTCCATTATAATATAATGAGTGTCAACGATGAACATAATAACATGGCCCTATATATATGAAAATGCAATGACCATAATGTTGATAAAACATGTTGAAATTTTATGTATGTATTTTCAGAAACATGATGATAAACTGAAATAAAATTGTAAAAATCATAACCATCATTACATTCATATATATAATCATATATATATATACATATATATACTTGTATAACCATTTAAAATAAAATAACATGAATAATAAGAGTAAAATTACAATTTCAAATAATATTTTCACCATCTTAAAATACTGCAACATAAATGAAATCCAAAACCAATAAATATAATTAATATTTAGCTTTGTTTTGAAATATATATATATATATATACTTAGGTATATAAAAATAAGTTCTTCTTATTGAAATTAAATCATAAAACACTATTTGGAAACATTTAAAAGAGGCTTGGTAATCTAAGTATATAAATATGCATATACAGATTTATATAGTAAAGGTTTAGAAAATAGATATAATTTAAAATAGACCATTACTTAATCTCATGGAACAAAAACATGAGGTGATGTTGCATTCATTCAAAGCAAGGAGGATTTTAAATGGCATCCTGTGTGCAGGAAGTGAAGAATTACATGATAAAACTACTTCTATTTATACTCTTTAAAAACTCAAAGGTTAATCTTGTTGTGCAAGCTACCAGACTATTGCAGATAGAGAAAACCAACCGCACAATTGACATATAAAATATAAAATGGCCAGCAGGACATCACCTAACGAAATCAAATTGATAGAAACTAAAAAAAATTAAAAATCAATAGAAGATGAGAAAACTTGACAAAACAAGATTAAAATTAGTCAAAGTAAAAATTTTGAACCAGATACATCCCCAGGATTTGGAAAGGAAAGAAAAACAAAAAAATTAAAAACCCTACATATAGATTTGAAAATCACAAACCTACCTATGATCTAGACCAGAAGAACCCTAATCGCGGCCTGACCACAAACTCACCTGAAAAAGAACCTTTATCAGATGCTTTGCCTCGGCATGGACTCATCGTGCACCCCATCTCCAGAAAAAAACTAAGCGCTAACCAGGTGCCCACTCCCCTTCGACTCGTGATTGATGGGATTGATGATTTAAAATTTTGATTTATGAAGAGAGATAAAATATTAATGGAGGGATTTTCTCAACATTAATCGAGGATTTTCACCCAACATTAATGAAGAGTTAATCCCAATATTAATTGATGTAATTAATGATGGAATAATGAATGTTGACCGCATTAATGGAGATATGGACAGGGTGTCTATATAAGAAGATGTGGTAACATGTTTTGGAGTGTGGGCTAGCAAAGATGTAGCCGCCAAGACAGAAACGAGGAAGGGGTTTCCACGTTTGTTGTAACAAGTACGAAGCGAAGATGGTGCGAATAAAGCAGAGTTGATGACGCCGACGATGATGGTGCCATGTATCGAAAGTCCTCTTGGTTGCGGAGATCAAGCGGCGTGTCCCAGTTGTGATGATCTGTGGTACGAACAAAATGGTATGCTCATGGTGTCGGTGTTGTGTTGTAAGAAAGGCCTTCAGGTGTGATGTGTAAAAGTCCATCGGGTGTGATGTGTAAAATTCTATCGGGTGATAAAAATCCTTCAGGTGAAATATTCTCTCCTCTTTTGTGTTTCTGCAACGACGACTTCCACTGCGGCGCCGGGCTCCGCACCTCAACAGTGGTATCAAAGGGATTTGTTGAAGTGTTCTGTTGTAGAACATGGTGGCAGGCATCTGGTGGAGTAGCTTATCAAGGACTCAGATTTCATCAGACAATGACGGCAGTATCAGCAGTGTTGCTGGAATATCGAAAGTCTTCTTGGCCGCAGGTGACATGCGACGTGTTCCGTTCATTGGGTGACATTCGGAGCATGGCGGATTTGGCGATCAAAGAGGCCCATATGGTGATGAATGTGGAGTATTTTAATTTTAAATCATGGTGGAGATTGATGGTGGCAGGCATCTGGTGGAGCAGCTTATCAAGGACTCAGATGTCATAAGACAATGACAGCGGTATCAGCAGTGTTTCTAGATTATCAAAAGTATTCTTGGCCGCAGGTGTCATGCGGCGTGTTCCGTTCATTGGGTGACATTCGAAGCATGGTGGAGTTGGCGATCACAGAGGCCCAGATGGTGGAGATGAATGTGGAGTATTTTAATTTTAAATCATGGTGGAGATTGATGGGATTGATGATTTAAATTTTGATTTATGAAGAGAGACAAAATATTAATGGAGGGATTTTCTCAACATTAATGGAGGATTTTATCACAACATTACTGAATAGTTAATACCAATATTAATTGATGGAATTAATGATGTAATAATGAATGTTGACTGCATTAATGGAGATATGGACAGGGTGTATATATAAGAAAATGCGGTAACATGTTTTGGAGTGTGGGCTAGAAAAGATGTAGCCGCCAAGACAGAAACAAGGAAGGGGTTTTCACGTTTGCGGTAACCGGTACGATGTGAAGATGGTGCGAATGATGCAGAGTTGATGATGCCGACGATGATAGTGCCGTGTATCGAAAGTCCTCTTGGTTGCGGAGATCAAGCGGCGTGTCCCGATTGTGATGATCGGCGATACGAACAAAATGGTTTGCTCATGGTGTCAATGTTGTGTTGTAAGAAAGGCCTTCAGGTGTGATGTGTAAAAGGCCATCGGGTGTGATGTGTAATATTCTTTCGGGTGATAAAAAGCCTTCAGGTGAAATCTTCTCTCCTCTTCTGTGTTTCTGCAACGACGACTTCCGCTACGGCGCCGGGCTCCGCGCCTCAACAGTTATGACATAGTGCGACCTCTCCTATGTTCACGGAGCATGCACAGATTCTCCCAATCGCGATGCGCACAACCTCGAATGCATGACCTCATCATGCGGCCTCATATCCCTTGTTGCGACTCTCCTCTGCGCACTTATCCACCAGGCCGAGCCCCCTGCTAGCGCCGCAAGAAAACCCACCAAACCCTAATCCTAATCTCTCTATCTTCTATCCCGTGAAAAAAATTCGGCAAATTACATTTTTTTTGTTTTCTTATTTTATCAATTGTCTTATTAACTATTATATCCTAAAATAATAATATTACATTTTTGTATTTTCCCTTTGTTTAAGCGATTCGTTAATACCAAACTCCTTTCCCTTCATTGGTTCATTTTTATTTTATATCATTATCTTATTTTATTATTTCCATTATTATATCAAATATCATATCTTATCTATTATTTAATGTTAATCATTATTATATCCAATTAATAACTCAAAGTTATAATAAAAATACATTAAAAAGTAAACGTTTTATATAATAATCATTACTTTTTAATAGCAAAGATTATAATATTTTTTTATTAAATATATAAACAGATATTGTTATATCAAAATATAAATGTTCTAAAACAAATACTTATTTGAATATTTTGTTTTTATTATTATTTATCAAATATTTACATATTATTATTATTAATCAAATCACCATATATAATTATATACATGAAATATATAATTTTACGATTGATAATATATATATATATATATATAATGAAACATATAAAAAAAGTGGTTCAATTAATCCACTTTTGACTTCATAACCCTAATGTCGCGCCACACACAAAAATCAAGAAATAAATTATTATTAAATAAAAAAAGTGGTTCAATCAATCCCCTCTCCCCAAAATCATTCAGACCTTTTTATTTTATTAATAATTTATTTATTCATTTTTTTATTGCCTCAAAACATTTAAATTATATATATGTATATTCACCATTTAAGCGTTTTATTATTATAAATATATATATATATATAACTTGTTTTATTAAAATAAATATTTCAAATTACACATTTTTTACATATATATATATATATTCACACAATTAGCATTTTTTATATAAATATATATATATACACACGATGTTAGCATATATATATATAATACATTTCTTAAAAAATATATATATGTAAATAGATTACATACACACACATATATATATACATAGAATTTCAAAATTCATAATTAAAATATTTTTAGATTATCATCATTATTTATTTATTTATTTATTTTGATAAATTGATTTACATATTTATTTAGCTTGTAAAATAAATTTTTATGAACCAAATATTATTTTATTAAAACCAATTTTATTAAATTTCTAACTTTAACATAATATTTATTTTAGTTTTAAATGAAATAATGATCATAACAAATTCATTCCATGTTAGTAAATATTTTTGAACACTTAATTTTTATTAATCTTTTATTAAGCTTTTATCTTTTTAAATAAATAAATATATATATATATATCTGTGTGACAAAGATTAATTCAAAACATTATTTATAATAAAACAACATTCTTAATTATTTTAGTTATTTGAAAAACTTCTTTGAAAATATATTTGATGTTGTCGCGTATTAAAAACATGGCATTTTTTATAAATTAAAGTATTCATAAATTTTCATTTAGAAAAAGCTGCATTTTATAGTTTATTTATAACATTATTCATTTTAAATTATAATTTATTTAAACATGTTTTTTTTCTAAAACTCGGGGCGTTACAATATCCCCCCTTAACAGAATTTGATCCTCACAATTCGATCGCCGGACTAAAACTAATTCTGAATTTCCATCTTTAGAATTTAGAAAACTAATACCACTAGATTCCAAGATACTAACGTTAAATGACAACATCTATTTCCAAAGTTTTCTAGACTGTTCCTCTGATACCAAGTGTAAGGACCCATCCTTAGACATGATAAATTATAGAATCATATTCTAGAATAGGTTATGAAAATAGATACACGCCTACAAAAAAACATCTAAGTTACATCTAGAAAATTAAAACAATGTGAATGTTCAGCTCCACATCCGCACGCTACAACAAAGATGAAAATCTATGTAAACCTGTGAAAAACATTTTGAAAACATAGGGTGAGCACAAAAGATTCTCAGTAAGAGGTTTAAAAAAACCTTCGATAATTAATCTTTGAAAAATGGTGTATAAACAATTCGAAATACCATTTTTAATATATCATTTGAAATTAATTACGGTATCAAAATACTAGTTCAATTTTTAGAGGATACTTACTGTTATAATTGTTCAAATAAACTCCAGTGTTTTTATGAAAACATTAGGAATGATTTTGAAAACAAAATAATTAATTCTAAGAGCTCGACTAATTACAGGTCGTGATGGGTCCACACCCAATCCCTTTTTGTCTACCACACTCGAGTGTCGGGTTTTCCGAATTTTTTGTTAATCTTGCATTAAATATGTATACATTTTCACAGGTTTTTCATATATTAAAAATTGTAAACCACATTTGATATATAAGTAATTAATATACATATTCGTACGTATATATATATACTTTTATAAGAATTCATCTGCTTGTTCTGAAGTAGTCGATTTACACAACGACATCTCTTTGCACGATTTATCGTACATATTTTCCCCATTAACGAAAAATTATTTTAAAATTCATTTATACTAACACTTTGATAATAAATCATGCATACATATATATTTATTCGATACAATTTGTATAAATATTTTACATACAAGATTAGTAAAACCGATGCGCATGACATGTCATTAATAAAAAATAATTTTCATCCCTTATATGAAATTTATGAGCCCATTATAATTCGATGATTGTCGACGATTAACATAATAGCAAGGCCATGTATCTATGCAAATGAAATGAACATAATGACGATAAAACATGTTGATATTTTATGTGTGTATTTTCAGAAACATGATGATAAACTGAAATAAAATTGAAAAAATGATAAACATCATTAAATTCATATATATATATAAACATATATATATATATATATACATGTATAAACATTTAAAACAACATAACATGAATATTTAGAATAAAATTACAAATTAAAATAATATTTTCACCCTCTTAAAATTTTGAAAAATCAAATAAATACAAAACCAACAAATATAATTAATATTTTTCTTGGTTTTGAAGTATAAATATATATATATATATATATGTATATACCATGGTATATAAAAATAGGTTCTACTTAATGAAATTAAATCATAAAACACTCTTTGGAAACTTTTAAAAGAGGCATTGTAATCTATGTATATAAATATTTATATTTAGATTTATATATTAAATGTTTATAAAATAGATTTAATTGAAAATAGACCTTTACTTAATCTCCTGGAATAAAAACATGAGGCGAGGTGACATTCAATCAATTAAAGGAGGATTGAAAATGGCATCATGTGTGCAGGAAGTGAAGAATTACATGATAGAAATACTGTTATATATAATCTTTAGAAACTCAAAGGATACGCATGATGTGCAAGCTGCGAGACTGTTGCATATAGAGAATTCCAACCGCACAATTGACATATAAAATATATAATGGCTAGCATGAAATCACATAACAACATCAAATTGATAGAAACTAAAAAAATTGCACATCAATAACAGAATAGAAAAATTGAAAAAACAAGATAAAAATTAGTCAATGTAAACAGTGTGAACCAGATTCATCGCCAGGATTTGGAAAGGAAAGGAAAACAGAAAAATCCAAAACACTACATGTATATTTGAAGACCACAACCCTACCTAAGATCTAGACTAGAAGAACCATAATCGTGATCTGACCATGAACTCAACTGAAAACAAATCATCCTTCGATGCTCAGCCTCGGCTCGTACTCCTCGCGCACCCCATCTCCAGACAAAACCTAAGGGCTAACCAGCTTCGCGCTCCCCTTTGACTCATGATGACACAGCACGACCTCACCTATGTTCGCAGACCATGCCCAGATGCACCCCATCGCGATGCGCACAACCTCGGAAGCTCGGCATCGCCACGCTGCCTCGGATCCCTTTCTGCGACTCTCCCCTAAACACTCATCTTGCAGGTCGAGCCCCCTACTAGCGCCGCAAGAAAACCCCCCAAACCCTAATCCTAATCTCTCTATCCTCTATCCCGTGAAATAAAATTCTTCATATTACTTTTTTTAGTTTTCATATTTTATCAATTATATATAAAATAATAGTATTACAATTTTGACATTTCCCTTTGTATAAGGAACCCATAAATACCCAACTCCTTTCCCTTCTTTGGTTCATTTTTATATTATATCATTATCCTATTTTATTATTGTCATTCTTATATCAAATATCAAATATCATATCTTATCTATTATTTAATGTTAATTATTATTATATCCAATTAATAAGTCAAAGATATAATAACAATACCTTAAAAATTAATGGTTTTATATAATAATCATTACTTTTTAAAAGCAATGAGTATAATATTTTTATTTATTAAATTTATAAACATATTTTGTTTTATCATAATATAATTGCATTAAAAAAATACTTATGTAAGTAAAATGTTTTTATTATTATTTAGAAAATATTTTCATATTATTATTATTAAAAATATAACCACATATAATTATATACATGTAATATATAATATCACGATTTATAATATATATATATATATATAATGAATCATATAAAAAAAGTGGTTCAATGAAGCCACTTTTGACTTCTTAATCCCAATGTCATGCCACACACACAAATCATGAAATATATTATTATTAAATAATAAAAATTGGTTCAATTAATCCCCTCTCTCCAAAATCATTCACGCCTCTTTTTTTAATAATAACTTTTTTATTCATTTTTTATTGCCTCAAAACAATTAAAATATATATATATATATAATCACCATTTTAGCGTTTTTTTAATATGAATATATATTTATATAATTTTTTATTAAAATAAATATTTCAAATTACACATTTTTTACACACATATATATATATATTCACACTTATACCATTTTATATATATATATATACCATGTTAGCATTTATATATATATATAAATATAAAAATAAAATACATTGCTAAATATATTTTTATATGTAAATATATAACATACACATACATATATATATACATAGAATTTCAAAATTAATAATTACTATATTATTAGATAATCATCATTATTTATTTATTTATTTATTTTGATAAATTGATTTATATATTTATTTGGCTTGTAATACAAATTTTTATGAACCAAAAAATATTTTATTAAAAAAAGTTTTATTAAATTTCGTAGTTTAACATAATATTTATTTTAGTTTAAAAAGAAATAATGATCTTAACAAATTCATTGCATGTTATTAAATATTTTTGAACACTTAATTTTTATTAATTTATTTATTCTTTTATCTATGTAAATATATATATATATATACATGACTTGGATTAATTCAAAACATAATTTATCATAAAGCCACATACTTCATTATTTCATTTAGTAGAACAATTTCTTTGAAAATATATTTGATGTTATCGCTTATTTAAATCATGTCAGTTTTTTTAAAATAAATGTTTTCACAAATTTTCATTTAGAAATATCATTATTTTATAGTTTAATTATAACATTACTCATTTTAAAATATAAATTATTTAAAAAAATTTATTTTTTATTTTCTTTCTGAAACTCGGGGCATTACAAAAAATTTTGCACTAGAAAATTAATTTTAATTGTTTTTGTGGATGATATATTTTTGAATGGGGATGAAGAAAAGTTTTGTGAATAATTTTTTGAGGAGATGAAATAGAAAATTCAATTATCATTGTTGAGTGAATAAACAATCATCACTATCTTAAACTTTAAAGAAATGTTACATTTTTTATATAAAGAATGTTATACCAAGGAATTGTTAATGATGTTTGTAATGGATGGATCAAAATAAGATTCATCTCTGATTTCAGTGAGCACAATGTTGAACAAAGATGGATTCAGAATATGTGTGAATCAGAATGATTTTTTGGAAGATGATAGGAAGTCTTATTTACCTTACACCTTCATGGCATGATATTTTTTATCATGTGACTTTATGTTCAATGTATCAATGAAATCATAAATAATCACATATGTTGGTAGAAAAGCGGATTCAGAGAAATTTCAAGTGGACAACCTCACATGGGTTGTTATAAAAAATGAATAGTGAGTTAATGAGTAATGGATAAAGTGATGATGATTGGGATGATGAATATAGTGAAAGAAAATCAATATCAGGAGGAACCTGTTTTATAGGTGAATATTGTGTGTGTTGTCATAGTAAGAATCAATGTTTGGTAAGTTTGAGCACAACCAATTATCAATATATGGACGTTACTCAATCATTTACTGTAATGATATGGATGAATATTAAAATAGGATATATTAAAGTAATATTTTTTTAAACCATTGTTTACCCTTTATGATAATAATAATGAAATTGATATCCTAAGGAATCTATTCCAACACTCAGGATCAATACACATTAATATAAAATTTCACATCATAAATGAAATAGTTATTTCTGAAGTTTTTTTCTAGAATACACATAAAAAAAGTACGAAAATGCTGATATGATTACAATAAGAAATTTATAAGGAATGGTTATTCAAATTCAGGCTACTAGTCTATGATCATCCTCCTCCCATGTCTACCTAATCCTCATAAGAAAGATCCCATGCCGTGCTTTTGATTATGTTGGCAAATAGGGAGAGTAATATTTAAATTTTTTGTAAGATGGTTATTAATGGTTTTTATTTATGAATATGAATCTAGGGTAATTATATAATGGGGGAGGAATAAAATGAAATATTAGAGAGAAAATTAAACGTGAGAAAGATAAAGATATAATTAATGTGAGATTTTCAGTATGGGGAGTTTATCACTACATGGTCATAAAATGTTTACACCACTGAGGGATGAATACCCTTCAAATATATTACTTTATATAGTTGTGTAGTGTTTGGAAAATATCGTTTGAGAAAAGATATGATTTTATAAAAGTCAAAAACATGACTTGTGGATAAATCATGGGTGTTGGGAAAGTAGTCTAAAAAAAGTTTTTCAATAATTACAAAAGGGTGACTCAAGAACATTGTTGTGTTTTTTATTTAACAATGTTTCTTTTAAATATTAATTTTTTGTGTTTTTTTGATATACATGAATATATATGTTGTAGGGTCTAATGATGTTATAATTCTTAATGAATGTTTCTTTGTTTGCATGAATTTGTAGAGATTAAAAGATGTTACTGATGATTGTTTTGTTGGTGAATTATCTTGAAACATTATATTTTTGATGTGTAGGATTTTAGAATGTTTCTCACACATTAAAAAAATATATCATACTATGGTTTTAAGATCCTACTGTACTCACAAATCATGAAATGTTTCATAATAAAACCTATAGATGAAATGGTGATGAGGATTGAGGTTTTTCACTAAGAAAAATTCTGAGAAAATATTTATCCTGATATCAGAGAAAATTGCAACCTAATTAAAAAAAATCTTCAACCTCATTTATTAGAATAACAGAACATAATTTCTAGGAAAAATAGAACCCAATTTAATAGAATACAAGAAACTCAAATCAGAGAAAATATATATAACCAGGTTTTTGAAAATTTAAAAAATTGATTTCTATGAAAACACGAACCTTTTTTCAGTGAAAACTAAAACATGATTTCTGAAAAATCTGGAAATTGATATTGGAGATAAATGGAAACTGATTTAAAGGAATACTAGATCCTGATTTCTAAATAACACAGAAATTAATATATGAGAAAACTCAAAATTAATATCAGATAAAACGAAAACCATATTTCTAAATAATCTAGAACCTTATTTTTGAGAAACCACGAATATGATTTCAATGAAAACTAAAACCAAAATTTAGAAAAATCCAAAACCTGTTTTCTATGATAACTAGAACATGATGTCTTGGAAAACCGGAACTAATATCATCACATTATGGAACCTAATTTCTAATAAAACTAGAACCTGATTTTTGAGAAAAGCATATAATGATTTATGAGAAAACCAGAACCTGATTTCTAATCAATCAGGAATGCAATTTCTAAGAAAACTATAACATAATATCTGAACAAACTGGAACATAAAATTTAAACAATTGAAAACCTGATTTCTGATCATGGTAATGATAAAATAAGAACCACAATTCTGAGAATGCTTCTTGAAAAATCAAAATACACATTCATCATTATAATACGATAATTTCAACATATATGAAATATCAGAGAAATTAAATGAGGTTTGAAGAATTCAAATATTGAACACTAAATAAGATTGATTTTTTTTGTTTTTGAGATTTTAAGAAGTGGGAAGGATTTTCATGTTTTTGGCCCTTGATTTCTGAGTTGCCTATAAAAATGGGCACATATCATTCTCTTAGTTTGTAACTTTTACACAACATGAAAATCCGGAGTGCTGGAGAATTCAATATGAAAGGTTCCAACCAAATTGAAGAAGATTTACATGACTATTTGATGAATTGAAAAATAGGAACCATATTTAACGTATTGAGAATATTAAACATAGCCAAATCGGACTGAGGTTTCTGACAAAGCATTTGTGGAGTATATTCAGCTGTGTTTTTATTCTTGTCTTCGTCTCAATTGTAATTTATGGAAACATTGTAAACTGACGAGATTAAATATAATCATTCTTTTTAGGAGATAGACAATTTCAAACAAGATATTACAAAAGTTGTATTCACTTTTTCTTTATATTGTATTTCTGTAGACCCAAGTGTTTGGCGATGGAAAGGACGTAGGATCGCCCATTTAGGCCGAACCTTGTAGACCGAGTGAGCCATACTTTCTTTACTATTATTGCATTATTAAGTATCTTCTAAAGAATGATAATGAAATAAATATTAATAGGTTTTTTGGTGTTAATATTCTTAATGTTTTGAAACTTTTAAAATGTGAACAACTAATTCAACCCCCCCCCCCCCCCCGTTTATATTCAATCCATGGATCAATAGAATGCATTGTTTCCATGGAATTTACACTATGGTACCATTGGATAGGAGTTGTGTGCATGTGTACAAGTATTCAAAAAAATTGCTCCCACTTTTGGAGGAATCCATTCAGTGCTAGTTGACATCCCATGTGATTTTGGCGTGGGGATTAGGATAGTCATGGAACATGCCCTAGGATACGGGTCTTGATATTGATGATGATTCCA
Organism: Viscum album; assembly: GCA_963277665.1. Lineage (NCBI taxonomy): Eukaryota > Viridiplantae > Streptophyta > Magnoliopsida > Santalales > Viscaceae > Viscum > Viscum album. The sequence continues at coordinate 350,170,934 of OY728152.1, read as the reverse complement.
TCAGAACAAGGTTGAATCATATTTAAAGATGTTAATAATTCTTAGATAATTTAAATGGGGTATTAGGGTAATGATTGTAGTCGGTTTCATATATATTTTTTATTTTTTATCTCTAATTTAATTTATGTTGATAATTTTGGTGTTTTTTATAAATGTAATGAAAACAATGATATCAGAAAATTCATGTTTTCATGCTGATGGTCCAGAATTATCTTGGTTTAGTGATAACCACATTATATAAGGATTTAATCCATATAAATGTTGGTGATTAATTTATTGGTTATTCCGTAGATGATAATAATGAATTAGATGATAATTTTTGAGGATAAATGATTATGTTAATTTCTATTGTGTTATAAATAATTTTGGAAGTCCTTTATATTTCACATGAATATTAGTTGTAGAAATCGATTGCGAAATAAATTATTATTGGAAAAACTAATTATAAATTCTTAAAATTAGAAAATTTACACTTCATGGATCAATATTAGATGTGTGGAGGCTGTAAAACACACCATGATCAATGTATGTTTGATATGATGACTTCCACTGTGATTTTTCGGCAGTAATCTTATTGGGATTATATAATATAATTAATTTCAATTTTTATAATAAATTTTTATGGATGTTAGTATTAAGTATAGGTGTATATAAGGGTCAAATTAAAAATCATTTTGCAGTGTTTCAGCAAGTGGATTACATCTGTTATATATTATAATTTAAGGAATATTGAAACTAAATGACATTATAATTATGGTGATTTTGGATTTTAATGAATATTAAAAATAAATTAATTTAGAATGCTGATTAAATTTATATAGTTTATAAAAAAATTAATTTAATTTTAACGTTTATGATAGGATCTCATGAGGATATCATATCATGGATGACCTTGGGGGTGTTTTCATGTCGGTGTTAATTGGAAAATTACTTGTTTTATGTATCTGTCCATGTATTTATTTGAGATTGTTTCTTAATTAGTATTTTTATTTTTGAGTGACATCAAGATTATATCTGTTGACATGTTATATAGAAAATGTAATTTCAATATATTATTGGGATAATATCCTGTATAACAATTAGTAATCATTGGAAGAATGGTAGGACCCCAATATTTTAATACATATGTTTATCAAATAAATTTTGTTCCTTCGATGACTTTATTTATAATAAATACTATGTTTAAATGAATCGTGATATAATATTAATGATTTATTATTTAATATGACAATTATAACCCTGTAACTAAATTTAATGGAATAAATAGTATTAAAACCTTTGTTTTATATATATATTTGTTTTAATAAATACAAATTTATTGATAAATTATTAGTAAATTATCACTCTGTTTTTAGTATTGTAAAATTATTCTTCAAAACTAAATTTTCATCTAAAAAATTATTATTATTTATTCTAGTGAGAATATAATATGTTTTTTTGAACAATTATAATTTTATTAATTAAATTAATATCAATTTAAAACTATTATATTATAATTATATTTGGATTAATTATTGATAATTTTATGAAAACATTGATTTTCCACTGAATAATGGAAATTGTTTTTTTATGAAAATTGTATTTTTATAAAATAAAAATATTCCATTTATTTAATAAATGGTAAAAAAGTAATATTAATTAAATTATTTTTAAAATAATCTAATTAAATTTACTGGAATCATTTTTATATTACAATTTAGTTAAAAAAACTAAATTTTACATAAATGGGTAATTTTCTAGAAAAACAATTAATATACGTACACTATATCATTATATTAATAAATTAAATTTGTATCTATTAGTGAATAATTTTAAAAATATTTATATATTATATAATATATATAAATTTTAATATAAATTTTGTTTTTATTTGGAATGAGAAATTAATTAACCATGTTTTTTGGTTAAAATGAATTTCCCTAATATGTGATTTTCTTCGCGTGTTTCATGATTATTTTAAAATTAATATTATATATTAAAAGTTTAAAATTTGAAAAAATTGATTTAATATTTTTAATAATTTGGTTTGGTTTTGGTTAATATTACCTTTTTATTTTTGTGACATATGAATTGTTACCATGGAACAATATATTATCCTAGTAAATAAAAAATGAGGATAATCAATGATAATAATAAATTAAAAGGGAATATTTTTTCATCCTAAATAATATTTTTTAAATTTAACTAACCTTGTGTACCCATATGAATTATATTTAATTGGTATATTTATTTTATTCCAATAAAATTACGCATATAATATTTAAATAATTGGAGGTTACAAATATTCAATCTAATTTTTTACATATCTCTTTTGTGTCTACACGGGTTGAAAAGCATGATATTAATTAATATAAGTGTAAATTCTTATATTAGTGAATTTATCTTGAGTAATTAAATTTATTTACAATTTTTACTAAATATATAATAAACATAAATTCTTATGAAAAAATAATTTATAATTTACCTAAATAATAACATATATTTAAATAATGATTTAAAAAATATTAAAAATAAGTTAATTTTAATTATTAAATGTGTTTAATTAATATTTTATAAGAATATTAACTATAGGTTTAATTTAAATTAGTAATATTTCAATTCCATCATATTATTTACACAATCAAAGTTAAATTAAATCAATATTTTCTAAATTGACAATAATGATATTTTGTAAAAATAATACATTATGATATTTCATAAAAATGCTAAAAATGATAAAATAGGACAATGGGGATATTATTGGGAGAAAAAGATCATCAAATACCCATTTATAGTCTTTTTGTAACATTTTCTTGAGAATTATTATCATTTATTAATGTTTTATAAAATTCAAATAGTACCCCTCTCCTTAATTAAATAATGGTACCCATACAATATTTTCATCACAACAATTTGAGGATTCTATATGGGCCAAACACTTTCATGTTTTATTTTATAATCATGTAGAAACATAAGATATGTGTTCTATAGAAGAAACTATTTCTTCCAAATCCATTTTTAATAAAAATATTTTATATTATGTTTTTACTAATTTATTTTAATTATATAATTTAATTTATACCCACGATATAATTTTATGTAATTGTTCAAAATTAATCCCATTTACCATTTTTAAATGATTTTCACTTTTTGATTTATTTTAACAATATTTATACTGATTATTTCCTTCTTACTAATATAGAATTAAATAAATTTTCCACCACTATGAAAAATAAATGATTTAATGAATCCTTTTAATGTTTCGATGGGTATAATAATATTCAATTTTCCAATAATATTTTTGAAATTTCTAGATTTTAATTAATTGATTTAGAAATGGAAATTTTATTTTCGTCATGATATTTTTATTGATATGTTAGTGGTATTAATACTAATCAATTACAAAAACCCTTGATTCATCAAATGATTTACTATGGATATTCTCAAATTATTCCATCCTTACTCATTCCAAATTTGATTTATTTTTAGTATAATAACATTGTTTCAAAATTATTCCTCTTCCATGTGTTATAGTAGGATTAAATTGTGGAATCATTCTAAAACCCTTTTATCAATAATTTGTTATGTTATAATGAACTATTTATAAGACCCATTTTTGTTCATTGGTTCTGATATAATGAATGGTCTATAATATTCTAGAACATATATTTATGGTTTTAATAATGTGATAGAGGTTACATAATAACCAATGGGTATGGTAATGTTTTATCTAGGGATATTGGCTACATTATAACCAAGGATAATGTTTATGTTAAAACATAAAATGGTTATTAAATTATTAACCAGGATGGATGTGACATGTTTGTAACTATAATTCATTGATTAATGATTTATATATCATGGGAAAAATAGTGATTTAATGGGGAGAAATCTAAGTTTGGTAAATTATTTCTTCCAATATAATAGTCACTGAAGTACACCTTGACTACAATGATTGTTTGAGGAGTGAACACATTCCACTATGATTTTCATTGAAATGATACTTGAATAATACAGAAATTATTTTCTATTCATATTTTTATTCCACTAACAAATGTATTATTCTAATAAAATTATCTAAATGGAAACATTCATTCATTATATTATGATTTATGTCTTATGAACATCAATGATTAAATTCCCTGACACCCGATATTGATATATTATATGTCTGGTAGGATTGTCAAATGTTATACTCATGTTTTATATGATTATGTTCATGGAATTATTGTGTTATAATTGATACATCTCTTTTTTATCCTTTATGAGAATATGGATCCAACCTTACATATGTTTTTTCCAGGTTATGATGACATGTACTATGTATTTCAAATTAGGGTGCTAGGAATAATGAAGACATGTACTATGTATTTCATATGTTTTTATGTAATGAATTTTCATATAATATTATCTATATATATATATGGTAAGTAGTGGTCTTTATAGATTATATTTGAGAAAATTTTATTTAAAAATTTGAAAGTATGATGACATAAATATAGTGACAACTCTTGGGTTACATAAAAGCATTGGAAAAACATCCTAATGATTTTTTAATTATCATGGATAAACAAGACTAAACATAAGGTGTAATATATTAAAAAGGACATCTCATGTTTTATAAATTCAATAAATTATTTTTCTAGAGTCCCCTCTTGGACTATTATTAATTACACTATGTTTTTAGGTTTCCGTAAATGGATGGAACCAAGAGGATTCATTTTAATATAGGAAGAAAATGGAATCATTGTCCACATGAGAATCCTAATGAAAAGATAGAATGAATTTGATACTTTATTATTATAACTAATCTTTTATCCCAATATATGAATAACAACTTCTAGTATAATAAACTATTGGACTCACCAAATAATGTATCGACAGTGTTCACTGAGATCTCAATTGGTGGATAGTATAACATAAAGAACATTTATCATTTGATATATAGAGATAATGGTAATAATAACTAAAATGAACGTCTCAATGGAATAATAAGATATATTCTATGTGGAAATGAAGTGCATACATAAATTAATTTACATAGAAAAATGAATAGGTCAATAGATATAAATGAATAAATTTCTAAGGAACCATTTATAGTTTAATGTCTTATATTTGGGGAATAGGGGAGTTATTTGATCAAATTACCCAATCCAATGATTCACTCCTAGACCAATGAAGGACCAATGAAGTGAATGGATATAATTTTTTATGTATTCCCAATACAGAATTATGTTTTTAAGTCCTATTTTAATTTAATATTAAATATATAGATCATGAAAAATCTAAAGATAGTTGGAAAACATAATTTGGAAAACATATGTTTAGTTTGGATAATGTGATTATTGAAATTTGGAAGATGGTATTACTGAAAATGAGATTGATTATTTGATTAAATAGTTATTTAATTCATCTATTAGGATGTTTATTTCATTTATATATTTATGTAACATATTCAATAGTTATTTAAATAACTTGATGAATAAGTATTTTATTAAATTATGGACAAATAAATGTTTTAACTTGAGTTTAACATAAATTTTATGGATGCAATCATTGTTTTAAAATTTTAATGATGATCATAAGATTAGTGAAATGAAAAGCATGTTTTAGGGTTTTATTTAATGGGATCTATATGTGATTTGAATCATTCACCAGTTATTATATAGAATATAAAATTGATCTTTAAATGACCCTTCATGGTAGGTATACAATTTGGTGTCATGTTAATTATGTTATGTGGTATTTTTGGATATAGATAATATTTATTATTAAAAATTGATGCAATGAAAAAGTGGAATTTTTAGAGAAATATATGTTCATGTTATGGATTTCCTTTCTAGTAAGTAAAAAAATTTGATTCATATTCTTTTAGTCAAATTCACTTCATTAACATATAATATTAAGATTTATATTCATATTAAATGTTCTTTCAGTGATTTTTCATAGGGTTGATTTTAATGTAACCATAATTTTTATTATGTGATTTTTTTTTGATTTTTTTTGGAATAATAAAAATACATTTGTCATGACATAAGTTGAATTTTATGATATCATCTTGAGTTTATTAAATTTTCTAATTTTGAGGTTATTGAGATGATTATGAATATATTAATTAATATATATTTTTATTAATATGGTTGTCTTTTATTTTAGTAATTATCTTGTTCATTAAATATATTATATTGGTTACTTCCAATATATTTCAGAAATATCTTGATATACTTTTTTTATCTATTAAATGTTTAGTTTATCCTTTCAGGCATGAAACAGTCATCTCAAATACCCATTTATTAGAAAAGTATATTATATTATGGTAGAAATTTATCAAAAAATTTATTATAGAATTAAATTAATTATATTTCATTTTAATAATAGTCAAGATAGTAGAGTAATGCTTCCACTCTAGAAAAACTTTTTTAGCAAAATTCTATTTTCTATTACCTTCAATTCCAATAAATTTATTGTCTTTTCATCCCTTAATGATTCATTGTTTTGGGGTTGTTAACATTATCTAGCCCACATTATTTATAATCCTCTATTAGTCCTTTTATTTCAATTAATTATTCCATGTAAATATTTTCACTTTTAATTTAATTTCTTCTTTTTTGAAATCCCAGTTTCGTGATGACATTCAAATTTTATTTTCCCTCTTTAAAAGAGGATGTTTTATTAAGCATTATTATAATTCCGGTTTCTACAAAAAAATCAAAAAAAATTAAACCATTTATTATTCAGTATAGTTTCAAATTACGAGGATTAAATTTATTAGTGGGGGATGTAACGACCTGTGAATTTATGAAATAATATATTCAAAAATACTTTTTATGTATTAGATGGCTTGTGTTCCACACAACATATAATTTAAATTAACCTTGATATACTATTAAAATATCATCATTTTTCATGGAAATTAAAACCAAATTGTTAAATTTCTATGTATGAACAAGATTAACTAAATTATTAAATTTATATAGTTTTCATGATAAATATAAATTTATTGGTATTTTTTAATTAAATAAAAAATAAATTTTTAGTAATGTCATTATATTCCTCTAAATTAATTTATCTTCAAAAAATGTATTTTTTTTGTGAGAAAATATTTTGATAAAAATCATGATCATTTATAATTTTTTATTATAAAAAAGTACATTCAAATAATAAATCTACAATTATTTTATGATGAATTCTTGAAAATTTTCAAAAAGTTTTTTTTGAATAGGGTATAATACATCTTACCATTCTAATATTTATTTTTTGTTTTAGGTATCTACAAAGGCCCATTTTATATAAAAATGGTTTCAATGTAAATTTATTTATTATATATTATAATTAATTTAATTATGTTAATTACATTAAATTTTGTTATCGAAGTTTCAATAAGGTCAATTTTATACATGGAAGAACATTTTTCTGAAAAATTGTTTTTATCAACACAGTGTATTGATATCATAATATATTAAAATATTCACTATTGATGAATTATTTTAATTAAATTTATATATTAATTATTTTTTGACCATTAATTTAACATTTATTTAGGCAGAAGATAGTAATAAACCATTTTTATGCATATATTATTTTAATTCTGAAAAGTTGTTTTAATAATATGTTGCATCCTTATTTTAAAATTAATTTCTGCCACTAATTGATATTGAGTTTTATAAAATCGATCCTGTTTTTGGAATCTAATTTTCATTTATGTTAAATATTCCACTTTTAATTTTGGTTATTGTGAAGATTAAGGATGGTAAATTTTATCAACAAGATAAATGGAAAATGAAGATAATCTAGGATAAAATCAAATGGTAAGACAATAGATTTTCATCATAATTATTACTAGGTGAAGTTAATTATTCCCTAATAACCTTTTTATTGGACACTTGTCAATGAAAATGACATATGTAATATTGAAATCAATGAATTTTTCAAAATTTCACTCTCTCGGTTTTAAATATATCTTATGTGTCCACATGGGGACAAATAATTGTTATAAATGAAACATGGTGACTATTTTTAGAAAAAGGAATTTTTTCATGATATTAATTTATTTATATTTTTTAATAATTATTAATAGACCTTATATTCTTATCCAAGAGTAATGTTTTATTTCCAAAATTAATAAATATATATTTATTTATTAATTTTAAATATATTAAAAATAATATAATTTTATTGATTTAGTTTATTTCATAAATTTAGTAGATTAATATGAAATTTTAGTTACATGATAATGAATTATAATCTAATTCCAACATTTTCAATATGTATGTTAATTATTATTATATAATTATTGTTTAAATTGGATATATTGATATATTATAATAATAATTTATTATTACATTGCATAAAAATCAATGAACTGTTAAAATAGGACAATGAGTATAAAATATAAAATAAAAATTCTTCTAATACCCATTTATACGTCATTTTAAACAAATTTTAATTATAATGTCTTTTATATTTGATAATATTTTATGAAATTTCAAGGGAGCCCCTCACCATAATAATAAAAGGGAATATCACCCCCTGTCAGTTTTCACATAACATTGTTCCTTATAGATTGATTTATCTTATCAACGATTAATTATACAATCCATTTGATACATTTATAGGTCATGATATTCCGAAAAGATCAACCATGTAATCCTTAATAGGATATCAAAAAAAGTTATTTAAATGAAGCAGTAATCATCTCAAAAAATAAATTTTTTAACTATTCATTTACATCATCTAAATGTGTTATGAACTTTCTAAAATGAAAAAATATGTTCATAAAATAAAATAAAATAATAATATTATTTTGAAACTACATTTATTCAACCTATTTTTGTTAAATGGGATGTGAAATATGGATCCTGCGTATGTACGACATTCCGTCTCCACATAGCAATACAGTTCATTTCACATCATAATATTTTATGGATTTTTATTATGATGTGTGTAATGATATTATATAATAATTATAAAATATGTATAATTCAGAAATGATAATATATTATCTACCATATACACATCAAGACCTTTGGAAAATTAAAATGTTATTCACATAAACACATAAAATATCACCTCCACCAAAGTGATTAGTTTTTCATTTGTGTTTTAAATGTACTGAAGAAATGATTGATTTAATTAATATATATGATATATATTATAAATATGGTATATTAATGATTATATAATATATATTTAATTTTTAGCATTCTCTCATTCCATCCATCAAAAAAATGAAATTAATGTTCATGTATATGTATGACCATCCATCGTCATGAACATTATTGTAAATTTTTATTTATATACATTAATTAATGAATATAAAAAGGTACATAATTACTATATATGATATTTTTATAATTTTTAAAATTCTATAAATTATCGAACCATAATCAATATAATTGGACCAAACATACCCAATAAAAAAACATTAAAAATAAACCAGATATCAAAGCAACAATGATTTCAAAAATGAATTCATAAAATATATGTGATAAGAGGATACATTTATACAATATATCAAATAATATATATTACTAGTGTTATTTAATATTTTTTTAATAAATTTATATTTATTATGAATGATATAATAACATGTACGAATGAATTTTACCCTAATGCAAGTGATTATCATCTCACTATTGATTCTATGGGACACAAGACTTATAAACAATTTTTTCATTTCTCTGGTGTATATATATAACATTAATGTATTTTATGTTGATTTTTATGATTTCTTATTTTGTTATTTACAAATATGTATAATGTTAATAAATTTAATAAATTTATTATTAAAATTATAAAAAATATTTAATGGTTTAATATCACAATATCGTTGTTTATAGAGATTATTTATGATTTTGTTTATGATAATGAAATATTCTAATATACCTCTCATGAACTCATGAAATTTCAAATTCTCAAGTTATTTCAGGAAATTTAATTTTTCTCCATTAATTCTCCTGAACTTTTTTACTCAACATTCCTAAAATATTTTATAAAATAAATTGCATATAATATCTATATTTGGTAAAAAACCATTTTCATCAATATTTTCATTTTATAACAAATGTATTATGGATGGATTTTACTATTTTTATATTATTTTTTTGATTATTTTATATAAATTTTTTACCTTAAAAATATTTCGAATGTAACCCTCTTATCCTTTTCCAAATGAATTACTTATTTAATTTTTTATAAAATATAAAAGGAAGGATTTATTTTAATTTATACTAAATGATGGTAATTTACCTCCCATCATGAACCATCAATTCATTGAAGATATTTTTTAAATTTTACAAGGTTATTTTAAATTAAATTTTACCCACAATTGTTTTTATATTTTTTATATTTTAAGCAAGTGATTTCAAAATTTAAATCGTACATTCCACAATAATTAGTTAAAGATCATTTAATAGTGTTTCTATTAATCAAAGACAAAAAAATTGATTTAATTTTTTATTTACTATAGATTTGATCAATGGATACCATCAATATTCCTTATTTTGATGGTTTATGTCTATGATGATAATATTTTTATGAAACTGGTTCATTTTTGTAATGACCTACCAATTATCATTAGATTGAGAGTAAAATGATTCATTAATTGGCCTCAAGGGACATCACCAAGATGCCAAAGTATGGAATAAATTCACAAGGGTATAAAATAAAAGTTGGGGTACAATTTACCCTTTATAAAATAACTCGTAAACCAACGAAGCATTAACAAACATTCACTATATGATGCATGTACAAATGAATGACAACTAAACAACATCATATATTTAAAACCACATCTTGTACACAATAGAGGAATTCCAAAGCAAGCATCAATGTACACAACGGATGAATAACTCAAGACTCCCAAAAGACAGCACAAATCTATGCTCCACAAACTCCATGCTCCACAACATCTCCCAAGAATCACCACGAGCCACTAAAAATAAGATGCTTTACCTTTACCTGTATCCCAGAACACGACATCTGCAAAATAACCAATGTTCCAATGCAGGGGTGTGTATAAAACCTAGTAGGTTTCCTAAATGACTTCCTTACTCATGCCACTAGAATAGAATAGTTAGAAAATTTTATATTACAATAGTTAATATAATTTTTTGTCACAAAATTAGTTTATAAGTAAATATAAACAAGTTCCCAAACCATTTATAACAATAGTTTACAAGTGCAATTGAAACCATGTTTTCAAACAAGTTGTTTTCCCAGAAAAATAACTAAACAGGATTAAGAACCATTTTCACAAAATTCCATTTTTGGCATACCAAACCCTTTCCCAAAATCCTATTTTTGGCATAACCAAAAATTTTACAAACCCAAGAAACCAACCATGCATTATAAATTATGATAGTTCCATACTCATGAGTGGTTTCACGTCAATATACCATGTCATCACACAGTAATTGTTTCCTATTTACCATTATGCCTTTGACACCAATAAAAATGTCATATTTCAACCAAGCCTTATACATATTGTTAAAATGTGCCATTAAACGTTTGGCACTGAGCACGATCTCATATTTCTTCCAAGCCTCATATTTATAGTTACCATATGCCATTAAAGCTTTGGTATTGAGAACAAGGTCATATTTCAACCATGCATCATACATGCAACAATAACTCACACCACATATGCCCATAAATCATGCCCAAACAACCTTTCAATAAAAACAAAATTTTATTGAAATCCTTTCCCATCAAAACAATTTCAGTTCCAAATTATATCAATTCCAATCCATTTCAATAAAACTCCATTATTATTTAAAACCAATTCCAGCAAAATCATTTCAATTCCAAACCATTTCAATTCCAAACCATTTCAATATAACACCCTTTTATGGAATACCAATTCCATCAAAACCATTTAAATATTAAACCATTTCAATAAAACTCCATTTTTATTGAAAACCCATTTTTCATCAAACCAATAATTTTTTTGAAAATCTATAATTTAAAATCAACATTTTAAATTCAATATTCCAAATCACATGCACTACAATTCACAAAGATTTTATAATTTCACTTAAAGAATAAATCAGTACTAAAGAAGATTAATTCTATACTTTTCACAATCAATTCCTTTCAAATAACCCAATTTGAAATGAATCCAATAAATTCTAATAAGAGGAGTCGAGATTGAAGCATCCTACCTTAAGGGTTTTGACGAAAACCACAACGAATGAAGAACGCACAAGAAATCTGGGTTGCTTCTTCAAATACCCACATTAGATCTCTTCTCCTAGAAATACCAGGACAAAATATCATCATATTTGGAATCCAAACACTTAGATATACTCATAAAAGGGCTTAGATCTGTGAAAATGATAGATTAAGAGAAGTAGATCTATGTATGTCTATGAAACCGATCATGAACGAAGTGAAATTATCACATACATCAAGAATCCGTCTTTGATTTTCCCAGAGATGCATTTGGATCACCTCCATAATGATCGGAGAACCCTCTTTGACCATAAGAGATTCAAAATCCTGAGTTAGGGATACTTAAATGAAAAAATGATCCACATAGAGGGAAAATGCGTGAGATCCACCTTTATAAGATCTCATTTAAGTGGCCACACAGTTTTCTCACATGTTCAGAAAAACCGTGTGCTAACCGTGCATTAGCCACTACCTCGACAAACCCTCCACAGACAGTTTGGATGAACGGTTAGACAAACCGTGCGTCGCTCGGGCTAAAGCAACTACCACCAAGACCAACTATGCATAGTTTTGTTGCACGGTTTAGACAAGTCCTGCACCATCAGTGCGACTTCCTTTTTGCCTCAAAACCTCATTCAAAGTTCTCCAAACTCTCCCATTCATCAACCTTAACATAAAAACAATGAAAAACATCATGTACGAGTTGAATTCCAAAAACCGGGAGTACTACACATTTCCATGGGATATAAAATGATGATAAGATGAATTTTTTATGAAAACCAAGTTTTTTCCATAGTTTATGCTATAATGAAATGATTATGAAAGTCATATATTTTAGTGGGTTCTATTATAATTATTGTTTTATGACCATATTTCACACATATTGTTTTTCATTACATGATGATTGTTACATTATAACATAGGATTGTGGTTAAATTATATCCATGAATGGTTGTTACATTATAACCAAGATTCATAGAAACATTAAAACCAAGGATAGGTGGGACCTATATCACCCTCAACCAAATTTGGTATATATTGATATCTCATGATACAAACAGGACTATAATGGGTTGTGATCCCAGTACAATAAGGGAATTTTCAGCTTTCTTTGGTTTCATTTCCCCATATTGTGAAGAAAGGTTCAAATATTGATTTGAAAATGAATGGTGCTACTTATGATGATGTTTGTGGGAGACAGTATTGATCTATAATGAAAGAGTGGTTTAAATGACCATGTTTTCAATGTAACTTGATGTATATGATTCTTCAATGGGTCATTATTTAATTTTTAGAATATTTATATATTAATATTTGAACCCCACTGTTGGTGGAGGGCTGTTTAGGGATTTGGTGGTGAGGGGTAGGTTGCAATGTTAACTCCCAGGCTTGTGATTTACGTTAATTTTCTTCCTTGCATTGTGTTCTACTGTGGAAGATCTAATCAAAATAGTATATATTAATATGTGATATCTGGGAATTAAAATTTTGGTTCTCCCTGTACACATCTTAGAAATGGATTTAATAGTGGTTCCCTAGTCATATGAGAACTAATATGCCTCATTATGAGTTATATAGTTGTGTGTTTTGGATTTAAAAGGACAAATGGATTCCTTTAAAATAGCTATTTTTAAAAGTAATTTTTTTCAATTGAATTATAATGTAATATAAATGATTTTGTGACTGGGTTTTTAAATGGTAATTCAAAATGAGAATTTATTTGTCTAAATATGTTTTTTAATTGATTTGGATAAGGTCCAATCATGAGTAATATGAAATGTTTTTCCATATAAAAATAGTTTTAAAATATAATTTTGAATTCATTTCTAAATGGAATTTTTATGAGTTGAAAATAGTTTTCTTCGACCTCATGGTATAGTTGAAAATAGTTTTTTCGACCATTGTTAAATAGTTTTATGAGTGTTGTCTATTGATGATTCATTTTTTAATAAATAAGTGATTAGAACCCTATAGAATGTCATTATCATTAAAATGGCAGATATTGGTCCATAGAACCCAAATTTATGTTTAGGGATGTTATGGTTAAAATTATGTGTTAGGACTTGTTATGGAAATTTTGTCGTTGAACACATCTAGAGTCAACATGTCATGATATGACCTAGGGGGATTTAGTGGGAGTCTAATTGGATTTTTTCCTTGGTGGGGGTTAATATAGGTAATGGGTAGTTATGATTATGGGTGTTACATTAGTTACTATATGTATTATGTGATCCTAATAAGGAATTATTGATGATGAATGATTATGTGGAAGAGTGGTTGACCTCAATTATGTGATACTTGTATAGTTATTTAGTAAATCTTTTATTAATATTATTCTTATTCTTATTCTTATTATTATTACTATATATATTGGGAGGGTTTATCTATCCTTTGATCATTACAATATGGGATGCCTAGAAGGATCCCCGATGTTCTATCATTATATATGTGGATATTATATGATATGAATATGATTCCTATGATAATCTAATATGTATATTTATAATGATTTAACATGAGATTCATAGGATACCCCTTATCTAGATATTAGAGAAATGCTAATATATAAGAAGCATAGTTGTACAAAGGATTTGGATATATGATTGGGGGTATTAGGGGCTACCTAGGGTTCTTAGTATCCATTAATATTACCTGATATAAAATATTATTGGACATCAAGGATCAATTTCTCTTATATAATATGATGTTATTATTGGATTCCTAATATTCTTTGGATCCAGTTCTCTTACCCATGGAGATGATTTGATGTGAATCCATCGATAGTTCATATGATCCAATCGTTAATCTATGGATGCCCTATTATGAGATTATAGGTAAGGATGTTTTTGTGAGAAACTTTATCGGAATCCTGTAGAAGATGAAATATGTAATTAACTAGATACTGGTTATAGGGTATTACACGGTCCCTCTATGTAGTTGGTTGATACATTGACTTAGAAACACATTGACACTTACTCATGTTTTTTATGGTCAGGGTTTGACGTGGTATGGTGGACACATGATGAATCAACATATATATTTGATGTGATTAAGGTGTATGTTTCTTAGTTGGTGTATTTAATGGAATTAAATGTACTTATTATATCTATGTATTTTTTGTACATATAATAGTTCACTTAACAACTTACTAGGGTTGAGGTATTTTGGATTTCTACCTGGGCGTTGGACACTTCCCTAGACAACTTACAAAATATGGTTTTCAATGTACCTAGGAAGATTTTAATGCTTTCTCTCATAGAATATGTTCCCCAAGGAGTTGGAAACATGAATCAGGACTTATTGTTTATCCATAATGTGGATTTCAATGATTTATTATTTTGAGTTGGTCTATTTGTTTATTTTTGTTTTATTTTTATTTAATATGTTAAATATCTAGTGTTCTAAATATTCCCATATATGATTAATAATATTAATATTTTTTCTATTACTACTATGTTATGTACTATAATATTACATTGAAATTATTAGTAATTTATGTTGTGTATAAAGAGAAAATATTGTGACACATATTTCCTCTACAAGTATTTGGGATGACTGTTTAATGGATGTGTCATTATGAATTTTTTGTAGTTTTCGGAATTACCCTTTGGAATTTCTTTTGGGGATAGTCACAACACAACTATTTTGGTCCATCATCCCCATTAATACTACTAGGGAATATGTGATGGAATAATTATGTTCTTGTGACATCATCACTAATGTGTTTTTCAAGAGATTTGGGACCAGATTTTATAAGGTGTCTTAGTGTTGTTACACTATTCATAATATTTTTATCTTTCATTTTTTTACACTGATCATTAAATTTATCAAATACATATATTTTTTTCATTGGATAGTATTTTAAATATGGGTAAACATAAATATATTCTTTGTAATTATAATATAGTTTGTTATACATTGATTCTGTTGGAGGATTGTATTATCTAATTAACTGATGTTTGACTTGGGTGGAAATTTTTTATTTTCATTTTAACAAAAATTCATCCTCATCAGATAGTCCACCATATATATTTTTTGGAACAACATAATAACCCAAAATGTATTTATTATTTTACAAAATTTAACTATGTTAAATGTTGATTTCTTATTCAGTAATTGATTTGTGGATATATTTTTTCCTCTAACATCATATAGTTGGGCATCTAGGTAGAATCAATGTAATAATTAATCTATGAATAGATGTACGAGAATATTATAATTTTTAATATGTTATATTTTTTGAAACTATAATCTATTTTTTTGGTGGATAATATATTACATTAATTTTATATTGGTTGGAATATATTAAGACATATATATTCTATTTTATCTTATTAGTGTGACTTAAGATTGATTTATGAGAACAAGGTTCTACAATACCATGAAATTTTCCAAGAGGAAACGTCTTCATATTCTTATTTAATAATTATTATATAATACTAACATAGAAATTTCATTTAGGATATTTTTCTAAAATATATCCATAGTTATATTAACAAGACATGATCATGAATATCATTATTAATAGAGATGATGTGTTCAGTGGATTGTTTGTATAAATGTTGTATATTTATATTTTACATAGACACTGGTTCTTCAGGGGGTCATGTAACATTATAATATAACTATACATAGTATTACATTGGATCACTATAAAGAAAAAATGAACAGTTTACTATTTATTCTATTAACATATTAAATAAAAAAGGTTAATAATCGTGGACGTTGGCAGTGGATGGCTGATAAGGTAGCTAAGGTAATGTAATCTTCTTTTTGAGGACTATGTTCACATTTCCAGTTTATTGGAATATATATATATATATATTGTATTCTATGTTATATAAATTGATTTATTTTTTTAGTTTACATTGTATTATTCATATTTTTATATGTAAATATATTTTTTCAAACATGATATTAGTTTAATTTATACAATAGTGGATGAGGTTCCATTAGAGTATGTTTCTATTATTTTATATTTTATTCCTCCAAAAATTAGAATAAATAACTTAATATTATTTTTTATCCCCCATCAATGTAGAGTTTTCCATGAGGAGTTAACATTCTAGAATGTGTACATGTGATAAAAACAAAATTGATGAGTGTTTGGAAAGAATATATAGAGAAATACAAGAAGACTATGAATATATTTTGAAAAAAAATGAGATTTCAATGTTTATTCATAGTGATGGTATACGAGATATGGATTTTTGATGATCAAAATATTGGAATGTATCAATGTTGTCTTCAAGGGAGTATTCATGATTCTTAATAATTAATTGATAGATAAGACATTATATAACCGTGTAAAATTTTTAAAGGAACAAGATATGTATTTCATGTATGCTCATCAAATACAATTAAAATATAGGATATAGATAGAATTTTACATGGAATTAATTATATAAAATATATCTAGTATCTTGTACGATCATTTGTCTAGGTTTAAAAATCATTTTCCACTACTATGATCTATGATTCCCTTAAAAGTAAAATATGTTATTTTGTATGTATTTTATTTGTTAATGTCAAAATGATTATAAAAAAATTAAAACAATGGTATTATTAGGTAAAATACATATGTGGATTATCATATATTTATTTATCCTTAGAATAATTAATTGATCATGTGTTTCACCTCTAGAGCTGTTAAAATCATATGAATGAATAGTTAACTCATATATGAGGTAACATTGTGTATAAAATAATTTTTTTTCATTAATAATAAGTACCATTATTTTTTGGTAATGATATTTATAACTCAGTACATTAACAGGATAAATAGACATTACAATAAATTTTAAAAAAATCACCCACAACTTGTAAACTTCTCTTTAGTGTACTGTATTACTTATTCCTAATGATGCAATTGAACTTTATACAAATAAATCATTGTGAAATATAATTATATTGAATCCAATGCATTAACTTGGATCAAGCATGTTTTATATAAACTAATATGTTATAATAATTAAATTAAGAAAAAATGTTTATTTAGAAATTATTAGTAATGGAATATCGGTAATCCATATGACTAATCACATATTATCTCCGTTATTGGTACAAAAATATGGTTACTGCTACCAAAACTATTATCATCTCAATATTACACACTATTAATAAAATGTCAATATATAATTATGATGTTTTCACCAAATCTAATAAGACTCTTTTCCCCAAAAGTTTCATTACATCCCCATAAGACATTCATCTAAGATGATAATTTGAACATTTATTCCAGAATAAACTAATTATAAAATATATGATATATTATCTAAGATAATGAATCATAAAAATTACTTTAACTGACCATTTATAGTTGTGTTTGAATAATTTAAATTATTTTACCATTTCAATAAATGAATTATATCTTCTCTAATGATTTGATGCTTTTTATAAAATCAGTAATTAAATATAATTTCAAAATTATTTATTCATTTATCGATATATTGACATTTAAGTTATGCATACACAATATTATATATCTTAGAAACTATCTTGGGACTCTTACATTTAATTATTCATGAGATGGAAATAATGTAACATATCATTAAAATATATTATCTTAATACTATATAACATATTCTAACTCTAATTCATGCCGTCAAGAAAATATTTATATTGTTATTGTTGAACAAAATTTCTATTTATGTTTTATATTTTTTCAATAAGTAGTAATAGAATTAAGGGGAGTTGTATGATTATAATATTATTATTTTGATTAGTTTGGATGTGTAATTTTGTATGAAAAAAATTAATGAGAGTATCTAAATCATTGATGTTTATTAGTGTTCCCAATAATGATAATAATTTAGAATAATAGAGTTCCCATGAAATGGTATTTATTACATGCACATAAGACACACTAATTAAATACAATAATTTTTGTATCCATAAATTTTCACATTTTAATGTTTTTTTATTTCACTAAGAGTTCGTGTGAAGTATTTAGTGAAGTATATTTGAATATCTTGATAATATGATATTGTTACTACCACTATATTTTTCAATATCAATTCATGTGTTCTGGAAGGTTGATGATTAGTTCCATCCTTGTCTGAATAATATGTAATACTATTAAAAAAATTATATACACACAATGATAAAGTGTTACATTTTTTAAGGAAGTAAGTAGTTGAGGTAAAGAGGTTTTTATATTACATAGAAAGTAAATATATAGATTATTAGGTGAAACAATCACATATATAAAGGTAAATTATGATTTCTACATACTACCTAGGGGTAAGTATGAAATCCAAAAGCCTATGTTTTGGTAACACTAAATAAATATTATGTAAAGTTTCCCTCCAAATCTGTAATGTTAATTATAAAATATAACGATCTATATAATTTTATGTACTTGATTCAAGTAGATACATAAATGTAGATTGGGAAATATAAAATCCATGTAAAGGAAAAAATAAATGTTTGACTATCTAGAAAAATTAAATATTTTTTATATTTAATTGTAATATTGAAGTGACTTTTATTTCATATAAAAATGGGATCATAAAGGATGTGTACACATTTTTGGAACTTAGATCAGTGTTTTCTAAGAGATTCATTCTAATATAATGGTAAACATTGAATTACATAGGCAATGTAATGGTAATTCCTTAAAGTTATTTAACTCCATCATGGTATTCTGCTTGTTTCTATACCTATGTAATGGTTATTATGGATGTACATATAGGTAGCTAAAGAAATTAGAAGTCTTAGAAAGATACCATTTAATATTAATAATTATAAAATAATTATTAAATTAAAAATAGATACATAAAATGTGAAATTTATTTTTTAATATTTTCTAATATAGTTTTTGAATATAGGTATCATGAAAATATATCAGTTTATTATCTCAATGACATGTGGTCAATCCAAATGTATACACATCAAAAAATTTGTCTTTACTATTTTAAATCATTCATGAATGAATGTGGGTTTCCATATAAGTATATGTAAATTAACATTAGATAATATAATTTCATTAATTAAGAATTTACATTATCACATTCTGAAATATCATTGTAGTTTATTGCATTGTGTAGTTTGGTAAAAAATTATACAAAATGTCTCACATATAAAATTGTGGGCACATCTAATTTGTATCCATTTTTCCAAAAAAAAATTTAAAAAATCTGGATTTATTTTCATAAAATATCTTCAAAAAAATTATCTTGGCCTCATCCTTGTCCTTAATAATCCTGAAATATATTTAACATCATTTTAATATGTGGGATGAAAACATACTTATTTGTTAGGTAAATAAAATGATGAAATATATAAGTCCATTGAAAAAAATGAAAACCCCTGAAATTTTTACCATCACATCATTGATCATTTATTGAATGAAATAAGTTAACTTCACATGAAACTCACACAAACTTTTCTCTAAATTTAAACCATTAATATTTATTGAATGAAAATAAAAACACATTTTGGAATCTCAAATCCTCATATTCATAACATCTTTAAAACCTAGGTCTGAAATAAGTTGAGCCCAATTAAATAGATAGAAGAAACCCATTGTTAACTCCCAAATTATTTCCTTAAAATACAAGGTATATTACCCAATTCATTGTAATTCTATCTGGTCTCACTGATCGAATAATATATAATAGGGTTACTTGTTGTTATCTGGGTGCTACCAACATATATGATTTATCAATATAACAATTTAGCTTTAATATGGATCAACTATTCATATAAGTTTTACTAGGATCAAGAATATATATTACATTAAGAGTGAGAAATAAAATTAATTAATGGAAACTAATTAAGATGGTTGAAGGGTTCTTAGGATATTTAAAATCAAATTCTATAAGTTTTAATTGAATATGTTTTCTAGTAGTTTTATAATACTGATGTTGAAAACCTTTTATAACATTTTCATAACCTTATATAAACAATAAATATAAGTTGATATACATGTTAACAACCCCGAATTATGAAAATTGTCAACGGTATCTTTTGGTATCATATTTTCTTAATAAATGGGTATCCTTGTTCTGTAGATCCAAAAAAATATTTTTATTCAAATATCATGCCTCAATTACACTTATATTGTAATTATTGATGGCTCTTTAATATAGAATGAATTCATTCCATAATATCATATAAGGATATTAGTATTTATTTTAAATATTAGGGGGAGATTAAAATTAATGATGTTTATAGTAAATGAGACGAGGAGGGGAAATTATTATGGATGGATTAATGAAATTGATAAAATATCGATAAACCATATTATTTCATTGTTATTTGAAACAAATATTTAGTGGAATATTGGTGAATATTGATTATATCTGTGATATATTTGTTATTAGTTAGAGGAAAAGGAACTACGGTGATTTTAATGATGTTAATATGGTTATAATTGTTATCATTGAAGTATTATGTAATTCCAAAAAATATTTATTATAGGGTTAACAACATGGACATTGATTATAGTTCCCATCATATTGATAATGTTATATACAAGATCTCACAAGATAATGTGAATTTTATATGATAATTAGTAGACACAATATGTAATTCATGTATGTGTTTCAACCCTAATTATTCAGATCATCGACAGTGAGGTTGATACACAGATTAAATATGGAGAATATTTCGAATAATATTTATATAGATCTGCTGATTTTAAATGGGTTCCTGCATTAAATTTTTAATGATCCATTATTTCCTTAGAATAATAGGATGTACAGTCCCATAATTTTTTGAATAATCATAAATGATATTGAAATATATGATAAGAAAACATGGATGCTGATTTTATGTGTTTAACGATTACTTATGTTAAGATGAATTGGTAGTAAATTTTTAAGATAAGTACTATAGAGATTCTACAATTATATGATCTCTCATGTAATGGTAAATCTTGATTTTCACATCTTATATAAGGATACAAATGGAATCTATAATGCTGAGAAAATTTAATATAAATATATAGATATTATAGACACTGATAATTTTCATACATGTATCATAAATATTTTTAAATTAATATTCATTACAAAACACAAACATAAGAAATCTTACCATAATATTTTAGTGTCTTTGCAGAATTGGTTCACAATATTTAAATTTGGTGAATTATTTTAAAAACAATCATAAAGAACATCTCCCTTAGGTCACTTCAAAAATGTTAAAAATATTCTTTATAACATTTGGAATGAAATAAAATAAATGGGGATGTTTTTTGCCCAATATGGGTAAATAAGGGAAATACATAAACGTAACCTAATTATAAGTGTATTAAAATATTTTTCTAACATTTGAAAACAACATTATGCAAATAAAATATAATAATACCGATTCTTGTAATAAATATTGGTAGTTTGTAAGAAATTATCATAAGGTAATTAAAGAATATGATCCATTAGAGTATAAAATTGGAATATGGAAAAAAGATTATAGCTTAGTTATTAGCACCAAAAATATTATATCAATGATTCCCATAAAGATATTAATAACATGTTAGGCTTGGGCTATCAACTGATTTAACTAGTTTCAGATTTAGATGACCTATGATGTAACACCTAATGGGAATCGTATGACCTCTTGTGTACCGACATTCGTGCATGGGATAACCACATGTGTTCAAAAAGAGATTATATTACATTAATCATTACCTAATGATTTTGTGGGAAAGTTAGGTAACACCTATCAAATAATCCATAAATTTATCTTCCACAATATCACATAACATTCATCATATTATAACACCTAAAAATAAATGGTTCCAAAAAAAAATCATTATAGAAAAACCTGTGAAAACTTATGGGTTTTATAATCATTTCACCATTTCAGAAAAACATAACCCATGGAAAATATATGGGGTTCACAAAAAATTCATCATATTATATCATGTGGTAGAGTGAATGGTTTCATAAAAATTTCATCATTTTATCAAATCAAAACTCAAGGAAAATTAAATTAGTTTCATTAGAATATTATCATGGTATACTCCAAAGAATATAAATAGTTTTCCTAAATAACATTTCCTCATAAAACATTCAGGGAAAGAATAAGAATTTTATACATCATTTATATACCCATTAAATAATAAGATACATTAAAGGATGTCTTATTTATTATAAAGTTAATTGCAATTATTAATCACCTAAAAAAATTATTTTTTAAGATAAATTTTATTTGAAAATCACTTTTTAAAATAGAATACCATTTTTATATAATTTTTATATAAAATAAACCATAAAATATATATATGATGATTTAGAAATCATTTAGATACTATATTGAGGAAAATATACATTCCACTTGGATGAATATTATTAGAAATTAATTTTTTTTAAAAACCACTCTTTGAAAATAATAGTGAAAATTCATAATGTAATATTGAATTAAATTAATGTTCATAATGACCATAAATTATGTACATTCTCTAACAAAATACTCCTTTTACATTTTTGAGAAAATAAAAATAGGAATTATTTTTTAAAAGGACATAAATATTAATTTTAAATAAAATATAAGAGTTTAAATTTGTCTAAAAACGAATATAATAATTGATTTTTATGAAATATTATTAGTATTTAGGAATTTTTTTAAATCTTGGTTTTGTAAGAATATAATTTTCAACCAATGATAATATTTCTCTTAAAAATATAGTTTTTAAACCATAAGTACATAAAGAGATTAAAATGAATTAAGAAACATGTTTTCTCATGAAATAAATAGTTGACAACAAAGTTATTTAGATTCTTGATGGATGCATCATAATATTAAATCATCAGAAACAAGATCATTGAAAATCCAAAAAAATGGTGAGATTGTAACATAAAATCCTTATCATTTTGGTAAATTTGATAATTAAGAACCATGATGGAAGATCATAAAATGAAAAGGAAAATATAATGAATATAAATAAATTCATTATGCTACATGTAAATGTGGGTTTATGTACACCTTGTAGAAGAATATAAGTGAATAACATAATCTTATGTCTCAAATAAGGGTAATTGGTATAATTTACACTTGTGACTTTATAATCCTTTGAAATGTATAATCCATGAACATGAGATCATAAAATGGATACATAAATACCATTATTATTATTTATAATTATCATAATGTAAATTAATGGTTATTATATAAACCACATAAAAGAAACATGTGGTGAATATGACATGTGTCTCATAAGAAAATAAAAGTGATCCCTAAATCCCTTAAGATATGTCATGATTTATTTCATACCATTAAAAAAATAGTATATATTAAATATAAGTTTATTAGAAAAATATTATTAAACCACAATTACATATTTATTTCCATATATTATTTAATTATTTCATTTTATAACACATTTATTAACAATTTCCTGTTAATGTCACAATTTTTGTAATAATCTCTCTATTTTCGTATATATTTTTATTTTTTATTTTCATTACAATTACATTTATAGTGGTTCTATCATATCTATATTAATTATCATGAATTATTTATAATAATTTTAAATTAATTATATTTTTAATACCACTCATTAATGTTGTTTTCCAGAAATTTATTATGTTATGATCATGGAAAGGGTTGGTCCTACACATGTATGAGTAATGTTGACATTTTTTAATTGTAATTATAAAAAAAGGTATATAATATATTATATATAAAGAACTATATTAATATAAAAAATTCCATATTATATTTTAAATATACTTATACATATCATTCAAGTGGTGTGTTGATGAAAGGTGAGTCAAATCACTTCCTGAAGGTGGTAGTCGACACATACACAAACGACATTATCCTCATTCTATGAGTGTAAAGGTATAAAATAAAATGATATATTAACATTGGATAATTATAAATATATAATGAATATATAAATTATTTTTTTTATATTACACATATTTATTAAATTTACCATTATTTACTTCTATGTAAATATATGGTGAAAATGAATCACATCACTTCGTGAGGTGGTAGTCTTCCATACACATGATTGATGTTATCATATCCCCTTTAGAATGGAAAGAAATTCAGTATATGTGATATAATGAATAAATTGGTATAATATTTTTAAAAATACCATATATATAGTTTAGAATCATTATTATACTGAATAATGGGAGTTGGTGATGGAAAAATGAATGACATCAGTTTGTGAGGCGAATTTATGCCATAAAAATCAACAAATATTTCGTATCCCATATTATGTAAGTGGCGATGGTATTAGATAATAAAAATATTATAAAAACATATACATATATCTAAGGTAATTATATTATAATATAATCAGGTTTTAATAATAATTTTTTTAATTAAAAAATAAAACAAAAATTATCATTAACATATGTTAAGTCTTCTTTGGGTAAACTCTTTAGGTTCTTAGTAAATGCAAAACAAGGCTATATTTTTTAATAAAATGAGGCTTATAGAAAGATTTTAAGATATTTTAAAAAGGTGGTTTGGGTAGTTAATGTAACAAAAGGGGTTGAGGGAGTGTAGAGGACTGTAGTCGGGGGGCCTTTTATATTTGTGGTTAGTGGAAAACATTTATTTTTTGAAATTAAAAAGGTTTACCAATGTTTTTCTCATCCCATAAAGAACCAAAATGAATTCTTGTATATCATTATACATTATATGTTATAAATATTCCTGAAAATTATATTTTATAAAAATAATTATGTAATTTTAACCCTTAATGTTTTAGTATAACCCCTTGGTAAACACATTTTTACATTAAATGTTGAGAATAATTTTTACATTATTAACTCTTCATTTTGGTCATAAATTTTCTTGGGAATATTACATATATATATATATTATTCGGATTTGAAAACTGAAATAATTTTTTTCAAGATCATATTCACGTCAAGAGAAAATTTTATTTTATAACTATTTTTGTAGATTTGATGAGGAAGCAGGTTTTTTTAAATAGAAAATGATTATATGTTCACAATGTTTTTATTCTGAAATTCAACATGAAGCAGATTAAAAAAAATAATTTATATTAATATATATATATATATATATAATTTAAATAATTATAAATTAATAGTAGAATAAAATATAACATATATTAAAAAAAATTATAAATGAAAATGAACTTTTCATTTAATTTTCATTAATATTAAATAATTGTAAAAAAATATACTTTTTTGAAAATTCTAAAACAATCCCTGTAAGATAATTCTAACGTAATTATTTCATTAAAAAACATTAGTTTTTATAATTAATTTTCTAATATTTTAAATAAAAAGTTAAAATAAGTACTTTAAAAAGATGACATAATTTTTTTTAGAAATAAAATACATTTTTATTGTTGAAAATGGATTATTTATAATATATTACCTTGACAAAAAAATATATGTTTAATATTTTATTGGAAAAAATCGTTATTAATATCATTAAAATAAGTCAAACTAGGGGATTTAAAATCTATTAATATTAGAAAACTACATAAAAATAATTTTTTTTAAAAAGATTACATTTTTTATAAATTTTTTTTATTTTAATTTTTATTAAATTATTCACAGAATAATTAGTTATATATAAATTTTGAAATCATATATTTTCATAATTCTATAAACCTTATTTATACCCACCCATCCAGAAATATCATAAAAATTTTAAGAATATTTTATGTGTCACTTAAGCTCATTGTTGCATGTAACAAAAGCTATACCCTTTGTTATATGTATTGAAAATTATCAAAAATATTAAATTTATTTCAAAATAATATTTCATAAAATATCAGGTTGTTACATCATACCACTATTAAAATTAATTTTTCTAACAATATTCTTATTCATCATCTAGGGTTGAAAATATAAAAATTCCTTCATTGAAACCAACATTGTATAAATGGTAAATTAAAATACTCTTCAAAAAGAGAAAGGGATATGTGAAAGTAATCTGG
The DNA here is from genome assembly GCA_963277665.1 of Viscum album. Classification (NCBI taxonomy): domain Eukaryota; kingdom Viridiplantae; phylum Streptophyta; class Magnoliopsida; order Santalales; family Viscaceae; genus Viscum; species Viscum album. The sequence continues at coordinate 350,143,900 of OY728152.1, read as the reverse complement.
AATAATATATACTAGAATTCCATATTGGATAATATAGGTGGGAAGTAAAAATAGTGTCATATAAGAGAAGACTAACATTATATATTGATGATGACTAAAAGGGAACATTTAATGGATTAATTTAATGACTAAAATCCCATAAACCAAAGCGGTGTGAAAAGAGATATTTATATTATAATAATAATGACAATCGGAAAATATTTTATTTAAATATACTTTTCATAAGTTTTGGGAATTTATTTTCTATCTAGACAGATATTATATGAATATCTGGATATTTCATATGTTTCTATTTATTAATAATAATTACATCCTCATGGTGTTCCTTGATCAATTAACAATTCATATATTACTCTAAGAGAGTATTTTGTTTAATGTATGAAGAACTAAATAAAATCTATAAAATAATTACAATGAGTTCTTTATATCTCTGGTAAAAAATTATTAACATGTGATAACTAGAGTGGATAAATTTTATATGGTTAAAAATAAAATAAATCAGTAAAACCCCATACAAATTTCATCTAAAACATTTTCGTATGTCGTTAGGCATTTAAACCTTACAAAATAAAAAACAAATAATGAACATCACTAATAATCCCAAAGTGCACATTAATCCTCCAAATATCATTATGAATCATGTAATGATCACATTCCAAATATGTTAATACATTGGTCATATATTCCCTTAAATCTTGTTGATAAATGAAATCTCTATAAAACATGAATAAAAACATGAATTCTTATATATTACATAAATAAATCCATATATTATTTAACAAATCCCATTGATCCAATAATACTATGAACTCCATAAATGAAAACATAACACACTTTTTCAATAAATAAATTGTTATTTATAAGGTCATCAATTATATCCAATAAACATTATCCATATCAATAATCTCTTTATTCATAATAAACTCTATTTTATCCTCACTAGTAATACATTAAGGTTTAACTTCCCATAATCATGTTTTTTTCTATGCAATATAACATTTCATTAATTAAGTTTTCTACATCAATAGTATCATTCTATATAGTATTCAAAATCCTTAATTAAATTTTTATTATAAAAAATACTTATATATTTAATCATAATTGAATTCTAATTATTAAACACTTTAATGATTCCCCCTCATCCTTAATCCATTAACTAGGATTCTTCATTTTATTACTTTAAACATATTTCCTTATATATTTCATTAATAGTATTTGCATCATCAATAGTATAACCATTACTTGTATTATCCTTCTAATTCTATTAATTATATTTAACTTTAAGACATCGATTTGAATAATACCTACACATTCCACATTATTAGTGTCCATCCCTTAATAATACATTAGGGATATAATTATTCAATTCATTTCATTAAATTAATTTTTCATTTTACATTAGAAACATCATACACTATTCCAATATTCATCCAACATAAATCATCTTCATAATCATTCACGAATTCCATAATGTTATTCTTTCTACATTATGAATATATATGGAACCGAATCTTAATTCCACTATTTTCTCCACTACCTAAATTTTTTTCTATCTATATCCTTATATTAAATGGTGAGTCAATAAGATGATTAAGGTGAAATTTGTTTATAATGTATCATGATTGATGATTAGTAATAATCAAAACATCCTTCATTGTAGTTATAAGGCCTCAGCCTTAAACCTTACATAATAATGAATTAAATGATTAATACACATTGAGGATCATTTTAGGTTTAGAGTTTTAGAGAATTAGGTCATAGCAATTACATCTCAAAAGATTACATAGTAGACACTTCTACTAAGTTTCCATAAAATAAAATAAAACACTTAAAAAGAAACATGTCTAGTTCCATGTTTTAGATAGCATGTCTTTCCTTGATCCCATCCTTGAACCTATTCATATTTAGGTCATGTGGAAAACATTTCAAAAACCTGGGATGAGCATAAAAAGCACAGTAAAGGATACAGAAAGAAGGAAAATTGTTATTTTTTCCAAACAACAAGTTAACCATGAATACATTACCAAAGTAATACTTTTCACCTTTATGAAGTAGTAAAAACTCTTCACTGACTAAAAGACCATTACATACCCTTTTGTAACCAAATTATTACCATAAAACCCATATAAAGAACACATAACATATAAAGGTAACTTGGGACATAAACATACTTAAATGGAATAACCATACGGTTGACTTCTACACATACTTAATGGAATAGCCATATGGCTGACTTCCATACCCAATGAATTGGAGGTTATAACGTAACCACCCATCCTAGTATTCACATCACCATCCGTCATATGGTTTATGTTGTAACCACATGAAAAATGTCCAAGTACCATTACAAAATCATAATACATAAAAAAATTATAAATGAAAGAAAACATTTACATATATCAATCACAATATATAACTTAAATATATTAACTTAAAAAATCCATTATCAAACCCATTTTCATAACCAAAATACATAAAAGGGTATATGGTATTTATTTACTTTTAAAAAATATTATGTCTTGTTTAGGAAGCCAAAGATCAAATAATACTCGCGGTGGAGGAAAGGTTATTGTCACTGCATACGTTAAAAGAAATATACATTTTGTTGTTTAGTAAAATGATTCGTTTAAAAAAGATTCCTTTTGAATAAAAGTAAAAGTCAAAGGGGTTTATAAACTATATAATTAAAGTTGTGTATAAAAAAAATATGCCTCAATAAAAATATATTGAGACGAAGTCCCTTACAAAGACGGTATCCTTAGATTAAGGATAAATCAATTACATAATTATGTGTGACAAACGAATACACCAAATATAAGTTGATATTAAGTGTACAACAATCAGAGTTCATTAACACATATTCATAGAACGACATATTCAAGGAGTACAAGTTTACCCAAAAGAATCAAAATTGGGTAAAGAAGTTCCCTTGAAAAAATTCGACAGCCTAATAGCCTCACTTCAAAATTCAGAAAATGTGTTGATAATAGATAAAAATGGTATCTCATCACTTGGACATAAAATTTAAATCAATAAGGATATATAAAAACATATCCCAACATAATAGTATGTGAATTAAAAGACAAAACAAAAGAAGTCTTTTAGAAAGAGGAGGGTGAAAGGTTCCCTTACCGACAAGGGTACCTTTCGAAACGTACACCCCACGGAAGAAGGATCATACAATGAAGATGTAAATACCCATCAAAGAAAGTATATTACAAAAAGAGTATAATAATGGTCAGTACATACACCACTCAATGGAAATTGTGGAAAACGTAGCATAAATGTCACGGGAATAAAAGTGAGATGAAAAATCCCTTACGAAAACATGGCAGCATAATGGCGCCACATAAAAAATCCAAAAATGGTTTGTTGAGATAAAATAGGTTATATTATCATATGAACATAAAAATTACAGTATTAGGAATATAAAAGAACATACCCAAACATAATAAATATGAGCTTAAAGGAAATGACATAAAAGAGAGTGCTTAAAAAGAAAGAGTGAGGTATGATCCCTTACCTCAAGTCCGACTTTTCTTGATTGTTTCTTTATATTCCTGAATAATAAATTTTGTCAATTTATAATTTCATAAGGACCTATTTTAAAGATTATTTTAAGTTCATATCACATATTATAATGTTATAATAATTGGTTAATAATGTGAGTTCATATCATACGTTTTTGTCGATGTTTGGTACATGAGTCAAAAATGAATTTGTTTGAAAATGATTACCCATGTAGTTATAATTAAATAATCTCCAGAGTAGTTTTAATGATTTAAATATCATATATATCCAGTACATATTCATTTTATACTACTCCATAACATCTAGAGATAAAAATAAATGAAATGCACCGTTCATGGAGACGGTAGGCCGTATGTACGCATGAAGGCTACTTTCATTTCTTTGTCATATTAATGGAATTGAAAATAAATGAGATATATATATATATATATTATAATTAAATTATAATATATATGTTATATAGGTCACATATGTTCATTAATTTCATTCTTTATACATTCCATGTATTGGATGAACGAGTCACATCACATGAGGGGGCGGTAGACCACACTTCATCGTATGAAATTATCGCATTTGCACAACATGAAAAGCATAATGGCATGTTTTAAATATAAAATTAATCATAATATAGAGATAATAAATACCATATATATCATATATAAAATATATTGATATTATAATTCCCACAATTAATGGTGTTAAGAGAATATTGAACAATCATCGTTTCGTGAAGCAGAAATTCGCCATCCACAGAAACAGTATGTTCATTAACCATTAGGTGAAGGTGTGTGTAATTTTAGCTAGAATAATTCACATAAAAAAATCCTAGTATATTGAATATACTGGTTTTTTTACAAAATAATGGAATAAAAATAGTTTAGAGGGTTGGAGAAGCAAAAATAAAATAAAAGAACACAAGAGAAAACATTACCTTTAAATCGGATAACTCTTTTTGATTTGAGCTCAAAGGCTTCCATGGAATGGTTTCATCCAGAAGGTGAGTCTTAAATGATGAAGAGTGAGATGTGGAGTGATAAAATGGGCAGGGGTTGGCCGAGCCAAAGGCTTGAGAGGTGTGGGTAAGGTGGTAGAGGTGGGGGCCTTTATAATAGGAGAAGAGGGGCACTCTTGGAACGTTTTAATGTTTTAATTTATTATAAAATGATTTTCGGATTTAAAGGTCCCAAAATTATATATTTCGAGGATAAGGTGATAATAGTTCTAAATCCACCCATCCAATAGGTATTTTACAATTTTAGTTCTTAGATGTTACATTATCTTTTAATTTTATTTAAATCGTTAAATAATGAGGTAATCAATGCATCATCATGGTTCCATAAATAATATAAATTATTTAATGTCTAAAAAATATAAATAAATATCATGATGTAGAAAATCATTTTATATTTATAATGAATATTTATAGTAAAAAATATGACTTTTATAAATACAAGTAAAAATTGTTTTAGTAAAACAATACATGTTTGTGACATTTTAATTTTAACTTTAAATAAAAAGTTATTAATATAATTTTCCAACAAATGTGGCTCCACGGGATCCCCAAGTTGACCCATGGATTCTCTTGGTCGTCAATGACACATACAATAAGGTTAGGACATGTTTCAAGGTCATTTCATATTATTAAAACATTATTTTTTCCTTAATTTACACTAATGACCTCTAATCGCGATTAAAAAATTAAAAGTTACTGTTCACCATAAAATTATTTTAATCCAATTGAACCACATTTTACATCCTAATGACATACATGTACATCATATTTTTTAAAATCAAATCATAGAAGTGGTAAATTTTCATTTAAATGAAAAATCAGTTTCTAAACTACCACTTAGTGGTTTTACTATTCATATAAAATTAAAGTTTTTAAGAAAAATACCAAAAATTCATCCTAAGATATATTTGATATTCTGAATTCAAAAATGATGTCTATTTTAAAAAATTCAAAACATATAAGTTTCATTAATTAATTTAATAATTAATTTCCACTGTCAAAACAAATAGCGTGTTTTTAAGAAACAATATCTATTAAAAGATTGACACTAGTTTAAGTCCAATTTCAAAGTGAAATTAATTCCAGTGACCAATATTGGATTAAATAGTAAAGATATATTCTAATTTCACTTTAAAACTAATTCAAAATATTATCTATTAATATAAATAAATTATATAAAAAATAGTTTTTGAATTAAAATACACCATTTTCACTATTCATTAAAAATGAACATTATCAGAAAAATACCAAAAATTTACACATAGCAAATTTTGATGTCCCGATTGTAAAAAAGAATCTTATTTTTTCAATTATAACACATAAAATTTTTAAAAAGTGGATTTAAAAGAGGTTATCCATCAAAAGGCGGTTAATCGACCTTTTAAAGAATATTAGAATGTTTACGCTTAAAATTGGATTCATTCGCATTTTTAATCCTCTAACATTTGTTGTAAAAAGTAAAAATATTTGATAAACATATATAATCATTTTGTAGTTAGTTCCATTCTTTCTTTCCATTACAATTTCTAGGCGTCAACTACCATTTAAAATAATAATATTTTATTATTAGAGTGCAACATAAGATTTCAAAGGAACTCGTTGTCACGTATTGGGTACGCCATCGAGCATAGCATTCCCTTTAAAATAATATTAATATTTTTTTCAAAAATAGGGATAAATATAAAAATGTTATATTCTTTATTTACCTGGGGTGTTACATCCTTCCCCCCTTTTGGGACTTGCATCCTCGCAATTTTAAAATTGGGCTCAGAAACATCTTTGAAAGTCCCACATCAGAACAAGAGTCGATAAAACAATAACTTTAAAAGAAAGAAAGAGATGTACATAGGTCACCTGAGCTAACCCATACTAGGATTCCATGTAGGTAAACAAGGATATGGAAGAAAAATCAAAGGGTCATGTTCTGAGGGAGAGTGATAGAAAACATGTTTAGGAGAAAGTTAACCACAAGAAAATCAAAAACGTGTGGTGTGTTAAACGGTATTCGATTCCCCAGTAGGAAACGTTAACAGAAAACATTTTTTTTAAGTTACATTTCATTGATGAATTTATTTTTGATCTTAAGGAAACATACTTACTTTCCATGTTGACTTTAAACTTTTACTATATTTCTTACACCAACTCATACTTTCCACAAATAAAGAGTATTTAGGAAGACTTGTTCACATTAAGAGTACTATAATCAACTTCTAGAGACTCACCTAATACACAAAAGAGAACTATATAATTAACTTGTCTCTAGACTTTAACCAAAATCAAAACCAAAAAGGATCATACAAGATCAGATAATCTAGAAAAGGGTAACCCTTTATATAGAAAAAATTATTCTTAATCGCCAAGATTTGTCCAACAAAACCCAAAGTTCAACGAAGACCATAAGTAAACCAAACTAAGATTGAAACCCAAATATTTAAAGGATTTAATCACATAGTCTTCCAAGTTAAATTGTATCATTTATCTCCAAACAACATCAGTTTCTCTTAATGTCTCGTATTGAAAAATAATTAATCTAATCACATATCCTCCATGATAGGTTAATTATTTCCATAGATAACCCAAAATCAACATACTCTTAATTCATAAAATCATATAACTAAAAATAATTATTCAAACTAACCAGGGACTTCATGTAGTCTAGTGGTAGGTGATAAATACCAGTCGCACTTTGGATGTGGGTTCGATTCCCGCAGCTTTGTCCTATGCGACGGGTTGTCACACGGTCTGCGTGTGGTATTTTTTCCAAACTATATAATTCTCAAATAATTCCCCAAAAAGAGTTAAAATCATAAAAAATAACCATGTCATAATTTAACCACAATTTTATCTCATGCCTTTAACTTTCTATAATAACATATAGTAACCCATAATTACCTCAAAAGTGAGGATCATATAAACCCAAATGGATCTTTATAACTATGTCCACAAAAGAACAGATAACTATTCCTTGAATAAAATTTTCATATATCAAACATCAGGGTTACACATTTTATAAAAAGTCTTCTAATGTAACCCCATCATCAAAAGATACTTAATACTCTTATTAATTTCACTACAACCCTTGAAGACCTTATATGTTGACTTATTACTCATTCAACATTCTTCATGATCCATTAACCATTACTTTCCAACTTATTCTGAAATACTTATTTCCTACAAACAAAATCATGAATCATATCCTAAGATACCAAAATAGGAAAACAAATGTTAAGAAATAATCCATACATTTCATTAGTCATTTTTAGTTTCTTCATCCTCAATCAGAATGACATTAGGTATTGGTAAACGAATATCTGTAGAATTTTGGTGATCTCGTTGCCAAAACTTCTTCAAAGGACATGTGTCTGAATAATTACCATGCACACCACATTTAAAACATTCAATTGATCCCTCAGAAAGATATTCATTCCCTTTCCTCGAGTCAACTGGATGATTCCTTTTTCCATGGAAGTTTCTCGCTTTATGACCTTCATTTCCACATCTATAGTATATTTCTGTCCCTTTTAAACATTTTCCTAGGTGTTTATTTCCACATCATTGACACATAGGTTTTTGAACACAATTACCTTTATGATTATTACCTGTAGTTCTGTAGGGATTTGTTTCTCGCATATATGATTCCTTATAGAAATCACAAAGGTTTAGGTAGTCAATCATGACTTCAGATAGTTGGTTGAGGATACACATAATATTTCTCAATGCAGCTCCCATATCATTCAGTTGCTCGCTCAGAAAACGTTCACAGTTTCCTTCACATCCATTGTTAATTTTGTGCCTGCTAGATCCATCCATTTACTAAAACCAAAAAGGGAAGCATGAGTATATCAAAAAAACCATCATGTACTAATGAAGAAGATAAACACTAAGATATACTTACTCATTCACTTTATCTAAAACTTGGACTCTTTATGAAATCCTAACCATTATGGTAATGTCACTTATGCTTAGAGAATACCCTAACCTCTAAAGTTATCTAAACCTCCCTCTGATACCAACTATAAGGCCCCGACTTTAAACCTTAATTAATATTGAATTAAATTAATAATACAAATTGATGATATTTTCATGTTTAGAGTTTTAGAGAATTATGACATAACAATTACATCTCAAAATATTGCATAGTAGACACTTCTACTAAGTTTCCATAAAATAAAATAAAACACTTAACAAGAAACATGTCTAGTTCCATGTTTTAGATAACATTTCTTTCCTGGATCCCTTCCTTGACCCTATTCAACTTTAATTCCTCTGGAAAACATTTCAAAAACATGGGATGAGCAAAAAAATCCCAGTAAATGATGCACAAAAAGGAAAACTGTTAGTTTATCAAAACAATAGGTAAACCATGAATACTTTTCCAAATTAATAATTTTCACCTTTATGAAATAGTAAAAACTCATCCCTGACTAAAAGAACATTACATACCCTTTTGTTAAAAAATGATTCCCATAAAAACCATATAAAGAACACATAACATATAAAGATAACTTGGGACATAAACATACTTAAATGGAATAACCATACAGTCGACTTCCACACATACTTAATTGAATAGCCATACGACCGACTTCCATACCCAATGAATTGGAGGTTATAACGTATCCACCCAACCTGGTATTCACAGAACCACCCGTCATATGGTTTGTCATGTAACCACCTGAAAAAAGTCCAAGTACCATTACAAAATTATAATACAGAAAACAATTATAAATGAAAGAAAACATTTCCATATTTCAATCACAATATATCACATAAATATATTGACTTAACAAATCCATTATCAAATCCATTTTCAACACCAAAATACATAAAAGAGTATATGGAATTTATTTACTTTTAAAAAATATTACGGCTTGTTGAGGAAGCAAAAGATCAAATAATACTCGCAGCGGCGGAATGGTCGTTGTCACCACGTATGTTAACAGAAACATACTTTTTTGTTGTTTAGTAAAATGATTCATATAAAAAAGATCCCCTTTGAATAAATGTAATAGTTAAATGGGTTTATACACTGTATAAATAATGTTGTTTTAAACAAAATATGCCTCAATGAAAAGAGATCGAGACGAAGTCCCTTACAAAGATGGTATCCATAGATTAAGGATAAATCGAATACATAAATTATGTGTGAAAAACTAATACACCAAGTATAAGTGGATATTAAATGTAAAAAAATTAGTGTTCATTGAAAAATATTCATATAAAGACATATTCAAGGAGTACAAGTTTACCCCAAAGAATCAAAATTGGGTTAAGAAGTTCCCTTGCAAAAATTCGACAGCCTACCGACATCACATTAAAATTCAGAAAATGAGTTAATGAGAGATAAAAATGGTATCCCATAACTTTGACATAAAATTTACATCAATAAGGATATATAATAACATATCCCAACATAATAGTATGTGAATTAAAAGACATAACAAAATAAGTCTTTTAGAAAGTGGAGGGTGAAAGGTTCCCTTACCGACTTGGGTAACTTTCGAAACGTACACCCCACGGAAGAAGGGTCATACAATGAAGATGTAAATACCCATAAATAAAATTATATTACACAAAGAGTAGAATAATGGTTAGTACATACATCACTAAAAGTAAATGGTAGAAAACGTAGCATAAATGTCATAGGAATAAAAGTGAGATGAAAAATACCTTACGAAAACATGACAGCCTAACGACGCCACCTAAAACTTCCAAAAATGGTTTGATGAGATCAAATATGGTCTCTCATCATATAAAAATAACTAGTAAAGTAAGAGGAATATAAAAGAACATTCAGAAACATATTAAAGATGAGCTTAAATAAAATGACATAAAAGGGAGTTCTTAAAAATAAAGAGAAAGGTAGGATCCCTTACCTCATGTCTGACTTTTCTTGTTTGTTTCATTATATTCCTGAATAATAAACCTTGTACAATTTATAATTTCTGAAGGAAATATTTTAAATATTATTATTCAGTTCATATCACATATTATAATGTTATAATAATTGGTTAATAATGTGAGTTCATATCAGACGTATTTGTCGATGTTTGGTACATGAGTCAAAAATGAACTTGTTTGAAAATGATTGTCCATGTAGTTATAAGTAAATCATCTCCAAAATAGTATTAATTATTTATATATAATATATATCCTGTAAATATTAATTTTATAATACTCCATAACATTTGGAGATTAAAAGAAATGAAATGCACCATTCACGGAGACGGTAGGTCGTACGTACGCATGAACGCTACTTTCATTTCTTTGTCATATTAATGGAATTAAAAATAATTGAGACATATATATATATATATATATATATTAATTAAAGTATAAAATATATGTTATATAGGTCACATATTTTCATTAATTTCATTCTTTATACATTCCATGTATTGCATGAACGAGTCATATCACTTGAGGGGGTGGTAGTCTACACATCCTCGTATGAAATTATCGCATTTACACAACATGAAAAGCATAAAGTCATGTTTTAAATATAAAATTTAGAAGCATATAGAAAACATAAATACCATATATATCATATATAAAATATAGTGACATCATAATGGACACCATGAATGGTTTTAAGAGAATATTCAATAATCATAGTTTCGTGAGGCAGAAATTCGCCATCCACAGAAACAACATGTTCTTTAATCATTAGATGATGGTGTGTGTAATTTTATCTCAAATACTTCAAATAACATCATCCTAGTATATTTAAGATGTTGTTTTTGTTACAAAAGAATGTAATAAAAAGAGTTTAGAGTGTTGGAGAAGAAAAATAAGACAGAAGAACACAAGGGAAGAAATTACCTTTAAATCGGGTAACTCTTTTTGATTTGAGCTCAAAGGCTTCCTTGGAAAGGATTATGCCCAAAATTGAGGTTCCAATGATGAAGAGAGGGATGTGGAGAGGTGAAATGGTCAGGGTTTGTCCGAGACAAAGGCTTTAGAGGTGTTGGTATGGTGGTAGAGGTGGGGGCCTTTTATAAGAGGAGAGGAGGGGCACTCTTGGAATGTTATAAACTATTACTTTATTATAAAATGGTTTTCAGATTTTAAAGGCCCCAAATTTATATATTTATAGGATAAGGTGATAAGATTTCTAAATCCACCCATACAATAGGTTTTTTACAAGTTTAGGTCTTATATTTTACATTATCTTTTCATTTTATTTAAATCGTTAAATAATGAGGTAATCGCTGCATCATCATGGTGTCATAAATAATTTAATTTATTTAATGTTTAAAAATTATAAAAAAAATATCACGATGTATGAAATCTTTTTATATTTCTATTGAATATTTATAGTAAAAAATATTACTTTTATAACCCCACGTAAAAATTGTTTTAGTAAAACAACACATGTTTGGGACATTTTAATTTTCACTTTTAATAAAAAGTTATTAATGTCATTTTCCAACCGAAGTGGCTCCATGGGGTCCCCAAGTTGACCCATGGATTGTCTTGGTCGGCCATGACTCATCCAATAAGGATAGGACATGTTTCAAGGTCATTAAATATTGTTAAAAGATTATTTTTTCCTAAATTTACACTAATTACCTCAAATCGTGATTAAAAACTTAAAAGTTACTATTCACCAAAAAATTATTTTAATCCCATTGATCCAAATTTTACATCATAATGACAACCATGTATGTCGGATTTTTGAAAATCAAATAACATAAGTGGTAATTTTTCGTTTAAACAAAAAATCAGTTTTTAAACTACCACTTAGTGGTTTCACGATTAATCTAAAACTAACATTTTTAGGAAAAATACCAAAAATTCACCCTAAGATATATTTGATATTATGAATTAAAAAATGATGTCTATTTTAAAAAATTTAAAACATATATGTTTCATTAATTAATTTAATAATTAATTCCCACTATCAAAACAAATAGCTTGTTTTTAAGAAACAATATCTATTAAAAGATTGACACTAATTTAAGTCCAATTTCAAAGTGAAATTAAATCCAATGACCAATATTGTATTAAATGGTAAAAATATATTCTAATTTAACATTAAAAATAATTCAAAATATAATCTAATCATATAAATAAATTAGATTAAAAAGTGGTTTTGAATTAAAATACACCATTTTCACTATTCATTAATAAAATGAACTTTATCGGAAAAATACCAAAAATTTAGACAAAGTAAATTTTGATGTCCCAATTCTAAAGAAGAATTTTATTTTTTCATATATAACACATAATATTGTCAAAAAGAGGCTTTAAAAGATGTTCGACATCAAAAGGCAGTTAATCGACCTTTAAAAGAATATTAGAATGTTTTCGCTTAAAATTGGATTCATTCGCATTTTTAATCCTCTAACATTTATTGTAAAAAGTAAAATTATTTAACAAACATATATAATCATTTTGTAGTTAGTTCCGTTCTTTCCCGCCATTACAATGGCTAGGCATTAACTACCGTTTTAAATAATATTATTTTATTATTAGAGTGCAATGTAAGATTTCAAAGGAACTCGTTGTCGTGTATTGGGTACGCCATTGAGCATAGAGTTCCCTTTAAAGTAATATTAATATTTTTTCACAAATAGGGATAAATATAATAATGTCATATTCTTTATTTACCTGGGGTGTTACAGAAGTCATCTCCCATTTGGCTTCTCATCAGAAAATTTACTATCGCATTCAATCTTAAGAAAATTTATTATTGTTACCACAGTTAAATAAAAATAGAAAGCATAGGGTGATTAATAAAAATAGTATTCTAGAACCTCATGATAAAGAAAAATATCTTATGGGATCATTTGGTAGGACACATTCTTTTAAATCTATGAAACCATAGATTTATCGGTGGTCATTCATATAATTATCTACTTAAATCCATCGTGATTTTTCATAAGGATGTTGTTAATATCCAAATCATTTCCCTGAGAGTTTCAAAATAGGTCATGAACAAGGGTCATTTTAATGAATTAGGCAATGAATAAGTACACCTCAATGATCCCTCTTGAGAGATATTTCCACAATGTATCAATGTACCACATCCACTTCTACATGTAGTATTCATATAGGGATGTAATTAATTATAAAACACTTCCTCTTTGTTTTAATATAATTAGAGTTATTGTTCTTAAAAATTGAATCATACTTACACTTATCCATAGATACATGCCTATAAATATCCATAGAAATGTCCAATGGAATCTAATTAATGTATTATCATTTTTGTTTTTAATTTTTAAATAATCCATTCATCATGTAACAACTATAATGACCTAGTATTTTTATACATGGATTTTAAATCATTATAGATGAATATAAAATACCGTAAAAAATACATCGGGGCCATAATAGTTGTTTGTCTTTGATGGATAGGTACACAATATTCCAGTTTAGTGAATTATCTTCAATATTTACCATAATGATCTTATCCATTATTATAATTCACAAACATACCCCACTAAAAAACATTTTTCATAATAGATGGAAGGGAAACATAAGAATCATTGATCACATATGCCTGGTTAGGGAAATAAGAGACATATGTAAACATATCATGATGTTAGAAGTATGAGGTAATGATCCTAATATTTTCAAACCAGACCATACACATCAAATAACATAATCACAAGTCATTCATAAATATTCATAGTTCAAAATACACGAATCATAAGGAAATCAAATAATATGATCCATAAAAGCCTAACATTGTCCTAGGATTTTAATTTGTAGCATACACATAATAATATAAAACATTATGTCAAGGATACCGACAATAAAATTCATTACATGTTAGGCTTGGGATGACCATTCATGTACCTATTTGTAATGTTGGAAGACCTACAATGTACCTTCTTTCAGGCTTGGGATAACCTCTAAAATACCCACTTTTGGGATTCTGATAACCTACCTTGTACCCATTCTGCACTTATAACATTACTCAGTATCCAATTAATTGGAAAAATATATATGTCCCACCAACTACATAATCCAATCATTTATGCTCCACAAGATCATAAAACATTCATCATATAATATCATTCGAAAATAATTTGGTTTTAAAAAATATTTCCACATAACATTACACATAGAAATGAAATGTCTTTCATAATCATTTCATCATTTCCTTATAGCATAAACCATGGAAAATACATGGTTTTCTAAAAAAATCATTATATCATAACATGTGAAAAAGATATAGGTTTTATGAACCTTTCATCTTCTCATCATAGAATAAACCATAGAAAAAAGAATTTGTTTCCCTTATCATTTCACTACTAGAACCCATTAACCATACCAATAGGGAAATACCCAATATTTCCATTAATTATTTGTATTTAATGTTTTCTAAAGCCTATTCCAATGGTTTCAAATAGGCATTTTTTTTGCATCCAAAAATAATCACTATTATAATAGTTTTAAAAAATATTGTGTATATCTACTTGATACTAATGGATCTTTAAAATCCTTGGTATACATGAACTTATTTCCCCACCAAATAGATTCCCCTCCTCCGATTTCACTTCCATATATTCCATAACCTAATTACTTATATTTTCTTCTATATCAACTCCAATATCCCCCTTATGGTTTTCATTATATTTTTAATTAATATAAAATTGGTAAGATCCATATATTTAAAAAATTCTACACACTTTTTTATTAATTTATTTTTATGGTATGAAATAATAACAAACATTCAATTTACTAGATTCTAGTTTCATTCAATGGACTTTATATTTAAATATTGGTTTATCTTTTCTAGTAGGTAACCATTATTTTAGTTAATGTTCTCTGTAATAAATTTATATGTATTCCCACTATGGATGTCCTGAAATATTTCATTCATTATTTTGTTTGATCATATTATTGTTTGTATTAATTGGAGGTTTTTAATGAATATTAATATTAATAATTAATAATTAATTCCCATTTTAATAATTGGCAAAGAATAGGATTATATAAATAATCAATTAGTTAATTTGGATATGATAATTCTATTATATCAGTTGGTATATTTTCATATCTATAAAATTTTACAATTTTAAATGATTTATTTTTATATTTATGTTTTTCAATTTATAGGTCAGGTACTTCACATTTAGTGTTATTTTAAAATCATGGAGTAATTTTAACAGATTATGATATCTACTAAACATGATACAAGTTTTTTTTTATCAAAATATATTTGTGGGAATATAATATTTTCATCTCTATTTAGTATACTTGTAAAGATAATGTTTACAATCCTCTATTAATTCATAGACTATGTATTTTTTGAAAAAAAAATAGTACACTATTAATATAATTTACATTTTTTGGATATTTATTAATAGATTTTTTGCTCCCCAGTGTGCGTAATCATAGAGAGAATTCTAGTATTTATAATTAATTAAATTTTAATAACAGTATTTTTTAAGAAGTTATGGATATTATTTAATCTATTTGTAACAATTTATTTTCATAAAAAACTGATTAGTGTATTTTACACTAGTTTTCACGAATAATACTAAAATGTTGGAAAATAGAATTTCAAATCTTTTTTTTTAAATATAATTAAAAATATATTTATTCAGATTAATGGAATGAAAATAATTAATGTGATACAAAGAAAAATAAAAAAAATATTATTTTCTAAATTAGAGCGATGAGCTTCCCTCCTTTAGTGCCTATTGTTAATATTTTAATTCTAATAGATATATATATTAATAAAATATAATATGATGTGATAATTTTTTTAAATTTTTTTAAGTGTCCACCTCATTGGATATAACTATTCCTTGAATATCCATGTCGTACTAGTGCTCAGCAAGATGATATACGTTGTGGGGGTACTAGAACTATGTGCACTAGTTGGAATACCTGATCACATCCTTCCACTTCCCCTAACAAACCATCAAGCACCCCTTTTTATCCAATAGTGTCATTAACGGCCCTTGGTATATTTATTACTAGTCTGTTTTCAAAACCATTTACATCTAACACTACCAACTGATCATTCACATATCCAATGACGGTTCCTACTCCCATCTATAACATAAATTTCCATTAATGAATATGTAATTTTATTTTACATATACTTCCATATCCCTTAGCATATACGTTCATTCTCCTTCAACTTCTACTCCAACACATTATGAACCTACATAGTCAACATTTGGTATCACTCCTTCTGTACAAGTTGACATTCTATCGGATCATATGGATCTAGCGGCACCCACTAATCAGACTAGCTCAAGTATATATATAGATCCCTTTAATTTTTTTGAACATAATTTATATTCAATATATGATTTACTTATATAATATTTGGATCATTGTTTTACAGATGAATCCACCAATAGGCGGTGTTGTTGTATATCCATGTGTGCGGTGTTGAAGGAAAACAAACAATTGATGATTCAGTATAATTATTATAGTAAAATTATTAAAAAACATGTTTAGAATGATAATGATTTATTGAAATGCATGGAAATTAATCTAACATCATTCTCATTAAGATACTCTCTTGGAGAGAACTTCTAACAGATGTAATGGATAATTCTTGGGAACAACTATGGGTTAGAAAAATTATTATCATTAATAATATATGTTTATTTAATTTACATGATATATTATTATTTTTCCATATTTATTATAAATTCCAAGGTAGTGAAGATGATTCTACAGTATGGTTGATGGAATTAGGTGTGTTATGGTGTGAATATAATCAGGATTTATATACAGATGACATGATCCAGTTGTTAAAAATTTTGAGGACAATTCTCTCATGAATTAGATTCATGTTGCATATTATCAAAAAATTATTGTTTATTGGATGAATACCATGACAATGGTATTAATAAAATTATATTTTTTCGAATGAAATTTATTTTTATTTTCATTAAGATTTATTTTTTGTTATATAAAAAAATATAGCATTCATTATAAATAAATATAAAAACATTGACTCGACGAAGTACATGAACATATTGAAGCAATCTATGATTTCAGATAATAAGAGGAAGCTGGTAAATAATCATTTATAATTCTTATATTTAAATAAACTATTTGAACATATTTTCTTCAATTAAAAATTATATGAATTAATTTTAATTTTTTCAAAACAAATATATTAAATTATTATATAGTTTATTAAATGGTAATGATATATTTATTATAAGGATGTGTAAAATAGTGGTAACCTAGAATATTTTCTTGTAGAATCATATATATCATCTTAATCATGTATGAATGTTATATCTGGTAGTTCAGATACTATGGGAAAAGGTATATAGGTACCTCTAAGGATTTCCATTTATTTTATTTAGGACTTTTTCTTTATTTTGATTCATCCATATTTCATTCCATTACTAATTGTGTTATATATGTAATCAGGTATTATTTTGTTAATTATTTAATTTTTTACGGTGGAATAAAATTTCAGGATTAAAACTGTTAACTTAGTTACCATGCCGTGAAATTTATTATTTAGATGATTTTATTATATTTTTTATGGTTGAATATGTCTCATATTTTCCTCAAAAAACAAATCTACCAATGATTTAATTTATATAATTATATTGAACAATCTCAATGACTAAATATCTATAATAATAAATCATAAAAATTAAAATCATATTGAACAAACCTCATGTTTCATTCCAATCCTAGGTATCATTCCATCTATTAGAGTCATTACATGAGTCTCATTTATAAATAAACCACTATTAATTTCTTATACGAGTCTCATTTATAAATAATCCACTATTAAAAATTAAAAATTCATGTTTGCTATGAAAAAAAACCCTTATAAGTGAGGGTCATTACACATAAAATGATACCTTTAATTGAACCAAACCATAATAAGTATACCATGAAAAAAATGTATTACTCAGAAATTTAAAAGAAAATATCAAGGAATAATTGATTCATATTATTTTTTTCCTATCACATTGATTTTGAAATTTTAAAGGAAATGGAATAAGGAAATAGAGAATTGCATTTAATATAATTTATATAAGATGATCATGAATGAACTGTAACACAACTAACTATACAATATCAAACATGCATATGTTGCTTACTGAATTGGGAAGGTTCATAACACTTAAGAAAACATGTAATCTACATTCAGTGTATATAAACACAATTATATTGATTATGGATACCATTTTACTACATTTTATGAGAACTATTTTCTTAGTAATAATATCAATAATAGATGTTTTAAATTATAATATATGTTGCGTTTCATAGACTAATTTCATAGGAAGAACAATAATCCATTAAATATTCAAATGGTATTTCAAATTAGATTATTATATGGATTTGTAAAACTTTTGAGAAGACAATGGGGATATTATTTAATCTATGATAGGATTTTTTTAAATGATGGAGGTAAAATTAACCTAGTTTCCTTTTCAACTAACATCACTGCCTACAAATAAAATTAATTGATATTATTATTTTCTATAATAATTTTTTGATAATATGAAACCCCATCCTCATAATAAAATGTAATAATAAAAAACATGTGATTCTCTTTTTGATTTCAGATTTTACACGTGTTATACATTTATAACTTGTAAAACTATTCTCAAATTAAGGTTCATCCTCAATTAAATTTTCATTGCACTTATTAATAACTATTTCATCCTATTTGACATTTATATTTTTGTCAAATCCACCAGAATAATATACTTCCTTTGTAATTTGATCCTTTTTATCTATTTTAGTTTTGTGTGGTTATGATGTCATAACATTCTAGGAAGTATCTTCAACTTGTTATGATTCATCTATCTTTTGAGTTACTAAGACAAGATCCATGGTCGATTCATCTGTATAATTGACCGGTATAAATTGATGTGCCCTCATATCTTCATATAAAAATTGGGAAACATATAAAAAATTTTCATTTTTATCGTATGAATTAATAATGTTCTCAGTCTTAGTAAATACAATATTTGTCTATGTAAAGTTACTAAATTAATGGTTTAAATATAATATAAGTGTTTTCTATAAGAAACTCTATATTGTTATAATATTGTATAATTTTTATTATATATTTAATTTACGAATTAGTTTTTCACTAAAATATTCCCAAATTATTATTAAATTCATTAATTTTTATATTAATATACACTTTTAAAACAAAACCTTTTGGTATTTCTGTTTCATTCTTCTTTTTTATACATGTACCTTGACTCTAGATTTTCTGGTCATAACCAAACATTATCAATTTGATCTTGTCCTAGTGAGATCAAAATTCATGATTCACCATCTATGGTAATTGGATGATACATGATATAATATTCCTTAAAATTCATGGATGATCATCAATGGGAAATGTCTTCTTTGTTTTCCATATAGATGTATTTTTCTTTCAATAAAATATTTTCATACCCATGAACTAAAAATTGAATGGACCGCTTGTATGGGTTATTATAAAAATAAACTAAACCAAAATGACATTCAAAAAACTAAATCAAATAGATTTAAACATTTATGAACTAAAATTAATTGAAGGTAACAAAATCTGATTCCAATGAAATAAAAAAGAATAAAATAAAATAAAGTTAACCACTCTAAATCAAATTATGAATAATAGGAAAAATAAAAATTTATTCAAATAGAAACAAGCCTATATAAACAAGTTTAAAAAAATTGGCTAAAAACAAACAAACCCAAAATCGAAAAAATCAAGAAAATTAAATTATAACAGAATTAAATAATATTCAATATAAATGAATTTTCATAGAGAACCAAAATAATGTTACTGAAAAGATAATCCATAATTAAATTAGTAAATTTAATTAGAAATAAAATCAATTATAAAAATTATAAAACTAAAATAATACCCAACTATGATATGTTTATTTAGGAAAAATAGAATATATGTTACTTAAATAGCCCTAAATTAACTAAAACACATTAATTTGAAACTACATTGACCAATAATAATGGAAAGAAACCTAATAAGTTAAACACAAACCAACAAAACCAAAACATAACAAAATCAATTATGAACAAAACATTAGTAATACAAAACTAAAATTACTGGGAAATGATGATATTGAACGAACCTAACTGGAAGAAAACCTAAATTAAAATAAAAATCTTAAATATTATATTAAGAAAATTATCAAAAAAATTAATAAATAAAATGAAAAAAACAACACTAAAAAATTGAATTTAATTGAATTGATGAAAATCAGGTGAAATCATGTATAACTAAATTAAAATAATGTAACATATACTAAACTGGGTCGTATGACAGAATAAAAAATAACTCAAATTGAATATATAATTTATAAAAAAATATATGTGAATCAAACTATATAAATATAATCATTTATATGAAAACCTGAGTTGATATGATAAATTTAGATGAACATAATAAAAATGCATGTAATTAATAGAAATTGAATATAATTGATCAAGACAAAATTGAATTGAAAAATACATAACCATGTGGAATTATAATTAACTAAATAAAATTATACCTTTTAAAATTATATTGGTCAAATAAGGATAAAAACCAAGGGAAAATTATATTCCTTCATTATAACTAAACAGTAACATTCGTTAACAAAATAAATAATAAATTAAATTCATTATTGTCTCATTTAAACAAAAAATAAACACAAATATTGACTAAAAATTTTCATCAATATCCATCAATGAAAAAATTTACTTGTTTTTTCCTATTATAACACCTTAAAATTAATGCATTGAAACATAGAAAACAAAGTAGGAACAAATATAACGTTTATTTCACATTTCCATTCTACTAGATTATACATTTTATTCTTATTTTTTATTTTTTTAATGAACACATTCCATTTCCATTATTCTATAATTAAATTTCAATTATATTCATATAAATAATATAATAAATAAATAATCCTTAAATTCAAATTTATGTATATTTATCAAATAATTATTTAATCATGTTGTTATTTGTAAGAATTTATTATATAATATTTCATTTCATATCTAAATCATATCATACTAGTACAAAGTAATCAATCATTATTGAAAATAATATTTCATCATCGAGTATATCTAATTTATTTTAGTTATTAATTCATAATTATTAAGCAATTATACATTTTGTTTTTCTATATTCAACTCCACTATGGAGGGTGATTTTTAATATAGAAGTACGTGTCCCGCGTGCAATATTGTTTTGCTCATAAATTGGGAAGAAAAAATGATGTACAGTAAATACACAAAAAGAACAACAAATTGTATGATTTAAATTGATTATGTAAAATATTAATATGTATATTGTAACTAAATAGTTCCATTTTTATTAGTATTTATGTAGATTGGAGGATCATGATATGACGGAAGCTGAAAACCATGGGGTAAAAGCTCACTGACATTAGGTTTAGAGAGATGAGTACTATGAAAAAGTATGTTATTGACCTTGTAAGTGTTTTTTCACCACTGGAATCCATAGCTATACCAATTAAAATATATGAATGGTTTTAAAAAGTTATTGAGATAGGTAGAATATAAAAACAGTTCAATTAATCAGTTTTTATGAGAATGTTAATATATGGTTTTACAATCATTTTAAACCAACCATTGGTATAGGGGTTGAATTGTGAAGGGTATAAAAATGGATTCAAAAAAATAATTTTGGTATATCTTATCTATCCAAAAAAAATTTAAAAACTGTTGGGATAGAAAAACCCAAAAACCCATGACCCTCCTACTTCCAGAAGATGAGTACACATTCATTCTACTTTTTTCCTTAGTCGTGAGCCTCTGCCTGAATTTTTTCTCAGCCCCAAGTATCCTTCTTCCAAAAGAATATTTTTCTCTCCTAAACAATAGACCTCTTCCACTATAATTTCTTATGTTGTAACTAAGATATATATTCTAACTCTGATTATTTTGAATTTTTTCTTTCTATTTAAGAGTAATGTGAATTTATTTTTTACATTGGGTTCTCATCTTTGAAGGTGAAATGTTATGAAAGGATTCAAGTCAACTTACACCTCTTGGTGGTTTGTTTTTCAATAAAATCATTTAATTTTTAATTAAATGATTTTTAATTTATTATAAATTTATTTTGATTGTGGGGGTGGTAAATCTAGTGTAGGGGGGGCTGTTCAGGTGGGGAGGGGGTGTGAAGGTTGAATATTTGGAGGGGGGGTTGTCCAGGTTGGGGGGTGCAGGACTGGGCACGTGGGGAGGAGGGTATGCAGGTAGGGAGGGGATATGGGTTGTCAAGGGAGGTGGGGGGGGCAGTCTAGGTGGGTTGGTGTGTTGGGTTTTCCAGTGGTGGTGAGGGGATGTACAAGGGGGTGGGGTGTCCAGGGGGTGGGTGGTGTCTAGGGTTGGGGGAGGGTTGTCCAGGGGGTTGTCCAGGGGGTGTCCAGGGTGGGTGGGGGCTATCCATGGAGTTGGGTGATGTCTCGGGGTGTGTCAAGGGGAATATGGGAACTTTCCATAGGTGTGGGGTGTCAAGGGGGTGGGTTGTCAAGGGAGGTGTGAGTTTTCAAAGGGGTGGGGGTGTCCAGGTGGTGGGGGTGTCCAGGCATTGGGGGTGTCTAGGGGGTGGGGGTCTTTCCAAGAGGGTGGGGTGTTTAGGGGGTGGGTGTTGTCTAGGGGGTTGGGGGCTGTCCATGGGGGTAGGGGTGTTTAGGAGGGTTGTGTGTGTGTGGGGGGGGGGGGGTCCAGGGTGTGCCACGCGGATGTCCTAGCTGGTTGTCAATGGGGTGGGGGTGTATATGGCGTGGGGTGTCCTGGGGGTGGGGGTGTCTCGAGGGGGGGGTGCATAGGGGGTTGGGGTGTCCAGGGGGTATAGGCTATCCATGGGGGGGGGGGGGTTGGGTGGTTGCCTCGGGGGTGGGGTGTCAAAGGGGTGGGGGTGTCTAGAGGGTGGGTGCTATCCAAGGGGGTGGGGGTGTTAGTGGGTGTATCTAGGGGTTGTGAAGGGATGTCCAAAGGGGTGGTGGGTGTCCATGGGGGTTGGAAGCTGTCTAGGGGGTGGGGTGTCAGAGTTGTGGTGGAGCCCCGGGGGTTGGGGACTGTCCAAGGGTGGGTGGAGGATGTCCATGTTTGTGTGGTGCGTAGGGAGGGTGTGGGGTGTTTAGGGAGTTGGGGAGTCCCAGGTGGGGGTGTCTAAGGGTGCGGGGTGAGACTATCCAATGGGGTAGGTGGTGTCTAGGTGTGTGGGAGTTTATAGGGGTGGGGGTGTTTTCCAAGGGGTGGGTGGGCTGGGGGTTGTCCATGGGGTTGGATGTGGCCATGGGGTGGTGGTTTCGAGTGTTGGGGGCTGCCCTGGAGGGTGGGGGTGTCCAAGGGTGGGGGTTGTCCAAGGGGGTGTGGTGTCCATGGGGTGTAGTGATGTCCAAGGTTGTGGGGGTTTTCTAGGGGTTGGGGGTTTCTAGGGGTGGGGGTGACCAGGGGTGGGGGCTTCCAAGTGGGTGGGGAGTGTTTAGGGGATTTCCAGGGGTGCATGGGTTGTCTAAATGGATGGGGGTATCCACGGTGTTGGGAGGCGGGGGGTTGTCTATGAATCCCCAATTCACACTCATATATATTTTTCTTTCTGGGTAACACATTATTTATCCATTTTTATTGACTTGTATATTTTTTCTCAAATTCTTTAAATTCATCCAATTGAAGAGAGGCAACAAAAAACGATGATGGGAATCATTCGTTGCCTGGTTGAGATTGGAATTCCACCATTAGTACCTATAAGTAGTATTTTATTTCAAATATATATTTAAATAATATGTGATTTCATGTGATTAATTTTGTTTTAAATTTTTTCGAAGGATCCACCTATTAGGTGAGAATTATTTGATGAGAAACCTTGTAGTGGTCTAAGAAAACATTGTGTTCGAATGGGGGGGGGTACAAGACCTAGGAAATCTATTCTGCACACTAGATTAGACCGTTCCCCTCCCACTGATATACAATCTATCCCACATTTTGATTATGGTTTGTCTTTAGGGACACTTGGGATATTTTGGCCTCCAATGTTTTCAACACCCTTTACATCTAAGTCTCCTTGACCTTGTTTACCGTATCTAGTTATGATTCCCAGTCCCCATCTAGTATTCGACCAGCAATCTATGTTATAATCTTTTCCTTCTATTTACTTCCCTCTGTTCTTCAATATTCCATATTAATAAACTCATCCTCCGCAAGAGTATGACCCTGAGGAGAATACATTAGGTCTCACTCCACCTATATTGGGTGTTCCTTCTGTTTTTGCAGATCCAATGTCACCCATTGATTAGACTGTCACATGTATATATATGGAACCCTAACAAATTATTATAACATTAGTTATTTTCATTATAACATGTATTGATAAAATATTTGTTTTTTATTTAATAACACACATGTATACTTATTATAGGAGGGGGAGGGGGCATTCAAACATACATGTTTTCTGTAACCACCGCAAACAGTTGATGGTGGACTACCTTGAAGAGAGTAAAATGATTGAAAAAAGGGCCGCAATGTCAGATTTTTTAGTGATGAATTCCATATACTATGACATAATTTCTATCAGCCTACTATTGGGGAGACAGTGGCCAAAAAAAGTCAAAGATAACTCATGGGAAAATAAATGTGTAAAAAATCAGTTGTATTTTATGAAATATGTTATTTTTCTATTTATATTAATTAATATTTTTTTTCATCTTCAGTTTAATTTCCCCGATGGTGAGGGTGGATGTCCAGCATGTCTAATGGATTTATGGGAGATTTGGAGATCCAATAAGCACGAGTTTATATTGGACGACATGCTAGAGTTGGAATAGAGTTAGAGGTGTTACCTATTGTGGATGATTGTCTCATTGAACAATAGCATCAGATTATTACTCATTGGTCGATTGTCCTATTTAAGGTGTTAATCCCATTTGAGGTATTGAAAATGAATGTTTTCATGTTGTTAATTAATATTATCTTTGGAACATTTGATTTTTTTAGAAATCATCCGGAATAAATAAAAAACATTTATTCTAAAAAACACCAACACACCTCGGGACATACTACAATGTCATATCATGAGAGGAAGAAAGTATGACCATTTTTTATAATTTTTTATTATGACTTTCACATTATATTTTTACCACTATAATTTATTTGATTTCTAAGGTTGTCATATAATTTTTTTTTATGAATTTTATTATTTGTAAACATTTTTAATTATGTTTTTTG
The DNA here is from genome assembly GCA_963277665.1 of Viscum album. Taxonomy (NCBI): domain Eukaryota; kingdom Viridiplantae; phylum Streptophyta; class Magnoliopsida; order Santalales; family Viscaceae; genus Viscum; species Viscum album. The sequence goes on along the minus strand of OY728152.1, from coordinate 350,118,195 downwards.
ATATTCAATGTAATTTTAGAGGAAAAAATAGTATATTGATGAATGTGTTCCTCGAGAAAAAATATTATGCTCGAGTAGAAGAATGAAAGATGGAAGTGTGGTTAATGAACCGACTAAGTAGTAGATTGTATATTTTAATTTTTTTTATTTTAAATTTTAATATATATTTTTTAACAAAATAATATATTTATAATTGTATTAGGATTCTTTAGAGTCCCTTTATGCATGGAGAACTGACAATTTATGGCCAAATAATCATTTACATCAGGTGTTGGCATATGAGAACACAGGAAGAGTACACCGCCGACCTCAGAAGAGTATAGTTCCGATGTGGTATTTTCCCTCCTAATGTTAGAGTTTTAGTTCCAACATGTTCCAACATGCTATGGAATATGCAGAACATGCTGAAAAAAGGGTCACAGAGACGGAAAAACAGGCTTCTAGGTAAAAAGTACTTTTATGAAACTGATGAAAATTTTAAATCCAACCCTTCAATCGAATGCCAACATAGATTGTGATGAATATATGATGTTGATGTGTTCAATATATGGTGAACTGGGTGGTAGTTCTAGAGGTGGTCAAGATGATAGAGATGAGGAGGTTGATGTAGAGTAGGACAACGAGGAGGAGTTCGACATAGAGGAGGTGGTCTATGAGGATGCCGAGGTGGACAAGGAGGGAATAGAGGATTCCGAGGTGGAGTATGATGGTTAGGATGAGGGTGTGGAGGAAGGAGGGGATGTTGATAGCGATGAATATGAGGAAGAGGTGATACTGATGATGACGATGATTATATTGATTGTTATGAAGGACATATTGGACCACATTTTTTACTTATATTACTGAATTTTGATGTTTGATGATTTTTTGTTCCTTAATTTATTTGTTATTAGGTATGTCACATTATCTTGATTTATTTATTTATATATAATAAAACATGACATGATGATTTCTAGTTGAGTGTTTTGTTGATTTTAATGGCGTTATTCTAAATTATGTATACTGTAATACAATTGCATTGTTGTTATTTTGATGGAACACAATTTTGGTCATATTTCTCTTCATTGGTATGATTTTTAATTATGAATATTTTATTTAAATTGTAAGTAATTTCACAACTAATTAGAGGTAATTAATTCTGAATTCCTTATATCTTCGTTATTATTGCAGGTAATTGCACAAGTAGAGGAGACTGGTACTGCCTACTACTAGAGTTTCAACAATTATATGCCCTTCCACCCCCTATATTATATTGGAATTTACATATTTTAAAAAATCAATCAAAAAATCTACCGAAATACAGGCCTGATTCAAGGATCATCTCAAATTCATACCTATTTTGAATTTAACTCTATAATATAATTTTACCCAATTTTATCATGCTAAAATTACACATTTAAACATGAAAATTTTATTTTTGTTGATTTTTTTATTAAGGACAACATGCCTTTTCAATTTTAAATAGTATTAATGAATACCTTACACTACACTAAAATTATTTAATTCTAAAGCTTCTATAAAAACACTTTTTTACAGGAGGTCACATAACTATGGAATAAGTAATGCCTCCAATGTAATATTAATGTACATTCCTATTCTATTCTTTGATATAAATTTTTACATCCAGATTTATGAAAATTATAAATTATTTTCCAAAATAAAACTTCTTTCCATGTTAAAATAGATTTTTCTCACCTCACATTAACCTTTTTGAGATATTTGAATTGTCCACCAATTATTCCATTAATGTGGTGAATTTACATCCCCTTGGAATATAATATCAACAGTCTACTTATTCTCATGATATTATAAGGGACTATGGTTTAATTTTTCCAAGGTGGATCAAGACACTTTTGAATGTTTTACGATTATTACCTCAAGAAATGGGCAATGATATCATTCAAAATTATATTATCTATATCAATATACTTATTGAACATATTACTTTATTGAGGCTTATCTCTAATGATATAATCTATATTATGTTTTTAAGGGATTTTAATTAGATTGATTATTTATTTCCTCTCTTGATACTATTTATCACATTACATAGAATTGTTAGTGTTTGTGTTTAATGTACATGGAATGTTATTTACATTTCAAATATATGTTTAAATATGAAATTATATTTTGTTTATGTTTAACGTTATTCATTATAGTAGTGAATTAGACATAGTGAGTGTTTGATGGGTCCCTCTATAGCCACTATGTGCATCAATATGTCTCCAGAATAAAACTATGGTTATATCATTAGGCCTTTAATAAATGGATATTTTTGGTCTTTGAATGATGCATTGAAGGTGTGATAATTATGTCCAAAATTTTTATTTCCCCCATTATGAAACATGTAACTGAATGTTCATCTGGTTATTCGAATAATAGAATACTAATGATTAGAATGTATTATGGAATTATTAATTTATCTCTTTTTCCTACCATAAAGTGTTCATGTTTTTTTAAGGAATAGGTTTTTAGTTATTCATTATAACTAATGTTTATGATTATGTTATCTTCAATTGTATTTCTTACCCATACAAAGAATCTGAGCTCAACCCTTTCTTTTGATTATTTTTATTAGGACCTAAATAATTATATTATGAAAGAAATACATGGATAACCTAGAAGTTATGGATGTTTTCAGAGGACTTTTGTGTCGTTTTTCCTTTCACGTTATAATGCTGAACTTAAGTATGTTTCTGGTTTTCCACAACTACTAAAACGTTCATTCATTTAGGATTTGATTCCTTGTAATCATTCCAATGTAAAAAATTAATGTTGCAGCTTTTGGAAACGTGGATTGATGTGTTACACAGGAGCATAGAAGGGTTCAAAATATGAGAAGATAATTTCCTTTCTAAATAGTTTATGTATTCTCTATATTATGAGATAAAATCCATTTCCAATATAGTGTCAAATTCCTCTAATGGATGGAATATGAATATCACTAAATTATTCTTCCCACATATTTTAATAGGATAATTTTCCAACACTTGGGAAGCAATGATCATGCCACTATGAGTTTTTATTGATACCTAAATATCAACGTATTTGGGATTCAATTCAACATTTCATGAATATTTATAGATATAATGGAATTTATACAACTATAAATTTTTTTCCCATTCTTAATTAAATAGTATATTTGCTTTATATGTCTTTATTTTTTCACTACACTTTTCTAGTATTCATGGCTTATGATTTACCGTTCTACTTTTGATTTTTATGTGTCTTAAACTATTTACCCAAAGGAACTGTGCTTTACTGCATTGGCGTGGGTAGTTCCCTTACTCAAAATATATTAGGAATAGAACTATAGTTCATGCATTAGGTGGTTCCTTACATTCCTACTTAATGTTATCAAGGGTCACCATGTCCCTATAATATAAATGAGAAAGGTGTCCTTATCTCCCATAATTGAAAAATTTCCACATCCCTTTGATGTAAATTCAATGATACTTCTTCCAAAAGTATTAGCATGTATGTTGTCTAATCCCATTTCCTCAATTGTCACTTGACCCAACATCTTGAAACACCAATATTATCTTTTTTTCTCCATATTCATCAGACCATTAAAAGCAATCTCAAAATGAGGGAATATCTAATCAATTATTTTTAGCACTCAATATATCATATTGATATTTACTTTTGAGTTTGTGATTTTAAACTACTATGGAATCAATATATATTTTTTTTAATATTTTATAAAAAATATCAGAAGAAATATTATTCATGTCTTATGAAGAATACCTCATAATCTGTAAAATAATCACCTTATTTTTTTACTTCATCTCTAAAAATTATCTATCAATAATTGATTTAATGTTTTAGGTCAATAAATATTTTGAAATATTTCATTGATTTCATCTCAGTCTATTTATTAAATTGAATCCTTTATCTTGGTACTCTCTATCAACACCGACAAATGATCAGATTCTCCAAAAAAATTGATAGACAACTATAGTCACCATCACATTCTTAGAATAGTAATTCATAGAAAATATATCCTCTATTGAGTTAAACCAATTTTTTGTGAAAAGTGATTCGAAAAAAAACCAAATGATAATGGTCAACAATGTATCAAAAAAAATATCCATGTATTCATTCTTTAGAGAACGAATGTCTTTCAAATAGTTTATTTTATTGTTCAGGGCTTCATATAGATGGGTATGCATCACTATAACAAGTATAATTCCAGATCCCATGGAATAAGGGATGCAGTTCAGAAAATTATTTCATTTTCCCTCCATTGATTGATTTCCTGATCTCTCATGATTCCCATTTTTTTCAATCATATTTTCCAAAAATAAAATCCAACAAATAATTAATAATTAATTAATTCCTATTCTCATATTAACTTTAAAATAATTTCATATCAGATCCACATGATTTAAAATTTCCTTAAAGGATTCATGTAGGATATTTACCTATATATAGACATATTTATATGGTTTTACAATAATGTCTTATAATAAAAATTCAACATTTACCAATACTAGTCCTTGCTTCCAAATATAGAGTACAAAAATTCACTTAAATGGAAACTACATCATTTTTGAGTTAAAAATAGCATTTTTGTCACAAGTCAAAGATCAAAATATTTACTATATCGGGTAAATTATGATCATAAAATAATTTAACATAATAAGGCATAAAGTTTTATTTAAATACATATTACTTAACCATCGAAATTGAATTTTTCTTTTTAGTACTTGTAGTCATATGAGGATATACATATACAATATGGGAGAGAAAAAAATCCCAAATATAAGAGAATTAAGAGCCATAAATCAAACTATCATGGGTGAGGATAATCATCATCATAATATCATAATAATATGATAATAATAATAATCATGTGGTATAAATTTTATAATGGCCTATAATTTGGGATATTCATAAAAACGAACCCTCATTTTAATGTTTTCAAATACCACAAATTGTTTGGACAAAATATTGCATCATGTTCACACATAATATATGTGCAGAACTCATAAAATCATAATTATGTACATTGAATGAATCAGGTTCATTCATAGTGTGCATAACCTCATGAGGTAAATAACATTACAAAATTAATAGTTTGGATATATAGTTAGTAGTCATCTAACACATCATAAATGCTAATTAGCATTCATTATAGATAGAACACAATAAATTCATAGTCATTAATTAACTCACAAAAACAAATGGCTTTCATAAGGATTAAATAAATCATACAATTTTGAATTAAATTTGGGTTCCATAATGAATGAAAGAAAAATATTTTAAATCAACATCAATATTCTTATGTTAAGAATAAGAAAATCAATATGAGTAAAAAATGTGTTTTAGAAAGAAGAGTCATTTTGAAAATATCATTGTATTAGGATTGAAAATAATTTTTACAATGAATAAAAAAAATTTATCCATTAAATGAAAAGGATGTAATATTTCAAGAATATTTATGTAATATTATATTAATATACATTCTTAATATTATGAGAATTATGGATAACCAAAAGAAAATGAGTCGGGTTCAAGAATCCCCTTACCATAAATCTTGTTATATTTTGTCTCTTTTCTTCCTACAAAATAATACTCAAAGGATAGTTAAAAACATCATACAAATAATATTTATTTTAATTTTTAACACTATTTTACAATTGTAATCATTTTATTATTTTTATTAATTTCCATGGTTAAAGGGCATACATATTGATGTCATTTTTTTTTAAAAAATTTTCATTTTTTTCATTGATTTCATGATTTTATTCATTTTAATTATACATTACCATAAATAATTCAAGAATTTATTTATAAATATATTTTTACATTAATATAATTAAAAATATTTATTTTATCCATTTTATAAGAAAAATTATAGGTCTGTTGTTGGAAACGACCTTGTTGGTGGTTAAGTGGCTGTACTTGGAAACATTTACCAATTTATAAGAGAAATATTTATAAATTATAAGTAATATGAAAAAATTATGTTATAAATTTTTTTATACTTCCATAATCCACTTGTAACATATAATTATGTTACGTTTTTAAATAAGGACTCAGTAACTCAAATCATAATTCCAACAAATATTGATCAATCCTTTAATAATAAAATAACATTCACTTGTAAAATATTTTTCCATGTATTCACTTAATTACTTACGAATAAATTAAATAAAAAATTGAAACCCCAATAATAATATAATATAACAATGGTGAATTTATTTTTTCATTGTTCATCATTTATCATCTAACATATCTCAATCCCCATAGTGTTTCCCACCAAGTCCTATACTCATATTCATCAAAATGGAGAATAATTTTGAATGTTCTTAGCCTATAAGCCGCTAGGTCATTATCTCAATATTAGTGAATAATATTCACATAGAATGATTTTCTTCTACCTAAAAATAAAGGCCACATAATATATATACATATATATAATTAATAAAACTTCGACCTATCGTTCAAAAAGACATCATGTAATATTATATATTTATCATAGGATATCTTATAAAGTTGGATACATTCCTTATTTCGTCATCCTATAATTATTTATTGTTCCTTAACCTTACTAGATTGAAATTTATTTGTTTTTCATGTACAAGGGTTTATGGAAAGTACTTCCATCCAATATCAATTTGGATCAAGATATCTCATCGTTTAGGAATTTACAAATTCAGCCTTTATTATTTAATCGATGTCATTCAACCAATCACACACCCAATTCAAGCTACCTCTCCACAACATAAATGTAATAGTATATTCATGGAATCAATATTCATTATAAAATAGTATGAAATGATAATAAAATCATTTTAATACAGCATTACAATTGTTCATATATTGAAAAAAGCAATGACATATAAAACATGTGGTGTTCATTTTGACTGGTTGGTCCTCATAATCTCATATACATGAGATAAATAAGTGAAATCATAATGAGAATAATTATAAAAACTTTGGATCCCCCATCACCTTATGGTATCACATAAACTATGTCCTCTCGGCATAATTTTTCAGGACTATAGGATAAAACATTAATATTACAATCAAAGTATGTCTTGGATTTCATTATAGTGTGGTAACTATTATAACATTCTGATATGAATAGTAATCAAATGACATTACTGTAAATAAAGTGGACCTAGAATAATAAACATTATTAAGGTAATATAAATATATTTATATCTCAAATATTATATATTTAATGTTAAAAAATTAATGTACATGAGTGGGGTATATTGAACCAACTTAGAACAATTATAAATAATAAACACAATAAATATTGTTCGACTCGATAAGAGATGTAACATTAGGTTAATACCCTGGTTTAAAACATTAAACATTGTCTAACAAATTCCTCTATCTTGTTATAGGAGTTATTTTCCAAATATATTATTAAAGAGTTAATATAATTAACATTAAATCATTATTTTGATATTGGGTACCGAAGATTGACTTTTGTGAAGATAAGTTTTACTAAAAATATTTTTTTTTCAAAATGGACATTGAATTTAATTCCACAGATCTATTATATAATTCAGTTATGTATTTACTAAAATGTATAAAAACCATCTTTTTTTAATTTACCAAAAATGTATTAAATCCTATTTATTACTTCATTTCAAGGTATCATTATTTTTACTCTTAGATCGAGTATTTTACTAAAAACGTTTTTTCATGTGTTCCATGTTATTATATTAATATTAAATTATCATCCTTATATAAATTAAATATAACTAAATATATAAAAAATTAATGTAAAAATGTTTTATTTTAGACCCTTTTTGTGTGATATAATTATAAAATCATGGTAAAAATGTTGAGTTATCACAAATAAATATAAACTTATTTTAATGTGGTTTTACAGTAAGATATGCAATAAAAATAATACAAAACATTCCCAATTGTGATTTTTAGTTTTTTACCTAATAACATCTTATCAACTATTTTGGGTTCCATTTTCCTAATTTATTTGATTAATATATTTATATTATTTTGTCATTTATGAATTCAAAGTGTGTCATTAAACTCCCTTATAAAATGATACAACCTATCATCTATTAGACACACATAATTAGTCTCATATATTATGAAATTCATACCATAATAACTTAAAATCCACCCTATACACATTCTATATATTTGGTTCTTTCTGAAGTATCATCCTTTCATGGCCTGACGTGTATTCCAAAGAGTTATTCTGAATAACAAGTTATAGATTTTAACCGAGTACTTTCAATTTTATTTATTGTTTTACCTTCCATAAATAAATGGTATTATTAAAAAAATACATTTTCGGTATCATCATTATAATATTGTAATATTATTATTATATTTCTTCAATTATTAACACACTTTTCAAAAACAAATGATGTGAAGTCATCACTCGTGCATACATCTTGACGACCTCCTCCAAGTAGAGATACAATCAATTTATCATCACCCTAATTCAGGTATGGATATTATTAATGTTTTAATGTATATAAATGATATTTATGAGATAATAATTATATATATTTTTTTAATATTAAATATAAATTCATACATTTGAATCTGTTGTAAAATGATAACGTTGCTCATTCGTACGTGTGGATTACCACCTCGACAAAGTGATCGAATTTGTTTCTCCATCCAATTTTTTCATGAATATTATTAAGAATATATTTAATATATATATATATATATTTTTTTTATGATATAATTTTCAATTTTTTATTATATAATAATATCTATCTATCCTTTCATTATTTCTTTTCTAAATGAATGCAGAGTTCATTACAACATTAGTCATAGCCTCTCCCAGAAAAATGTAAATATTTTTTTATCTAAATATTTAATTGAATATTGTAAATATTTATATTTTAAAAATATATTATATTTATATAATTAGTAAATTTATTCATATTATGGAACAATGATAAATGTATATGGAATGGAACTGATGAGCTAAATCATCCACAAAAAATGAACCAACTATCACCTGAAACAATGATTTTAATTATGAATCCTTAAAAAATAGTGATAATACATTATTTTTAAATTATATATGTTTTTATATGTATTAATATAGTTCTTTAATATAGGAAAAATTAATGTATATTTTTTGTATGGTGTATTTTAAATCATATGAAGGAAGATTTATCATGAGGTAAGTGGATTTCTCGTCTCAATTTTATATTTTTTTGACATATTCTATATTCATTAATTATTAAATTTTGTGATATATATAATACCCATGAATGTTGTAAATTGTGATTATAATGAAAATTGTTACATTTTAATAATCTATTTTTCCCTTATAATTATTTTTAATTCATTGAATACCAACGCAGTTAAGGAATTATGTTTCAATCTCATCTTAACCAGATATTTTTATTCATGAACTTATATTGATGTTATTATATTATAAATAACTATTACATCATTTAGATATTACTATCCTATAGTTATTCATCGTATATTCAATTAATCATTTCAAATTACATATGTTGTACTTTAAGATATATTCAAAAGTGTTTTTGAGAAGAACATACATTATTTCCGCTTTAGTGAAGAATTTTTTTCATCCAAACACATATTTTTACTAAATTGTCTACAATAATGTCATAAAATCATATTAGGATTGATAAAGACAATTTATTTTTCTATTTATTTATTTTTACAATTAAATTTCAATGAGATATTATCATAATCTTTTCAATGTGTAAATTTTTAATTTTTACTAAACATTTGAATAGAATTAATGATTTAACATAATCAGAATGAGTATAATTTACATACATTAGAACGTATCAATGCTTTGATCATCCTTCATAATTTTATTTTTATATTTTTTAAATAATCTAGTTACCTCATAAAAAATTCATTTACTATTGAAAACATCCTTTAATGATACGTAAGATTTAGTGGGGATATGATCCAATGATATCATCGTTGTTATATCAATAGATATTTTGTTATTATTATTTTGGGACGTTTATAATACTAATTTATTTTACATGTTTTATTCTATGATGAAATAATGATATATTTATGAAACATTCTACCTTACAACGAGTTATTATACAATGATATGATGAATTTTTGTGATATTGTTTCCAAAATATGTATGGTTTTAATTATGATACTAGGGGGACTATAAATATATATCCCTCCATTTTATTTTATAAATAAATTTTAATATCTCATGAGATGATAATTATAATGATGCACATGATTTTAAATATATTTTATCACATATTGATACATGATTATAATCTCTTTTTAAAATATTGTTATGAATATGCATAGATATCATTTTAAATTTCATTATTAATAAATAGGTTTGTGAATATTATTTCATCTGTTAATGATCACATGAATATACCTGGACACAACCTAAAATTTTTTTTTCTCATTTTTATATGTCAATTTTCATAGTTTCTTACTATGTTCAAAATATTATTCATGCACATGAATGGATTTATATATGTTGACAAGAATGTGTTTTCATATGAATATGATTAAACATTCCAATTTTAAGACTCTTGGATTTGTATAACTGATTTTTCATCGTAATTGATCATTATTCAATATATGAATTTATTTTGGAGAATATGGAGAAATATTATTCTACGAATTAATATTTTACACTAAGGACATGCATGTGAATATACCATTATACCCTTACGATCATATTAAACTAAAATGACTGATATATCCCTTATTTACCCTTACTATGTATATTATATTTCCATTTATTTTCTTTATTATCCCAATGTTATAAATATTTGTATTATAGTTGGTATTTGTAATAAGAGTATTTTATGGTATTATATATTCTTTGTAGATGTGGAACATTAATCAGGAAATAACATGATGGTGTATCCATTATCTAATGAAACAAAACCATTATTGTCCTCATGTATGTATTTTTATTAATTTTTTAAAATATTCATATAAATTTATTTAATATTTATTTTGTCTTGTTCATGGATTGATTTATTTGGCATCTATGTTGGTATTAGTAAATTTTGGAATATGGATTAGTAATATTTTGTAAAAACCATATGTATAAGTATAAGTAGGGGATCACATCCTAATGTTTTTGTTAGATCTAGTTTATGTTCATTCACCATAGTCCATCCATTTATCCATAATATAAGTGGAAATTTATTTCTAAATAAAAAATAAATCAAGGTGTTATAATCCTCGATGGGATTTTTCAAAGTATATCTCAACCATATTTTTATTTGATGGTGTATTTTCCCTTATTGGGCACCGGGTTTGATGATTTTGGGTGAAATTATTTAGTCAAATTCCATGTGTCTTAGGAACAATTATGATGTATTTGAATATATTGGAACCATGCGTGACTTAAATTAATCCTTATGTTTCATAAATTTAAAATATATTTCTTAATTTACGATGTTTCAAAAATTATTTTCCTCTTATTATCTATAAGTTCAACGACAAACAAGAACAACCAATAATAATTTCCTTTATTTTTTAGGTCTAACTAACTATTAGTGAGGGATATTTATCACAAATGGTTTGCGAGAAACTCAACATTGATGATATTATAAATCTATAAAAAAATTTATGTATTTCTAGAAATATTTCTTACTCTAACTGTAAATAATTAATTTTAGTTTTCCAAATAACTCAAACATGTTTCTAAAACAATATAAAATTAATTTTATATAATGGATCCATTTATGTTTTAGTAAATGATGAAGGTACTCCATGTTAAAACTGAGAAGTTATTCATATACCGTAGTTTGTTACCTTTTGGTGAATTATTTATTTACTTTTTTAGTAAATATAGGTTATTGGTTTATTTTATTTTTTATCATGAACATAACAGGATCACTATCAATAACAACTAACATCTATCCAATATCGATGATTTTCCTAATCAATTATGAAGATATCAACACTTTTACATGATTAACATTCATTATATATACAATATATTGGTGGTTTGTTAGGGATTATATACAAAATATATATTTAAGAAAGAGGTATGAGAATTAGGATTTTCAGTAATTCTATTTATACTTACTAATTTTCCTATAATCATCATGGATTTCATGTAAAATATATATTGAGATTAACTTTATCAATTTGTGGTACAATATATAGATTTTTTCTAGTATATTAAATGAATAAGGAATTTCATTATGGTAACTTGATAATTGAGATAATGACCATGTAAAAGGATAAGTTGTCACGACCCATCCTCGGGGCCCGTGCCGTGACTACCCCAAGCCCGCCTTCAATAGGACAGGGGATAACGACTATCACCAAAGATGTAAATCCCGATAACTGGGATGACATTACATTTATAAAACATAAACACCTCCAACTATAGTATAAGAGGAAGTAATACACTATGTACAACAGAAAGTGTGGAAAAGTAGATGAGCCAGCATACAAACCCAACTAAAAAGTACAACTACAACTGAATGTATGTACAATAGAAAAGAAAAACAACTGGAAGATAGACGCAAATATTGGGTCGCCCACCTCGGATCTGACCTTAACGGTAGGTACAGACAACCTCCACATTGTTTTCGCCCGCCAACCTTCTCTTAGTACCATCTTGTGGTGAAGTCCACCTCCAGGTACTGACTCATCGTGAGGTCCACCTCTGGGTACTGACTCGTCGTGAGGTCCACCTATGGGTACCCTCCAGTCCTCGTACACTCAGTCTCTGTCAGCGCTATATGTCGTCTGCATCCAACACAATGAGGTGCGGGCATATCCCGTGCTAGGGTGAGTATAAAGATACTCAGTTGGGACCCCGAGACCCTCAATGTCTCACTAAATCCAACAAAGATAACCACAAATAAGGATCTGAACAGATAACCCTTACTTAAGTATAAGCCCATACTTATTCCTATGTTATCAAGTAACCCATATCAACCATGAGGAAACACAAATGTTCTGAAATCAACGGTTAACCACTACTTAGGTATATGCCCATACATATACCTTAGTTATCAAGTGACCCATCTCAATCATGAGGTAAACACAAAGGTCATTAACTCAGCTCGAACAAGTGTATTCATTAATGATATCGATACCAAAACTACTAGATAGCTCCTACATTGAAAAGTACAGTGATCCTAACACAACACTGAGGCGCTGCCCACTAACCATTGACTGCTGAGGTACTCCTCCTGTCGAGTACCACAGGTCTACCACCCAAACACAGTAGTGCTCCCCACCGTGGGACTGCCACCCAAACACATTAGTGCTCCCCCTAATAGCCTATAGAGGTACTCTTTCTTTCGAGTACTGTGGTTCTACCACCCAAACCTAGTAGTTCACCCCACCATGGTTCTGCCAACCAAACACAATAGTTCTTCCCACTAGGCTTGTCAAGTCACTCTGACTCGAATCAGACATGTAGTCATCAGGTCTCACCCAGCATCAAGGTCTTCGTACTCCATACGCTCGCCTCTGGTAGGATCCGCTCCATGAGCTGTTAATAGATACTCCATGTGTCACGAAATCTCACGTGGTAATATCTCAAAGGATCGGCTCGTCCGAGGGGTCTCAACGCAACAGACGACACGTCAATCGGACGCCCGGTCTGTGATTTATTTTCCTTTTTGTCTCGGGGGCTCGGTTGGTTTCATGTACGAACCAAACCGAACGTATCTCAAAAGTACCCCGAACTCTCAGGGGGTATACGTAAGGGACTATTACTCAATGAGATTATCAATTCCACCAAGGGTTCGTCAAACAGATTTCCGGTTTGAGAGTTATTGGCTTTTCCATTCTAGGGACCCGGTTGGATTTCTAGTCAATCCAAACCAGCCACACTCCAACTATGTCCAAACCTCAGGTGAAGTATTATAAAAGAACTGTCTCAACAAGAGGAATCCAAAAATTTTGACGACATTTCAATCGGACGTCCGGAGCTAAAGTTATAAGTGTTTCTGCTCCGAGGGCCCGGTTTTAATTCAGGTTTAAACCAACCCTAATCTTTGAATGTAATACACTAAAATGACCGCCTCGATCCAAGGAATCCTATGCCACTTACGGTGCATCGATAGGAGGTCCACAACTCATGTTATGGGTATTTAACTGATGAAGGACAGAAAATAGGGGGTCTGGGCCCGGTCCGAAAATAGGGGTTCTGGTCACCGGTGCCGCCATTCTGGCGTGGCGTGCCGGCAGCCCCTTCCACAGACCACTGGACATGCTCCGGCGGACTGATTCACCCATTTCTTGCAACTGCAGCTCTCTCGGGACCTGTCCATCACCACGATGGCTTCCAAATGCCATTGCGATCCTGTTTCATCGTCATCATCAATCCGCACATCAACAAAAAATCTGCAGAGGGTTGTCGGGCCGTGTTCATTCTTCCCGCGCCCTCTACGTTAGGCATTATCAATAGGTAAAACTAAAATGTTGTTAATCAACAAACGAGGAACAATTTAAATCAATTAAAATTGAACTTAATCCCCCAAAATTCCCCTGAAAATAATTATTCCCAACCAGAAAATAAAATCATTCGCGGATCAACATGATAATGAGTTGATCCGCCTACTTTTTTTTAGAAGGGAACCATCATGCGAATATTAACATACTCAAAATAAACCCCTACCTCGAGAAAGGTCTGTGGTTGCCAAGCATCGTGAATGACAGTATTGTGAAATGGTGGACATTGGCTCGTTGATTTCATCGCAAAGTAAGAGATGAAGGTGATGACGGTCGTTGGCGTTCGTCGTTTCCGCAAAGGCCTTCGATCCCGGAATGAGCGTCGTTCGTTGGAGATCCACCGGAAGGAGAACTGTTCTTCATGAAGGGTGTTTCTACAACGAAGGAGGAACTCCCTTCCTCTTTCACAAGGTCTCTCTCTCAAACAATTCTATCAACACAACAAGTGCCATCCAAATTAAAATAACTCTACTATTTATTTTAATTACACTTTCCAATCTTTCAAAAATCAAATCCCATAATTAAATAATTTAAGAGTTTAAAATAATTGATTATATTGTTTTGGAAAAATTTAAAAGATGAGAGATAGAAGGAAAGTGGAGAGGCTCAACTCCAATCAATGATTGGAGATTTCATGTATTAAAAAAGTGTGAGTTATGGGGAGTTTAGGGAGTTTAGGGGGAGGTGAGGAGGTAGGTTCTCATTTGGGAACCACCCCTAACTCCCCTTGGGAGAAAAATAACAACATTCATTGAATAAAATTTGAACACAAAAAATTTACTTTATTTTATTCTAATCCCAAATTATTAAACCTCAACCCGCTCAAAAATCAACTACGGAAATTGTCTCCTTACACAATTACCGGTGCTGTGAGTTCATCGGTGCCCTCAGATTTCAATTCTGAGCATCTGTTCAAAATATAGAAAAACCTGCTCATTCGTTCACTAAACGTAACCGACCTAAACTTCATGAATTGATTCTAGGCACCCTGGGCCTCAGAATCAAGTGTCGTCAAAAGCCACAGACTCATAAAATTACAAGGTATTTATGAAAAAAAATTCGAAGAAATTTCCAGGTCTTTACATTACTCCCACCACAGATCTTTACGTCCCTGTAAAGCATCAACACACACTAGGAAAAACAAAAGAGGTACTGAGCACGCATCTGAGCCTTCAACTCCCATGGTCTCTTCTGGAGGTTCCCCTACTGCTAGAGAATGTAGACCATAGGTATCGACCATCATCGTGGGACCCACTACTGTCGATCCTCGATCTCCACAGAAACCTATATGAATGTCGCCCCATCATCGATGTCCATCTCCCTATGGTCGGTGATGTGTGAAGGGTCATGCACATATCTCTTCAGCTATAATATGTGGAAGAATCCGTGCACCTAATGCAACTGTGGAAGAAAGGTCAAGCGGTAAGCCACCTCGCCTACACTGCTTGGGACCTAGAAGTGTCCAATGAACCTTGGATAAAACATGCCACCTCGGCCACATCTCCATAGACCTTTTCGAGCTAACATCCATAAGAAAGAGTAGTCGCCATCCTCAAACTATAATAGTCTATGTCTTCTATCAACATAAGATTTCTGCCTGTTCTGCGCAGTCTTCATCCACACCTGGTTGATTTTCACCTTCTCTGGTAGCCTCAAAATGAGAGCATTGGTCAACCTCTACCTCATCTCTTGAAAACCTCAAGTGGAATATCCCTAACCACACGAAGGTTTTTTCCCTTCTACACCTATGCTAAAAGAGGTGTAACAACTCTTGGGAAGTCTGGCTCAAATCTATGTCTGGCTGACTCATGAATGATTGACTGAACCCACTTATGCATGATTCCATCCTATGCTGCCTGGGGTTTCCTTTTCGCCGGACAAGGAAAACCCATCCCAACGTTGTAGGTAAACCACAACCTTTTTTCCAAATACATTCAATCTGTGTATGAATTGTAGTTGCCCAATCCATACACAAACTAACATCGTAAGGCCTCGACGCTGCCACCAAGATGTTCCAACCGAAAATCTCACCTCAAGGGTCAGATTACACCATCAGTGTAAGCCTGATTATCGAGTATCCTCCCAAAGGTATCTCCAGACGTGAGGGTCAAATCAACGGAATAACCAAGAAATCTAGGTCTGGGACACGATTCGTGGAAGAAATGAATGATTCGTATCAATGTCTGTTGTTATGGAAACAAGTCGTAGACATAGAATGTACCTAGAATCATTCCTAGAGCCCTTGGGTCACACTCCTTGACTGCATGTAGATACTCTTTTCTCCTGCCTTCTTGATCCCTTATCCTTGTTGGGACTACAATGGTGGGTGGTTGTAACATGTCAAAATGTACACCACCTCATGCTGCTCTCCCAGCTCTACTTCCACGTCTACTGCTCCGCAGAATCATCTGACCTTATCACTTCCTCTTCTTGAAACATTTTACACATCCAAGTCTCTGAGACTGGCGCCAGTTTCCTGTTTTCCCACTGCTAACATTCACTGGCTGTATCCATTCATCCAAAGAACATTAATCCAAAACGTTTCTCTCTATAACCCTAGCATAATAAGATTTCATAGAGGAAAAGTGTTGGCTCGGATATCCTTTAGACACACCTCATTCTGAGGTCCCGGATCTAAAGCACTGTTTGTATCGTAGTAATCATGTACCAGGAACAATCGGTAAGCTTCGATGAATCCTTGGATACTAACATGTCGTTCTGCCGATGCTGTATAAGCTCTAGAAAACTCTCAGCCGCCTCCTCATGCCATTCCTCAGCCGCCTGTGAGTCGGTCTCACCTCGGAACCTGAGGGGAATCTGCTAAAACACATGTAATGCTCTAAGCCTACTTGTGTCATCTACCAATACCACCGGTTGAAACAGCTGACCAACATGTATTGATATATTCGGAACACTACCCGATGGTACTATCTTGGGCATCGATCCACGTACCGATGCCTAATCTCTATATGGACCAATCTCATTGTCACTCACTGGGAATCACTAGTATCAAAGATTAACATCTTCTCTAGTAGTGTCTAAACTAGGTGTAGAACTCTAGAAATCACCTCCAGCCAGTCCACTTCTGTCTGGGAATCAATCTCGCCTCGTAACCTTAGAGTCATCTGTTGTTGGACTCATGAAATGCGCTCTGTCATCGTTCACCATCCACTAGTACAGCTGGTCTCATCTTCTGCCTAATGAGTGGTGGTGCTGTTGGTAGACCACTCGAAGGTGCCAACATAAAAAGGGGGCTCTGCAATGGAGTCTTATCACTCGGTGGTCCGTCATTGAGTACTCTCTCGAAACTCCAACTGATTGTCTGCGTGGAGTCATCCGGAACAGATGCGACACAATCAAATGATTAAAACCTGGTTAGATGACCTGGTTTGAGCTGACTTAATGAAACTTTTGGAAACACACATGCAGTCATTGTTTTCGTTCACTGGATTAGAAATCAGTAGTCATGGTCCTGGTGTATGGAAACGTCAGCTTCCGCACCAAAACTGGACTCCCTGAACTGAATACCACACTCGGTACCCTTAACACTATTGCTTCACTGAAAAGAATTATCAGAGTCCTAAGATATGAGGTAGAACCGACTCCTCTGAACCAATTTGTCATGACCTGTCCTCAGGGCCCGTTTTGTGACAACCCCAAGCCCGCCTTCCATAGTCCATGGGCTGGCAAGTAGTACCAAAGATGTAAATCCCGATAACTGGGAAAGCATTTCCATTATAACACATCAACACATCCAACTAGAGTACAAGAGAAAGTAATATGCTAAGTACAAATGAATGTGCTAAAAAGTATATGGGCCAGAATACAAACCCAATTGAAAAGTATAGCTACAAATGAACAAAAGTACAATAGAAAAGAAAAACAGATGGACGATAGAAACAACTCTTGGGTCGTCCACCTCAGATCCTACCTGAAGGGTAGGTACACATAACCTTCACAATGCTCTCACCCACCAACCTCCTCTGAGTACCGTCTCTTCGTGAAGTCCCCCTCTGGGTACTGACACTTCGGGAGGTCCACCTCTGGGTATTGACTCATCGTGAGGTCCACCTACGGGTACCGTCCAGTCCTCGTACACCCGGTCTCTATCAACGATGTCTGTCATCTGCATCCAACACAACGAGGTGCGGTCATCACCCATGCAGGGGTGAGTATAACGATACATAGTCGGGACCCCGAGACTCTCAAGGTCTCACTAAATCAAACAATGATAACCACAAAGAAGTATCTCAATAGATAACCCTTACTTAATTATAATCCCATACTTATACCTATGTTATCAAGTAACCCATCTCAATCATGAGGAAACATAGAGGATGTGAAATCAACGGTTAACCACTACTTAGGAATATTCCCATACATATCCCTATGTTATCAAGTAACCCATCTCAATCATGAGGTAACACAAAGGTCATTGACTCAACTCAAACTAGGATTTTGATTAATGATATCGAAACCACAACTGCTGAAGATCTCCTCCTCTGATGAGTACAGTAATCCTGTCACAACATCGAGGCGCTGCCCACTAACCATAAACTGCTGAGGTACTCCTCCTGTCGAGTACTGTGGGTCTCCCACCCAAACACAGTAGTGCTCCCCGTCGTGGGTCTGCCACCCAAACACAGTAGTGATCCCCCTAATAGCCTACTGAGGTACTCATTCTATCGAGTACCATGGGTCTGCCACCCAAACACAGTAGTGCTCCCTACCATGGGTATACAACCCAAACACAGTAGTGCCCCTCACTGGGCTAGTCAAGTCACTCTGACTGGAATCTGACAAGCAGTCATCATGTCTAAGCCAGTTACAAGGTCTCCAAACTCCATAAAATCGTCTCTAGGGGGATCCACAACACAATTAACTGATCTATATTCCATGTTTCATGTAATCTCATGTGGATGTATCTGAATGGACTGCCTCTTCATAGGGGTCTCAACGCAACAGGCGAATCATAAATGACACACTCGGTCTGTGAGTTATTTGTCTTTTTGTCCCAGGGGCCCAGTTGGTATCGTGTACAAACCAACCCGACCGTATCTCAACTGTACCGCGAACTCTCATGGGGAATTATCAAGGTACTTTTACCCAACGAGATTACCAACGCCGTCAACGGTTCGTCAAACAGATGTCCGGTCTGAGAGTTATTGGCTTTTCTGTTCCAAGGGCCCGGTTGGATTTCGAGTACAATCCAACCCGTCCACACTCCAACTACGTCCAAACCTCTAGTGAAGTATGAAAAATGAACCGTCTCATCAAGAGGAATCCATCAAAGTCGATGACACGTCAATCGGACGTTCGGAGCTCATCTTATAAGCGTTTCCGCTCTGAGGGCCCGATTGGTTTCGGGTTCGAACCAACCTGACCATACGCAAACGTCACCGAATCCTTGAGTGTAATATACCGAAATGACCGACTAGATCCAAGGAATCATTCGAAATTGATGGTGCGTCGATCGGAGGTCCAAACTCAATTTATGGGCATTTAACTGAAGAAGGTCTGAAAATATGGGGTCTGGGCCCGGTTCGACCCGCCCCAATACCCCCTGGGTCAGCCCGAACCGGGTCGACCCATCTCGGGTCCAAGTCCAACCCAGTGGGGCGCTACCCGGCCCAGCTATAATGGCCCGACACGGCCGGCGCAGCCCTGCCCAACCAGCAAGGTCCGGCCCGACCGGTGTGGCCCAGTCTGCATGGCCCGCCCCGGGGCGGCCGGGGGACGCTGGCTCGGCCAATAGGCCGAGCGTGACATGCCAAGCGGGGGGAATGACCCCCACTGATTGTTACCGGTGGTTCCCGCTAGAACTGCCTAGTCTCCTAGTTCCCGCGCAACTACGGGGTCCGGCGCTTCGCCAATGTGGCTGTTGCCGCAGCGGATCCTCTTCGGCGTCGCGCTGGGGCGCTGATTCCTCCAGGCGGTCGGATGGCTCCGGCCGCCACCTCTGGTCGTTGGAGCCACCGTTCTAGCGTGGCGCGCCGGAAGCCCCTTCCACGGACCACCGGACATGCTTCGGTGGTCCGATTCTCCCATCTCTTGCGCTTGCAGCTCTCTCGGGACCCGTCCTTCATGGCGACGACTTCCAAACGTCGTTGCGGTCCCGTTTCTTCATCGTCATCAATCCGCACATCAAGAAACAATATGTGGAGGGTTTTCCAGCCATGTTCATTCGGAACGCGCCCTCCGCGTTAGGCGTTATCAATAGGTCGAACAATAATGATTTTCATCGACAAACGAGGCACAATTTAAATCAATTAAAATTGAACACAATCCCCTACAATTCCCCCAAAAATAATTATTCCCAACCCGAAAATAAAATCATTTGTTGATAAACTTGATAATGAGTTGATCCATGTTCTATGATTTAGAAGGGAACAATCATGGGAATATTAACATAATCAAAATAAACCCCTACCTCGAGATAGGTCTGCAGTAGCCGAGCTCATGGATGACGGTATCGCGAAAGGGAGGAAGTAGGCTCATTGGCGTCGTTGCATGGTTAGAGGTGAATGTGACGACGGTCGTTGGCATTCATCGTTTCTACAAAGGCCGTCGATACCGACTAGAGCGTCATTCGTTGGAGATCCGCTGGAAGGAGATGCGATCTTCATGAAGGGTGGTTCTTTAACGAAGGAGGAACTCTCTTCCTCTTTCACAAGGGCTCTCTATCAAACAATTCCCTCAAGACAATAAGTGCCATCCAAATTAAAATAATGCTACTCCTTTTTTTAATTGCACTTTCTAGACAATAAAAATTTAAATCCCTTAATTAAATAATTTAAGTGTTTGAAAGCATTGATTATCTTGTGTTGGAAAACATTAAAAGATGAGAGAGTGATGGACATTGGAGAGGATCCACTCCATAAAATTAGTGGAGTTGTCATGTATTAAACAAGGGGAGAGTTATGGATAGTTTAAGGATTTGAGGGGGAGGTGAGGAGTTAGGGTTTCCTGTGGGCCCACACCTACCTCCTCATGGGAGAAAAATAACCACCTTCCTTGAATAAAATTTGTACAGAACAAATTTTATTTATTTTATTCTAATACCAAATTATTAAACCTCATCCCACTCGAAACGCAACAACAAAAAAGGTCCCCTTAAGCAATTACTGGTGCTATGAGTTCATTAGTGCCCTTGGATTTCAATTCTGAGCACCGGTTCAAAATATAGAAAAACCCACTCGTTCGTTCACTGAACGTACCCGAGCTAAACATCGGAAATTTATTCCGGGCACACCAGGCTATAGAATCAAGTGCCGTCAGAAGCCACAGACTCATAAAATTTCAAGGTATTTATGAAAAACGTTTCCCTGAAATTTCCTCGAATTAACTTAAGTTGCACATAAAATTTACCAAGTGTGAATTATTTCTCTAGAATCATTCATTATTTAGTAATATAATCTCAAGGGAGGGTATATCATTGATCCTTTAATGATATAACTTAATAATCAATGGTCTAATCAATTCATGAAGAAAACTCTTTAGTTTTATTGTGTTGGAATGATACGATTTATGTTCTATGAGATATTTCTCTCAAATATCTTATCCACTCGACATGTTGACTCATAAGGGGGTCATGTAATCATGTATATATAGATTTAAAGATAACCTAAAAAAGATGAATATAAGGTTTTTTTGTGAAATTATTATCACACAACCCTATATTGCAGTGGTAATTGTGGTATTTAGGGACTAATTTATTAATGTAATAGGATTCATCCCAATTTTTAATGATATAGTGAAATATTAAGCGTCATAGAAATTGAAGGAAAAAAAATATTGTCCATATCAAAATTTGGATTTAGGTGGGGAAGGATTTGCATTATATAAGTTGAGACAATATCATTATTGTTAATGGTGTGACATATATTATAATAATAAAATATTATAGTATATATTAACTCAAAAAGAGATAAATGTGTAACATGGATGATGGTTAAAATTGATTAATAACTATGACTTCTTAATACATTATCACCCGGTGAGGTTAACATTATGTCTGATTCTATAATTTGAATGGACCATTATTATTTTTCATTGTTGATTAATGAAATAGTGTATATTGATATGTATTATTTTAAAATTGAAAATGATATCAATGGGTTGGGGTACATATAAAATATTTCTCAAAGGAATGTTCAACGATCTATTTGTGCGAGTATTAAAGAGGGAATAAAAGAAGATTTTTAAATATACAAGGTTATAAAAGATCACAAGTTCAACATGATAGTGAGGAAATGATAATGATATCAAAAAGATGATGTGTCCCGTCAACCCCATACTCGATGAAATCACTATTTATGAATCTCATAGTTAATCATTATCAACTCATTATAGAAGTGGAAATAAATAAATATATTTGAATAAAATTTCATGTGGGATAACATGAAAATGGTTATTGTAGAATATGTATCCGGATGAATATTATTTAAGAAAATTAAGTATGAGTGACCAAATTCATATGGTATGTTACAAGAAATACTCATATCATATTTGAAATGGGAAAACATCACAATGGATAATATAATAGGAATCCCAAAACCAATAAAGGGAATAATTAAATTTGGTATGTGGTCAATCAACTAACAATGTCTGAACTCATCATTTTCATAATAGAAGATTTAACAATTGATCGAATTTACACAATGTATGTTATATAGTGGAAATGGTACATGGAGAACAATATTATATTATATTTTACCATGATATAATGATTTCAATTTTGTTTTCTAAAAGTCTTCAAAAAGGTAATTATTTTGAATTATGTTTCAATACATCTTATCATAAAAAAAATGATGCTCTATAACAACAAAACCATAAAAGCCGAGGGACATGATGAAATTATTTTCATTTGATTTCAATGTTGGTTGGCATAAACACCATACTTTATTTTAGTTTTCAAACAATAATAGGTTTTACACGATAAATTATATAGATCTTTACAAATCCCTATTTGGAATGAATTGTTGAACTACAATGTGTTGGGATAAAGATAAAGAAAGAATGATATTGGTACTTGATTTAGATAATGATATTAAAGAGGATGTTAGAGACATTCCATATCACATAAGTGAATATCATAGTAAATATAAATGTTATGTTGTCGTTTGTTAATCAGATCTAGAGTATAATGTTGGCGAAAATGTACTATAATGAAAAACCCCTTATAAAAGTGTAATGGGATTTCAAAATAAAGGAATATTGAATTATATATATTTATATATTGTACCCCTTTAAATTTATAATCATATAGGGATGGTTGAATGTAATTTTCCACAACTGTTGAATCTCTCTCAAGTTTATTATGTATTAAATGTATCACGTCAAATTAATTACAAAACTAGTAATTTATATGTACTAAACTCAGTGGCAATACTAATTAAATTATATCTCTATTATGATGAACAGCCATTAAAGATTATATATTGTTAGTATAATGTGATACTAAACTATTCCACTCACTTGGTCAATGTTTTGTGTAATAAATATAAATTAGATGAAGAAACCTGGGAACCTAAGGATGTGTTGACCTTGAACTATACTAAATTTCTTATATCAACATGGTGGAATTTCATGGTAGAAATTATTTTATGGGAAGTATAATGTTACACTACATGATTTAAGGATATATATATATATATATATATATTTAATTTTTTTGACATCATATAAAACCCACAACACTAATTTTAAATAATCCATGGTAAAAATATTATTATTTAAATGTTCCAATTGTATCCAGGTTTTTAAAATTATAAGTATTAATATCAGTAACTAAATTATGAAAAAAAATTTATAATATTTTGAATAAATTAAATACTTTAATAAATTGTTACTATATTACTATTAAAATCATTTTATTCTTCAAAATTAAAATTTTCATCAAAATAATATTTTATTTATTTATTAGAAAATATTATACATAATTTATTAGATATATATATATATATTAGAAAAAAATATTATTTGAAATCAACATATTAGTATTTTATTATGGTGAAATTTTGGGTTTTTCGGGAAATATTGATTTAGAAGTAATTTGTTAAAATATGGTTTTTTAAGAAATTAACTTCATTTTTATTGTAAAAAAATTATTTTGTCTTAAAATTAGTTCAATGTAATGATTTTTATTTTTGATTTTGGTATAAAACTTTTTAATACTTAAGAAAACAATTTTTCCTTGAAACCAACTTTTTCAGGTTTTGATGGTTTAATTTTAAATATGATTCTATCAATTATATTAGTTAAATCATTTATCGTTTAATTTTTTATTACTAATTAGAATATTTAATATAATGAATTTTGTACAAGTTAACTTTTTGTCATTATGATTAGTGAAAATAATAAATATTATTCACCTCTATAAAAGAGGTAAAATCGGTATAAAACCATTCAGTAGAACATCAAAATTTATCAAACACAATACTTTATCCAATTGAAGGATTTCTATTAGACAACAGTTATTCTTATGAAGTTAAATACATATTAATAAATAATTATTTTTTAATTTGGAACCATATTTAATCTTTTTGGGAGATAAGTTACATTATATTAATATTAAATACAATTATTTGGTATTTTCATTTAATGTCATGTTTGGATAATTACATTTGGTTTTTTCCGTCCAAAAAGCCTAAAAATAATTAATTTTTATTTTACACAAAAAAATTATTGAAATTATTTTACTACATAAATATAGTAATTTACTAAAAAAATTCATATATTTTTTTGGATATATTTTATGTATTTTCTTCAACCTATTGAAATTAATTCTATTAAAAATGCTTAAAAAATTAGAAAAAAAATAGAAATTTATTTAGTTGTCCCATTTTAAATTTTTCATATAAATATGATATAATTGTAAAAAAATTATTTATCATGATAAAGGGTGGAATGCTTTGTATGTGGTTTAACATAAAGATATTGATCAAAATATTTCAAACACATTCACAAAGGCGATAAGTTTAGTTAATTTATATCCCATAATATATTATATTTATATTTGGGATTTTACAAAAATTTACATGATTATGATATAAATATTATTTAATCTTTTAGGTATATTTATGTGTTCCCTCCACACTTATAGAAGGATATCATCTCTTCTCTCTGGTACACTCATCATGATCCTTCTAGATGATAAAATACCTACCATAAAATGATCATATATTACATTCCCATGTATTAGAGAACAAATTATTTTAAAACTACTATCACTTCAAGGAATATGGTGTATGTATAGGAATATTTCTCAATGTACATCTATTATTCGTAACTGAGCACTTAAAATTTAATTTCATCATACACATCATATAAATTCTATTCTTATTAATAAAATTGTATAATTATTGTCATAAATATAGTAAAAAAAATTTATTTTATTTTACCACCATTATTCGACATATTTTCTATAAAATTGGATTTAACAATATCGCTCACACATTTGTGTGGACTACCGCCTCCACATAGTGATTCAACTAATTTTTCATCTACATCATTCAAAAATGGTTATTATGATGTTTCTAATGTTTATATATGATATTTATGATAGGATATTTAATTTATAACTATAAATTGATGTCTATTTTTTCATTCCAATCCATTATAAAACAGAAAACATTACTCATGGGTAGAGGTGGATTCCCACCTCTATGAAGGGATCTTCTATATATATTTCATTTACGTTATGTATGGATTGTAATATGGATTTATTTATGGTATATATATAATTTTTATGATATAAATATTAATATACAATTACAAAAAATAACATTCTTTATTTTTGTATTTTCTATAGAAAATAATGACAGAGCTCATGCATGAGTATGACATACCATCTCTATAGGCGGTTTAAATAATTTTTTATATCTATAATTTATGCAGGATTATAATATGTATTTCAAGAAAATATTTATGATATTTATATTATGAATAAAATTATGTGTTTTATGTCACCATGATCAATATAAATGGGCCAGAACTATTCTATTGAAACTTTAATCAAAAACAGAGAAGTTGTCTCCCAAAATAATCATTTAAAAATAATAATAATTACTAAATGGGAGATAATATAATACAAAAAAATTATATTTTATTATATGGATAAATATAGTTTTTAAATAAATGTATAATAAATATATATTTATTATGAATGATATTTTAACATGCATCAAGTAATATGAGACTTTAGGTAAGGGTATATTGCATCTCAATTTTATTTTTGTGAGACATATGTCATATTCAACACATATATAATTTTGTTTCTCTATATAAATCCAATAAATATATTCGTTGATGATTGTATATATATTTTTTGAATTAAAAATAAATTTATTGTTCATTCATTTATGATGTATTGATTTTAATGTTAACAAATTTCTAAGGGATTTATTTTCCTCTCATAGTTTTATATATAATTCATGTACGTAGATATCCATTAGGGAACATTATTGTCTATATATAATAAATTCCATTATGTTTCATCTCATATGGTAATTCTTATTATTGTCACGTTATATTTCCATTTTTAGCACTAAATAACATTAAATAATATTGAAAATGTGTTTGAGGGATATAGAAATTACTTTCAACTTGATCGATAATATTATTCTTCCATTTCATTATTTTCACAAAAAAATAATCAAAAAATAATTTTTTATTCTCTTTGGATTTATTTGATTTCATTTTTACCCAAGTTTTATTTTTTATAATAAAATATCCAATGTGTTTTTTTAATTTTATTAATGTTGTACTTTTGACATTTCAGAAAAATGTGATAGAAATATATTATTTAATATACTAGAAGTTGTTTTAATTTCACCTACATAATGACCTACATATATTTGGAATTATCCTTTAAAATATTACATCATTATTTTCAATAAAAAATACATTAACTCTTTTTAAATATTTTTATTTTTATTAGTTGATTTCAAAATGAATAGTGTATTTTTCCTATTTAAATATTACGATGATCTATTAAATAAAGATTCATCTATGATAACAATATCTATTGTTACTTATGATTTACCAGGGATATGTTCCAATGACTAAATTCATATTATTTCTATAGATTATTTATCATTATAATAATCAGATGTTTATGAATCCCATTTATTTTCTAGGATTTATACTATGATAAATATATATTATGTATATGAAACTCATTTCTACCTCATGAGTTATTATATGATAATATTATTCTTTATTCACTATATGGCATAAAAATATATGTATTTGATTATTTAATGGGTGGGTACAAAAATAGATTTCCCCCCAATGAATTTGGTAATGTGGTATCGATAACATATGAGGTGGTGGGGACAAGCGTGGACATGATTTACAATAATTGTTTTCCCATATATATATGTTATTATGACTGATTATATCATTCTACATAAATAATATACATATAAAGGAATGAAAATATATTTTTTCACATATTAATGCATGTGTACGATATGTTATTTATATTCTTATAGGAATATTCATGGAAATTATTGAAAAATGTTTTTTATATATTGATGTTTGAGTTTTCATTCTATATTGATATTCTCACAAGATTATTCTGGGACATTATTGTGTTTATCCATGTTAAGAATATTATTAATTTTTGTTACTATTATTACACAAGCCTTTTTTATTAGTCTTGGATGTGGATTGCTGATTCTAATCCATTATGGATAAATCATATAGATATGAATTGATTTTTGATTTTATGATCTATGTTTTTGATAACAACATATATATTCTGCGGTGAACTTGTTATTGAAAATTTTATCACATCCTTAAGGTCGTATTCTCCTATATTTTGTGTCATATTCTCTATTTAACCTTACTGTTAGTCTCATCTAACCAATTTATAGGTTTTTTTCCTCGGATTAAGAATAATGGTTCTAATTTTATTAAAAATATTATACTTATTATCCAAAAAGTAACTAAATAATTATAGTTTCCAAGCATTTATTATAATGATTTTTATTTAATATTAAATTTACATTTTGTAATATTACAATATTCCATGCTTCTGTCCCTTTAATTTAAAACCATTATAATGATTTGTTGTGATAAAGATTGATTGTTCAATGATTAGTTATAGGTATAGTCACACTATCTGTTAAATGAAATACTAATGGTAAACATTCATTAAATGAGGGATGAAAAATGTGAAATAGAAATGTGAGGAAAAAATAACTATCTATTGTTTATGTGTCCCTTCATTTATTTATGGATAAAAAAATTAACATAGAACAGAAATCATAAAACAACAAACCATTCATCAATTCTTCATCCAAGTGAAAAAATCATAATACATAAAGTAACAACCAATATAAAAAATTATTTTAAGAAGAAATAATTAACTTTTTATATGGGGTAGTAAAAAATTATTATAAATAAAAATACATATTACATACCCAATAATATGGTGGATTGTTGTTGAGGGGTGATTCTGTTATGTTGTCATTTGTGAGATTCTTGACCTCTGATAATGAAAATGAACCCCTTTTATACTGATCATCAATCCATGCTACCATTTTTCCCACCAAATCTATCCTTTAGACTCCTATTCAATTTATAGGGTTTTGTGGATAACCCTTGGTTTTGTAAATATCAATGATTACGCATATTTAGATCAGGTAAAATCTAATTACTAGATAATATATTATTTAATTATTTTTTTATTTTGGTTCGTCCCATTAATGCTCTTATAAAACACCAAACCCAAACAAATATTATGAAATTCTGTGATGAAAACACATAGTCTTGATATAAAATAGTTATTAGTTGTCCCATTATGAAAAACCATTGATGAAATATCCAATTATTTCCAAACATCTACAAAGACATGACATATATTTTTTACATTTATAATATATCATCACAGAGGCTACATGGGCCATGAATCAATGCTAAAAAAACATGTTAATTATGATATCCAAATGTATTATATTAACAAAAACATTATAAAAAAAATCAATATATGATAACGAAATGGAGAATTTCTCTAAAGAGTTAAGAATGATTTTTAGTAACTTATTATATCTACATGCTTCAACGTAAAATATAATGTGTCTTATTAAATTGTTTGGATGGTATAATAGATATCCAATTGAATATAATTTTACTAAAGGAAATATAATTATTAGATAAATAATTTGAAAAATTTATTTTCGAATAAATTCTGATAGCTTAGGAAAACCAGATCCATTTGGTTTCATATATATAGATTGTGTAGGTAAGAATTTTAATGGAGGATACACATATCATGGAGTTTTCTTCTTGGGAGGAATATGTGAATTTTTATATGTAAACAAGAAATATTAATTATTTCTAAACATATATAAATACAATTATGTATTTATAGTTCAAGATTCTACAAAATTAATTTGGATGAAGACACAACTAGATGATTTATTGTTTGGGGTGATGTTTCTCATTATCTAGGGTTGAAAAAAAACTCTCTATTAATAATATAAAGAATATGGTTTAAAATTATTTTTCAAACATACAATGATATTAAATATTACTTCCTCAAATATAAATTAGAATGATATAAATTGATGATGGATTTTATACATACTATGATGATATTTACTGAAATAATTAATAAACAATTGTGGTAGGAAATATTCTATATGTTAATGTTGACCATTGTTGAGTAACCTCAATCTTTTTAAGGATATGGTACGTCATAATTAATCACATATCATATTTTCCCTTTTTATTATATTTTAAAATATAGAAGAAATATTTAATATAAATGTATATAATGGTATGTGATTTACTTTTAAAGAAGAGTAATCATTAAGGGTATTTTTTAAATAGGTATGTTTTGGTTTAATTATATGTGATGAATTTTAGACATTTTTTGTTTTGTATATATAAATTAACATTTTATCATTTTCAGTTGTTTTTTGTGGTAATCCGTCTATGTAAAAAGAGATTATCAAAATGATTTTCTGATGTTTTTTCATAAATCACTGTTTATAGACAATATGATATAGTCATTTAATGAATATTAATTCAAACACCATGTTCTTTAATCTAGGATTATAATTGTAAGATAAGGGTTCCATTTCATATGTATAATTTTATTGAGTGACTTATGGTTCTATTTATACAATAAAATACTATGTGGGAGATTTTTTGGGTAATAATGTTTTGAGTAGTTATAAAAATAATTCGGTAGAAAAATATTGTTCAATGTGTATTGTTTGTTTTATAATATACATAAACATACATTCTTGATATTCACAGCAACTGTAATTAGGGAATTTTTAATGGCTTGAGCATATCATATGGAGTCTAATGGCCTTATTCATTATTTTGAGTGTGCCACAAAATTATTATAAATCAATGCTTTCATGTTCCATCATAAAAAATGTATAGTGAAAATAAAATCAATTCCATATGGTTGATCATAAATTTATAGTCATAGTTAATAATTAATGATATCATGATCTATTATTGGTTAAAATGAATTATTTTGAATAAAAATTTGGAAAATTTCAATGGAATAATTTTATTTTAATGTTTACCGGATTGATGTTAATGGGAAAAAACCTCGTATATAAAAAGTTAAATGTTTAATGATTATGAATTTGTGGAGTATTTTTATAAAAAAAAGATTTATCTATTATATTTATATTAGTTCTACTATTCAAAAGATGAAAATATAAATTTTTTAGGTTTCTCATATCAAAGATTTTATCCTAAAACATGTTTTCTGCAGTTTATATAATATAATATTACAAATATCAATATATGAAGTTATAATGTAAATTTGTGTGATGAATGTATGATAAAACATTCATAATTTTACTATATTTAAGGATGTGAGTAGGTTCACCGGATTCATAATCAAAAAGTCCTCAGATCGAGTCATTAAAGAAGCACATTCAAATTAATTAGATTAATATTTCTTAATGATATTCATCAGATAGAGGCTTCCCTGAAAAGGTAGTAGTACACTGTTTCCAAATAATTTCATCATATTTAATAAAGGTATCATTAATGACTTAGACATATTATATTTAATTTATAAATGAACAGTAGATAATGTTTCATCAGATAGATTCGGATTTATAATGTATAACCAAAGAGAAGAAATGTTTTCATGTTTCTCTAAACAAAAGGTTGGAAGATCAATTATAAAGTATCTCTAAAATCATAAATTTAGTGTTGCAAATCAATAATTTTATCTAATAAGAAAATAAAATTAAGTAAAATTATCCTAAAATAATTAGAGTTATTCTTTTTATTTTATTAATGAAAATAAAATGGTATATCATAAAAAATATTATGATTTATAAAGTGTCACCATAAAGAATTAAATTTATGATGTTTCACCAGATTAAAGGTTGAAATATCAATATATGATGATTTCATAAAATCATAAATGTAATGATGTTTAAATTGACGGTAAAAAATCACTAATAATAAAGAAGTATCTTGATTCTCACATTGATCTATGGAAGGATAGAAGATTAATTTGATTTATTTTATTAAAGATATTTTTTACATATATTATTTTTAATGGTCATTAATCACTTTAACATCGTAGTGGGTTTTCCAAAATATGATCAAAAAAATCTAAATTCATTAATTATGAAGTTCATAAATTATCTATATGTTGTAATAGTGTGACTTTAATATAATGGTTTTAAAACCATTTATTATAGTGAAATGTTTTTATGTGTCAGTCAGTGAAATGATGAATGTTTTGTAGAGAATTCCTCCATCCTATGTTCCAATTAATTATGAAAGAGATACTAATTAAAACATTCTCTAATTTGGTATTGGGAGAAAATATGAAGAAATGTGATGGTATGAACATGGTAAAGAGTAAAAATATGTACAATATGTAGGAGAGAATATTCATAAAATGATTCAATGGATACAATTTGATGTATTTGTAATAAGTGTTCACTATCAGTTGGAATCATATAGATGTGGTATGTAACATTGTGTATCAAAAAATTCATCAGACCGATCATACCAAAAGAAAATTTTATCATACTAAATGCTTATTATGGATGATTAAAAAAATTAATATTAAGACATATAATATTGAAATTTAAGGCTAATATGGAAAAATTTCATGAAGATAAAATTTGAAAAAATATCATTTAGATAACTGAAAACATATTGAATCCTACTATTGAATGTTATCCTGATTGTCAAAAATACATTTTTATATCGTTTATCAATGCAATGATCATAATAAATAATGATTTAAAATAATGATTTTAAAGATAAATAAAAATTACAATCATGATATAACCACCCAAATTATTATTTTATAAGCATTTTTCTGCTCCTAGATTAATGTTATCCCATTATAAGGACAATATACTTTTATTGGTTAGTGAACCCTGTAAATACATGTGTTCTTGTGGTTGTTCTATGATTTTTCTTTTTTAGTAGTTTCATTTCTCACAAATTAGTACTGATGTATTTTTAAAATGTATAAATACATAAAAATAGAATATCACAGATTCAACCTCCCCCCTCTCAATGTACACAATGATCATGGTTATGCCTTTTTAATTTTATTTAATTATATTACTTCCCTATCATTTAAAATATATAATATTATATTTGGACTAGGAATGATTCTATTTTTTATGTCTGAATCCATGAATAATATATGTTTGAAAAAAAATTCCAAGAGGGTTAATATATAGCAATATTATTTCCTTATATATATATATATATGTGTAACTTCTATATTGAATCTTGGAGTAATTTTGTATATTTTGATATAATATGAAACATGAAAATAATTAATTATAGGTCTTTATAAGAAAGCATATATCTAAATCTTGTTCATTGGATCACATGAATGAATGATCATAACTGAGAGAGTGAAGGGGTGAATAAATTATAAAAATTTCATCCCTTTTAAACAGAATAATTCTCTTAATGTTTTCTAAATGATGTATTTAAACAACCTAGTGAAAATTAAAAATATTCAGTATACGCTATATTTAGAGGGAACACTGAAAATGTGTGAGATACTCCTTTGTGTACTATAGTTGTAATTACGTAAAAAAGAGTCTCAAAATTTTTATAAATTAAAACCATCAGATAGGGAATGTACATGGAAATAATATTATATATTTACAAAAACCAGGTTTACAAGAAGATAATTACTATGAGAATGAGTAATGCACAATTTTCTTCCAAATGAAAGATTAATAATCAAAGACCAGGTCTATAAATCAGTAATTAAAGATAATCTCTTATCATGGAAAAAAGATCCAATAAAATTTAACTATTTTAGAAAATTATAAATATATTTTCATGGGATAAGAAAAAATTTTGAAAGTCATGTAACAAATATCCCTAAAAATATCACATAAAACAAATCCTTATGAACATTATTAAATCTAAATGTAACTTAATTACTAGAAAATATATTCAACATTTGGTGCATTGGAAACCATATATTATATCACCAATATTTTATCCAATATATTTTTATTTAAATAATTTTTTTAAAACCCAATTTATTTTTTGATTTTTATTTTAAAACACTGATATATTTTTAGAAACACGAAACAATAAAACAAATTATTCTACTAATTTATTATAATAAAAATTATAATATGGTGTGGAAAATGGTTAATTGAAATTGAACAAATGGTCTATAAGATACTCATACAATGGAATAGATATCATATTTAACATTTGGGAACTCATCAAATAAATCTTCCAACATACTAAATTTATATTACACGTCATTTGAAACAATAGATTTGATGTATCAACAAGACATTTCACAGTATTTTAAATTTAATTAATTATATTGTTCAATATTTTCTCTCACATGCTATACAAAACAAAAATAAAAAACCTTGATATTTTATGAATATTAAATATGATTGTAAAAATATACCATGTAAGCTAGTTGGTATAAAATTTTTGTAACCATATTACTAAATAAATAAACTATCTAGTAATGGAATATTGAAATGGAATCCATCTTGTAAATCCATATTTTAAATTATAATAGAGGTACATTCTCTATTTTTCCCTTTTACCAATCCATATATGAACACAATGAATTATAGTGTGATAAAACCTATGTATTAGATAATTTTATTCATGTAGATAATTCCACGAGATATTTTCACATTGAACATCCGCCTAAAAAACTAAATTATTATTCTATAATTATTTGGTATTATAATGAGATCATAATGGGGTTTTAAATAATAAATTATATTTATATCACTATGTAAGAGAATATGTTTTTGTACTGGAATCTCATGAAGTTTTTTATATTTCCACATTATATTTTTTTCTGATTGACTTATGCATAAAACGACATTTCATTGAAATTGAGGTTTTATTTCAAGAATTTTAATTTATTATGAGTAATTTATTTCAATATATATATATTATGAAAAATAATTTAATCATGGTTTTTAAGTAATTTACACAAAAATTAATGTATAATATATAAAAAAGTATTTCCTATAAAACAATTGTTTCAACATATTTTTTTTAAAATAAAATAAAATTTAAAAATATTATAATGTGTGTTGAAAAAATATATTTATTTTTCTAATTAGTTTTATAAATAAATCATTATGATATATTGTTTTTAATTGTATAGAATTTTTTACTTTTACTTAAACAGTGAAATGTATAATTTTTTAATCAACATGATATATTTGAAATTATTAAAGAATAAGTATGAATTTCAAATTCATGAATCATTTTAATCAGGAAATATATGCATTTTATGTGAATTTTAAACTCTTTGGGTTTTAAAATTTTGAAATATATTTTTTATATTGTAGAGACCCATATCTTGATGTACATTGACATTACATTACTTTTGCGGAATACTTAGTACATTACAAAAACACACACGCAAGGACCGTAATAGTTTAGTGTCTTTGGAAACTCGGACTATAATCTCCTAATAGTGGTGAAAGATCTTCAACATCTCCCATAAAGTTCTTCTTTTTTTTTACCTAAAACCTTTCTTTATATCCTCGGGAAAAGAAAACATAAAAGGGTGAGCTCAAATGCTCAGTAAGGGTAATCAAAATAAATATCAATCACATCATATTCATAAGAACATAACATTTTGGAAATCATAACCTGCAAAAGAGAGTATAATTTCATAACATGGGATAAATCATGGTAGTGAAATGTAATCACAATAATCATAACTTAAAACATGAAACTTTGTGGCAATCACACATAATCATAGAGAATCATTTCTTGTTAGTCATGACTCATTGCCAAGACTATCTTAGTGGACAAAGTCCCTTTCTGAATCGAGTAACCCTCGTTTCAGTCCTGTTTCACTGAACCGGTATAACCTACCATTCCAGCCATGTCTATCTCATGAGATATAAAATCTTTACCCAATGCATTGGAGGGAGATATAGGTCTCACCCATCTCATAACGATACCATTCTTATGTGTGCCACAAAATCATAAATCATACATCATTTCATAACCCATGTAATAAAAATGGGAATCTTAAACATCGTGACATCATAAAACAATTCATATAAGATAAGGAATTCATAAAAATATAATTCCATGACAACATAATCAAATCAATGTAACAATAGGGATAAAAACAGAACCCTTTATTATTTTATATGGAAAATAATTTTGATAAAACACTTGAACTCCATTCTTGAGGAAAATATCCTTTCTGCTTCAAAAACACTTTTCCTTTCTTAACATGTCGTACAATCATAAACTAAAAGGAGTTGATTAAAAATAAACTTGAAAACTTGTAAAAGAAGCTTCTTTGAAATAATGTTTTTAAAATCCATTCATTCCGTGTAAGTTAAAAAAAACATTCTTCGTACTTTTGTCGGAAAAGTCAAAAAGTACCTCGTACGAAAAACAACAAAAGATTCCTTTCATACATATTACTAAAAACTCACCGAAGGGTAAAAATGGATTTAAACAATTGTAGGTGGATGGAAATAATATTACATATTGATGAAAAATGGATGTGTATGATAAAATACACCCCAGTAAATACTTACGAATAAACAATCTCGGATAAAAATGAGATTGTGATATTTCCCTTACCTTAGGTCTGATTTGCTTCGTAAGTGTCCGAACCTCCTGTATAATGATTTAAATCATGTTATTGACTTATTCCAGAATCATATTCATTGTTATTATATCATATATGGTCCACTTATGAATTTATATTACCCGTTCTTTTGTAAATTCATGTTAAAATAGCGTTTTGGGTAAAATCGTCTCATTTGTCGTTCGTGTTTTTAACTTGTAATTATTCATATGATTACCTAGATCATGATTACATAATTCCAGAATATAAAACATTATTTATATAAATATATTCAGAATATAAATATATAATAAATCATTAAATGGAAAGAAATACACTGTTCATGGAGACGGTAGTCCGTACGTACGCATGAACGCTGTTTTCGTTTCCTTATTGAATTGAATGGAATTAAGTAGATGACATACATATAAATATAAATAATTACAGTATCATTATTAGGTAATATATTTCATTAGTAATTATTATATATAATTTATAATCATTCATTAATGGTTAATCATTGAGAATGAATCTCATCGCGTCGTGGAGACGGTAGTCCGTACATACGCACGAGCGATGATATCGTTCCCATGGTCGTGGAATTGCGTTGAAGTGTATTTATACTATTTCAGTATCAATATAACTTTATAATAATCATATATAGTTACTCATTAAACCATTATACCCATCCTTGTATGGTGGTGGTGGAAAATAGATTACACCACGGCGTGGAGACGGTATTCCGTACGTACGCACGCGCGGTGATTTCATTTTTTCCGTAGGATGGATAGAAGGTGAATTAGGGTTGTTTCATATTTATAAAAACATATTAGTATATAAGAAATACTTATGTTATTACTTTATCATGAAACAACTAAATAAGAAGAATTTGAAGAAAAAAAGAAATTGAAAAAGATCGGTAATGGATATTACCTCTTTTTGACGCGCCTTTTCTTAGCCTCCACTTAAAGAACTAAGGATGGTCTTTGAAGAATACCAGGACCTCTATGATGATACTAGGAAAGTGGAGAAGGTATTTTGGAAGGGTTTGGCCGAGCTTGATTGCTCAAATTGGTGTGAGGAGGAGGGGGAGGAGGTACCCTTTTATAAGGGAAGAGAGGGGCACCTTAGGAATTCTTAAAAATATTAATTTATAATAAATCTAACCCCACTTAAAAACCTCAAAAAATGACTCATATTCGAAGATTATATGATATAGGGTTGTAATATCATCAACCAATCAAATTTAGACATGTTTGGATCTTATTTTAAACCTTATCATTTTGATTTATCCTTATTTAATCTATTTAAGTTTATTTGTGGTAATAAAATTCTAAATTTTAGATTATAACAAATAATTACTTATTTGTTGTGAATTTTCCATAATTGTTTACTTTATAACATTATAGACCATATAAATATAAATTTATAATTTTTAAATATTTTTGTGATTTTTAAACAATTTAATAATATGTTATTTTTGTAAAATAACAATAGTGTCAATTTTGACACTATTCATTTATTTGAATTTAAATAAAATATATACAGAATATATGTTCGAAATAAAAGATTTAATATATTAATAAAATGTCATATGTATCTATAAAATTAGTGTATCACATTAAATAGTTCATATAATATTTATTTTATTATTTTTAAAACCATTTATTTGGTTTATCTCTTAATAAAATAATTACTACATCATTTTTGTATAATTATTTAATATACTTATTTGTTGTATAAAAATTTAAAATAAAATTCTATGATGAAGATAAATATATTACCTTTCACAATAATACTTTTACTCGAATTTATCATCTTAAAATCACAATATTTAAATTGTTATATTTATTAAATTATGAAGGTGACAACTTTGGCATCATTTAAAATAAAATAATATAAGTGTCATAATCGCTTTTATAAGGCTCCAAATGGTCAAATATTCGACCATTGGATGCTTATGGTTTACATTTACATGTAAAATAAGTTTTGGTTAGGTATTTGTGCATTTTATGGTCACTATTAGTTTAAGAAAAACAATATTCTTGATTTTTCACTAGATAAACAATTTCTGCATCACTATTGTGTCATAATTAATGATAATTATTTAATCCCTAAAAATTATAAATAAATTTATATGATGTAGATAATTTCATTAGCTTTCTGGAGGCTATTTATGTTCGAAGTTTCATGAAGTTTATTACTAAATTAAAATTAATATACTTATAAAATTTAAGAGAGTGACATGTTGTCACTTTCTTTGGTTTTAATAATAATTAAGTTATTTTCATGGAAAAATGTCCATTAAATGATTCTAATCCGACCCTTAGGTGATATGGGTCGACTTTTAGTCATCCAATAGAATTTTTACATTTGTTAGGGTAATTTTAAAATATTATATTTACCCTTAATTACCCGATATACCTTTAACTATGGTAAATAAAATTTACCGTAGTTACTATTCATAATTCCCAAAAATAAAAAGTAGCTTATTAACATAATTTGGACCCACTGATACCAAATATTGAATCCATTTTTCCAAATTCAATACACAAAAGATGTAGAAATTAAATTAAAATTAATCCCGTTGTCGAAAGAAAACGGGTTTTTCTTTAAAACATTGCAAAAGATTGAATTGATTTAACCTACGAATTCAAGGTAAAATAAATGCTAATGACATACATTACATTAAATGGTAAAAATATATTATATTTATACTTTAAAACCATTCAATATTATAATTTAACCACATAAGATATTATGACGAAAAAAGTTGTTTTTAATTAAAATATAGCGTGTTTTTACTATTCATTAAAATATGAAAGTTATCGGAAAAATATCAAAACTTTATGTAATGTAAATTTTTATATCCTGATTCAAAAGAAGAATATTATTTTGTCAAATTGAACATATAAACATGTCAAAAACCAGATTTAAAGTGGGTGCGCCATCCAAAGGTGGCAAAACTGCATTTTTTGAAAAATACTTATTTTACCCGAAAAGTTATTCTGTTCTTATACCATGTTCTAGAAATGTGTAAGATGAATAATAATGTTATAAAATTCAAAATTTAGTTAATACTATTCATAACGGCTAGTTCATGACAATATTATAATAATATAATATTGTTTATTAAAACCCGGTATTGCGTACAACACACGCTATCGAGGAAGGTCGCGATCGCGTGTAATGC
This sequence comes from Viscum album, assembly GCA_963277665.1. Lineage (NCBI taxonomy): Eukaryota > Viridiplantae > Streptophyta > Magnoliopsida > Santalales > Viscaceae > Viscum > Viscum album. The sequence continues at coordinate 350,078,506 of OY728152.1, read as the reverse complement.
AAGCCAAGTCAGGGTTGCGTGTTGTGAAAGAATCCTTCATTGTTTCGTATAACAGAATCCAACCATATTTCATTTATACATTTAATATATATATATATATATATACTCAATGTTGCGTAGAATAACTATTATCAAAATTATGTGTAACACGGTCCAAGAATAGTGTTGCGTATACTGCAAGCTAATACGGTGTTGCGTATAGCGCAGGGTAATATTGGTGTAGAATACAACATAAGACATTAATGAAATTAAAAAGAATATTTTTCATAAAATCTCGGGTTGTTACATTCTACCCCCCTTAAAATGAATTTCTCCCTCGAAATTCGTCGGGGTTATAAATGGTTTATTATTTGAAAGTTTCTTTGATAGAAACCCACATCGTAAAAAGGAATACCAAAACTTATCTTTAAAAACAAAAGTATGAAATGTAACGGTTACCCAAATAAACTAATCACTATGTTTCCACATAGGTGAAAATATGGATATAGAAGAGAAATCTAACCATCATGTTCTGATGGAGAGTGGTAGAGAACATGGTTATGGAAAAGCCAGAAATCACAAAGCCATAAATTTTTGACGATCTAAGGTACCATCTGATTCATCAGATATAAGATCACTAGGACAACATTTTTGGTTTTCAAGATCGTTTCCCTAAAGTTAAAGAATTTAAATTAGAATACTTACTTTATTTTGGTACAATCTCACTGTTGTTCGTGCCTTTAACAATTTCCACTTCATCTCTTAAATAAATGAAGTTGAATTTGTTATTCGTGAAGTGTTAGCAGATCATGTGATAGAATGACGGGTCATTCCATCTGTCTCAAACAAAAGGTTAGCAAAAAAGATTATATACATAAGTCGATCTATAGTGAGATTAATCATATATGGTTCCTAAAATGGACTTATACATCATATGTCATATAGCTTAATATAATAAAACTAGTTTCTACTAAACAGGGACTTCCTGTAGGCCAGTGGTAGGCGATAAAGGCCAGTCGCACTTCGGTTGTGGGTTCGATTCCCACATCCTTGTCCGAAGCGATGGGCTGTCGCCCGTCCTGCAGGTTGTCCTTTTTCTAAAACTACATTACTATAACATCCCATCAATAATATCGAAAATCTTATATCCTTAAACAATACTAACTTATGTCCAACATAATCCATTCTAATCTTTAGGCTTATCCATAATACTACAGTCCACTCTCATAATATAGTGAAAACGATTACCAGAGATTTAATACTGTCGTTAATCCCCATATATCATAAGATATGTCTTGTTGGTCACATTCCAAACATTCAAAGGCCTTAATCATGTATTCCCTTGAATACCCATTGAACCTTATTGAAAACATGAATTCTATTAATAGTTAACTCTTTCCACATACCAAAATCCTCAAAAACTCTATATACTCAAACCATAATATAACCTTCTCCTTATATCAGTCATGAGCTCATGAATACTATCAAACATTTAATTTTCTCCTTATCCCTACATTATGCGCATATCATCTACATTCCAAAAATATCTGAATAACCTTCCATGGATACTGGTAACATTAATCATACACATTCAAAACTCAAGGAAAGACAATAGTGTAACAATCCTTAGATGTCTCGTTATTCCAACATTACACATGATAAACATGTAATCATTCCACTACATTCTTAAACCATTGTCCAAGATTCAACAATTCTTTCATCTCACATATCATTTGTAGTCTCTTCATCATCATCAACATAAATACTTCCCATACGACCATACTGATTCTCTTCATGAGACTTTCCCTTAGGGCATTGGTTTTCATAATGCCCATACATTCCACATTTAAAACATTTAACCAGTGTTGATGTCGTAGCAATACCATTATCCTCATCCCTGGTGTTAACTGAACCTTTTCCTTTGCACTTACTGGCTTTGTGTTCTTCTTTTCCACACCCAAAGCTTCTTCCAGTTCCTTTGAAACATTCTCCTTGATGCCGCTTCCCACATGATTTACATAGGGGAAATTGAACTTTCTTTCCTCTATGATCATCATGAAACTCCATCATTCTCTTATTAGCCGAGCCAGGAAACTTACCAAATTTTACTTTATTGATCATATTATGAGATTGCTGATTCGGCATAATAATGATGTTTGGACTTCCAAATCCCATTTCATTTGGTTGCTAATGAATAATATCATTCCATTGTCCATCATATCCTCCATTATTGTGAATCACCTTGTTTCCAGCCATTTTCTAAAACCCAAAAAGAATAGTGTGAGAGCCAAAAATCATAATAAAGGGGAAGTAACGTAAATATCTAACATCTTTGGTTTAATCTAATATCGTTACCATAGTTCTAGGACTATATCCTATACGTATACTTATCCTTAGGGGCATCCCTAGACATACCTTAGAAATATCTCTAGGGATCTCACTAACGTTTTCGCATCCTAGCTTCCAATGGTTGACTAAACCTTTCCTCTGATACCAACTGTAGAGACCTGTATCTTGACGTACATTGACATTACATTACTTTTGCGGAATACTTAGTACATTACAAAAACACACAAACAAGGACCGTAATAGTTTAGTGTCTTTGGAAACTCGGACTATAATCTTCTAATCGTGGTGAAAGATCTTCAACATCTCCCATAAAGATCTTCTTTTTTTATACCTAAAACCTTTCTTTATATCCTGGGGAAAAGAAAACATAAAAGGGTGAGCTCAAATGCTCAGTAAGGGTAAACAAAAGAAATATCAATCACATCATATTCATAAGAACATAACATTTTGGAAATCATAACCTGCAAAAGAGAGCATAATTTCATAACATGGGAAAATCATGGTAGTGAAATGTAATCACAATAATCATAACTTAAAACATGGAACTTTGTGGCAATCACACATAATCATAGAGAATCATTTCTTGTTAGTCATGACTCATTGCCAAGACTATCTTAGTGGACAAAGTCCCTTTCTGAATCGAGTAACCCTCGTTTCAGTCCTGTTTCACTGAACCGGTATAACCTACCATTCCAGCCATGTCTATCTCATGAGATATAAAATCTTTACCCAATGCATTGGAGGGAGATATAGGTCCCACCCATCTCATAACGATACCATTCTTATGTGTGCCACAAAATCATAAATCATACATCATTTCATAACCCATGTAATAAAAATGGGAATCTTAAACATCGTGACATCATAAAACAATTCATATAAGATAAGGAATTCATAAAAATATAATTCCATAACAACATAATCAAATCAATGTAACAATAGGGATAAAAACAGAACCCTTTATTATTTTATATGGAAAATAATTTTGATAAAACACTTGAACTCCATTCTTGAGGAAAATATCCTTTCTGCTTCAAAAACACCTTTCCTTTCTTAACATGTCGTACAATCATAAACTAAAAGGAGTTGATTAAAAATAAACTTGAAAACTTGTAAAAGAAGCTTCTTTGAAATAATGTTTTAAAAATACATTCATGCCGTGTAAGTTAAAAAAAACATTCTTCGTACTTTTGTCGGAAAAGTCAAAAAGTACCTCGTACGAAAAACAACAAAAGATTCCTTTCATACATATTACTAAAAACTCACCGAAGGGTAAAAATGGATTTAAACAATTTTAGGTGGATGGAAATAATATTACATATTGATGAAACATGGATGTGGATGATAAAATACACCCCAGTAAATACTTACGAATAAACAATCTCGTATAAAAATGAGATTGTGATATTTCCCTTACCTTAGGTCTGATTTGCTTCGTAAGTGTCCGAACCTCCTGTATAATGATTTAAATCATGTTATTGACTTATTCCAGAATCATATTCATTGTTATTATATCATATATGGTCCACTTATGACTTTATATTACCCGTTCTTTTGTAAATTCATGTTAAAGTAGCGTTTTGGGTAAAATCGTCTCATTTGTCGTTCGTGTTTTTAACTTGTAATTATTCATATGATTACTTAGATCATGATTATTTAATTCCAGAATATAAAACATTATTTATATATATATATATTCAGAATATACATATATAATAAATCATTAAATGGAAATAAATACACCGTTCATAGAGACGGTAGTCCGTACGTACGCATGAACGCTGTTTTCGTTTCCTTATTGAATTGAATGGAATTAAGTAGATGACATACATATAAATATAAATAATTACAGTATCATTATTAGGTAATATATTTCATTAGTACTTATTATATATACTTTATAATCATTCATTAATGGTTAATCATTGAGAATGAATCTCATCGCGTCGTGGAGACGGTAGTCCGTACGTACGCACGAGCGATGATATCGTTCCCATAGTCGTGGAATTGCGTTGAAGTGTATTTATACTATTTCAGTATCAATATAACTTTATAATAATCATATATAGTTACTCATTAAACCATTATACCCATCCTTTTAAGGTGGTGGTGGAAAATATATTACACCACGGCGTGGAGACGATATTCTGTACGTACGCACGCGCGGTGATTTCATTTTTTCTGTAGGATGGATAGAAGGTGAATTAGGGTTGTTTCATATTTATAATAACATATCAGTATATAAGAAATACTGATGTTATTACTTTATCATGAAACAACTAAATAAGAAGAAGTTGAAGAAGAAAGAAATTGAAAAAGATCGGTAATGGATATTACCTCTTTTTGACGCGCCTTTTCATAGCCTCCACTTAAAAAACTAAGGATGTTCTTTGAATAATACCAGGACCTCTATTATGATACTAGGGAAGTGGAGAAGGGATTTTGGCAGGGGTTGGCCGAGCTTGAGTGCTCAAATTGGTGTGAGGAGGAGGGGGAGGAGGTACCCTTTTATAAGGGAAGAGAGGGGCACCTTAGGAATTCTTAAAAATATTAATTTATAATAAATCTAACCCCACTTAAAAACCTCCAAAAATGACTCATATTCGAAGATTATATGAGATAGGGTTGTAAACTCATCAACCAATCAAATTTAGACATGTTTGGATCTTATTTTAAACCTTATCATTTTGATTTATCCTTATTTAATCTATTTAAGTTTATTTGTGGTAATAAAATTCTAAATTTTAAATTATAACAAATAATTACTTATCTGTTGTTAATTTTCCATAATTGTTTACTTTATAACATTATAGACCATATAAATATAAATTTATAATTTTTAAATACTTTTGTGATTTTTAAACAATTTTATAATATGTTATTTTTGTAAAATAACAATAGTGTCAATTTTGACACTATTCATTTATTTGAATTTAAATAAAATATATACAAAAGATATGTTCGAAATAAAAGCTTTAATATATTAATAAAAGGTCATATGTATCTATAAAATTAGTTTATCACATTAAATAGATCATATAATATTTATATTATTATTTTTAAAACCATTTATTTGATTTATCTCTTAATAAAATATTTACTACATCATTTTTGTATAATTATTTAATATACTTATTTTTGTATAAAAATTTAAAATAAAATTCTATGATGAAGATAAATATATTACCTTTCATAATAATACTTTTACTCGAATTTATCATCTTAAAATCACAATATTTAAATGGTTATATTTATTTAATTATGAAGGTGACAACTTTGGCATCATTTAAAATAAAATAATATAAGTGTCATAATCGCTTTTATAAGGCTCCAAATGGTCAAATATTAGACCATTGGATTCTTATGGTTTATATTTACATGTCCAATAAGTTTTGGGTAGGTATTTGTGCATTTTATGGTCACTATTAGTTTAAGACAAACAATATTCTTGATTTTTCACTAGATAAACAATTTCTGCATCACTATTGTGTCATAATTAATGATAATTATTTAATCCCTAAAAATTATAAATAAATTTATATAATGTAGATAATTTCATTAGCTTTCTGGAGACTATTTATGTTCGAAGTTTCATGAAGTTTATTACTAAATTAAAATTAATATACTTATAAAATTTAAGAGAGTGACATGTTGTCACTTTCTTTGGCTTTGATAATAATTAAGTTATTTTCATGGACAAATGTCCATTAAATGATTCTAATACGACCCTTAGGTGATATGGGTCGACTTTTAGTCATCCAATAGGATTTTGACATTTGTTAGGGTAATTTTAAAATATTATATTTACCCTTAATTACCCGATTTACCTTTAACTATGGTAAATAAAATTTACTGTAGTTACTATTCATAATTCCCAAAAATAAAAAGTAGCTTATTAACATAATTTGGACCCACTGATTCCAAATATGGAATCCATTTTTCCAAATTCAATACACAAAAGACGCAGAAATTAAATTAAAATTAATCCCGTTGTCGAAAGAAAACGGGTTTTTCTTTAAAACATTGCAAAAGATTGAATTGATTTAACCTACGAATTCAAGGTAAAATCAATGCTAATGACATACATTATATTAAATGGTAAAAATATATTATATTTATACTTTAAAACCATTCAATATTATAATTTAACCACATAAGATATTACGATGAAAAAAGTTGTTTTTAATTAAAATATAGCGTGTTTTTACTATTCATTAAAATATGAAAGTTATCGGAAAAATATCAAATCATTATGTAATGTAAATTTTTATATCCTGATTCAAAATAAGAATATTATTTTTTCAAATTGAACATATAAACATGTCAAAACCAGATTTAAAGTGGGTGCGCCATCCAAAGGCGGCAAAACTGCATTTTTTGAAAAATACTTATTTTACCCGAAAAGATATTTTGTTCTTATACCATGTTCTAGAAATGTGTAAGATGAATAATAATGTTATAAAATTCAAAATTTAGTTAATACTATTCATAACGTCTAGATCATTACAATATTATAATAATATAACATTGTTTATTAAAACCCAGTATTGCGTACAACACACGCTATCGAGGAAGGTCGTGATCGCGTGTAATGCAAGCCAAGTCAGGGTTGCGTGTTGTGAAAGAATCCTTCATTGTTTCGTATAACAGAATCCAACCATATTTCATTTATACATTTAATATATATATATATATATACTCAATGTTGCGTAGAATAAGTATTATCAAAATTATGTGTAACACGGTCCAAGAATAGTGTTGCGTATACTGCAAGCTAATACGGTGTTGCGTATAGCGCAGGGTAATCTTGCTGTAGAATACAACATAAGACATTAATGAAATTAAAAAAAATATTTTTCATAAAATCTCGGGCTGTTACATATATTTTATATGATAATTGATATTTAAAAAAATTAGTTTTAATTCATTGTAAATTTACTATATTGAAATTATTTTTTTAAACATTTATATTGAAATAAATGGGATGGATTTAATTTTTTACAACAGTGTCTCCAAATTATATAATACAGTTCATTTCTATTGTTTGGCATATAGGATATGATACCTTTTAAGAAAAAATACTAACCGTGTTAAAAGATAAAATTGTCAATGTGAAAAATATAATTGTAATAAGTTATAACAATGACTAAAAAAGTGTCAGACTGGGTGTATGAGGCTGAGATGGAACTTTTATCTTACCCTATCTTTTATTAATCAAAAATTTAACAAATTAATATGAGACTTACTTCCCATTTTTAAATGATCCTAGAGTACCAAAATGTCATTCCTTTTCACTTATAAAAGGAGAAATCCTATCATCACTTCCCATTAGACCAAAACACATGTATTTTATGCCAAAATTATCCAAATTATCTCTTCTAATTATTTCTCCACACACTAAAGAGATTGTGGTATTATATAGAGACAATCCCTTAATGTCTTAACCATTTTCAAATAGAGATACTCAAAGATGTATGGTATAAACATGTAATTGTTCCTTGTTCATTTATATTCCCTTATGTGCCCTTATTCATATAGAAATTATGTTGCAAAATAATAAAATTATAATATATTTATTTTAATTAAATCAATTGTTAATATATATATATAAATGTTTTAACCCCAATTCCCTTTTCAACTGCGAAAAATTAAATAGGGAATTATGTGTACGTATAGATTATTACCTCTATGAAGAAACATGTTTGCTATCCATAACCGCCATACATGGATAAATAAAAAGGATATTATTGTATAATAAATAGATTTATGACACATTTATTTTTTTAAAAGTTAATTTATATTACACCTCCTTATAGTTCTATTATAAAAATGAAATATTTCATGCTTACTTATGGACTACATCCTTCATGGATCATTGTATTATGTTTTTCATTACATTTATTCATGGATATTTCTATGAATTTTGTTAAAATATATTAATATTTTATTGATATGGATAAGTTTTTTGTAAAAAATATTTATAAAACTTAAATTATCTGAATTATAAATAATCTTCATTAAATTAATCATCTTAAACATGTGATATAAGAAGGAATACAATTTATCTCTAATATGTAATAATATTTTATCCATAAAATATTGAATAATGTTTTTATAATTTTGATATATTACACAAAATAATAACAATTTCGACCTTTATTGTTCTAGTATAATGATATTGTAACTAAATCATCGGGTATGCATCAACTAATAAAGTGTTGTTTAGGTCTGGTTTGGTTTGATGACCAACTTGAACATGATATGATATTATATCATGGATGAATATGAACACATTATTAATTTTATAATATGATATAAATATATGTAATTGTCTTAATTTTACCATAAGGGATACATTAATATATAACTCAATATTTATTAAAAACATTTAGTAGTATAAGAAACCCATTAATGTGGACTTATTATTGATTTCATCTTCCATGAAATTTAACTAAACAACAATTAAAGATAATTAAAATTGAAAATTCATTATAACAAAAACATTATTGTAACATATATATTAATGGAATTAAAATATTATTAATAAAAGTGAATACCATCACAAATAATATGAACTAGTATAAGAGGTCAAAAAAATAAACTACTACTATTGGAAAATAATGAAAAAATACTCTTCTACTATTGGACACCACACATTAAAATAATCAAAACCATACACCATCCCATGGTTTTTACCCAAAGGTAGTGTAAAATAATTTCTTATAAGCAAAATTGCCAATCTTCATAAAATAATAGGGTTTCATATGTGGATGCGAGTCACACTCTCAAAAAATCAATTAAAAATGATCAAATGTTATATAAATATTGGAGGGTCCAGTAAGGCTTTGAAAAAATAAATCAAAAAATCCTAAAATCACATTATTTAAGTGGTAAAATATATATCATCAAAATATAATCATTATAGTATTTTATTACATTGATATTGAGTCATTATGATGTCATATTACACATTATATAATTATACAGTATTTAATTTTTTACACAAAAATTTAACTATCTCGGAAAACAATGAGAAATTCACAGTTGGATAATTTTGACGCCCATATTCCAAAAATAATTTTCAATTTATCAAAATAATTTTCAAAACATGTAATTTTATAAATATAAAATAAAAATTAATTTATCGAAAACTCATCGGTTTTGTCAAAAACTGCTTTCAATCCTTAATAAAAATTACAATTGTATTAATAAAATTATAAAATCATTTATACTTAATAAAAACTAATATAAAATTCATAATAATTTATTAAAAAAATATTTAATTAAAAAATATTTTAGATTATCAAAATTGATAACATAGTTGAATATTAACTAATAATACTACATGTGATTTAAAAATTGTTTACAATGTAACTACAATAATAAAATCAATGTATATTCATTATTATATAAAAAAATAATGAATAATATAAAAATGCTAAGGCTTGTTTCACACCCCCGTATATCACCTGTATAACACCAATGTTTAAGGTGTGTGATGGTGATAGACTCTCGAGTGGCATGGATAAAATAAATTTGGTGACAATATCTATCAACATATACTTCTACCATCAGCGGTTCCATTCGAGATTAATATGTTGATGCTCAGCTTGGGATTGTTCTAAAGTGAAGCCTAATGACACCACCACCTTTCTAATCTCCAAAAAATGGGATTCATTTGGGTAAAGTCTACTGGATGAGGCAAACACTTTCTTTTTATGAGTAAATTTGATTTGTTAAAGCCCTATATTTACACTAATCATTTGATCAATGTTTAACATCTGTATTAGAAATGGTAAAAATTCATAACAGTGTTTTGAAATACAATAAAAATAAAACCAAGGATGATATTTTATATAGCCATTTTTCATAATAAGACATTTAATTAGATCAAGACTGATTTTCATTGAAAAAAGTTTGGGTCATTAAAAAAAATTATATTAATATAAATAATATCACATGGTTAAGGAATAATGATGTGGATGATAAATATACCTTAGTCAATTCATACATATAAACAATCTTGGATAATAATTGGTTTGCATAACATTACATTACCTTTGGTTCTATTTTCATTGTATGTATCTAAACATCCGGTATAATTATTTAAATAATTTCACTGACTAATTTGATAATAATAGTCATTTTTATGATATCATGTCGGATCATATTATTTCATGTTTTTCAGTGGCATTATTACACGTTCATCGTGGGTTAAGTTCTTTATTTTCATACGCATGATTTTTCAGATAAGGTATTTCTCCTCATCATAGGTTTTAGTTATATAATTTACAAAATGATATCAATATAATATATATAATTTTTCTTACTTCCATTCATTTATATAATCATGATTTAATAAAGACCATGTATATGATTTGAATTGCATCATAGAGACAATTGGTCGTATGTGTGGACAAGGGAAAATATCATTCTCATAGTTTTTGAAGGGTATTGATTTGGATATTGTATAAAATTTAAAAATCAATATCATAAAATAATAATCATATATATTTATTATTCCAAACATTATTTCCATAAAATAATGGTGGTGGTGAAAATTATATTTCACTAGGGCATGGAGATAGTAAGTCATACGAACGCACGCATGCTAATTTCATTTTTCAAAGAAATAATATAAGATGGAATATGGTTGTTTAATAAACATTATAACGTCTTAGTAGATAATTTATAATGTAATTATTATATTATAATGAAACAACTAGTGAAGATGAATTATAATAAGGAAGATGTTAGAAATAATCGGTAAATAATATTACCTCTTGTTCGACGTAATCCCTTTAAATCACCTCATAATGAACTTAAGATGATCTATTAATTAGACCAGAACCGCTAAAATGTCACTATGGATATTTATAAATTAAATTTATTTCATATGTAATATATTTAAGGATCAATGTTAAATAGAGATATTAGGTAGGAGGTTCCATTTTATAATTGAGGTGAGAGACACTTTAGGGATCTCCAAAAATGAAAATTTATAAAAATATCAAAACCCATAAAAAAATCTCTAAAATATTTTTATTTACAAGATCAGATGATATAGAATTGTAATACCATCAAAATAAAAAAAATTGTATGTTTTTATATCATTTTGAAACTTATCATTTTAATTGAAACTTAGTTATTCTATTTAAATTTTAATAAGGGTATCAAAAATTTCAATATATTAAGGGTGTCGTATATACTTATTTGATATCAATTAACCCATAAATAAATAACGTATAAATTTTTTGATGATATAGTAATTTAATAATATTTTATTTAATATATATTATTATTTTTAAACACTTTTATAATGCACAATTTTGGTAAACAATAAATAGTGTCAATTTTTAATGTATTCAATTCATAGATTTTTAAATATTAATAAAATAACCATGTAACATAAAAAAATTATTTGTTATATTAAAATTAGATAATTTTCATATATAAATTATTTATAAAAATTTATTATCCATAATTTTATTTATTTTTATATTTCAATACATTTATTTGTTATCTCCATTAATAAAATAATTAAAACATCATTTTTATATATTTATTTAATACAATTATATATAGAATAAAAATTAATAATAAAATATTAAGATGAAGTTAAATCATCTATATTTCATTTGACTATGAGTAGTCAAATATATCTTTTAGAAAATCCATCATTAAAAATGTAATATTTTTTAAAATAATAATGTGACACAATTATTATAACATTAAATAAAATAATAAAAGTGTCATAATCTATTATATAAGGCTTAAAATAGACAATAACATTAACCTTGGATGTTTATAGACGATATATAATCTACCAATAATATTTTATCAGGTTTATGGTTCTTTTATTTTTTATTGTCAGTTTTTTAATAATTATTTTATATATTTATCTTAAATTAAATAATTCTACATCATTAAATTACTAGTATTTAAGATAATTACTTATTTCCTAAAATTTATAAATATATTATAAGGAGAAATAAAACAATTTTTTCTTTTTACAATTAATACTTATAATTGAATTTATCTCCAACTTCACCTTATATTAAAAATGGTATAGTAATTAAAATTGAGAAAAATATATTTAAATTTTCATTATAAAAAATTAAACCTCTTAATATCATTCATATATATTTAAAATTACGCCATTTGGAGCCAATGATTATTTAGATCAATATTCAATCATTGAATTATTTTAGGACAAGTGATATGGAAATTTTATTATAATATTTTTACTATTAATTACACGATTTTCCATTTTAGAATATTAATAAAAATTACCAATGTTAATATTCATAATGCCAGAAAAAAATAATTGTATTTAGATAGTTTGGACTGACTACTTATAAATATGAAATAAATATTAACAAATTCAAAACATAAAGGACATATTAATTAATTTAAAACTTATCTTATTTTTGAAATAATAAAAAAAATTTAAAATATAAAACACTAAAAAATATTGAAATGTTTTTTTGTCTACATTCTACATAAAATTAAATCCAATGATCAAAAATAATTAACAGATAAAAATATATTATATTTTTACTTTGAAACCATTCAATAATATAATTTATATATATTAATTATTTATATGAAAAATTTAATTTTTAAATTAAAATATAATACATTTTTAATATTAATCAAAACATGAAGGTTTTCTGAAAGATATAAAAAATTCAAAAAAAGTAAATTATTATATACCACTTCCAATGAATAGTTTAATGTTTCTATATAAAAATTTTTATTTTGTCAAAATTTTACAATAAAAATTGTTCTCTATTAAAAGTAGTAAAATTACCCTTTTGAAAAATATTGCTTTTTATGCATAAAATATTTTTTATTCATACCCATTGAAAAAATATCTATTGGATTTATATTAAAAATATTTCATTATGTATATAAAATATATATTGATTTAATTTTATGTAATAATATTAATTCTATAAATTGATTAATTGAAAAATAAAAATATATAATTAATTTATATTTTTCATAAATAATTTATTGGAAATCAATTCACAATAAATTTTCGTATGTTAGTTATATTTATTCATGTTAACCTAATGACTTATATATAATGGTAATTTTAGACTTAGGCCTTCTTGTGGTTCGTTTTATCTCATGATTTCATAAAATCAAACATATTGAAGAATTAAAATTATTTAATGAAAATATTTAACTAAAACATTTTGGTGTTATATTCAACCCCATTAATAGAATTTCCTTATTAAAAATCATTAAATGGATAAAAATTGATTCGGGTAACTCTATCCCAATCACAGCCTCATGTTTCCATGTATCTTCCACAAATTGGTGGCTCTTCCATAAAACATTAACCAAGAAAGTGTTCTTATTTCGCCCAAATATTTCACTATAATATGAAATATCTATGGGTTGTTCTTTATAAGAAAGATATTACTCCAGAGGTATGATATTTGAGTTTATTACATGTGTAGGATCAGGTATTACTTTCTCAAGAGAGATACATGGAAAACATTATGAACTTGAGAGAGATTCGGTTGAAGTTACAATCAGTAAGATTCCTTCCCAACATGATCTATAATTTCAAAAGGAAGAATATACATGAAGTGATTCTTTCCCTACATTCCAAATCTTATTACTCTATTACAAGTAGATATTTATTGAAACACCTTATCACCCACATTAAACTCTAGGTCTTTATGTTGGTTGTTAGCATTACTATTTTTTCAACTCTGAGCTATACTTATGTGTTGTTGAATAGATATGAACATTTCTTCCATTTCATCATCAAGAGCATGATTTAATAGCTTTAATTCCCCAACATCATCTCCGAATGTTTGAGTTCTGCACTAATTTCTATTACGAGTTTCATAACGATCCATCTAAATACTAGAGTCAATGCAATTATTTTATGAAAATTATACCAATGGTAGGCATTGATCCCAATCTCCATTGAAATCCATTGAGTAAGATCTCAACATGTCTTCTAGAGTTTTAATTGTTCTCTAAGACATACTGTCTATATGCTGATGATAAGTCGTACTAAAACATAAATTGTATCTGGATAATATAGAATACTTCTCCATAAGATCATGGTAAAACTTAGATACTGATCATATATAATGTATATTGGTACTCAATTCCATCATACCAATTCTTTTACATATATATCCTGGAAATACGATCAACGAAGAAATCCCTTCAAATATCAATGAAGTGTTCTGACATTGTATGGAGATAAACTATAACTGATACGGGGTTATGACCATTAGATGATTTTGTAAGGGTGATGAAAAAGTCCATAGTGATGTTTTTTAATTTCCATTATAGTATCGATAATGGTAATAACAAACCCTTACAATTTATTCTTTCTTCCTTAACTTGCTGACAACCCAATCATCGAGAGACACATTAGGAAAAATCTCTTTTCATGCCATCACAAAAAATATATATTTCATGTCCTTATATATATTTTTTCATCTAGTATGAATAGAGATTGAAAAACTATGTGCCTCATCCAATATATCCTTCTTTAATTATATTATGGGAGGAATACAAACCTAGTTCCTAAACTATACAAATCAATAACAATCAATGTAGAATTCAAGAATATTTCTCACAGTATTTTGTAGAATTATATCTTCATTCTATGCCTCTTCAATCTTTTCATGTATATAAATCTTAATATCCATTAAAATTTGAACATATTTTTTTTATATCTGTAAATATTTTATCTTGTGTGATCATCATTAAGGATAGGATTGCATTGTCCCTTCGACTCAAAGCACATGCAACCTTGTTTTCTTTCCTAGGTTGGTAATGTGTTGAGCAGAAATAAAAATTATTCCAATACCACCATATTCATTTATATACATTGATCTCATTTTCTTTCAATGTATATATTAATCATTTATAATCAGACTAAATATGACACCTTACACTATAAAGATAATTCCTTCATATTTTTTGTCCAAATATTACTATTTCTAACTCAAAATCATTTGTTCGATAATATTGATGAGAGATATTAAATTTTAATGACTTATAAGTGATCACTATATCATTTTCTAGGAGAAAAAATTCTTATCCCTTCATGGATTCAACATTGTACATTAGAAATATTACATCAATATAAGGTAGAGTAATAACAGTTGCTCTAGATATCCTTTTTTAGATCATTGAAATTATTTTCACATTCATCCATCCACATAAACATAAATCCTTTATAATTAAACATGGTGAGTGGATTAGATACTCATGAGTTTTTAAAAAAACATTAATAATATACATCCAAACCATGAAAACAATGAATCTTAGTTACCACTATTATTCCCAAACTTCTTTCAATAACTATTTTTTCTATTGAACCCATATATATCATATCTATTTTGATTTTTTCCCATAAAATGAAACATTAATAAGCCTAAATTGACACATGATAAATTTTCCATTCATCTGCTCCTTTCTCAGTGTCTTTAGTACAATTCTCAAGTGATCTTCATCCTCTTCTTTAATCTTTGAATAGAAAATAATATCATCTACAATGACTAAATGATAGTTTTCATGATATTCTCTATATACTCTATTAATTAGATCCATGAAGATATTAGTGGATTTAGTATTACTAATATGAAACACTCTAAATTCATAGTGTCCATACCTTTTACAATATGTTGTCTTTGGTATAACCTTCTTAATGAAACTTAATTAATGATATCTGAAATGATGTTCAATATTGGAAATGTAATGAGCTCTGTGTAGTTGGTCGAATAAGTTATAAATGCTGGGAATATGATATTTTCTCATGATATTTATCTTGTAACGTTCTCTATAATCAACATAGAGTCACATTGTACAATCACTATTTTAATCAATTAGAACAATTGCACTCAATGGAGATTCATTAGGGTGTATTAATACCTTGGTAATATTATCATGGAGTTGGTTCTTCGATTCCTAAAACTCAATTGGGGCCATTCTATAATGTTTAATTTAAATATACATACCACCAAGTATAACTTCAATTGAAAACTATTCTTCACAATTTTGGGAAATTCCTTGCAATCTATCTAGAAAGACATCATCAAACTCTCATACAATGGGTATATTATTAATTGTGAGTATATCCCCAACCATTTGAGATATATAGATTTCATTTATATGAGTCAAGACCCATAAGATGAATGAATTTTCTATGGGATGGTCATATCCATCCATGCATCAATAGATGATCATTGATTGATCCAGAATATGGGATGTGAATTCCACTCTGTTTTAATTTATATGAACTAAAGACATAGAAATAAAGTACATGACTTAAATTAAACAAAATCCCACTATAGTAAAAATAAAAATAATTTCAGGAATCACATTACCACAATCATCAATCATAGAATAAATATAAAAATTTTATGGGACTTTTGTTCCATTAAGAGTTGTCACAACTTACTCAACATCTAATTATTGATGTAATACAGAGATATCTATAGAAAATTCTTCATTAATAAATGATTCTATTGATCTAGAATCATGTAAAATATTTTATAATTTAGATTTGGTGGAAAGTTTACCTTTCACTAAATCATTATCTTACTCCACATCACCAATATAGATCTCATTGACATTCATTTTTCTTTGTCCTTAAGAGTTTATTGAAATTGATAAAGATAAAAAACCTTAGATTAGGTCATTTATTTGAATTATTCCTCATTTCCATTCACTTGTCGCATTTAATTTTATGAGGTTCACTCCAAGTATACATTTCTAAATCCATATCATTATAAATGGTTTTTCCATTACTTTTTCATTTAACAACATAGAAGAATTATCTCCCACACAAAAAAATTCTATTGCCCTTAATAAGGAAACATCCAGTTTTTGTTCCACACATACAACATTGGGCAAATTCATCTTTATTTCAATGTATTCATTATCTTTTCCCTAAAATTCCACATTTATAATCCTATCAAACCCATTGCGTTGATGAGTTACTCTAATATACATATCAACCATGTTAACACATTGAATGATTCACCCATATCTATTGAAGTCCCATATCACTAATTCCATTACGAGATGTGGTTTTAATCCACCATAGAATCATCCAATTTTACTCTCAGTTAAGATAATAATTCCAGAATCACACCTTAGAGGTCTGGTAAAAAAATTTCATAGTTACAAAGAGAATCATGATTTTATTTCATATGTTCAAGGATCTCCTTCTATATATTTTTCAATGAATATATGTAATGTACATGTTGAAAATTATGTTCTTGTACTCACCCCATTCTGTGGATAAAATATCATATCATTAACAAATATTATTTATAATATTACACAATTAAACAACTTCATCCTGAAAAAAATAGACTAACAATATGATATTATCATGTTAAATAAATAGGAAAGCAGAAAATATCTTTTTGTGGTATTGATACATTGTTCAACCATTAGTGGATCAGAAGACTAGCTGAATGAAGGTTGGAACCACCTCATGAAGGACTCAATATAATGTAGTTCCCTACATTGATAATTTGGAATTCATGTACGATTTATATCATGATAATGTTTTGTGAGTATAGAATCATTGTTTTTGTAATGTCTCATATTTTCTGTTTATTATTTTTAAATATTATATGTAATTATTTCAAGACCAGACGCGAAGAAAAAACATCATTATGAGGTCCAGTGAGCCCGAAATGGTGGTTTGAACTTTTTTTTAGTTAAGTGAGTCAGCACTTGTGTGCAGTTGTGGAAGTTTCCAAACGGATGCCCGGATTAAAAATCTGAGCGCACTGTTGCATCCGGGATGATGAATTTACCTATGAATGAGGCTAGCCTCCACTGGCACGGGTTGAGGGAAAAAGTTAATTTTCGGACATTTTAAGTAAAATAAAAAAAATAAATTAACAAGTTTATTTTATTTCATTTAAGGAAACATCTCCTGCAGTGGAGAAACGACACATATGTTTCCTAAATTAATGGTGTGTCTTAATGACATCGAACTGGCAAGTCAATGTCATTAATACTACTGAGAAATTAAATGATAACATGTTCACCCATTTTAATGGGTTAAGAAATTGTACATCCTGGGCAACGTAGAGAGGGGAACCTCTGCAGAATCCACGGCGTGTTGGAGAAAATTCTTGACGATGAATGACAACGGATCGAAACCATGGATCGTTGCACCGACATTGAAGGATCTCGAGGACCATGGAAGCATGAAGCCTTCATCAACAATCAATCCTTTCGAATGTTAGGGGTTGTTATTTCGATTTCTTTTCCTCTTATTTGAGTTTAAATGAAGAACGTGGATCAACCACAAACAAGTTGATCTGTTGATTCGTACGTTCTTGTGGGAGTGATTTTTCATCCAGAAGATTATGGGGAATTTATCCATGCATTATGTTGTTGTTGATTCATTCCCCGTTTAATCCTATTAACAGAATCAAATCAACGCCGTGACGAACGTAGGTGGAGGTTCGTTCCTCAATTTTATTATTTGGATTTATTCCTCCTTTGTTCTCGTGCGTTCTTCTTGTTCTTCATGGGGTTGCGAACAATGGATCGTTGCATATCCGTTCTGTGATGTACAAATCCCAAATCAAAGGTTCGACATCGCAACGTCCTTGTGGAGATGCGGCGATGATGGTGGAAGACCAATCAGACCGGATCAGAAAGAGCGTTCTTCGATTGTTCTTTGTGCGGGGATATCAGAATGTGTTTTCGGAGGTGATCAGAGGCCCGAAAATGACAGAAGCGGCATAGTGGGGTCGGGGTGACCAGAACCATGATGTTTTGCAACGATCGGATGACAGAATTGATGATCAAAGCAGCACGAGAGGCGCGCTGGGGAAGAGCGTCGATTCTAGAAATTTCCAAAATACACGGCGTGTACTTCCGAAGAACATGTTGTCCGGTTATGACGGTCGCAGGTAGGGTTTCGGGGTCAGAGAAGGATCACACGGCTTGTGACACCAGTCACACGGCATGTTGGACCTTCCCCGAAGCTCGGCGTGTACTTTGGGTTGTTCACGGACACGGGATGTTCTACACAGCTTCAGGCGGCACAACATGTACAGCTCGGCAGAGGCAGCTATGCGGAGCTCAGCGTGTATCCCAGGGATACACAGACACGGGATGGAGTACACGACCGTGTACTCCATCACCCAACCAGGTGAGGTAAACAGCGTGGGTCACCCCGAGTGCGGATCATACAGGTTGGAGGACATGGGTTGGTGACCGTGTACGGGCTCATGGCCAGAGTACACGAAGCCAACCCCAGTTACCCAGATACGGCGTGTACTCCGTACTACACGCTGTGTACTATGTTTTTCTACACGACCAGCCTCACGACATGAGCCATTGTACATGGGCAGTACCCGGGGTTGGACAACACGACGTGCATGATTTATACACACCGTGTACATTTTGGAGAACGACTTGGTCCTTTTGTTCACCGTGCCTTAAACATCATTTGTTTGGGTCAGTTCCCCTTCTTCTTGTTCCCCTAATGGTCAGGCATCATTCCCTCACACAATATTATGATCCCTTTAGCAGGAATTTTCTGTGATAGAGTCAGGAATCCATCCGAGAAGCCCAGATCGAGATCCTCTGTCCAATCCAGACCCTAGGTAGATTCAGGCATCGACATGACAAACTTTACCGGGCATTGATCCTCTACCTAGAAGGTGAATTCTAGATGAGTCGCAATATCCTCCATGTCCCTGGCAGTGATCCTAATCTGTGTATCGAAATATTTCCCACTCAGGAGTGTGTCTCCCTTAATGAGTATATCTATCTCTAGTGACAGTTCCCGATGAACAACACTTCCCAAGCAGACGTCATCTGAGCTATAAGACTCTTTGAGTGTGTTCTCCCGGAACGAGCGAATCACGGAATCTTCGAACGGAATCCCTTGCGGGGGTATGCGGTTGCGTGACATGTCTCTAGACCACGAGTTTGGGTTTTGGGTATATCTTGTTTGTTTTATACTTTCTGTAAACATATATTATTCATAGCGGACTGTACCTTTACATTGTGTACTTATTTGTGGTTTTTAGTGTCCTCTACTAAGTATTGTTATACTCACCCCTGCATGGGCTTTGCCCGCACGTCTAGTGTCTTGTGTAGATGAGCAGCCTTTTGATAGGGTCTAGGGTGGACCAGGATAGGACCGAGCATTCTGAGTTCCCTACAGGCCGAGGCGTTCCTGTGGTTATGAGTGGCAGTCCCAGTACCTTTTTTCTTACATGTTGGACTTTTCATTTTTTCATACTCTTGATTTTGGTGGGCTTGTATTCTGGCACAGTTTTCTTTTACAGTACTCTACCTTTCGTCGTACTATATTGGTTGGGTTTAGTTGTATGCATGTATTTTTGTTCCTTAGTGTTTTACATTTCAGAATTTGTGGGCTCGGAGATGTGTGTGTGTACAGGTACTTAGGAAATGCCTCCCATGTTAGTGATATTACTACTCGGTGCTAGTCACCAGCTCCTGGCCTATTGGAGGCGGGCTTGGGGAGTCACGGCATGGGACCCACTGGGACGGGTCATGACAGAGTGGTATCATAGGTGGTCGGTTCTACCTTAGGACCAAGAGTCTGTTAGTTTGGTTTGGGGAAATATTGTTGATTGTTTTGGGTTCGGCTTTCAGGCCAGAGACTCTAGTGTTGGTGCAACGGCGGACGTATCCATACACCAGGACTCTGATAACCTTTTTTTCGACCCGGTTCATAAAAACACTGGTTGCGGGGAAATAAAAAGGTACATGCATCATATAGGAATGGGTTGTGTCTTCCATATCCATGGTGTCAGCTATCCAGAGATACTCATTGACTGTGACACATCTTGTTTCTTTACAGGATGCCTCCTCGACGTGTACCCTCTAGCATTCAGTAGCACGATCATGAGGATGACCCCCTCAGTGACGAGGCTTCGATACAGGAACCATCTCCCCAGGCGTTGCCACCAGGTGGTGCACCTGCTATACCACCAGTGGACCATCCAGTGGTACTTACACTACTGACCAGTGAGGAGCACAGGCTTAACGCACTCCACGAGTTTCAGAGACTGAGACCCCTTAGGATCTGAGGTGAGCCCGACCCTCAGGCGGCTGAGGACTGGCATGAGGCGGTGACTAGAGTTTTTCATCTAGTGAGGGAACCGGCAGACCCGATGGTGATCCTAGGAGTGAGCCTTTTTCATGGTTCGTTGGGGAGATGGTGGAGTCTTACCACACAGACTCACGACGAGGAGACTCTTTCGTGGACAAAGATTGAGCGACTCTTCAGGGAGGAGTTCTCTCCGGTTACGTTGAGAGTCGTGCGCATCCAGGAGCTTCTTCTGCCCCAGCAGGGTAGTATGATGGTGGCTGACTATTCATCAAGGTTCACCAACCTCGCCAGGTACTCGATGGATATGGTCAGGGATCAGTACATCAGAGCTCAGACCTTCGAGCGAGGTCTACGGCATGACATCGGAGCTAGTGTCGTGCCTCTATGAATTTCGACTTATGTTGGAGTGCTCGATCAGGCCTGGTGATCGAGAGCTTCTTGGCAGAGCAGAGATAGCTGTCGGTAGTCCGCAGCAGGCAGACAGGTGCAGAGACATCGGAAGCAGGGAGCCGACGTCAGGCATGGGGGATCTGGATGTGGGAGACGTCATAGGAGGACCGATGATATGGGATCGACAGTCCAGGGCTCTCAGGCTGGATCCAGTCAACCTAGGGAGAAGCGAAGCTACACATGTGACAGTAGGTGTCATCCCACTAGATATTTCCCAAAAAGTCGAGCTGCTGAGAGGAATTTGGTGGATGGACCACCAAGGCAGAGATAGAGAACGGAGCAGGCAGATCCTCCAGGTAGCGAATGTGGAAGAGGAGAAGGGAGAGCTGTGGGTGGTGGAAAACGCTTTGACATACTTCTACCACCACCCCCAGGAGGTCCGCACCAGGCTCAGGGAGCTGGGGGATAGGGATGGGGATAGCTGCATGCGGTCGAGGCAAACGATCTAGGGGCTCTAGGGATGATTCGAGGTACGATCTGTGTCTTTTATACCTTAGCTTCTGTACACATATTCAAAGGTTCCAGTCATTCCCTTATAGCCACATTTCATTTACAAAACCTCGAGATTTTGGTAGAACCGTTGACTTGATCCTTATTCTTGGAGACACCTACTGGAGGAGACTCGACGATCACGCACCTTTGCAGACAGGGTGATCATACCCTTGGAGGTGAGAGTTTCGGTTGGAACCTCCTGGTGGTAACGTCATGGAATTACAACTTCATTCTCTGTATGTATTGGTTATCTTCGGTCCATGCCCCGATTTACTATTTTAGGCGAAGAGTGCGGTGTGTCCGCCATGATGGAACAAGGTTTTCCTTTGTTGGAGAAAAGGAAACCCAGGCAGCACAAAATGGGCTCATGCATAGGAGGGGGTAGCCGATCACTCATGAGTTGTCTAGCCTTACCCACAGAGTAGTAGATGTTTTGAGCTCTCAGTTCCCAGTAGTGGTGGCAGAGTATGAGGACGTATTTCTAGAAGATGTTCTAGGGTTACCTCCCCGCCGGGATATTGACTTCTCCATTGACGTACACCCCAGGATGACACCGATTTCCTCATCATCTAATCATATGGCTCCCGCAGACCTTTGTGAGCTGAGGGTGCAGTTGGAGGATTTCCAGAGCAACGGTTTCGTAATACCTAGCATCTCACCCTGGGCGGCTCCAGTCTTGTTTTCCAAGAATGCAGACGGGAGTCTGAGGTTGTGCGTGGATTACCGGCGCCTGATCCAGGTGACTGTGAAGAAACAATATCCATTGCCAATGATCGATGACCTCTTTGATCAGCTAAGAGGGGCTCAGTGGTTCTCAAAGGTTGATCTTCGATCAGGCTATCACCATCTACGAGTGTGGGATGAGGATATACCGAAGAAGACTTTCAGATGTCGCTATGGTCACTATGAGTACTTAGGGATTCCCTTTGGTGTGACAAATGGCCCCGCAGTGTTCATGGGGATGAGGAACCAGATCATCCAGCCGTACTTGTACCGGTTCATAGTGGTCTTCATCGACGACATCCTTGTGTACTCCGCGTCAGAGGAGGAGCACGCGAGACACCTGTAGAAGGTTCTGGACGTACTTCGGGAGCACCAACATTATGGGAAGCTCTCAAAGTGTTAGTTCTGGATTTGGGAGGTCCATATTCTAGGACATGACATCTCACTATATGGAGTAACTTTGGACCCATCCAAGGTGGAGGCTGTGTTCGCATGGGATCCACCTCGGAGCGTGACAGAGGTGCAGAGCTTCCTTGGATGGGCAGGATATTACCAGAGATTCATCCCTGATTTCTCTCGGATATCAACACAGATGATCGCCCTGACCAGGAAGGGGAAACCATTCGTGTGGACAGAAAAGTGACAGCATGCTTTCGAGAAGTTGAGATAATGTTCGACGAGCGCCCCAGTATTGAGATTGCCGGAGGAGGGTGTCGAGTACATAGTTTTCTGTGACACGTCAAATACCGGGCACTACTGTGTCCTGATGCAGTGGCATGCAGTGATTTCATATGGATCATGACATCTTAGGCCGCATGAGTGGAACTATGCGACCCATGACCTCGAGTAAGCAGTGGTAGTCTTCGCATTGAAGATGTGGAGACACTACCTTTTGGGCGAGCAGTTCATTTTCTACTCTGACCACAAGAGCCTCAAGTACGTCTTCTCACAGAAGGATCTGAATCTGAGGAAAAGGCATTGGATAGAGTTCCTCCAGGAATTTGATTTCAAGATCATTTATACTCCTGGGAAGGGGAACAAGATGGAAGATGCCCTAAGAAGAAGGTCGATCTCACAGATGTTGAGTGAGGCGACAAAGTAGTTAACCGCATTACAGTTATCCTTCGTGGATAGAGAGGATACATCTTACCTACAGTCAATGTTTTTCACCCCTCCACTCTTACAACGAGTTAGGGTGGCACATCTTTGGGATGTCGACTGTGTGGCCTTACGTGCTCAGTTATCCACAGGACATGCTCTTGATGGATATTCGCATGTTTGGGAGCACGTAATTCTTTTCAGAGGATGAACTGTTGTACCAGTGGCATTGCAGGAGGTGGTCCTGAGGAAGTTACATACATCCCCTTTAGCAGTACATCATGGAGTTGCAAAGAAGTACCAGGACCTCCGACGAAAGTTCTGGTGGTCAGGCATGATGAAGGCAGTAGCAGAGTTTGTTTCTCGATACCTCACATGCCAACAGATGAAGGCTGAGCACAGGGTTCCAGTAGGGTTAGCTGACCCCCTGGATGTTCTAGAGAGGATGTGGGATAGAATATTGATGGACTTAATGACAGGATTACCACTGACATCCAAGGGGCACGATTCCATCTAGGTGATCATTGCCCAAATTACCAATTCGGCCCACTTCCTAGCTATCAGGGAGCAGAGATCCGTAGAGAGCATGGTACGCCTCTACGTATAGGAGATAGTTCAGCTTCATGGATTCCCCTCAACAATAGTCTCAGACCGAGACGCCCGCTTCACATCCCAGCTGTGGAAGGGATTTTAGGAGGATTTTGGGAATCATCTACGCTTGATCACAGTGTTTCATCCCCAGACATATGGTCAGAAGGAGAGGACCATTCAGGTTCTGAAGGATATGTTGCGGGCCTATATCTTGGTCTTTGGTCACAGTTGGGAGGACCACCTACCACTGGTGGAGTTTGCATACAACAACAGCTACCGCTCCACCATCGGTATGGCACCGTTCGAGGCCTTGTACGAGAGACCCTTCCAGTCACCGATTTGCTAGACCGACCCCGAAGAGTCAGTACTCATGGGTCCAGAGTTTGTGCGAACTACCATAGAGAAGGTGCATATCATTTGGGAGCAGATAAAGACTGCACAGAGCTGGTAGAATTCTTATGCTGACAGGTGACGAAGACCTCTGTAGTTCGAAGAGGGAGACCATGTCTTCCTTCGGGTCTCACCTCGACGAGGGTTGCAAAGATTTGGCCAAGGCGGAAAGCTATCTTCGAGGGTCATCATACCTTTCCTGATCCTGGGCAGAGTTGGCGAGGTGGCGTACCGCCTGGATCTACTTCCACAGTTGCATCGGGTACATGATTTCTTCCATGTGTCGTAGCTGAGGAGGTACATGCATGACCATCGCACGTCATCGACTGGGGAGAGCTGGACATCGAGGATGGAGTGACCTTTGCTGAGTACCCGGTGGAGATCGAGGATCGGTAGGAGAGGATCCATCGTGGGTGATCAATTACCTTAGTGCGCGTCTGGTGGCAGCACAGGAATCATTAGGAGAGCACGTGGGAGCGGGAGGCCCAGATCCGTGCCCAGTACCCTAATCTTTTTGAGTGGCCTTCGTTTTGGCTTTTCGGGGACGAAAAGCCCCAAGTTGGGAATAATGTAATGTCTCAGATATTCTGTTTATTATTTTTAAATATTATATGGAATTATTTCCAGACTGGGAGCCAAGGCGGCACATCATTCCTTGGTCCAGTGATCCCAGAATGGTGGTTTGAACTTTTTTTTAGTTAAGTGAGTCGGCACTCATGCGAGATTGTGGAAGTTTCCAAACGGATTCCTGTATTAAAAATCTGAGTGCACCGTTGCGTCAGGGACGACGACTTTACCTAAGAATGAGGCTAACCTCGACCGGCGCGGGTCGAGGGAAAAATTTAATTTTCAGACGTTTTAAGTAAAATAAACAAAAATAAATTAACCGGTTTATTTTATTTCATTTCAGGAAACATCTGCTGCAGCGTGGCAATGGAACAGCTATTTCCTAAATTAATGGCGCATCTTAATGACTTAGAAATGGCATGTCAATGCCATTAATACTAACACAAAATTAAATGAAAACTTTTTTCCCCTTTTTAATGGGTTAAGAAATTGAACGTCCTGGGCAACGTAGAGAGAAGAACCTTTGCAGAATACACAGCGCGTTGTAGAAAATTCTCAACGACGAACGTCAACGGATCTAAACCAAGGATCGTTGCACAAACGTTGAAGGATATAGACAACAATGGAAGCACGAAGCCTTCATCAACAATCTATCCTTTCGAAAGGTAGGGGTTGTTGTTTGAATTTCTTTTCCCCAAAGTTGAGTTTAAACGACGAACGCAGATCAACCACAAACATGTTGATTCACAGATTCGTACGTTCTTGCGGGAGGGATTTTTCTTCGGAAAGATTATGGGGAATTGATCCATGCTTTAAGTTGTTATTGATTCTCACCCAGTTTAAGCATATTAACGGCAGCGGATCAATGCTGTGAAAAACAATGGCAGAATTTCGTTTCTCAATTTGTTTATTTGGATTTATTCCTCCTTTTTCCCCTCACGTTCTTCTCGGTCTTCATGGGGCGGCGAACAATGGATCGTTGCACATCCGTTCTGT
This sequence comes from Viscum album, assembly GCA_963277665.1. NCBI lineage: Eukaryota > Viridiplantae > Streptophyta > Magnoliopsida > Santalales > Viscaceae > Viscum > Viscum album. The sequence goes on along the minus strand of OY728152.1, from coordinate 350,051,760 downwards.
GACGTAGCGATCCCAAATTGATTGTTCGACATCATAACGTCCATGTAGAGGTGCGACGACAATGGTTGATGACCAATCAGACTGGATCGGAAAGAGCATTCTTCAGGAGTTCTTCGTGCGGGAAAATCAGAATGCATTTTCGGAGCCGATCGGCGGCCCAAAAATGACCGAAGCGGCTTCATGGGGCCGGGGAGACCAGAACCTGGATGTTTTGTAGCGATCGGATGACCGGATTGATGAATGGACTAGCCTGGGAGGTGTGCTGGTGAAGAGCGTTGTTTCTAGAAATTTCCAGAATACACGTCGTGTACTTCCGAAGACCAGGACGTGTGGTTCTGACGGTGGTGGATAGGGTTTCGAGGGTCAGAGAAGGATCACACAGTGTTTGACCTTGGTCACACAGTGTGCTGGACCTTTCCCGAAGCTCGGCGTGTACTTTGGGTAGTACACGAACACGGGATGATCTACACTGCTTCAGGCGGCCCATCGTGTACAGCTCGGCAGAGGCAGATACGCGGAGCTCGGCGTGTATCCCATGGATACACGGACACTGGATGGAGTAAACGACCATGTACTCCATCTCCAGGACAGGCGAGGTAAACAGCACGGGTCACCTCGTATGCGGATCGCACCGGTTGGAGTACACGGGTTGGTGACCATGTACGGGCTCATGGCCAGAGTACACGGATCCAAACCCAGTTACCCAGACATGGCATGTACTCCGTACTATACGCCATGTACTACATTTTTCTACACGACTAGCCTCATGACACTGGCCGTTGTACATGGGCAGTACCCGGGGTTGGACAACATGGTGTGTATCATATCTACACGCCGTGTAATTTTTGGAGAACAGCTTGGTCCTTTTGTTCCCCGTGCCTTGAACATCTTTTGTTTGGGTTAGTGACCCTTCTTCTTGTTCCCCTGAAGGACATGCATCATTCCCTCATGTAGGATTATGATCCCTTCAGCAATAATTTTCTGTGATATAGTCAGGAATCCATCCGAGAGGCCCAAATCGAGATCCTCTATCCATTCTAGACCCTAGGTAGAGTCAAGAATCAGCATGTTCAACTTTACTGTGCATTGAACCTCTACCTAGTAGGTGAATTCCGGATGAGTCGTGGTATCTTCCATGGCCTAGGCAGTGATCCTCATCTGTGTATCAAAATCTTTCCCACTCAGGTGTGTGTCTCTCATAATAAGTGTAGTTATCTCTCATGATGGTTCCCGACGAAAATCACTTCTCGGAAGGACGTCATCAGAGCTATAAGACTCGTGGAGTGTGTTCTCCTGGAATGAGCGCATCACGGAATCTTCGAACAGAATTCCTTATAGGGGTATGTGGTTGTGTGACTTGTCTCTAGAACACAGGTCTGGGTTTTGGGTATATCTGGTTTTTTTTTTATGTTCTGTAAAAATATATTATTGATAGATGACTGTACATTTACATTGTGTTTTGCTTTGTGTTTTTCAGGGTCCTCTACTAAGTATTGTTATACTCACCCCTGCATGGGCTTTGCCCGCATGTCTGGTGTCTTGTGCAGATGAGAAGCCTTTTGACAGGATCCAGGGTGGACCAGGATAGGACCATGCTTCATGAGTTCCCTACAGGCCGAGGCGTTCCTATGTCTATGAGCGGTAGTCCCAGTACCTTTCTGCTTATAGGATGGACTTTGCAGTTTTTTTAGACTTCTGCTTTTGGTGGGCTTGTATTCTAGCCTAGTTTGCTTTTACAGTACTCGATCTTTCATCGTACTCTGTTGGTTGGGTTTAGTTGTATGCATATATTTTTGTTCCATAGTGTTTTACGTTTCAGAATTTGTGGGCTTGGGGATGTGTGTGTGTGTGTGTGTAAAGGTACTTAGGAAATGACTCCCATGTTAGTGATATGCATACTCGGTGCTAGTCACCATCCCCTAGCTTATTGGAGGTGGGCTTGGGGAGTCATGGCGCAGGCCCCACTGGGACAGGTCGTGACAGTTTTGCATTCTAGATCCCATAACATTCGGTTTCTCAGGAGGAATATCATTGTATTTCTCATCACGTTCATCATTATTGAGGTCCCCATGAGTTCCATTCATTGAGTAAAACCAAGAAAACTAGTATGAGAAATAATAACCATAATCAGAAAACCACATAATAAATAATGTAATTAAAATTTAGCATATTTTAGGATTTATACTACGTTATTCATGATATTTTATAAAACACTAGGATTGTAACCTTTACTTCTTCATATCCTTAGGGTTCTTCCTATGGTTTTTATCCCTATTTACAAAGCATAACTATACATTTCCTATGATACCAAATATACAGAACAATACTTTATATACATTGATATTGCATTAAAATTGAAGAATATTCATTATAAAGTATTTTAAATTCAGGGAAGAACTATATAAGTATAATGACTTTATAAGCTACAAAATATAAAAAAATGGTTTATATGAAATATTTTTTATCTCTCACTTATTTCATCATGACTATACCCCATTTTGAAATATCATACATTATACCGCTTTTCACAGCCTGGGGAAATGAATCATATGAAAGGGTTTGCTAATATTCATATCATGGAAAAACACGCGAGATATCAGTCAAATCAATATCATTAGACTTATTAACATAACAATTGAAATTCTAATCCTCCATACGAAAGATCGTGATATCATGCAATTAGATAAATCATAAATGTCCATATAAATCAATGATTGTAATAAAAAAAATTGATAACATAAGACATGAAATTTTTTGACATGAACATAATAATATATAATTACTTCATATTAGTCATGTCTTAGTTCAAGACCATCATAACGGACATAGTACATTACTGAACAGAGGTCACCCCTCATTCCAACCGAATATTAGTGAACAGATACCATTTAATTTTCCAGCCCTATCTATCGTAGGAGATGTAAATCATTACACAATTCATTGGAATAAGATGTAGGGCCCACCCATATAATAATTAAATAATTCTTATATGTTCCATGAAATCATAAATCATTCATCAAATAATAAACCAAAAAATGAAATTGGTTTCTTAAACATGATTCCATTATAACATAATCCATGTAAAACAAATAGGTTCCATAATTGGATTTACATAAAAAAATTCCCATCAGAATAATATGCATATAATTCATGAAACATAACCCTATTAAAAAATTACATCTTATATTAGAAATAATTTTTTTAACACTTGAAATTAATTCATGAGGAAAATATATTTTCTTCTACAAAGACGTTTTAATTTCTCAAAATTCCATAGAATGTTAAAAAACTAATTTCTTTGAAAATAAACATGAAATCATGTAAATGAAGCTTAATTAAAATAGCAAGTTATGAAAATATAATAATACATCATGTTGAATAAATTAAATGAAAACATTCTTCTCATACTTTTGTTGGATAAGTCAAAAGGTACCACATATCGAAAATGGAAAAATGATTCATTTCAAAAAAATTTATAAAAATTCATCAATCGGTAAAATTGACATTATACAAATGTATTATAGTAGAAATAATATTACTTATTTAGGAATCATGGATGTGGATGGTAAATATACCCTATTAAATACTTCATATAAACCATCTCAAATTATAATGAGATTATGGAATTATCTGTCACTTTAGGAAAAATATCATTATTTGGAATAAGAAACACTTATATAACGATTTAAATAAAATTATTGAATTATTTTAGAATAAATGATATTTTTATGATATCATAAAGGATCATGTTATCATATGTATGTTGGTAAAAAATTTACTCGTCCATTGGTTGTTAACATAATTATTTACTTACGCTTGTTCTGTTGGATATGGTTTTCTCCCTCTTATTATGATATAGTTATATCATTTAAATAATAATAATTTAAAAAAAATATTATATTTATTTATTTAAATAATATTTATATTCATGACTTAAGGAAGATCATGTAGGATAAATACAATTGCATTGTGGAGACAATAGGTCATATATAGATGCGTGTGATGAAATCATTTCCATAATTGATGAATGGATTTGAAGTGGATGGAAAATAATATTTCAAAAAATATCTGGTTACCATAATAATATATAGTTTGTTTCCATAATTATACCCATACAAGTAAAGTGGTGGTGAAAAATAGATTACACCATGATATGGAGATGGTAAGTCGTACGTACACACACTTGTTGATTTAATTTATCATATCATTAGTAGCAGATGGAATGTGGTTATTTCATTATCATAATGACATATTATTATAGAATTGATACACGATTTATTACACTATAATGAAACAACTCATGAATAGGATGTATAAGAAGAAAGATGTTTAAATGAATCGATATATGAGATTACCTATTGTTCGATGTGCTCCCTCTATATCTACTCATAGAGGACAAGAGAAAGTATTTTGATGAAGAAAATAATCTCTAGAATGTAACTAGGGTTGTTTATAAAGTTAATGTGATGGTGATGTAAGTGTTTGAAGGCTCAACCTGATGTGAAGAGATGAGGTAGGGGTGCCATTTTATAATTGAGGTGAGGGGCACATTTTGTGTTCCCAAAAAACAATAATTTAACAAAAAAATCAAAGGTCCTAAAATATCCAAAATTTATAAATTTAGAAGATGAAATAGGGATTTAATATCCTCAATAAATAAATTTTTACATGTTTCTTATATCATTTAAATCCTTATAATTTTAATTAATAATTAGTTATTTTATTTAATTTTTAACAGGTTAAAAAATATGTCAATATTAAAATGGTGCTATATTTACATATTTGATGTCAATTAGACAATTAATAAATAAATTATAAAATTTTATACCATATTATAAATGTTATGTATTTTTAATAAATGTTTTATGATTTATATATGATTTAATAAAACATTATTTTTTTTAATAATCAAATGTGGCAATTGTGATACTATTGAATTCATTGACTTTTAAAAGTAATAAAATTAAAAATAAGAATAACAAAAAAATATTTTATTATAGTCTTAAGGGGTGAAAGTCATCCTTAAAATTCATTGTACATTTTATTTATTCAAAATTTTATTTATTTTAATATTTTAATTACAATTATTTACTATTTCAGTTATTATAATAAATACAAAATCAATTTTTTAAAATTATGTAATATATTTATTTGTTGAAAAAAAATTAAAATAAATACAATGAGGTAGAAAAATATATTAGATTTCATAATAATACTTATAGACGAATATAACTTCTAGAAAATCCAACATAAAAAATGTTATAATTATTAATACATGAATGTATTAAGTTTACCATAATGTTAAATAAATTAATATATGTGTCATAATATCTTCTATATGGTTCTAAATAGAAAATAACTCGACCCTTGGATACTTACAATCGAGATATAATATATATATAATATATTTTTCAAGGTATTGGGTCATTTAATTTTTAATATCGCATTAATAATAATTATTTTATCGATTTCCCATAATAAATTGTATATCATTAATGTTTATGTCATTAAGGTAATTATTTTTTCCATGAAAATTTCAAATAAATTGTCATGATAAAGAAAAACTATTTGTATTTCAAATTATTTTTTTATAATTTAATTTATGTTTTGTATAAAATTATATTAAAAACGTAATTTTTAATAAAATTTGAGTATGGAATTTTTAATATATCATTAATAAAATAAATTAAATGTCTTAATATAATCCAAGTGTCATCAAAAGGATACCATTTCGACCCAAGGACGATTTATTTCAAAACACACTCATACAATTAAATTAAGACTACTATTATAGTAATTTTATAATATTATTTTCCCCTTAATTACATGATTACCCATTCACCATATTAATAAAAATTAATGAAGTTACTATTAATAAATCCCAAAAATATTAAATTTACATAATTTGGACCTACTAATTACAAATATAGAATAAATTTTTTAAAATAGAAAAAAAAAATAAGTTCACAAATTAAATTAAAAATTTTCTTATTCTTGAAATGTGAAAACAAATTTTAAAAGTTGAAACATTGAAAATGATTGAAATTTTTAAACATCTAAATTCAACATAAATTTTATTACAATGAACTGAATTTTATTAACTTATAAAATAATATATTATTTATACTTTAAAATTATTCAGTAATATAGTTGATATATATAAATTATATCAATAGAAAATTAAATTTTCAATTAACATGAAGTGTATCTCTACTATTCATCAAAATATGAATGTCATGAGAAAAAATATTGTTAATTCCTCCAATGTAAATTTTTATTTCCCACATCAAAAAAATATTATTATATTTTCATTTAAGAAATATTAATTTGTCAAAATTTTACTTTAAAAATGGCTCTCTATTAAAGGACAGTAATATTACCCTTTTGGAAAATACATGTTTTTATACATAAAATATGGTTTATTAATACCAAATGAAAAATATATATACTTAATGAATATCAAAAAAAATATTATGTTGAAAAAAATGTACATTTCATTAGTTTCATTTTCATATATTAATTCACTCTGTTTATTAACAAAAAATCTAAAATATATAAGTGATTTATATTTTCTATAAATAACTAGTAACCAAGGAATTCCAAATAAATATTCATAATTTAGCTATATATAGTGCTTATAACCAAACGATTAGGTTATAATTGTTATTTAATACTAATAGAGTCTCACAGTTCATTTAAACTCATGATTGCGAATAATAAAATCTATTAGAGAATAATGATTATTTAATGAAAATATTCCATTCAATCAACTAAGAGATAAAATATAGGTGATCACATTTATGTTGAATATATATCCATGGAAAGAGGGTATAAGTTTCAGAACAATGGTGACATTATTTATAAAGAATATCATTCTATTTTTCATCTTATAAATTATTGGAGTTGTGGATTATTATTTATTATTTCATTCCACCTGCTCTAATGTTAATAGGGGATTCCATGTATCGTTTCTATGAACGTACAAGGGTGAAAAAACTAATGTACTCACAACACATGGATTAGTTCTCAAATCAAATTTTTAAATAATTATGAGACTATATAGATTCTTTAATAGAAAGATAAAGTGTTGAGCAACAAGACTACATGTGTTGTGAATGTGTTGAGGATAAATTTCACATAAGAAGAGTAAAAATGTTTATCTGGAGAATTATTATGTAAATGTATGCTATTTTGTTTTCCCCATAGTGTTTTAAAATAATTTTTAGGGACTAATTTCATAATGGTAATGGATTTAATGACATAACAATTTATTTCTTTTGATTTTTTTGATTTTTTTATAATGTTGTACAATAAAAAACATAATATAATCCAAAAAACATAGTATTTCAATATATAATAATGTTACATTCAATTTAAAAAAATACCAAATATAATTTTTAATATTATAATTGTAATTTTATAGGATAAATAATGTAAAAATTGAGAAATTTTATCACCTCAATCCTCTAGAATTCTCACACACATGAACAACACTCTTGCTAAGAAACAGAGAGTAAATAATGAAATAATAATGTTCTAAAAGACATTGAACTAGGATAGAATAAAATTTAATTATATAGTATGATAATAGTTTTGTATTCATATGGTGATATGAAAACATGAATTTGATACCGTTGGTCAATAATATTGTTTATTAATATTATTATTCGTTATGTTTGTGTAGAATATTGACAGTTGGGATTGTAGTATTTTGGGATAAAAAATATATATTCCACTAAATATATACATATTATAAATATAAATGATTCAGATAATAATTATTTTAAATAAATTATATTATAAATAGAAAATTAAATTAAAATATTTTCTAGTGAGATACAAATCATTTATTATAAGTATCATAACGTTTGTTATGGAATGAAAATAGTTATATTTTAATAATTATATATTTTCATTTAAAATTAAAATTTCTAATATATAGTATATTATTTATATGAAATAAATATATACTTTTTAATCAAAAAATTAAAATTATTTTAGTATTATTTATTATAAATTTTATAAAAAACAACCTTTTGGGGTAAAATGTCAAAAGACAATTTCTGCATATACCATAACATTTATAATGAAATAATGATTTGAATAGAAAAGTTATTATTCCTTATTCATATTCAAAAAAAATATATTATTTTTAATATAATTCATGTATTTTATAATATTTTATTTATAAATTGAATATTAGTAATTTCCATCCTATGATTCACTATTTCAAAAAGAAAATAATTGTTTTTACAAGTTATATATGTATCATTTTTAATTTTATTTTTGTCACTTCCATATATATTATTAGGTAAAATGGATTTCCAATTTTGATATAGATTTTTAAATAATTTAATTGGCGAATATAACTCTATAAAACATATATATGTTATAGGGGATAAAATTGATTTATAACTATAAAGGATTAACCAGATAATATCTTAATGTTGAATGAACAAATAAATAAATAAACTAAAAATATAATAATTAATTTTTATTTATTTATTTAACAAACTCAAAAATACATTACAAAATTATTTATTTTACATATTCATTAGAAATAATGACTCCCAAAGTGGTTGGCCATAATAATATTAAAATCAATATTTTAACTCTTAAAACCACCCCTTTAAATTTATAAATACCAAACCGTTTCTCAGTCATTATCCACCAAAAAATTATATAGGAAATAAATTCTTCTCCAAATAACTCTATAAATTCTTCTAATGTGGTTTTTAGGGTTTTATGGTTCCCCTATCATTCATTAAGGTGTAACCTCTCAATGTATGGGTCTTGTATCATCCTCTTTCTTTTTTTCAAGTAAAATACATGTATTATAATATTATTATAAATAATTTTTAAAATACTAAAATTATTTAATTTCCATATAATAATTTTAAATTTTTTATATTATTAAATATATTATTTTCGTTCTCTATCTTTTTTGCCTTTACCTAGGTTGTAATAATGCTCCAATGTTCTCATTGCTATAAAATTATCGTAAATTTGAGTATATAATGTTTGTATGGGTTTCTAATGTAAAAAATTCCCTAGAAAGAAACTATAATTTGATGTGGTTTTGGAGTATATTATTCAAGTGTTTTAAATAAAAAATAGTTCTTCAGGTATATCTCAGTCTTCATACTATGAATAGTGGATTGGACCTTTCTTCCCATGTCATTCGATACACTTTTGGGGCTATGTTGGATAATCTATAAGCTATTTTCAGATCTTTATAGTGTATTTATCTATTACAACATTAGTAACGTACCATTTCAAATGAATTTATCTAGATATCTAGACAACCTGATAACTGTAGTATTTGTGAAGACCCAATAACTAAAAACATTTATCATTTAATTATTAAGGTTGTTTATTGAAACAATTTGAAATCCATAGTTATTCATAATATATGAAAATTCATTTTACCAATACATAATTATTTATTCATCGATGGGGAAAAATTTATTCATACCATTTCTTCCATTATTCAATATATAATATTAATGTAATATAAACATCATTGAGAAATTATGGTACCAAGTTCAATAAAGGAAAATAATTCCATGAAATTATTTAGTTTAGGATGGATTGCAAGGAAATTTTAATGTTTTCGGTGGGGAATGAAATTATATAGAATCCTTGTTCACTGGTAAGAATCCTAAGAAATATATGATAGGTAAATATGAATGATTTAAAATTTTTGTAAGATTTATTGTCATAAGTCCATGATGGTGAATTTAAGAGGTTAAATGTTATGAATTCCCATCTTAATGTGTTCATTTATTATATTCCAAGATTCTATTTAGTATTATGTTTTCCTTGTATATGTTTATTCTCTCACTTTCAGTATTATGTAATAACATTGTTTACTTATTCAATGAATAATGATCGATGTATAATATGTTTTTTATTCCTCCCCCTCATAGGGTATCTATTCACACCCCTTAATATTATCTTCCATTTACATAAGAAACTATGCTAATTACTAACTATAATTAATGTATAATCCAAGATTATTACATAGATTCAAGGATTTATATTATATATGTAATGTTTAATTATCTACACAGTCTCTTGGTACTATTAATCTGCTCAATCCTTTTCTTAGTGCTCTATGTATTTTGTACCATTATAATAAAAGTACTACCAACTCTAGGAAAACCGTGTTGGAGTCATTGGAAATAATATCCTTCATAGGGGATATAATATATTGATACCATCTCCCATTTATCAAAAATTTATTATAATCAAGGTGATATATTTATTAATTGGGAAAAATATTACTTTTACGTATGAAAATTTATTCATCAATAATTGTTATGTTTATTTTGTATTGAATTGTTATTCCTTACTTCCATATGATCAATGCATTGAACAAAATAAGTATTGTGAAGATACCATTATATAACCTCAATGAAATTTTTAGTCTCATGAGAAAATATATTATTGGTATTTGAAATAAACCATTACTATTTATGTAATATTTCTAGGCACAAGGCCATAATAATAACATTTTAATGTCATGAATTATGAATTCTATCATTATGATTGTTTTTAGTAATCTCCCAGAGGGTATTTGTGTTGCAATTGAATATATATTTTTAGACCACTATTATGATATAATTTATAAGTGATATTTAATTCTTCTTTATATATTAATCATGATTTTATTTATTTTATGGTATCTTCTATTGTATGAATTTTCTTACAAAGAATATGATATCATACTTTATTATGTTTTGTATTCCCCCTGATAACAATATAGAATCTATTATTAATATAAATTAATTAATAAATGAAATAATAGAGTAATATCTATAATTACTATGTTTTATTTCATGTTTTTGGTTTTTATATATGAATCATATACGTATCTAGTGTTCCACTACTAATAAATTATTCAATACTGCATGATGATATCCCTTGATTTTTGTGACAATATATTTAAATTATGACATGTAAGAGGTATATAGATTCATTATTGTATAGTTTTAATCAATGGAATAATATTATAGTCATTGTGAACTAGATTTAGAAATAAATAGATTATATATCATAACCCTATGAATGAATCTTATGATAAGTCTAAGTATATGAAGATACAATAATTTTTATGTATTGTAGATTCTGTGTGGTTTTCCAAGAAAAAACATCCATAAGTGGATACTATAAAGTGGATGTGGTTGTGTAATATATGATCCTAGGGGTAAAAAATATAAATAGAGTCAATTAAGTATTAACTTGAGAATCTCGGATGTATAGTGAGTGTGTCAAAGATTACAAACCTATGTAGAAATTCATAGGGAATATTTTTTTATTGATTCCCACACTCTATTAATCCCAATTTGTATGATTTAAAAATACATTTATGATTTTATAATATTCCAAATGATTCCACACTTGTTACTAAGATATTATCATTTCCAAAAAGAAATTAATTTATGTATGGTTTTGATCTGTATTTAGAATTATACACTATAATTTATAATTTTATGAGATAATTTTGGGTATGACAAAGTTTATAAATGTTTCCTAATCGATCGAATGAAGATTGTGTCATAAAGAATAAACAATGTTGGGATTTCCCACCTGACAATGTCAATATGTTTAAAGATCGATCTAAGAAGAAAAAAACAATATTAGGATAGTTTTCTCTAGATATTACAAATTATAAGGACCTAACCATGAAAATTAAATAATCTGGGGTATTTAGAATATAATTCTCTTTCTATTATCCCTAGAGATAATATAAGATTATTGACTTAGGTAACTGGTTCAGAACACTTGAATAAATAATTTACATCAAAAAGTTGAGACTTCCACTTAGTATCCGTTTTTTTCTGAATACAAAACATTTAATTTAAATAAAATTTTCCTTTTAATGAAATATCTCCACAAATATCATCTTTACCATATCATTATCCCCAATTATACTTAAACACCTCTAAAAAATATTGTGAATATTTTATTACAACAAAATCCCACCATGGAATATATAAATGGAAATAAAGAAGCTTGTTACTCTAGGAATACTCCTAATTTTTTTTTCAAAATTACCATTGTGTTTAAAATTAATATTTTATTACCCAAGAAATAAACTTAACTATATAAATATTTTATATAATTTTATTATAATTGATGATGAGGTAATAAAAATCATAATGGTGTATTGTAAACCTTGAAAAGATCATTATAATTATACATTTCACCCATATAAATGAATATAAACATCAATTTATTCATAAAATCACTATATTTCCTTGTGAAATCACAATATTTGCATGAAAGCCCATTGAATTTAATTAAAAATGAAATATATATGTTGGAATATAATTTTCAAAAAACTCTTAAAGTCTCTCTTATAAATGGAATAAAAAATAGTAAGTTACAATAATCTCAAAAGAGAAACCATACTACATTACTCCATTCCTATATTTAATGCATGGGAGAGATTTTTTGGGATCACCCATTATAAGGAACCATCCATAAACATTACATAATATTGAATTAAATGAATAATTCACATTGAGGATCATTTCAGGTTTAGAGTTTTAGAGAATTAGGACATAACTATTAAATCTCAAAAGATTACAAGGTAGACATATCTACACAGATTCCATTTTTTTGATAAAATAAAAACACTTAAAAAAATAGTCATGTCTAGTTCCATGTTTTAGACAGCATGACTTTTCCTTGATCTCGTCCTTTACCTTATTCATCTTTAAGTCATGTGAAAACATTTCAAAACTTTGGATGAGCATAAAAAGCACAATAAGGGTTATAAAACAAAGAATGAAAACATTTGTTCATAAATATATACAAAACATGAACTATTTTACTTAGCTCATGAAATAATAATATGTATGAAAGACACATAGAAATCATTACTCATAAAGGTAACTTGCGACATCCATATCATACTTACATTGTTGTTATCATAGCTACATAGGGAATTGCATTCGAATACCCATCACAGTATATTCCCTAAATATTATAGGAGAAACATTCATGTTTACCTCTGTCATGTTACCCAATGCATTGGAGAGCTATCTCGGGATCACCCGCCTTAGGTTTATCATGGAACCACCCGTATACGTAAATAATGCCCAAGAACCATAACATGATCATAACACATAACATAAGAAAAAAGGAAAGATAAAATTTCAACATTGGAATAATAAAATATCATTTCATAATATTGAAATAATAAATCCATTCTGAAAATCATTTTCAATACCAAAATACGTAGAAAGAGTTTGTAGTATTTATTTTTTATTTTAAAAACATTCTGGCTTGTTAAGGAACCCAACGATCAAATAATACTCGCGGCGGCGGAAAGGTCGTTGTCACTGCTTACGTTAAAAAAAATTCCTTTTTGTCATTTAGTGAAACTCTTAATATAAAATGATTCCCTTTGAATAAAATGAAAAGTAAAAGGGGTTTATACACCGTATAAAATAATGTCGTGTATTAAACTAAAAATCCCTCAATGAAAGGAGATTGAGACGAAGTCCCTTACCTCGTGTCTGACTTGACCCGTTCGTTCTTTAATCTCCTGAATAATAAAATAAAGTTAATTTCTACTTTCTTATGAACCTTTTTCAAGTCTATTAATCCTTTTATATAACTTATTATCATATTATAAGCATTACGTAATCATATAAGTTATTAATGTTCGTTTTGTCGATATATGGCAGTTCAGTCAAAAATGGACTTCTTATAATTACATGTTGTAAATGTAGTCAAATATCAATTATCTAAAGAATGATAATCATGATTTAGATATAATATATATCATATATATCCAGTATATACATGTTTTTGTTATAGTACATAACTTTTGGAGGTATGTAATGAAATGCACCGTTCATGCAGACGGTAAGCCGTACGTACAAATGAACGCTACTTTCATTTCTATTTCTTATTTTAATTGAATTTAATCATAATGATACAAAGGTATATTATAATACCAGTATAATATCATGTACCATATCATTAACTTTATCCATTATACATCCCACATAAGGAATTAACGGGTCATATCACTTCGAGGGGGCGGTAGTCCGCACTTCCTCAAATGAGATTATCGTATTTACCCATTATAGAAACCATAATGGTTTATATAACTTGGAAGTACATAAGAATATAGAAATTATAAACATAATATATATCATACATAAATAAATTTTCATCATAATGGCTATAATGAGAGGCGGTAAGATGTATTTGAAAAATCATCGTTTTCTGAGGCCTTAGTTTTCCATCCACATAAACATTATGTTAATCATCCATTAGATGGAGGTGTGTGTAAGTGTAGTACTATTATTTCTCATAACAACATCCCAGTATATTGAGGATACTATTGTTGTTACAAATGAAGGAAAATAAAAAGATTTTTGGGTTTGGAGAAGTAAAATAAAAGAAAACAATTTGAGAGAAACCGATACCTTTAATTTAGGTAACTCCCTTTGGTTTGAACCAAATGGACTTCTTTGAAGGGCCTTCTTCCTAAAGTAAGGCTTCTAGGGGGAGTATAGGGATGTAGGGAGATTATTTCGACAGATTTTGGATGAGCCAAAAGGCATGAGATGTGTGAGGAATTGCATTGAACTGGTCTCCTTTTATAGGGGAGAGGAGGGGCTCTTTAGGAATGTGTGAAAACATTATTTTATTATATAATGATATTTTGTTTATAATGGTCCAAAAATCATTATGGTCGAAGATAAGATGACTCATATTAGAAATAATATTATCCAATCAGAATTTCATATGTTTTTTATAATAATTTAATCATTATAATCTTATTTATTTAAATCATTTATTAATGACGTAAATACTGAATCATTATTGTGTCATAAATAATTTTATTTATATGATGTGTAAAAATTATAAAAAAATACTATCATTTAGGAAATCCTTTTATCCTTCCAAGGAAAATTTATAGTCGAATATAGGACTTATAAAACACCATTTAAAAATTAATTACTAAAAGATTTTTGTTAATGTAAATTTTGACATCACATTAAATTAATTAATCTAAATTGTCATTTTCACTCCCATGTGGCTCAATGGGGTCCCAAAATCGACCCAAAAATTTTCATGGACGTAAATGACTCAACCAATAATGTTTGGACAAGTTTTAATGTAATTTTTAATTATTATAATATTCTTTTAACCTTGAATTACCCTATTTACCTTTAACTATGGTAAATAAAAGTCAAAAGTTACAATTCACCAGAAATTATTTTCATCTTTTTGAACCAAATTTTACTTCTTAATAACAACCATGTATGTCGGATTTTCGATATTCGATTCACAGAAGTGGTAAAATTTCATTTAAATTAAAAAGTCAGTTTTTAACTACCACTAAGTGGTTTCACTATTCATCAAAAATTGATGTTTTTCAGAAAAATAACAAAAAATTAAGCCTAATCATTATTTGTTATTCCAATTTCAAAATTGATGTCTATTTTTCCAAATTAGAGACATATAAGTGGCATTAATTAATTTTAAAATTAAATCCCGTTATCAAAACAAATAGCGTGTTTTTAAGAAATAATAACTATCAAAAGATTGATACTTGTTTATATCCAATTTTAAAGTGAAATTAATTCCAATGACCAACATTGGATTAAATGGTAAAAATAAATTTTAATTTCACTTTAATACCAATTAAAAAGATAATCTATCCATATAAATAAATTAGATTAAAAGGCACATTTGAATTAAAATGCAATATTTTTCGCACTTCATTAAAAAATGAGCTTTATCAAAAAAATTCAAAAAATTACCCAAAGTAAAATTTGACGTCCCCATTCTAATGAAGGATTTTATTTTGTCAATTTGAATGTATTAATGTGACCAAAACTATATTTAAATAGGGTTTTCCATTAAAAGGCGGTAAATCAGCTTTTTAATTTAAATTATTCTTAAAATTAGATTATCCATATTTTAAGCCCCTAACTTTTATTGGATAAATGTAAATATATTTAACAAACATATATAACCATATTGTAGTTATTTTTGTTCATTCCTTCCAATACAACGTCTAGGAGATAACTACAATTTAAAATAATAATATTATATTATTAGTGTGCAACGTAAGATTTCAATGAAACCCGTTGTTGCGTATCAGGTACGCTATCGAACATAGGAACCCTTTAAAATGAAATTAATATTTAATTCACAAATATTAATAAATATGGAATATGTCTTATTCTTCATTTACCTGTGATGTTACATCCTTCCCCCCTTTTGAGAATTGCATCCTCACAATTTTTATTCACTTATCAAAATAAGTGGGGGTATTTATCCCTCATAGCATTTTCAGATTCCCACATTACCTCTTCAACCATATGGTTTTTTCACAAAACATTTACCTGGTGAATTACCTTATTCCACAACAACTGCTCTCTATGGTCAATAATCTGGACTGGTTGTTCTTTATAAAAGATATCCTATTCAAACTGAACTACCTCTGGGATCAAAAAATGAGATGGATCTAGTATATACTTTCTCAACATTGAAACCTGAAAAACATTGTGTACCTGGGAAAATAACTTGGAGGTAAAGCCACTATATACACAACTGATCCAACTTTCCCCAGAATTTCATAAGGTCCAATGAACCTCATACTCAACTCTCCCTTCTTACCAAAATGCATCACACTTTTCCATGAAGAAACATTGAGAAAGACATGATCACCTACCTGAAAGGAAAGATCCTTCCTCTGGTTATCTGCATAACTTTTATGTCTGACCTGAGCTATTCTCATGTGCTTCTGAATCAACTAAACTTTCTCTGCCATCTCATTTACCAATTCTGGTCCCATCAGCTTCCTTTCACCTACATCATCCCAAAAAGATGGAGTTTGGCAACACTTTCCATATAATGCCTCTAATGGAGCTATCTGTATACTAGAATGAAAGTTGTTATTATATGAAAATTCATACAAAGAAAGGTGTCGGTCCAAACATCCCTGATAATGCAGTGAACAATCATGTAGCATATCCTCTAAGGTCTGAATTGTTCATTCTGATTACCCATCTGATTGAGGATGAAAAGTTGTACTAAAATTTAATTCAGTACCCAATGACTTATAAAGGACTTTTCATAAGTTAGAAGTGATCCTGGGATCACAATCAGATACAATGGAGAGGGGAACTCCATGCAACTTGACTATATCTTTAACATAAAACTGAGAAAGTTGATCTAGAGACAAAGTATCTCTAATAGGAAGTAAATGAGCATATTTAGTCAATCAATTAACTATAACCCAGATTGCATTATTACCTCGAGATGTCTTTGGTAATACCACAACAATGTCCCTGGATATATTTTCCCATTTCCACTCTGGAACAGGTAGAGGCTGAAGCATTCATTTTGGTAACTGCCACTCTGCTTTATGATGCACACAAGTCAAACACTTCAATGTAAAATCAGCAATATCACTTTTCATTCCATCCCACCAGTAATACTCCCAAAGATCTCTGTACATCTTAGTACTACCAGGATGAACTAAAAACAGAGAACTATGAGCTTCACATAACAACTCATTCATTAACTATGAATCACAAGGCACACCTATTCTCTTTCCAATTCTCGAAACACAATCATTGTCAATGTTAAATTCAGGAAAATTACCCTTCTGAACAAACTCTTCCTTTTTCTGCAACTCACTTTCTTCCTTTTGCGCTTACTTTATTCTGTCTGATAGAGATGATCTCACTGACACCTGAAACAAAACAGAAGAATTTCCTCCACCAACAACTTCTATGCCATAATTCATCAAATCAAAAATCGAAGGATCTTGTTCCAAACATAGCATGGTTAATGAAGCATTACTTTTTCAACTCAAAGCATCAGCCACTTTATTTGCTTTTCCCGGATCATAAAGGATCGTGCAATCATAATCCTTGATTAATTCCAACCATCTCCTCATTATCATGATCAATTCCTTATGAGTAAATATATACTTCAAACTTTTATGATCTGTATATATTTCACACTTCACTCCATGAAAATGATGCCTCCAAATTTTTTAAGAAAAAAAAAATCAGCTAATTCCAAATCCTGTGTAGGGTAATTTAACTCATGTGGGTTCAACTGACGTGAAGCATAAGCAATTACCTAATCATTATGCATTAGGACACAACCGAGTCTCTTCAACGAAGAATCACATTATATAACAAACTCACCATTTCTAGAAGGTATTGCTAAAATTGGAACATTCACCAATCTTCTATTCAATTCTAGAAAACAATCATCACATTATTTTGTCTAGATGAACTTAACACCTTTTCATGTTAACTTAGTCATTGGAGTAGATAACCATGAAAAACTTTCAACAAACCATCATTAATAACCAGACAAACCTTGAAAACTACGAATCTCGGTTATATTTGTGGGTCTTGGCCATTCTTCAACAACTTTTGTTTTTGTAGGATCAACAGTTATGCCATTTTTTGAAACAATGTGACCAGGGAACGAAATTTGTTGTAACCAAAATTCACACTTGCTGAATTTTGAAAATAGTTTTTTTTCTTTTAAGGTTTTCCAGACAACCCTTAAATCCCATTCATGCTCCTATTTAATTTTTTAATAATCTAAAATATCATCAATGAACTAAACCAAAAACTTATCCAAAAACTCACTGAAAATTATATTCCTAAGATCCATGAATACATCAGGTGCATTGGTTAACCCAAAAGGCATATCTACAAATTCATAATTGCCATATCTACTAAGAAATGTGGTCTTCAGAACATCTTTTTTATTTACTTTCAACTGATGGTACACCGACCGCAAGTCAATCTTCGAAAAATACTAAGCATCCTAGAGTTGATCAAACAAATCTTCGATATGAGGAAAATGATACTTATTCTTAACAATGATGTTATTCAATTCTCTAAAATCAATGCAATGTCTCATTGATCCATCATTATTATTAACAAACAATAATTGAGCACCCCATAGTGATGTGCTAGGTCGAATAAATCCTTTATATAATAACTCCTGTAATTTCTTCTTTAACTATAAGAGTTTAATTTGAGCCATTCGATAAGGGGGTTTTGAAATTGTCTTAGCATTAGTAACTAAGTCAATAGTAAATTAAACTTCCCGATCAAGTATAATACCAATCAACTCATTAGGAAAAACATCAAGGTACTCATTTACCATTGGAACATCATTAATCTAATGACTTCCTTTGTTTTCAACAAAATGTTAATGGTAACATTCATTTCCATCTTTTACCAGTTTTTCAACTTCCTGATATGTTATCAAAATAAAGGGTTCATTCTTGTACAGAAACTAAAAATCATTCTGAAAAAAAACCACTTTAGCTCTACAGTCAATCATATCATGATAAACAGAAAGCCAATCCATGTCCAATATAACATCAAACTCTACTGGAGGCAAAACAATAAGGTTTGCATGTAGATTTTTTCCAAACACAAGGAAAAGAATGTTCTTAATTTTTATTTTTGTCACAAATTTTCCTACAGGTGTTTTTACCATAACTTCAGTATTCATATCATGAGATGGAATTCTTAGTATACTAGAAAAATTCTCAGAAATGAAAGAATGTGTAGACCCTAAATCAAAAAACACATTGGCATAATCTGAACAAACAAACAGTGTACCTGATACTACTTCATTTGATGGACCAATATCTTCTGAAGTAGTTGCAAAGGATTTCACCCCCCCCCCCTTTTTTGCTTGTAGTATGGCTGCTTTCTTTCGGTTGAGTTCTTTTTTGGACACTCATTTTCATAATGACCCATTTCATTGCACTTAAAAAAATTTACTGACTGTAAATCAGATTTTTTCCTACCACTACCCTGATCTTTTTTAGTGCAATTACGAGCCTTATGTCCCATTTTACCACATCAGTAGCACATACCAAAATTCAAAAGACATTCCCTAGCATGATTTTTACCACAATTTTCACAAACTGTAAACTTAAGTTTCTTACCATCAGACTTTTTTGAAGAGTTCTTCCCTTTCGCCTGCCACCTCGACCTATAATTTTGTTGTTTGTCAAAGAATACCTGATAATCGAAAAACTCCATTTCCACCTTCTCCACACAACGATCATGTTTTTCATAACTTTTGAACTCACGAGAAGATAAATCCCTTCGATAATTTGGCTTTAATCTTGAGTAAAAATAGTTGATTTTACTATCAATATCTCATATGAAATTTGGAGCATACCTTGCTAGTCGAGTAAATTTTTCTTCATAAACAGCCACTGATTCATTCTCCTGCCTCAATTCCAGGAATTGTTTTTCCATCCTAAGACTAACCACCTTAGGAAAATATATCTCAACATACATACCTTTGAATTCATCTCAATCGAGAGTAGCAATCTCCTCACTATCCCTGATATTTTTGAACATCGACCACCACTTACCAACTTCACCTTCAAAATGGTAAACTACAAGACGAACCTTTTGATGTTATGAACAACCCATGACATCAAAAATCTGCTGCAGTGATTTAATCCATCCTTCAGTTAGAACTGGGTCAGATGATCCCTTGAATGATGGGGGATCACTACTAGAAAACAGGGCATTTGAGCCATGTTACCTATAGCGACCGCAATTGGCGGTCGCTAAGCCTCCTTAAAAAAAATAAGAGGCTTCCGCGCACCCCCCCCCCCCCACCCTCTCCACTCGATCGTGCCCCCCCGAACCATCCCCCCCCCCCCCCCCCGTCGCCCGCGACCCCCCCCCCCCCCGCCGCGCGCCCTCCCCGCCGCCGCACGCCCTCCACGGCGCCCCGCCCTCCGCTGGCCCGCCCTCCGCCGGCCCGCCCTCCGCCGGCCCGCCCTCCGCCGGCCCGCCCTCCGCCGGCCCGCCCTCCGCCGGCCCGCCCTCCGCAGCCCCACCCTCCGCCGGCCCGCCCTCCGCCCACACTCTGCCCTCCGGCCGCCCTCCGGCTGCCCTCCGGCCGCCCTCCGGCTGCCCTCCGGCCGCCCTCTGCCGGCCCGCCCTCCTCCGGCCACCCTCCGCCCTCCGGCTCCGGCCTTCCTCCGCCATGCGACCTCCCTCTGCCCTCGAGCCTCCCGCCACCCGCCTCCGGCAGCCCGACAGCCCTCCGGAGGCCCTCAGGCCACCCTCCGCTGGCCCCGCCCTCCTCGGCCGCCCTTCGCCCTCTGGCTCCGGCTGCCCTCCGCCCTACGTCTGCCCTGCGGCCTCCCTCCACCCGCCTCCGGCAGCCCGGAAGCCCTCGGGAGCCCTCCGGCAGCACTCCGGCCTTCGGCCTCCAGCCCCTCCAGCCTCCGACCCCCGCCCTCGGCCCTCCGCCCCCTCGTCCCTCCCCCCAGCACCCTGAACACCCCACCCCCCCTGCACCTCGCCAACCCCCGTCCCATTCTTCTTCTTCCCCTCCCTCGCCGCACCACCGCCACCCATCCCCTCCTTCATTGTCCCCTCCCTCGCCGCACCAGCTCCGGATCCGGTTCCCCACCGCTCCTCTCCCTCAAAGCACCGCCGTCGGATTCCCTCCCTTCCCGGTTTGTAGCGCAATCAGGTATGACATGAGCTTTCACATACATTATTATTTTATAAATGGTTCACAAAAAATTAGTTAGTATTTATTTTAAATATATTTGTTACCAAAAATGAAAATTTAATAGGTTTTATGTAAATGTTTGTTATAGGGATCTTATTATGGATAAGAGTTGGATTGATCATCCAAATCGAACATCTAGAGAGTATTTCAATGGCATTATGCAGTTTATTGACTTCACGAGAGGATTTGGAAGTGAATATATTAGCTGTCCATGTAGAAAATGTGCTAATAGATATCAATTCACACGAGATACTGTGAGGGAGCACCTTTTCATTAATGGATTTCTGAAAAATTATAAGAGTTGGACTCGTCATGGAGAATAATATGTTCATTGTCAAAATACAGATGCAGCTCAGATGGATGTTGATGCAAGGATGACTGATCCAATGTATGAAATGCTTACTGAAATGGTACATGGGTTTGATCCTAAAGGCATTGACATCCAGAATCTTGAGACCGGTGAGATAAATCTTCGCTCTGGTGCAGATCGTGATTCTAGGACGTTTTATGAAGCACTTAATGATGCGAAAACAGAATTATATCCTGGATGTACTTCTTACAATAAACAGTCGTTTACCGTGCAGTTTTTGCATTTGAAGACTTTGAATAATTGGTCAAACACATCATTCGACATGCTTTTGGTTTTATTGAAAAAAGTTCTTCCTGTCAACGCTAAGATTCCTGAGTCGTATTACTATGCTCGTATGTTGACAGAGAACATAGGTTTTAAATATGAGACCATAGATGCATGTGCAAACAACTGTATGTTGTTTAGAAAAGAAACTGCCCATTTGGATATTTGTACAGTTTGTGGTGCTTCCAGGTGGAAAGAGAACAGGGGAAATAATACTCATCAAAGTCAGATTGCGATACAGGGGAAACCGATTGCCGTAAAGCAAATGCGTTACATTCCCCTTAAACCCAGGTTGAAAAGATTTTTTATGTCATCTAAAGTTTCAAATTTAATGAGATGGAATGCAGAAAGAGTTCCTGAAAGTGATATGTTAACCCACCCGGCAGACTCTCATGCATGGAAGGAATTTGACAAGAGACATCTCGACTTTGCTAAATATGTTCGTAATGTCTGATTAGGATTGGCAGCAGATGATTTCAATCCATTCAAGTCTATCGTTGGTGTAACTCATAGCACATGTACCGTGGTGTTGGTTCCATATAATCTTCCTCCGTGGCTTTGTATAAAGCAAAAATTTATATTACTTTCCACTCTTATTGATGGACCTAAAAGTCCGTGGGATAAGATTGATGTTTACCTTCATCCATTGATTGATGAGTTGAATGAATTTTGGGGCGATGGTGTGATGACTTATGACTGCGAAACGAATGAAATGTTCAAACTGCATGCTGCTTTATTGTGGACAATCAATGACTACCTAGTTTATGCAAATTTATCAGGCTGGAGTACGAAAGGGGAATTTGTTTCCCTTGTTGCAATAAAAGTAAAAAATCGGTATGGCTTAAAAATTCAAAAAAATGGGCATACATGGGTCACAGACGTTTTCTCCCTCCTCAGCACAGATTCAGAAAGGACAGAGTGACATTTGATGGTTCTAGAGAGTTCATCCCAGCACCAAAGATCATGACAGGAGTCGAAATGTTATCGCAGATTGAGGAAGAAAACATCCACACGGTATATGAAATTCAGGATTTGGTGGCTCCTCCAGTACGTAATATTCGTACTGCGGGTAGGCAGCGCAACCACAATTGGAAAAAGAAAAGTATTTTTTATAGTCTTCCGTATTGGTAAACTAACATGTTGAGGCATAATTTGGATGTCATGCACATTGAAAAAAATGTTTGTGATAACATATTGTGGACCATTTTAGGTGTCAGTGGAAAATAAAAGGACAATGTTAATGCACGCCGTGATTTGGAAGAAATGAGTTTATAGAAACAGTTGCATCTACAGTTAGCTGAGGGAAACAAGGCATATATGCCTGATGCATAGTATACGATGACTAAAGAGGAGAAAGAAACATTTCTTTATATTTTGAAGATGGTCAAGGTGCCTGATGGTTATTCTTCTAATATTTCAAAGTGTGTAAATCTGACGAGCAAGACATTTCAAGGGTTGAAAAGTCATGACAATCACATATTACTTTAGCAGTTGATTCCAATCGCAATTTGTGATTGTTTATCCCCCAATGTTGTTCAGCCCTTTATTGAGATGGGTAATTTTTTTAGACATATTTGTTTATGAAATCAAAGAATGAGTGATTTAAAAAGTTTGCATGACCGAATTGTACTTACGCTTTGTCACTTTGAGAAACTTTCCCCCCCCCCTCTTTTTTCGATGTTATGGTCCACTTGACAGTGCACCTAACTGATGAAGTAATGGCTGCTGGTCCAGTGCAATTCAGGTGGATGTATCCTATTGAACGGTATTTGAGTACATTGAAAAGATTTGTACGCAACAGAGCTCATCCAGAGGCATCAATAGCCAATGTTTATTTGATGGATGAGTGTACTACCTTTTGTGCAGAATATATTACGGATGATGAAACAAAATTAGATAAGCCCTCTTGGATTCATGATGGTCCAGTTGGAGAAGGAACCACATTTGATATGGACAAAATCGAGTGGATACAAGCACATCGATATTTCTTGTTCAATACTCCATCAGTTGCACCATTAATGCAGTAAGTATCTTATCAATGTGCTTGTATAACTTTTACATGTTTTGTTTGCATAAGATAATCATTTAAACATCGCGTTATCATTTACAGGAAACACATTAATGAGATAAAAGAAGTGATGCATCGTGCGACTGAGTTGCAAATTCAACAATCTCATTATGCGTCATTTCATGATTGGTTCAAGGATTATGTATGTATAAATTGATTTTCATTATGAGTGACGTATTATACTAATTCTTTCTGCATATATCAGTATTGATTTTTATAAATTATGTAGGTTCGTAAGCTGAGGGAGTTAGGGGACCCCACGCTACCTGAAGTATTTATCCAACTGGATGAGGGTCCATCTATAACGGCTCGTCGTTATAAATCTATTGATGCTAATGGTTTTTGATTTCACATTAAAGATGATGACGACAAACGAGCAACAAAAAAAGTGGCATCAATTGTCCCTTTGTCGATTCTGGTTATTACTATGGTCAATTGATAGAAATCATTGAAGTTGTATACACACACGGTTTGAAGTACATATTGTTAAAGTGTAATTGGGTTGATCCAGTGTGTGGATGTAAAGTCGATCAATATCAGTTTTCATTGGTGAATTTTAACTATATGTTATATAGAAATAATGAACGAGTTGAGAATGGAACTTTCATTTTGACATCACAAGTGGAACATGTATTCTTCGTTACTTTGCCTTTGGATCCAAGTTGGCAAGTTGTCAAAATTTCTCGGCGAGGAGTGTTTTAATTTGAAGAAGATGAACCCGAGACTGTTCCGTTTATTTACCAACAACTTGATCAACATACCGTAGTTCAACGTGAAGAAGATATTTATTGGCTCAGAGTGGATGTTGAAGGAGAAACGGTCGATTTTCATGCTTAATGAAAGGTATAATTGTTTTCCCGCTATTCAGTAGAATGTCCTAGGATATCATAAATTATCTAATCATTTTATAAATCTTTATAAGTTTTAATCCTCACTTTTGTAAGTTTTAATTCAATCATAAATATTTATGCTGTTTTTACTCTTGATTTATTGATGTTATGGTCAGTGTATCATCCCTTTGAGGTATTCTTCATCTGATTCATGTGGTGCTTGAATTTTTATTAGTTCTATCTGAAATTTGGCTATGCATTGACTGGTTTTGTAAATTATTTGTATATCTGTTTTGTTAACTTTGTGATTTTTTAAAATTCATTCACAAGTAATTATTCAATCCATTTTTTGTTTGATTAAAAGTTGTACAAGTTTGATTTTTTAAGAACAGTCCAATTTATCTTTTAAACACTTTGGACTCATTACTGATGTTTTCTATGACTGCAGACATGTCAGGGGAAGAGGCAGAAGATCCACATCATCTATCTGAGGCATCTACGTCTTAGGGTCGAGGTATGTTTGAATTTCATTGTTTATATTTTTTATGTAATTGAAATACATATATATATATATATAACATTTGTCAATTTATATATAAATTTTTTTTCAACAGGATCAGACTCGGCTGCTTCTTCCTCTCGCAGGAGAGGCCCTGGTCGTGGCATATTATCATGGAATTCTGACACAATGATAGATGTTTCATTTGATGAGGTTTTTCATCCTGTGGGACCGAATGGCCCGACATTTATTCATCAGCTGGGTCATATCATACATGACCCACATCGATTTCCATTGACCACGCGTGACTGGGCTTCTATCCCTCAGGACACATTAGATCGTCTATGGAGGGAGGTTCAGGTAAGAAAATCATTTTACTTTATTTTGTATGTATAAAGAATACTAATATGTTTGATTATTTTCTTTATAGAAAAATTTGAAAGTATGCCCTGAAGAGTTTCGGCCCGTGTGTATGAGCAAATTCCGTAAGATGTGGAAAGATTATAAAGGCAAAGTGAAGTGGGACCACTGGGTACCAAATGTGGGTGCCCTAGACATTTTGGAAAAAGTCCCGAGAGGTGTCCTCCCGGCTCATTGGCATGACTTGGTTTCATATTGGTCTTCTGAGGGTGTTGCGGTTTGTAAAATAATTATTTTGGTGTATATATATTTTCAAGAATATGTGATTTGTTTGAAATTTGAATGAATTGAATGTAGGAGGTGTCAACACGCCATTCTGAGAATCGAGCGTTGTAGGGACCACCTCACAGGATCGGGACTCGTCACGTGTCTCCGTTGATCCCTTGAATGATGGGGGATCACTACTAGAAAACAGGGCATTTGAGCCATGTTACCTATAGCGACCGCCATTGGCGGTCGCTAAGCCTCCTTAAAAAAATTAAGAGGCTTCCGCGCACCCCCCCCCCCTCTCCACTCGATCGTGCCCCCCCCGAACCACCCCCCCCCCCCCCCCGTCGCCTGCGACCCCCCCCCCCCCCCGCCACGCACCCTCCCCGCCGCCGCACGCCCTCCACGGCGCCCCGCCCTCCGCTGGCCTGCCCTCCGCCGGCCCGCCATCCGCCGGCCCGCCCTCCCCCGGCCCGCCCTCCGCCGGCCCGCCCTCCGCCGGCCCGCCCTCCGCCGGCCCGCCCTCCGCAGCCCCACCCTCCGCCGGCCCGCCCTCCGGTCGGCCACCCTCTGGCCACACTCTGCCCTCCGGCCGCCCTCCGGCTGCCCTCCGGCCGCCCTCCGGCCGCCCTCCGACCGCCCTCCGCTGGCCCGCCCTCCTCCGGCCGCCCTCCGCCCTCCGGCTCCGGCCGTCCTCCACCCTGCGACCTCCCTCTGCCCTCGAGCCTCCCGCCACCCGCCTCCGGCAGCCCGACAGCCCTCCGGAAGCCCTCCGGCCACCCTCCGCTGGCCCCGCCCTCCTCGTCCGCCCTTCGCCCTCTGGCTCCGGCTGCCCTCCGCCCTACGTCTGCCCTGCGGCCTCCCGCCACCCGCCTCTGGCAGCCCGGAAGCCCTCGGGAGCCCTCCGGCAGCACTCCGGCCTTCGGCCTCCAGCCCCTCCAGCCTCCGACCCCCGCCCTCGGCCCTCCGCCCCCTCGTCCCTCCCCCCAGCACCCCGAACACCACACCCCCCCTGCACCCCGACAACCCCCGTCCCATTCATCTTTGTCCCCTCCCTCGCCGCACCACCGCCACCCATCCCCTCCTTCATCGTCCCCTCCCTCGCCGCACCAGCTCCGGCTCCGGCTCCCCACCGCTCCTCTCCCTCAAAGCACCGCCGTCGGATTCCCTCCCTTCCAGGTTTGTAGCGCAATCAGGTATGACATGAGCTTTCACTTACATTATTATTTTATAAATGGTTCATAAACAATTAGTTAGTATTTATTTTAAATATATTTGATACAAAAAATGAAAATGTAATAGGTTTTATGTAAATGTTTGTTATAGGGATCTTATTATGGATAAGGGTTGGATTGATCTTCCAAATCGAACATCTAGAGAGTATTTCAATGGCATTATGCAGTTTATTGACTTCACGAGAGGATTTGGAAGTGAATATATTAGCTGTCCATGTAGAAAAGGTGCTAATAGATATCAATTCACACGAGATACTGTGAGGGAGCACCTTTTCATTAATGGATTTCTGAAAAATTATAAGAGTTGGACTCATCATGGAGAATAATATGTTCATTGTCAAAATACAGATGCAGCTCAGATGGATGTTGATGCAAGGATGACTGATCCAATGAATGAAATGCTTACTGAAATGGTACGTGGGTTTGATCCTAAAGGCATTGACATCCAGAATCTTGAGACCGGTGAGATAAATCTTCGCTCTGGTGCAGATCGTGATTCTAGGAGGTTTTATGAAGCACTTAATGATGCGAAAACAGAATTATATCCTGGATGTACTTCTTACAATAAACTGTCGTTTATCGTGGAGTTTTTGCATTTGAAGACTTTGAATAATTGGTCAAACACATCATTCGACATGCTTTTGGTTTTATTGAAAAAAGTTCTTCCTGTCAACGCTATGATTCCTTAGTCGTATTACTATGCTCGTATGTTGACAGAGAACTTAGGTTTTAAATATGAGACCATAGATGCATGTGCAAACAACTGTATGTTGTTTAGAAAAGAAACTGCCCATTTGGATATTTGTATAGTTTGTGGTGCTTCCAGGTGGAAAGAGAACAGGGGAAATAATACTCATCAAAGTCAGATTGCGATACAGGGGAAACCGATTGCCGTAAAGCAAATGCGTTACATTTCCCTTAAACCCAGGTTGAAAAGATTTTTTATGTCATCTAAAGTTTCTAATTTAATGAGATGGCATGCAGAAAGAGTTCCTGAAAGTAATATGTTAACCCACCCGGCAGACTCTCATGCATGGAAGGAATTTGACAAGAGACATCTCGACTTTGCTAAAGATGTTCGTAATGTCCGATTGGGATTGGCAGCAGATGATTTCAATCCATTCAAGTCTATCTTTGGTGCAACTCATAGCACATGGACCGTGGTGTTGGTTCCATATAATCTTCCTCCGTGGCTTTGTATAAAGCAAAAATTTATATTACATTCCACTCTTATTGATGGACCTAAAAGTCTAGGGGATAAGATTGATGTTTACCTTCAGCCATTGATTGATGAGTTGAATGAATTTTGGGGCGATGGTGTGATGACTTATGACTGCGAAACGAATGAAATGTTCAAACTGCATGCTGCTTTATTGTGGACAATCAATGACTTCCTAGCTTATGCAAATTTATCAGGCTGGAGTACGAAAGGGGAATTTATTGCCCTTGTTGCAATAAAAGTAAAAAATCGGTATGGCTTAAAAATTCAAAAAAATGGGCATACATTGGTCACAGACGTTTTCTCCCTCCTCAGCACAGATTCAGAAAGGAGAGAGTGACATTTGAGGGTTCTAGAGAGTTCATCCCAGCTCCAAAGATCATGACAAGAGTCGAAATGTTATCGCAGATTGAGGAAGAAAACATCCACACGGTATATGAAATTCAGGATTTGGTGGCTCCTCCAGTATGTAATACTCATGCTGCGGGTAGGCAGCGCAACAACAATTGGAAAAAGAAAAGTATTTTTTATAGTCTTCCGTATTGGTAAACTAACATGTTGAGGAATAATTTGGATGTCATGCACATTGAAAAAAATGTTTGTGATAACATATTGTGGACCATTTTAGGTGTCAGTGGAAAATAAAAGGACAATGCTAATGCACGCCGTGATTTGGAAGAAATGGGTTTATGGAAACAATTGCATCTACAGTTAGCTGAGGGAAACAAGGCATCTATGTCTGATGCATAGTATACGATGACTAAAGAGGAGAAAGAAACATTTCTTTCCATTTTGAAGATGGTCAAGGTGCCTGATGGTTATTCTTCTAATATTTCAAAGTGTGTAAATCTGACGAGCAAGACATTGCAAGGGTTGAAAAGTCATGACAATCACATATTACTTCAGCAGTTGATTCCAATCGCAATTTGTGATTGTTTATCCCACAATGTTGTTCAGCCCTTTATTGAGATGGGTAATTTTTTTAGACAGCTTTGTTTATGAAATCAATGAATGAGTGATTTAAAAAGTTTGCAGGACCGAATTGTACTTACACTTTGTCACTTTGAGAAACTTTCCCCCCCCCCTCTTTTTTCGATGTTATGGTCCACTTGACAGTGCACCTAACTGATGAAGTAATGGCTGCTGGTCCAGTGCAATTCAGGTGGATGTATCCTATTGAACGGTATTTGAGTACATTGAAAAGATTTGTACGCAACAGAGCTCATCCAGAGGCATCAATAGCCAATGGTTATTTGATGGATGAGTGTACTACCTTTTGTGCAGAATATATTACGGATGATGAAACAAAATTAGATAAGCCCTCTCGGATTCATGATGGTCCAGTTGGAGAAGGAACTACATTTGATATGGACAACATCGAGTGGATACAAGCACATCGATATTTCTTGTTCAATACTCCATTAGTCGCACCATTAATGCAGTAAGTATCATATCAATGTGCTTGTATAACTTTTACATGTTTTGTTTGCATAAGATAATCTTTTAAACATCGCGTTATCATTTACAGGAAACACATTAATGAGATAAAAGAAGTGATGCATCGTGCGACTGGGTTGCAAATTCAACAATCCCATTATGCGTCATTTCATGATTGGTTCAAGGATTATGTATGTATAAATTGATTTTCATTATGAGTGACGTATTATACTAATTCTTTCTGCATATATCAGTATTGATTTTTATAAATTATGTAGGTTCGTAAGCTGAGGGAGTTAGGGGACCCCACGCTACCTGAAGTATTTATCCAACTGGCTGATGGTCCATCTATAACGGATCGTCGTTATAAAGCTATTGATGCTAATGGTTTTTGATTTCGCATTAAAGATGATGATGACAAACGAGCAACAAAAAAAGTGGCATCAATTTTCCCTTTGTCGATTCTGGTTATTACTATGGTCAATTGATAGAAATCATTGAAGTTGTATACACACACGGTTTGAAGTACATATTGTTAAAGTGTAATTGGGTTGATCCAGTGCGTGGATGTAAAGTCGATCAATATCAGTTTTCATTGGTGAATTTTAACTATATGTTATATAGAAATAATGAACGAGTTGAGAATGAACCTTTCATTTTGACATCACAAGTGGAACAAGTATTCTTCGTTACTTTGCCTTTGGATCCAAGTTGGCAAGTTGTCAAAATTTCTCGGCGAGGAGTGTTTTAATTTGAAGAAGATGAACCCGAGACTGTTCCGTTTGTTTACCAACAACTTGATCAACATACCGTAGTTCAACGTGAAGAAGATATTTATTGGCTCAGAGTGGCTGTTGAAGGAGAAACGGTCGATTTTCATGCTTAATGAAAGGTATAATTGTTTTCCCGCTATTCATTAGAATGTCCTAGGATATCATAAATTATCTAATCATTTTATAAATCTTTATAAGTTTTAATCCTCACTTTTGTAAGTTTTAATTCAATCATAAATATTTATGCTATTTTTACTCTTGATTTATTGATGTTATGGTCAGTGTATCATCCCTTTGAGGTATTCTTCATCTGATTCATGTGGTGCTTGAATTTTTATTAGTTCTATCTGAAATTTGGCTATGCATTGACTGGTTTTGTAAATTATTTGTATATCTTTTTTGTTAACTTTCTGATTTTTTAAAATTCATTCACAAGTAATTATTCAATCCATTTTTTGTTTGATTAAAAGTTGTACAAGTTTGATTTTTTAAGAACAGTCCAATTTATCTTTTAAACACTTTGGACTCATTACTGATGTTTTCTATGACTGCAGACATGTCACGGGAAGAGGCAGAAGATCCACATCATCTATCTGAGGCATCTACGTCTTAGGGTCGAGGTATGTTTGAATTTCATTGTTTATATTTTTTATGTAATTGAAATACATATATATATATATATATAACATTTGTCAATTTATATATAAAATTTTTTTCAACAGGATCAGACTCGGCTACTTCTTCCTCTCGCAGGAGAGGCCCTGGTCGTGGCATATTATCATGGAATCTTGACACGATGATAGATGTTTCATTTGATGAGGTTTTTCATCCTGTGGGACCGAATGCCCCGACATTTATTCATCAGCTGGGTCATATCATACGTGACCCACACCGATTTCCATTGACCACGCGTGACTGGGCTTCTATCCCTCAGGACACATTAGATCGTCTATGGAGGGAGGTTCAGGTAAGAAAATCATTTTACTTTATTTTCTATGTATAAAGAATACTAATATGTTTGATTATTTTCTTTATAGAAAAATTTGAAAGTATGCCCTGAAGAGTTTCGGCCCGTGTGTATGAGAAAATGTCGTATGATGTGGAAAGATTATAAAGGCAAAGTGAAGTGGGACCACTGGGTACCAAATGTGGGTGCCCTAGAAATTTTGGAAAAAGTCCCGAGAGGTGTCCTCCTGGCTCAGTGGCGTGACTTGGTTGCATATTGGTCTTCTGAGGGTGTTGCGGTTTGTATAATAATTATTTTGGTGTATATATATTTTCAAGAATATGTGATTTGTTTGAAATTTGAATGAATTGAATGTAGGAGGTGTCAACACGCCATTCTAAGAATCGAGCGTTGTAGGGACCACCTCACAGGCTCGGGACTCGTCACGTGTCTCAGATGATCCCTTGAATGATGGGGGATCACTACTAGAAAACATGGCATTTGAGCCTTGTTACCTATAGCGACCGCCATTGGCGGTCGCTAAGCCTCCTTACAAAAAATAAGAGGCTTCCGCGCACCCCCCCCCCCCTCTCCACTCGATCGTGCCCCCCCGAACCATCCCCCCCCCCGTCGCCCGCGACCCCCCCCCCCCCCCCGCGCGCCCTCCCCGTCGCCGCACGCCCTCCATGGCGCCCCGCCCTCCGCGGGCCTGCCCTCCGCCGGCCCGCCCTCCGCCGGCCCGCCCTCCCCCGGCCCGCCCTCCGCCGGCCCGCCCTCCGCCGGCCCGCCCTCCGCAGCCCCTTCCTCCGCCGGCCACCCTCCAGCCACACTCTGCCCTCCGGCCATCCTCCGACTGCCCTCCGGCCGCCCTCCGGCTGCCCTCCGGCCGCCCTCCGACCGCCCTCCACTGGCCCGCCCTCCTCCGGCCGCCCTCTGCCCTCCAGCTCCGGCCGTCCTCCACCCTGTGACCTCCCTCTACCCTCGAGCCTCCCGCCACCCGCCTCCGGCAGCCCGACAGCCCTCCGGAAGCCCTCCGTCCACCCTCCGCTGGCCCCTCCCTCCTCGGCCGCCCTTCGCCCTCTGTCTCCGGCTGCCGTCCGCCCTACGTCTGCCCTGCGGCCTCCCGCCACCCGCCTCAGGCATCCCGGAAGCCCTCGGGAGCCCTCCGGCAGCTCTCCGGCCTTCGGCGTCCAGCCCCTCCAGCCTCCGACCCCCGCCCTCGGCCCTCCGCCCCCTCGTCCCTCCCCCCAGCACCCCGAACACCCCACCCCCCCTGCACCCCGCCAACCCCCGTCCCAATCGTCTTCGTCCCCTCCCTCGCCGCACCACCGCCACCCATCCCCTCCTTCATCGTCCCCTCCCTCGCCGCACCAGCTCCGGCTCCGGCTCCCCACCGCTCCTCTCCCTCAAACCACCGCCGTCGGATTCCCTCCCTTCCAGGTTTGTAGCGCAATCAGGTATGACATGAGCTTTCACTTACATTATTATTTTATAAATGGTTCACAAACAATTAGTTAGTATTTATTTTAAATATATTTGATACCAAAAATGAAAATGTAATAGGTTTTATGTAAATGTTTGTTATAGGGATCTTATTATGGATAAGGGTTGGATTGATCTTCCAAATAGAACATCTAGAGAGTATTTCAATGGAATTATGCAGTTTATTGACTTCACCAGAGGATTTGGAAGTGAATATATTAGCTGTCCATGTAGAAAATGTGCTAATAGATATCAATTCACACGAGATACTGTGATGGAGCAACTTTTCATTAATGGATTTATGAAAAATTATAAGAGTTGGACTCGTCATGGAGAATAATATGTTCATTGTCAAAATACAGATGCAGCTCAGATGGATGTTGATGCAAGGATGACTGGTCCAATGAATGAAATGCTTACTGAAATGGTACGTGGGTTTGATCCTAAAAGCATTGACATCCAGAATCTTGAGACCAGTGAGATAAATCTTCGCTCTGGTGAAGATCGTGATTCTAGGAGGTTTTATGAAGCACTTAATGATGCGAAAACAGAATTATATCCTGGATGTACTTCTTACAATAAACTGTCATTTATCGTGGAGTTTTTGCATTTGAAGACTTTGAATAATTGGTCAAACACATCATTCGACATGCTTTTGGTTTTATTGAAAAAAGTTCTTCCTGTCAACGCTAAGATTCCTGAGTCGTATTACTATGCTCGTATGTTGACAGAGAACTTAGGTTTTAAATATGAGACCATAGATGCATGTGCAAACAACTGTATGTTGTTTAGAAAAGAAACTGCCCATTTGGATATTTGTACAGTTTGTGGTGCTTCCAGGTGGAAAGAGAACAGGGGAAATAATACTCATCAAAGTCAGATTGCGATACAGGGGAAACTGATTGCCGTAAAGCAAATGCGTTACATTCCCCTTAAACCCAGGTTGAAAAGATTTTTTATGTCATCTAAAGTTTCTAATTTAATGAGATGGCATGCAGAAAGAGTTCCTGAAAGTGATATGTTAACCCACCCGGCAGACTTTCATGCATGGAAGGAATTTGACAAGAGACATCTCGACTTTGCTAAAGATGTTCGTAATGTCCGATTGGGATTGGTAGCAGATGATTTCAATCCATTCAAGTCTATCGTTGGTGCAACTCATAGCACATGTACCGTGGTGTTGGTTCCATATAATCTTCCTCCGTGGCTTTGTATAAAGCAAAAATTTATATTACTTTCCACTCTTATTGATGGACCTAAAAGTCCGGGGGATAAGATTGATGTTTACCTTCATCCATTGATTGATGAGTTGAATGAATTTTGGGGCGATGGTGTGATGACTTATGACTGCGAAATGAATGAAATGTTCAAACTGCATGCTGCTTTATTGTGGACAATCAATGACTTCCTAGCTTATGCAAATTTATCAGGCTGGAGTACGAAAGGGGAATTTGTTGCCCTTGTTGCAATAAAAGTAAAAAATCGGTATGGCTTAAAAATTCAAAAAAAATGGGCATACATGGGTCACAGACGTTTTCTCCCTCCTCAGCACAGATTCAGAAAGGAGAGAGTGACATTTGATGGTTCTAGAGAGTTCATCCCAGCACCAAAGATCATGACAGGAGTCGAAATGTTATCGCAGATTGAGGATGAAAACATCCACACGGTATATGAAATTCAGGATTTGGTGGCTCCTCCAGTACGTAATATTCGTGCTGCGGGTAGGCAGCGCAACCACAATTGGAAAAAGAAAAGTATTTTTTATAGTCTTCCGTATTAGTAAACTAACATGTTGAGGAATAATTTGGATATCATGCACATTGAAAAAAATGTTTGTGATAACATATTGTGGACCATTTTAGGTTTCAGTGGAAAATAAAAGGACAATGTTAATGCACGCCGTGATTTGGAAGAAATGGGTTTATGGAAACAGTTGCATCTACAGTTAGATGAGGGAAACAAGGCATATATGTCTGATGCATAGTATACGATGACTAAAGAGGAGAAAGAAACATTTCTTTCCATTTTGAAGATGGTCAAGGTGCCTGATGGTTATTCTTTTTATATTTCAAAGTGTGTAAATCTGACGAGCAAGACATTGCAAGGGTTGAAAAGTCATGACAATCACATATTACTTCAGCAGTTGATTCCAATCGCAATTTGTGATTGTTCATCCCCCAATGTTGTTCAGCCCTTTATTGAGATGAGTAATTTTTTTAGACAGCTTTGTTTATGAAATCAAGGAATGAGTGATTTAAAAAGTTTGCAGGACCGAATTGTACTTACGCTTTTTCACTTTGAGAAACTTTCCCCCCCCCTCTTTTTTCGATGTTATGGTCCACTTGACAGTGCACCTAACTGATGATGTAATGGCTGCTGGTCCAGTGCAATTCAGGTGGATGTATCCTATTGAACGGTATTTGAGTACATTGAAAATATTTGTACGCAACAGAGCTCATCCAGAGGCATCAATAGCCAATGGTTATTTGATGGATGAGTGTACTATCTTTTGTGCAGAATATATTACGGATGATGAAACAAAATTAGATAAGCCCTCTCGGATTCATGATGGTCCAGTTGGAGAAGGAACCGCATTTGATATGGACAACATCGAGTGGATACAAGCACATCGATATTTCTTGTTCAATACTGTATCAGTTGCACATTAATGCAGTAAGTATCTTATCAATGTGCTTGTATAACTTTTACATGTTTTGTTTGCATAAGATAATCTTTTAAACATCGCGTTATCATTTACAGGAAACACATTAATGAGATAAAAGAAGTGATGCATCGTGCGACTGAGTTGCAAATTCAACAATCTCATTATGCGTCATTTCATGATTGGTTCAAGGATTATGTATGTATAAATTGATTTTCATTATGAGTGACGTATTATACTAATTCTTTCTGCATATATCAGTATTGATTTTTATAAATTATGTAGGTTCGTAAGCTGAGGGAGTTAGGGGACCCCACGCTACCTGAAGTATTTATCCAACTGGCTGAGGGTCCATCTATAACGGCTCATCTTTATAAAGCTATTGATGCTAATGGTTTTTGATTTCGCATTAAAGATGATGATGACAAACGAGCAACAAAAAAAGTGGCATCAATTGTCCCTTTGTCGATTCTGGTTATTACTATGGTCAATTGATAGAAATCATTGAAGTTGTATACACACACGGTTTGAAGTACATATTGTTAAAGTGTAAATGGGTTGATCCAGTGCGTGGATGTAAAGTCGATCAATATCAGTTTTCATTGGTGAATTTTAACTATATGTTATATAGAAATAATGAACGAGTTGAGAATGAACCTTTCATTTTGACATCACAAGTGGAACAAGTATTCTTCGTTACTTTTCCTTTGGATCCAAGTTGGCAAGTTGTCAAAATTTCTCGGCGAGGAGTGTTTTAATTTGAAGAAGATGAACCCGAGACTGTTCCGTTTGTTTACCAACAACTTGATCAACATACCGTAGTTCAACGTGAAGAAGATATTTATTGGCTTAGAGTGGCTGTTGAAGGAGAAACGGTCGATTTTCATGCTTAATGAAAGGTATAATTGTTTTCCCACTATTCAGTAGAATTTCCTAGGATATCATAAATTATCTAATCATTTTATAAAACTTTATAAGTTTTAATCCTCACTTTTGTAAGTTTTAATTCAATCATAAATATTTATGTTGTTTTTACTCTTGATTTATTGATGTTATGGTCAGTGTATCATCCCTTTGAGGTATTCTTCATCTGATTCATGTGGTGCTTGAATTTTTATTAGTTCTATCTGAAATTTGGCTATGCATTGACTGGTTTTGTAAATTATTTGTATATCTGTTTTGTTAACTTTCTGATTTTTTAAAATCCATTCACAAGTAATTATTCAGTCCATTTTTTGTTTGATTAAAAGTTGTACAAGTTTGATTTTTTAAGAACAGTCCAATTTATCTTTTAAACACTTTGGACTCATTACTGATGTTTTCTATGACTGCAGACATGTCAGGGGAAGAGGCAGAAGATCCACATCATCTATCTGAGGCATCTACGTCTTAGGGTCGAGGTATGTTTGAATTTCATTGTTTATATTTTTTATGTAATTGAAATACATATATATATATATAACATTTGTCAATTTATATATAAATTTTTTTTCAACAGGATCAGACTCGGCTCCTTCTTCCTCTCGCAGGAGAGGCCCTGGTTGTGGTATATTATCATGGAATTCTGACACGATGATAGATGTTTCATTTGATGAGGTTTTTCATCCTGTCGGACCGAATGCCCCGACATTTATTCATCAGCTGGGTCATATCATACGTGACCCACATCGATTTCCATTGACCACGCGTGACTGGGCTTCTATCCCTCAGGACACATTAGATCGTCTATGGAGGGAGGTTCAGGTAAGAAAATCATTTTACTTTATTTTCTATGTATAAAGAATACTAATATGTTTGATTATTTTCTTTATAGAAAAATTTGAATGTATGCCCTGAAGAGTTTCGGCCCGTGTGTATGAGCAAACGTCGTAAGATGTGGAAAGATTATAAAGGCAAAGTGAAGTGGGACCACTGGGTACCAAATGTGGGTGCCCTAGACATTTTGGAAAAAGTCCCGAGAGGTGTCCTCCTGGCTCAGTGGCGTGACTTGGTTGCATATTGGTCTTCTGAGGGTGTTGCGGTTTGTATAATAATTATTTTGGTGTATATATATTTTCAAGAATATGTGATTTGTTTGAAATTTGAATGAATTGAATGTAGGAGGTGTCAACACGCCATTCTGAGAATCGAGCGTTGTAGGGACCACCTCACAGGCTCAGGACTCGTCACGTGTCTCAGATGATCCCTTGAATGATGGGGGATCACTACTAGAAAACAGGGCATTTGAGCCATGTTACCTATAGCGACCTCCATTGGCGGTCGCTAAGCCTCCTTAAAAAAAATAAGAGGCTTCCGCGCACCCCCCCCCCTCTCCACTCGATCGTGCCCCCCCGAACCATCCCCCCCCCCCCCCCCCCGCCGCGCGCCCTCCCCGTCGCCGCACGCCCTCCACGGCGCCCCGCCCTCCGCTGGCCTGCCCTCCGCCGGCCCGCCGTCCGCCGGCCCGCCCTCCCCCGGCCCGCCCTCCGCCGGCCCGCCCTCCGCCGGCCCACCCTCCGCAGCCCCACCCTCCGCCGGCCCGCCCTCCGGCCGGCCACCCTCTGGCCACACTCTGCCTTCTGGCCGCCCTCCGGCTGCCCTCCGGCCGCCCTCCGACCGCCTTCCGCCGGCCCGCCCTCCTCCGACCGCCCTCCGCCCTCCGGCTCCGGCCGTCCTCCACCCTGCGACCTCCCTCTGTCCTCGAGCCTCCCGCCACCCGCCTCCGACAGCCCGACAGCCCTCCGGAAGCCCTCCGTCCACCCTCCGCTGGCCCCTCCCTCCTCGGCCGCCCTTCTCCCTCTGGCTCCGGCTGCCCTCCGCACTACATCTGCCCTGCGGCCTCCCGCCACCCGCCTCCGGCAGCCCGGAAGCCCTCGGGAGCCCTCCGACAGCTCTCCGGCCTTCGGCGTCCAGCCCCTCCAGCCTCCGACCCCCGCCCTCGGCCCTCCGCCCCCTCGTCCCTCCCCCCAGCACCCCGAACACCCCACCCCCCCTGCACCCCGCCAACCCCCGTCCCATTCGTCTTCGTCCCCTCCCTCGCCGCACCACCGCCACCCATCCCCTCCTTCATCATCCCCTCCCTCGCCGCACCAGCTCCGGCTCCGGCTCCCCACCGCTCCTCTCCCTCAAAGCACCGCCGTCGGATTCCGTCCCTTCCAGGTTTGTAGCACAATCAGGTATGACATGAGCTTTCACTTACATTATTATTTTATAAATGGTTCACAAACAATTAGTTAGTATTTATTTTAAATATATTTGATACCAAAAATGAAAATTTAATAGGTTTTATGTAAATGTTTGTTATAGGGATCTTATTATGGATAAGGGTTGGATTGATCTTCCAAATCGAACATCTAGAGAGTATTTCAATGGCATTATGCAGTTTATTGACTTCACCAGAGGATTTGGAAGTGAATATATTAGCTGTCCATGTAGAAAATGTGCTAATAGATATCAATTCACACGAGATACTGTGAGGGAGAACCTTTTCATTAATGGATTTCTGAAAAATTATAAGAGTTGGACTCGTCATGGAGAATAATATGTTCATTGTCAAAATACAGATGCAGCTCAGATCGATGTTGATGCAAGGATGACTGATCCAATGAATGAAATGCTTACTGAAATGGTACGTGGGTTTGATCCTAAAGGCATTGACATCCAGAATCTTGAGACCGGTGAGATAAATCTTCGCTCTGGTGCAGATCGTGATTCTAGGAGGTTTTATGAAGCACTTAATGATGCGAAAACAGAATTATATCCTGGATGTACTTCTTACAATAAACTGTCGTTTATCGTGGAGTTTTTGCATTTGAAGACTTTGAATAATTGGTCAAACACATCATTCAACATGCTTTTGGTTTTATTGAAAATAGTTCTTCCTGTCAATGCTAAGATTCCTGAGTCGTATTACTATGCTCGTATGTTGACAGAGAACTTAGGTTTTAAATATGAGACCATAGATGCATGTGCAAACAGCTGTATGTTGTTTAGAAAAGAAACTGCCCATTTGGATATTTGTACAGTTTGTGGTGCTTCCAGGTGGAAAGAGAACAGGGGAAATAATACTCATCAAAG
Source organism: Viscum album (assembly GCA_963277665.1). Lineage (NCBI taxonomy): Eukaryota > Viridiplantae > Streptophyta > Magnoliopsida > Santalales > Viscaceae > Viscum > Viscum album. The sequence goes on along the minus strand of OY728152.1, from coordinate 350,011,713 downwards.
TCATATTGCGATACAGGGGAAACTGATTGACGTAAAGCAAATGCGTTACATTCCCCTTAAACCCAGGTTGAAAAGATTTTTTATGTCATCTAAATTTCTAATTTAATGAGATGGCATGCAGAAAGAGTTCCTGAAAGTGATATGTTAACCCACCCGGCAGACTCTCATGCATGGAAGGAATTTGACAAGAGACATCTCGACTTTTCTAAAGATGTTCGTAATGTCCGATTGGGATTGGCAGCAGATGATTTCAATCCATTCAAGTCTATCGTTGGTGCAACTCATAGAACATGGACCGTGGTGTTGGTTCCATATAATCTTCCTCCGTGGCTTTGTATAAATCAAAAATTTATATTACTTTCCACTCTTATTGATGGACCTAAAAGTCCAGGGGATAAGATTGATGTTTAACTTCAGCCATTTATTGATGAGTTGAATGAATTTTGGGGCGATGGTGTGATGACTTATGACTGCGAAACGAATGAAATGTTCAAACTACATGCTGCTTTATTGTGGACAATCAATGACTTCCTAGTTTATGCAAATTTATCAGGCTGGAGTACGAAAGGGGAATTTTTTGCCCTTGTTGCAATAAAAGTAAAAAATCGGTATGGCTTAAAAATTCCAAAAAATGGGCATACATGGGTCACCGACGTTTTCTCCCTCCTCAGCACAGATTCAGAAAGGAGAGAATGACATTTGATGGTTCTAGAGAGTTCATCCCAGCACCAAAGATCATGACAGGAGTCGAAATGTTATCGCAGATTGAGGAAGAAAACATCCACACGGTATATGAAATTCAGGATTTGGTGGCTCCTCCAGTATGTAATATTCGTGCTGCGGGTAGGCAGCGCAACCACAATTGGAAAAAGAAAAGTATTTTTTATAGTCTTTCGTATTGGTAAACTAACATGTTGAGGCATAATTTGGATGTCATGCACATTGAAAAAAATGTTTGTGATAACATATTGTGGACCATTTTAGGTGTCAGTGGAAAATAAAATGACCATGTTAATGCACGCCGTGATTTGGAAGAAATGGGTTTATGGAAACAGTTGCATCTACAGTTAGTTGAGGGAAACAAGGCATATATGCCTGATGCATAGTATACGATGACTAAAGAGGAGAAAGAAACATTTCTTTCCATTTTGAAGATGGTCAAGGTGCCTGATGGTTATTCTTCTAATATTTCAAAGTGTGTAAATCTGACGAGCAAGACATTGCAAGGGTTGAAAAGTCATGACAATCACATATTCCTTCAGCAGTTGATTCCAATCGCAATTTGTGATTGTTTATCCCCCAATGTTGTTCAGCCCTTTATTGAGATGAGTAATTTTTTTAGACAGATTTGTTTATGAAATCAACGAATGAGTGATTTAAAAAGTTTGCAGGACCGAATTGTACTTACGCTTTGTCACTTTGAGAAACATCCCCCCCCCCTCTTTTTTCGATGTTATGGTCCACTTGACAGTGCACCTAACTGATGAAGTAATGGCTGCTGGTCCAGTGCAATTCAGGTGGATGTATCCTATTGAACGGTATTTGAGTACATTGAAAAGATTTGTACGCAACAGATCTCATCTAGAGGCATCAATAGCCAATGGTTATTTGATGGATGAGTGTACTTCCTTTTGTGCAGAATATATTACGGATTATGAAACAAAATTAGATAAGCCCTCTCGGATTCATGATGGTCCAGTTGGAGAAGGAACCACATTTGATATGGACAACATCGAGTGGATACAAGCACATCGATATTTCTTGTTCAATACTCCATCAGTTGCACCATTAATGCAGTAAGTATCTTATCAATGTGCTTGTATAACTTATACATGTTTTTTTGCATAAGATAATCTTTTAAACATCGCGTTATCATTTACAGGAAACACATTAATGAGATAAAAGAAGTGATGCATCATGCGGCTGAGTTGCAAATTCAACAATATCATTATGCGTCATTTCATGATTGGTTCAAGGATTATGTATGTATAAATTGATTTTCATTATGAGTGACGTATTATACTAATTCTTTCTGCATATATCAGTATTGTTTTTTATAAATTATGTAGGTTCGTAAGCTGAGGGAGTTAGGGGACCCCACGCTACCTGAAGTATTTATCCAACTGGCTGAGGGTCCATCTATAACGGCTCGTCGTTATAAATCTATTGATGCTAATGATTTTTGATTTCGCATTAAAGATGATGACGACAAACGAGCAACAAAAAAAGTGGCATCAATTGTCCCTTTGTCGATTCTGGTTATTACTATGGTCAATTGATAGAAATCATTGAAGTTGTATACACACACGGTTTGAAGTACATATTGTTAAAGTGTAATTGGGTTGATCCAGTGCGTGGATGTAAAGTCGATCAATATCAGTTTTCATTGGTGAATTTTAACTATATGTTATATAGAAATAATGAAAGAGTTGAGAATGAACCTTTCATTTTGACATCACATGTGGAACAAGTATTCTTTGTTACTTTGCCTTTGGATCCAAGTTGGCAAGTTGTCAAAATTTCTCGGCGAGGAGTGTTTTAATTTGAAGAAGATGAACTCGAGACTGTTCCGTTTGTTTACCAAGAACTTGATCAACATACCGTAGTTCAACCTGAAGAAGATATTTTTTTGGCTCAGAGTGGCTATTGAAGGAGAAACGGTCGATTTTCATGCTTAATGAAAGGTATAATTGTTTTCCCGCTATTCAGTAGAATGTCCTAGGATATCATAAATTATCTAATCATTTTATAAATCTTTATAAGTTTTAATCCTCACTTTTGTATGTTTTAATTCAATCATAAATATTTAGGTTGTTTTTACTCTTGATTTATTGATGTTATGGTCAGTGTATCATCCCTTTGAGGTATTCTTCATCTGATTCATGTGGTGCTTGAATTTTTATTAGTTTTATCTGAAATTTGGCTATGCATTGACTGGTTTTGTAAATTATTTGTATATCTGTTTTGTTAACTTTCTGATTTTTTAAAATTCATTCACAAGTAATTATTGATTCCATTTTTTGTTTGATTAAAAGGTGTACAAGTTTGATTTTTTAAGAACAATCCAATTTATCTTTTAAACACTTTGGACTCATTACTGATGTTTTCTATGACTGCAGAAATGTCAGGGGAAGAGGCAGAAGATCCACATCATCTATCTGAGGCATCTACGTCTTAGGGTCGAGGTATTTTTGAATATCATTGTTTATATTTTTTTTGTAATTGAAATACAAATATATATATATATATAACATTTTTCAATTTATATATAAAATTTTTTTCAACAGGATCAGACTCGGCTGCTTCTTCCTCTCGCAGGAGAGGCCCTGGTCGTGGCATATTATCATGGAATTCTGACACGATGATAGATGTTTCATTTGATGAGGTTTTTCATCCTGTGGGACCGAATGCCCCGACATTTATTCATCAGCTGGGTCATATCATACGTGACCCACATCGATTTCCATTGACCACGCGTTACTGGGCTTCTATCCCTCAGGACACATTAGATCGTCTATAGAGGGAGGTTCAGGTAAGAAAATCATTTTACTTTATTTTCTATGTATAAATAATACTAATATGTTTGATTATATTCTTTATAGAAAAATTTGAAAGTATGCCCTGAAGAGTTTCGGCCCGTGTGTATGAGCAAATGCCGTAAGATGTGGAAAGATTATAAAGGCAAAGTGAAGTGGGACCACTGGGTACCAAATGTGGGTGCCCTAGACATTTTGGAAAAAGTCCCGAGAGGTGTCCTCCCGGCTCAGTGGCGTGACTTGGTTGCATATTGGTCTTCTGAGGGTGTTGCGGTTTGTATAATAATTATTTTGGTGTATATATATTTTCAAGAATATGTGATTTGTTTGAAATTTGAATGAATTGAATGTAGGAGGTGTCAACACGCCATTCTGAGAATCAAGCGTTGTAGGGACCACCTCACAGGCTCGGGACTCGTCACGTGTCTCAGATCCGACATGAGGTATATATTATTCATTTTTTAATTTATTAATTAATATGGTTTTGTGTTTATATTCTTCTAATATACAGTTGCGAGAGCAAGGTGCAACAACTGATAAAATGTCGGTGTGGATGAGGACTCGTGATCGCAATGATCCAAAGGTTGCAGCATTGATAATAAGTGTCTGTACTTACCAATAATTACATAAATCTATATATTAACATATATATATTTATATACATTTAAATATTTCACAGGCTCAATTTGAAGCTGAGTTAGAACATCTTCCAGAGGACCAGCGACAGCTTCCCATGCGACAGGATGAGATCTTTAATCGCATTATCGGTCGGGACGGGCATGGCTATAGTTTGACCTATGGAGCAGGGATTCCTCGTTCTGTAGTGTCATGCGATGCGGTTTTCAGTCCTGTTGTTGCTCATCTGACACAGTAGATGTCAGATTTTGAGGCACGGCTGCGCACTTCCGATGAGGCAAATGCGCAATTGACAGCTGAGGTTAGAGCACTGCGGGAATATGTGCGTCGAGCTGATGGTGCATGGGATCATACGACGTAGGTATATACTGTATTTATTTATTTAATTTAAATTATTTTTGTTATTAAAATATTTATAATGTTTATTTGTTGTAGGCCCCTGGCCCACCAAAAGGAGGTAGCATTGATGACAACGCGTGACGCATCATATATTCACGAGATATGTTTTTTGTTTTTACTGGTGGGGTTGACATTGATGTACTGTATGTATTCATTTAATTTAAATTAGAAGGTTGTGTACTTATAATTTCTTTCTTTTCAAGTTTATTATATGATAGCTAATATTATCTAAGGCGTGCATTTAAAAACTCTAAACCCTCGCACCCTCGTACAGCCCCCCCCCCCCCCCACACCCCCGTACAGCCCCCTCGCACCCCCGTACAGCCCCCCGCACCCCCGGACAGCCCCCCCCCCCCCCCCCCCCCCGCAGCCCCGTACAGCCCCCCCCCCCCCCCCCGCACCCCCGGACAGGCCCCCCGCACCCCCTTACAGCACCCCGCACCCCCGGACAGCCCCACCGCACCCCCGTACAGCCCCCCGCACGCCCGTACAGCCCCCCCGCACCCCCGGACAGCCCCCCCCCCCCCCCCCCCGCACCCCCGTACAGCCCCCCCCCCCCCCCCCCCCCCCGCACCCCCGTACAGTACACCCCCCCCCCCCCCCGCACCCTCGTACAGCCCCCCGCACCCTCGGACAGCCGCCCCGCACCCCCGTACAGCCCCCCCCCCCCCCTGCACCCCCGTACACCCCCCCGCACCCCCTTACAGCCCCCCGCACCCGCGTATAGCCCCCCCGCACCCCCAGACACCCCCCGCACCCCCGGACAGCCCCCCTGCACCCCCGTACAGCCCCCCGCACCCCCGTACAGCCCCCCGCACCCGTATAGCCACCCCTCACCCCCGTACAGCCTCCCCGCACCACCGTACAACCCCCCGCACCCACGGACAGCCCCCCCCCCCCCCCCCCCGCACCCCCGTACAGCCCCCCCCCCCCCCCCCGCACCCCCGGACAACCCCCGCACCCCCGGACAACCCCCTCGCCCACCCGTACAGCCCCCCCGCACCCCCATACAGCCCCCCACACCCCCATACAGCCCCCCGCACCCCCGTACAGCCCCCCGCACCCCCGTACAGCCCCCCCCCCCCCCCCCCACGCACCCTCGTACAACCCCCCTCACCCCCCCCAACAACCCCCCCCCCCCCACACCCGTACAACCCCCCCGAACCCACGTATAGCCCCCCCCCCCCCCCCCCGCACCCCCGTACATCCCCCCCCGCACCCCCGTACAGCCCCCCCACACCCCCGTACAGCCCCCCGCACCCCCGTACAGCCCCACCCCCCCCCCCCCCCCCGCACCCCCGTACAGCCCCCCCACACCCCCGTACAGCCCCCCGCACCCCCGTACAGCCCCCCCCCCCCACGCACCCCCGTACAGCCCCCCCCCCCCCCCCGCACCCCCGTACAACCCCCTGCACCCCTGGACAGCACCCCCGCACACCCATACAGCCCCCCCCCCCCCCCCGGACCCCCGTACAGCCCCCCGCACCCCCGGACAGCCCCCCCCCCCCCACCACCCGAACGACCTCTGAATTCCACGAAACCGCACGACAACATCTGTTGCGTGAATTGTGAAATGGTCGGGCAGACTGCACGTCAATCGGATGTGCCGTTTGACCGCGGCGGCTGGAATTGCGTTTCCGGAGCCATAAAACACCAAAACGGCGTGCGGCTGTCGAATTCGGAGAAAACGTGCTATGAACGACCTGAAACTGTACGAGAAAGATAGGAATATTATTCCTACAATGCAGGAGGAGGCGGCACGTCCATCGGACGTGCGGTGCGCGCGGCACGACCAAATGCGTCCTTTTCAGCAGCTCAGCGCGCGCTGAAATGGCGCGTTGGGGGGGAAAAATGGTCCGAACGAGGTCCGAATGCCATGAGACCACACGAAAACATCCGGCACGTGAATTGTGAAATGGTCGGCCAGACGGCACGTCATTCGGAGGTGTCGTTTGACCGCGGCGGTCGGAAACGCGTTTCAGGTGCCAAAGAACACCAAAACGGCATGCGGCGGTCCAATTCGGAGTAAACATGCTCCGAAAAACATGAAACCGCACGAGAACGATAGGAATATTATTCCTGAGATGCCGGAGGAGGCGGAACGTCCATCGGACGTGTGGTGCGCGCGGCACTACCGAATGCGTCGTTTTCAGCAGCTCGGCGCACGCAGAAATGGCGTGTTGGGGGGTCAAAACCACCCGAATGACCTCAGAATGCCACAAAACCACACGACAACATCCGGTGCATGAATTTTGAAATGGTCGGGGAGACGGAACGTCAATCGGAGGTGCCGTTTGACTGCGGCGGCCGGAAACGTGTTTCCGGAGCCCTAAAACACCAAAACGGCGTGCGGTTGTCGAATTCGGAGAAAACCTGCTCCGAACGACTTGAAACTGCACGAGAACGATAGGAATATTATTCCTGAGATGCATGAGGAGGCGGCGCGTCCATTGGACGTGCGGTGCGTGCGGCACGACCGAATGCGTCGTTTTCTGCAGCTCGGCGCGCGCTGAAATGGCGCGTTGGGGGGTCAAAATGGGCCGAACGAGGTCCAAATGCCACGAGACCGCACGAAAACATCCGGAACGTGAATTCTGAAATGGTCGGCCAGACGGGACGTCATTCGGAGGTGTCGTTTGACCGCGGCGGTCGGAAACGCGTTTCAGGTGCCAAAGAACACCAAAACGGCGTGCGGCGGTCCAATTCGGAGTAAACTTGCTCCGAAAAACATGAAACCACACGAGAAAGATATGAATATTATTCCTGAGATGCCGGAGGAGGCGGAACGTCCATCGGACGTGTGGTGCGCGCGGCACTACCGAATGCGTCGTTTTCAGCAGCTCGGCGCGCGCTGAAATGGCGCGTTGGGGGGTCAAAACCACCCGAATGACCTCCAAATGCCACAAAACCACACGACAACATCCGGTGCATGAATCTTGAAATGGTCGGGGAGACGGAACGTCAATCGGAGGTGCCGTTTGACTGCGGAGGCCATAAACGTGTTTCTGGAGCCCTAAAACACCAAAACGGCGTGCGGTTGTCGAATTCGGAGCAAACGTGCTCCGAAAGACTTGAAACCGTACGAGAACGATAGGAATATTATTCTTGAGATGCAGGAGGAGGCGGCGCGTCCATCGGACGTGCGGTGCGCGCGGCACGACCGAATGCGTCGTTTTCAGCAGCTCGGCGCGCGCTGAAATGGCGCGTTGGGGGGTCAAAACGGGCTGAATGAGGTCCAAATGCCACGAGACCCACGACAACATCCCGAACGTGAATTTGGAAATGGTCGGCCAGACGGCACGTCATTCGGAGGTGCTGTTTGACCGCGGCGGCCGGAAATGCGTTTCTGGCGCCATAGAACACCAAAACGGCGTGAGACGGTCCAATACGGAGCAAACGTGCTCCAAAAAACCTAAAACCGCACTATAACGATAGAATTATTATTACTGAGATGCAGGAGGAGGCGGCACATCCATCGGACGTGCGGTGCGCGCGGCACGACCGAATGCGTCGTTTTCAGCAGCTCGGCGCGCACTGAAATGGCGCGTTGGGGGGTCAAAACGGGCCGAACGAGATCCAAATGCCACGAGAACACACGACAACATCCGGTGCGGGAATTGTAAAATGGTCGGCGAGACGGCACGTCATTCGGAGGTGTCGTTTGACCGCGGCAGTCGGAAACGCGTTTCTAGAGCCATAAAACACCAAAACGGCGTGCGACCGTCGAATTCCGAGCAAATGTGCTCCGAACGACCTGAAACCGCACGAAAAATATAGGAATATTATTCTTGAGATTTAGGAGGAGGCTTCACGTCCATCGGACGTGCGGTGCGCGCGGCACGACCGAATACGTCTTTTTCAGCAGCTCGACGCGCGCTGAAATGGCGTGTTGGGGGGTCAAAACCATCCGAACAACCTCCGAATGTCACGAAACCGCACGACAACATCCGTTGCATGAATTGTGAAATGATTGGGTAGACGGAACGTCAACCGGAGGTGCCGTTTGACCGCGGCGGCCGGAAACGCATTTCCAGAGCCATAAAACACCAAAACGGCGTGCGGCGGTCGAATTCAGAGCAAACGTGCTCCGAAAAACCTGAAACCGCACGATAAGGATTTGAATATTATTCCTGAGATGCAGGAGGAGGCGGCACATCCATCGGACGTGCGGTGCGCGCGACATGACCAAATACGTCGTTTTCAGCAGCTCGGCGCGCGCTGAAATGGCGCGTTGGGGGGTCAAAACCACCCGAACGACCTCCGAATGCCACAAAACCGCACGACAACATCCGGTGCGTGAATTGGGAAATGGTCGGCCAGAAGGCACATCATTTGTAGGTGTCGTTTGACCGCGGCGGCCGTAAACGCGTTTCCGGCGCCATAGAACACCAAAACGGCGTGTGATGGTCGAATTCGGAGCAAACGTTCTCTGAACGACATGAAACCGCACGAGAATGATAGGAATATTATTCCTGTGATGTAGGAGGAAGCGGCACGTCCATCGGACGTGTGGTGCGCGCGACACGACCGAATGCGTCGTTTTCAGTAGCTCGTCGCGCGCTGAAATGGCGCGTTGGGGGGTCAAAATGGGCCGAACGAGGTCATAATGCCACGAGACTGCACGACAACATCCGTTGCGTGAATTGTGAAATGGTCAGCAAGACGGCACGTCATTCGGAGGTGCCGTTTGACCGCGGTAGCTGGAAATGCGTTTCCGGCGCCACAGAACACCAAAACGGCGTGAGGCGGTCCAATTCGGAGAAAACGTGCTCCGAAAAACCTGAAACCGCACGAGAATTATAGGAATATTATTCCTGAGATGCAGGAGGAGGCGACACATCCATCGGACGTGCGGTGCGCACGGCACAACCGAATGCGTCATTTTTAGCAGCTCGGTGCGCGCTGAAATGGCGCGTTGGGGGGTCAAAACCACCCGAATGACCTCTAAATGCCACAAAACCGGACGACAACATCCGGTGAGTGAATTGTGAAATGTTCGGGCAGACGGCACGTCAATCGGAGGTGCCGTTTGACCGCGGCGGCCGGAAACGCGTTTCCGGAGCCATAAAACACCAAAACGACGTGCGGCGGTCGAATTCAGAGCAAACGTGCTCTGAACGACCTGAAACTGCATGAGAACGATACGAATATTATTCCTGAGAAGCAGGAGGTGGCGGCACGTCCATCGGACGTGCGGTGCACGCGGCATGACCGAATGTGTCGTTTTCAGCAGCTCGACGCGTGCTGAAATGGCGTGATGGGGGGTCAAAACCACCTGAACGACCTCTGAATGCCACGAAACCTCATGAAAACATCCGGTGCGTGAATTGTGAAATGTTCGGGCAGACGACATGTCAATTGAAGGTGCCGTTTGACCGCGGCGGCCAGAAACACGTTTCTGGAGTCATAAAAAACCAAAACGGCGTGCGGTGGTCAAATTCGGAGTAAACGTCCTCCGAACGACCTGAAACCGCACGAGAATGATAGGAATATTATTCCTGAGATGTAGGAGGAGGCGGCACGTCCATCGGACGTGCGGTGCGCGCTGCACGACCGAATGCGTCGTTTTCAGCAGCTCGGCGCGCGCTGAAATGACACGTTGAGGGGTCAAAACCACCGGAACGACCTCCGAATGCCACGAAAACGCACGACAACATCCGTTGCGTGAATTGTGAAATGGTCGGGCAGACGGCACATCAATCGGAGGTGCCGTTTGACTGTGGCGGCTGGAAACGTGTTTCTGGAGCCATAAAACACCAAAACGGCGTGCGACGGTCGAATTCAGAGAAAACGTGCTCTGAACGACCTGAAACCGCACGATAACGATAGGAATATTATTCCTGAGATGCATGAGGAAGCGGCACGTCCATAGGACGTGCGGTGCGCGCGGCACGACCGAATACGTCATTTTCAGCAGCTCGACGCGCGCTGAAATGGCGCGTTTGGGGGTCAAAACCACCCGAACGACCTTCGAATGTCACGAAACTGCACGACAACATCCGTTGCGTGAATTGTGAAATGGTCGGGCAGACGACACGTCAATCGGAGGTATCGTTTGACCTCGGCGGCCGGAAACGCGTTTCCGGAGCCAAAAAACAGCAAAACAGTGTGCGATAGTCGAATTCAGAGCAAACGTGCTCCGGATGACGTGCAACCGCACGAGAACGATAGGGATATTATTCCTGAGATGCAGGAGGAGTCGGCACATCCATCGGACATGCGGTGCGCGCGACACGACCGGATACGTCGTTTTCAGCAGCTCGCCGCGCGCTGAAATGGCGCGTTGGGGGGTCAAAACTACCCGAACGACCTCGGAATGCCATGAAACCGCACGACAACATCCGTTTCTTGAATTGTGAAATGGTCGGACAGACGGCACGTCAATCAGAGGTTCTGTTTGACCGCGGATGCCAGAAACGCGTTTCTGGAGTCATAAAACAGCAAAACGGCGTGCAGCGGTCGAATTCGGAGCAAACGTGCTCCGAAAGACCTGAAACCGCAGGAGAACGATTGGAATATTATTCCTGAGATGTAGGAGGAGGCGGAACGTCCATCAGACATGTGGTGGATGCGGCACGACCGAATGCTTCGTTTTCAGCAGCTCGGCGCGCGCTGAAATGGCCCGTTGGGGGGTCAAAATGGGCCGAACGAGGTCCGAATGGCCTGAAATCAGACAAAATCAAAGGGTGAGTGAATTGTGACGTGTTAGAGAAGACGGAACATCAATCGAATGTGTCGTTTGACCATAGTGACCAGAAACGCGTTTCCGGTGTCATAAACGGCCAAAACGGGCGTCTGATGGTCAATGTCATAGCGGACGACATCGGATTGACCTGAAATCACAGGGAAACAATCTAATTATTATTCGTGATGTGTAGGCGCAGACGGTACATCAATCAGACGTGCGGTCTGTGCGATAGGGCTCATTATGCGTTCTTTAAGTGTTGCGTGCGCTTGATAAACGCGCGTTGGGGGTCCAAACGGGCCGAACGAGGTCCGAATGACCTGAAATCAGACAACATCAAAGGATGAGTAAATTGTGACGTGGTCGAGTAGAAGACACGTCAATCGTCCGCACCGTGTGCCCGCGGTGACCGGGAACGCCGTTCTGGTGTCATAAACGGCCAAAACGGGCGTCTCACGCTCAAAATCATAGCGGACCACATCAGATTGACCTGAAATCACAGGGAAACAATCTAATTATTATTCGTGACGTGTACTCACGGACGACATGCCAATCAGACGTGCGGTCTATGTGGTAGGGCTCATTATGTGTTCTTTAAGTGTTGCGCGCGCTTAATTGTTTTCCATTTTTTATGATTGTTACCTTGTTTTTTGTCTTCTTTTCCACTGTGAAGAAAAAAACAAAATTTGTACATTTTATTTAAAAAAGGAAAAATATTTTATTTAATATTATATATATATAAATATTTTCATTAATATATATATATATATATATATTATTTAAAAAATAAATATACATATTTTATTTAATATTATATATATCAATATATTCATTATTATATATATATATATTTGATTTAATTAATATATATATATATATATATTTATTATGGTATGAATTTTTTTAAAAAATTATTTTTTACATGTTTAGCGACCGCCTCTGTAGGTCGCTATAGCCTGCCTTCCAGGCAGCATTAGCGACCGCCATTGGAGGTCGCTTTAGCCTGCTGTCCGGGCAGTATTAGCGACCGCCAATGGCGGTCGCTAATGGTGCCGCGAGTCAGCCTACAATGACCACCAGGCGGTCACTCAAGGCGGCATTTCGGCCACTTATAGCGACTGCCAATGGCGGTCGCTAATGGAATTTTTTTTAGTAGTGGATGTTGCCTCATGAAATACTCCACGACTGACATGTTCCTCTATGGTTGATCTGGCTAATCTCGTACATGGATACCACCATCGTTTATCGCCTGTGTCAACTTTGCCATCACTATAACAAACTGTTCAGTACCGATTCCGACCATCTCAGGTTTTTGATTTGGAAGGTTATCTTCCTCCTGATGTCGTCCCAACATAGCTTCCCAATTTCCTCTACAGAAAACCATTATGAACAGAAAAATATATTAGGCAAAGCAACATGGTAATCTGTAAATGCTATATTATTTCAATATTACAATAAATTAATTTATAGACATTAATATAACAATGTTCTAACTCCTAAAGTTATCTAAACCGACCTCTGATACCAACTATAATGACCCAGCCTTAAACATTACATAATATTGAATTAAATGAATAATTCACATTGAGGATCTTTTCAGGTTTAGATTTTTATAGAATTAGGATATAACTATTACATCTCAAAAGATTACAAGCTAGGAATATCTACACAGATTCCATTTTCTTCATAAAATAAAAACTCTTAAAAAAAAGAATCATGTCTAGTTCCATGTTTTAGATATCATGACTTTTCCTTGATCCCATCCCTAACCTTATTCATCTTTAAGTCCTGTGAAAACATTTCAAAACGTGGGATGAACATAAAAAGCTCAGTAAGGGTAATAAAACAAAGAATGAAAACATTTGTTCATAAATACATACAAAACATGAACTCCTTTACTTACCTCATGAAATCATAAGATTTATGAAAGACACAAAGAAATCATTAATCATAAAGGTAACTTGCGGCATCCATACCATACATACATTGTAGCTATCATAGCTACATAGGGAATTACTTTGGAATACCCATAACAGTATATTCCCTAAATCACTTTGTTGAAACTTTCACGTTTACCTCAGTCACATTACCCAATGCATTGGAGAGCTATCTCGGGCTCACCCGCCCTAGGTTTATCACGGAACCACCCGTATACATAAATAATGCCCAAGAACCATAACATGATCATAACACATAACATAAGCATAAAAGGAAAGATAAAATTTCCACATTGAAATAATAAAATATCATTTCACGATATTGAAATAATAAATCCATTATCAAAATAATTTTCAATACCACAATATGTATAAAGAGTATATGGTATTTATTTTTTCTTTTAAAAACATTCTGTCTTGTTAAAGAAGCCAAAGATCAAATAATAATCGTGGTGGCGGAAAGGTCATTGTCACCACTTACGTTAAAAAAAATTCCTTTTTGTCGTTTAGTGAAACTATTCGTATAAAAATATTCCCTTCGAATAAAATGAAATGTTAAATGGGGTTATACACCATATAAAATAAATTCGTGTATAAAACTAAAAATGCCTCAATGAAGGTAGATTGAGACGAAGTCTCTTACCTCGTGTCCGACATGACCCGTTTGTTCTTTAATATCCTAAATAATAAGGTAAAGTTAATTTATTATTTCTTGAGAACATTTTCAAGTTTATTAATCCTTTTATATCACTTATTACCATGTTATAAGCATTATTTAATCATTTATGTTAATAACGTTCGTTTTGTCGATATCTGGCACTTGAGTCAAAAATGGACTATTTAAAATTAAATTTTGTAAATGTAGTAAAACATCCATTATCTATAGAATGATGATAATGATGTAGATATCATATATATCATATATATCCAGTATATACATGTATTTATAATAGTACATAACTTTTGAGGGTATGAAATGAAATGCATCGTTCATGGAGACGGTAAGTCGTATGTCCGCATGAACAGTACTTTCATTTCTATTTCTTATTTTAATGGAATTAAATCACAATGATACAAAGGTATATTATAATTACAGTATAATATCTTGTAAAATATCATTAACTCTATCATTTATACATCCCAGATAGGGAATTAACGAGTCACATCACTTTGAGGGGGCGGTAGTCCGCACTTTCTCACATGAGATTATCGTATTTATCCACTATGGAAACCATAATGGTTTGATGTAATTGAGAATTAAATGGAATATGGAATTCATAAACATAATTTATATCATATATAAATATAGTGAAATCATAATGGCAACCATGAGAGGCGGTAAGAGGTAATTGAATAATCATCGTTTCGTGAGGCCTTAGTTTTCCATCCACAGAAACATTATGTTAATCCTCCATTAGATGGAGGTGTGTGTAAGTGTAGTTCTATTTATTCTTATAAAAACATCCTAGTGTATTTAGGTTACTTTTTTTGTTACAAAATAATTGAAATAAAAAGAGTTTTGGGGTTGGAGAAGTAAAATAAAAGAAAACAATTTGAGAGAAACTGTTACCTTTATTTTGGGTAACTCCCTTTGGTTTTAACCAAAAGGACTTCTTGAATGGCCTTCTGCCTAAGGTAAGGATTCTAGGAGGAGTTGAGGGATGTAAGGAGCTTATTTGGTCAGATTTTGGACGATCCAAAAGGATTGAGATGTGTGAGGAATTGCGTAGAAGTGGTCTCCTTTTATAGGGGAGAGGAGGGGCTCTTTACGAAAGTGTGAAAACATTATTTTATTATATAATGATATTCGGTTTCTAATGGTCCCACAATCATTATGGTCGAAGATAGGATGACTCATATTAGAAATAATATTATTCAATCAAAATTAGACATGTTTTTGGATAATAATTTAATCAATAATATCTTATTTATTTAAATCATTTGTTGATGAGGTAAATACTGCATCATTACTGTGTCATAAATAATTTAATTTATTTGATGTCTAAAAATTATAAAAAAACTTCCCTCTTGTAGGATATGTTTTTATCTTTCCAATTAATATTTATAGTCTAAAATAGGACTTATATAATACCATTTAAAAATTAATTAGTAATCAATTTTTGTTAATGTCATTTTTGTCTTCACATTAAATTAATTAATCTAAATTGTCATTTTTCACTCCCATGTGGCTCAAT
This sequence comes from Viscum album, assembly GCA_963277665.1. Classification (NCBI taxonomy): domain Eukaryota; kingdom Viridiplantae; phylum Streptophyta; class Magnoliopsida; order Santalales; family Viscaceae; genus Viscum; species Viscum album. Next base: position 349,996,325 of record OY728152.1, on the reverse strand, counting down.
GGGGTCCCAAAATCGACCCAAAGAAGCCCATTGTCGTAAATGACTCAACCAATAAGGTTTAGAGAAGTGTTAGGGTAATTTTTAGTTATTATAATATTCTTTTATCCTTGAGTTACCATATTTTCCTTTAACCGCGGTAAATAATAGTCAAAAGATACTATTCACCAAAAATTATTTCCATCTTACTGAACCACATTTTACTTCGTAATAAAAGACATGTATGTTGTATTTTCTAAATTCAATTCACAAATGTGGTAAAATCTCATTTAAATGAAAAAGTCAGTTTTTTACCTACCACTAAGTGGTTTCACTATTCATCAAAAATTGATGTTTTTCAAAAAATTACCAAAAATTCAGCAAATGAATTATTTGATATTCCAAATTAAAAATTGATTTATATTTTTCCTAATTCAAAACATAAAAGTGGAAATAATTAATTTTAAAATTTATTCCCGTTATCAAAAAAAATAAATTATTTTTAAGAAACAATAACTATAAAAAGATTGATACTTGCTTATGTCCAATTTTAAAGTGAAATTAATTCCCATGAACAACATTAGATTAAATGGTAAAAATACTTTTTAATTTCACTTTAATAAAAATTAAAAAGATAATATGACCATATAAATAAATTATATTAAAATGAAATTTTTAATTAAAATACAATATTTTTCACTATTCATTAAAAAACTAACTTTATCAGAAAAATACCAAAAAATCACCCAAAGTAAAATTCGATGTCTCTATTGTAAAGAAGGATTTTATTTGGTGAATTAGAATGAAATAAAGTTACCAAAACTATATTTAATGAGGGTTCTCCATTAAAAGGTGGTAAATCGGCCTTTTAATGTAAATTATGCTTAAAATTAGATTCATTAATATTTTAAGCCTCTATCTTTTATTGGATAAATGTAAATATATTTAACAAACATATATAATCATATTGTAGTTAGTTTTGTTCATTATAGCCAATAAAATGACTAGGAGTAAACTACAATTTAAAATAATAATATTATATTATTAGTGTGCAATGCAAGATTCCAATGAAACCCGCTGTTACGTATCGGGTATGCTATCGAACATAGAAACCCTTTAAAATGAAATTATTATTTAATTCACAAATATTAATAAATATGGAATATGTATTATTCTTCATTTACCTGGGATGTTACACCCATCATCACGATCTATATCAGACTCACCCATCCTCATGTGATATATTATGCTCAACCATTATCATACCGATACGTATGGAAGAGAACATAATCATAATACGTGAATGCTCAAATATTCATTATCATACTCACAATAAATATTCTTCATTCCCATAAGAAAAATATTATATATTTAAACATCTGAGTTCAATTTAAAACCCTTTTTCAAAAAACCCTTAACAAAATGAATGTTGTTTTTCCATTGAATAAAACCCGAATTATTAAAAGGATTCAAAACATCAACTGAATTTTATAATGGTGGGAAGAAACATTAATTCTGTAAAATATAAAATTAAATATTTATTTTTCAATTTCATAAATACCTCCCTATAAATAACATAAAAATAATCCATTTGAAAACCATTGAAAAAAATAAATAAATAGAATAAAATTACCAATATTTTTATTTTATTTAAATATAAATTCATTCATTATATATTTTTAGAATATGTACACAAAATAAAAATATATGTAATATTAGTCATTAAATAATTCTAAATTAGGGTTCTTAGGCAAAAAGTAACTTATTTCGAGCCTATATTATTAAAAAATAAAATTTCTTTTGTTATTTACATAATTGATAATAATATTTATGATTATTATTCCTTTATATTACATTATTACCTTGTTATATATATTTACATAATTAATTAAATTCAAATCTTATGTTTTTAAAATATTCAACCCATATGTCTAAATTCACTTTGTTATGTTGTATATGGTTAATATGGTCATTATTAAATCATATAATGAATAATATTAGTTATGTAGATATTATTTTTATACAATAATTACACATTTAACACAACCAATGAAATAAGGTTACGAAAAATGATTTACTTTTCAATCTTGATTATTGTAGGTCATACAAACACCTGAGAAACATTTACATTGTTCCAAAATTATGATAGAATGGCTATAATTATTATTTTTTATTTTTATAATGTCTCTTATATTATAATTATGAATATATAAATGTAAATAAATTTTTCTATATCATCCATGTGATGTTGTATAAAAAATGAATAACGTCTCTTCGTAGAGGAGGTAGTCCACACGTACACACGAACAACACTATAATTTTTCAATTGATGGAATTTTATGAAAATATATTATATATTAGTTTAATATAATGATATTAAACTTTTGAATGTAATATATATATATATATATATAATCCATCATTATAAAAATATTTGAGATGTTGTGATGGAAAATAAATTGCTTCGTAGATGTTGAAGTCCAAACAAATGCGCAAAAGATGTATTCTTCCCACTATTGGTTGAAGAAGAAATGGATTAGATTATTATAATAATATAATAATAGAATAATATATATAAAATAATATGGTTATTATTTCATAATGGTTGATTATGATTTCCTAGAGGATAGATAATAAATATTTCTAAATCATATTGTCAATAACTATAAATCATTAACAAGAGAGATATTTATATTTACATTGAAATAATTTCATGGATTGTATTATAATCAACAAAATTCCTCTCAGAGTTGTAGAGGGCTGTTTTGGGAATAACTGGTTATTTATTGGTTGAACTATAGTTCTCGAAATGATTTATGAATAGTGGAGAAGAGTTTCCCTTTTATAAGATAGAGGAGCGGGATTCTTAAACTTTCTAAACTTATTAAATTAATATAAATTATTTATCATTGTAAAATGTCTCAATATTGATATAATTAAATTTTAGGGTGAATATGAGTCTGAATATTCTCATAAAATAAAATTTTAATATTTTTAGGTTATTTTGTAACATTGTATTTTGGTTTTAAAACCCATTAAAGCATTTTTCTCTTAACTTGGTATCCATTTTTTTAAATTAAAAGGGTCGGTAATGTTTACATTATGGGATAACACAATTTTAAATATATAATTTTTAATATAACCATCCATATAACATTATCATGGTAAAATATAACTTTTTTTTGTTATTTCAAATATATTAATAAAATATTATTTGTTATAAAATCTCATTAACATCATTATTGGAACAATTCATTTAATTTGACATTTAAAATAACATGAAAGAAATGGAATTAGAATTATATCACATAAAACATCCAAAATATGTTATCTATTTCTATAAAATTCATGTTAAACTAAAATTCCCTGAAAAATATTACATTCTGTGTTTTTTTTAATTTATTTACTTCTTTTTTTTCTATTGTTGTCACATGCACTATTTCGGAATTGCGTAAGCATATGAGATAATTATTACATTACTACAAATTAAAAATAAATTAACTAGTTGGAAAAAAAATTATCTTCTATTTTAATTTTTATATCCAAATATAATTTGTTTTTATCTCAATTAAAATTTTTATATATATCAAAATAATGAGGGTGACATTTTTACATTATATTCACATAAAATAATATATAATTCAATTTCAAGGATAAATGGAAACAACCAAAACAGAATATAATATAAAAAAAGGATTGTCAAAAAAATAATAAAATACATTAATGTAATGTGTAAAGGTAATATTTAAACCATTAACATATTATTTCTAACTTTAGTTTCTAAATTTACCCTTACATATGTGACACGTAATAACTATGGTTGCAATTAATATTGAACAGAAATAAAAGAAATGTATTTATAAAATTTAAACCTCATGATTAAAATTATTGAAACAATTTTCCAGGATTAATTACCTAGAAATTGAGTAAATTATTTTTAAATGTAAGGAGAAAAACACAATAATAACTATTTTTAAATAAAATGGGTTTAAAAAAACTACATAAAAAAGATAAGTTATAAAAAAGAATTATTTTTTAAAAATATGATTATTTATAATTAATTTATGAATATTTTACATAAATATAATATTATAATTTTTAATTACATTATTTGACGAAGATATATGACATATTAATACAAAATTATATTTCTCACTATTCACTGAAAAATCCATCTTTTTAGAATTATACCAACATTTAACCCTCTGATAATAATATTATTTTTATTTATAAAATGAAGTTAATTATTTGAAATTATAAATCTTTAATTGAGAAATTAAACCTTAAACAATGAATATTACTATATTATTATTTGACACTAATAAGGCAATAAATTTATTATTAACTATAACATGGTTTTTTACACTCCTCAGCACTTTTAGAAATATTATCCTTCTAATTTTATTATTACTTTTAAACACCTAGTGATATATTTCTTTCATATCATTTCTAGATTCCAATGATGCATCTCCAACCATAAGTGTATTCCATAAAATGCTAAAATGATGAATTAGATTATTATAAAACACATTCTATATATGGTATAGAATATATACTATATCATCTTATATTTTCATTATGAGAAATGATGAAATATGTTATGGAACTGAGATAAACTCGTAGGAAAGTATATTCATTAGGAAATTGATCATGTTCTATCTATGAATTCCTATTTTATAATGAATCTAAGAGATAACATTCCCTTACTAAAACAAAAATTCACTTTTCAATTGAAATATATTAATAAGAACATGATCTCATGCACCAATAAGAATATATTTCACTTGGTTTTCTGCATAATATTTATGTTTAAACTGATACATACTCATGTTTTTTTAATCAATATTACTTTCTCAACCATTTCAACATAAAATTTTGATTCCAATAATCTGTGTTTCCCAAACATCATCCCAAATAGTTTTAGTCTGACACCACCTTCAATATAATGTCTAAAAATGTTCTAATATTTATGGGATATAAAGATATTTTTTTAAGAAAACTCAACCAATGTTTATGAATGATCCCGACATTCTTGATAATCTATTGAACAAGCTCATATAATAACATATAATTTGTGAATTGTTCACCCTGACTGTGCATCATATTATTGATTAAAGGCAATATTGAAATTTAATTAAGTTCCCAATGAATTATAAATACATATCAAAAATATTTGAGGTTGTCCTTTAATCATGGTCCGAGATAAGGGAGATGAGTTGTCCTTATAATCCAATTATATCATTAATTTTTTTTATAAAGTTGAAATAAATTCATATTATCATGAATTGGATGAAAATGCATAGATTTAGATAGTCAATAAAGAATAAAAAACATCACATAATTACATTGAGATGTTATTTTTAATCTGAACTTGAAATCCATGTATATTTCTCTCATTTATATTATGTAACATTAAAAACGTGATGAATACCTTCATGTAATTATTCTTCTTATCTAGCATGTTTTTATGTTTATTTAATTATTATATCCCACCAAAAATTTCTCCAAAGATCTCTATTCATTTTTTTATTCTATGATGAATTAAAAATGGTTACCAATGAGACTCATTCAATAGTTATTTCTTATACTAGTTTCCACGTGAAACATAAATCCTTGTTTCTAAATATCAAAACATCAACATTTTCAATATTAAATTTTGAAAACAAGTAATTCTTAAATATTTCAATATTTTCTAGGTAATATAGATTCTTCTATCTAATATTTATTAATCAGTTTAGAAAATTCTAATTATATTCAAACCTTAAAAAAAATAGTGGGACTTTCAACACGTATAATTTCTAAACCAAAATTCCTCAAATAATTAATCAAATGTTCATGTTATACATATATAATGGATAAAAAATCATTATAATTCCAAATCAATGTATCAACTACTCTATTTTTATTACCTTGATTGTTATGAATTATTGTGTTCTAATATTTTAAAATTATATCCAACCAATCTATCTCATTTTCAGAACATTTTGAGTCAATATTTATTCCATGGTTTTATGATAATATTATATTTCACACATTCCGCAATATAATCGATGCCTCTAATTTTTTAACGAAAATAATTCTGCCACTATTTCAAGGACATGTTTATGACAATTTATTTCATGATGTTTTAACTGATGTGAAGCATATGAAATTACCCAATCATTCTATATTAAAACATAACCTAGAAACTTCAATAATGAACCAATATAGATAGAAAAGTCTCTATTTCTAAATAAAAAATTCAAATTTGGATCATTCCTTAATATTCATAACAATTCTGGGGAGTATTCAATGTATTCCTATTTCATTATCAACCTAACTCATTTTCATGTTAATGTTGAAAGTGGGATATAATATTAGGAAAAAGATTCTACAAACCACCAATAATAGTATACATATTAAATAAAACTACAAATCTCAGTATCATTTGTTGTTTTTGGACATTTATAAACATCTATAGTTTTAGCAGGATCAAAAATCCTCTTATATTTATTTATGATATGTCCATTGAATTAAATTTTTTAAAACCAAAAATAAAATTACCTAAATTTTTCAGAAAACATCTTTTACTTAGGTATATTTAAAAAAAATACATATTTTTTTCATACTCCACAAGATTTATAATATACCAAAAATATATTCAATAAACACAAACACAAACCTATGCTAATATTAATGGAAATAAATTTTCATAATTTCCATGAATACAACTTATAAAATAATCATCCCATAGGGAATATGAACAAATTCATAATTTCTATTCCTAGTATGAAATGTTGTATTATGGATTTTATTATCCTTTACCTTAGTATAATGGATCTCGAACATATGATCAATATTCTAAAAATAATAAACACCATGGATCTATGCGAATATGTCATCGATATGTGGAAATGTATTCTTATTCTTAAAAATAATATTAATGACTGTTATAAAATAGATTATAATATTTCAAAAATATATATTTTTTTAAAAAAAATATAATAAGGTCACCCCATGGTGATGTTCTACGTTGAATAAAAATTTTATATAGAAACTATTGTATCTACCTTTTCTATTTTAGATGTTATTCTTAATCCATTTAATAAGGGGGTTCTAAAAATATAGATGGATCATGAACTAAGTCAATAGTATAATAAACTTCTAGATTAAGTACTATTCCATGTAATTCATCAGTAAAAAGATCATGATATTATTTTACAACTAGAATATCATTATACTAAATAGTTCCCTTATTATCAAATATATAATCAAGGTAAATTTTATTCCCATTTGTTAATTGTTACCAAGATGGTCGATATTTTATAAATTTTATGTATTTATTTTTATATAAAAATTGATACCCATTTTAGAAAATAAATTATTTAGCCCAGTAATATATCATATCCTGATAAACATTAAGGAAGTACATATTCATATTAATAGATAAATTTAAAATAGAAAAAACTATAATGTTTATAGTGAATAATAATCCATTTAGAATAACATGAATATATTTTTAAGATATTGTTTCTTTAATACAACATCATAGGGATTTTAGAAGAAGTTTTGAATTTATTTCATGAGATAAAATTTCCATTTTTCTATAAAATTTATCACAAATGAATGAATGTGAAGACCCCGAATCATAAAAAATTAAACTAATCTGAATAATGAAATGATGTACATGTTACCACATCATTTTATAGACCAGCATCTTATAAATTAGTAATAACTGATTTTACCACCCCTTCATCTTATAGTCTTACAGATTCACATCATTCATCCACTTCTTCATATAAAAATCCTTATACTAACCCATTTCATTACATTTAAAATGTTTTATTACCTACATATCAGAATTGGACTTTACACTACATATATAGTTATCTTTTAAGAATAATTCCCTAATTTACCAAACCCATATCACTTCCATGATTTCATAAGAACTCTCCTATGATGATTTTTACCACTCCCATCACACTATTAAAAAATGGAATTCATTACCTTTATATATCATTGATATATTCTTCCAATTTTTCTATATTATGCATCCCCTTTTCTCCATGATTTAATTAAATACATGTTTATAGTAAAACCCAATTTGTACCTAATAGGGATAGAGGAAATATTTCTCAAATACTTTAAAATTACTGGAGGCTAAAGATATTCAAAATATTGTATTAAACCCATGTAAAACTTATTAATATTACTATCAAGATCCTTGATACAATTTGGTGAGTACTTTTTTAATAATGTTGTGTTTTCTTCATATGATCCCACTAAATCATTCACCTTCTACATAAATTCTATGACTTTATTTCATTCATATGTTGAACAACATTATGAAAATTATTATCAAATTAATAATCTTAAATTTATCCAATTACATGGTGTCAATATCTCACCTTTCGTTAGTATTCTCAACCATTGACCACAATTAATTGATCTCAAATTCAAGACAGTAAAAATATATATTTAATAATAACTAATCGGAATAACCTTCTATATAAAAAATGATTTCAATCTACTTTAATAAATCCCCCAGTTATGAATGAGTTAGAATATCTTCTAAAGGCTAAATGTTATTATCACATAAAATGACCTAGTATGGACATGTTTCCTTATAGAAGATCAAGTTTATATATTTCATGGATAGTAGAACAATTTTTATTGAATACAAATAGAACCATCATAACAAAAAACTACTCAATTACAATTATAGAAATTTCATGTTAGTTAATTGAAAGGATATTTTCATATTTGTGCCTTTCGACATCATCTTTCATGTTTCTTCAATGAGAAAACATTTTGTAGAAACATTCATTATATTTGGTAACAAGGTAATATGAATGTTTTTTATCATGATAAAAATAAATTACTATCTCATAACTATATTTAAATAAATTATCCTTTCCAACAAAATTGTCTAATCTCTTTATTTGATACAAACTATAAGGAATTGTCCTTAAATATTACATAATCTGGTGTTTTTAGAATATATTTTTTATTATTTCATTCATAATGATATTTTAGGTTTATGTTTTTATAGAATAATTTAATCAACCATTCCCAACAAAATTCTACATAATATAGTAGAAACCAACACATGGTCTCCATTTTTCCACAATAAAATTCTAATAAAAAGAAACATGTAATATATTCATGATATATATTCAAAATTTTATCTTTCCCCTATTATTTCATGTTTTCATCCAGAATTCCCTATGAAAAAAAATCTCAAATATTTAATGGGTAAAAAACAATAATTGATATAGAAAATGAATGAAAGAAACCCGTTAATCCATCAATATTCTTAAAATATTCATTTTTTAGAAAACTGTGGCTCATAATATATATTATCTTACCAAAGAAATAAATATCGAACCCAAAATATTTCATAAAACATTTCCTAAGAAATTATAAAAGAAAATTATACACATAAATATATATTTTCAATCATGAAGTACTAATGAAAATATTTTCATTTCCCCGTTAAAAGGTAACATAAACATCTTTTTCAAATTAATCTTTTTATGCTACCATTTATTATCATATAATTTATATGAAAAACTATTGTAGGCATAGATAAATCATAAATGTATCTTAGAAAATAATCATTATATTAGTATTATAGTTAAATTTTTGTAGATAATGTGACACTATTATCCCAAAGTTGGTGGATACTTTATTACATTCTCACTAGATACGTGAAACCACATCTCAAAGGAATGGATATTTTTATATTAAATATAAAGTAGATAAATAAAATGAATTTATATTTAATTTTATAACATTAAATATAAAAATCATTTTATTTAATACTTCATTAGTATCCTTATAATATCCATATATATTTATTATAAAACACGTTTAGAATCCTAAGGAAAATAAAACATTAAAATGGGGATTGATAAAATACTCTGTAAGTGTATTAATATAGCAGAAGAAATGATGAAATAAGTAATAATCATTTTATAATGTTACTTCACTGAAAAAAATTATATTAAGTCAATTTCTTGAGCATAATATAGTGCTAAAAATAATGATCAAATAATTCTATATAAAATATCACATGAACTAAAAAAATTATAAAATAAATTCAAAGTACATAAATAATAACATATAATATCAATGACAGAATTCATAATGTTGGGATGAATAATGATAAATTTATTAATCAAACAATTAAGGTCTTATTCCCTATAATTTTACTATCAAGGCCTAATGAAAAGATAATTCACTTAAATGTGTAAGTCCTTAGCGAAATTCCCAAGATATTTGTTCTCATAGAACAAACTAATGCATCAAGGGGCTATGCATTTATAGACACCAACCATCACATAATAAGTAAAATTCATTCTTCATATGAAAGGAGATAAACCTCATAAACATAAAAATACATATTTGAAAAATAACATATGAAATTTTACAACATTCACTGATAAATAAACAAAATAATAATCCATCTAGAATAATATGTTCAATGGTAATAAAATTATAATTCCCCAATAAATTGTTCAAAATCCATCAGGAGAAATAATAATGATGGTATTTATAGAATATTTTCCTCGAGGATCATATGTATAATAAGTGTTTGATGTTTTTGATGAATATAAAACAATTAAATTTTCCTTAAAAACATTTTTGATAAAAATATAATTTTCAAATTGAAAATATTTTTAGAAAAAATTGTGAAATAATTTTAAAATTAATTATTTAAAAAGAACAATTGAAAAAAAGTTCTACTAATATTAATGTAAATAGATAGATTTTCCATGTAATTTTTTTATTATATGGAATTATAAAATGTATGTGAAAATTTATGGAGTGTGATTCCAAGGCCTCGTTTACCAAGAATGAATTTAGGATATTTTTTAATGGTATGTGCAGTAAATGCAAGACCGACGTTTTATAACTATTGAACCATTGCTCAGATTAAAAATCTGAGGGAACCGTTGAATCTGCAGTCCAATAATTCACTTTAGAGTATTTTAACCTCGATCGTAGTGGGTCTGGTGAAGAAGTTGGTTTTTGAGTTTTTCAGGGAGGATAAAATAAAATAAATATATTTTATATTTAACATGAATATCATCCCATAAATCCTTTTAATGTTTTTTGTTTGGGGACCACAAGAGGGAGGTTGGGAATTTAATACAACTCATTAAATACCCAGTTACACAACTTGTTTAACCACTAATCCCTTTAATTAATAGGATTAATTAATGATTAATTAATGAACCACCCCCTTTAATGGTTAAAACCTCCTCATTCCCATAGGTGGAATATTTTTGAAAACGTTGGTGAAGGAGGAGATCTGAAGAAGAGAACTTTGGAGGAACCCTTCAGTGAAGAACAAATCCACCAAACAAGGTCAGAGGATATCCATTCTAATGGATTCATTGGAATCTTGTTGCGGAAATACAGAAAACTGACCCACCATCAAGCACAAATGTTCTCCAATGGATTTGTGAGGAATGGATTTGAACATGTTTAATTTCAAGTATGGATGATTCAATCTCTTCAACCTATTGATATGAAACTAATGCAATGGGTGTGGGCCAAACGAACAGGACCTGGTCTATCTTCCATCTTGATTAATTGTGAATTATTTGCAGATGATTCATCGAGATGGACGAACCACAATTTTGATGGGCGGGAAGTGATGGTGTTTTCTCAGGATGTTCAATGAAGCCTTCAAAAAGAATACATTCCACTGATGCTCATCCAGTGACACGTGGAAGGCCTCCGACATTACAGTATCGGTGACCAGTGATGGAGGGGACCAAGGTGGTGGTCGGCACCAGCTGGCCCTGAGGGTGGAGGAGGCGCAATTGCGCAGGCGGATGAACCGATCATGGCATGTCAGCCGTGGTGGTCGGAGGAGGTGGCCAACACACCATCCTTCCATGGAAGAGGAGGGCAGTGTGGCTAGTGCACTGCTGGAGGATGTAAGTCACACCTTGTCAGTTGTGGGGGAACGAAGGAGGCAGCCGACACACAGGTTGACCGCTGGTGGCAGAGCAGCGCGCCGTCACGCGTAGCTAGAGTCTGTGGTCAGCACCAGCTGATTGCAAATAGAGGTAGGACACACTCTAGTAGGATGAACATGCCACATGGAATCACCACATGGTTTCACCACTCTGGATAAAACTGAACGATCCTCACGACCATTCGGGAAAACCGGGGGTCACTTTCTTGGGTGGCTGCTTGGTCAGGCTCTGCCACATTGGGCGACTCCATGCAGCTGTGGGTCGCGTGACCATTGGGCTAGGTAGGACCACGTACCAGCAGGCCTATCCCACTATATCCCCCCAAAATGGGCCGGACTAGGACCGGGTCAGGTCAACCTAAACTGGGGCGAGTAAGGGTCGGTCTGCCTGGGTCGGACAGGACCTGGGCCCAACCAAACCTAGATACACTTAAAGGGACATATCATGAGAACCATACGTCTTTTTGATGATCCGTCTATGGTGCTGGGATCCAAGTATTGATATAGCCTTTTTGGTATAATCCACTTGAGTTTTCTAGATATTTGTAGTATAACTGCAATGGATCGAACACAAATCCCACGAACCCCTCAGAACTAAAACCCTAAAAACTCAAAGACTAGTCATCCGATTGACGCACTGATTGTCATTTTGGAACCCTAACAATATGTCAGTCCATCAGGTTACTCTTTTGTGGAGCTTAATTGCAGTCGAGGTATGACTTATATCTCTAGGATATGAATCTATGGAACTTTTGTGAACTAGGTGCATGGAATCATGTGGCAGGCTATAACGTGAAGAATGAACATCGATCCTTTGTGGGTCAGCATCTATCGATCCTATACGGGTCATCATCTATCATATCCTCTATGGTTAAGCACTCAATAATCCTACGTGGGTTAGCACACACCGATCATGTGTGGGTCAGATCCTATGTGGGTCATTAGGGGTTTTTTTCGATTGATCTAGTGTGGGTCAGAAACATCCCCCCTTAAAAATATAATAAGATCTAGCATATGACTAATAATCTATACTTTTGTACATAAGTTATAACTGATTATGAGATGTGTCTTTTACCTTCGTGGGGTTATCTTTGAAGTGTAACCTATGTGGTACATCTATCTTCGAGGTGTTTCCTTTGTGGTACCTCTACCTTTGCGGTGTTTTCATCGTGGTGTTACATGTGTGGTACTTCTACCTTAATGGTGTTTGCTTTATGGTGTTACATGTGTGGAACATCTATCATCATGATGTTACCTGTATGGTACTTCTACCTTCATTGTGTTATCATTGTAGTATTCTTCCATCATTTATGGGATGATTATTTTTTGATTACATATGTATATATATGATCATAATCTTATGTAGAGTTGATGTCTATCACTTCGTGCTTGAAATAAAGTTCTTTCATTATGGTTTTTCTTTTTTGAACTCTAAGAGACCAACGGGGGTCTCGGGGTCCCTACTGAGTATTTTTTGGACTGGACGGTGCTCGGAGGTGCACTATTTGGTGTGATGTGAAAAAGGGACTATTGACCATGAGATGTACTTAACCTTAAGGTAGGACCCTTAGGGGAAGATCCAATAGTTTTTTTTACACTTTTATGCTCTGTTGGTCTTTTTTAGTTGTAATTTAACTTTTTAATAGGGTTGTATTCTGACCCCTTTACTTTCATCACACATTTTCTATAGTAGTATACAATGTGGTAGCTTATTTTTTCTTCTTCGATTTTGTGTCCATACATGTTAGAAGTAAATGCATTCCCATTTTAGGGATATTCCTTTTCGGTGCTAGTAGCCAGCCCCTTGGCTAAGGAAGGCAAGAATGGGGTAGTCATGGAACGGGCCCTAGATGATGGGTCGTAACAAAGTGGTATCAGTGAAGTTGGTTCTACCAAAGAACTAGGACTATGATATTTTATTTATGGAAATAGTGTTATCTATTTTGAGGGTGGTTTTCAGTATGTGGAATCCAGTGCTGGTGTGGCAGCTAACGTATCCATACACCAGGACCCCAAATTCTGATTTCCGACATAGTGCATGGAAATAAGGATTGCCTATGATTTTGAAATGTTTTTTTGTGTTCTATTTGAGTCCTCTGACCATGTATAACTTATTGACCATGGAACAGATGGTTTCGTTCAGGATGTTGCCACATAGACATCCATCCATGATTCCAAAGATAAAATGCAATGACAGACCACTGAAGGATGAGGGTTTAATGCCGGGCCCAATAACGGTGTTAGCCCCTTTGGGTGGTGTACTATAAGAATCACTACCTATAGGGTAGCTGTTTCCACTCACCCCACTAGCAGAGAATGCATGCTGACTAAGCGGGTTGAATGAGTTATAGCAGCAGCAGCCCCCATGGTTCTGAGGGGAGGCAAATCTATAGGAGGCTGAGGGCTGGCTGTAGGCGGTGGCTAGAGTTTTTCTCTTACCAAGGACACCAACAGCTATGATGTTGTTCTTAACATCTATTCTTTTCTTAGGGGTAACTAAGAGATAGTGGAGTCTAACCCTCCAGATCCACGATGAGGTGACCCTCATCTGAGTGGTCATTGAGAGCCTTTTCAGGGTTGAGGTTGTCCCAGTGACTCTATGCTCGGTGTGTATACAGGAGCTGCTGCACATACAGAAGGGAAGCACGAATGTGACCTAGTACACTTAGTGGTTCACTAATCTCTCTCACTGCTCCACCTAAATGGTAATAGACCCTTTCATTATGGACAAAACCTTTGAGCAGGGTCTCCAATAGGAGATCAGTGAATCGATGATATTGCTCAGCATACCGAAACTGGATGGAATGAAAGAGGGAGCACTTTTGGGTTAGAGAATCCTAGCTGAGCCGGCACTGACAACGAGATCCACCACCGGATGTCATGTAGTAGTGTCTTCTACAACATGAATTAGGCGGATGAAGCAGGGTCCCTAACAAACCAAACCTTCTCATTGACAACATCAGGATACAGGGATGGTGGTGTGGGACTCACAAGGTAGTTGAGGTAAGATTAAGAGCTGGCAGTGCTTCTCGTGCGGCGGGCAGGGTCACATGGAATGCCCCTACCTGACCCTCCATACAAACTACCAGAATATGGTCGAGGGATAGCTGAGGTAGAGGAAGAGATTCGATCTGGGATGTCCATTAGAAGCAGGCGAATGAGGAAGATGAGTTGGACATGCGGTTTATGGTGGGCAGTGATTAGAGGTTCTACCGCCGCCACCTCCAGGTGATCCACCCCTATGAAAGGGAGTAGGAGGAATGGTATAATCTCTGCTCTAGAATGCTGAGGTCAACAACAACAGTGATCTAGAGATGATTAGTGTTATGATCTTTTTCTACTCCACCATTGTTGTAGTACTTGTAGACACAGGTTCAGACACTCATTAATTCCTACGAGCCTCGTTCAGAGCTCCTAGATTTTGGTGGATCCATTGGCTCGATCATTATGACTAAATACGGTTAAGGGAGGTGATTCGACTATTAAAGACTAGTTTTGGTAGTTTCAGTGTACTATTGGGGGCGAGAGATTTGGAAGGGGTCCTCTAGTAGCGGCTTCATGGCCTTACGACGTCATCTTGGGTATGTAATGGTTATCCACAGTCCATGCTCAGATTGACTGTATTAGTCACAATGTTCAGAGTATCTACAATGATGGGACCAGGTTTTCTTCACCAATGACAAGGGAACCATTTTTTTTATTGGATGAACTTACCCAAGGGAGGGTGCAGTTGATCACACATTATTTGGTCGGCCATAACATTAAGGAATTTGATGTTGAGAGTCTGAGATATCTTGTAGTGGTGGTCCAATAGGCCGATGTATTCAATGATGATGTTCGAGGACTACATCCACATAGAGAGATAGTCATTTACGTCGACATGTACCCCGAGACAACAATGATAAATACACCAGAATATTGGATGGACCCCATGGAGATTCGTGAGTTACAGGTATAGTTGAGGGACTTAGAGAGGAATGTGATCATGGGGCCCATTTTTTCTCCATGGGAAGCCCCACTTTTGTTTGAAAAGATGTAAGATGGGAGTTTGAAACTCTGTGTAGACTACTACCTCCTTAACCAGGTGACCGTGAAGAACAAGTATCCACATCTGAGGATTGATGATAACTTCTATCAGTCGAAGAGAGATCGTTGGTTTTCGAAGATAGGCATCAGATCAGGATATCATCAGCTCTGGGTACAAAATGAGGATGTTTAGAAGTAAACCTTTGATGTATGTATGGACGCTATGAATTCTTGGTGATGTATTTTGGAATGACCAATGCCCCAGTAGTGTTCTTGTGACTCATAAACCAGTTCTCCCAGCCATACCTCGATGACATTGTGGTGGTATTCCTCAACTTCATCATGATATATTGATAAACGGAGGATTGCATGCCTATCATTTGCAGATTTTTCTGGATACACATTGAGGGAAGTAGAATTATGGTAAGCACTCCATGATCCAGTTTTGTATATGACAGTTCTGCTTTTTTGGACACATTATCTTGGTGGCTGGAGTTGCAGTGTATCCAACGATGATAGAGGATGTACTTCCATAGGAGCCACCCTAGAGTGTGACTGAGGTGTGGAGTTTCCAGGGGTTGTATGGTTAGTACCGAATATTCGTGCCTGACTTTTCCATGGTTGTGGCACCCTTGTCAGCATTGAAAAAAAATGGACAACCCTTCGTATGGATATAGAGACTAAAATAGAGTTTTCAACAGCTGGGGTAGTGAATGAAGAGTACCCCCATCTTGAGGATACCCGAAGTTTTCCTTGGGTATGTGGTCTACTATGATGCATCAGGGAACAGACATGGTTGTGTTCTCATGAAGGAATGAGCAGTGATCGCCTACAGATCATGACAATATGGAAACATGAGAATAACTACGCTACCCATGACCTAGAGTTAGTAGCAGTGGACTATTCCCTAAGGAATTGGTGACATAATTGGATGGGAAAACGTTTTATAGTCTACTATGATCACAGGAGTCTTATGAATATTTTCTCATAGAAGGACCTCAACCTGAGACATCAGTGATTGCTGGAGTTCTTCTAGGACTATGAAATTGAGATAGTGTATACTCCTATGAAGGGGAACGTGGAATCAGATGCACTTAGTAGTAGGTCTGGTGTGTATTTACTATGTGAGATGATAGATCAACTAGTCATGTTGCAGATATCGTTCGTGGATAGATATTGAGATGCTTACCTCAAGTCTATGATAGTCACTCCTCCACTACATTAGCAAGTTAGGGAGGCACAACATTGGTAAGTTGACATTGTGTCTTGATGTGCTTAGATATCCTCAGGAAAAGCACCTGATGAATTTTTTTATAGTGTGGATTAAGTCATCCTCTTCATTGAATGTACCACGGTGCCAGTGGCGCTATAGGGGGAGTTGTTGAGAGAGTTCCATATGTCGCCTCTTGAACTACATCCCGGTGTAGCGAATATGTACTAGGACCTCTGTCATCTACAGTGGTGGCCATGGATGAAGATAGCAGTGAAAAAGTTTTTATCACAATTCCCCACTCATCAGTAAGTGGAGCCCGAGCATCAGGTTCTAGAAATCATAGCGCAACCATTAGAGGTACCAGAGCTGAAGTTGGCTGGTATCTCCATGGAATTTGTGACAGGGCTTCCACGTATGTCCAGGGGCATGATTCCATCTCAGTGATCATCGACCTACTCACCAAGTCAGACCACATCCTACCTATCCGAGAGTAGGGATCAGTATAGTACTTGGGATGCCTCTACATACTAAAGATTTTGCGACATCATGGGGTTCCATCGATAATCGTCTCTGACCGTGACACACATTTTACTTCCTGGTTCATGAAGGGATTGGTGAAGGTGTTCGAGACTGAGATACCTTTGAGCACCGCATTTCATCCACAGATGAATGGACATATGGAGTAGACAATTCAGATTCAGGAGGATATGCTTTGTGCATGTTTCCTACATTTTGGCCGTATTTGGGAGGATCACTTTCCCATTTTGGATTTTGCAAAAAAACAACAGTTATCACTCCACCATCAGTATGGCACCATTTGAGGCAATGTATGGTCGACCATGCAGATCAACTCTATGTTGTACAGAGCCATGGGATTCAGCACTTATGGGTCTAGAATTGTTACTATATACCACTAAGAAGGTGAAGATCATCCTGGAGCAGATGAAGACTCCACAGAGAAGACAGTAGTTTTTTGCAGACACGTGGCAAATGTAACTTCACAGGTAAATAAAGGATATGATATTTTCATATTTATTAATATTCGTGAATTAAATTTTAATTTTACATTAAATGGTATGCTATCTATGATAGCATACTAAATATGCAACAATGGATTTCTCTGAAATTTTATGTTGCACAAAACATTCAGTTATATCGAAAAATAGTAAAATATTATAATTAATTTACTTGGTAGTTAACGCCTACTCATTGTATTGGCGAGAATGAATCAAAATAACTAAAATATGATTATTAATGTTTTTTAAATGTATTTACATTTTTTAAATAAATTTTTTATTCTTAAAATAAGAAGGAATCTAATTTTAAGCATGAAATACTCTATTTTTCATTAAATAGATGTTTTACAGCCTTTGGATGGAGACCCCTTTTTAAATCTAGTTTTTGTCACTTATATCTGTTCTAATTGAAAAAAAAATCTTTTTTTTTTGAATTGGGCCCTCAAAATTTACATTTGTTAAATGTTTCATATTTTTCTGATAAATTTCATTTTATAATGAATAGTGAAAATACCACAATTTTTTGAAACATCCTTTTCATCTAATTTTGTTATATAGTTATATTGTTCTTTTAATTGGTTTTAAAGTATAATTAGATTATTGTTTTATCATTTAATATAATTTAGGTAATTTTATGTGATTTCAAATATAAATTGGACATAAACACAAGTTAATCTTTTTATAGTTTTTAATTTTTTAAAAACCCTCTTATTGGTATTTTTATGAAAACTTTCAATTTTTGATAAATATTGAAAAACACTTGTATTTTTTAAACCAATTTTTTTTTAAATAATTAAATATATTAAATAAATTTATTTTAATTTAAATATATATTAATAATATCTATATCAATTCAATGTAATTCATTGGAATCATTTTCAAATAATATTATAAATATAAAATGTTATTGAAATTTTTAATGTCTTTTACCCTCCTTCTAGTCACATTTACAAATTTTCCTAAAATAGAATTTTACCACTTATATGAATTAAATTTCAAAAATATCAGTGAAAGGGTTTAAATCTGTATGTAAAATGTGGTTCAACAGGATGAAAATAAAAATTTGTGAATAATAACTTATGAATTTTATTTACCACGATCAAATGTATCTAGGGTAATTAAATATTATAATGATATTATAATTAACATAAAACATGTTCTAATTCTATTGGATAAGTGTATTTCGACCAAAATAAACCTTATGAATAAAATGTGATCTTCTTTGACCCACAAGGATTATATTTTGAAATTTATTAATATTTTATTTAATGAAGACATAAAAGTGTTAAATTCAAATTTTCATAAGTAAAATATTTTTATTAAAGGGTTATAAATAAGATAAATTCGACTATAAATATTAATTAGATAGATAATGGTATTTCCTTCAGAATAATATTTTATTTATAGTTTTTAGACAATAAATAATTAAATTTAATTATTACAGAATGAGGATGTAGCAACTACCTTATTAATGAAATATAAAAATAATTAATTTTAAAAATATCTAAATAAATGTTATTAGAGAATTTGGATGCATCCTATCAATTTTATAGGTTACTATGCCTTGTTAGGGCTGATTTAATGATTTTTTTTAGATTTAATCATTTTTTTGACTTTCACAAAAACAAAATACCAAATAGTGTCAAAATACACATAAATGTGTTTTTAAAACAAATACTATATTATTATAATATATAAGAGTCCTAAAAATATAAAGTTCAACCAAAAAACTCTTAAAATGACATATATTTCATTAATGAACCACTTGGGGTTAGTTTTGAATTTTATAGTATGTATATTTAACATGAAATAGAAAAATAAAATAAGACATTGTAAATGTTAAACTATTTAACTAAGAGTTAAATATAAACATATGATTAAAATGTTCACATAAACTTTTCTAAAACCTATTGGTTGAAAGGATTATGACCCATAACCACCTAAGGCTCTAAATTAATTCATTTTGAGCAATTATAATCCGAAAATTATATTTTATTATAATATTATTTTTCAATTCTCCTAAAATTACACTAATCTCTTGTATAAAAAGGCACTTCCCCTTCTGTTAAAATCACACCTCCAAAGCCATTTGGATGGACCAAACCCAGCCCAAATCTACTCCCAACTACCCTAAAATAATCCTAGGGGCCTAAACGTGAGAATAAATCCAACCAATGGAGACATTTTTTTCCAATCCAAAGGAAACACTCGAAGAAGAGATAATTATTTAATCACCAGTTTCAGAGTTCTTTTCATCTTCCACTTTCTCTTTCATTGTTGTTTCCATAAAAAAACCATAAATCTAGTACCTTATTATTAATAGTATGTTATTATAAATATGTTAAAACCATATTCATTATTTTATCCATCATATGAATGATAATATCACCATGTGTGCGTACGTACGACTTACCCTCTCCATGTCGTGGTGTAATTTTTTATTCAATACTATGTTATTTAAATGGATATAATGATAAGTAATTTCATATAAATAATAAAAATAAAATTCAAATGCTACTTTAAAATAATTTTAACATCCAATTTCTCACATTTTAATCATTAAAGAAATGACATCGTCGCTCATGTGTGCATATGACTTATTGTCTCCACGAGACGATGAGATTCATTTCCACATTCACCATTCAACAGTGATTATAAAAATATATATTATCTGTAAGTATGTAATAAATGACATAATAATGCTACTAGAAATATATATATATATATATTTAAATTTATCTCATTCACTTGCTTCCATTCAATATGTATGAAAATGGACGCAACGTTTAATCGTATGTACGGTCCACCATCACCATAAATGGTGGTTTCCATTTTATATGTATATAAATTATACATATTTATATTATGAATATATATGATATATTAATAATGTTTTATTTTCAAGATGAAATTAAATCATGATACAACTGACACGATCAATAATTATATGTTTAAATACTTATGATAAAGAAGGCGATTATTATACGATTTGTAAATTTAACATGGAAATAATTATTTAATATTTATTATAACTTCATAAATAAATCATGAATGACATAATAAAAATTAATATGTTTATAGTATAATTTAATAACATACTATGGTCATTATACTGGAGGTTAAACATACCCTCGACTAAAAGAAAGTACAAGTAAAGGGTTATTTACTCAATCTCATTGTTATCCGAGATTGTTTATATGTCAGTATTTACTGGGAAATTTTTATCCTTGATACCCATATTTCATAAAAATGGTTCCAAAATATAATTATTAGGTTTCATCTGAGGGTATATTTTACTAGATCATTATGTTAAATGTTTTTATGATTTATCATTCTAAATCCTTTTTATTAATGTCTATGTTTTCAAAATGATGATCAAGATTTTTTTATATGGACATGAATGTTTTGAAATGATAATTATTTTCAATGGTAACAATGTGGTATGATACAAATTTCTTTACATATATATTTTAAATAAAATCCTTTATAAATTTTTGACTTTAAAATGATATAAAAAAATGAATTTTTCTCTCAAAGAGTATTACCGATCATTTTAAACTAGGTCAACATTCTTTACTAGATGTTATTTTCGATTGAGGTTGATTTACTATTTTACAATCTTCCATATATTATTGAATGTGTTATGATATGCTTGAATGTGGATGTCCTATTTTTATACCCATCATGGTTTATGGATGATGTAGTTACATTTGGTATGTTAGTTTTCATATGAACGTTTATGTTATCTTTCATGATTTTCATATGTGGAATGTAGTGGACATAAGATTTTAGGGGTGGGCCCATTATAACCCCTTGATGCATTAGTATGTCTCCTGAGACAATGATGTGTCTTGGAACATGGCCCTGAAAAATATTTATCTGTAGTCTTGGCACAGAGCATTGACTATGTGGTTATGATGTCTGGATTAGGCATTCCCTCATTATAAAATTAGTTATTAAATGATATTATTTGACTTATAGAATATCCATGTACATGTTTATATGTTAATATTTGGTTTATTTTTTCCATATTATGTAAATTTTTGTGTTTAAAAATATTGTTGTCTTCCTTAGACATCTTTTATTAAATGTTTATAGCTTCCTCTAAATTATTTACCATTACAGAAAATCAATTCTCAACCCTTTATTATGTTTTATTTTCCCAAGATTCTATGAAGTTTATTATGTTTTATTTTAAAGATTACGCTAAAGGGAATACTGGATTTATCACCTGATTATTTATGTTTTTTTATGTTATAAATCATAATGTAATGTTCATGTATGTAATCTATTTTCTAAGACTACTAAATAGATAATACATTTGGGACATTATTCATTGTAATCATGAAAATTTATTAAATTAATGCACCGGCCCCAGGCTTCTGGTGTATGATAATTACAATTTGTATTAGAGAAAGTTTAGTAATAAACTTGGAAACTAGATTTAGAAAAACTGTTATTAGATAACACTACCCTAAGATAGAATTTGAGTATTAGTATATAGGAAAATCATGTAATATTGGTAATGTAGTTATTCTGTATGTTTTTCAAGAAATATATTTCTATCAAGAATCGACCAGGTAGAGGCGGCTTTGGGACATATGTTCATTGTAGCGAAAACATCAACAAGGAGTTTCGGGCTTGACCCGGGGTATCCTCGTACAACACTATGGGCATTGCTACACTATTTGCTATGACACTCCCGAGGGATATGTTTAGGATAATTCACATTTTATTTACAAACCATTATGAAGGATATATGGTTGATTATACCATCAGAGAAAACAGTTTTATAATTTTGAGACTAGATGTGTAAAAATATTCAATTAATGTTGCGAACATTTCTAGTTTTTTGATTATACAGTATTATATGATCTAACCTAGTGTTTTTTGAAATTTATAAATGGTGCACAATATATGGTATGGGAACGACAACCATACGCATGATCCAAAGAGTCAGAATGATCATATCATTAATGGTCTTATGAAATAATTTTGATGGTAAATAATCTCCAATGTTTTTTCAACATATGAAAAATATAATCATGTGTCAATAATATAAGTAATGGATTCTCAGAGTCATATGGATTTGAAGGGAATCAAGAGTAGAGGATGATAGAGAAAAAGATGGATAAAGATAATAAGGGAAAGAATGATTTTCCCACATGTGATAACTGTGGATGGAATAACCATGGTATATTTTTGAAGGGAATGGATGTTAGTTATAAGTGTGTCGAAAAAGGACACGGAGTTTGTGATTGCATGGGTAAGAGAAAGGATTCAAATGTACAATGAATCATCATAAAGGAGGTGGGATACTACGAGAATCAGTGACAAAATCATCAGAGCATGACCCAAATGATGCTATTGGGTAATAATCATGTTATGACACCACTATAGATTAAGTGGAATGACTAGTGTTCTTATGTTGTTATAAATGAATAATGCCATTTGAGTGTTGTTTCAACTATGTATTGGATATATGAATTATGTAAATAAATAATGATTTCATTGTAGTACTGTTTCATTAAGGACATGAGATTGTATTGTACTAAGAAAAGTGACTCAATAGCATGTTAATAGTTTTTGGAAAATACATGTCTAGGGGAATGATAATACTTAATATGGTCCTTATAGTGAGGTAGTGATATTTGAATAAGATATGATTTATTTGGATAAATTTTATTGGATATTCTCGACAACCTTGAAAATGATTAATGATTTGTATATTCCATCATTGTTGGAGTTTACAAAATGTTTGGATATATGGAGTATATCCAGTATTCTTTATGGAATATTGGAGAATGAATATAATAAATAAGGTTTATTTTGTAATTAATGGGTTACCATGTTTTAAGAATATACATGATGAATGTGTTCTCATGTTATTATATGGCAAAAAGAGATCATCTTTATGTTTTCATTCCTTCTAAATTTTGGACTGTGAGTTTCGACAGATGTATTTTGGATAAGTATAAAGGTTGTAATGAATTAAGTTGTACATTGGATACTATTCTATAGGGTTTAAACATTTCTAAATATTGTTTTTGGATTTTTATAAAAATGAAATCCCAGAGGTTGGGTGACAACTTGATGCATCCGACAAGGCCATGAGAATTGTACCCAAAACTGAAGGGTAGAAAGTGTGCATCACCTACCACTGGGCCTATGTCATTTCCTTGTTAGTATAATGTAGTTTTTTTTAAAATGGTCGGACTAATAAATTATAAATTTAATTATTTTGGAACCCTAAATGATTAGGATGAGTAAAATATTTTTGATTTATATTATCTATTGGAGTGAATGATGAGTTAGTGGTGGATATAAGTTAATGGATGGACCTCTACTTGTCATGTATTTTATAATTCTATAATGAAATTAATTATTAAACTTTAGGGAAAGGATATTAAAACCAAAAATTGTGTTATAATTATACTTTATGTTTTTTTTGAAATGGTGATATTCAAAATAATGATAGATTTGTGGTATTTATGCCCTCAATCTTCCATTTATTATTCACTTTTCTGTGATTGATTACCTAAAACACTCCCTATAAATATTTACGTTTTTTCCAAAAATTATGTGTCTCTAATTTTCACCAATGTTCTTCTATTGGAGGTCATTAATTAGAGGTGATTTTTCATTTCCCTACAAATCTTATTAAGACTAAATTTTATTTACTATATTTTCATTGTCGGTTTTCCACAATGGTATTTACAATTTTCAACCTTTTATTTTCGAAAACTATTTAAAATTACGAGGAAGTAATTTATTGAAGAAGGGTAGAATGTAACATCCCATGTAAATAAAATATATTATATTTTCATATTTATTAATATTAGTGAATCAAATATTAATTTTACTTTAAATGGGATGTTATGTCAGATAGCATACTCTATACAGAATAATGGATTTCTCTGTAATCTTACGTTTTACACAATGTTGATTTATATAGAATAATAATAAAATGTTATTATTATTTTAAATGGTAGTTAATGACTACTTTTTGTATTAGTGGGAATGAATATAAATAACTAAAATATGATTATACATGTTTGTTAAATGTATTTACATTTATCTAATAAATTTCAGAGTCTTAAAAAATGAATCCGATTTTAAGCATGAAATACTCTAATATTCATTAAAAGGTATTTTTAACAAATTTCATGGGCATACCCTTTTTAATGTAGTTTTTTCACTTTTAGATATTCAACATGAAAAAATAAATTTCTTATTTAGAATTGTGACAATATAATTTACATTGGGTAAATGTTGCGTATTTTTATGATTTTGTTCAATTTTTAATGTATAGTGAAGAATAACACATTATAATTCAAAAATTCTTTTTAATCTAATATAATTATATAGTTAGATTTTTATTTTATTTATTTTTAATGTATAATTAGATTATATTTTTGTTATTTAATATAATTTAGGTCATCGTAAGTGATTTCACATTTAAATTGTACATAAAACCAATTCAATCTTTTGATAGTTTTTTTTAAAAAACCTACTTTTGGTTTTGACAATGGGAAATGATTGTAAACTAATTAATGAATCTAATATGTCATTTATTTTTTAAAATATACATAATTGTTTAATTTTTAAGATAACAATTATCTTATGGTGAATTTTTTGTATTTTTTTGAAAACCATAAATTTTCGATGAATACTAAAAAACACCGTCTTTTTGTTTAAAACTGACTTTTTATTTAAAGAATTAATTATATTAAAAAAATTAATTTTAATTTCAAAATAGATAAATAATAAAAATAATAGTCCAATGTAATTAATTGGAGTCATTTTCTAATAATAATAGAAGACTAATATTTTATTTAATTTTTTAACGCCTTTTACCCACCATGTAGGTAAATTTGAAAATTTGCATAAAATGTAATTTTATGAATTCTGTGAATTGAATTTCAAAAATATGAGAGGCATGGTTGACATAATTAAGTAAAAGGTGATTCAACGGGATTAAAATAATGTTTTTAAATAGTAACATTTTAAATGTATTTTCTAGAATTAAAAGTAAATAGGGTAATTAAAGGTAAAAATGATATTATAATTACCCTAACACGTGTCCTAGATATATTAGATAAGTTAATTTCTCCCAAAATCCTTTTTT
Organism: Viscum album; assembly: GCA_963277665.1. Classification (NCBI taxonomy): domain Eukaryota; kingdom Viridiplantae; phylum Streptophyta; class Magnoliopsida; order Santalales; family Viscaceae; genus Viscum; species Viscum album. The sequence goes on along the minus strand of OY728152.1, from coordinate 349,969,995 downwards.
GGAATAATATATGTCCTTTTACTCACATGTATTAGATTATTACATTTAATATTATTTTATTTAAAAAAGGGTTAAAAGTGTTAAAATAAAAATTCATAACTAAAATATTTTTAATATGAGGTAATATTTAAGATAAATTTGATTATAAATATTTATTGGAAATATAAATAAAATTTCTAGGAAATGGTATTTAATTTTCAATTTTTAGGCATTATATAATTAATTTTATTTATGACACAATGATTATGCAATAATTACCTTATTAATGAATGATTAAAATAATTGATATTATAAATATCCAAATAAATGAAAATATATAATTTTGATGCTTTAAAATAATTTCCTATGTTAATATGAAATTTAAGGGTTGATTCAATTAATTTTGGTCCATATAATAATGTTTTTATGATCTTCAAAAAAACAAAATACCAAATAATGTGACAATTTACATAAATGATTTTAAAAAAAATACTATGTTATTAAATTATATAATTGTGAAATAAATATAAGGTTTGGCCAAAGAACTATTATTATTATATATATGTCATAAAAAACCCCATGGGGTTTTCTTGGAATTTTATTGTACATTTATTAACCATGTAATATGAAAATACAAAATACATTGTAAAAGTTATACTAATAATATAAGAGTTAAATATAAAAGATAAGGTTAAAATGGAATCCTGTCCTTTTATAAAACATATTTATTGAGAGTATTTGGACCCATACAAACCTAAGTATCGAAATAAATTAATTTTGATCCATTATAAACCGAATATGAATTTTTAATAAAATAATAATTTAAGCTTTTCCTAAAGTGACCCTCACCTCTCTTAAAAAAGGGTACTTCAGCTTCTTTCAAAATCACACCTCCAAATAAATTTGAATCGGCCAATCCCTTCCTAAATATCCCCCCAAAATTCCTTACTTCAACCTAATGGAATTTTCTTGAGAATAAATCAATCTTATATAGCCATTTTGTTCTAATCAAAAGGAAAGTCCTGAAGAAGAGGTAATTATTTTATAACCTCATTCAATGTTCATTTCATCTTTCACATTCTCTTAATTTGTAATTTCATTAACAAAATAATAACTCCAATAACTTCTACATAATTTGATGTTATTATAAATATGGTACAGCCATATTCATTATTCTATCCATCCTGTGAATGATAAAGTCACATTGTGTGTGTATGTACGGCTTAACTTATCAACGTCGTGGTGTAATTTTTTATAAAAAAAATATGTCATTTTGATTGATATAATGATGAATAATATTTATATATATAATGAAAATAACATTATATTATTTCTATATAATTAATATTCCATCCAATTATACTCCTTTTAATCATTAATGAAATGATATCATCGATCATGTTTACGTACAGGTTACCGTCTCCACCACATGATGAGATTTATTTCCACGTTCACCATTCAACGATGATTAGAAAAATACATATTATTAATAAGTATGTAATATATGACATAATAATTCTACTGGATATATATATATATATACATACATTTATCACATCCACTTAATTACATTAAATATGATATGAAAATGTAAATTATGTTTATGCATATGTACGACCTACTATCTCTATAAATGATAGTTTCCATTAGATATATCTATCAATTATAAGTATTTAAATTCTGAATATATATGATATATAAATAATGTTTTATATTCTGGAAGTAATTAAATCCAGATACATGTGATGTGATCAAGAATAATAAGTTAAAAATCACATGATTAAGAATTCGATTATTACACAAAATGTTACATTAATATGGAAATAATTATTAAATATCTAGTATAAATTCATAAATAAATCATGTATGATATCATAAATATTAATGTGGTTCTGTTATAATTTAATAACATAGTATGATCATTATACAAGATGCCAAACATACCCTCGACTAACGGTATGTACTAGGTAAGGTTTATTTCCTCAATCTTGTTTTTATGTGAGATTGTTTACGGGTAAGATTTTAAAAATGATTTTAATGATATATTTATATGTGCATGACTATTTTGGAATGATAATTCTTTTTAAAATCTTCAATTTTATGTGGGAAAATTTTATTAAAAATAACTTTTAAATTACATCCATTATAAATATGGGACTTTTATATGACTTCACAAAAAAGTATATTTCTCTCAAAGAGTTTTACATTTCATTTTCATCTATGTGAACATCCATTATATTATATTATTCTAGATTTTGGTTGATTTACAAAAATACAATATTCCATATTGTATTGAATGATTTATGAAATGTTTGACTATGGATGTTTTATTTTTATACCCTTCATGGTTTTTGTATGATGTATTGATATTTAATATACTAGTTTTAATACGAATGCTTATGTTATGTTTCATGAATTTTGTAAGAGGAATGATTTATAACTAGTATGTGACTGGTGGAGCCTGTTATAGCCCCTCTATGCATCAGTAGATCTCAGGAGACCAATTAGTGTATTGGAAGAATGCCTTGACATAATTTTTATTAGTAATCTTGGAATGAGTCCTTAACTATGTGGTTATGATGTCCGGTGTTAGGCATTCAATCGTTATGAAAATAGTTATTAAATGTGATTATATGACTAGTGTAAAATGCATGTCCATGTTTATATTGTAATTTTTGATTTATTTTTTGCACATTATGTTCATGTTTATTTTTTAAAAGGTTGTTGTTTTTATTACACATATTTCCTTAAATGTGGATAGCTTCCACTATATTATTCACCCTTAATGAGAATTTGATTTCACCCCTTTATTATGATTCATTTTCCCAGGATTCCAAGAAGTTTATTATGATTGATATGAAGGATTAAGCTAAAGGAAATAAAGGAGTCATCAATGGATTATTTATGTTCTGTGTTATGTTAGAAATTGTAATATAAATTTCATTCATGTAATATATTTTACAATACTTCTAAACAGATTGGTTTTTTGGGACATGATTCTTTGTACTAATTCCAATTTATTATAATAATGCACTAGATCCAAGATTATTATGTTTATGCATTACATCGAATACCTTTAGAGTCTGAGGAGGGAGACCAGGTCTTCCAATGGGTTTCACCTAGACTAAGATTACCGAGATTTGCACCAGGTGGAAATCTCTCAATGGGGTTAATTAGGCCATTTCAGATACATTGGAGGATCGGATAGGTGGAGTAATGATTGGAAATACCTCTGTAGATGGAGAGGGTGAATGAAATCTACCATGTATCCTAGATGAGGAGATACGTGCATGAACTGTCTCACGTCATCGGCCACGGAGAGATGGACATTGATGATGGGGCGATGTTTATGGAGGTTCAATTATATATTTAGGATCAGATGGAGGAGATCCTTTGTGGGAATTCGATACCTCTGGTGTGCTTTTTCTTGCAGAACTAGAACCTCCCGGATAGAACATGGGAGTAGGATGCTCAAATTCGGGCTCAATACCCCCATTTTATTAGGCTATGTTGTGGATTTTGTTGATGAAAAAATCAATGGTAGGGATAATTTATATACCTCCTTCTTCCATGTAATTATTTTTTATTGGATGAAATTATTAGGAGTGTTCAAAAATTGATGGCATGTGATTTCGAGGCCCGGTGTATACAAAATAAATTTATGAACATTTTTTAAGATACTTTCACTAAACATGTGAGCATATTTTTCAAAAATTTGATCCCATGATCGGATTTAAAATATGAGGGAACCATTGAATCCTCAACATCAAAAATTAATTATGGGAGGATTACCCTTGACCATAGTGGGTCGAGAGAAGAAGCTGGTTTTTACATTTTTGTGGAGGATAAAGTAAAAAAAAATTATTTTATTTTTATGAAGAATATCCTCCAATATATAATATTAATTTTCTGTGGTGAAAACTACAAGAGTTAAGTCAGGAATCGAATGTAGGGGATTAAATACATGGTAATAGAAAGTGTGTAACCACTAATCCATTTGAATAATAGGATTAAATAATTCTATATTAATGAACGACCCCCTTTAATGGTAGAAAGATCCTCTTTTCACTGGATGGATTTTTTACGAAATCATTGGCCAATGATGAGATCTACAGAGGAGAAAATTAGAGGAACCCTTTGGTGAAGAACATATCTGCCATGATAGGTCAGATTATTTTCATTTAGCGGTGTCATTAGATTATTGATGTAGGAAAAAAGAACATCAACCCAACTTCAATCACGGATGTTCTCCAACAGATTTACAAGGTAGGAAATTCAACATGTTTAATTTAATGTATGGATCCTTCAAACTCTTCATCAAACTTCTATCATGTTAATGCAGAGGGCGCTAGACAAAAAAAACAGGGCATGATCCCTCCACTATCTCCATTAATTGTTCCTTCATTCCGGGCGATTCATTAGGATGAATGGAACCCAATTTTGATTGTCTAGATGGGACGGTGATGTTCCGGGATGTTCAACGATGCCATCAGAAAGAAAAACCAGCCAATAATGCTAACCCTGTGACCCGCAGAAGGGCATCGGCATGGCGGTACTAGTACTGCAAGGTAAAAAGGTAGCGGCCAGCACCGGCCGACCATGAGGGATGAGGTGGTGCACCCTCTCCACCAGAGGAATCGGCCGCAACTCATCTGCAGCGGCGGTCAGAGTAGGTGGTCGACACACCGGCGTTCCATGGAAGATGAGTGTTGTATAACTAGCACGCTGCCCGAGGAACTGATCTGTGGTAGACAATTGGAGATGGGCAGCACATCGTTCGGCCATGTGTGGCGGAGCGTCGCACCATTTCACACCGCTTTAGACAACGAGCAGTACGGTCCATCCGCGACCAGAGGTAGGAACATCTCCCATGAGTCTTGAATGCCACATTGTGGTGCCACATGGTGAAACGACTGAGGAGGAAACCGAATGGCCCTCGCAGACGTTCGGGAAAACTTGAGGAGTCACTCCCCTGGGTGGGGGTTATACCAGGCCCCACCACAGCGGATAGCTTCACCCATCCATGGGCGGTACCTGAGGTAGTCGGGACATGAGCCTAGTGGACCACACACCTAGCGGGACACTCCCCCTTGTAGGCCGAGCCATGTGCTCTCTGTGTCGGGCCTAACCACATCCCAGCCCACCCATGTCAGATCCATACCAGTTCAGGTCGACCTGAATCGGGTCTGGTAAGGGTCAGTCTGCCCGGGTCGGACAAGACCTTGGCCCAACCAGAGCAAGAATGATTTAACATGACATATCATCGAGAACCAGACTTAATTTTGAGGAACTCTTTATGACAATAGGATCCTAGGATCAAGATGTCTCATTTGGTATACTTTATATCTATTTTGGACATGGTTGGAGTACAACCGGGTTGGATCGAATGTGTATCCAACCGGGCCCTCTGAACTAAAATTCTTATAACTCATAGATCGGGTGTCTGATTGACGCAATGATTTTCACGTTAGAAACCTTACGTCATGGTGGTCCATTGGGTTACTCTTTTGTGGAGAATATTAGAAGTCGAGGTATTACCGATATCTCGATGGTAAGATTCTACAAAACTCAAGCACATAGGGTGAGATGAATCCAAATGAATTATTTAACATGAAGGAAAAACATCAATCCTATATTGGTCAGTATCTATCAATCATGTGGGGGTCAACATCTATCAGATCCTATGTTTGTCAGTGCTCAGTGATCCCATGTGGGTCAGAACACACTGATCCTGTGTGGGACAGATCCTATGTGGGTTAGCATGAATTTTTACTAATCAATATTCTTTGGGTTAGAAGCAATGCCTCTTAATCGAATAAGACGATATAGATTACAACTATCCATATGTACTTCTATACATAATTTATAACTGATTGTGAGATGTTTCTTTTACCTTTCTGGAGTTATCATCTTGATTTTACTTATGTGGTACTTCTATCATCATGGTTTTACATGTGTTGTACCTCTACCTTCATGGTGTTATCTTCGTGGTGTTACATGTGTGGTACATCTACTTTAGTAGTGTTGTCATTATGGTGTTACCTGTGTGGTACTTCTCTATTAGTGGTGTTGCCTATGTGGAACTTGTACCTTCATGGTGTTACCTTTGTGGTATTTGTCCCTCATGAATGATATGATTATGTCTTTATAACTAGGGTATATGTATCGGCATATACATAAATATAGTTGATGTATATCGCTTCGTTCTTTAGATGAAGGTCTGGCTTTGGGGTTTTTCCTTTGTGAACTCTAAGAGACCTACAGGTTCATAGGGTCCCTACAGTGTATCGTTATACTCACCCTTGCATGGTCTATGCACTAAGGGACCATGGACTGGATAGTTCTTGGAGGGGGAACTTTTACCGTGACATGACAAGAGACATATGATCGTGAGCTATACCTACCCTTCAGTTAGGATCCTCAGAGGAAGATTCCTAATCTATTTAATACATTTTATTTGTGATTGTACTTTTTCATATGTACTTGTACTTTTTAGTTCATCTTGTATTCCAGATCATTTAATTTCAGTACACATTTACTACATAAATTTACCTTAAGGTTTTTTCTTATTTCTTTCTTGGATTGTGTGTCTGTATAGTATAATAGGCAATGCATTGTCATTTTAGGGATACACCATTATAGTTCAAGTCGCCAGCCCCTGGCCTATGGATGGTGGGAATGGGGAGGTCATGTAATGAGACCCTTGGGAAAGGTCATGAAAATTTCAAACATTCATTGTTCATGATGGTGGAGATTTCATTTCATGTTTTACGTTTTAAAATAATGATCCCTTCAATTTTTTTGTAATAGCCAAAAAAGACGTGTTTTGAAAAATATATGGAGATTAATTTCAAAAAAATTAAAATTAAAATAAATAAATAAATTCAATAAAATTTATTTTGGAATGGGAAAAAATATTTTTGAAAACAATTTTAGATGATATGGATTTGGATGAAAAACAACTTTCAACTAATGAGATAAATAATACAATATTTTAATAAAAATATTTCCAAAACTATGCTAACTAACATAGAGTGTATATGGTAATATTACATGAAATATTTAATAAAAATGGACTATATCAAAATATAATGATTTTAATACAAAAATATCAAATAATTATTCGATGGTAGAGTTAAAAACAATTCTGAATAAGGATTATATTGTGAAATAAACCCTTACTACATTGGAGACATTTAAATCCATTGCACCATGAAATAAATAACTTAAAATTAAAATATAAATAATATTAAGATTATTATATTAATGTTATAAAATATTAATAGGGGTATTATATATACCACAAAAAGGAATAAGTTTTGAATATAGTGTAGATCTTGTGAATGTAAATTTGAGAAATGAATCCCTTTCCACTTGTTTGAATTACTTTGTATGTCTTTGAACCGAATACATAATAAATAGAGGCTTATTATACAAAACTTATATAAATATATAAATATATCGCATTCCATATATGATTCACTTATATATTTTATCATTTATTTAGAATTATTTATTTGTTAAATTCAGTTTTTTGAGTGACAATTACTTTTTTTTCATGTATATTTGGGTTTGGTAATATTTTCCATTAAAATTTATCATGATTAAATAATATAAATAATTTCATAAATTTTTTAATTGTAATATATATTCAAAAAAAATATTTATATATATATATATAAATGTTAGAGAGTTAAAATGGATTACACCATTCATAGAAATAGATGGTTGTACGAATGCATGAATGTTTTCTCTAGTATTCATGATGGAAGGAACAAAAGTCAAATAAATAATAATTATTGTATAAATAATAATTTTAATTATATATATATATAATTTATATAAATTAAATCCATCCATATTTTTATCATTATATAAATAAAATAGAAATGATTTCACATTACTACGTAGAGGAGGTAGTCCACACGTACGCATAAGCAACAATATTGATTTCAAATGGATTAGAAGGTAAGTAGTTAGAATTTATATTATATTTATAAAAGTATTTTTAGATTATAAATATAAGTTATATTCATTAACTTTTATCCTCACTACCTTCCATATAAATAGTAACCAAAAACATTTTACATCACTTCATGAGGCGGTAGTTCTCCGTACATATTGGGGACATATTGTATCACTCATAAAATGAAAAGTAAGTAGTCATATGGGATATGATAATTATATATTTATAAAAACATAATAAATATCTTAAAAATATTTAAATCCATCACTACATCAAGAATTGAATTTTAATTATCCAATACGAACTACATTGGTTCGCGAGGTGGTATTCAAGTGTACACATGATCAAAGGCTTCATTCTCATTGTGAAATAACTGGAGATGTATATATTTGATGACATAAACATAATAAAATCTCTATAAGTATGTGATATTTTTTTAAAATTTGTAATATTTGGAAAATAATATATTGAGATTTAAGAAGAAGTTTAATGAAAACACATGATTAAAAATGTTATATCTTCTTCGAGAAACCTCTTATGGTTTAACCTAATCTTTCATAGATTTGCATAATGATCTAAAAAAATTTATAGGTTTAGTGGAGGGATTTAAATAATATTTATGGGAATTTATTATCTAATATTATTGTATTTGTTAGTATGAATATGTGAGGGAAGTGGGTGGCCTTTTATGAGGGGGGAGATGACAAACATAGTATATTTTAAAAGAATCAATTACGCCTAAGTTTTAATCATGAAAAAAGCCTCCAATGAAATTTTTTCAATAATATAATGGATAAAGACTAAATATTTCTGGCTAATGGGTTTTGGAAATGTTGTTAGGTCTTGTTAACCATTTCCATTTTTGTTTATCCCCATGCTGAACACATTTTTTAACATAACTATTGTAATTAATTATTACTGTTTTCATTAGTCTTTTTGGTAAAAAATTAATTTAACCATATTATAAAATATTAATTATTATTTTACAAATACAGAATAAACTTTTCAAAATTCTACATATCTCACTAGAAAATTTCAACATAAAATTTAACATGCTGGTATAGGGGGAAAACGGGTTTTCCAAATGAAAACATTAAAATCATTAAAAATTTATTATATTATAATTCACTATAAAATTTATTAAAATTATATCAATTAGTTACATGTTAATTAAATTTATATAATTTTAATTTATATTAAATATAAAATATAATTTTTCTTCAAAATTAATTTAAAGTGTAATACATTTTTTAATTAAAATTAATTATATTTATCTATTCATCCTGAAATTAATATTTTTAAAAAATTCTCAATGATTTATAAAATGAATAATTAAAAAATTAATATTCATAAAAGGGTGTTTTGTTTTTAAAATAAATTTTATAAAAATTGTAAAAAATCTATGTTCATATTCTCTGTGTAATGGGAACCTACATATCGTATTTAAACAATACATTTGTTTTAAAAACATTTCTTTTTCTTTATAAATGGTTCATATTTTATTTGTAACCAATATTTTTCCATTGAATTCACTATATATATGTCTAAAACATATATTTTTAAAAAATTGTTCAATAAAATTCAAATACACTAGCTTAATTACTAGTTAATATTGGTAATGTGTAAAAAATAACATATTAATTGAATATAATTTTTCATATAAAACTATTGTTTCTTGTATAAAATTATATTGAATAAATTGAATTTATTTAAAAATAAATATATTTTAAATACACACGAAGTTATATTGTCTTATATGCTTAGTTTTTCATGTCATATATTATATCGAACAAGATTTTATTATTCAAAAATCATTTGGTGTTACATTCCTCCTTGCATAAAAATTAATTTTTTCCTCGAAATTTGATAATTATCTCGATAATCATGGATTTGACATTTGAAAATAACCTTATTGAAATTCCACATTATAAGTATCATTAATAAAACATTTTCAATATATGAGATGAAGGGAATTATGAATGTTTTTTGGGAATAGCACATACTAGGTTTTCAAAAAGGATAAAACAATAGAGAGAGATAGAGATCATTGAATTCAAGAAAGAGAAGGATAAAGAGAAAGTTAACAATCATGAAATCCATAAATATATTAGGGGAATGAATTTAATAGGATGACATTTTTATTTCAATATCCTTTTAAATATAATTATTGATTCTTCTATCATCTAGAATAATATCATAGGGAATATACATACTTGATATCTTTTAATTTTATAGAAAAAATGTAATCTTTTGTTTAAGATTTAATTTTCAACTTCATTTTATACCTTATGATTTTAAAATCAAATAATTTTTTTTATTGAATCACTAAATTAATCTATAATGAACATTCTATCCCGAAAAGAGTAGAAATTCATTCCATATTTATTATTATCTATACCTTAATAGTAACTCACCGTGATCAACTTAATCAATTAAATAATTTTTTATACACAAAATAATTAAAGTGGAAACAATATCATATTAACAGAATCATCACATAGGGTTGTGGTTAGTGCTTCAACCATATTTAAATTTAGTCATGGGATCAATACCCTTGGTTTTTTTAGAATTTATATGTTATCACCCAGTATACCAGCTTCCATTTTAATTGTCATTTGATTTATTACAAATAAGATGTCAAATACCAAATGGAATTGTAATACTATAGAATCCTTATTTTTTCCTGAATCTTATAATGAAAAAATTAAAATAAAACCAATTTTTAATAATATTTTTAGGAAAAAATATGCAACAACATTAATCATTCCACATTATCTATATTAGTAGATTTATATTTACTTTGAACTTAAGATTCTTAAAAGATATATTCCTTTTAGTCTTAAGGAAATCAGATGGAATATTTCCCCGTATCCTTATGGTTAAAGAAATTCCTTTTTTGGCCTTCTCCCATACCACTTAAATCCTTAGAATAATGGTGATTTTCTCCACACATGAAGAAAAAACTTCCTTTTAGGAATGTACCAAGGTTTTTTTGTCCATAAGTAACAGAAGTTGGAAAATCTTTATTTCCATTCTTGTGTTTATCCTCTTTTTTCCATATCATCCTATCCTTGTCTTTCTTTCTTCAAATATATAATACATGGATAATTCATTCTCAATATTATTTAAAAATTATTCTATGTAATAATGTAATAGAAATGGTTTGGAGACTAGATACCTTCAATAGATTTGCTTAATCCCATCAATATATAGTTTATCTAGCTTTGTGGATTATATATGTACTCAAAATTATTGATTTTTATCCTTTTAATGTTTTATTTTTTCTATATATAAAAAATTTATATTATTTTTGCCTTATACTCAAGAATTATTCTACCATGTTAACTCATTTTTAATGAGGAAAATAATTTTGCAAGAAGAGTTCCTTGAAATCGATTCATTCCATGTGTTTTATTTCTTATTTATCCTTCTTATTTTGAATCAATGGCCACCATTGATCTTGATCATATTGGTTAAGATTAACTTCAATAAAAAATTTCTCCCTTTCACTACTTCATCGAGAAATAAATATAAACCCTAAAGAACTTATCAATTTCCATATAAAAATGGATTTTAGTTACATTGAATAATGTAAGTTGAAAATTCAAGAACTGGTCTAACATTATTACATCGCATGGTGGATCAGAATGCTATTCCATATGGGATAAATTATTACTCATAACTCGAGAGAGCTTCCTCATTATGGATATAATTTTATCAATTCTAGTGGTAGGACCATCTTTATTAACCATCCCAATTGGGAAACCTATTTATGGATTACACAAAATGATATATTTCTCATTTCATCTATTAGTAACCATTTTAAATCCAATAATTAGACTAAATTATTTCCTAATGTTATGAAAATTTATTTAGATTCCCAAAACTAGTGAAATATTTAGAAAAAATTGAAAAACTTATACACATCTAATATCATAATAGTATAGATAGTTTCATTGAGGATATCATTATTTTCAAATCCATTTTAATAGTTTGTAATTTAAATTTTAATTATCCTAATAATATTCATTCGGTGTGTTTAAAATGTTGAAAATAAGTCATTTTGTTGTTCATGATGTGAGAATCAGGTCACGAAAAATGTGCCCATTCCATTGTTATTACACATAAGAAAAATTATTTCATAACCACATAAACATATAGTATCCATAAAGATATGTAATTTTATAAAAAATAACAAAATAAATTCCATTACAAAAAATTTCGACGATCATATATATATATTTTCAATATCTATCATAGGGTTATGTTACATAATATTATTTTCCTCAATCTAGTACCCATGTTTTCTACTAAAGTTGATTTTATACTAATAGTAGAGACATTTAACCAAGTATCGTAGATCTGGTGTCCATTATATTACATTGGAACTAAATACAATAAATCAAATAAAAAGGAATAAATCATTCAGTTTTTATGGAAAACTAGATATATACATGAATGTCACATTACATTTTAAAATAAAAACTACCCAAATACAGTTTCATTGATATCCCCTTTATTAACCATTGTGTAACCGCGCATATTAATCAATAAATTATTCATAATAACCTAGAGAAAAATAAATCCTAAGAAAGGGTTGATCCAAGATTATTAGTAAGGTTATGGATACAACAGAAGCTATGAATAAATAATGCATAGTCAAAGTGAAAAGGTAAATAATTGAAACTTGTATAATTTAATCAATATCTTGAGCATAATTTGGAATGAATAATTGGTGATCAAATATAACTATAAAAATAATAACATGAGAGTGAAACATAGCGATAGATATTCTAGATAATTGAATATTCTCATGTAATATCAATGAAAAAAATTCATAAATATGGAACGCATATTTCTTACATTATAAACATATGTTCAAGGTATTATTACAAAACTAATAACCATTAATTTATCATTCCATGTCATCTTTAAAAAATGGTTTAAGGCCTTAGCCAAATACCCATTCTAATTTTCCTCATGTGACCTTTCAATTCATCAAGGGGAAATGTAATTTCAGCCCCAAAAATCACATAACATTTCCAATTCAATCCACATAAGAAATGGATGAAACATAATCAACATAATAATTTCTAATGAAAATCTAACATATGATATTTTAATACGTACCGCAATTAATAAACATAATCATAAACAATGTCGAGTTATAGGGTGAATGGTACGAAAATTGTAAATCCAGAATCAAAGTATTCATAAATCCCAATATAAATAATAATTATGGTATCAATACAATAAATCCATAGTGCAACAAAAGTAAATTAATGGGTTGATAAAAATAATAAATATAATTAAAATCAAAATATCATCAATTTTTTTTAGGAAAACAATCCTGTCACTTAGGAAATATTTTTACAAATAATAGTTTAAAAATAAATTAAAAATATTTTGATTCAAAATAGTTTTAAAAACATGTAATTGTGATTTTAATCATTTTGTGGTCACGATAGAGGGAATTGTTTTCCTTTTCATACACATTATAAAAATTCATTACACTTTTTTTTAAATGGGAAAAGAGCCTTGTTTTATTAAAAAAAATAATGGTTCCTTTAAAAAACATAAATAGTCAAAATGTTTAAAAATTTCATTATTACTTTATATTTCTTAATAATATTTTTTTAGAAAACATTGATTTTGATGAAAAATGATGGTCAACTAAAGGGGGATTAATTTGAAAAAAATTTGAAATCAATTTCTCATTCAATTTAATTAAAAAAAGTGTATAAAATAGATCTTTTTCATGAAAATGATCATGATTATTCAAAGGAGAAAAAATATATTTATTTTATACTCTAAATGTTAAATAATTATCCAAGGTATGTATAAATAGAAATAATGAGGAATAATGATAAGATTCTGAAATAAACCCTCACATCCTTGGTAGCATTGGAATCATAAGACACATTAATGAAATAAAAACAACATAAAATATAAATTCCATATAGGAAATTATATTAATGATATAAAAACTCAAAAGGGGTATTATAAACCCTTTATAGATTAATAATATTTGAATATATTGTATGCCTCACCGAAGTTAAAGTGAGATTACAAACCCATACCCATTGTACAACATCCTTCATATGTGTTAGAAACTTTTATATAATAATTATAGGTTCATTAAAAGTATCATAAATTACCATAATAATATATCTCATAATATTTATGATTTAACTATATTCATTTATCACACTTTTATTATCAAATCTTTGATAATAAGATAGTTTTGAGTGATAGTTTATTTATTTTTCATGTTTGTTTTTATATGGTAATTAAGGTCCTTTTAATTTAATCATTGTCACATATTATTAAGAAATTTATCAATGATATAAATGTAATATATATTCCATAAATATTTATTTAGAGTAATATATAAATGTTAGAGGCATAAAATGACATACACCATAGATGGAGATATTATGTCATACATACTCATGAATGTTTTATACATTTTTCTCAATGGATGGATTGGAATGAAAATAAATTTTAATTTAAAATTAATAATAGTAATTATATATATTTAGAATTTATATTAATACAACCATATTTTCTCAATCCCAATAAAAAATTTAAATCCATTTCACATTACTATGTTGCGTCTATAGTCCAAATGAATACAAGGGGGATGTCAATTTTTTCCAATGTAAAGGAAGGTAACAAATTAGATTTGAAATTATATTTATATAAGAAATTATATACCATTAATTATACATAAATTCATTATATTTTAGAATTACTTAATTCTATGTTATGTGTATCTGAAAACTGAATTGCAACACTTCACAAGGTGGTAGTCTGTCATACACACAAGCTGACTTATCGAATCCCTCACGGATTAAAAATTAAGGAGTTATATGTGATATGATAATTATATAAGTATAATAATAAAATAAATATCATATAAATTCAATAAATCCATCATGACTTTCATCCTTGAATGTTGGTGATATAAAGTGAACTACATCGGCTCATAAGGCAGTAGTCCATAGTAAAAAACATCAATTGTTTCATTTTCCATTTGATGGAAGAGGAGATAAATATTGGTTATTACATTTAAATATCAAAATATAGTTATATATAATATATTTTTTTACAACATATGTCTGGGGACATGTATATGGGGTCCCTTTTTATGGTGATTCTATACTATTATATAGGATTCATGACTTGGTGAGTGAGCAATGGTGGTTCTGCGAATCAATAATTGACCAGTATATATACTTTTTTGTTCTAATATTTGTAAATTGATTTATTAATATACAATCTTTAGATGTGGACTTGATACAGTGGGTATGATCATATAAAGTTTACTTTCATTCTCTCCCTAAATATATAAACAATATTATTTTTTCTAGGAGGACATTGGGTAATGATATAAACATTACTATAATGTGTTAACTATGCTGTTTAGTCAATTTTTGTGATATATTATTTTTTCTATTTAATTTTATATGAATTTATCTATATCTACAAACATTTTTATTTCATTGTGGGATACTATTTGTTTTGACTTATATTTCATGATATATTTATTTATGGATAGTTTATCATATCTCTTATTCTTATTTGGTAAGATGGTAATTCCAAAAATCTATGTTACTTTCATAACATGGTTTCTTATAATCCACTTGGGGCATACTGGTGGTGGGACATGAGGGTTGTTATCTCTATTAAATTGGATCTTTCCTAATAGGGTTATATATTGAGATAGGGTGTCATGAATTTGTGGTATAAGTGTTTTTGGAAAATAGATACGATGGATTTTTGAGTTAGTAATAGTTGATATTTAAAGTTTTAGTATGGAAACAGTGCCAGTTGATCTTATTGTATGACATAGGCCAGGGAGACCGTGATGGAAATTGTATATTGTCCCCCACCACATATGATCTAGTGTATATGATCCGATCTTATTGAATGAAAATGTAAGGAAGACCAATTCCAATGGTAGATACATAGACCCATTAGAGGATCATGAATCATGTATAATTTTATTCATGAATGAATTAGGAAATTGGGGGAAATAAAAATAAATAAATTTGATGGACATATGATAAAATTTCATTCTATCCGGGTTAGTGTGTACTACAGTATTTTTAGGAATATATTCTATTAATTTTCAATGATTTGGTAAGGATGTTATATATTAATAGGGTTATATATTTCATCATTGTAGGATCAACCCAATTTAGGATGGTGAGGTATAGAAGATGGGGTTGTGTTCCTATCAGTGTTATAGTTTGTGGATTATGGGGGAAGTGAATCTAGAAATATATATAGAAAATGTTGGAGGAGAACGAAATATTTTTTTAAAATCGGACATCTTTTGAGTTGTGGTTATAATTATTTTTTACTCTGTTCTGATGAGTTTTGATTCATTATTGAAATATATAGCTTGGTGTCCATTATGAGGAGGATTTTTTGTGTCATGGCATTTAATAGTTCCATTTATATTTACCATCGTTAATGAAAATCCAAATTAAGTAGAATGTATTACTACTTCTTCAAAAGGGGAGCCTAGGTGTGATGGTTATTGGGATCTAGTTCAAGTACCATATTCACATTCCCCATATGTTTTTCCAAAAGAGGAGTCCAAGAAATTATGTTTAATTGAGGCTTTTCTCCAAAATAATCTGGTATGTAGATATTATATTTAATATTTTTACATTTCCTTGGATTTCCCATTTTGTTTCATGTCTAATGTGGACATGTTCACTACCAAACCTTGTCTCTAACCACTGACGACGGTCCATATCAAATTAGAGATTAGGGATCATTTCAACGATAGAATTAGTTTCCTCTATGATAGTTTTAGTACAAGGGAATATTATTTCTATTTCATCTACTGAGCAAAGATGGTGTTGGATGTGTTAAGCCTCATGATAATTCACATCTATGCGGGGATACTATAAATCATGGTCATAAAGTCGAACATCATAGAGGAATATGATTTGTTCATGGTTAGATTCATAAGTTGGAGGCAATGGTGCTAGACATTCTAGAGGTTGTTTTAGGAATTATTATTTTATAATCTAATTTTTTTGTGACTTTTCTAAAATATGAGACTTAATATTATATTCTCACAAGTTGGTTCATGTGTTTTTAAATTACGTTGAGAGACATTTATTTCCCCTAGTGTTATCTATTCCAGTTGGAGTTCAAAATACATTGTTTGATTTGTTCAAAATATATATAGTTTGGATGGCGATGCACTATCTAGTGGGATAGTTATTTTTTTTATAAATATTGAAAAATTATTTTATCCATGGAATGGATTTGTTTTATTCAATTCATGAAGTCATCGGCTGTTTTTAGAGGAAATATTCAGTTTTCGATGTAGAGGTCCATCAACTGACTTTTGTGACGATCATGGTCATCACATGTGTGGAAGGAATGTGGATCCATTTTTACCTTAGATGGAATGAATACTCGTGTAATTATTTGTGTGGGATGTTTTGAGGATTATTGATAAATTCTAGTATGTTTTCCCAAATTATTTTTTTCTAGTATCTCTACAAAAGGAAGTAGAGTATTAGAAAATGTTGTCAACCAGCGTGTCTCATATTTTTATGGATTCTTATTGAATAAAATCTATATATCTATGTCGGTTTATGGTGTACGTTGATTATCAAATGTATACGAGTTTCATATTAATAAGTGTGTCTCCATGGTGATCCCCAATACTACTTAAAATGGAAGACTATTGTCGGAGGTTATGCATCGATTATTGGAGGTCAAATATTTTTATAGTCACAAAATACTACCTTATTTGAAATATTTTTTATATGATAGATTAGTAGAGTGGGTCTAGATTATTTTTGATGTTGTACATGGAGTTTGGATATCATCAGTAGAGGGTGATGGGGTATAATATTCAAAAGACTCCCTTCATGTGGAGTTATAGGTAGTTTGAGTTCATGGTCATGTTGATCAGCTTCCGAAATGCACCATCTAGGTTCGTGGGGCTTATAGACCCTGGTAAAAGGGTTATTTAGTTACTGATTCATTTATATAGATGTCTAATGGATATGTTTTTTGGGATTCTTTGGTTGTTTGGATTGGTATGGATGAGTTTCTAGCATATTATCAAGATTTTGGAGAGTGTATTATCCATGAACGCCTTTATCAGACGACTTTGGAGTCATATTTGAATTTCCTATTGTAGGATTCTTAGTAGGGAGACATTTTGGAAGATGTAATGTGAAAACATTTTGTCCATTATTATGTTCTAGATTTGAGGTATAGTATGGTAATAAGAGAATGTTATTTTAGGAGAGTTTTTTCTTCCACAGGTAATGCACTAATGATTTATCCATGAGTTTTATATCTCAACCTTAGTAGTATATCCTAGAGTGAAAATGAGGTAACATGGTTTTAGGAAACATATATTGTGTACATGGATAAAAATACTGCAACTGTAGACATTAACAAATATTATTATGGGATTTTATGAATAATTTTTCTTCAAATGAAAACTATGGATTAATAAACCTAGTGTGTTTGGATGTCTTGGTACAGAATTAAAAAATATTAGACTAGAATAATGAATATTTTTAATAATCTCCATAAAAAGTTCTGACATATCATTTCATTCCTACAAAACCCAAGGATAACATGGGGAATGAATAGAAAAAAGTTATAAGTTAGAAAACACGATAATGGAATCAAAATGAAAAATATTCATAGGACGTAATTCAGAAAGCATAACAATATAACATAAAATGATTTGACTTGTGTAAAATATATATAGGAGTAACATATAAATATTGAATAATGTGATTTTTCATTTTATTAATGTGTCAAAAAAATATGATTACATAAACATAATTTAATTCTACATTCTGATAAGATATCTCATGGTGGACAGAGTCCCATAAGGTATTAGTTTTACACCCTAATATGATATGTAGTATCTCATGAGAATAAACCATTACCCAATTAGTATGATTTATTTATATGTCCACACATAATAACGTGAAAATTCATATGTTTTTTCATAAATAAATAATATATAAGGAATAATAAATAGGGTTACACCTAAAAATAAATGAGTTTGATAATCATATCATATTGAAAAAATAATGGTACTATCATAATGGTTTCAATCCAAAAAGGAAGTTAAATTATTATTGTATGTTTAAAATTAAATATAAAAATAGATCTTTAATAATGAAATCTAAATGATGTTAAAACATGAAAAATATTGGCATGGAATCTTTAAAATGGTTCCACTTAAGGAGTGTTTAGGTTAAAATATGAAGAGTATTTAAATAGTATAAAGGAATAATTATTTTTTTTAAAGACAAATAAGATAAAATTGTTATTCATGATATAATGAGTTATTGTATAAAAAATTTAATTATTAAAACAGATTATGATATGTAATTGAGAATGGGTTTTAAATATAGAAGTTCCCATTAATAGGGTTTTATTATCAAGAGTAATTAAGGAGGGAACACATTTAAAACATGAATTTTCCATAATTGAAAGATGAATTAGTCAAGTTGAATATATTTTTTGTGTATATATATATATAATATGTGATATGTATAAGAAGATATAAATTGAGTGAAATATAGGTAAAGTTTCACCCAATGGAAATATGGTGATTTGAAGCGATATACTACATTATGTATAAATGTGTTTTGAACATGAAAATAATGTCCAATATAATAGGAAATTATTAATTAAATACATAATTTATAACATTTTACATAAATAGGTTATTTATTAAAATTTAATAATGTTAATTAATTCCCATTTTTAAGAGTTATAAAAATCAATTTATTTATTTTTGGAGCCTTCATTTTGTGGTATCATGGTCGGTTCTCTTGTTTATAATTATGAATTTTATTTTACAAAGTGATTAATACTCTATAAGTGAAATTAAATGGAATTCATGCACCTCAGTTAGTACAAACGATCCCATATTTCAATTCAATTTCTGAAATTGGGATGGTTCCTTGATTAAACTTGTTATAATTATATGGTTAGTTTGTTAATGCGGTTTACCAACCCCCACACACTAGTTTCATTTTATTTAATATTATATCTAAATATTATTTTTTAACAATAAATAAGTCATTTTAAAATCATAATTAACTATACTAATATTCTAATGACATCTATTTTTTGGAGGTAATAGAATATCGAATTTCATTATCGAGAGAGGTAGTTAACCACCATAATTTTGATAATTATTTCGTTTCATTGAATGGAAGGAGACGATAAAAGGGGGACCAAAAGATATTAAATGTAAAATATAATAATTTAGTATATTCATGATACTATATTAATTTTTATTTAATCGATGAATGATGTTAAGATATTTAATAATATGAAATGAAATTAATAGTTGTAGTTTGATAATATTTTCTCTTTAATAAAACCACCTTGAATTACCTTATAATGAAGTAAAAAATTTTATTTTGGGAAGAACATATACACTTAGAATATGGGAGAGTGGGGAAGATATTCTATGGTTGAATTTTTGATATATTCAAGTCATAGAAGGTGTGGGGAGAAGGGTGGTGTAGAGTGGTATTTATAAGGGTATGAGAGGGTTTCTTGTATTAGAATATTAATTAGTTTAATATTTTGGATCAAGTATATCAATATAACTGATTAATTTAACTATTTATAGTAAATGGTGCTTATTATGTTTTAGTAACGGGCTCTTAATACATTCATGACTCAGAAAATAATGTGTTTGGATAATAATGTTAAATACTATAAATTTTAATATTTCTCTATTCTCCAAAAGATAAATAATTATGAAAATTCTCATAACATATGTCAAACCATTTTTATAAGTTTATATTTCAAAATTTTGATACATTTTATTTCATAAAAAATCTAAACCTGGGAATTTTTGTATAAAATAAAATCCCCATTTATTCAAAAAATAATAATTTTTTTAGATTCAAATTTATGGACCATTGAAAAATATTTTCAGTCCCATAAAATTATATTACTATATGATATTAAATTAAAAATATATATTTGATAATGAACATTATTTTAAAATATTATATAAATTATTAAATAGAAAATTAAAGAGTTATATTTTGAAAAACATCAACAAATAATTTTGAATTATTAAAAAAATTATTTACATGTATCATGATATAAATATATCATATTTTAATTTTATGATATTCATAAATATAATTTTACATTTCCATAAGTGAGGTTACTATTCTAACATTGATATTACTATTCCTCTTGGAATTATTACTATTCAATCATCTAGTAACTATTATAATAGCCATATTTATAACAGTAATATGGGTTCTTTACTTCATAAAAATTACTATATTTCCATTTATTATCCATTCACATCAATATTCATACATGTTTAAATTTTATTTCATCTTCAAAATGTATTATTGATAATTATCATTACGTTCTATTACTACATATTTGTTAGTGAGTGAGGTCTTTCTAGTTGATCGATGAGATCCAAATTACCATATTTATATTCTCTTAATTTTTATTATATTACCTATTGAAATATGTAGAATTTATTTTTGTTTATTTTTTGAATAATGTATCATTCATCATTTATGAGAATAATTGTTTTTTTGTTCTCTATGTGATGTGTTTTCTTTATACTACATTGGATAATTATAATAACAAAATTTTATTGATAAATTTTTTTTGTTGAAAATTATTAGTGGTAGAATTCCGGCTAAGGTTTCATGTTATTCAATAGGTGAATATAGAAAACAATGATCCAGTAGTCTTTCTATAGTCCTCAAGTGTTTTTGAGTGTAAAATTTATGATAATTCTATTGTCTTCTTCACTGAGTTTCCCTAGGTTTAGTGTTTTTGCGATACGATTTATGTTATAATTGAACTATTGATAATGTTAGGTTATTTATTGGAAATATGTGGGTTTATGTTCATGGATGTATTATCATCGTGGAATGTGGATGTTGTTGTTAGGCTTTGTAGAGTACTGATGACCATAATTTCTAATTGAGGTCCAAGTTTTACCTTATGGGTCTAAAGGGGATTGCAACTTAATTTGGGTGCCTAGTTGCGCCTTAATAGTAATATCGACCCTTAGGTGGAAGGGAATATGTGTTTAGATATACATATGATAGAGGATATTATTTCTTCTTTATTATTTTTCATTGTATGATAATGGGTATGTGAGAAACCTATAGTCAAGTTTTGATAACAAAAATCACTATCTCTCATAAATTAATGTGAATCTGTTTGAATAATTTTTTGGTAGTCATTTTGTTTTCTATTGTGCAATATATATTTTGGTGAAACAATGGTTATTGGTATTTATTTGTGTATTTCATGGATTAGAATATCCTATTTTTCATGGAGAGAATTATTTTTAGGAACGACCTTCATATCACTATTAATGATAATTGGTGGTTTCCCATTGAGTCTATGGTTATTGGACATGTGTTCATGAGATTCTCTACTAGATGGGGGAAGAAGATGATTCAATGTGAGGGTAATTTTCTCCTATATGTTTAGTCTTATTTGTGTTTTTTTGGTTGAGATTGATTAAAAAAATATTGGTTTTCACTACCACACCAGCTTGAATGAATCCATGACATCTTCGATGTGTCTAATCATCACTAAAATATTGATAATTACTCCCACATTTACAACTCGTGAGATTTTGACATCTAGGATGATGTGTTATTAATTTAAAGACAAGTATATATCCATGTTTCACACTAAAATTTTACACCTAGAAAATCGATTCCCTTAGTTCACTTGTTTTGGAGGCATGGTGGCCAAGAGGAGAGTAATTTGGATTGAGAGATGAAGATATGATTGACGTACGAGGAGCTTTATTTATAATTTCATTATTCAATTTTTTATTATTTTGTGCCTTTTTTAAATTTTTTATAAAACATTTTTTTTCAATTATGGTGTGATGTGTGATAAAGAATTTGGAATATTAAGAAGAAAAAACCCAATTCTTAATTAAGATGTGTTCTACTTTCACATGATTGAAAAGTAAGCAGGTATATCAGTTCTTCTGAAAGTGGATAATATCATGATGTGGGATAGGGAATTCCATAATTGTGTGCTCGATGCATAATAATGATTTGGTTGAGTATGTTACTAGAATGGGTCAATATTGATTAATAGACGGGTTTGCTAATGGTTGTGTTTAGAGAATATAACTTTTGGTTGGTACTAGATGATGATGTCATGGTCCTGATGAGTGGTGGTAGAACTGTTATGTGAGTTGTTTGGGGGTGTTTTGATTAGGGGTGTTTTTTGGAGGTAGAATTGTGGTGTGAAAAGATACCTGAGAGGTATCTTATGGTGTGGTTATTCATAGCACCCCTTTCTTTAGTGTTTGTTATTTATTATCAAGGATAATAACCATTCGAGAGGTATTTAATATAATGATTCGGCCCTTTTCATCCAGTTACATTGTATGTTCTAATGTTGGAGGTATTTTCAAAGAGGGTTGAGTAGGTTTTGTGGAGTTTGTAGTTGCAGGAGAACTACAGTATGTGATACAAATCTAGAAAGTGTAATTCAAGTTTTGAGTATGGGTTCCATGATATGTGTGGCTATAAATCTATCACTTGTGTTTGGATGAGATGTCTAGAATGATACACATTCAGCTCATGAAATCTATATTCAAATTTTTTCTTAAACTAAGGCCAAAGGTTCCTTGAATTTTGGTATAAATCCTAAAAATTGCTAATTAACAGCAAAAAATGGATTCACAACATGTAATCTATGCAACCTGCTTAATTCACTAAATGATTTTTAAATTTAACCCATGAAAATGGTTATTATGGCTTATATATAGTTTCCGTCTGAACATTTTTGTCTCTTTATAACTTATATTATCTTAAATCCAATAAAACCCTAGTATTTTTTCCAGATCGTTTATACCAACTTCCCATTGATTGATCCCATGGTTCTAGTGGTTTAGTTTTGGAGATCAGATGTAATTACCACCACCATTTTCTCCTTGTTTTTTTCATCTATGTATCCTCTATAGCATTCGGGTTTCATTTTAGGGAAAATATTAGTGGTATTTATATGATCCTTGGTTTGGTTCAGGTTGATGTAGTTTTTCTTATTGATATTTTGGTTTTCGGCCTCTTTCATCTTCACCCTATGGTTCATAGTGAGATCATAAAAGATTCACTATGGTAGGGTATCCTTATAAATACCTATTTATGAACTATGTTTGCGGAAGAAATAGTGGGGATCCTTTTTCAATATTGATATTGTGTTAATATATGATATGTATGATTTTATGAGAACACCGTGGTGATTCTAGGATTAGTTTTTTGACCTATATAAGTGTTTTTGGTTATATTTTGTACTGGTGCCTTAGTATATCATTTTAACATTTAAAAATGAGACCTTGTGTATTATCCTAATGACAATATGCGAATTCCAAACCTATCATTATAAACAATTGTCAAGATTCCATGAGAACATTGGAAATCGATATGAAAATTTTTATTTTGGGATGAAGGTACTATTGAGTCTCTTATATTTTATTTTCCATTAAGTATTTACTTTTGGACGAATTTATTTGATTATGTTGAAATTTTTTATGAATTTTGTGTTTATTTTAGTAATAATGTTTATTATATGTTGTATTTTATTGTAGGTTTATTATCTAATCATTTGATCCAATATTATTAGTGGTTAATGCCTCCATTTTTGAGTCTTTAATAGTATAAGTTATTATCTCCAAATAGAGGAAATTTCGAGGTAGGACTCGAGGGCCAAAATCTCCCTTCCATCAAAAGCAGCACAAGAGGGGTTTCATTAAAGGGTGGGAGTCAGGAATTAATGTAAAAATATAATATTTTACATTCCTTTGATCAAATTTTGAATTAAATAGAATAAACCACATAGAATCCCATGCTTTATGCAAACTGCGACATACTATAAAATAATTATTTACATGTGACCAATATAACCCAACATTTAAATTGGATGTATCAATACGAATTACCAAATTATGGAAAATATATATAATTTTCTTATATAATTCAATTTTATTGATAATACATAATAAATATATATTGAAATTTCAATAAAAATATTTTTCTATAAAAATATAATTCCATCAAATGTATTTTACTTCATTTTTCCATAAAAATTAAAATTCATTTCCACCATTCATTGAGATATCAATTTATCAAATGAAAATATCCTTTGAAATTAACTTGTCAATATTTTTATTATGATGAATTTTTTGGGTTTTAATCATTAATTTATATCATTAATTGTGAAAAAATTAGAATTTTAGAAAACATTGTATGTGTTCTAATTAAATCAATAAATTCAAAATACAAATTATTATTTTTTAAGTTATCATAAATTTACATATGTATCACATAATTAAAAATAATATAAATAAATATAGTGGAATCATCATTATAATTTATTTTTAATTAATTAAATAATAATTGATTATAATAATGGAATTTATATAATATTTATTAAATAAAATATTTTAATTTTAATTTTATCATTTTTATAAAGAATGTAATGAAGAAAAAATCAAGCTCTATACATAAAAGATACATTTATCTAAATACGGTTCTCATTGTGTTATTTGAACATATTGTAAAGTGAATTTCTCCATATTATAGTTCTTAAATCATTAATAATATATTATTTACATGTAATCATAATAATTAGAATAATATCTATATTTTAACATAATTTTTTGTCAAAATGAATTCTATAAACTATACAAAATAGATCACGGTTAAGGTCCTAACATGTTTAACTATGGTGTTAAACTAATACTTAATATTTTTGAATCCAAATAATATTTTCTAATAACTATTAGATGAATCTATATAGGCCTTATAATATCCTTGAAAAAAATAATTGTATATTTTTAGCCTCCTTCCAATGAAACTAACCTTATATTATTTAAATATATTATGTAATACCTTGTTTGTCTCCCATAACATATATAATAGAACCTACTCTCCAACATTATTACCAAATATTGAGAACATGTGAATGAAAAATTACATTAAAGAATCATTAATTAACTCATTCCCTTATGTTTATTGATTTTTATCTTAATATATGTCCATATAATGATGTCTTACATTGTAAGAAAAATTAGGTCATTCAAAGAAGTGGCAATTGTATTAACAATCTCTTTAAAATTGATTTTTTCCACTAAATACTATAAATAAATTTAACCATAACAAAATTATAAATTATTTATCATAAATATAATTAATTGTTATTTTTATTCTAGTAAAATCATTTTCCAATTTTTCATCCAATGCAATGCAATAACATTGCTTGTTCATATGAACTTCTTACCCTCTCCACATAGATGCGTAATTTTTTTCATCAGTAGATTTATTTTATGGTTATAAAGGCGAAACTAATGAATATGTATGATATTTATGATTTTATTATGATTTTATAAATATTTTATATCATTTTCTCATAACCAATCCTCTAATTAAAAAATTATACCATCACTCACGCATACATGGGGACTAAACCACTAAACAATGTGAGTCATTATTCATGTCTAATATGATGGATGATAATATATATAAATATATATATTTTATATGACTTTTAAAATTTCAAAGATGATATTAGATGTTCATATTCGTAGGCCAATACTTATAAACAAGATCATAAATGAAATATTAAACAATTAACATTCGAAAACAATGATTTTATAGAATAATTATTAAAAAAATGTTGTTTAAATATTATATGTATATAAAATTTGATATTATATGTATTGATATGGTTTGTTTATATAATTATAATAAATTTAAATTTATTATTTAAGATTCATAAATAACATATGAAGCATGTCAGACCTAAAGTTACAGTTTTTTTCATAATCATATATTTATTCATCATTTTTTATGTTTATGTTATAGTTGACTAAATTAAAAGTTATTAAAAAATTACACACCATGAATTTTATTATAATCTAGTTAGTACATATAAATTTCATTATTTCCATTCATTTTCCTCATTTTATGTACTCAAATTTCTGAATAAATTTTTCGGATTATAAATGACTTTTTTCTATTGGGTTAGTAATATATCCATTTCATATCTATATATTCTTCAAATATTATTCATGAATGATATAAATACTGAAAAATTAATTATTAAATAAAAATTTACACATGTTTTAATATTTATGAAACTCTTTCAATGAAATATTATTACCATTTTCTTAATGGTGAAATTTTATTGGTGGTGTGAATTGAATATTTTCATTAATGTTTTCACACAAATAGGTTTTCCATCCATCAGATCTATATTTTTCAATGGTTATTTCATTAAAAATTTTCTACTGTTCCTTTAAAATAATTTTTTTTCATTACATTTTTGACATTAAAATATTAAAATATAAGTTATCACGGTTTGAAAAGGGTATTTTCTTCACAGAACATCGAGTAATATTTTTTAAGTATTTTCATCTATGTGGCCATATTAATGGTTTATTGGAAATCAAAATTGGCCCCCAAATAAATGAGACAAGGATATTATTCCTAGAATACCTTAAGGGATTTATGTGTAGTTATTCTAGTGGTGATGTGGTTTGGTAAAGATACAATCATTCATGCATGGTGACTGTGATAGAATCTATGAAAGGCATGATAATGTGGTAATGATGATGGCATGTGGATAAACATAGCTCAGAATTAAAATTGTGCATGACCTTTTTTTATGTAATTTCTTTTATTCCCACTAGAACATTGGGCCACTCATTAAAATAAAATTTTTAGGATGGATGGGTTATCTATGGGTGTTATGACATTTTTTAGACTATGGGTGTCAGTGTGTTTATTTGTATTTTTACTATAATAAAATACCCATTATTATATACCGTTTCAAGAGAATTTGAGGAATCTTATTCCTTAATTGGGATATTATCCATTGTTATCATCTTTTATATTACTGTAGATGGATTCTAATCATGTTTCTCTATTTATTTAGTGGGGAAAATATTTAAATTTCATACCAATATTTTTTCAATATGAATGTTTATGCGTCATATATATTTAATTATTATTAATTAATTTTATAATATCAATATATTGGACATAGTATGTTATAGGTGGGGACCATTATATTCCCTCCATGAATTAGTAGGTATCATGAGAGAAACTATTTGGGGTATCAGGAATATGACGTACATAATTATGTGTGGTGTCTTGGGACATATAATTGTATATAAAAATATGATTTTCTATATTTTTCATTATGAAATTTTGAAAACAGTTATTATTATACATTTCATTATATATGTTTTTATTTCGTCAATGGATTCTGTCATCAATTTGTGAAATATATTATATGGAATATTTTATTATTTTTTAGTACGATATTAATCATTCATTGACTATCCTATGTAAGATTTTGTTTTATTTTTTCTCTTAATCATAATATGATCTCACATTTTATTATGTTTTGCAATCAATTAGACAACAATAAGGGATACATGATTGATATCATTGAATTTATAAAAGAAATAATAAATTTGTTACTATAATTGTTTTGTATTGTTTAATTTTTTTGGATGTTATGTGAGAATCAAGTCTCCATATACTCTCTATATAATACTAAATTATTTGATCAAATGATATATGATCACATTCATTTTGAATTAATTTTATAAAATAGACACTAGATCTTGATTACTAGATTCATGGTTGTATAGATAGAATCAAAGTAATATTAGTATAATCCATGGAAACTATATATTGGATTAAATATACATTTTAACATAACCATATAAGTGGGTGTGACTAGTTCATAGTTGATCGAGGGGGTAAAAACACATAATAGGGTGGATTGGGTTTTAATTCAATCATCACTAGTGAATGATGAGTGACCATAATACTGGAAACCTGGTTATACACTCTATGGTGTTATCATTTTTATAATTAAAATACTTTTTATAAACATTATGATGGAATAAAAAATATTTTATTCATATTAGTATATTCGTATTGAAATTAAACATGTTATTAAGATATTATCAATTCATAAATATTCATTTTATTTCATTTATAACAATATATTTGTAATTATAAACTATTATTAATAACGTTATGAGGAAATATAACATATTACATTATTTATAATATGTGTCAAAAAAGAATTATTGAAAAAAATTTCAACAATCATAATCATTGTATATATTTCAATGGTGATAAATTAATCTATGAAACTATTATAGATGATATGGTTATTACTCTACTAGGATAGATGCATAAAATTATGACCAACAACACTTCATGTTTGAAATAACATATTTCTTCAAAACATGATTCATTTATCAAATACTGATACTTGTTATTGAATCCTCCATCATTTAATTGAACCAATAATCCATTGATAGATGAACATTTATTTATTTCCCTTAAAAAATCGTTCTTTGACAAGTAATGAAAGGGAGATGGAAATTCTTGTAGTGTATTATTAAAATTAATATCATGATCTGTGTTGGTAATTGATTTAAAATACAATGGGGTAGGTGGAGATATAGATAATAAAATATATTAAATTTATGAAAAAAGTCAATGAAAAATACATTCATCATATGAAATTAGATGACATGGAAAAGATATTACTCAATACAAGATAGAAGGAAGAGTAATGTGTGGTAGAGTATGAAGAAAAAATAAATGAT
Source organism: Viscum album (assembly GCA_963277665.1). NCBI lineage: Eukaryota > Viridiplantae > Streptophyta > Magnoliopsida > Santalales > Viscaceae > Viscum > Viscum album. The sequence continues at coordinate 349,940,365 of OY728152.1, read as the reverse complement.
TAGATTCTGATTTTATGGACATTATATCTAATATAAAATTTAAAAATTAAATTTATTTAATCAGATTAATCGAATACTATAAAGTTTTATAGACATTCATATTTTTTCATTATGTAATGAATTAGTATCGTATTCTATTAGGATGGGGAACGAATTCTATATTCCATATATTTTTGAAGGAAATCAACAAAACAAAAAGAAAAATGAGCAGCATGAAAAAAATAATTCATCCAATGGAAAAGAAGGGAAGGGTGGAACATCCTACATGTAATAATTATGGAAGGAGACATGAATTTACATTCTTGAGGGGGATAAGATTTTCATTGAAGTGTTGAAAGAATTGTAATTAATTGCATGATAGAATGGGTAAGGAAGAATATGGTGATGATCAGAGGTTCAAATGTATGGGTTTTAGGCACTTCTCAAATGATTCCCCAAAGAATAAATGGAATTTTCCAAAAAAATTTATAATTGAGAACAACCAGCCTTATTCAATGACAATAGTTGAATTCAAAATCACATATGTGGTGATTGAAGGAAATTTAAAATTAAACATATACATTATTTGATTCCATATCAGCACACTCTTAAATTATTCACCGATAATGAATTATCCATTCACACACTGAGGATATAATTTTGATTAAAGACATGTTGTTTGAATACTTTTATAATGGGGATGAATTATTTCTAACTTATACACATTATTATTATACCAATGTTTTTCAATTATATAATTCTACATTTTTCCGTATTTTTTTTGGATTTTAGAAATATTATATGAATTATAAAATAATATATATTGAACTAGTGGTATTATAATTTAAATTAAAATTTATTTTATATAATATATTGGTATTATTACTATTACATTTGTATTTATGGAATCAATTATTCACAATAATGTTTATTAATATGGATTATTATAATAACTTCATCTAAGAATTTTTTAGGCATGTGAAATTACATTTAATCCCTTAAAGGATCATATGAACCTTTAATGGTTTATTTTTGTGCATTAGGAATAAAAAAATTGACCTATCTATTCTTCTGTATAATCATAAGTTTAAATTTATTACAATAATATTTTATATAGAAAAAAATCAATTAGAAACATAGAAGGAAACAAAAATTTATATTTTCTAATAAGTATGAATGATCAAGAAATGAAAAATAAATATATTATGTTTCTATGGAATGTATAAACAATTTACTAATATACACTTATAGAAAAAATCATAAGTTGAATTCATATAAATTTATTCATATTATATATTTATGAAGAAATAAGTTCTCTTTTCTTAACCTAAAAAATAAAATTCATGATAAAATGTTTCGAAATGTCCTCATGAGATCTAAAATAATGAAAAATAGGGGGATATAGTTTTTTAGGATATAATTTAGTACCCAAATATTTTATTTTCCATTAAATTAATATATCATCAAATTGCATGCAACAAACACATCCCCAATATTTATTTGAACTATAATAAAATATAAAAAAATTATTTAAATGTGATATTTATAATATAGAATTTAAATCGGTTGTGTGAATATATGTATCAAATTTATGATAATATATATGAAGGTTTTATATAATTAAATTTTGTTAATTAATGCATTAAAAATATGTACTCGATTTTTTTATCCATTTTATGCTTTAAAACATGTTATCTAAAAAAATAGTTTTATTGAATTTTCTAAAAGGATATTATAATTTATATCCACAGTTGATATAAATTTTATTACATATAATTAATATATTTTTTCAATTATCATGAATATTTTTTTGGGATGGTTGATTGAGATTTGTTTTGAAAATATTTATCTCTTAATGAATAGTGAAAAAATTCTTATTTTTATAAAACCTTTATTTCTTTTCATTAAACAAATTAATGAAAGCATCCAATTATTTCTATTAATAACACCATTATGTAACAAAATTTTGATTTAATTTGATATAATATAATTAATTACATTTTAATCATTGTTATAATTCATTTATAAATAAGTTCATTTTTGGGATTTAATCTAATTTCTCTAAAACCATTTTTTTGAGTAATGTGTACCTTATTAATATATTAAAAAATAAGAATTTATGTGTAATTTTTTTAAATTTATAAAATATTTATTCAAATAAATATTTTAATATTCATATAATAATTTTTAGAAGTCATGGAATGAATGATAATTTCATTTTATTCTTAAAATCATTTATCTAAAAATGGTGACCATTCCATTTCACATGATTATTTTAAAATGAATTTATTTCAGGTATAGATGTTGAGTCATGAAAAATTAAATTTATAATTACAGTCATCATTATTAATATAATTTAATATGTTTCAATTAATTATAGGTTACAATGAATAGTAAACGTATAAAAATTTTGATATCACAGTTAAGGTTATAGTGGGTTTAATGGGAGGGGGACTTCAGCATTTGGATATACATAATAATTAAACCTAAACTAGTATAATAATTATTAGTTAAATATATTTCTACCATGTCATACACTTCATGTGATTCCTTGTCGATTTTGTGCCAATTTCTCAAGGAATTGACCACATATTATTGAAACAATAAAAGTAATTGCTGGAGTGTACACCCCCCACCCCACTCACTTATTAATGGGTTCAACCTCTTATATTCTATTCACAAACATTGAGAAATCCATATTTTCCATGACATTATAAAAATACTTATTGCATTCCTTCCCTTAATTATTGAACTTATTTAATTCTTTTAAGACCATCCTTTGAATTATTAATGTGTATTCTCAAGGAGGTCTCTCAACGAAGAGGTAAACATATTTACTTACTCTTTTATGTTTATAACTTTTTATAATTACTATAAATTTATTATAAACCTCATAAAATAATAAATATAGTATTATAAATATTCTTTAATTTCATTATTATTTTTGTACAACCATTTTCCACGACTTTTATGTCCTAAAAAATGAAATCCTCCCACATATGTACGTATGACCTAGCATCTTCATATTGAATTGTAATTAATTTTTCAAAACCACATTATGGGGATGATTATAATGATGTAAATAATAAATATACATGTCCTTTATGACATAATTATTATTCTATAAATATATGATATAATTTACCTCTATACCCTTCCTCAAATTTAAAATTTATAACATCTCTCGTTCATACCTATAGGAAACCACCTCCACGAAGTGATGTTATTAATTTTTCTAATAAAAATATAATAGATGATTAAAAATATAATGAATATATATGATAATTATATGCTGATTAACATTATTGTGATAATTTATACATGATCAATATACATTGACTTGAACTACTAAACTGAAACATACATGAAAACTAAAAACTTACTACACAGGAAAACACATTTTAATAAATAATTAATAATTAATGGTTCATGAAATGTTATAAGTGGATTAAATTTTATATTATAAATATATATATAAGTCTTAGGTATTGAATCCTTAAATTTTTAATTTATTATGAAGGATTATATAATCACTTAGGAAGAATGTAAGACCTGAGGTAACCGATTATTTCACAATCTAATCCATGTTCAGGATTATTTAAGTTTATGTTTTCATTTGGGGAAATATATGATCATTATAAGTTAAACAAAAAATATATTTTCATCCTATATTTATTTCTATAAATTACATGATTCCCTTTCCTTTCCCTCTTTTTATGTACAGAAAATTATGATAGGTCATTTTTAAGAAAATTCTTCTTTATATATTAGATCGTGAATTTTTTTATCCAATATAAATATTTTCTTTAAAATGTTTTCCTGAATGTGTATTCAATATGTTATGAATAACTAAAGTAATTTTCTTCCATATTCAACTCTATATAAAATAATTTATAAATAATATTTTTTTATTTTTCTGAATGATGCACTTTAAACAAATGTATGAACAAAATATATATTTTAACATTTATCACAAAAAAATTCCCACCATCCCAAATATTAAATCACATGAATATTACATTAAAAGATCCCATTGTTAATATAAAATATTGTTTTTCTTAATTGGTTATAATTTTTTGGATTTTAATATATGTGATCTCAAAATGAAAATGTAATTTTTTCTAATGAACATTCCTTTGATATTTTTAATGTATTTCAATCTATGTCATGTTTTTCTGATTATTATAATGATTTTCTGGGGATATAATATATTTATACCATCATTTGTATTTATCTAGATAGATTATAATTAAATTTATATTTTTATTTATCAGGGAAAATAAAAATATTATTGGTGACTATTTTATCAATATGAATGATTATAATGATTTTTTATTAAATTTTTATTCAATACATTCATATAATGATTTCATTGAACTAAGTGTATAATAAGATACGATGTTAAATTCCCTCAGTGCATAGATGGGTTGCATGAGAAACTATTTTTTGTATTTTGAATTCACCATTCCTATTTATTAATGATGTCCTAGTAGACGGCCTTACCGATATGATTCTAAAGTCAAATATTATATATTTTTTATTACGAATGTAGTTATCTTTAAAAATGTTATAACTTTTTCTATTATATTTATGGATTTAGTCCCATTTTATAATATCTATATATGTGGTATTATACTATGGTTTATGTCAACCATATTAACCATGTTTAGTTCATCCAATAATAGCTTCTATTGTATGTTTTCCAATACGGTGGACTTGAACACACTCTATATGATGTTTTTCCTTTAAACAGGATTCCATGAAGATAACTATGAGTGATATCAACAATTCAATAGAATTAATATAATATAAAATAAAATAAGTTTTATGTTTCGTATAATTTTTATGATTTTTTTAACAATAATGTATGTCTATAGTATCACAAGACTACTAAAATTATTGATCCATTAGGATGCGATCCATTTATTATTTTTGGAATATATTAAACAGGAACTAGATATATGTTATTGGATTTGAGATGGTACAACCTAATCCCCAATGATACATTTTGAACATTATTAATTTTCTTTCTCAGGATTGACCATTGATATGTGATTATGATTTCATATTTTATGTTTTCAGCACAAGTTTATGGTTCAATGATCTTCTGATATCCTTTACATATTCGATGGTTCTATAAATATGATCATCCTCTTAATGGTATTAATTTTTTCATCCTTTCTATGATGTTATGATGTTATGATTTTGTTTATTACCATACTAGAATTTCAATCTCACGCTATTTATTATGTGTTCTCCACATCGTATCCTATATAGTTTTAAAATATCAGTTGGAGTTATGTAAAATTTATTTATTGTTATATAGTGATATTTTTTATGTATATGATGATATATTTATTTATCTAATATTTTAATGACATTATACCCCTACTTCCAAATTTATTTTAATAAAAAAGAAAAATTGTGAAATAATGTGTGTTAATGGATTGGTTTACTATAGGTAATATTATACGAAGTCTAGTTACACTTATATGGTGTCTCTAAGAATAACATATAGATCCTATTATTATGTAATTTAATAATTTCTCATATAATCATAATAAAACTCTTTTAAACTAATTTATTCTTATGTGAGTAGATATTAATCTCCTATTAAATTTATAAAGTTTTTATTAATTTATGTCATAACACATTGTCAAAACATTATTTTCTTGAAATAATCAATTAAATTATCTACACAACAAAGCTTAAAAACTCATCGTTACATCAATAAAAACATTAACTCCTAATCTATTGTAAATATAATATTTGTAAATGTCTGATTATAGTTATATAATTTGAAAAAAAATAACACCATCTGTGGAACTAATAAGAGAAATAACAACTACTATTATTCACTATTTATTATTATTAGGAATTTTTAGAGATTTATAGTTATCATAGAGAAAAGTACACAATGAAACCCCATAGACATGGTCATACCGATTATTATAAATTCATAGAAATTTTTCATTATAATAAATTCCCATGATCATTTAGGTTTATAGTTTTTCTTAATTCAGATAAAACATTATCTAGATAACCTATGTGGTTTTCAAGTAAAATAAAATTTTCGTGAAATATGTTAAAATTATTTACATATAAAATATACTAAATTACTGCCAATAAATATCAACATAATATAATCTCCAAGACAAATTATTGTTTTATTACCAAATCAAAATAAATTTGAAATCATGATTAAGGATTGGGAAAGAAAATAGGTAGGCAATATCCAAGAAAGGAGGCCTAAAATTTCAATCCCATGCATGAATAAATGAAAATAAAAATATAATTGTTTAAAAAGAGGCAAAATAACATATATATGTCAACCCCATAAACTTGTAAATTTTATTAAGTAAAAAACTCATTGACATGATTATGTTTACAAACACATTATGTCCACTAATGAGAATCTCATTAGATTTCAACGTAAAAAAATTAATGTGAGTGTTATATTTGACTCCATACATAATCATCAATACATATTTGGGACAATTAAAATTATACATTATTCATTCAAAAACAACCCATGCAATGAAAATGGGGTTGATAATATTGTTAAATTCAATTATATAATGAAAATATTCATTATTCTATCAATATTCAAGAAATGATAACCTCATGAAAAATAAATAAGTATCTATAGAAATTCATTAAAACTCAAGGTAAAAACTAATAATCAATATAATATATCCAATGGTATTAAAAAAATATAGGAAAAAGATATATGGTTATGTCGTTAATTTTTACACTCAATTGATATTTATATTTTACATTAACTCTATTCAATCACAGGAATCAGAAATAGTGTAATCCAAAACAAAATTAGATGAAAAAAATTATATTCATAAATTGAATATGATTTTTTAAGATAAATATTGTGATGGGTCTTTTATCATAAAAATATTCAGTGTTACCCATATATAAAATTATTTTTATGGAATCAATGTTTAGATGAATAATACTTTGATAAGAATAGTAAAACTTCCATTAAAATGTATGATAAATTTTTTGATTTTCCAGGAAATACCTTTCAAATAAAAATTTTCAGACATAAAAAATTTAGTTAATTTATAAAAATATAATACATGGGAAAGAAGATTCAAAATTTTTGGAAATTTCTTCTTCTAAAAATTCTTAAAAATATAGTTTTTTCATTTTCTATATGATAGTCTATACAGAAATAATCCTAGATTCATTATAAAAATCATTTTCTAAATGGTTGGAACAAAAATTATTGAGAGATATAAAAAAAATAATATTAATGAAATATGAAATATTATTGAATTTAAGAAGACAAAAATGTTTTATTGGGAAAATTTAGAGTCAAATTTTTTATATATTTCATGATACATATAAACATTTAATATTTTCAATCACCTTTATTAAATCCCCACATAATAAATTGTTAAACAAAATTTATATTTGGAAAGGGGTGATGATAGTAATGTGAATTGGATAAATTCATTTAAATTTGAGTTCTCAAAAGGATGGGAAAATTATTTTTATTGAAAAGAGATAAATTTAGGAGAATGATACTTTTAAAATAATGGGAGTTATTCTCACCAACATCAAAAATTTATTTCAAAATTTATTTAATCATATAATTTTTTACCAATGAAGTGAAGTAAATTCCTATTATTAGATGAGAAATTAATATTTTAAATATTAAATTGTAGTATAATTTTTTTTATAATCACATAACCGAGTAGATAATTTATGAATCATGGAGAATTAATTTGACATAGAGAATTTTTTAAAACACTATTAATATTTAAATGGAAACCCTTGAATGAGATAGAGCATGAAATTTAACTCATATTTCAATAAATTAATTAAATATAAAATTATTAAAATTAATATACATATCATATTTAATATTTAGAATATATATTAATAATAATAATATTTTACCTCAAGAGAATGATTTTGAGTGGAATAATACATTACATATTCAGAAGTAATATTATTTCAATAATTTGAATTACCGATTGTGAAATTTTCCAATTAAAAATTTATTAATGGTTATTTTTATGATATAATATAATAGAATGGAGTTACATTGTGTAAAATAGTATTAGACGAAAACATGAAAAAGTACATCAATGAAATGGAATTAGGATAACAAAGACATACAAGGAAAAAAATATTTAGGGTAAGAATAATATAATTTTGATGTTAAAATTAATATTTTTTAAAAACAAAAAAAGAAGAAGGAAATAAATAAAAATTATTCAATTGGAAGTATAAATTAAACTTGTAATAATATATTTCGACTAAAAATGTTTGTAACCAAATAGATGACAATTTTGAGTTTATACGTACCCTTGCATTGGTCCTTATTCACTCTGCACAAGAAAATAATTTCAAAAATAATTATATTATGTTTATTACATATAATGTTATTTAATTTATTCATCTATAATTCTTTTATTTGGAACCATTTATTATCATAATTTATTTATCTATTTTATTGTTTTAGCTCATGCATGTTATTTAAGGTGGCCAGATCAATTTCATCATAAATTTTTTTGTATGTTGATCATAGTTGAAGGTGTTATTGATTATCGTCATAGTCACTATATTATAGGAGGGTATTTAAATTGATTATTGTTTTATAAAAATATTTTAATAGTTATATAAGTTTTTATTAAATAATCATTGATTAGAAAAGATTCTATCATGCGTTCATGTTATGTTGTTAATTTTACTATGAGTGTTTGCTGTTAATATCTATTATTTAAAGTCTAATATTGTTTTTAAATAATAATATATTAATAAATATAATTCTTCTTAAGTTATGTAAATTTTTAAATTCATCCATGTTTGGTGGTGATGGAAAATGAAAAACATTTTCTCACAGTGGAGGAAGCAAACACATATGTACAATCAAAGATATTTTATTTATAATAGTTGAATGAGAAGAATAAAAAATATTATATACCTTAATATATCTAAATATAAATATACTAATATTTATATGGTCATTTTATTCTATGGACATGGATATATTAGAGAAAAATATTATCAATAACATGACTAGAATTTTGTAATACCCAGTTTGGGGCATTGTTCATTCTTATGAAAGTGTCCATGGAAATGATAGATAGGAAATAAAATATGTTTAGGAGTGGAAGTAGATAAATAAACGTACGTATAAGACTGTAAAATTGGTAGGTGAATCAAATAGATTTAGATTTTACGGGGAAACATTGAGAGGGGTTCAGTGGTTCCCATTTGTAAGCTAAGAAAAGGATATTTTTGTGAACATCCATTGTTGTTCAAAAATTGAATTACACTATTCATGTATTAAAGGATACAAAATTTTTAAATAATGATTTTTTGGGAGAAATAAATCTTATTAATCCTATAACACTCGGTTTCTAAAAATGTTTTAAAAAAATTTAATTTATTTTATTTTTTATTACGGTTTAACATTTTTTTTACTATGCTAACTTCTAATTTCCCATTTAATATATGATTCTCTAAAAATATAATATAAACACACTTATAAAATTGTATGGTTTAAAATATTAATTTATACACCTTTTATTCTAATTAATTTTATAAATAATTTTAAATATAATTTAATATTAAAAACATTTAATATATAGAAATAAACTGTACAAAAAAATGTCAACATTTTGTATACCTCATATTATATATATTTAATTGAAAATTTAATGGGGGATAATATATTATTTATGTGTGAATATCATATAATATTAATTATATTAAATATATCACTTTTAATTTTTGTATAAAAGTTTTACAACATTAATAACAGAGTTTGTTATAAATAAAACATTCACCATTAACATAGTAAATAAGACTTATCATACTAATCATACTTTTAATCCTAATAATTTTTTTGTAATATATTAATTTAAAATATCGATCTACAAAATGAAATAAAATGTATTATATATTTTACATTAATTTATGTAAACAAAATTTTAATAATAGCAAAAAAAATATTTTTTAAAGTAATGTATTAATTTTATTTTCAAAATGTTACATGATGTTTTTATAATTTCATCATTGTATAATTAAAATAAATTTATGATAAATTTATTTATTTTAGAATATTTCAATAACGTGTAATTCATTCTCTTTTATGACAATTTTCAAAAAACTGTGGGATTTTCAAAATCATTAATTTTTATCTATTGACCTAACTATCAACTATTTTAGAAAATGGCCTAGAAAATTAATTCAAAGAAAATATTTACATGTTTAAATTAAAATTGATCGTAAATTTTTTAACATCAAATTCTAAATTTATTAATTAGAGACTCGAAATGATAATATAATATAAAAAATAGTTTCACTAAAAATAACCATTTAACAAATTCATATGTATTTAATCATATATCATATTAATTTATAAAATAATTGAAATTTGAAATTTTAGTTTACAAATATAAATATTATATATTATAATAATATTATATATGTGATCAATTTTATTTATTAAGGTAAAATACAAAACCATTTTTAAATGGATCATTAAAATACATTTATTGAATATTAATCAATATAAAATAAATAAATATTTTTATTTTTATTTATTATTGTCTTTCTATATTCAAATAACAATATTTTGATGTAATTTTAATATATTAATTTTTTAGGTTTTTGGTTTGTTTAGTGTTGTGTGTGACATAATCTAGTAAAGATACTATTGCTTTAATGGTTCTAAAATCTACAGTCCCTACATTATACCTTGAAAAATAAATTCCATCCTCTAAATTTCAATTATTAGTAATAGATTAATTTATGTTAGATTATTACTAACATATTCATCATTGAAATATAACTTATAATATGATATATACCATACTCTCTTAGTATATATCACGTTACTTATATTTCTTCTAGAAATACATTTCATTCATACAATCATATATCATAATACATATCTAAAATAATAATATATTATCCATAATATACCTTTCAAAAAACCATTTGAGTCGATATGACTTTTAAAAATCACAAAATATAACATTTCTATAAATATAACTCCAATATTAAATCACTAGTACACAAATTCACACTTTCGTTAATAAAAATCATAATCCCAAAAATAATATTATATTCATTAAGAAATTCCATGAACCATTTTTTCATTAAATAAATATTAAATTTCAATGTTATTAATAATATATAACAAACTTTTCTCAAATTAAATTTACCCATCATTACCTTATCATCATGCATATATTTAACCAAATATTTTTTCATACCACTATCATGTGTATCTATAATTGTTTTCCAAAAAATAATAATATAATCAATATATCACTTTTTTCATTAGTTAATAAATTTTAATATATTTTTCAAAACAATTAATGAGAATTTAATAAAGATTATTAATTTGATTTTTCATATAATCATATAAAATTTAGGAATATACAAAAATATCATCAATAAAGATAACTGATGAATTAAAACATATAAGAGTACAATTACTTAATTACTTTTCACATATATACTATTGAACATTAAGTAAGGCTAAGAAACTATCATTTTCATTCATTACATGAATATACTAGGATTATGAACCATTTAAGTATGATCCCTTATTTAGTTATAAGGAATAGAGGCTTATAGATAAAAACCATTCTGAACATCATTTTTTTAAAATATTTAATTAAATACTAAAACCAATATGGTATTGAAACTATCTAAAATAAGAATTTGAAAATCATCAATAGAATATTCCTTCCCCAATGTAACCTTCATTTGCAAAAATATAATATTTTATATTCAACCATTGACTCTCTTTTTTCAATCCTTTGTTATCCATAGTCAGTTCCCTCATAGGATATCTAACACAATTGATAAAATTAGACTCAAATCCTTCATATTTTCTCAGTAATGTAAAATGCGAGTTTACCAAAGATTCATTCACTATAATAAATATGGATTTGATTATAAACCCATTATTTTTTAGGATTATTACCACATGGTGAATCCATTCTATAACCACATCCACATTCCTATATACAAATAGGAAAGTAATTTCTATGAGTTCAACAAAAATATATTTTTAAAAAGCATAATAATGTTATCCAATACATAGAATAATCGCATATATTTAGACATAGAGTTTTCAATAATTTTATTTTAACCAAATACATAAAATATCCAATATTAGTTTATCTAACCAAATGGGTTGTCAATATAATTGAATATATGATCTACCATAACATATTAACCCTTAAATTGTCATTAACTATAATCATAGCCTATAATCTTATCGATAACCTGATCTGATACCAATAGTGATACCCCATAGACTTGTCCATCTCAATTATATTATATTAAAAAAATTTACAATAAACTCCCATGACCCTTTTGGTCTACTGTTTTTATGAATTATGAAAAAGAAATATCCAATAAACCTAGTATCTTTTTCAACTAAAGGGAATAATTTATACTATATAATCAACTAATTAACCCACAATAAGTCATCAATAACTCCAACAAATTCTCCACAAAACAGGCTCTTCATGACCCATCATCCATATTATTTTTATTCATAACCAAGGAAAACGAGGACACTATAATGTGGTGATCCTATGTTTTTAATAAAGGTAAAAATAAAATATAATAATCAAATATAATAAGTGATAGATATATGATAATATGCATATAATAATTATATATATGAAATTTATACCCAATAAATAATGGATCATAAATAATTTAATAATGTACGTAATGACAACAGAGTGTGGAATATCATATAAAAGAGGCACGTAGATGTATTGTAATATATGATTAATGGAAAATAAACATATAAAGGTGTCATAATATGAAAAATAACAAGGGAATATGGAATAATTATAAGAATATATCAATCATGTCATAAATATAATTATTCCCATAGTTACTGTAACATGATCATTATGTAATTTTATGAAACTGAGAGTAAAATCATTTTTCCCTTCCTTATGTGAATAATCACATTTTTCAGGGCTTAAATATTTCTTGAGATATCAAAATTATCCAATGATTTGAGGGGTAATATAAGACCCTGAATATCATCATCCATGCATATGGGTCCCATAAAAATTCATACATTTAGTATATCAGAAAATGAACTATATAATGAAAATAGATGTCATATTCCTTTCTAATATAATAACATGATTAAAACAATAATAAATAAATCGATAATGAAAATATTATATACTAAAGAAAAATAAACTATTATCTAAATAAAATCAATAACATTCTAGTTAATCACCCTTCAATCTATATAACAGATTATATATAATTTCACCATATAGAAAAAGGGTAAATAGTTATGTTAATAATTTCCAAAATAAATTGATTTATGCCATCATGATTAACACCCTACAATCAAAGGATTCTTAAATTGGGTATTCATAGAGGAAAAAATCAACGAAATATTATAGTTATACCCTGAGAATGGTTTATAAAAACAGATAATATGATGTATCATTTATCTAAAAAAAATTATCACTGAACAATTGAAAAAAATATTGGAAATGATACAATTGGTAGATGTAGAACACTTTTTAATGAATGGAATATTTTTTCATTGAAATTCATTATAAAAAATAACCCTTCCCATGAAAAACATTCTAAATAAATCACATTGAATAATGAGAATATTTTTTACTTGATAAAACCAAGAATCCTTGTAATAGAGTTTCAAAATGATAGAAAATATATTTTTATGAATATGTTTTAATGATACATATTTATATTATTTTTAAAAATAATTTATATGTTACTATTTCACATCATTTTATTGAAATTTTATTTTCAAAATAGATGTAAAAAAGTATTTTGAGATATATTAAAATATTTATTTTTAATAAATTTCTAATCAAAAATTCATGAAAAATTAATAAATATTGTATAGAGAAAATGTCAAGTGGATGATAAGAAATATATCCTCAATATTTAAATCTATTTAATTTTTTCCATCATCTTTATTAAAAAATGCCATTAGGAGTAGGGAAATAATATTTCCATGTGAAAAGTGCTAATGAAAAGAAATGGTATCAATAAGACAAATCCATATTTGTGTTCCTAGAAATATAGGAAATCGTTTGTTTGAAAAAAAAATATGGACATAGTTGTGTAATTCATATTAAAAAGAATGAGATAAATTCTTAATAATTTCAACTATTTATTTGTGATGGGATTTCATAAGAGAATATGATACTTATTCAATGATGTAACGTTCCCTATGAAGGAGACAAATTTACACTAGAAAAATGAAATTTAATGATAATGGGGGGTCTTAGTGGATAATAACCATGTATGGGATTTCTGACCAAATAAAAAAATGAGTTGGGAAAAATGTTACGGCATGAGTAAAATTTAAATGGAACCCATTAAATATGAAAGGAGATAAAATTGAATTAATAATACCATGGTGGAAATATATTTCATCATATAATAAATCAAAAAGAAATATATAAACCATACAAATAAAATTATATACATAATTAAAATTCCATAGAAAGATTGAATTTTCAGATGAACTCTATCGTACAATATGTTTATTAACTATATTGAATGTATATGTAGGGCTGAATGAAAAATACTTTTTTAAATAACATGATTAATAGTTTTTTATGGAAAAAATTAATTGAATGTTTGTACACAATTTCAATTAATTATTGGTGAAAACATTCAAACATGTCTTAATAATATAAAATTGACACATCACACCCTTACATGTATCATAATCATTGAGGAAAAAAATCCTACGATAAAATTTTTATCAAGAAAAAATATAATATATCAAAAATTAAATATGAATGAGAATAAAAATTTTAATTTTTATAATTAATAAAATTTATAAAAATAGTTCCCGATAAAAAATATTCTTACAAAATAGAAGAAAATAAAATTCAGCAAAAACCCTTACATTTGTCCTAATATAATTTGTACATAAACCTGAATTTTAGAAAAAAAATTAATTTTAATTTATACCAAATTGGGAAATAAATTTAAATATATTTCATTATATGTAAAAAAATTATTATAATATGATATATATTTATTATATACTTTTTACTTATATTGTTTGTTTCTAGTGGTTCAGACAATTCCAATGTAACTCTATCAGAATGTTGAAAATGGATAGAGGAGTTTTATAATAAATTCAAAATATATATGATTATTGGTTTTTTCAATATAATTATATTTTCATAAAATGTAAATAGTTCTATAGGTTTTTTAAATGAACTCAAATTATCACTGTAACATTATATGTAGATATTTTATGGTTAATATTAATATGATAATTTATTGTCAATATATATTATTGAATTTATAATATTATCTTTCTCTAATAGTAATGTTTTCATAACTTTTAAAATTTAATAAATTTTTAAATTTATCGATATATGGTGTAAAATGAAATGAAATATGCTGTATTGTGGAGGAAGTAGTTCACACATACACTAGATAGATGAATTTTAATATTCATAGTGGGTAAAATAGGATAAAATATATGTGTTCCATTAATATATTAAAAATTTATTATAATTATTATTATGAGGTTATTATATTACAATCTATATGATAGGTTTGGAAAATAATTACCAAGAATAAATTTATAAGCATAATGTAAAACCAACATGTTAAAAATCATCTTTATCATGAATAAATTGTTAAAAATTGATGGAAAGGCTAACAAATGTTTACTGAGGGATTTCGGTCATCAATTAGACTTATATGACAGTAAAATTGGATATTGGTTCAAGAGATTTTATAAAGTAATTACTGACATTTAACCAAGGTACGTAATCCCCTTGTTGATGAAAATGGATCATTTGGGAATACAATTATTATTGTGCCATCCCAAACCTATTTTACCTATATGAAAGATAATATAGTTGGTCATATGGCCTCTTTATCTCCCCCCACCCTCACACCTATGGATTATGAATGATCATTTTATCCTATGTTGTGTCTATGGGGAGACAATTGTCATAGATTATAGTGTGAAACAGTGGTATAATAGATGAAAAAAAACAAAAATGGATAATAATAATCAATTATAATATTTTAATATATATAAATTCCTATATAATAAATTTCTTTACAATATATAATTTAAAATATATATAAAATGATTTCTATTTCTTGACAAAATATAATAAGAAGTGTTCATACATGGCTATAGGGAGACCTACAATACATTTGATCAAAAAAATAAAAGAATACCAAAACATTATCAAGTAGAATAACATGCCTATGATATGTCCTATTACCCAAGATCACATTCTGTAATCATAAAAACTATCCAACACTGGTCATTATCCATTGTCACAACATGTATCGATGTAATTTTTCAAGAACTAATCAGTGACTCAAACAGTGTGTGAGATATACTCACTAGGAAACCATTAATGTAATATATAAATAAAATATATTAGTATAAATGAAAAATTATTAAGGTTATATAATAATAAGATGAATAAAATGTGTTGGATAATAACCTTTGAGGACTCGGGCATCTCATGGGACAATCAGCTGACCATATCTTCTTCAGCCTATGTTTGAATAATCTGAAAAGGGGACCTTTAAATGGTCGGTATCTATGAATGTAACAATAGTTTCTAGGTATAACAAATAATAGTGTATGCCCCAATTTGTAACTAAGGAGTCCAAGATGACATAATATTAATGTGGGAACCAAAGTGATTCTACGTCATTATTAACCTTAAAAAGGCAAACTGGCACATAAAAAATTACTATACATCGTCGTTTTAGGTTCTTACTATACACCATGTGGCGCACAAAAGTAGTTACACTATAAAAGTGTCTAAAAATACATGGATAATTTATAATATAATCATTAGGAAAATAATGTTTAGTGACCAATGATATACTCTAATGTTTCGCATGTCCTGGGACATGAAGGTGAATCTAATGAAATTATAAATTCATTATAATATATGAATATGATGTGAATGAATCATCAATATTATGCTGAGTCATTCATTTACTAGTAAAAATAAGACAAAATTCCAAGGTGGGTAACTCCCTTGGCTTCCAGTTCAATGAATTGTGGTAGCGTACAATCAGTTTCAAGTCATCTTGTTAGAACTCCAAGAATGGATCTTGGTTGTCCATAAATTTAATAAGAATATTGTCCATACTAATAATAGGTGTAAAATGATTATAAATATTATATGCATGTGATATTAACATAAAATATTATTCATTTTATTTAATTCATTTCATTTCCATTTCAGTAAACAAAGATAATGGTCTATATCAGGTTCCATACCATATCAAATTTAATTTTAAATTAATTAGAGGAATGTATAATATAATTTTCCAATTTTAATACATGATTTCATCAATATATATTTATTGAATCCTTTTTTCATCACACAATAAAACACTAAAAATGGTGTTTTAGTCAATATTATCCATATAGGCATATTGTGTTATCAACAAAACTCATATGTGTTGGATGACATTGTGGTCGTTTTCCTAGGATGATAGCAAATGGTGGTCAATTAGTGATTTTAGGTTCTCGATTAGTTAAAATATTTTTAAGGAAAATTTGATTGGAGAAATATGTTGTGAAACCACCGTGCGATGGAATATGGTAAAATATAATCTATTATAAATTTACATAAAATCTACAGACCATCAATATTTTGGCCGCAGAGTTACACTCATCTAGTATTAGCCTCATATTTAGGATTAAATGATATGAATTAGAAAAAAAAAATTCCAAAATTTGTTATATTAACAGAAATAGATATATATCAAAATATCGAAATATATGCCATTAATGGAACATATAGAGTTTAATAGCTTACCAATATTCATATAAAGTGATGGATAGTGAGTGAAAGATATTCTGATTGACATATAGGGATCAATGCATAGCATTAAGAAGAGAAGATCACTTCAACTAAGGAGGATAAGTTGTGTGTAGATAGAAAAGTAAAAGTTGGATTATGGTTATAAATATATACAGTATGAAGGGTAATATTACCCATTTTAATGGAGGGTAGTATTTTCCATCATTTTTTAGCCGAACTGTGTGCCAAATATGTTGGTATTCATCCTAAGTATCTCTACTTGTATCTCTGAGGTGCATAGTTTTGAAAATTGTGAATAACCTATTTGGATTCCCTTTGAAGAATGTATGAGGTTTTTCACATGGCCATGCATTCCTTTACGTATGGATTATCAAATTGTTCACTTTTATATATCTGTCACCAGGTTATGTAATCATGGTATCAACTAACCACGTACCAACCATACACCTAATAATAATTCTCTAAAAAATAGTGCATTAGTCTTG
This sequence comes from Viscum album, assembly GCA_963277665.1. Lineage (NCBI taxonomy): Eukaryota > Viridiplantae > Streptophyta > Magnoliopsida > Santalales > Viscaceae > Viscum > Viscum album. Next base: position 349,922,058 of record OY728152.1, on the reverse strand, counting down.
TAACAAGACTTGGATGGTCTTGTTCCATTTCAGTAATCCATAAGCTACTTGCATTATATAAATAACGATTTATAAGACATTTAATTGGTCATTATTCACATAAAATACATGATTTACAACCACCCCAACATAATATAAATCATCCATGAGTTTCAATGTTGAGGGATTTAAGGAATCGTTTATGAATAAATCCAGCCAATGTGTAAGTATGGAATCCACCCATTCCCAAGGCCTTTAATATACATTCCCTTTCATCCATAGTACTTAGACTAAAGAAAATGCCCTACCATAACGAGCATTTGGGATATGATCAATGATATGAATAGTATACTACAAGATGAAGCATCAGCCTCTATGATGATATCTTTAGGATCAAAGGTATGAGATGATCTAGAGTGATAATAGAAAAGCTATGATATCTGAAATATGTTATTCATGTATTTTTATCAATGAGGTATTGAAAATTTATTTCCTAACCGACCTACCCTCTATAGAATTTTTAATTTTCTAACATGTTGAGGTGATATATTCCCATGTTTTTTAACCCATCTATGGTGCAACTTTTGTCAAACACTCATAAAAATAATCCCCCGACCTCAATCATAAATGTCCATTGATGGTGAATGGTATAAGAGTTCTTCCATGACTAATATGATTGTGTATGCATCAAAATAATCTCATCCTACACAAATATATCATAAACAAGATGAGGTCCCAGTAATGTTGCTTATCCTACCCGTATTTAGATAAGGGTTGAAAGGTGTTGCCTATAATATAAGGCCTCATAATGAGCCATCTGTATTGACTCCTAAAAGATATTACAATATGAAAACTCATCTATTGGTTTGTAATTTTCCAAATAACCTCAAAAATCATAAAAATTTTCTCTTTTAATTTACTCTAACACATGTATCATATTGGTGAGAGGGTGATGCGAAATATGCAGTAGTACCAATGAAAAAAATTCCCTCTATAGCCCCTACCCGATCTGAAATGTGAATCATGCATATATATATATATATATATGTTACAATACGACATGAAATTCTATAATCGTTTAAAATAACCTTAATATAAGTCCTTTGGTTTTTATCAAATAAAAAATTCACCATGATTTGTAAAAAGTGAGAAACCATAGTTCACATATCAAAGATCACTCATACTATATAACTACATCGAGGGGATGATGTTAAGATAGAAAAAATAATATTGGATGGATTCATCCCATGTCCACTATAGAATAAGAACGAGAAATAAAATAATTGATTAATGTCATTGATCCATATTAATGTATTAATAGGTGGAGCACCACGTAATAAATCACGTTATCTGCCTATTCATCCTTAGAAACCAACACTGGTGAAATAGTTCATGTAACATCAATGTAAGAAAAGTATGTAATTACCTTCTAGAATCATGATATTCTCTCATCAATTCATATCACAACTCTCATGGAACCTATATGCATCCATTATTATGTAATATTACATATCCATCAATGACCAAACCCAGTGGTGGGTGACCACCTAAAAAACTCTTCATTAAGACTAATCTACCAGGGTATTATTGTTGTCTCATATTCACTCTATCAAAAAAAATATTTCACCAACATATATATGGATATTCTATATGTGATACTCCAAACCTCCATGTTAGTAAAAAAATATCCTTGAATGCTGCTCACAACTAGCCTCATGAACTTCCTGTGTTTGATTCATTCGGTTTTGATAATAAGAAACTACATTAAACATTTTCAATGCCAATTAAAGATAAAAATAATAGGATATTAGTTATTCTAAAAACATTCAATATAAAATATACATGTACCTCATTATAGATATGTATTTAGGGATATTTTAGCATGTATACACAGAAATATGCTCTCCCATCATATAATGTCTCCAACAACAAAAGGAATTTATTACTTAAACTACCTCAAGGACATGTATAGGGTAATTCCACTCATGAGGCATCAACTATCTTGATAAATTTTCAATTATTCAATCATCCAACATCGGTATTGATCATGGATGGATACATAACAAATCAAAATAAATTGTATGTCTACTTCCTCAGTAATGCTGAATCCAGATCTATATGGAACATAATCTCCCTTCAAACACCAAAAGGGATATTTCACAGGATTCATTCCATAAAAACAACACACCATTTTTATTATATCATGTTTGAGGATCATCTAGGAATGATAAATTATGGATAAACTTTATGTTGTATCCATCTAGTGGAGTTATATCATGTTTGGAAAAAGTCATCGGATACTCCCAAGAAACTAATGCACTCACCTTATCTCAATCTATATATTTTCCTACCTCTATGATAAGGTAGAACAATCAGTGAACTATTTCATTATAAAATCATAATTAGGTTATCTTAGAATACAGTTGGTGCTCTCTCAGTATAGTCAATATGATTCCATTAGGTCTCTAATTTTCATGTTGTGTTTGCGAATATAAAAATATTTCATCCAAAATGATTATCAGAAATGATATTAAGTACATGTTGAAAACCGGATTCATTGTATCCATAAATTCAATGGTATGATTTATGAGACCAAATGGTATAACTAGATACTTATAAAGGACATTTCTATTTAAAAACATGGTAGGACGTATGTGTGAGGGCATAAATCATTCGTGTTTATAACAAGACATCAAATCGGTCATTGGAAAAACTAAATCCCTTCATATCTAGTCAAATAGGTCATTAATTTGATGCATGAGATTCTAGTTATTTTGTATGAGTTTATTTGGAATCCGATAATACACACAAATCAGGAGTGTCTCATCTTCCTTCATACTTAAAAGTACATGTGAAACCCAAGGAGAATTATGGGGGAGCATAAAATATTTACCTTCTATGTACACAAACGTCATATTGAGTTCGTGATTAATGGTAGGTTCCATCAATTATGGTGGGAATGATACCATTGATACACTATGATCCAGATCAATAGTAAAAATTAGCACAATTTTATGATGTAGTCTTTAAAAAAATAATAGAAGACATCCCCAAATCACTCTATATTAAGATGGGAAATTTCAGGAACTTTTCTCTGATAAACAAGAATGAGAATAGAAATCTGGGTGGTCACACCACCCAGGCCATGATGCTCAGGCCCCACTTGACCCTCCTAGAAATTACATTCACCCATATAAATGGAGATACCACCCTCAGGTGATGATAATGACACTTAATGATAATAACAGTGAAAATGTGAATGATAAGGAACCAACCATTCTAACATGATGATGATATCAAACCCCACCATTCCAAGGATGAATATGTCTCATATAAATCATTTTCCTCCAATGTCAGGGGTTAATTAAATGAATTGGAATACATTTTTTTGATGTACTCTCTACAAATTATCAAATGTTATTACAACACAAATTTATTGAATTTCAATCCCAATTATTTTCATGATTTTAAAGAAGAAAAATTAATGTGAGGGACCAATATAAAAAATTATATATATAAATTTAGAGGTTAAAAAATCATTCCTCATAATATATATGGATCAAAATCACACTCCACATGCATAGGGTGTACAACAGATATTTTGTCTTGATACATTTCCCTGAGTTGAAACCTTACTAAACAATGTAGTTTCACTCATCTAGTGTTACATATATGTATTCTTTCATCCTCAACCACATTCACCTAATCATATTGTATGCAAAGTGGTAGCCCATATTTTGGCATGGCAAGAAGAAATATAACCTTCTATATAAGGAAGATTTTTTGAAGATCATTTTAACCAAAGAACAGATTGAATTGTATGGAAAAACATCCTATGACACCTCATTCTATTGCAGGCATGACACTCAATTGGGTCTCAGTAACACTAAGGTTTTACATTACTTGTTCATCCACATTGATGGAATATAATATGACTGCCCATGAAAATAGTCACGCTACCCCTAGTCTATTGAGGACCCACTAAACGATGTTTCTATCGAATGTATAAACTAATTCCATGCTTCGGTGCTGCACCAGTGTGCCATATAATGTCATATTTCTTCAAATTGAGCAAATTGATCATTGATTTATTTTTTTCCTGAAACATTCATCAAATATAAATCATGTACTTGATACTATATAGAATAATAGATCCCATTCTCAAAGCATCTTAATGTCAAAAAATTATCCCTTTTGTAGAATGGTGAATTTTTATTTTAATTTTAATAAAAAAATTTAATAATCCATAACTGTCAGAGATCGTTACTCAAGGTGAGTGAATTTTCAATCACATTAATCCCTCAGTGTCTCTAGAAATAATTGTCTGATAATGTCACAATGAAATATCTCTACACTATATCCTAAGTATATTCTGCCTCAACTATAATATCACACCAATTTGGGGAAGATCCATGATTAATAGAAGGGGAAATATTATCCCAACACTATATAGGATGATCCAAATTTTTACAATATATAACATGGACATTAACCATGCCTCATTATCATGGTGCCCACCATGCCCCTTAATATTATGTGGGATCTACTAATGAAATTCTCAAGAAATCATTTTCATATTAGGAGTATGTTTTGGGGGATCTTGGTATAGTCTTCATAAGACAAAAGGAAACCTATAAAAACTTTTTGTCAGTGTCCAAGTCATATATAATTGGTTGGGATGTATTTGGAACTGTTGATAAGTTTTGTCCTCGTATCATAGGATCATTATTGTCTCCACCTTCCTAGTTCTCAACTTAAGGCCGTTATGGGGGGGGTATATCTTAAATTTATAATCACAAAACTCAAAACATGATAATAAATGAATGTATGTTTTCATGGTAAAGGATAAACAGAAGGTCTCGCTACACAATAGATACATACCCAAACACCCAAGATCTATGTTTAGGGTATTGGGTAAGATCATTGTATTAATTATTAGGGTCATGTTATATGATGTGTATATTAAACGTGATTGAGAAATATTCTCAGTAAGGATTAATTGGGATCCTTATTTAACAAAAAACAATACTATTTCAATTTAGAACTCAAAATTTCATTGGAATATCAATGGGAATATATATATATAAACCAGGGTCTGCATAGATTCATATTTCATTCTAATGTAATAAATACATAGTCATTATAAGTAATAAATAATACTACAATCAAATGTAACTATGATTTTATGTTGGTTCAATTAAATGAATCTACATTAAAAATTTTATAGATGCACAAATAGTGTTTAAATTTAAATTTACATCCTTGTAATTATAACCAACAAATATTCAATCACATTTAACCTAATGTTCATGACTCAAACACAATATAATTTCCAATTAAGGTGAAACCATATATCTATACGGGAAAAACCATTTACATTGAAGAAAATATTTTAATCAATCAAATTATTTTATCCAAATGAGAAACATTAAAAAATTATCAACTATAACTATCAAGGCACTCAAAACAGGAATCTAAAAATATAAGAAATAATTAAGCATAGAATGGCCTAATGCACGAATTATCAATACTCATGTTCCAATGGTGATTCATGAGACACTTCCTCCTTTCAATATCAAAACAAGGGTAAACATGAACACCATAATATTATCAAAGTCAATAATTATGGTGTATCATAAAATAGTGAAATAAATACAAATGTAACATGCCCAATCAAAAACATCAAATACAATCACCTAAACTGAGTCTTTTTCTCCATATATATTTATACTACTCTGATGAACTGACATATTATAAAACAACAAGATTCCCTAATATCCTATATTACTTCCCAAAATGTAATAAACAAATAGAATACTTTTACATCCCTTTTGGCATCTCTGATTTTTATCATTCATAAGTAAATAAACATGATTGGCCATACGACCTCAAGGGAACCTCCCCATATAAAAGTGGATGATGAAAAACAGAGAGGATCTAGGTGTTCCCATAGGGATACTTTGACCTCTTGTTAGAGTGCATCCCAGTATTATAATAGATGAAAAAAATGAAATGGATAAAAATGGTCAAATATTATAATAGAAGACATAAAATCTAGATGTTATAAAAAGTCTAACAAATTAATAATAATAGTGAAAAAATTCATTTTAATGTCACGATTCATTAAAAAATAAATGGGAATACATGGAAACATGGTATCATATTATAAATGTACATAAAAAGGAAAAATGAAAAACAATATCTAATATCATCTTGACCCTATTCGTGTTCATCTATTTCAAACCCCCGCGTTGTGAGAAAATAAAACATCTAAGACTGGGATCTCTCCCTTGCCCCCACCTACATCAATAAAATCTATCTTGGTACCAGTTGGTATCTCGTATAAGGTTTCTGATATACTCTTTATCCCACCACCCATGGAGTCTATAAAAATCCATTATGTGAGTATAAATGTAATAGTTTGAATGTAAACAAATAACTAGAGGAATAAAATGTGAAGAATATGAATGATGTCGATCTTAGGATCTTCATGGGACATTCATCCGACCATACCTACATCATAATAAGCTAAAATAATATGAATAAGGGACATATAAATTGTCATATTTTAATAATATTTCCCTGGTGACCTAGTAGAAGCAATAATAATGTTGCAACCAATGTGAGATCAAGGTCTATAATAATACATAATTGTAAAGTGGGTCTTAAGGGGAAAACTCGACCACCTTGAACAATGATGGTTGATTCATATCATAATGAATATATGGTTAGTATAGTAATAGGTTCTACATGTAATCCAATGGGGAAACATGAGTAATTATACTATGAAACTATATAACTATGTCTACATTGCAAGACCACATCAAATATAACGTTATCCATGACTATATCTTGATAATAGATGACAATGAATCATGTTTCAAAGGATATTAAGGTGAATCCATGGATACAATTAAAGGTATTATAATTTCTATATCAGATGAAAATCAATCATTGGTTCCACACTAAGGAATTAATGTAATATTATGTTAATGACTGATTTCAATGGTGGGTATCTCTATTTTAAACTAAATTAATGAATCAGGGTGGTGTAATCTATGTTCTCATAGCTCTCCCTCTGGAATCTAAGGCTGGATCAAGTCTAACCGCAAAATTAATAAGAAAATGGTCAATAATAATAATATGAAACTTACATTTATAAATATTCAAAATCCATGTGATAACCATGCATGTTCATTTAATTCATTTAATTTAATCCATTTCCTTTTCATTCAAAAATTGAAAAATATCATTATGTGGTTCCATATCATATTAAATTTCCTTTACAACAAACAAGATCTATGTAAAACCTATTTTCCCAACTATAAAACTTCAGTTCATCTTTATAAATTTGTTCAATACATTTTAGATGTCATACAAAACACACTAAAGACTATTTTTTGATAGTATTCATATGGTCATATTGGAATTTACATGAAACATCCATGGGGTGGATCACATTGAGGTCATTTACATTTGATGGTGAAAAAACGGTTCCTTCTGGTGTTTATATTTTCCATGAAAGATAAAAAATTAAGACATATAAATTTTAGGAGATGTTCATGGTCAAAGAAGTGTGCTAAAAAACATCAAATCTAATTTATGATACCATAATGAAAATATATAGAATTCCTAATTTATGGTAGTATAAGAACACTCATCCAGTATCATCCTTAGATTTAGGTCGAATCATGAAAAAATGTAAAAATTTACCAGGTCCCTTAATATATGGAATAATATAATATATTGAAATAGACTCAAATATATGGAGAAAAATCCTGAAATAAAGGTAACTGATTAAATCTATTATCACTTTTCTTCTAAAATGATATAAAGTGAGAGAAACTGATCCCAATTATAGGAGAGGGAACAATTCCTATTGAAAGGTAGATGATAAAACCTCAAAAAAGGAAGAGGATATGATCATGGAGTGAAAAGGAAAATAGGTGTGATAGTTGTAAATACTTAAGGGAAAAAATATTAATTTTACCCATTTTAAATGGGGGTTGTTGTTTGGAGACATTGTTTTGCCTAATCAGACGCCAGAAGTGCACGTATAATACCAAAGTGGCACTACTAAGGTTGACTAAGGGAACAGTTTTTTCAATTTTGTGTATCTCATGTGGATCCCCTATATAACATTTCTAGTTTTATTCATATACATTTGGACCCCATGTATGGTTTTCCAAACTATGCCCCATTTTACATGGGTTGCACGATTAAGTCTCACAGTTTCCAGTAACTGTGCACATACCCTGTGCCACATACAGATTGTCTAAAAACTAATGATCCAGGATTCAAGTAATCCCCATATTCTCTTCATCCCTTACATAAACCATTAACCACTCCTATTAGTAGAATATTTGATATTTATAGAAATAATGAAATAGTTCATACCTCCAGATAAAATATAGTGTCTTACATTTATTCAATAATTAAATCACACTATTCATGGAAAAATGGTTTTAAAATTGAAAAATAGTAGAGTGTAAGGGTTAAATAATTCATTTAACCAATCATTTTCATATATGTTTTAAGCATGATTGAATTAATTTATTATTGATTTTTTTAATTTTATACTTTTTTTACTATGGTATCATGATTTATCCCCTGATATTTAGGATTTACATAAAATTGAAAACAACCCATATTAACAAATTGGGTGTGTATATTGTCAGTTGGGTCCCTGTATATTATAATTCAATTTCTAAATATTATATAACTAACAATTTATTTAAAAAATTTAATATATATATACTATTTTTTAAGACATATTATTTTCACCATTATGTAATAATAGAATTTTATACAATTTATAATCAATTAACTGAGTGATAATAATATCTGAAATGTGTGAAAAAAATTATTTTAATTTCATTATCTAAAATATATAAATTTAATTTATTCATTAAAATTACATAACAGTAAAATCATTAATTATTGAAAATAAAAATTTCATCGTTATCATTATCATTAGTAATATTATTATTAATAAAACATTTCTTCCAAAATATTATATTTCAATTATTACATAATATAATAATAATGATCTAAAATATGAATTATGTTTTTTATATTTAGTGTCAATAAGTGATTATAACTAGCTTTTAATATTAACAATGAAAAATAAATGTTTTAAATAAAATATTTCTTATGTCTTCAAAATGATAAAATTGTTTTTATGTATTCAATAATATTAATTAAAATTATTTATGTAATATAATTTTATAAAAAACTATTGATACTTTTAATCAACACAGGTATTATTATAATTTCATTAAATGGATGGTATCATCAAAATTTGTAATTCTAACTGTCCACATTAGAATATATTATTCATGAAAAATATTAAAAGACAAACCTAAGATAAATGTTTTATCGTTAATCCAGAAATGAACATGGTATTGTTAAAAAAATTCTAAATTGAAAATTGATCATTTATATTAGATCCCAATATATAATGAACAACTATATTTATAAAAAAACTCTTTTTACACATCATGCGTCTTTAATGTTATTTCATATAATTTTATAAATATTTTCTTGATGAAATATTATTCTATTAATATATATATTGGGTATTATAATATAAATTTAACTGTGATCAATAAAATTAATATAGGTAAAATACAAAACATTATTTATAAATGATTTCTCCAGAGGCACCATTTTAAAAATATCGTTCATAGAAAACTAATAAAATTTAATTATTTTAATTATTCATTAATATATATAAATTAATTAATATATTTATTAAAAATACTAATATGTTATGGTTCATTTTTTTCTAATGTTTTTTTTGGTGTGGTTAGTCACATAATCTATTGATGATATTATTAATTTAATGGGTCCAGAATTTCATGTCGTTACATGAATTGATACTTTTCAAATAAAAAATATTACCAAGAGGGTGTGTAGTTTAAAATAACATTGTAAATGAATTCTATTGTTTTTATTAGTTATTAAAACTATGATTCTCAATTATATTTTTTATAACCTAACATTATGTAATTTAATTTTATTGTATGCATTTCTAAATATTTTTTTATTCTGAATGAAATATTTTTTGGAATATTCTATTTCAATTTAATCCTAATGAATATGTATAGAACATAGAAAAAATGTCTCAAACCATTATTGTGTATGTTATAGTTTCAAAATTCTTAAATATTTACAACATTAATGATTCTTTATGTAAATATTATTCATAAATAAGATAGTAATATGTTTTTAATCATGTCAATTATTAAAGAAATTAATACTTATTTATATAATTATTGAAAATATAAGTGTAGTAATATATTTTTCTCAAAATGAAAAATATATATGGCATGATTTTAGAGAGTTACATACTATCTAAAATCTCCCAATATCTAAGACACATCATTTTCATCATGAATCTCCTCCATCATTCATTATGAATCTTTATACTTGAGAATATTTTACCCTATATACTTATATAAATTCAAACATGTTATTTCACACATTTTTTCACTTCAATGTTGATGGTAAAGGAAAATGGAACTTATATTTACTAATGAGGATATCACAATTACATTGAAGTATTTCAGAATCATGATGGGCCTCACTAATCTCATGGATGTTATTACTAGTATTGAAATTGTAGATAGGGAATCTATTATCAAAAATTTATATAAAATGTCTATTGTGGGAGGGTAGTAAATAATTTTTTAGTTTATTTTTATTGTGAAGGGTGGATGATTATTTTTGTTAGATCGCCCAAATCAGCAAAAAAATTCTGCATACATTCTATGTAATCATAAAGGCATTGTCTGTATTATCCTCTCCATTAGGTTTTTACATAAGTTATACATATGACTTATAGATGAACATGATAGAATATCGATATTATTCAATATATTGAATATTATTTTATACATATAATAGATATATGTGTGGCATCCTACTCATAACACAATAATATTAGGGTATATGATATAAAAAACAGAGGATGGAATTTATTAGTTTTGATACCATTTCCCTCAATGTCATTATTCCACATTCATGGAAAGTGCATTTTTTTTCCTTTAGTACCTAAAAATATTTTTATTATTAATTTTAACAACATCCTTATACTATCATTTTTATTCATCAGTGAAAACTATATAACGTTATTTGATAACTAGATTCATGATCAACTGCAGGTCCACACATCAATGATCATTTCTTCAATAATTTTTTTTCTTGAAACAAGAAACATGATTCATTAAAAGGAATTCATTTTTATGAATATATTTTAATTTATAAATATTTAAAATTCACTTATATAATTTATATAAAATATATTCATTCATATTTAATGTAATTTTTGGAAACATGGATCGTATATCCTAGTGAACAAATCACATCACCTCAAATATATCATACTACTATTATTAATGATCAGGGGGATTTAGTACAACTTATTCAATACCACATTATTGAGTATAATGAGATAAATAAATTGATATAATAGTTTGGATATTCTATATATAATCCATATAAACATAGTTATTTAGTGAGTCTATAATTTATTATGCACACTATGAGGAAAGAGGTATATTTGATATGTTATAAAAAATATGATATATATTTCAAGTAATGAAATTAAATATATTGTATATTCTATTACATATAACCTATAAAGCACTTAATCATGTTTGATTTTATTAATTAAGATTTTTAGTATGAACAAATCTATATTTTATACCTTATGTTCCACAAGATTGGAGTTCTTTACATGGTTATTTAAATATATTTCATGAAATATTTTATGTTATATTTTCATTTTACAAAAATTTTATTCTATTTATATGTATGTATACTTAAAAAAATTACAATCTTTTCTAATAACATAGATGGTGACTCATCACTCAGAGTGAGATTTACAAATATATTCCATCCCTAGATTATTCTATCAATACACTGTATAATAATATATTTTATATGGATCCACAGACATATCATGATCTACATGATCATTCATATCTTCCTAATAATGATGAAATTCCACAACAATATTACAAGGACACTGTTTTTATTGAAATATTATTTTGAAAAAATGTTTTACATAGACATCACACACCATCATCATCTTATGAACATATTTAATATGATATAACATTATCATTATTGGATAATAGTGATGTTTATAGGTATCTATAGGAATGATGTCATTTTTTTATAATTCAATTCCCTTTTTACAAGGCTAGTTCCCTAACTGATGCATTATTAGTGTTTCCATTCAATTACAATCATCATCTAGTTAAGATCCAAGCCATAAATAATTTATAGATATATATCAGTCTATATCTCACACTTTATAAAAGTATAGATAGTATTATTCTTAGATTTCACACACCAAACTCACTTTATTATATTATATTATTTATTTTTTAGTCAATAATGTTTTTTAATGCATATGCGTCAAATTGTACTTGAAATTTTGAGGATTTTTGGATGAATTGTAGGTCATATAATTATAAAATATTTAATATTTCCAATGTTACATCCAAGATATATGTATATAGTCATTGGAAGTGCTATTTTAAATGTATAAATCATGGTATTAATAATCAAATGGACCACTCAGTCACAATACATTAGTGACATAGAACCATTCCCATAGTTGGCATACAATTTGAACAACTATGCCGACCAAAAATTCACCCTTCAAGGTTTTAATAATTGTTTGAAAATAAAAAAAATTCCACCTTTGAATTTAAGTCTTTATGGGGTTATTTTTCATCCAATTTAATATCATCCACCTCAACTATAGTTTTTATTCCCACATATTCATCTCCATTTATAAGAATCTCAATGGGATTTCTTCATGTTTGAGATAGAGTGATCAATATATTCTCTTAATAGAAGTGTCATCACCCTTTTTCTAATTTTTATTCTCTAGTTATTAAACTATAAATAACATATATATAAGAAAATTTACATTGTTTTATTTTAAAATTATTATTTTTTTGGTTTTTTGGTTCTTTTTGGGTTTATCTACCTCTTTGTGCACTATTATAGTTCATTAACCACAAAATTTTTAAAATAGATGGGATTAATTGTACGTTTCTCCATATAATAATATTTAAACATATTATTTTTATTTAATATTGATTTAATATATATTATTTTAAAATATTATATATTATATATATTATGTATAATAGTTTTGGTAAAATACAAATTTTTCCCACATATTTATAATCAATGAATCATATTTTTCATTTTTTAATGTTCCATGATATATTATGCACACTATTTTAAAATCATAATAATATGAATATATAGATATACATACTAGATGAGGTGAATATTAGTTTTATATATATAGTTAAGAATAGTTATACTAAAAAAATTCAAATCATAATTAAGTAGGATTATATAAATTGTCCCTCAGTCTGACTAACAATGGAATAGAATTGAAATCACATTATGTTCAAATATGTCAGATTAAATAATCATAATACATATGGTTCTACTTTATATGTGTATTTTAAATACCATATCTATAATTGTAATGATAAAACAATTAGAATATAATGATGAATACTGTGACACTCTTTTAATTAAATGCATCAAAAAAGAAATATTTTAATCAAAAATTAAGTCAATAACTATAAAATATTAGAATTATATGAAAAATATTTATATAGATAAACATATTTTATCTTTAAGAGTAAGGTAATAAATAAACCTAACAAAATGAATCCACTATTTTATACTTATATTAATTTTTTTTATTTCTATACCATGAAATCTCACGATACAATGATCAGATTAGATATGTCGTTCAATCCCCATAATACATCTATATGATGTTCAAATCTATCATGCTGTCCCCATAATACCTGAATAAAAATATTGGAATCTTTATCTTTTTATCCATATAATCCATTTATCGTTATGATGATCAGATGAGAGTTATAATTACAAAAATTCTTAAGGAATAAACTTGAATAGGTTTCCTTAGAATGATAACTCTAAAAATAATTACACTGACTAATAATGAGTGGATCACGAAGAGAAATAACTTTGAGTGAATGTGATCAACCAGTTCGAAACTCTTAAAATTACTCGATCTATAATTGTATCCCTCAAATGGTCATAAAATAGTCATATTTCCATGTTTTTTTGAATGGATTTAGACACCTGGAACATGACATATGAGTGTAACAAAATGTTTGTTTTCATATTGATTAACTCCAATATATCATTATAAGTTTTCATTACGTTGGAAAAAAATTATTTCAAATATTATTAAGAACATGAGTTAATTTCATGGGCTTCATTAACAACATCAATAAATTAGCCTATTTGAGTTTTAGTGTGATTTTATTGGTACTAGTATTTTTCTAAAAGTTACAACAATTCTTAGTATGAAATACATGACTAGTGTATGACTTAAAATCAGATAAAAGTGAGTTTGATTTATCAGACACATTCTCATTATGAAAATCATAAATAAAAATTGTAATTATTGTATTCTATCTCATTAATAAATTTTTACAGGAATGGAAAAATGTGTTTTTTTACAACAAAATATTCTAAATCCTTTGGGACAAAAAATGATAGTAGAAAATATTTATGAAGGTGCATGTGGTTTCTAAGAATAAAAGAATGCAGAAGTATATGTATGAATTTTTAATCAACAAATATTTTTTTAGGAAATTACAACATGGTATTTATAATGAATTTACATGAAATGTATGTTAACAAATATGTTTTACAGGAATTTAAAATATAATTTCAATGTTAATGGTGTAGTTGAGGTTATAAAGGGGGTATATGTTTTTTGGGTTGGAATGCAAGGTATGGTTTATGTAATATTTTTCATAAAACACGGTTCATAAAATTTGTATTAAATAGTTTGTTATATGTCCTTATTTGATTGTACAAATTAGTTCTATTATAAATGAAATCCCCTTTAATGAATACCCATTAGTGTATTATGAATAATTAAGAAAAGTGAGTAGTTATTATGTGATTTCCCTCATAGTTAATTATTTATTTTCTATTATACTTTTTAAAAATTGGATGTTTTAATGATGGTGTTTCATATAGAAGAAACTAAAATTATATTTAATTTTGAGAGTATAGGATATATTTTAACTTGAAAAAATCACCATAGTTAACATGTTAGGAAAAAAACTTTGGTATCTTAGGGGGTCCTTTAGTCATAAATACTATACTATTATGGTATTACACATTTTCCATTCGACCCTTGTTTATGTCACTCAGCTTCATTAATGTGCCCCTCAGTTAGGATAGGTAGGGAAATAACTAGTGTTATGGAAGGTAGAATATATATGTGGAATAAGTATATCTTATAGTTTATCATTAGTTGTGTACTATATTGTCATTAAGAACCTAGTTTTTCATGATGAATTTGTTAATACATATTATATTTTCTAGGTGTTAATACATATTATATTCTCTATTTCCTTATGATAAAATTCATCTAATTATCATTTGCGTGTCACTCACTCTATCTCTTAAAAAAATTCACATATATTTATAAAATAATTAACCTTATTTTTTTAAAAAAGTGAGTTGATTTAATATAAACTCAACATGATAAATTTATTATTAAAATATTATTCTTACTTTTCATATGTACCATAAAATAAATAAATAGTTTTAATATTATTAAATTTTATGCATGGGGTGTGGTTTTTGGTATACCTACTAGACCTACATCACATTACAATAAATATAGGTCAATATGGACTCTTTGGATAGAGATGTTTGTTTACATTCCCCAAGTATCATCCTTTTCCAGTATTCCTGATATTCTTCACCCTTTATTTTTTCTCCATATTATTGGTTATTGATAAAAGATGTTTAGGGTCATTTTTGAATGTTTTTAAATGTTTTCTGGGCTATTCATAGTTGTAACACCATTTTCCAAAAAAATTGTGGCCAACCAATGAAAATCACGAACCCTTCTCTAGAATACCAATAGGGGGTCATCATTAGGTTGAATGGTTAGTTTTTCTATGAGGCCCTAGTGAAAACAGTTCACCTTAGAAATTAGGGGTTCATGGTTAGTGCATGGATTTTGATAATCCAATGCCCACCTAGGTGGAACTATACATTCCAATTTGTATGAATTCTTGATTAGTCAATAGTTTTTTAAATCCATGTGACCCATCTATAAAGTTATGTGAACACCCTCTGAACCTTTAAAAAGTGTGATTTTACTCATTTTCCCATGGTTATTATTTTTTATCACTCCCTAATATCATGTTTAAATGAATTAATCCTTCATTCCTTCTCAATAGGCATCTACATTTGGATTTTAGGTATATATAATTTGTTAATGATGTATATATTTGAGGTAGGATTCATATATTATCTTGTTACTCCATATATTTATAGACCCTCAAGAGATCTTTTCTCCTCTCATATTGTAGGAATCCAATTTTATGATGGATGTCGGGTATAATTGTATTAAGGGAGGATTGGCGTCTTTTCATATGGATATTGTATCTAGAAGGCCTAATATAATCTTTCATTGAACCTCTTTCAATGGAAATTAGTTACATATACATTCATGAGGAAGGTTCTTCTATTAAATCATTTAATTATATAATAACTTTTTGTTCATTGAAATTATATTATATTATTCAATAAAATAAAATAATTTTGTATTGGAATGGAATTTTTTAAGTGATTTATTTTTTAAATTGTTTTTTAATAAATGAATATATACCCATGATGTGTCTGATAAAATGATTTGAAGATTTTTTTTGATTTAAAATGGGTTTTCAATCCTCAAATAATAATGGTTTTAAATTGAAAATGATTTATTTAATGTGATAAATTTATTGAATTGTATTTTAAAAGTCTTATAACATTGTGTACAAATTGGTGATTCAGGAATTGACTTGTAACACTTTTTGTGTAAGATTCCACAACATGATTCATGTCACTTTATTCTGTGTAATTCCAGCAGATGTTATTTTGGATGACCTAATGCATAGATTAGTGATTTTTTATTTATGTGAAACATGTATACCAATAGGTTAAATCCCAGATGGTATGATTTTTAACATATGGATGATTGGTAACATTATTGTAGTTTCATGGTTATTTATTCACATGAATATATTATATTTTATCGATTTTCGGTTTTTCATATCATTAACAATTTTAATTCATAATTTTCATATTCATGGATTGTTAATTATTTAAATCTTTTATGAAAACCAACAGATTAGATTTCCATTTCGATTGAAAATGTATATCTCAAGGATGAGTTAATTGGTTTCTATGAGAAAACCATCTTCTGTGACTTTTCTAGATGACCTATGATGGTTCATTAAAAAATTATATCAGAGGGAATACCCGACCAAAAGTTTATTTATACTACATGGGTTTTGTTCATGGTATTTTTTAGATAGGAGTTTCGACCATCATAAATTAGATAGTAAGTGTCGGAGGGTGCATTCCAATCTCACATCCATGTATGAATCAGTGTTTCCATGGGTAGTATTGGATTTTATCCAGTCTTTAGTATATTCCAAATCTCTTTAGAAACCATGATAACAGAATTTTTCTACTATTTCATTGGATTCATTCCAATTATATTTTTTGAATCCAATTACTATCTTCAATCCATACACCACGAATTTTATGTACCCTCGAAACTATATTTCATTGATATGGGTATTCATGTCACTTTAAGGATATCCTATGGATTCAATTTTATTAAGGGATATTTTCCTAGACATAAAAATTATTCAATAAAATGGTGACATATTTTATTGATGGATCTGCCATTATATGGATATCCAAGTTTTATTCGATATAATATCTATCAAGAATAACCATAGGATGTAATACCATGTCTCATGATACAAAACATATTTGGTATTGGTGTGTACTTATTCCGAATATAATTAAGTTCCTTAGAACTTGGTATAATAATATGTTCTGATTTCTAGAAATATTTGTTCCATAATTATAAGATAAATGGTTATTTTCATCCATTTTTTAACTATGTTATTATGTATCACATTCCCTCCATTTTAGTTGATTATGGATTTATATTATTTATTTATTACATATCACATATATCAAGTTTATGTAATGAAATATTTTACATTATGTTATTCCTTATAGGGAATTTTATCACACCCTTATTTTTTTTACCTACCCTAGGAAACCTAGAAGAGTACTATTTATAATTTTCATGGATATAAAAGAAGTTATAATATTTTTATCTTTATATGATAATTTTGTATCTTATGTTCTAAAATGAAATGTATTTATGTATCTAATCATACAATAATACTAATTTCAATGAATCATTGGGAACAATATTAATTTTTTAAAATAATTTAATTTAACTACTGGGTAGGGGTTCGATGAGTCTACGAAGTTACAGTTGGTGTCAATACATGTTTAGTAGAAACCATAGTGAATAGATTTATATGATCAAATTAAGATAAAAAATTATTATAAATATCCCTTATGATATATATGGTACACTATTGGAAAACTTGTAGAAATTTTATTTTGAAATTAAATTTCATTCGATAATAAAGTTTATAAATTTATAAAATTATAGTGAATAATGAGAGGAATGGGAACTATATCAATAGTTTAAGACAAATCAAGGTTATTACCCATATATAATCTATTGATGATAATTTTGAGACTAATTACTATATTGGGGTAGTTGAACAATGTTATGAAATCTAATTTCTTCTTCATGTATCATCATAATGATCCAAAAAATGGTGTAACATTCTTGGAAAAACTCATATGGAAGACCCTATAGAATTCTGGAAAACTAAAAATCCATTGGTATTATAAAAATAAAATAATTCACTATAGAATATTATTTTTTCTATGGGAAGTAGTAAAAAGTAAAAAATTTAACTTTGTAGTTTATCACCTGATGGGATTTATTGGGAAATGCAGATCACAAATTCGAAACACTGATTTTTAGGATGAGATCATTTTCATGGAGTTTGGAAATTTGAAAGAGGAATTATATGAAAAATAAGTTCCACAAGATTAATGAGAATAAATGTAAAGGTAGTTTCATAATAGTTGAATAAATGAGTCGGAAAATATTTTCGACAATTTGGATAACATTACGTGTTTAGTTCGGCATTATGTCGACTATGTAACAAGACTAGAAATTAATATTGATTCATGATGTGGTGTGTTAAGTCCCATACATTGAAGGGAGTTGGTCTCTTATCCCTTTTAAATATATGGGGATATAGACTCAATAACATTAAGATAGAATTTGATTTCCCTAGGGTGTATATATTCAAGGGATTTTGTAAGTTGATGAGGAAGACTAAGAATCATAAGAAGCACAATGTGAAATATAGAATAATGGAATGATTGTATATTATATGTGTTATAATTTTTGGAAAACACCATGGGTCTTGTAAGAAGGGATACAAAATTTATTACATGTGTTGAGAAAAATATCATAATGGTAACCAATCAATGTGAGTAGTATACGTTTTTATGACAAATGAATTAACTGTAATGAAAAGTAACATTAGTTCAATATATTTTATAAATAATAAGGGAATTTTTCTCTAAAACATTAAATCGAGAAACCAAAGTCATATATGACTACCATCACTAAATTATATGTTCATACTAATGTGTTGTTATATAAGTTGATATTTTACTAAATATTAGCTAATGTTTTCTTTATTCATCATATTCATACTCTTTTATATCATCAATATCTTCTAAATATATTTTATATTTACAAATCACCCTAGTAAGGTAGTTTTCAATTAACACACTTACTGTATGTCTTATGGAAATCAATATATGTAATGATGTTCCAATTATAATGCACGGGAATTCCATGTTTGAAATATTTTTTATTATTTATATGGTTTAATTTGAAATGATCATTGGTATGTATTTTTCTTCAATTTTTAACACAATACATTACTGATAAATAAAGGATATTGTTTTAAAAAAGGTGAGGTGGAAGATCATGTATTTATAAGGGAAAACTCGCCATCATAATCATATTCATATCCTCTCATATTAGTTCTACTTAATGAAATTGATTCTATGTAGGAAATCGAGAGATACATATAGATTTATAAGGTATCCTAAGAATAGAGGATGTAACCTTTGGAAAAAATCCTATTGATTTCCATCCAGAAGAATTGCATAGTCATCCAATGGATCCTAAAGTATTCATATCCATTGAACACATTCTAAATGCACAACTGAAATCTAAAAATCATTATAGAATGAATATAGTATAGTTTTTGGATATGAAGAAGAAACATCATTAGTTAAGTGGTATGGTATTTATACACACGAGGGTTTTAATATGTGAATCCCTCATTTTATTCATTAAAAAGAAGGATGGTCCCATGAATGTTTGCATTGATTAAAGGAAAATACATTCCATTAATATATTGAATAAGTATCAAATTTTCACCTACTGATGAATAATGTAATAATCATCAAGTATAATATTTCCTTTAAATGAGTCATCTTCTCTTTGTTTATTATCAATTAATGGTAAAAGGATTATATAACAAAGAAGAAATTTAGAACTAGGTATATACATTATATGTTTATAGTAATGTATTTCACATTGGCTATTAAACCTTATGTATTATTAGATATGTTGAACAGATTAATCAATGATTATATTGATATATTTATGGTGTGAGTTTTTGGTGATATCTTGATATAATATATGATCTATTAATATCATGCGAATCATATGAATATAATTCTCGATAGCCATTGAAAAATACAATTATATGGGATATAGTGTGAGTATGAAATTTGGCTCAATGAGGATTATTTTCTTGGAAATATTTTCTCTAAGTAAGGAATATTTATTAAACCTTGAATAAAAAAATATCTAAATAATGGGATATATTGATAAACATAACTACGATTTGAATCTTCTAAGGATTATCCAATTATTATATCTTGTACGTCCAGGATTTTTCTAGGTTGGACAACCGATTGACCATGTTAACGTGAAAAGTGGATAAATTCACATGATCAAGGGAATACATGTAAGGAATTGAAGATGTAAATTGGAGAATTATTATTAAATTGAAGTGGACTCTAATGCTCGTTTGGGATGGTTTTTAAATTTTATTATGATCAATTAATAAAATGACATAGTAATGCCTTTAGTTATAATGATAGTGTGATTGACTATGAATAATGGAAATTGAAAATACATGAATTGAACTATCCAACTCAGGAATATAAGATATAATCCATACTATTTTATTAAAACAGATAGAAAACAAATCTATGGTGAATGAGGCATGAGATATATGGGAATCAAGATATTGATGTATATATTTCCTCACAAGGAACTCAACATATGGAAAATACGATGGTTGGAACTACACAGTTACTATGATAGCTCGATAAACAACCACCCTAGGAAGACAAATAAGGTGGAAGATGAATTATATATGAGAGAAAATATAGATCAGTTCATGATGACTATTGACAAGGATCATATATATAAATATATAGAAAATATGGACATTGGGATTTATAGGAAATGGTGCCCATCATTCCTTTTTTATAAATTCATGAACAATGTATAATAGAAATGATAATGAATACATATTAAAATAATATGAATATAAAAAAGGATGATTAAAGGTTTAACTATTTGGAAATATATATAAATCATCTGTAAAAATGATGTTTTTTTGTTTGGGAAGAGGTTATGTGTTCCACATGTACCAAATTTCAATAAGGAACTACTAGATAAATCATATAGATCAAATTTCCCTATACACCATGGTAGTATAGAAAGGTTTATGTATCTATGATATAATTTCTAGTTGTGTAGTATGAGGTAGGAAATTATAGAATATGTTTTATGATGTTTCATAATCTACTAGGTAAATCTTAAAGTAAATCATCTATAAGGAGTCATGTAACAAATTAATATTCCTATAAGCAAGTGGTATACAGTTCAAAATGAATTTTTCATGGAATCCGAAAGAATCCAAGGAAGAACAATATTTTTTTGGTTATATTTGATCATTTTACAATGTATTCTATTTTTCAGTGTCAATTGAAGATCTAACCCTTTATTTATTCTCCCCAAAAAATGTCATAATAAAAGTAGTCCACATGAGGCACCTATATAGATTGTATATAACTAATACCCTTGGTTCACATTGAAATTATTGAATAATTTTAAAATTGAACTTAACAAAAAGATACAATATATCACCACCTATCATCCTATGAAAAGTTTATAGTTTTAAAGGATTGAACATATTTTGGAATAAATTTTCAGATCCTACATAATGAACTTCCAATGTGTATTGTATTATTATAAACCTTCAGTAGAATTTTCATACAATAACATCATCCAGTTGAGAATCTATTTTTCACTACATGATGGATTGTATTGAATGTGGATTCATACTCTTACCTATTTTGAATAATATATAGAAATAATGTTAGGTGGAATATTTCTTATTGGGGAGATGATTGTAAAATTATAAAATCTTCAATCATATATTAATGGAGACCATTGAATAATAAAAGTTCTGGTGATAGTTTAAGGAATGAATTGGAATTTAGTATTTTATATCATTTATTATTGATAATTTCCCATGTAATGTGGTAAAAATATTTTGTAAAAAATATAATATTAAACATTATTACAATCGTAATCTTGAAATAAAAAAATGAAACGATGTCGTAGATTTTTTAATTTCTTTTCTTCCCAACCATCCTAAACTACATGATGTATTCTATATTTCATTAATGAGGAAATATATATTGGATCCAATACATTTTATTACATATGAGGAAATATGGTTATATCTATACTCGTCCCATAGTGATGATCGTATCCATATTATTGACATGAGAGAGAAAGTATTGTGGAATCGTACAACATGATTGGTGAAAATCCATTGAAAAAAATCAAAAACTAATAAGGGATACCCGATATAATGATAATGATATATGTATGTTTAATATATGACATATAATGAAATTTTTAGGATGAAATTAATTATGGTGAGGAGTATGTAATACATGGGACCCCACTGTAGCATGTATACACTATATTCAAAACTATCACTTAATGCACACTATAAATAAAATTTATCCAGATGTGTATAAAAATGTGTAGTTCATGAATTAAGTAAAAAAAGGTAATTTAATAAACATAATTTTTGAATTCATCATAATGGTATTTCCTCAATATGAATTTTTTTTATTTTTTTAAAAAATTGATATTTAGGATAATATTAATAATAATTATTATTTTAATAATACAACGAAATTATTGTTATTATTACTATATAAAGTTTTACTAAACTATTACAGTATCCAAATATGAATTTTATAATTGAAATTATAAATTTTAAAATACTAATTATATTTTTAATCATATGGTTTATATTTTTGAAATTATGTAGTATTATCCTCAAAACTATTTAAAATAATTTACATTTTTCATATTATATTTATTTTATATTAAAAAAATTAAATTGAATTAGAATAAATAGATTTAGAATTTAGAATAACTTGATTAAAATTATCTAATAAGTATCACATAATTTATTGGTATAATGATGATGTTATCTTCAGTAAATACTAGTTACTGTAGTAAAAGCTAAATTGGTATATGTAATAATTCAAGGTCTATGGAGCTAGAATAATGATAAATACATATACATAATCTAGTGTATTATGTGTTTATCAGAAATATATCATCTTTTCAATATTATTTATCAATTTCTTATCATCTTCACAAGTTTAACATGTTCTCCAATTATTTAATGTTGAATCATTTAGAAAGAATTTAATATCACCCATTATAAAAGGGGTCTATAACCACCCCTTAATTGAAATACTAAAAATTCAGTTTCCTTATAAAAACCAACAATTTGTTCTTTTCATATAATCTCTTTTCACACTAATATTATTCTATTCAAGAAATATTTGTCGAAGGACCTCATTTCAAAGGATACTTCAAATAAAAATCCAATCCCCATAAATGATTATTATTAAATACATATTTTTTAAAAATTTATATTCACTTAAATTTATTAAATAAACTAATAAAATGTTATTATTATTATTTATATTAATTAATTTAACAATACTAAAATTATTAAAAAGTATTTATTCATATAATCCATCCATTAAGAAAAACAAAATTGTTGTTCAAGCGTTGCAAAAACTAAGCCCTTATTTTATAACGTATCTTATGTACCTTCAAGACCATACAAGGATTGTAATACATGATAATTACAATTATTTGGATACAATTTTTTTGGTATTAAATATTATAAAACCTATAATTTATATTTTCAACAAATAATGATTTAAATTTCAATATTTAAAAAAATAATTCAAGTATAAGAATCTATTATTCAAATCGGTTAATATGTTAATATCAAATAAATTTTCAAATAATTACATTATATTTTAAAATATTGAATTATTAATCACTAAATTAAATCATTATTCCCCTGTAACTGTGATATTGTAATAAAATCTCATGTTAATATTTCCTTAAATCAGGGAATTTGCATGTTTCCATCGGTTTATCCACATAATTGAATAAAACTATGAATTTATATCAATAATTAATATGGGAATAAAATTAATAATATAATAAAATAATAAAATTTTAATGAATATTTTTATGGTTCTGGGGATGTTATACCAAAAATTGTATTCATTAATTATGAAAATCAACTTCCATCCTCAAGAATCACTAAAACATGGTCATTATCAATATAATATTCATGTATATATGATAAAACACTCATGAAATGAATTTGAAACATATTCAATTATTTCAATTAATCCTTAAAATTATCTTTATATACCTATTAAAAATTATTTTTTAAAAAAATTAATATTAGTACCACTATTGTGAATGTAGTACAAATGATCACAATTACAAATAGATGATGTAGAAAAATCATAATAATTCATTTAGATAATGACTATTTATAAAAAAAAATATGATTGAAAATGAATATTATTAATATTATTAATTATGTGATTAATTTATCTAATTTTTTATACTAGATTTTATATTTTTTGGATGATTATGAAAACAATTTTTGTTTGTTCCATCTCAAATTCATCTCCATGACACTTTTATTCTATAATTTACAAAATTTCATAAATTTTGGCAATATAGACATCAAATGGTAGATTCTATATAGTAATATTTCATAATCATGGTGTTTTAGGATCATGATTAATCCCTCTTTTTCAATATTCTGTTATTGAATTTCTACCTAATCTGTATTAGGGATTTTTTATATCAATTTTAATTCATTGGTATCCATGTAAAAATTACCACAATTTTTTTTTTGTAAATTAATTTCAATTGAATAATTTCTTAAATATTTCTCATGATATTTAAGGGAGCTGAAAATAAATATTGTTACACATCTTGGATAATCATTTTATTCAAGTTTTACAGTATTTGTTGTAATGATTAAACTTTTTCATGGTGAATGAACCACCCAATGTGTTGGTGATGTAAATTTATATAAATATTACTAGAAAATACATCAATATATAGATACTGGAAAGTGTTTTTGTTTGTGTCATGGATTCAACTTAGGGTAGTCATCCCAAAAAATGATGGTTATGAATTAACTCATTGTTCATAATGATGCACAATCAATGGGACTAGGATTGATACCTGGTTGGAAACATGGGTGGATATGATTTAGAATATTAACACTCACATTATGAGCAATGATAAAGGAATTTTCCTACTACATCCTGGGACTCCTGTCAATGAATGTTTTTGGAAACAATACTATCTCCCAAGGATAACCTAAAACAATATAAGTACCTCATACAAGATATTTTATTTATAAGGGTTATTGATGTTACATTGATGATACCCCATTAATTCATTGATTATTATGTGATTTAATAAAAAACAACTATATTATCCTACTGATTGGGGAATTTTTTTCATTATTTCTCATTATAAGAATTGAAAAGAATTATGTAGTAATATGTTACTCAAGGGATTCTATGATGGGTCTTGATGAATCTTATGGTGAATGAATTAGAAATAATCAAGTGATTGGTGGAGAAAAATTATATATCCCCTCTACGAATCAACATGATACCTGGGATGAATATGATGTGATTTAGTGTATACTTTAACTCATTACATGAATGTGCCTAAGCACAATGTCTTGATAAAAAAATTAGATATAGGAAAAATTAATACCTTCAGAATGAGATCAATGATTCTTCATATCAATGTTTTCATTTATTCCCATGGATATAGCATGTCTTTATTTTATTCAATTATGGATTCATGTTGTTAATGTATCACTTATTTATAAATTATTCGATGATTATTTTATGGAATATTTATCTGTATATTTACCATTAATAATCATTTATGATGAACATTATTAATTCCCATTCCCTAGGAAACCTAAAAGAATAGTATGTTTTATTTTTATGGATATAATGGAATAGATAATCATGTTCTCTCATTATGCTCTTGTAGTAAATTATGTTTTTAAAATTTAATGAATATATGTATCTTTCCAACAAAAAATTTTAATCTAATAAATCCCCCAAGAACAATTTTATCCAATACTAATAATGTGAAATAACATCTAACAATGGGATTATGGAGGTCAAACTATTACAAGAAGTATTTTTGATATTGGAAAAATAGAAAAACGAGTGATCCAAGACAATAAATTTCATTGATGATGTAAATGGTTGGTTCCCTCTTAAGAGATATTTGATGGAGATAGTTAGTATATAGTTGAACCTATGTATTTTTTTAATGAAAAATATGGTTTTGAGATTTAATATATGAGGAAATTCACTCCTCCATGTGATTTAATAAATAAATTGGATGTTTTGTGAGAAGACACAAATGATACAAATAGTGAAGTGGAAGAAAAAAACTATTTTTATAATGAGATGAATCCCTTGATATTAATAATATCATATTGAATAAATGATAATGTGGGATTATTACTTGGTTTGGATTTCTTATAAGTTCAATTTCATTCATTTTAACGTTCCAAATATTTTTTTCATCCTAATTAATTTTCATTCTATTATCATTAAAAAAATGGATAAGTATCACTTAGGATGAGAAGGAATCCATGTGATTAAAAAATCGAAGCATGGTAAAATAATTCTATATTCCACTTACATAATGAAAAAATGATATATTCTCTTGAATAATCAATTTATAAAATGTTCTTACAGGATGAATTCTGAATATTATTATTACTTTTGTAATAACCCATCCCATCATGGCCTGCTTTTCCAGCATATGTTTGGTCTGCAAAAACCTCAATCCTTCCTCAAGAAGGCTGGCATTGGACAAAAAGTTCTGATAAGACTTATAATAAATGGGACTCCTTTCCTTAGTAGGGGGGTTACACTCTGTAGGAAGAGTTTCTATTCCCATGTATGTTATAGTGTGCCACAATGTAGATAGAGGGATCATGCCCAACTACATAATTGTGTTCCACTAAAAGAAGTATATGGATTGTAGGGGTCATGTTCCATGACCAAACATAGTGGTTTCCATCCTTGAGCTCTCTCTCGTGATCCCGCCATATCACTGCCATCGTTACGTATCTATTAAAGAAACTTCATTCTCATAACATTCAAAATCTTATCATGAAATCCACTATAAAAGGTTCCACTTAAGTTTTGGTATAAAAATCCTCATAATAGGATACTCATGGAAAACAATAAGAGTTAATATAGAGATACATAAGGTTGATCATTGTCAAAGAGGTGAACATTGTGTATACGGTATGCATAGCTTATAGTCCAACTTTTGTGTTGTTGTATTATCTACAACACATGGATAATATTAAATTTCACTTTTTATATTATGTATATGGCCCACACATCATTTCACTTACACTTGTGGCCTACCATTGTGATCTAAATCATGGTAGTGTTCATCATGCTCTACTCATGTGCAAGGCCATGTACCTGGTTGTGCTTAGGTGTCGGGCCATATCCATGTACTCCAATAGAACATTGGGATTCATCATAAATATTTGCCTAGACATTTGATTCTAGAACACTGCTCAACCAACTGTGGAAATTCACTCATAGGTAGTCCCACCAGTCACCAGAACGTGTGTGATCATTATCTTCCTCAAAACCATAGATTCCGTAGTTGGGTGGGGATACATGATATGTTTTCTTGTACTAAATTTAGTACACCCAGTTTCTATTATGTAACACTTTATTTATAATTTTCATTTATATAAAGTATATGGTTTATGGTTGGTAGAGTATAAAGATATTTCAAGGAGTTTTGGGGGCTAAAGTCTAGGGAAACGGGTTGTGCACGATTATTCTAAACCATGTTGAAAGCCTAGTAGAAACGGTGAAAAGATATAGTTGCCGAAAAAAATATTAGGAACAGTTAGAACATAGTTATTTATACCATGTGAGGAGGCCCTGAATGTTTCATCCATTGATATAGAGAATGCATAGATAGTGCATGGTTTGTATAATCGTGCGAAATAAATATGCATAGGGTTAATGTGAGATCCTAAAAAAGTGGATCTCACAATTTTTTGAAACTATATGCTTATTTTATCCCAAAATAGCACTAACATGGTATTATTCCCTTTTTAATTCAATATAACCCCTACCCATTGAGTTGGATTAGAACTGGAGCCTTCACATTGGGTTTTAATGCTCGATTCATGTCGTAAGTGTTGTTCTTCATCGTTCTTGTCATTTTTTCTTAGAACTACATAAATCTAATTCTCTTCACATATATATTTCTTATACGTACACCTATTTTGGGTATATATATAGAATTAGATTCTATATGTGATTATATTTTTTCATGATCATGATTGGAGAATATATCTAATTCAGTTTCGTGGATTTCTTACCCGGTTTCGGTAATGTTCTTCGTCCATTTTGAGTTTTCATCAAATTGGTTGATGTCAGTGTCTTTATTATTGACTCCTCCCGATATAATATATTATAATGATTTCAGATTTTTAATCATTTGTTAAATAGTTTCTGTATTGGATTTTTATAAATTTTTAGAAACCCTCTTTTGTGACAGTTTGGGAAATTTTGGATATCTGAATAAATGAGTTCTCTTTAAAATGTGATTTTGATAATGGTATTAAAATTTGAATATAAGAAATGGGTTTTTATAGAATTCTAGAACATTAATTTGATTAGTATGTAACCAATAAAACAATTTTTTTTAATTAAATGAAAGATATTGTTTAAATTTTCAAGCTTTATGATTTTCAATAAAAAACTATTTTATTGATTTTTTTGAAGACACTCGGATTTAGCATGGGTTTAGAAGGGGTTTGGGGTGTGTGTTCATATGAATTGGTACTGATATGGGCATGAAGGACCCCCATAAAAATTTTAGGATGGATATGGCCATGATGAACCCCCATCAAATTTGTCCAATAAGTGATGGTTTGGTGGAAGAGCAACTCATTACTCACGAGTATAGGGTGTTTCAGGTTGCATTCATGGTTGGGTGTGTGGTTATGTGGAATGGAATGATTATTCAAAAATAAAATTGATAAATGGATTCAAGCCATTATTTTATTTTTTTCGTAAAATATGTCTTGTGGGAATATTGGTTAAAAAAGAAGTTGTTCACATTTGGTTATAAATAGTTTTAGAACCTGTTTATATCTAGTAATATTCTACATTAGGAAATTGTTTTATATAAACTATTTTATATAAATTTTGCTAAAATTTCTATTCTAATGGTATAAGAAGGGATTTTATTGGGGAATGCCCACTGAGATTTATAATCATCCCTGATTTCAAATAGAGTTTCTTTTATAGATTGTATCTTCTGGGAAATGCACAAAGGTAAAGTAACACTTGTATTAATTGTCACATTGTGATACGTGGGTTGTTTGGTGATGTGGGGGAATGTAGCTATGTAGCATGGTGTATATTCATTATATTGGATGCTTTCATTGTTTTTCAACTATTTTCATTTTTTTTGTCTAGCTTCCACTATAACATAATTTGGTGTGGTCTTGTTATGATGATGATTGTTGAGTTGTATAGTTTTTATCCTGCATCATACATTTATTTTTTGTATATGATTTTTTAGTTAGTGGTTTATTTTTTAAATTCAAAATCATCATCCACTTTCTTTTCAATCCATTCAGAATTTATTACAATCCTTTTTCGTCATAGGAAAGTCACTTAAGGCCATGTAATGATTGGTGGTATTCTCAAGCCAATGGGAATGGGCATGTCATTACAAATGTTATCAACTTGTTTGGTCCTTTCCTAACCAGATATATTCGGTTTATTTGTATTCTAATCGAATTCATTCATATCTATTCATTGTATTGGAATCTTAAAAATTAGTATGATTGTAAGGACATAGAATTTAGAGAACAAAAATACGTAGCTAACCTTTTTATGTTGTACATCACATTACCATGGAGATGGGTATATAACTATATAGGAGAAAATTATAGGATATTGAATATCAGGGCCATGTTCTTATCCAATAGGATAGGCATGAAATGTGTTGTATAGGAATGGCTTCCCATATTGATTTTATATTTCATTTTGTGAAATGATATATTATTTGATGCACTATTTTGATTTTTGAAAAATGAAGAAATTTTTTTAAAATGGATGACGTTGAAAATAGCATTGTTCATATATTTTGAAAATTATTTTATTTTCAAAAGGGAGTACAATTTTATCAAAATTGGTTAAACATGATAAAAAATTTGGAACAAAAATTTTTCATTGTTTATTTTGTTAAACTTGAAATACTAATCCTTAAGTTTCTATAGTTTGATCCTTATATAAATTTTTTTGTTTTTTTTAGAAAATTGATCCTGGTAGGAATCTTAGAAACAAGCCCGAAGATGATTGTCCAAATGTGGTGGAATAAAAAAAATAGGTGACCCAAGAGCTAGTTCAGAGTATTGATGACACATTTCAATATATAGAAACGTGGAATCCTTGGGATGAACCAATGCATGTTGATCATTCAATACTATTCATTGAGAAGAATCAACTAATTTTATAAGATGATTATGATCAGAAAATATTGAGGTTGTAGATGAATAGGATGAATCGTATCCTCAGTTTCATCAGCACTCCACTGGAGTTCAAGGTTAAACATGTAAGTTATATGCTCAAAGATATTTCACACTGATGGTGGGAACTAGAAGTGTAGGAAAAACAAGATCATGGACATAGTCATGAGAATTTTGAGAATTTTTTCAACAAATATTTATATCGTCACACGTTAATTATATAGTGAATGACAATAATCATCAGATAGAAGTTAGAAATTCCCCTAATCACTAAGTATATGGCTATAATCATGCATTTAGTAT
The DNA here is from genome assembly GCA_963277665.1 of Viscum album. NCBI lineage: Eukaryota > Viridiplantae > Streptophyta > Magnoliopsida > Santalales > Viscaceae > Viscum > Viscum album. Next base: position 349,890,697 of record OY728152.1, on the reverse strand, counting down.
TCTTCTCACTAGACGTTTTTCTGAGTGCATCCCTGAAGACATGTACCATCGAATTAGGGATAAGGTAGAAGATTTGTTCTATGTGTCCAGAGATCCATTTTATAGACTATACCAAGATAATGATCTAAGCGACAATGGTTGAACAAGATATCTCCAGATCCATTGGAGGAGAATATCTGACGATTCATATGGGAAATGGTGGAAACTCGAGTGCTTGGTGCATGCAGAAGAGGGACACCAATTAACAAGGTGGAAGTGGGACTCAAAATCTTTCATCTAGATTAGTGAACCTTCCCCCATTACCCAGGAGTAAATCAAGCTATTTCCAATTGGGTTTTCTTGACCACAGTAAGTTAAAGATTACCACACAGCCTTGGTAATTCCATAACTTCATGAAAATGGGGCATTTTAAGTGTCATTGTTGCAGTGGAATGATTTCAGGTGATGTAGACACTTCTAGAGTATCGCAATCATCGTAAAAGTCGACATAATAAGGCTTGTGGAATAATACTCATTATTAGAAAAAATCTAGGAATGATCATTATAGGAATACCATTACTACACATAAATGGTAATCTCATTAGAGAAATAATTAGCAGAGTGCAATAATGAAGTAGTTATATGTAGCTGAGAAAATGATGATTGATGATTAGGTTAGACCATCTATGTTGAGAAGTATGATTATTTTTAATTTTAAACTTATGAAAGTTATTTTTGATACTGGTGTATCATATTCCTTCATTTATTTTCATTATGTTGATTTTCATTATTCAAAACATGCGATGATTCATTATGTGGTAAAATATATTGGAGAAATAGAAATTTGAGAATTTTTGTGTAGAGAATTTTTTATAAACAGTGATGGATATGGCCTGAAATGGGATTTATTAGTGTGAGAGATGGATATCATTTATTTAATATTTAGTATATATTGGTTTAGAACAATAATGTCTCACATTAACTATTATAGCAGAACGATATGCTTTACAATTGGGGATGAAATTTGGCATCTCTTCAGAGGAAAAAAAAGGTTTTAATGACAGGTGAGATGGGTTTTTTGGCATCAGTTGTGGGAATGACCTCTTACCAATTGGTGGAGATGAAATTAGCATCGATAGAATAGATAAAGGATAACATTTTTCAAGTAGTTTTGGATCGATTTATTGATTTTTTTTTCCAAAAACACTTATAGGTTACCACATTTATTGGAAGTCTAGATTGTGATTTATATCCTTTCGGGGACCAGTCTGATTTCCCTTCCATCTTATTGGAGAGAACAAGAATAATTAAGGTAATTCAATGAGAAGTTATATTAGAATGAAATGAAATGTTTTATTCCATCATGTGTGTCTCTGTGGGCAGCACTGTTCTTGTTCGGGAATAATTTATATAGAACACTGATGCTATTTCAAAATTTTCTTAATCGTAACCATGTTATAATAATGAATGAGTTCCTACAACCGTGCATTGATGACTTGTTTGATCAATTTCGGGGAGCTTAGGGTTCTCAAAAATTTAATTGTGATAAAGGAATCACCAAAAGCGAGTTTGGAAGGAAGATATTCTTAGACAACATTCAAAAGTAGATATGGACACTATGAATATGTGATCATTAATTTCAGTCTTTAGATTGCACATGTGGTCTTTATGAAAATGAATAATATGATATTTCAGAGATATCTAGTTTCTTCTATTTTGGTGATAGTAAATGACATGTTTGTTTATTCATGGACAATGATAAAGAAAGAGGATCAATTAAGGATAGTGTTATAAATCATGAGTGTTATGAAAAAATTTCCGAGTGTGAATTTTGTATAAAATAGGTATGCTTTTTCATCCATGTAATTCCTGAAAAATGAGTTTTTGTGGATCCAAATATTATAGAAGTTGTTATCTCTTTGATTCCCCCAAAGAATTATTTTTTTTATATGATGTTTTAATATCCTAAATGGTTATTTCAGACACATTTTTTATGAATTCTCAAGATTATCCTATCCAATGATTGATTTTACAAATAATAATGCTCAATCCTAATGGACTGAGTAATTATATAAGTCTATTCAAGAGTTGAAATTTCATCTTACATCAGCACCTATATTTAATCTCTTATAATCTGGATATGGGTATGTGGTGTACTATGAAGCTTCAGCATCTATATTGGGATATGTTCTCATGTAAGGAGATGATGTGGATTCTTATGTTTCATATTAGATGCTACATTATGAGAAGAATTACCCTACACATGATATGGAGTTATCTATGATGGTCCATGCCTTGATGATGTGTCATAATTACCTCTTTGTTGTTAAATTTTCAATGTTCGTAGATCATAATAGCTTGAAACATAAATTATTATAGTGATATTTGAATATGATGAAATGTATATGGATAGAGTATCTCTAGATGTTTGAATTTGACAAGATTTATACACTAAAACAGGGAAATTAGTGGATGGTGCATTAAGTATATGGTCTTATGCTCACTTGGAAAAATAATCTTTAGATGAGTGGTAGTTGACGTATGTCCTAGACGATATGCATGAGGAATGTGAAGACTGAGGTAATGTTTCAGTTTTATATTTATATATCTGGATTCCTGATTTGGTAAATATGGTTAAAGAAGGATAAAAATATAATGAATATTTCCTTTTTATGTGTTCAAAACTCAATGGTGGGTGAATTTTGGGGAAAGTATAATTGATTGGAGGTCATTTTTGTGGTTTATTGATCAGAATGTTGTGCCTATGGAGTTTTAGGAACAAAATATTCATGGTTACTAACATTTAATATGGTTTTTTGATCTAGGAATACATTAGTTGTATAAAACATTGGATGCAAAGTTTTAGTGGATTGGTATGAAATGAAAGGTTGATAAGTTTATATCAAAGTTATTAACTTATTAGGATGTTAAGGCATAACATCAATGATATAAAGATATGTTGTAGTAATTACATATACCTGTACTGAAATGGTATTATATAGCTATGGATTTTGTTACTAGTCCCAAAAGAATGGTTTGGAAACATGATTACATATTGGAGATAGTGGATCCACTTTCTTGGTTGGCCCATTTCATCCCTATTAATGAAACTCATACGGTGGTATATTATTACAAAATATATATCCAACAAGTTGTAAGTAGTCGAGTAATACAATTTCGATCATCAAAAAAAGAGATATGATGTTTTTGTATGGGTACTTAATGTCCTTAATGAAAACCTTTGGCTCTCAGTTTACTATGAGTATGGCATGTGAACCTTAGATGGGTGGTGAAAGTTGAATGAACGATTCATACAATGGAAAAAATGTTTAGGTATTGTGTAATGGATTTTGGTAGCACATGGGAGGAGAGTATAACATTAGTGGATATATTATATAAAAAAATCAAATAGGCCTCATTATATATGGCTTTGTTTGACCATTGTATGGTGTTCCTTGTTGGTCTCCACATTGTTGGGGATTAATAGGCGAGTCTTAACAAATGGGGGAATCAATGTCTGAGAAAAAATGGAGAATATTTTGTTGATTAAGAAATAGATTGAGGCAACACAATGTTATCATAAATTATATGCAGGTCATTGTTGATGAATGTTGTCATTCGCAGTGAGTTATCAGGTGTTCTTGTAGATTTCACTAAGGGTTAGTGATCATCTTTTTTTGTAACGCCCCAACCCTAGTTGCCTAGAGTCGGTGCCTTATTACATAACATTGAAATGATCACAAGACAGATCAAATCTCGAAAGACCGATTGGTTTAGTAGCCTTGGAAACACTAGATATATTCATAAGTTTTACATTACATCATAAAATGAAAAACTACTATAACAACATAATGTTTCCACAGTCCACACTATAATCCCCTCATAATATCCCTTCAGGTCATTCATAACTTACATCTTCACTTCCTGGGAAAAATAAAACATAGAAAAGGGGTGAGCTCAAATGCCCAGTAAAGATAACAATATAGCGGAAACTTTCATCAATAAGAATAAACATTTAAGGCATTGTATAACTAAAACAAAAGCCTTTTAAACATGAACTTTCAACATGGTATGGCATAAATAAAATGAAATAATGCCATTTACTTATTCACATGGATATTCTACTAATCGAATAATCACATGAAAAAATCAATAACCACTTTCATAATGTTGGAATGCATAATGCCAGACTATCATTACCACATAGCCAAGGCCTCGTGCCAAGACTACAAATAAGATTTTGTCAAGGCCTTGTGCCAAGACACTAGTTTGTCTCATGAGACCTACCGATGCATCGAGGAGCTATAGCGGGCTCCACCCGTCACATATTAAGTCCAATTCATTCCCATATGAAAAGGTTTAAACATAAAATAAACATTCGTATTAAAACTAGCATACGAAATGTAAATAATTTCACCATAAACTATGAATGGTATAAAAATAGCACATCCACAGTCAAACATATCACAAAACCTTCAATACAATATAGATGTTTTGTATCATAATAAATCAACTTCAAATAATCTTAAAATCCATCAAAGGATGTTGACATAGATGAAATCAAAATTCTTTTTAAAGAAATATCTCCTTTTATTATGAAATAATTTAAGATCCATATAAAATAAAACATTTTCTTTGAAAATAATCTTATAATCTTGTAAGGGAAGCTTTTAAGATTTTATAACGGCGGAAAATAGCCGCACCCACCGTATAAGTTAAAAAAAACATTCTTACCTTAATTCTGTCGAAAAGGTTAAAAAGGACCTTGTTTTGAAAACGACCGAAAGATTCCTTTATAAACCACTTATAAAAGTCAAAAAGGGTATAAATGACTTTAAATCATATTCTAGTAAATAGTAAAAATGTTTTGAAATGCATTTTTAAGAAACATGGATGTGGATGATAAAGAGATCCCAGTTTATTACGTATAAACAACCTTGGATAATGAAAAGGTAGAAAAGTAAACCCTTACCCTGTACTTTTCCTTGGTTGGGGTAGGTTAACCTCCTGTATAATGGTGAAATAGTTGTTATTAAATTATAAAAGATTCATATATATTAATATGATATCATATATGATCTTTTAACATTGATTTGTTAATAATATCTTAGAATTATCGTCGTTTCGGGAGATAACTTACTCATTTTCTTTTATATGTTTTGTTACATAAGCCATGGTTGTTGTATCTTATTCATATCCAGAATGATATCCAGGCCTTAAACATCATTTTTAAATCATCAAATGATAATTATACTTGAATGGATACGATGGAGAATGAATCTCATCGCGTTCGCGGAGACGGTAGTCCGTACGTACGCACGAGCGACAATATCATTCTTTTGATATTAAAATAATATATAAATGGATGGTATATCATATATACAGAATCATTAACATGTTATATTTATTATTTACATGAGTTACACATCATTATTATACCCATCCAAATAATATTATATTGAATAACAATTACACCACGACGTGGAGACGGTAAGCCGTACGTACGCACGTATGGTGACATGATATTCAGAGGGTGGGTAGAATACTGAATATGATTGTACCATATTTATAATAAGATCACAGTATATGTGAGATACTGGAGTTATTATTTTAGAATGGTAAGAACAAAGGAAGAAGAAGTGGAAGAAGAAATGAACTTGGAGAAGGGTGGTGAAATCATTACCTCTTCTTCGGGTTCTTCCTTTTGATTTGATCAATAGGGCTCCATAGGTTGGCTTTATGATCAAACTAAGGCCTCTAGGTTGTAGTGAGGGATGTTGGGAGAGTATTTTGGCAGATTTTGGCCGAACCAAAAGGCTTTGAAGGTGTGAAGAAATGAGAAGGAGGAGTGCCCTTTTATAAGAGGGGTGAGGGGCACCTTTGGAAAAGCTAGAAATATTAATTTATAATAAATTCATATTCGGTTTCTAATGGCTCCAAAGTTGATTATTCAAAGGTTAAGGTGGGGATAGGTCTCAAACCACTCAACCAATAGAATTTAGACAGGTTGGGGTACTTATATTAACCTTATCTTTAAGTATTAACTCTAAGTTAATTAGTTTCACTTTTACAATGTCTCTTTGTATTTTTATATAATATGGTTAATAAACTTACTATATACATCCAAGTGACCCCCATGTGGTACATTAATGATGAACCTATCATTATATAAGTCTCTTGGCCGAACCTTAGATTTTTAGGAATTTAATATCAATTAATAATATAATATTTGTTTAAGAACTCTTTTATGTCAATTTTGACACTATTCAATAGTTGATTTTTGTGAAACTCATAACAGATTGATTACTTCGAAAAAAGTCAATTAAATCAATCCTAATATATCATATTATCCTAGAAAATTAGTTTAATTCATTAAAAGTTTCATATTATATTTATTTGGGTATTTATAATATCAATTATTTTAATTTTTCACTATTATAGTAATTACTGCATCATCATTGTGTCATATATAAAATAAATTATTTAATGTCTAAAAATTATAAATAAAATATAATTATGTAGGAAATCTTTTTATATTTCTAATTAATATTTATAATCTAAAATCCAACATATATAACCCTATGTAACAATTGTTGTTCTAAAAGATATATGCTTGTGTCATTTTTGTATTCATTTTAACTAAATTAAAATAAAGTGTCATTATCACTTACAAGTGGATCCATGGGGTCCCAAAATAGACCCAAAGATTCCCATGGTCGACCATGTATCAACCAATAGGTTTAAGACACGTTTTAAGGTAATTTAGTATTATTATAATATTATTTTTTTAACCCTTATTTACCGGATTTACCCTTAACCATGGTAAATAAAATATTTACCGCAGTAATTATTCAAAATGTCTAAAAATAAAAGTTACCTATTTACACAATTTGAAAATCCTGATTCCAAATATGGAATCCATTTTCCTAAATTCAAAACACAGAAGGGGCAGAAATTAATTTAAAATTAATTCCCGCTGTCAAAACAAAAAGCGTGTTTTTAAGAGATAATAACTATCAAAAGATTGACACTTGTTTATGTTCGGTTTAATTGTAAAATTATGTCCAATGACCAACATTATATTAAATGGTAAAAATATATTCTAAATATACTTTAAAACCACTCAAATTCATAATTTATCACTATTAATTATTTTGATTAAAAAAGTTGTTTTTAATTAAAATTTAGAAATTTTCACTATTCATCAAAATATGAAAGTTATCCGAAATGTACCAAAATTTCACCTTAGGCTAAATTTGATATTCCGAATCCAAAAATTAAGTCCATTTTCAAATATAAAATATATATAATTTCAAAAAGTAGGTGTTACTATTCATAACGGCTAGTTTGATTAGTTATGGTGTGTTAGAACTCGGTGTTGTGTACAACACACGCTATCACATTATTCAAAGAGAAGCGTACCGTAGAAACTTGGGGTGTTACATTCTCCCCTCCTTCAAATAATTGCATCCTCGCAATTTCTAGGGTATTACTGCATAAAAAGACTTGGGTGGTTCTTCATCATAAGTTCCTCGGGTTCCCACGTTGCCTCTTCCATCTTATGGTTTCTCCACAAAACTTTTACCAGACGCGTCGTCCAGTTTCTCAGCACTTGTTCTCTCGTATCAAGAATCTTGACAGGCTCTTCGCAATAAGACAGATCGGGTTCCAGTTCAAATTCCTCATAGGTGAGTACATGCGTCGGATCAGGCATGTATTTCCTCAATAGAGATACATGGAACACATCTTAAACTTTGGAGAGACTTGGCGGCATTGCCAATCGGTAAGCTACAACCCCAATTCGTTCTAGAATTTCGAAAGGTCCGATGTACCTGGGACTCAATTTACCTTTCTTACCAAAACGTATGACTCCCTTCCACGGAGATACCTTCAGGAAAACATGATCACCGACTTGAAATTCCAAATCCTTCCTTCGATTATCGGCATAGCTCTTCTGCCTACTTTGAGCTGCTTTGATGTGATTTTGGATTACTTTCACCTTTTCCACCGTTTCCTCCACCAGTTCTGGGCCTACAAGTTTTCTTTCACCAACGTCATCCCAACAGGTTGGTGTACGACATCTCTTTCCGTATAACGCTTCATATGGTGCCATCTGAATACTCGAATGGAAGCTATTGTTATAGGAAAATTCTACCAGAGGTAAATATTGAACCCACATACCCTAAAAGTCAAGTGAGCAAGATCTCAACATGTCTTCTAAGGTTTTAATCGTCCGTTCTGATTGTCCGTCTGTCTGAGGGTGGTAAGCAGTGCTCATATGAAGTTCAGTATCCAGGGATTTCTGAAGACTTTTCCAGAATCTTAAAGTAAAACGGGGATCACGATCAGAAACAATCGATAGGGGTACTCCATGAAGTCTCACAACTTCATTAATATATAGTCTTGCTAGACGTTCCAGGGGTAGATCATCTCTTATAGCAAGAAAATGTGCTGTCTTGGTAAGACGATCAACAATAACCCATATTGGAGCATTCCTTCTAGGAGTCTTTGGTAGCCCCATGACAAAGTCCATCGTAACATTGTCCCATTTCCACTCTGGTATGGGAAGAGGTTGCATGACTCCTCCAGGCTGTTGCCTTCCAGCTTTAACTTGTTGACAAACCATACATCTTGACACAAAATCAGAAATCTCCCTCTTCATGTTGTCCCACCAAAAATGTTCCTTCAAATCTCTATACATTTTGGTGCTCCCATGGTGTATAGAGAAATTGGAACTATGAGCATCATCTAGCAATTCCCTTTTCAGATCAGGTAAATCGGGAACACAAAGTCTCTTCTCGAATTTCAAAATTCCATCTTCATACACAAAGTCTCTCAATCTCCCATCATTCACAGCTTTAATCTTCTTCTGAAATTCTTCATCATCGGTCTGAAAACTCTTAATCCTTTCTAGTAAAGATGGTTTGGCAACCATTTGAAAAAGCATTTATGTTTCACCTTCCCTGGTTATTCCCTTGTCCATCTTCACTAGATCCATGAAAATTGGATCCCTTTCAATTCCCATATTGTACAAAACTCCATGGTCTTTTCTACTCAAAGCATCTGCCACCTTGTTTTCCTTCCCTGGGTGGTAGTGTATCGTACAATCATAATCCTTGAGTAATTCAAGCCATCTCCTTTGCCTCATGTTGAGTTCTTTTTGTGAGAAAATATACTTCAAAATCTTGTGATCAGTATAAATGTCACATTTTTCACCATAGAGGTAGTGCCTCCATATCTTCAATGCAAAGATTAAAGCTGCTAACTCAAGATCATGAGTAGGATAGTTTTCTTCCTGAATTTTCAACCGTCGTGATGCATAGGCAATAACTCTATCATTCTGCATAAGGACACAACCAAGTCCTTTCTTCGATGCATCACTATAAATAACGAACCCATCATTCCCCAATGGTAGAGTCAATATAGGAGCATTGACTAATCTTCTCTTCAGTTCTTCGAAACATTCTTCACACTCTTTTTTCCAAACAAATTTAACCCCTTTACGTGTGAGCTTCGTTAATGGGTTAGCCAATCGGGCAAAATTCTGGACGAAACGTCGATAATAACCTGCCAAGCCAATAAAACTACGTACCTCAGTTATACTCGTAGGTGCTGGCCATTCTTGGATTGCTTTGGTCTTAGAAGGATCAACAGAGATTCCATCTTTGGAGACAATATGGCCAAGAAAAGAAATCTCATGAAGCCAGAATTCACACTTGCTAAACTTCCCATATAATTCATGCCTCCTCAGAGTCTTCAAGATAATGCACAAGTGATTTTCATGATCTTCGTAGGTTTTGGAGTATACCAGAATATCATCAATAAATACCACAACAAATTCATCGAGATACTCCTTGAAAACTCTATTCATCAGATCCATGAATACAGAGGGTGCATTAGTCAATCCAAACGGCATTACAGTAAACTCGTAATGCCCGTACCTGGTTCAAAATGCTGTCTTCGGAATGTCTTCCTTCTTCACACACAACTGATGGTATCCAGATCGAAGGTCAATCTTTGAAAAGTATTAAGCTCCATGCAGTTGGTCAAATAAATCATCAATACGAGGTAGGGGATACTTGTTCTTTATCGTTATAGCATTGATCTCCCTGTAGTCGATACATAACCTCATAGATACATCTTTCTTTTTAACAAAAAGAACAGGGGCTCCCCATGGAGAAACACTAGGGCGAATAAATCCCTTATTACTCAATTCCTCTAGTTGTTTCTCTAGTTTGACTAACTCTACAGTGGCCATTCTATAACGGGTCTTCAATATAGGCCTTGATCCAGGAATCAAATCAATAGAAAACTCAACTTCTCGTTCTGGAGGATGTCCAGGTAAATATTCTGGAAATACATCTACAAATTATTTCACAACAGGTACATCCTCTATTTGAACATTCCTTTCCTCACCCGCAGTTATTTCATTCTCTTCCTCCCCAAAAATTGAATTTAGTTGAGCTATTGAGGGTGGATCTAAATAAGAATTAGGTGGTGACGATTCTGCTCTAAAAATAAGGTGTTCCTTATCATTATCATCAAGAATCGTAACCTCATTCTTCTTACAATAAATCTTCGCATCATAGTCCGAAAGCCAGTCCATACCAAGGATTATATCAAACTAAATCATAGGTATGACGATGAGATCAACAGATAAAGAAAATTTATGTGCTCTAATGGGGACTGATTCACAAAACTTTGTTGCAATGATAATTCCCTTAGGAGTTTTAACTGACAACTCCCTTATTAAATCAAATTGGAAATAACTAATTTTCTTAGCAAACTGGGAAGATATGAAACAATGCGATGATCCAGAATCAAATAATGCATTTTCTAAACTTGAGGAAACCATTAAATTACCTGCCACCACGTCTTTCGGAGCTTCTACCTCAGCAGTAGTGATAGCATAAGCCAGGCCTTGATCCCTTGGCCTTTTCTGAGGTATGTTCTCCTCACGCTTAGGACATGAATTTGCATAATGCCCCATCTCCCTGCAATTATAGCACTGAACATTGGTAGCTTCCTTCTTCCCCTTGAAATCATGAGCTTGGTGGCCTTTTTCACCACACTTGTAACAGACTCCCATTCCCTTCAAGCAAGTACCAGGATGTTTCTTCCCGCATTTACCACAAGATGGATATTCAACCTTTCCCTTCTTCCCCTTATTTCCATTCCCAGATTGATCAGCAGGTCTCTTATTCTCTTGCTTTGCTTTAAAGTCATAAGACTTAGAGAATTCCTTTTCGGTCTTGATAGCACATGAGACAATGTCTTCGTACGATGAAAAGGATTGTGAGACTAATGCTCGACGGAGAAATGGTTTTAACCCATCAAAGAAACGATCAATCTTACTTCTTGGGTTGCGAATATAATCTCCAGCATACCTCGCTAACCTTGTAAAGTTAGCCTCATACTTTGTGACATTCTCATCCTCCTTTTGTCTCAGACTCAGAAATTGTCTTTCCATATCTGCTCGATGGTCGCGAGGAAAGTATTTTTCTAAAAACAGATCTTTGAACTCCCTCCATTCCATATTTGATACTAAATCATCTTCCTTCATGTTCTGAATCAATGACCACCATTGATCAGCATCTCCAGTGAGGCGGTAAACTGCCATGATAACTTTTTCCCTTTCACTGCTCCCCAAAGCCTGAAATATTTTCTCTAGGGAAAATATCCATTGCTCAGCTACTAAGGGATTTTTATTCCCATTGAACGTTGGTGGTTGTTGCCTCATGAATCGATCTAACATTGATCCTCCACGCTGCGGATCAGCGTGCTCCATACGGGTAAGGTTATTATTCATAACCTGAGTAAGTTGTCCCAGTATGGTGATTAGCTGATCAGCACCAGTTGCATCACCAGCCCCACTATAATTATCATGAGAAGGAGGGAAATCCCTACATGGAGTGCGTGCATTGATATGGTTTCCATTTCTTCCACTAGGCGCCATTTCTAAACAATGGCATGAACTAGATCAGTTTATGAATCAAAATACATAATCCCATACTTATAAAACACTTAACATAAATTGAACTATTTATGGATATAATCCATAATCATAAGAATTTTTTTCTTTGAAGATGTATATACTCATAAACCCTTCATAATGATTTGTAAAGAAAATGAGAGTTATCCTAAGCATATCCCCCGGGAGTGTCGTAACCAAGAGTGCAGCAAGGCCCGTTGTCGTGCACCAGTTCCCGTTCGAGTCTAGATCAAAGCGGTGTTTTCGGGTTTTACCCCTAGGTACATCTGTGCCAGAGCCGCCTCTGCCTGCTCGTATCTAGACAGGGATGTATTGCTCAGAAAACTCACAAAATCTCTACAATACCAAAATTATAGGAAGTTCTTCTATACTAATCCTCAAAGTTCATCTTAGGTCTACGTTCTCTAATCCGAGTTTATCTAAATCTAGTTTCCACGGTTTGTACTAAACTTCATCTGATACCAACTGTAACGCCCCGACCCTAGTTGCCTAGAGTCGGTGCATTATTACATAACATTGGCATGATCACAAGAAAGATCAAATCTCGAAAGATCGATTGGTTTAGTAGCATTGGAAACACTAGATATATTCATATGTTTTACATTACATCATAAAATGAAAAACTACTACAACAACATAATGTTTCCACAGTCCACACTATAATCCCCTCATAATATCCCTGCAGGTCATTCATAACTTACATATTCTCTTCCTGGGAAAAATAAAACATAGAAAAGGGGTGAGCTCAAATGCCCAGTAAGGATAACAATATAGCGGAAACCTTCATCAATAAGAATAAACATTTAAGGCAATGTATAACTAAAACAAAAGCCTTTTAAACATGAACTTTCAACATGGTATGGCATAAATAAAATGAAATAATTCCATTTACTTATTCACATGGATATTCTACTAATCGAATAATCACATGCAAAAATCAATAACCACTTTCATAATGTTGGAATGCATAATGCCAGACTATCATAACCACATAGCCAAGGCCTCGTGCCAAGACTACAAATAAGATTTTGTCAAGGCCTTGTGCCAATAAACTAGTTTGTCTCATGAGACCTACCGATGCATCGAGGAGCTATAGCGGGCTCCACCCGTCACATATTAAGTCCAATGCATTCCCATATGAAAAGGTTTAAACATAACATAAACATTCGTATTAAAACTAGCATACGAAATGTAAATACTTTCACCATAAACTATGAATGGTATAAAAATAGCACATCCACAGTCAAACATATCACAAAACCTTCAATACAATATAGAAGTTTTTTATCATAATAAATCAACTTAAAATAATCTTAAAATCCATCAAAGGATGTTGACATAGATGAAATCAAAATTCTTTTTAAAGAAATATCTCCTTTTATTTTGAAATAATTTCAGATCCATATAAAATAAAACATTTTCTTTGAAAATATTCTTATAAGCTTGTAAGGGAAGCTTTGAAGATTTTATAACGGCGGAAAATAGCCGCACCCACCGTATAAGTTAAAAAAAACATTCTTACCTTAATTCTGTCGAAAAGGTTAAAAAGGACCTTGTTTTGAAAACGACCGAAAGATTCCTTTATAAACCACTTATAAAAGTAAAAAAGGGTATAAATGACTTTAACTCATATTCTAGTAAATAGTAAAAATGTTTTGAAATGCATTTTTAAGAAACATGGATGTGGATGATAAAGAGATCCCAGTAGATTATTACGTATAAACAACCTTGGATAATGAAGAGGTTGTAAAGTAAACCCTTACCTTGTACTTTTCCTTGGTTGGGGTAGGTTAACCTCCTGTATAATGGTGAAATAGTTGTTATTAAATTATTCAAGAATCATATATATTAATATGATATCATATATGATCTTTTAACATTGATTTGTTAATAATATCTTAGAATTATCGTCGTTTCGGGAGTTAACTTACTCATTTTATTTTATATGTTTTGTTACATAAGCCATGTTTGTTGTATCTTATTCATATCCAGAATGATATCCAGTCCTTAAACATCATTTTTAAATCATCAAATGATAATTATACTTGAATGGATACGATGGAGAATGAATCTCATCGCGTTCGTGGAGACGGTAGTCCGTACGTACGCACGAGCGACAATATCATTCTTTTGATATTAAAATAATATATAAATGGATGGTATATCATATATACAGAATCATTAACATGTTATATTTATTATTTACATGAGTTACACATCATTATTATACCCATCCAAATAATATTATATTGAATAACAATTACACCACGACGTGGAGACGGTAAGTCGTACGTACGCACGTATGGTGACATGTTATTCAAAGGGTGGATAGAATACTGAATATGATTGTACCATATTTATAATAACATCACAGTGTATGTGAGATACTGAAGTTATTATTTTAGAATGGTAAGAACATAGGAAGAAGAAGTGGAAGAAGAAATGAACTTGGAGAAGGGTGGTGAAATCATTACCTCTTCTTCGGGTTCTTCCTTTTGATTTGATCAAAAGGGCTCCTTTGGTTGGCTTTCTGATCAAACTAAGGCCTCTAGGTTGTAGTGAGGGATGTTGGGAGAGTATTTGGGCAGAGTTTGGCCGAACCGAAAGGCTTTGAAGGTGTGATGAAATGAGAAGGAGGAGTGCCCTTTTATAAGAGGGGTGAGGGGCACCTTTGGAAAAGCTAGAAATATTAATTTATAATAAATTAATATTCGGTTTCTAATGGCTCCAAAGTTGATTATTCAAAGGTTAAGGTGGGGATAGGTCGAAAAACACTCAACCAATAGAATTTAGACAGGTATGGGTACTTATATTAACCTTATCTTTAAGTATTAACTCTAAGTTAATTAGTTTCACTTTTACAATGTCTCTTTGTATTTTTATATAATATGGTTAATAAACTTACTATATACATCCAAGTGACCCCAAGTGGTACATTAATGATGAACCTATCATTATATAAGTATCTTGGCCGAACCTTAGATTTTTAGGAATTTAATATCAATTAATAATATAATATTTGTTTAAGAACTCTTTTATGTCAATTTTGACACTATTCAATAGTTGATTTTTGTGAAACTCATAACAGATTGATTACTTCGAAAAAAGTCAATTAAATCAATCCTAATATATCATATTATCCTATAAAATTAGTTTAATTCATTTAAAGTTTCATATTATATTTATTTGGGTATTTATAATATCAATTATTTTAATTTTTCACTATTATAGTAATTACTGCATCATCATTGTGTCATATATAAAATAACTTATTTAATGACTAAAAATTATAAATAAAATATCATTATGTAGGAAATCTTTTTAGATTTCTAATGAATATTTATAATCAAATATCCAACATATATAACCCTATGTAACAATTGTTGTTCTAAAAGATATATGCTTGTGTCATTTTTGTATTCATTTTAACTAAATTAAAATAAAGTGTCCTTATCACTTACAAGTGGATCCATGGGGTCCCAAAATAGACCCAAAGATTCCCTTGTTCGACCATGTATCAACCAATAGGGTTAATACACGTTTTAAGGTAATTTAGTATTATTATAATATTATTTTTTAAACCCTTATTTACCGGATTTACCCTTAACCATGGTAAATAAAATATTTACCGCAGTAATTATTCAAAATGTCTAAAAATAAAAGTTACCTATTTACACAATTTGAAAATCCTGATTCCAAATATGGAATCCATTTTCCTAAATTCAAAACACAGAAGTGGCAGAAATTAATTTAAAATTAATTCCCGCTGTCAAAACAAAAAACGTGTTTTTAAGAGATAATAACTATCAAAAGATTGACACTTGTTTATGTTCGGTTTAATTGTAAAATTAAGTCCAATGACCAACATTATATTAAATGGTAAAAATATAGTCTAAATATACTTTAAAACCAATCAAATCCATAATTTATCACTATTAATTATTTTGATTAAAAAAGTTGTTTTTAATTAAAATTTAGTAATTTTCACTATTCATCAAAATATGAAAGTTATCCGAAATGTACCAAAATTTCACCTTAGGCTAAATTCGATATTCTGAATCCAAAAATGAAGTCCATTTTCAAATATAAAATATAAATAATTTCAAAAAGTAGTTGTTACTATTCATAACGGCTAGTTTGATTAGTTATGGTGTGTTAGAACTCGGTGTTGCGTACAACACACGCTATCACATTATTCAAAAAGAAGCGTACCATAGAAGCTTGGGGTGTTACATTTTTGGATGAAGGAAAAGTCATATCCTTGATACATTTTCCATTTCAAGATACTTGAATGCATTTGACAGGTTCAATATTGATTGGAATTTCAACAATGGTTTTTTTACTGCATAATTTGTTCCATATTTCATATTAGAAAATATATCAGCCTAATCTTGGCCATGAGAATAGATGGGATCATGTTAACATAGATCCGAATGCTCCAATGGTACATCTCTCAGTGCAGATTTTGGAGAGGAAGGATATTGTATTCTGAGGAAAAATCATTGGTCTAGTGTGGGATTTATATCAACATGGTCTTATTCAAGAAGAGATTTGGGATGTCTAGAATGAAATGAAAAAGAAATGGTTGGAACTCATTCTAGGAAATGGTGGATTTATATGTTCTATGGATTAAAAAACAATGCTGGGGAGAATTTTGTACCATTGGATACTGTTATGTAATCCTTTAATTGAGATTTTAATGTATATATAGTATAAGGGTAAATTTTAGTTGACTTTGGAGAACATTCGATGGGTTTTTTGGGGATAAAGGGGAGGCACAAGTGCTACACACGACTTGTATAAACTGTGCAGAAATCCATGAAGAACCCATGCTGAGTTTAGAATTTTAGATTGTATCTTTGGAATGATTTCCAAGGGGTTAGGGTAATTTTTCCAGGATGATATGTAGGTGTCATCCAAGGATGCTTCTAACACACAATTAGTGCACGGTTATTATAACCATGCAGACTATCTAGGTGCACAGTTAAAGTGATATCATAAAAAGTATATCTAACACATTTTTGACTCAATAGGATACTTTTTTTCAAAAACATCCATTAATCTATATTATTCTCTCGTTTTGGATTGGTAACTCATCCATATGAATTTCAATCGATCCAGATCCCTCCCTTGTTGTTTTCAAGCCCGATTCTTGGGGTAGTTTTTGTTCTTTATCATTCATATAATGCTTTATTTGATCGACTTAGATCTACTTCTCCTCTCCCATCAGTTTCTCAGATATATATCATTAATGGGAATATATAATATTATTTATTCCAAATATAATGATATTTGGTATTTATCATTATAGGAGAATATATCTGAGGAGGTATCATTGATTTCACACCCAGTTCTGTGAACATTCATAATCCATTTTCAATTTCCATCAAAATGGTAGAGGTAGATGTTTCACACTCAAATCCTATTGATATACCTGATTGGAATTATTTTTTATTTAATATATTATATCTTATTTATTGTGAATTAACTATTTAGAAAAAATTTTAAACCACCTTTAGTGATTGTTTTGGAAATTGTGGAAATATGAAAAAATGGATTTTGCATGAAAATTTTCTTTTGTTCTTTGTTTTAAAATGTTTATTTTAAAATGGGATTTTTTTGAATTGTGGTACATGGATTTTATTAATATATTTTCAATAAACGGATTGTTTTTATTTGAATGAAATGGTTAATTTAAATTTTCATGCTTAATGACTTTTATTAAAAGACTGTTCATATTGAATGGGTTGAACACAATTGGATTTTCCATGGTATTGGAATGGGTTTTTGGTGTGTTTTCATATGCATTGGGATGTATAAGGATCTATACGAACCACAAAAAATGGTTGGGATGGATATGGGCATGATGTACCACCATCAGTGTGGTCCAATAAATGAAGGATTAGTGGAAGGATAACTCATCCCTCATGAGTACATGGAGTTTTAGGTTTCATTCATTGTTGGGTGAGTGGCTCAGTGGAATAGAAAGATTATGCCAAAATAGTATTGAGAAATTATTTCACGGATTTGTTTTGTCGTTTTTAAAAAAATATAACTTTCTTGAAAATTGGTTAAAATGGTAATTATTCTTATTTGGTTATAAATTATTTGGGAACCTCTCTAAATCACTTTTTAAATAGTTTTCTGAGGATGATTTATATAAACTATATTATATAAATGTCACTAACATTTTTATTCTAGTTTCACAAGTATGGACGTCGGTGGGGGAAAGCCTACTATGTTTTATACTCACCCCTACTTAAGAAAAATGATGATTTTGAAGATGATATCTTCTGAGACATGGGAAATGGTAATGTACTACATGAATTTTGCACCAACTCATGATACTTGGTCGTTTTGGTGATGTTGGAACATGGACCTTTAGAGCATAGTGTATTGACATCATATTGGAGTCATTTGTTACTCGTCCACTATTTGCCTTATTTTTTTGATTGCCTTCGGTTGTAGCATACATTGGTGTGGTCTCGTTATGATGATGATGGTTGAGTTGTATTATTTTTATCATGAATCATATAATTTTTCATTGTTTATGATTATTTGGTTAGTGGTTTATTTATTAAAGGTTAAATCATCCCCCACATCATTTTGAAATCCTTCTGCATTTATTTCTAGCTTCTTGCATATTGGGGATGTTATTTAGGGAAATGTAATGATTCGTTTTATTATCAATACAATGGTAGTTGGTGGGTCATTACCCTACAAGTATTATAGATTATTTGTATCAAATAAACCCTTGTTTATTCGTTCTTAACAATTATGACTCCATTCACAACATGAAACGACCTATGAGTCTTGTATTTATGGACATTCATGCTTGATCCATCTTTCATGGTCATATTAATTCCACCAAAATCCCACAGGGATTCTATCATCACTCATTTGTCATTCCATATCCAAAATTAAGATAATATTCATGTATGTATTAACATAAAATTCCCATATTCAAACTCATTCACCATGCCACCAATAATCTCTTGGTTAGATCACACTCTGACCCACAGAGAAAATTTGATTCATGACCCCATGGGATAGTGGAAAATAACAAGAAGAACAGTGGTGATAAATGATCAAAAAAAAGTTATAACCATCATTTTTCAAGAGCTCTCGACCACAAATCATTAGATAACGGAATCCATGGGTGTGATCTATTCTAATGTATAATAAATTGATTGATCAATTTAATTCTTCCAATTGGGGTCATGGGAAGGGTACAAAATGTAGATCAAAGAATAATATAAAAAATAACTATTCCAAATTTTAATCAATAGTAAATACTAAAAATTATGATCCCTAGATAGATTTAGTATTCATTTTTAGTTAGGAACATTTTCATCGGTGATGGATAACGCCTGATGTGTTCACAGCCTCCTGATCCACCATGATCTAATCATCATTTCCCTTCTGATTTTGATTTTCCAATGATGAATACTCTCAACCCCCTATAAAATCATTATATGTTTATGTTTATAAGATTGGTTATCTTTCATATGAGTTTATTTATAAAGGAATTTTATTAGTTCATTTAAAAAAATGTAATTATATATATTAATTAATCACACCACCAATGTATTCCTCAACCAGACATCTAACACTTACCGACATTAGGTTTCACTTACAGTAAACCATACATCTATGAATCAATAATTATATTAGATTTTCAATATGTACCTCTTCTTGTTATATAACGCATAATTTCTCATAAACTACACACATATGAATATTTTCACGACCTCATTGAAGATTAACTAACTTCATACAATATTTATTTTATACTTCATTCTTCAATTTCATAAATATCACTACCGACTCATACTTATTCCTAATTAAGTAAATATAGACATATATACTCAAGTCATTCGTAAAAGTTATGATGTATCAATATACTCCTCTAGGTTCAACTAGAAAAGGTCCAAAGACATCATTATGTACTAATCCAATAATACTTGTTTCCCTTTTAATCTATCTATTAAATGGTGGTTTGTTAATTTTATTCATTAAAAAGGAATTAAATATTTCAATTGGTATATCAAAAAAGAGTTCAAACAACTATTTTAAAAGGTCTATTTCAAAAAAAACTTGTTTACATGAACAATATTGTGATTTCATAGTTGTGTGTTATATGAATAGTTTGAAAATGTTTCATTTTCTATTTAAAATATATTTTTTGTTAATTTAATAAATAATTATCATTATAGAAATGTTCCATACAAAAAAATATGTTGCCATTGTAAAAGAAACTAATTTTATTTCTAATAATGAAAATAAACCCATCTATATCTAGGAATGATTCAATAATTATGTTCATTATGAAAATTGGTACATAATATCAATCAATTAAAACCAAACTCATTCCCATTGGAAATGAATGGTTTTTTTCATCAGTGGATAGAGTATCTAGCCTCACAAAATTATCTACTAATAAATCTACCTATACTCAAGAAATCATTCAGAATCTACATGGATCCTGATTTTGGATACATATGGGATCACTATAAGTTGTATCTAATACACATTTTTAGATTTTGAATGACATGAATTAATAACTAAACCCAAATATTAAAAGTAACTGGCCTAATACCTTACATAATATTCAATTATGTCAATAATTATACTATAGTTCACATTGAGGATGTTTTCAGTTTTAGTGTTTTAGAAAATTAGGACATAACTAATACATTACATCTCAAAAATTACAATGTTAATACTTCTACTCTATCCAATTTTTTCACAATAATACAAAATCATCAAATAAAACAATAATTATTTGCATGAAAAAAATGCATTGACTACTTCGATTATCTTACCCATCATTTTACACTATGAAATACATATAAAAAACATGGAATGAACATAAAAATCTCTGTAAGGAATATAAAATGATGAATAAAATCATTAGTCCATGAATATTTAAAATCCATGAAAATATTATCAAAAAATCATACTTTTTCGACATAAAACATAAACTACTTACATTAATTAATTTAATAGTTTGATTACTAAAAAACATCATAGAAACAATAAAACATAAATGTAACTTGTGGAATCCATATCATACTTACATTCTCACTTTCTTAGCTACATAGTGAGTAACCTTAATGGTTAAAATTCAGATTCCTACAACAGTGTATTGACACAATTTCCTTAGGGAAACAATATCGTTTAACTCCATCACATTACTAAAGGAATTTTAGAGACACAACAGGCTCACCTGCCCTTGGTTTACCAGAGAACCACCAATATACTTAAGCAATTCCAATGAACCATAAATTAATCACTACACATAAACCATGAATAAAGTAAAAATAAAATTTCCACATTGTAACAACAAGATTTCAATTAAATATATTGACATAATGATTAATTTAAAACATTCAAAAAGAATTGTTTTTATCAAAATTTTCCATACCACTTTGAGTCTTTTTAATGGAATTTACCCTTTAGTAAACTCATCTATATAAATAAATTCTTAATAACATTTTCAAAAGATAGACATTAATGGGAAATATTTAAAGTAATAAATGATTAAAACATTTAAAATGATGTATTAGTTAAAGAGTCCCTTAACACACGAGATAACACATGAAAAATAAATTAAAGAAAAAAATTAATACAAAGTTTTAATATAATCAGAATGACGATATTCGTGATATAATATGTAAATGGTCAGTATTAACTCCAATATAAATGAATATATATTTTCAAATAAACATAGAACATTCACATTTATTCTTTGATAAAACCCCAATCACATGGATACATAACTTAATGAATGGATATTGGGATATGATTTCCCTAACAAAGTTCATATAATTAATGTAAGAATATCAAAATGTGGTGATAATATGTAGAAAATATATATGCAAAATAGGTATGTGGAAATTATATAATTAAGAAACAAATAGTGATTCCATATATAATCATGGCATAATATAATCAACTAAGTATGTTTAAAACCCACTGATTTCAAATTGAGTTTATAAATTCCCTTACAATGATCATTTTGTAAATTAAATTGATATATTATGTGTAATAAGAATAATTAAACATAAATAAATTATAAATACAATATAGTACATCCAAATGTATTTCTCAAATAATGATCTCATGACATAATCAATAAGTATAAGATTAAACCAATGAGTGAAAATTTAGTTAAGAAGTTCCCTAACATTGAATCCAAATTCTCTCATTCTTTATTTAATTTCATGAATAACAAATTTATGTAAATTTATACTTTCAATAGTTACTTTATAATTTTTATTATTTAGTTATTATCACTTATTACCATGTTATAGTAATAGTTAATTATTTGAGTTCACATGAGATGTTTTGTCGATATTTGGTACTAGAGTGAAGAATGAACTTGTTTTGATGTAAATTATCCTTTTAGTCCAAATTTATTCATATATAGAATGATATTCATGATTTAAATATCATATATATCCAGTATATATGTATTTATTTTCTTTCATAACCTATGGTGACCAAATATGAAATGCACCATTCATTGAGATGGTAGGTCGTACGTACGCATGAACTCTACTTTCATATCAATGTCCTATTAATGGAATGAAAAAAATTTCATACATAGGTATGTTATAATTCAAGTATAATATATATGTTACATATGTTTTTTAATTCCATTAATTAAATGTTCCTTATATGGCTTGAACGAGTCAGATCACAATGAGGGAGCAGCAGTCCAGACTTCCTCAAATGAAATTATCATATTTACACATTTTGGTATGTCAAATTGAATATTGTAAGTAAAAATTACAAATTAATAATGAAAAAATAATTATAATATATGTCATATATAAATACAGGTACATCATAATGTCTACCACGAGTTGTTGTAGATGAAAATGGAATAATTATTGTTCCATGAGGAAATACTTCACCGTACAGAGAAATAATATGTTTGTATCCAAAATATGGAGGTGTGTGTAAGTGTAGTTATATTAAGTCTGACAAAAACATCCTAGTATATTAGGTATAGTGTTGTAGTTATGTTATCACATAATAATAAGATCATAGGTAGTGTAAACTAAATTAATAAAAATAAACTTGAGAGAAGACGCTACCTCAAAATCGGGAATGTTCTTTTGATTTGATCCCAAATGATATCTTGAATTGTCATCTAACCAAGGTAAGGCTTCAAGAAGAAATTTAGAGATATAATAAGTGTATTGGATAGATATATGATAATTTAAAAGTATTTTTATGTAATATATAATGAGAAGAAGATGTACCCTTTTATAGAAGAGGTGAGGAGAACTATAGGAAAGTCTTGAAATATTAATTTATTACAAATTAAATTTTTAATAAAAATCATTCAAAACACATGTAATTATATGATAGGATGATTTTCGTTCCAATCACCATCATCCAATAATTTTTAGGTTAGTTTTAAATATATTTTTATCATTATATTTTTGGTTTAACCAATGTTTTACCCTTTTCAATCTTATAGTGATATCATGTTATTTAAACATTTTGGGATAATATCACATCAAATTGAACAAAAAAATTCCATTGATGACATATGTTGACATATAATAACCATTAAAAAGTATATTATATTTTAATGAAATTATTATCATTTAATAAAATATTTTATATTTTATGTTACTAATTATTTCAATTTTGGTCACTGTTTATATGTAACATTTTTACAAATTCATTACAACATGATTCCTTTATGAAAAACATATAATCAATCGTAAAATGAAATATTCAACTATAAAATTCGTTTATCACATAAATTTTATCATATAATTTTTATTTTATTATTAATAATTTCATTTTTTTGAATCCCATATTAATGATGAAATCATTACAACATCATTGTGTCATAATTAAATTTATTTATTTAATATCTAAAAATTATAAGTAAAATATTATTATGTTATAAATTTTATTATATTTATATTGAATATATATAGATGAAATATCACTTTTATAACCAGTATATAAAAATGGTTTTACTACAAAGATATATGTTTATGTTATTTTTCACTTTACTTTTATTTACTTATTATAACATGTCATTATCACTTCCATGTTGATCCATGGGGACATAAACTCAACCCAATGATTCCTAGGGTCTTTAATATGTCATTATATATTATTCTAATAGGTGTTATGGTAGTTTAATATTTTTATTGTATTGTTCTTTACCCTTATTTACATGATTTATCTTTTAACCATTGTAAAAAAATTACTGATGTTACTATTCATAATGTCCAAAAATCAAAAAAGTACCTATAAAAAATTGCTAAATTATAATTATAAATATTTAATCCATTATTTCTGAAAGATAATATTTAATTATTATGAATAAAATTAAAATAAATTCCATTGTTCATAAACAAAAATCTGGTTTTTTATGAAATAAAATATATCAATGATTGACATGGGTTTGTGTCTAGTTTTAAAGTGAAATTACATCCAATAACCAAAATTATATTAAATTAACAAAACATAATGCAACTAAAATTTAAAAAAAATTAAATAAAAAATATATCTATATTAATAAATTTGATGAAAATGAAGTTTCGAATTAAAATGCAGTATTTTTCAATATTCATTATAAATGAACGTTATCATAAAATTCGAAAATATATAACCAAAGTAAATTTTGTTTTCCCACATCTATAAAGGAATTTTTTTCAAATAGAACATATATATATTAAAAAAATGATTTAATATGTACACTCCTTCAAATTGCAGTAAAATGAAATTTTTAAAATATTTGAGTATTTTATGATTATATTTGGATTCTTCCACATTTTAAGCCTCAAATATTTATTGAATAAATTTAAAAACATTTAAAAAACATGTGTAATAATATTTTTTATAATTCTATACATTCCTTAAAATATAACGGCTAGGCGTTAACTACCATTTAAAATAATAATATTATTATTATTTTATTATTCTATTGTATAACTCAACATTGTGTGCAATTTATGATTTCAGAGAAACTCATTGTTGCATGTCAAGTATTCTATCAGAACAATAATCCCCATTAATGTAAAATTAACATATTATTCATAAATATTATTATAAATAATAAATATTATTATATAATTACATGTTTTGTTAAATCATTCGCCGTTTTTTATATTTCATTCTCGCAATTTTAAAATTGGTATCAGAAAATAGCCTTGAAAATCCCGAATTGGAAAAAAATGTCAATAAAAAGGTCACTTTCAAAGAATGGAATTGAAGTACAATGTTCAACATAGATATCACATAATAGGATTATTTATATTAATACATGGATATTAATGAAAAACTATCCATTATGTTCTAATGGATAGTGATAGAAAACATGATTAGGGGAAAGTTAACAACTTGAAAACCATAATCGTGTGATGGGTTAAACAGTCATTGATTTCAAATTAGGAAATTTAAACAGAATTTTTTTTATTATACTCCATTTCATAATAGTGAGGAATTATTTTACTTCATAGAATAATAAAAAAGGGAACATTTTTCCTTTTCAATAAGAGTATCATCCTTTAAAAAATATCTACCATAAACTCGTCTTTTCTAGAAATGATGAGTATTCAAGATGACCTTATCAAACATAAAGAAATAGAATCAACTTTTAAATAATCTCAAAATAAACAAAAGGAATAATATTTGTTTCCCTAGTCATTAAACATTAACCAAAAACCATAATTATTATAAAAGTGTTAGTTAATCCCCCAAAAACAATAATCCTTTATTAAAATAAATACTACTCATAATCACCAAAATTCAATGAACAATTCCCATAGTTCAAAAATTATCATTCAATAAACTATTGTAGTAAAAATTAATCAAAATAATATAACTAATATTGAAACCCAAAACACATAAGGATTTGAAAATTTAGTTTTCCATTATAAATTTTTACATTTATGGCAAAATAACATTGACTACACTTAATGTTTTATACTTAAAACTAATTAACCTAATAACATATTCTCCATGATAGGTCATTCACATCCATAAATAACCAGAATCAATGTATGTACACAATAAAATCATAAAATTCGACCATTAATACATAAACGAAATCCCATAGTATTATTATTATCATAATCATATAAATCACATAACCAATGATAAACTACCGACATAACTTAGGCTAGTGGTAGGAAATAAATCACAGTTTATCATTGGTTATGGGATCAATTCCCGTAGTATTGTCCGATATGAAGTTTTTTCACACGGTCTTCGTGTTGTCCTTTTTTAAAAACTGTATAATTATAAAAACATTAATAAATGAAATAATATCCTTAAAAATAACCATAACATGTTTCCACCAAAAATGTTTTTATAGATCACATTTTTATCCCAAAAAACTAATAACTCATATTGTTCTCAAAGGTGATTGTCTCGAAAAATACCACTAATCACCTTGAAATAACATAATAATTAAAAGGGGTTTCTAATTCATTGAACATATAATATACCATAAAATAATAAACCCATGATCATAAACATATTCCTTAATAAATCATACTAATCTCCAATGTTGTCTAAATATTTCCACTGATAACAATTATAAGGCTCCAACCATATACATTTCATAATCCTGAGTTATGTTAATATTTTGACATTAATTCACATATATGATGATTTATAGTATATAGTATTATAGAATTTGGAAATAACCATTACATTATAGCTCAAAAATTAAAAATTCTATTCTTATACTCTATACAATGTTTTCACAGTAATACAACTCAGTAAATAAAACAAGAAATATTATCATTATAAAAATATTCTTGAATTTTCCTATTACATTACCCTTTATTATAAAATGTCAAGAAAAATTGAAAAACAAGGGATGAGAATAAAAATAATTTTTAGGTATATAAAATATGGAACAAACCCATTAGTCCATGAATATTTAAAAACCATGAAAACATTTTCACAAAATCATACTTTTCAACCATAAAACATAAACTACATAGATTACATCATTTAATCACAATATTATTACATGAAATCCTACAAATCATAAATAATAAATGTAACGTGTTCTATCCATAATATATATACATTGAAGATTTCATATATACAAAGGGAGTATCCATCGTGGTTATGTTTGGAATACCCATCACATTAGTTTCCCTAAACATCTTACGATAAACAATATCGTTTACCACTATCAAATTACCCAATGCATTTGAGATCCATCACATGCCCACTCACCATTGGTTTTTCATAGAACCACATATATACTTAATCAATTCCATTGAACCATAACATAATCATAACACCTAGACCATGAATAATGGAAAAATAAGATATCCGCTTTGAAATCACATGATATCATATCAAGATATTGATACAATCAATTCATATAAAACATTCCAAAATAATATGTTTGAATCAATGTGTCCCATTCCACACTGAAACATTTTAATTAATTTACACATTAAAACTTAAATATCCATATAAATAAATCCTTAAAAACATTTTTATAACATGTAAATTAATGTGAAAAATTTAAATGAATAAGTATTTAAAACATTTAAAATGATATTTTAGTTAAATATTCCCTTACCACTTGATAAAATAAATAAATAAAATACTTTAATTAAAAAAATTAAAAAAACATTAATATCATGATAACAATTATATTCAAAATATAATAATTCAAAAATCAGTATGTACACATTTTGAATGTAAAACTTCACATTACAACAAATAAGTCTCCATGGAATGTAAATTGAGACAAGACGCCATACAAATATCACATATTTATATTAAAAATAAATAAATGAAATAATTATGTGTTCCAAGAATAAATACAACAAATATAAATTGAAATTAAATTTAAAACAATCATATGACATTCACACATATTCTTTGATAAAAAAACTAATTACATGGATACATAAGTCAATGAATGGAGATTGGGTTATGATTTTCCATAAAAAGTTCGTATAATTGACATAAGAATTTATCAGTGGGGTGATTATATGTAGAAACAATATATCCACACAATGAAAAGTGTAAATTAAAACATAAATAAAAAAAACTGATTCCACAAATAATCATGGAATAATATAATCCACGAAGTATGTGTACTTCCATGTGAGTGGAAATTGAGTTTTAAAATTCCCATAAAAAGATCATTTTGTAAATGAAATAGATAAATTATGTTTAATCACTATAATTACTCATTAAACAAGTAAAAATATAACATATTGAATCAAATTATATTTCTCACGTAATAATATAATGAAAAAACCATGTAGTAGATTATTATCCAAATGATTTGACATTTGGTTAAGAAGTTCCCTTACAATGAATCTGATGTGTCCCCTTCATTCATTAATTTCCTCAATAATAAACCTAGGTTATTTTCTACATTAATTATAACCTTATTTTTTTTATTATTTATTATGTTTCAATTATTACATTGTTATTTCAATTAGTTAATTATTTGAGTTTATATTGGACGTTTTGTCGATATTCGGTACATGAGTCGAAAATGAACCTCTCATGACATAAACTGTCCATTCTATAAAAATTACAACATATACAGAATTATATTCATGATATAAATATTATATATATCCATTATATATGTTTTTATAATAATTCATATAATTTAATGATAAGAAATAGTTTTCAATGTTTATGGAGATGGTAGGTCGTACGTACGCATGAACGCTACTTTCAATATTTTATCATATTAAATAAATTAAAAACAAATGATAAATATGTGTGTTATGATTAATTTATAATATATATGGTATATATGGTAAATAATTTCATGTTCTATATCCTTTATACATTCCATGTATTTCACGAACGAGTCATATCACTATGATGGGGTGGTAGTAAGCACTTCTGCAGAAGAAATTAACATATTTACACATTATGGAAAGCATAAAGGATTGTTTTAAATAAAAATTAGAGAAGAACAGATAAAATATAAATATAATTTATGTCATATATAAATATAGTTCCATTATTGTATCTATAAATAGATTCAGTAGGACCAAATTGAACAATCATCATTTTGTGAGGAAGTAGTTCGTCGTGCATAGAAATTGTATGTTCATATCAATTAGAAAAAGGTGTGTGTAAATGTAGTTGTTATACATATAATATAAAAATCCTAGTATATTTATGATAATGTTGTTTTTTATAAAAAATTAACAAGATAATATTTATTGTAGAAGGAAAATAATGGAATGGAACTTGATAGACGACGTTACCAAGAAATCAGGTGACTTATTTTGATTCAAGCCAACATCATTTTTTTGATTTTCCTTATGCCCAAGGTAAGGAATTTGAGAGGAAGTTATGTATTCTTGGAGGATTATATTCTATAGATTTTCCAATCTAGTAGGATTTTAATGTTTTAGATAAAGAGAATAAGAATTTCCCTTTTATAGAATATGTGAGGGACACTTTCGAAAAGTATTGAAATATTAATTTAGTATAAATTCAATTTCACATAAAAAAGATCAAAAAAATAATTGAATGAAAATTTAAGATGACCTTTTTTCTAATATCCATTATCCAATAATTTTTAAACTGGTTTCTAATATTTTTTTTATTTATTGTTTTGGTTTAACCCTTATTTTACCCTTTTTAATTTTATAGTGATATCATGTTATTTAAATATTGTGGGTTAATATCATGTATAACGACCCAAAAAAATTCCATTTATGACATTTATAGACTTCTCTTAACCATTTTTATGAAAATTGTTTTTTTAAGAATTTAATATCATTTAATAATTTATTTTATATTTTAAGTTATTAATTATCTCAATTTTGGTCACTATTCATACGTAACTTTTTTAAAAAGTAATAAATACCTGATTTCCTTGAAAAAACATTGAATTAATCCAAACATGTCATATTAACCATTAAAATTTGTGGGAGAAATAAGTTATATCAAATAATTTTTATTTAAACATTTATAATATAATTTTTTTGAATCCATTAGTAATGAATCAATCACTACATCATCATTGTGTCATTATTAAATTTTTTTTTCTAAATAAAAGAATTATAAATAAAATATTAGAATATATGAAATAATTTTATATTTCTAATAAAAATTTGTAGTCTAAGATATCACTTATATAACTCCATATAAAAATGGGGTTTTTGGAAGATACATGTTATTGTTATTTTTCTCTTTACATTAAATTACAAATTTTAACATGTCATTATCACTCAAAGTTGATCCATGAGGTCCTAAAATCGTCCAAAGGAGTGATAGGGTCATTAATATGTCATCCAATAGGATTTGGATCTGTTTCAGGTATTTTTGTATTATTATAATTTTATTTTTTACTTTTTTTCTCTTGATTTTCCCTATAACCATGGAAAATAAAAATAATTATTAAAGGTAATATTCATAATGTCCAAAAATAAAAGGTTCATATTTACACAATTAGGACCATATTATTCCAAATATAAAAACCATTTTTCTTATTTTTTTAAAAATATTTAGTAGAAATTAATTTAAAATTAATTATCATTGTCAATAGCCAAAGGTAGGTTTTTTAAGAAATAAAATCAATCATAATATTGACATTTGTTTATGGAAAATTAAAAAGTTATATTAAATAAAATGGAAAATATTGGATTAAATTTAAAAACCAATAATATAGTTAAACATTAAGAACAATGAAAATGATAAACTAACTATAAAAAAATATTTGATGAAAATGCAGTTTTGAATTAAAATTCCATTTTTTGTTATTCATTAAAAATTAATGACACTAAAAAATTACAAAACAAATATAACCAATGTAACTTTTTTTGTCCCTATTCTATATAATAAGTTTATTTATTAAAACATAATATATTTAATACACTAATACTAATTTAAAAATGGTTCCCCTTCAAAAGGTGGTAAGTTAGCCCTTTAAAATTATTGGAGTATTTTATGCTTAAATTTTGATTGCATATCATTTTATGCCACTTAAATTTATTGGAAAAACATAAAAACAATTATTAAAAGTGGTAATCATGTTGTTGTTATTTTTTTCTTTCCCACCAAAAAAATTCTTGATGTTAACTGCCCCTTAAATTAATAATAATATTTTTAATATTTAATTTTTCATTATAACTCAACATTATGTGCAACATAAGATTTAAAAGAAACTATTTTTTTCATGTTGAGTACGCTCTTGAAAAAAGAGTCCCATTTAAAGAATAATTAATATATTATTCATAAATATTAATAGAAATGAGCAGGTATTATTCTATAAATACATGGGTTGTTAGATATTTAGATTCCCCATGATTACATGGGTAGTTCCTATTAAATAGCCTAAATTGCCACATTAAAAACATAATGCCTCCTTTTCATTTCCTTACCTATGTATCATCCACTTCATTGAAGGACGTAGGTCACGATATTTAGACTTGTTGTGATTATATTTCAACTTTTCCTTATTCTTCCTTTTAATGTCCACTATAAGGACCTCGGGTGTATCACACCCCATGGTCTTGTCAACATCGCAAATAAAATTAATAATCTCTGAATGTATCTTCCCATTATTCATCATATTGAAATTAATAATAAAACTAAAGATGTTATTAGGATGTGTTTAATGTATGGGATCATTTCTCCACTCATTTGGTCAATTAATCCTCAAGAGGTTGAGGAATTAAATGTAGATAATAATATTGACTACATAAGGCCCGGCTGGCATAGAAACTCCATGATTAGTTGTTAAAAATGATTTGGATCTCTCATACTTGTCTTATATTTCATTCCCTTGATAATTATATCAAATTTGAGACATTATGTAATATTAATTCATTTTCTCATGATTCATCAAAATATCATTGGTCATAGATGATTGCATGAAACACTGAACATATATGGAAACATTAAAATTCTTTCATTGAGAGATAAATCTTCATCACATTGCCTCCTTACCCAGAACATCATGAAGATGTTTTACATCATATACAATTTTCATTTATTGTGAAGGATAACTCTTAATATCTTTCTCCACTCTTGTAAATTTTTTTCTCGTGAAAATCTTATCCTTCTCGAGGATACATCATAGTGATATGGTTGAATTATTTTTAATGATGTTTCTGAAAAAAAGTTGAGAAAAATTTCAGTACAATATCTGATAAAATTTTAACAAATAAATAAATAATATTTATATTTCTTTTTCTCCAACTATTTTATTGAAACCCAATATCCTTCACCACTGGATTTGGAATATCATGTTACTTGGATATTCTAGGGGAAAAGATCCATATTTCCCCTATCATTATTCCAACATTGGTTCTTCAAGAGACATGAATGTTTCTAGGTATGCATTAAAAATTAAAACATCATAAACTCATTGTTCCTTGATATTTTGAGTGGTCTCAACAATCCAAATGTCCTCAAATCATATTTCCGCAGTACATTCCTCTATGTTACACATATTTTTGGTCATTGGTAGTCAACCCTTGATGTGAAAAATGTTATGTCAACCAAAAACATCAATTTACAATTCCCTGATAATTTAAATCACCCCAAACATTGATTTTTTAGAAACATTGATTGTGTACCCCTAATGTCCCTATCAACATGATGTTTAATAAATAAATACACAATGAGTCATCCAAGAAAATGTATGAATTAAAATCCAAATTAATACTATATGCATTTTACCCAAGTAAAAGACTTGTAAATCTGATTATATTGCAAGTAGTCATGTTTTATGAAACTAGATTCCTGGACACATATGGATGAGTTCTTTGATTTTATATCATTCATAAAATTAATTAAATTAAATAGATCAATTAGAAATGAAGGAGGAATAAAAATATCATTCAATTTGAATTAAAATAATGATTAAACGTGAATTGAAATCAAAATCACAAATGAATAAATCCATCAATGATCATTAAATAATTATAATTAATTTTTGACCGCTCTGATACAACTTATAGGCTTCTCGAATAATAGAAGTGTGCAATGGGTCCATACAGACATTTCATTTTTTCATGATCTATGATCAATCTAAATATTTTTATATGATAAATACCATGATCTGAGGAATTTAATTAATGAATATAAATAAGGAGTAGAAAGTAAAACCATTGATAGGATCATCACATATAATATATAATAAATATAATTAATTATTAATTACCTTGATGAAATTATTTCTTCACAGATGGATTTATCAACATATCTACATTATACAATTATCTCATTTTAGGAATCAAGAAATGATTCCCTTTAGCGGTGTTCCACACATATTTCACAAAACTAAAAATGTCACTAGAGGAATCTCTACGTGATAGCACCATAGATCCTACCCCATGCATCGCCCATCCTTGATCACCTCATGAACCTCTTCCAAATAGTTCTCCTTGGCCACTCCTGATTTGATAGTGGGGGGTGGATGAATATATCATTATTTTCTTGTGATATTTTAGGAAGAATGGTATTCTATTGGGAAAAGAAGGATTCTACAAATCTGCTATGGATAACTAAACAAATAAATTGTACCTATTAGTGAAAATATTATAGATGGGTTTATATATTCCTAGGTTATGGAATAAATAATTGAAAATGGCCTCTATTTTCAATTTAATCCATGTAAAAACTCCATGTCAAATCATAATAATAATATTATTATTATTTCATGGAATTCACATATCATGATAATAAAATTAAATTTTATTTAATCAAATAATATTTAATATTTAATATTTCTTACATGAACAATAAACATGTCTTATCATTCCTCCACAAAAGTTATTTTCCATGAATAATATATATTTTTTATGAAATAAATTTCAATGTATTATTTCCTAATAAATATATAAATATTGTATTCACAAAATAGAAAATAAATATTTATTTAATATTCTTCTCACATTATATTCACTTGAATAACTTGTGAAAGATAAAATGTGATCATAAAAACAAAAAAGTTTTTAAACCACATTTGGGAATAAAATTAAATCAAAATGTTAAATAATAAATACTATTATTATTATTATTTACCTTAAACTAGGGATATTCTTATTTCTGACCCTCTGCTCATGTTTCACAGTGGCATTTAGGTGAAGCAGCCTAAAGATCAAAGATAGCATCTTGGAACATTCCAAGGATCCCATAGAAAATATCTTAATGTCTCAATCAAATAATACATCATAAGAACTATGGTTGTGTAATATAATCCTTATTCGTGATATATATATATTCCAAAATGTTTCATTCTTGTTCCATAAACATATATATTTGTTGTATCTTTTGTTTACTTCCTTGAAATTATAATTCCCTATATAACACTATCGACTTGTATTTATTTGAGAAACATCATTTCCAGAAAAGTGACTAACATATTGTCTTTAATTAAATAACTAAAGGGAAAAATACTTTATCTCAATATTCGTTGATGTAAAATTACTTGTGATTCACCCAATGTATCCTACCTCACTACAAATATCTATCTTCCCATCATTCATCAATACAAAAATTTCCATGGCTCATTATAGTAAATATTAACAATAATAAAGTATAAAGATCAATACACATGTCCACTTATTGGATGATCCAATGAAACAAATGAATGTGAGTTTTCTACTGGATGGTCTCATACATTTATTATCATACACAAGATATTGCCAATGTCATAAACCATGATATGGTTCCTCCAAGTCCAATGAGTCTCTATGCATGATAGCATTTATCATTTGTGTACATTAAAATATATCATTAGTTTGTGAAAAAAATATTTAATAATATTGTGGAAGAACATATGGGTTTTCATCATAATGGGGTACTACTATGACCTTCTAGTGAGACAACTAAAATTAGATCACAATCACACATTATGTTATGTAGAAGAACAATCATGATGTGATAAGATTTATATTATTATTCAAAAAAATGGATACATGTTTTCATAATGTATGTATAATCTGGTTCCATGGAATAAACTCCAACACACATCAAATTGATGTCAACCATAGATCTAGAGACATTGTGAAATAATGTATATTCCATTCCCTCCTAAGGTATTGTCAAAATAAGACCATTGGTCACCCTGAACCATAACTTCATGAAGGATCTCTGAAACAACTCATTCACTGAAAATAGATACCCATTTCCACTTCATAGTTGTAAAAGAGGGTACAATCCTTGATAATTCTACCACAAACCTCATGTAGTACCCAAATAATCAAAAAAAAAAATTCCTCCTATGACACTCTATTGATTGGATCCCAGGAATGCAACGCCTAAATCTTGGTTAGGTCTAGAGCTATTCCATTCATAGATATAAAATTCCACATTAATTAAACCTATATTATCCCAAAAATGTACATCGGCAGCTTACAGAAAATATGATACTAATAGAGTCAGTTTAGGACTATCATAATGTGATCATATTTTCTACTACTATAATGTTTTGTATATTAGTATTTCATCAATGAAGACTACAACAAATCACTCCAATAATGGTTGGATGATCTACTTCATCAAATCCATAAAATAAATGGGGGAATTTTTTTACATAGAAATTCCTTTATATAATCACAAAGTCCCCATAGAGACATCAAAATGAATGCTTTGGAATATCATCCACTTGAACCCGCATATGGTTGTAAGTCGAACTATGATCAATCATCAAGAAAAAACATGTTCCTTATATTCAATCATAGAGTTCCTCAATCCCTTGAAAGTGTAACTTTTTCCTAATCTTACACTGTTTTAGGATATCATATTCAACTTAATGTTTCATGCTCCATTCCTACATTTTCATGAACAATCCCATAGATTCTCAACGAGAAACATAGGGTATCTTAAAAACCCTTCACTCAATGGTCCTAAAATGTCGCCATCATCTCTACAAGCTTGGTAAGGGATATCAGATATTCTGTAGAATATATTGGTACTGTCTTGTGGTATAATTAAAGGCACCAATCTGACTCCCACCGTAGAGGTAGTCCCAAAACATCCTCGAGTAATACGATAGTAATGTCTTTCACTATTAATTAATTTCAGATATCATAACATACCTCTATGCCTACTGATAAAATTTCTAACTAATTTATGATGGGATGTTTCCTCTTACTCACAATATTGACACACTCATCAATGAGATCAGTCTCCACCAAAAAATTGAATCTCTTCCAATTTATCTAAAGGCATCTAACCTGCATGCATGGAAAGTCAATATTGTCTTCAACCATGGGAATATAGAAAATACGAAAGAAGATGTCATAAGGTTTCATCCTGAAAACCAATTGGTAAAATGTGAAACTCTCTCCACCGAATTAAAGAGCTCATTTTCAATGAATAACTGATATTAGAGGAACACACCTGGTTGAAACCTCTAGAAAAAATTATTATGAAATGGTAGGAATGGGAATATCTATCTCATAAAAAATATATAAAAATGATTTAGTGACTCACAAATGTGTCTAAAAGTACTAAATCATTTTTATAAGTAAAACATAGCATACATCATATCAACACATGATCTTCTAGGACATAAGCCTCTTTGGCCTACAAATTCTTGAGGCCCGAATCACTACCTCCCCCAATCTATAATGGGATCCCTAGTGTTAGTAGTTGATGAAGGTCATAGTTTCTCCCTCCACCAATGTCTTTTCCTATTATAGACCCACCTAATCCACTACTAGTACCACCACCCTAGAGCCTCCTTGGCTTCACATTGGAGATCCCTGATCACAAATAAAAAATTATCATGATATTCAATATATTTCCTACCTACCTACCATGGAATTATGGGTTTAGAAATAACACACTATGTGACCTCTCCAATAACATGAAAATCATTTCCACTCTCAAGGATGACCCGATACTCTTTAAGAACTCTATTTTTCATATCAAAATTTACTGATACTATCCATCAGATGATAACACATATAATTATCTGGATAAATAGCACCTGCTAGCTATTGTAAAAGACTCATCCCCCTGATTCACACTACCATATATATCTACATGGACTCAAAAAGGTAGTAATCTCTCTATCAAAAGGTCCCTCTATAGCACATTAACATATATGGGTTTGCACAAAGAAACCGTTTGGGAACATATGTCTCTATAGAGACACTGCTCAGTCTTCCATTCCAAGAAGTATCCATCTATCACCATGTGGGGGTGTACCATGTAATGTTAGTGAACCTCATTAAATATTCTTCAATTGAAATATTACACATGAAAATCCTCAAAAGGTTTTGAATTAAAATTTATCGGAAGCATAAGGTGTAATAATCCTCCTGAAATAATTAGTGGAAGTTTATCCATCAGATTGTTGATTCATCATGTATCTTCATGATAAGACTCCACTCGAATCCTACTAATCCATGGAAAAGACTGTCTTCTAGAACAACAATCTAATCGGTTGGGGTTGGCTTGTACCAAAAGACTTGGATCACTGACTTTTCCAATACTCTAATCACTGGGGATCTCGACCACCACAAAAGGATTGTGGACTCCAGCGCAATATGTCACATAGATATCAAAGAATTCATTCATAATTATAGTATCATAATGTTATTATTTACTACTCAATAGTAGGGTGTGATGCTACCTACCTTTCTGAAGAAAATGTCTCATGAGATGGCCCCTGAACTAAGGCATTATAACTCATTAGATCATTTTCATGATCTTAAATTAGTAACCTGGAAGGATATATTTATAGTAGTACTCTAAATGTGAAAAAAAAATCACCATGATTTTATGAATATATATATATATATATGGGGTTCTACCTTAAAATTTACATTCAAATGAATCAATCCTATATGAATTATATACCATTGTTCCTTGTATACAATTTCATGGTATACCAATTCGACATAAAGGTAGTTAGTACTCGTGAGTATGGATACATAATCCACAGCACTAAAACATGCTTCCCTAAATGGAAATAATCTCTTGAGAAACCATTGAAACTATTTCCCAATGACCTCACCCAATCCTCGGTATGGGACTGTATTTACACCGAACTAAGGATGAACAACCTCGGATACAACACTATAATGACCTGACGCATAAGGTCCAACCTATTAAGTGGAAGCTATATTTTCCAAAACCCAAAGAATGACATAAATTTTCTAGTCTATATATGCATACACTGATAAGGAATAATATTAATGTGAGGCATTTACCTATTTGTACTTGTATGAATGCACCTAACCATCTCCACACAACTATGCATAGGAATAATAAAAAACATTTCATGTAACATCTAATGGGAAGAAATGCCTAAAATAACGTATAGAGATTACATAAGAGTGTGATAGAATAATACTAATGTGTGAAAGGGTAAAAATACATGCCTAACCAGAAAATAAGTCCTGACATAAAATAAACTACAATAAAAGAAATCTGAGAAATATCATCTTCTCAACTCCAAACCTGGCCACTGTATGCGGTCTATAGACCTAAGTAACACTATACACCTATCTAGTCATTATTTATCAATCCAAAATTGGCATTAGACCTGTGTTGTGTGGAAAAAGATCTTATATGGATGACTATATACATATCCAGTAGGATGATCAATCAAAATGGGATCAATAAAAGATATGATAAAATTAGTAATCTCAACCTAATGTAAGAGGGAAACAAATCCATAAAACATATATATATATATATATTTGTGTGTATATATATATTACAATATATATTAATTAATGAATCCTAGATGAGAGAGAAAGGGAATATACATCCCACAATACAGTCCACTTCAATGAGTCTTCCAATAGTTCCAAAGGGGTATATCATAGATGCCTTGCATCCTGTGTATCTGTTGAGGTTACATTAAGGACCCACACCTTTCCATTATTTCTTGCAGTTTCAGGGGAACAATATCTTATAATGGACCAATCCAATAATGAATGGGGGTGAAACTCAATAGTTAGAGGACCCATTACCTAGTCCGTCATGGGGGTGCCACTTTGTAGGAATTGATAGAGGACTCACATCATAGTACATTATGGGGTGCCACTAGGTAGGCAGAGTACTAATTACTTATTCCGTTAGGGGGTTCCAATCAATAGGTATTAATATGTGACTCAAGATCAAGTATGCCAGCGGCTTCCACTCAGATGGTAGAGTACCCATGCCCTAGTCCATCTAGGGATTCCACCAAGTATGTATTCATAGTGTACTGAGACCCCATTATATTTGGTTGTTCCAATAAGTATGTGGAGGACCCACTCCCAATTCCTTTGTGGTGTTCCACTCTAAAGGTATTGAAATAGGACCCACAAAAATATACATCAGGGGGTTCCACTCAGTTAGTAGAATACCCACAACCTAGTACATCAAGGGTCTTCACATAGTAGTTATTGTTTTTATATCCTTTTACGTGAATGGGGTTCCACTAAAACCTATACATGAGTATGGGGACACACACCCTTGTGAAATAGTAGAGTTTCCCACCCCGACCTCTCTCAAGTGATCTCGTATGATCACTACCATCATATTTTATTTTCTAAAGAACATTCATGCTTTTAAAATTCCATATAATATCTCAAAATGCACTATGGAGGCTACCATCACATTTGAAATCAAAAAATGCTTAGGATAGGCTACACATGAGCCAAAATCTATGTCCTTATAATGGAGATACCGAAGGTTGAAATTTCTAAATGGGGTACAAGGCAAGTATAGTGATCATTTGACATGTGTTATTACTCCACTTCTTTTTCATTTTATCCTCCAAACAAATATCTAAGACCAATAACCATACATGGATTATAAGAGGGCCACATAGTGTTCCTCTTCCACCAAGGTTATACCCATATTCTCCAACACATGCCTATGTTTTTAAGGTCATGACCATAAATCTAGTCATTTAACTTGCCATGTATGGGTACTATCCCATGCCCATGTATTCTCATAGTACATGGAATGTCCTATTTCATAGGGTCATAGCTACGTCTACATGGGACACAACACAGCCACCCGAGGAGGGTCACATGGTGTGAGGGACAACCACATAATGTGGGATAGTTAACTTCCCCAAAACCCTAGATATCCATTCTAAATGGGAATTCAAGGGGTGTTATATTGGACTACACATTATGTATTCACGTTTTTCTCATGAACCCATGTTTATTCGCATATTATCATAAAACCACCGTCTCTTCAACTCACCTCGTGAATCACATTATAGGTGTAATGACCCAGAATTTTGAATGAATTTTGGTTTCTTCATTTTGTGTGTCATTTTAGTTTATTCATAATAAAAATATTTCATTTAATGAAATGAGTATAAGTAAAATGAGTCCATTGGGTTTCGACTATTATATGACCGTTGGTCAATATGACCGTTGGAATATAAACTCTTAACATTACCAATTTGTCTAAAAACCAACTATTTTTGGTTAATTAAAACAGAAAGAAGATATGATGGCCTCATCCAGTAGTCACGGGCCGATCTAAGCCCATCTGAAGGAACTGGTAAAGGAAGAAGCACCATTGGGCTTTTATCTAGACCAAACACAAGCCGAATATCATCGTGTGAAGCTAGAACATGAATCATCTTTAGGAGAAGTTAAATCTTATAAAAATCACTACTTGGGAAATGTTGGCCTAACTGCCCCCGGATTCTATCACCTTAGCACACCTTAGAATTAGGTCCTATGCTGGTGTGATAATGGGATATGTAACGAGACCGTAGCTAGTTTGTGTAATCCTTTGAGATAAATAAAATTTTGTTCACTTCTTATGGTGAGGTTTGCGAATTTTTCAAATGTCTGGATAAATATAGGATGTATATTGATGAATTTTGGAAAAAATGAATATTTTAAAATATTTATGTCAACCTTAAATAATTAATGATGTGTAACAATTTTCAGAAAATTGTCTTCTATAAATGTGTTTAGTAAAAAATTTAGAGTCTAATAATATTAACTTACTATTTGGTGAAAAGTAAATTATGAATAGTGTTTTTATGCTAAGGGTTAGTAATGTGACCAAATGGATTAGTAATCTCACTTAATAAAATTATTAATATAATTCAGGCCCCTTTATTAACTAATATGAGTCAATAAAATTGGTAAATAATAGTTTCATAAATTAATAGTCATGTATTAGATTTCTTCCTATGAATAGTATTATTTAATTAAAAAATTATTTATAAAATATTTAGAAAATTATTTTTATAAAATTTTGTTCATTTATGAATACCGAGCATCAATATTATGTTAAGGAAAATTTTTTCATTTTTCTAAGAAAGATGAATTTTCGGTGGATAGAAAATTTTCATTTTTGAGTTTCCTGTGTTTAATGACATCATTAAGGATGTAATAATTATGTAATAATTCTGGTTGACTTGTTAATATTAAGATAAGGTATGAGGTTTCCCATGTGGTCAATACAATTGGAAAATACCATGTGCTTGCCCATGGTTTTTCCAATAACACTATTGAGGTGTCTCTTGGACATTAATGACTTGTCCCCTCACTTATCCTATAAATACCATGCCTTTACCTCATTTACATCATTTAAAAATCCTCCTCAACGAATTCATGGTCTCCTCACCTCCCATGGAGTCCTCCCAAGGATCCCTCAATCCTCCCAAGGTCCCGAACATCACGCTTTCGACGTTACTCTTCAAGGTAAGGGATTCCTTCACCCTCCTCTTTAAAGTAATGCCAACCTTTATGTTGTGTCTTATATTTTCCATCTATATATGTTGAGGGTATGTTATTATATGTTCATATTACTGTCCATATTATGTCCAAATGTTGAGAGACCCTTTCTTTTCTCATTAATTTGTTTTCTATATTTTTATGTGATGTTGTTAGGCTGCCGAATGTTCTCATAAATGAAATCACATCTACCTATTTTTCATATTTCCATTTCTTGTGGTATGTCATTTAAATATCCATATCATGATATTATTCAGTACCTACACTGTTATATGAATTAGTTATTAGTGGGTGACCCTTGTACCCTCTCTTTTCAATGTTTTCTAAAACCATGTTATATAGTCGTTATGCTGATGAAATTTCATCTCTAAATTTCTATCTCTTTCTCTCAAGAAATTCCCTTGTTTATTTATGTGAAAACCCAGACATATTTCCTTTCTATGGGTGTTCATATATATATAAATATGAAATATTTTATTCTGGAATTGACATACATATAACTCTCACTCCCTTCCAAGGGTTATAAATGATGTAATGAGCTTATTTTTAAGAGCTTTTAAAACGTCATGATTTTGAAATGAAACCCATTTCTTTTATTCTCTATGTGTTATTTATGAAATGTTTGATTATGATATATGTGGATCACATATGAGTAAATAAAAATTAAGGGCTCACCCTGACAACACTTCAATGCATTTGGTAAATATTTAATCTCTCTAGATTACAAGATTCACGATAACTTGGTGAGTGACCTTCGTAATTTTTTTTGACACCTTGGAGATGGACCTTGGTTATATGTTCATGAATGTCTAAATGAAATGTTGTAGCCACATATTCGAGTAATTTTTATAGTACTTTTCATTGTGATATGCCTATACTTCCATTCCTCATGTCTTTATGTTCTTCTTCATGTTCTTATTGATATCACAAGTAAATTGATTCCTTGTTTAACGTTACTGGGCCTTTTGGTCACCCTTTACATTGATTTATGTCTCCAGGATAGGAGTTGCAGTAATTGAACATGGGATGAATTTATGATGAAGCCTTAAAAATGGATTAGAAGAATAATATATGTCGTTTTAATGTTTTATGTCCCTGATTTCCAAGACACTAGACTTTAAAGACCCTCTATTTGTAAAATGTAATGAAAAGTTATGGCATAAAAAGGAGGGATGCCACAGTTGGTATCAAAGGATAAGTTTAGTTATTTGTGGAGAATTAGGGTATAAAAACATTTGTAATAACCCTATATAAAAGTTTAAATATAGTAAAACTTCCTAGTATTTTGGTGAGTATTGAGTAAGTGGTTTATCAAAAAAATACATCACCGTCTGGACACGAGTAGGTAAAGGCAGCTCTGGCACAAATGTACATAGGGGTAAATCCCAAAAACACCGCTTTGAGCTAGGCTCGAACGTGAACTGGTGCACGACAATGGACCCTACTGCACTATTAGTTATGAAACTCCCGGGGGATATGGTTGGTTAATCACAATCTTTTTATAAATAAATATGAAGGAATTATAGAGAAATTTAATTTTCTAAGCATGAATCATTATTACATAGAATCATTTATAATTAAAATATTCGTAAATGAAATAAGTTTCTCACTAAGGATTTATTCATTTTTAAAATGGTGTGCAATAGGAGGAACTATACATATTGTTACCCCAATAGACCATGTGGTGACGACCCTCTGATGGAAGCCAGAATGGAATCATTCATGCGAATGACGAACCAGCTGACTCAAGTTATAGGAAATAACTTGAATCAAGATGAGAGACTGATATCACTGCGAAGGGAAAAACATGTTGTCGAGTCCTCAAGGAATCAAAGACCACCTAGCGTCAGTGGATCGACCAACCCATTGATTGCTGAATAGTGGATCATCTCTATAGAGATGATATTTTCTGTGCTCTGCTGTTCAGAACAAGAGAAGGTCACCCTAGCTATCTATCTCTTATAGGGAGAATCTGATCAGAGGTTGTAATTGATTAAAAACACCAGGTCATGATTGGAGGATGAAGCTATGGAGTGGTAAGTGTTCAGAGAGATATTTTTCAGTAAAAATTTAACTCGTTCTATGAGAACCATAATGGAATGGAGTTTCTCGATCTGAAGAATATGGAGAACGAGTTTGTCAGAAGCTATGAGATGAACGTCACCCAACATTAAAGATATACCTCTAAATTTTTCATGGATCCAAATGGGAATGTTGATAGATTCTTCGTTTGACTAATACCTCATTTGCAGAAGAATATAGCCAACTGAGTCTATTATAGCTACGAGGAGATCGTGCAGAGTGCGATGAAAGTAGAGATGGAGTTTGGTGAGATGCGGTGGTCTCATAATTTAAAAGACAAAATGAAATCATTGGACCAAATCATAGGTAGGAGAATAGATCAAGGAAGAGGAATAAAGCAGGTACAACCTTCCACATGTAATAAATGTGGTAAGAAGCATTCGGGGAACTTCCTGCTTGGGAGTGGTAAGTGCTACAAGTGTGGTGGAGATGGCCACATTGTGAGGAATTGTCATAGTGAGGTGAAACCTCATCTTCCAAATGCTATGGACAAAGGGATGATTGTGAAGGCCCTACATGATATCCAGTTCTTAATGTGTGGAAAACATGGGAACTTTACCAATCACTGTCCAAATCCGAGGGTAGGGGGAACCACCATCATCCTCAGCAAAGGCCAAGGGAGAAAATTCATGCTTTTTCTATCTCGATAGTTGAATTTGAAGCTCCAAATGATGTGGTAGCAGGTACTCTTGTTGTGCTCTCAAGGATATCAATTAAGTTTATTGATTCTGGTTCTACGCATTCCTTTTTTTCCTCCATGTTTTCAAGGAATTTAGAATCAACCCCCACTTTTCTAAAAGTAGAGTTATCAGTCAAGTCTCATGGTTGAACTATCCAAGCATGGTCAGTGTTTAGAAACTATAGTATTAACTTTAGTGAGCATAATATTATCCCAAATCTAGTAGACATTACAATGATAGAATTTGACATTATACTAGGGATGGAGTGGCTCTCAAAGTATAATTCTATGATCAATTGTATAAGCATGGAAATATCAGTATTCATGAATGGAAAACCTACAGTTATCTTCCATGGAGATATAACTCAACAAGATATTTGTTTAGAAGAACATCTTATATCCATCTTTGTGGAGTTTATTGGTGAAGAAGAAGGAGATGAGAGTTTACTGACAGAAAATTTCCCCATCGTCCAGGAATAAGTGGATGTATTTCTTGAGGAGTTACCAGAACCTCCCCCATAAAGATAGGTATAGATCTCCATTGAA
Organism: Viscum album; assembly: GCA_963277665.1. Taxonomy (NCBI): domain Eukaryota; kingdom Viridiplantae; phylum Streptophyta; class Magnoliopsida; order Santalales; family Viscaceae; genus Viscum; species Viscum album. Next base: position 349,845,753 of record OY728152.1, on the reverse strand, counting down.
CTCATACCCGGATTACATCCTATATCAAAGACCCCATATAAGATGGAAAATGTGGAGCTAGAGGAATTAAAGAAACAACTATGAGATCATTTGGAGATGGGTTTTATCTGACTGAGTGTGTCTCCTTGAAGAGCACATGTTCTCCTTGTGAAGAATACTGATGGATCAATGTGGCTATTAATTGATTATATAGAACTGAATGGGATCACAGTGAAGAAAAAATAAACTCTTCCAAGAATTGAGCACTTATTTGAACAATTTCCTGAGGCTCAATTCTTCTCAAAGATTGATCTTAAATCTGGTTATCATCAATTGAGGGTGAACAAAGAAGATATTCCAAAAACTGCCTTCCGATCAAGATATGGGCATTACGTGTTTGTTGTCATGCCCTTCGGATTGACTAATAAACCTGATATTTTTATGGATTTGATGAATAGAGTCTTTAAGGACTGCCATGATAACATTGTGGTAGTTTTTATTGAAGAAATTTGGATATATTCCAAAAGTCGCGAGGAGAATGAGGATCATCTAAGGGCTATTTTGCAAACTCTACAAAAGTAGAGTCTTTTTGGAATGTTCATTAAATGTGATTTTTGGTTACAACAATTAACTTTCTTAGGGAACATTGTTACCAATGAAGGAATCATGGTTGAACCTACAAAGAAAAAATTTGTAGAGGTGTGGCCTCAACCTAAAATAATAATTGGGATTCGTATTTTTCTTTGATTAGTAGTATATTATTGGAGGTTTGTGAAAATCTTTTCAAAACATTCTAATCCATTAAATAAGTTTACTAAAAAATGGGTCATGTTTATCTGGACAAAGGACTGTGAGGAATGTTTCCAAGTGTTGAAGAAGAGATTGGTTACTGAACCTGTGGTAACTCTGCCCTCAAGTGGAGAAGGATTTGTTATTTTTAGTGATTCATATCTGAAAGTGATTGGGTGAGTCCTCATGAAAAATTAAAAGGTCATTGCTTATGCATCTCGAATGTTGAATATTCGTGAGAAGAATTATCTTACGAATGATCTGGAGCTGGCTGTTGTCGTTTTTTGTCTAAGGATATGGAGGCAAAAAAATTATTTGGATAAATGTGATATATACACGGACCATCAATGTTTGAATTATATTTTCACACAAAATTAATTGAACATTAGACAAAAGAGATATTTGGAACATCATAAAGTATATGATTGTTCAATTCATTATCACCCTGGAAGAGCAAACAATGTTGCTAATGCATTAAGAAAAAAAGACCCAATTGTTCTTTCCATGATGAGTATTCAAAAAGATCCTTTGATCAATGACCCAGTAAATCTGCAGGTGTGAATTATAAGTAAAGGGACATCATCAACACTAACCCAAATTATATCTCAACCGTTATTACTAGAGAAGATCATGAAAGCATAGAAAGAAGAATCTTTTTCATAAGAGAAGTGTGAGGTTGTAAAGGATGGAAAGTTTTCAGAGATCAATATTGATCAAGAAGGTGTACTAAAATTTCGAACAAGACTATGTGTTCCATCTATTCTGGAAATAAATAAGGAGCTGATGGATGAAGCTCATAGATCTACTTTCTCTAAATATCCTGGAAGCACACAAATGTATAGGGGCCTTTGTGATCATTATTGGTTGGATAATATGAAAAGGGAGATTGATGACTACACATCATGGTTCCTAGTATATTAGAAAGTGGATGCAGAGCGACAAATTCCTAATAATGTATTGCAACCACAACCCATACCAGCATTGAAATGGGACAATATCACTATGGACTTCATCACTGGTCTGCCGAGAACTCCCAATGGAAAAAATGTGATATGGGTTGCTGTGGATCATTTCACCAAGACTGCACATTTTATCTCTATCTAGGAAGATTTCTATTTTGATCAACATGGCAAGATTTACATGATGTGGTAAGTATGCATGGAGTTCGACTTTCTATCGTATCTGATCATGATCCAAGGATCACATCAAATTTCTGGATAAGTCTTCAACAAGATCTAAGCAGTGAATTAAATTTCAGTATGACCTATCACCCCCAAACTGATGGCCAATCTGAATTTACTATTCAAACACTCGAGGAAATGCTGAGAATGTGCTCATGGAAATTTAAGTGTCGATGGGATCAACATCTCCCATTAGTTGAGTTCTCATACAACAACAACTTCCACTCGAGCATTCAAATGGATCTCTATCAAGCTCTCGATGGGAAGCGATGTAGAAATCCTACTTGTTGTGATGTAGATGGTGAGAGAATGCTTCTTGGGCCTGATGTTTTGAAATAGATGAGAGATAATGTCCATACCATCCAACAAAACATTACGGCTGCTTAGAGTCGGTAAAATATCTATGCTGACAACCATCGAAGGGACTTGGAGATTGATGTTGGTGACAAAGTCTTTCTTCGAAAATCCCCATGGTAGAGAGTCATGAGGTTTGGGAATAACGGGATGCTCTGCCCTAGGTACATTGGCCCCTATGAAATCCTTGATTTCATGGGAGCAGTGGCCTATCATCTTGTAGTTCCACCAAATCAAGCACAAGTTCATTATTTCTTCCATGTATCCCTCTTGAGTAGGTACATACTAGACCCTTCACATTTACTAATCCCTGAGGTGGTACAACTGGAACATGACCACTCTTATGAGGAGATGTCGGTGGACACCTTGGATCATAGAGACAAGGTTCTATGAAACTAGACTACCCACCTTGTTAAGGTGTAGTGGAGGAACCAGAAATATGAAAAAGCCACGTGAGAACAAGATGAGTCTATGAGACAAAAGAACCCTCACCTTTTTTATTCTGAGGGTATGAGTTAAAAATTTCAGGGAAGAAATTTCTTAAGGGGGGAAAAATGTAATGACCCGAAAAAATGTATGAATTTTTGTTTCCTAATTTTGTTCTTCATTTTAGTTTATACTCCACAAAACTATTTCATTTAATGAAATTAGTATAAATAAAATGATGTTGGTGGGTTTCGATTGTTATATGACCATTGGTCAATATGACCGTTGGAAACTAAACTCTTAACATTAAAATATGTCTTTAAAAACAAGAGATTTTGGTTAATTAATACATAAAGAAGATACGATGTCCTCATCCAGTATTCTGGGGCCGATCGAAGCCCATATGATGTAACTGTGGAAGAAAGTAGCACCATTGGGATTTTCTCTTAACTTATCCCAAGCTGAATTTCATCATGTGAAGCTAGAATGAAATATGATTCAAGATATGTTCAAGCCTATAGAAATCACTACTCGAGTAATTTTGGCTGAGCCGACCCCAGATTCTTTCACTTTAGCACAACATACACTTAGGTCATATGCTTGTGGGATATGAGGATATGTAATGAGACCGTAGTTACTTTTTGTAATCCTTTAAGATAAATAATATTGTGTTTTCTTCTTATGTTGAAGTTTGTGAATTTTTCCAATTTCCAGATAAATATAGGATGTATATTGATGAATTTTGGAAAAAATGTAATATTTTATAATTATTTATTTAATCCTTAAATAATTAATAATATGTAATGATTTTATAAAAATGGTCTTCTGAAAATGTGTTCAGTAAGAAATTTATAGTCTAATAGGATCAAATTAATTTTTGTTGAATAGTAATTTATGAATTGTGATTTTATGCTAAGGATTAGTAATGTGACCAAATGGATTAGTAATATCCTTTAAAGAATGTATTAATATAATTCAGGATCTTTTATTAAGTAATGTGATTCAATAAAATATGTAAATAATTGTTTCATCAATTATTATTAAAGTATTCGTTTTTTTAGGTGAATAATGTTTTTTAATTAAAAAATTAAATTAAAATTATTTAAAAAATTATTTTTATAAAATGGAGTACATTTTTTAATTCAGAGCATCGATATTATTTTAAGGTAAAAATTTGGTATTTTTTAGAGAAAGTTGATTTTTTGGAGAATAGTTAATTTTATGTCTAGAGTTTCGGGTGTTTAATGACATCATTAACTATGTAATAATTATTTAATAATTCTGTTAGACTTATTAATAGTAATATAAGGTATTTGGTGTCCCAATTGGCCAATACCGTTGGAAAATACCATGGGAAATCCCATGGTTTTTCCAATACCACTGATGAGGTGTCCCTTGGCCATTAATGACTTGTCCCCTCACTTCTCTTATAAATACCCAGCCTTTCCATCATTACAATAATTTCCAAATCCTACTCAACAAATTTTATTTCTCCTCAACTCCCAAGGGGTCCTCCCAATGTGCTCTCTAGGCGTCCAAGGTACCGAACATCAAGCATTCAAAGTTACACTTTAAGGTAAGGGATTCTTTCACCCTCCTCTTTTAACTCATTAAATCCATTTATGTTGTGTCTTATATTTTCAATATTTTTATGTTTAGGTTATGTTATTACATGTTCTAATTATAGTCCATTTTATTTCCAAATTATTATATACCCTTTCTTCTCGCATCACTTTTTTTTCTGAATTTTTAAGTGATGTCGTTAGGCTGCCGAATTTCACGTAAAAGAAATCGCATATACTCTTTTTTCATGTTTCTTTTTCTTGTGGTATGTCAGTAAAATATCCATATCCTGATCTTATTCATTACCCATATATTATTATGAATTATTTATGATTGTTTTACCATTTTCCCATCTCTTTTCATTGTTTTCTAAAACCATGTTATATAGAAGTTGTGCTGTAGAAATTTAATCTCAAAATTTCTATCTCTTTCTCTCCTGAAATTCTATAATTTATTTATGTGATTACCCAGACATATTTCATTACTAACAATTTTCATAAATATATAAATATTATATATTATATTCTGTAATTTACATACATATAACCCTCACTCCATTTACAGGGGTTATAAATTTTCAATTATCTTATCTTTAAGAGCTTTTAAAACGTCATGATTTTGAAATGAAACTCATTTCCTTTATTCTCAATGGGTTATTTATGAAATGTAGTAATATGATTAATATGGCTCACATTAATTTAAATACATTTTAATGGGGAACCCTGAGAGCGCTCCAATGCATTGGGTAAAGATTTTATCTCTATAGATGAAAAACTTTCACGATACCTTGGTGAATAACCTTGTTCATTTTTTTGACACCTTGGGGATGAACTATAATTATATGATCATGAATGTCAAAATGAAATTTTTTAGCCACATATTCATGTTATCTTCCATGTTTTTTTCATTATGATATGCCTATACTTCCATTGCTCATGTCTTTATGTTTTTATTCAAGTTCTTATTGATATCACAAGTAAATTGATTACTTGTTTACACTTACTGGGCCTTCTTCTCACCCTTTACATTGATTTATGTCTCCAGGATATGAGATGTAGTAATTGAAAATAGCATGAACATATGATGAATCCTTATAAGTGTAATATAGGAATATTTTATGTTGTTTTCATGTTTTATGTCCCTGATTTCAAAGACACTAGAATTTAAAGATCCACTATTTGTAAAATGTAATGGAAATTTATGTTATAAAAAGGTAGGATTCCATTGTAGGTCTCAAATCTAGGTACTTGTGTTCCCAATATGTCCTCATTGGATAGATTCTAGCCACCTATTCCCCACATGACATCATCGTTCACTCATTCCCCATGTCGTTTGTAACGCCTCGACCCCAGTTACCCAGAGTTAGTGCATTATTACATAACATTGGCATGATTACAGGGAATCAAGTCTCAAAGGACCGATTAGTTTAGTAGCCTTGGAAACACTAGATATATTCATAAATTTTTACAGTACATAATAAATGAAAACTACAACAATATAGTCTCCATAGTCCACACTCTTTTCCCCTCATATTATCCCTGCAGGTCATTCATAAATTACTTCTTTATATCCTGGGAAAAATAAAACATAGAAAAGAGGTGAGCTCAAATACCCAGTAAGGATAACAATATAGCGGAAACTTTCATAAATAAGAATTAAACATCAAGGCAATTTATAACTAAAACAAAAGCCTTTTAAACTTGAACTTCAACATAGTATGGAAAAAATAAAATGAAATAATTTCATTTACTTATTCACATGGATATTCTACTAATCGAATTATCAAATGCAATATCAATAACCACTTTCATAATGATGGAATGCATAATTCCAGACTATCAAAACCACATAGCCAACGCCTCATGCCAAGACTACAAAAATGATTTTTCCAAGGCCTTGTGCTAAGACACTAGTTTGTCTCATGAGACCTACCAATGCATCGAGGAGCTATAGCGGGATCCACCCGTCACATATTAAGTCCAATGCATTCCTATATGAAAAGGTTTAAACATAACATAAACATTCGTATTAAAACTAGCATAGGAAATGTAAAATCATCCACCAAATCCATGAAGGGTATAAAAATAGCACATCCATCGTAAAAAATAACTCATTCGATACAATATGGAAGATTTTATTGTATCATATTAACCTCAATCGATAATATTTATGATATTGACATAGATGAAAATAACCATCAAAACTATTTGAGATAAATATCCCCCTATTCTTGAAAACATTTAAAAGCCACACTATTTGTCAAGAAGCTATTTAAGAATAGATTTTTGAATCAAAGTGTCCCATACCACATCGAAACTTTTAAAAATAGTTTTAATTTTAAAACATTAATGTCCATATAAATAAATTCTTAAAACAATTTTTTAAAACATGGACATTAATGAGCATGATTTAAAAGAATAAGTCTTTATAACATTTAAAAATGTTATTTTAGTTATAGTTTCTAACCAAAAGAGAGACACTTGAATATAAATAATTGAGCTAATCAAAACGTTGTAAGATCATGAGAATAAATGGATTCTTGATATACTATGTCAATGTACATTATGTACACCACATAAAAGTGATTTGGTGTATAACAACAAAGAAGTATCAATGGAATGTAAATTGAGATGAAATCCATCATAAAGGCAGTATCCTTAGGTTAAGGATAAATCAATGACATAATTATGTGTGAAAAACAGAAATACACTAAATATGAGTGGATATTCTGTGTAAAACAATCAATGTACATTCACATATATTCTTGTAAAAACAACACCAATGAATTTGATGTTTATCTCAACAAATCGAGATTGAATAAAAATTACTCATATCAAGTTCATATGATGACTTGAGAATTGATCAATGGAGTGATTATGTGTATAAAAAGTATATCCACAGAAAGGGGAGTGGAAATTTTGACATAATCAAATGAATAGTGATTCTACACATAATCTTAGAGTAAAATAATCAATGAAATATGTGTAAAGCCGAATGAGTGGAAATTAAAATTTCAAATTCCCTTATTGATTTGGTAACATACCTAAAATACACCCATGAAAGAAGGATCATACAATGATGATGTAAATATACATTAATTAAAGTATATTACACAATGAATACAAACATGGGCAGTATACACACCACATGTAATAAATAAGTGGTGAACAAGGGAATTCTCATAGAATTAAAAGTGAGATAAGAAACCCATTACTTTGTACTTTTTCCTTGGTCGACGGTAGGTTAACATCCTGTATAATGGTGCAATAATTTTTATTGAATTATAAAAGAATCATTTACATTAATATGATATCATATATGATCTTTTAACATTGATATGTTAATAATATCGTAGTATTATCGTTGTTCTGGGTGTTAACTTACTCGTTTTCTTTTATATGTTTTGTTATGTATGCCATGTTTTTCATGGATAAGTTGTATCTTATTCATATCCGGAATGTTATCACGTTCTTAAAAGAAATTTATATAATCAAATGATAATTATACTTGAATGGATACGATGGAGAATGAATCGCATCGTGTTCGTGGAGACGGTAGTCCGTACGTACGCACGAGCGAGAATATCATTCTTTTGATGTTAAAATAAAATATAATTGGATGGTATACCATATAGACAGAATAATTATCATGTTATATTTATTATTTACATAAATTACACATCATTATTATACCCATCCAAATAATAATTTATTGAATGACAATTACACCACGACGTGGAGACGGTAAGCCATATGTACGCACGTATGGTGTCATGTTATTAAAAGAATGGATATAATACTGAATATGGTTGTACCTTATTTATAATAAAATCATAGTGTATATAATATACTGTAATTATTATTTTATAATGGTAATAACAAAGAAGGAAGAAGTGGAAGAAGAAAGGAACTTGGAAAAGGGTGGTGAAATCATTACCTCTTCTTCGGGTTCTTTCTTTTGATTTGATCAAATGGGCTCTTAGGTTGGCTTTATGACTAAAGGAAGACCTATAGGATGAGTTGAGGGGAGTTTAGAGAGTATTTGGGAAGAGTTTGGTAGAGACAAAAGGCTTTGATGTTGTGAATTAATGAGAAGGGGGAGTGCCCTTTTATAAGAGGGGTGAGGGGCACCTTTGGAAAAGCTAGAAATATTTTTTTATAATAAATTCATATTTGGATTATAAAGGCTCCAAAGTGGATTATTTAAAGGTTAAGGTGGGGATGGGTCTAAAACCACTCAACCAATAGAACTTAGATATGTTTGGGTTACCATATTAACCTTATCATTAATTATTAACTCTTAGTTATTTAGTTTCACTTTTACAATGTCTCTTTGTATTTTTATATTATATGGTTAATAAACTTAATATTTAAATCCATGAGACACCCATGTGGTCCATTAATGATACAAATATAATTATATAAGTCTCTTGGCTGAACTGTAGATTTTTGGGAATTTAATATCAATTAATAATAAAATATTTGATTTAAAAACTCTTTTATGTAAATTTTGACACTATTCAATAATTGATTTTTGTAAAAATTATAACAGAATGATTACTTAGAAAAAAGATAATTAACACATTACTAAAATGTAATATTAACCTATAAAATTAGTTTAATTCATAAAAAGTCTCAAATTATATTTATTTGGGTATCTACAATATCAAACATTTTAATTTTTTACTATTATGGTAATTACTGCATCACTATTGTGTCATAAATAAATTACATTATATAAAGTCTAAAACTTATAAATAAAATACCATTATGTAGGAAATCGTTTTATCTTTCTAATGAATATTTATAGTCGAAAATCCAACATATATAACCCTATGTAATAGATTTTTTTCTAAAAGATACATGATTGTCTCATTTTTTTATTCAATTTATCTTAATTAAAATAAAGTGTCCCTATCACTTACAACTGGCACCATGGGGTACCAAAATCGACCCAAATATGCCCATGGTCAGACAGGTATCAAAAAATTAGGTTAGTACACGTTTTAGGGTAATTTATTATTATTATAATATTATTTTTTAACCCTTATTTACTGGATTTACCCTTTAACGAGGGTAAATAAAATATTTACCGAAGTAATTATTCAAAATGTCTAAAAATAAAAGTTATCTATTTACACAGTTTGAACATCCTGATTCCAAAAATGGAATCCATTTTTCCAAATTCCAAACACAGAAGTGGCAGAAATTATTTTAAAATTAATTCCCTCTGTCAAAACAAAAAGCGTGTTTTTAAGAGATAATAACTATCAAAATATTGACACATGATTATGTCTGGTTTAATAGTAAAATTATGTCCAATGACAAAAATTGAATTAAATGGTAAAATATATTCTAAATATACTTTAAAACCACTCAAATTCATTTTTTATCAATATTAATTATTTCGATTAAAAAAGTTGTTTTTAATTAAAATTTTGTAATTTTCACTATTCATCAAAATATGAAAGTTATCCGAAAAGTACCAAAATTTTACCCTAGGATAATTTCGATATTCCGAATCCAAAAATGAAGTCCATTTTGAGAGATATAATTTATAAAATTTCAAAAAGTAGGTATTATTATTCATAACGGCTAGTTTGATTGGTTGTGGTGTGTTAGAATCTCAATGTTTCGTAGAATGCACGCCATTGCATTATTCAAACAGAAACGTACTGTGGAATATTGGGGTGTTACATTCTCCCCTCTTTCAATAAATTTCATCCTCGCAATTATTTTAAAATTGGGTTTGATAATATAATGGAAAGTCCCACATCAGAAAAAGAGTTAATAAAACTATCACTTTAAAAGAATGGAAGAGAGGTATAAAGGTCACCCAAGATAACCCATAATAGGATTCCATGTAGGAAAACATGGATATAGATGATAAACTAAGTGTTCAGTTCTGATGGAGAGGGATAGAAAACACGATCAGGAGGAAGTTAACAATAAGAAAATCACAAACTTGTGTTGGGACAAACGGTCTTTAGTCTCCCAGTAGGGAAAGTAAACAGACAACATTTTTTTGTTTTATGTTACATCACATAAGGACAAGGAATTAATTTATGATATTTACTAAGAACATAAAGAGATATACATACTTTTTACTTAGAGTTTCATTCTTTAATAACTTTTTACCACTAACTAATTTTTTTTTTGAAAAATGAGTATTCAAGAAGACTTGGTCACACTGGAAGAGCTAGAATAAACATCTCTACAAATACATGATCCACGTATGATAAACAATATATTTACCTTGTCTTTAGATATTAATCAAAACCTAAATGGTTAGTATAATATCTGATGATCCCCAAATGGATATTCCATTAGAGAAAAAAAACTAATCTTGATTTCTAAAATTAAACCATCAATACCCTCAAAGATAAATAAATATCATTTAATAATCAATTGTCCTTAAAATACTTCAATATAATGAAAACTAATATTGAAACCCAAAACTTATAAGAATGTAGTCTTCCACGTTCAATTCTATCTCCAAATGACATTAATTACTCTTAAAGTCACATACTTAAAAGTAATTAACCTAATCATTTCCATAAATAACCCAAAACACTATAAATCCACAATAAAAACATAGATAAAAATACACCATTACTCCTCAAATGAAATCCAATAATATTATATTTTCCTTGGACATATATTGTTCACAAAAAAGTGAACATCTACCAAAATAACATTTATCACTTAATCACCAAATCATTTTCCTATACTAAGGGTATTCATTTGATAAGACACAAGATCCCAAATCAAATTATTATTGATCAATAAAATCATTTAACTAAAAATAATAGTCACACTAACCAGGGACATCATGTAGTCCAGTGGTAGGCGATAAATCACAATCGCCATTTGGTTGTTGGTTTGATTCCCACAGCTTTTTCCGACGCGACGGGTTGTCACACGGTCTACGTGTTGTCCTTTTTCAAAAACTATATTTTATAACTTTACCAAAATGAGATAAATTTCTCAAAATAACCATAAAATAATTTAACCACAAATCTTATCTCATACCTTGCATTTTCATCCCAAATTACAATAACTTATAATTTCCTCAAACCCAATGATCTTATAAAACCAAATGGTTATTTATAACTATATCCACAAGAGAAAAGATAATTCGTCCTCAAATATCATTCTCACATGGAAAACTGCAGGGTTAAAAATACAAGAGAAAATTATTCCAAAGTAAACCCATCAACATGGAGCACTATTAAATTTTAAACATTTCTCCAACGATTTATTTCAACATAGCATCTTCTTTGACCAAGAAAATATCTTATGGAATAGGGAATTCACTCGGGTAATGGCCAGGTCCCCTACATTTACGGAAAATGACTGTAAATGGATTCTTGGGACCATTTTTATCATCCTCCATAGTACTCTTCATTTTTCTTCAGCAATTCTTCACTTTATGTCCTTCCTTCCCGCATGTAAAGCATTTCTTTGTCCCAATGAGACACTTTCCTGGGAGTCTCCTTCCACATTTCATGCATGATAGAAATTGAGGATTTCTTTCTCCATGGTCTCCACTACTGGAGCTCTTATCATTCATCACCTTTCTCTTCTTTGTTGAGTCTTGAAATTGGTTAATATATATATTGTTGATGATATTTTTGGAAAATTGATTTAGAATAAAGACGATATATTTTACACCTATCAACCTTACATTTTATTTCTCATTTTCACCACCATTCCCACCTTGTACATCATTCTCAACGTCACTATGACATCCTTGGAATCCAGCCATTGACTAAAACCAGAAAGCATTGTGTGAGTAACAGTAGTAATAAAATAATTTAGAGATTAACATGTCACCATATTCTCAATTTGAAACACATTAGGATTAACCAAGGTCATTTACTCTAATCTTATATATAATACTTCAAATCGGTTTGTAAAGAAAATGTAAATTATCCTAAGCATATCCCCTGGGAGTGTCATAACCAAGAGTGAAGCAAGGCCCATTGTCATGCATTAGTTCCCGTTTGAGTCTAGCTCAAAGCGGTGTTATCGGGTTTTACCCCTAGGTACATCTGTTCTAGAGCCGCCTTTACCTACTCGTATCTAGACAGGGATGTATTGCTCGGAAAGCTCACAAAATCTCTACAATACCAAAATTTTAGGATGTTATTCTATACTAATCCTCAAAGTTCATCTTAGGTCTACGTGCTCTAATCAGAGTTTATCTAAATCTTGCTTACAAGTTTTGTACTAAACTTCCTCTGATACCAACTATAATGCCCCGAACCCTGTTACCCAGAGTCAGTGCATTATTAAATAACATTGGCATGATTACAAGGAATCAAGTCCCGACGGACCGATTAGTTTAGTATCCTTGGAAACACTAGATATATTCATGAAGTTTTAAATTACATCAAAAAATGAAAACTAAAACAAAATAGTCACCATAGTCCACACTCTTATCCCCTCATACTATCCCTGTAGGTCATTCATAAATTACTTCATTATATCCTGGGAAAAAATAAAACAGAGAAAAGGTGTGAGCACAAATGCCCAGTAAGGATAACAATATAGCAGAAACATTCATAAATAAGAATAAATATTCAAGGAAATGTATGAATAAAAAAAAGACATTTAAACTTGAACTTAAACATAGTATGGAAAACATAAAATGAAATAATTCTATTTACTTATTCACATGGATATTCTACTAATCGAGTAATCACATGAAATATCAATAACCACTTTCATAATTATGGAATGCATAATGCCAGACTATCATAACCACATAGCCCAGGCCTCGTGCCAAGACTACGAATAAGATTTTTCCAAGGCCTTTTTCCAAGACACTAGTATGTCTCATTAGACCTACTGATGCATCTAGGAGCTATAGCAGGCTCCCCCCATCACATATTAAGTCCAATGCATTCCCATATGAAAAGGTTTAAACATAACATAAATATTCGTATTAAAACTAGAATACAAAATGTCACATCTTCCACCATAAACCATGAAGGGTATAAAAATAGCACATCCACAGTCAAACATAACTCAATTTGATATAATATGGAAGATTGTATTGTATCATATTAACCTTAATCAATAATAATGAATGATATTAACATAGATGAAAATAACCATCAAAACGATATGAGAGAAATATCCCCCTTTTCTTGAAAACATTTAAAAGTCACACTATTTGTGAAGAAGCCGTTTAAAAATAGATTTTTGAATCAAAGTGTCCCATACCACTTCGAAACTTTTAAAAGGAGTTTTAATTTTAAAACATTAATATCCATATAAATAAATTCTTAAAACCGTTTTTTAAAACATGGACATTAATGAGCAAGATTAAGAAGAATAATTCTTTGTAACATTTAAAAATAGTATTTTAGTTAGAGTTTCTAACCAAAAGAGAGACACTTGAATAAAAATAATTGTGGTAGTAAAGACATTGTAATATCATGAGAATAAAGGTATTCATGATATACTATGTCAAAGTACATTATATACACCACATAAAGTTGATTTGGTGTATAACAACAAAGAAGTCTCAATGGAATGTATATTGAAATGAAATCCTTCATAAAGGCTGTATCCTTAGGTTAGGGATAAATCAAAGACATAATTATGTGTGAAAAATATAAATAAACTAAATATTATTTGATATTAAGTGTAAAACAATCAAAGGACATTCACACATATTCTTGTAAAAATAACACCAATGAATTGGATGTTTATCTCAACAAATCGAGATTGAGTAAAAATTACTCATATCAAGTTCATACCGATGACTTGAGAATTTATCAATGGATTGATTATGTGTATAAAAACTATATCCACAAAAAGGAGAGTGGAAATTATGACATAATCAAATGAATAGTGACTCCACACATAATATTGGAGTAAAATAATCAATGAAGTATGCATAAAGCTGAATGAGTGGAAATTGAAATTTCAAATTCTCTTATTGATTTGGTAACATAAAAAACATATAACCATGAAATAAGGATCATACAATGATGATATAAATATACATTAATTAAAGTATATTACACAATGAATACAAAAATGGGTAGTACACACACCACATGTAATAAATAAGTGGTGAACAATGGAATTCTCACGGAATTAAAAGTGAGATAAGAAACCCATTACATTGTACCTTTTCCTTGGTCGATGGTAGGTTAACCTCATGTATAATGGAGAAATAATTCTTATTGAATTATTCAAGAATCATTTACATTAATATGATATAATATATGATCTTTTAACATTGATTTGTTAATAATATCTTAGTATTATCGTTTTTTTGGGTGTTAACATACTCGTTTTCTTTTATATGTTTTGTTACGTAGCCCAAGTTTGTCATGGATAGGTTGTATCATATTAATATAAAGAATTATATCAAGTCCTTAAAGATTATTTTTAAATAATAAAATGATAATTATACTTGAATGGATACGATGGACAATGAATCTCATCGTGTTCGTGGAGACGGTAGTCCGTACGTACGCACGAGTGACAATATCATTCTTTTGATTTTAAAATAATATATAATTGGATAGTATACCATATAGACAGATTAATTATCATTTTATATTTATTATATAAATGAATTACACATCATTATTATACCCATCAAAATAATAATTTATTGATTGACAATTACACCATGACGTGGAGATGGTAAGTTGTACGTACGCACATATGGTGACATGTTATTCAAAGTATGGATAGAATAATGAATATGGTTGTACCATATTTATAATAACATAAAAGTATATATAAGATTATGGAAATATTATTTTAGAATGGTAATAACAATGAAGGAAGAAGTGGAAGAAGAAAGGACTTGGAAAAGGGTGGTAAAATCATTACCGCTTCTTCGGGTTCTTCCTTTTGATTTGATCAAAAGTGCTCTTAGGTTGGCTTTATGACTAAAGTAAAGCCTCTAGGATGAATTGAGGGAAGTTTAGAGAGTATTTGGGTAGAGTTTGGCTGATCCAAAAGGCTTTGAAGGTGTGAATTAATGAGAAGTGGGAGTGCCCTTTTATAAGAGGGGTGTGGGGCACCTTTGGAAAATCCAAAAATATTATTTTATAATAAATTCATATTCGGTTTCAAATGGCTATAAAGTGTATTATGGAAAATTTAAGGTGGGGTTGGGTCTAAAACCACTCAACCAATAGAATTTAGACAGGTTTGGGTTACTATACTAACCTTATAATTAAGTATTAAATCTTAGTTAATTAGTTTCACTTTTACAATGTCTCTTTGTATTTTTATATTATATGGTTAATAAACAAACAATATACATCATAGAGACCCCCCAAGTGTTCCATTTATGATAAAAATATCATGATATAAGTATGTTGCCCAATACTTAGATTTTTAGGAATTTAATATCAATTAATAATATAATATTTGTTTTAAAAACTCTTTTATGTCAATTTTGACACTATTCAATAATTGATTTTTTGTAAAAATCATAACAGAATGATTACTTCGAACAAAGTTAATTCACTAATTCCTAACATGTCATATTAACCTATAAAATTACTTTAATTCATAAAAAGTCTCAAATTATATTTAAATGGGTATCTACAATATCATTCATTTTAATTTGTCACTATTATGGTAATTACTGCATCACTATTGTGTCATAAATAAATTAAATTATTTAATGTCTAAAAATTATAAATAAAATACCATTATTTCGAAAATCTCTTTATATTTATAATTAATATTTCTTGTATAAAATCCAACATATATAACCCTATGTTAAAATTGTTTTTCTAAAAGATATATGCTTGTGTCATTTTTATATTCATTTTAACTTAATTAAAATAATGTGTCCCTATCACTTACAAGTGGCACCATGGGGTCCCAATATCGACCAAAATATGACCATGGTCATACATGTATCAACCAATAAGGTTAGGATACGTTTTAGGGTAATTTTTTAATATTATAATATTATTTTTAACCCTTATTTACTGGATTTACCATTTATCCATGGTAAATATAATATTTACCGAAGTAATTATTCAAAATGTCTAAAAATAAAAGATACCTATTTACACAATTTGAACATCCTGATTCAAAATATGGAATCCATTTTTCAAAATTCCAAACATATAAGTGGAAGAAATTAATTTAAAATTAATTCCCGCTGTCAAAATAAAAAGCGTGTTTTTAAGAGATAAAAACTATCAAAAGATTGGCACTTGTTTATGTCTGGTTTAATTGTGAAATTATGTCCAATGACAAAAATTGAATTAAATGGTAAAAATATATTATAAATATACTTTAAAACCACTCAAATACATAATTTATCAATATTAATTATTTCGATTAAAAAAGTTGTTTTTAATTAAAATTTAGTAATTTTCACTATTCATCAAAATATAAAAGTTATCCGAAAAGTACCAAAATTTCACCCTATGCTAATTTCGATATTCCAAATCCAAAAATGAAGTCCATTTTGAGAGGTAAAATTTATTAAATTTCAAAAAAGTAGTTATTACTATTCATAACGATTAGTTTGATTGGTTGTGGTGTGTTAGAATCTCAATGTTGCGTACAATGCACGCCATTGCATTATTCAAAGGGAAACGTACCGTGGAATCTTGGCGTGTTACATCATGGACACATGGGATCTTGAATCCATAGAGTTCTCACCCAAAAATCATCCCATCACCCACAAATCACCATCATGGATATCATTTTCAAAATAAACTTGAATCTAGGGGTTTAATCAAGATTGAAACCACAAAAAATTTATGAACATTGACCCCATATTCCAACATTGAAATTTTTTTAGGATTAATATAAATAAAAAATGGTATAAAAAGAATTTTAAAATCATTCATTGACAATTTTGTTAATATATTTTATGCCATGAATGTTAACTGGATAAATTCAAAATATATTGATTCAACAATTTAATTTAACCAACCGGGATCCGAGGAAGGATGTGAAAAACATAAAAATATGAATAATAAATAAATTACTTATTTATAATTTTAAAAAAAGGAGGAAACCACATTTCATATTCCTTTCCCAGAATTAGGAACATTCCTTGATAATGATTGCATTCTCCAGTGATGGAGAAGGCCTGTTATGCACACTACCTCTAAATCCATCATTATTTGTGGGTCATTCCCCATATGATTATTATTCCCTAATATATAAAAATTCTAACCACCTCTCACATACTAATAAGGTTATACTTCTATCCCAAGTTATTTTTCATAATAGTTTATTTATAGGGGATCCAAAATAGATCATTTAAAATAAAATAAATAAAATAAATAAATTTAATTAATTATATTAATTAAACAAACCACCAATAGATACCTCAACCGGATGTCTATTTTTGACAAAACATAGGTTATAAATTGGGTGAAACATGCATCTCATAATCAATTGTGGTCCTAGAGTTCATATATGAGGTTTCTCCCAAGAGAATTCACATATTTTTAAAAAACAATGCATGAGTGATGTTATTATGTTTAATATTTTAATAATATAAATTATATGATTAGTGTACCATAGAATATCATTTCTTCTCAGTTCCTAAATATGATGATATTTTTTAATAGTCTTAAATGCCATTAATGTAAATAAAATGGTCATTAAAAAATTATTTGAAGATTGTTTTAGGATTCTTTTTTAGAATTTCTCATATTTGTCAAAAAAACTCTTTCAAAATTTTGATCTATAATATAAATTGTCCATTAAAAATACTTTTTATTATTTATTTTACATGTTTAGAGAAGGTGGTGCTTTATTAATGAAATAAAAAAAAGAAACAATCTAAAGAAATGAAATCAATGCAATCAATCCATGCCCAACATCAATGAATGATGCTAATTTAATCATTGAATAATTTAGTTTATATGATATATTTTTTTATATTAATTTTAATAGTTTCAACTTATAATTTTCATGAGTCAATAGAAGAATTGTTAAATTTTTTGGAAACATTTATTTTATATACTTTTTTTATATCCTTGGATCTCACATTTGTATTTTTTTCTGCATGACAATTCAAGGAACCATCATTAATTTGAAAACTATGTCGACATATTGTGAACATTGGATTAAACATGTATATATATAGTTGAGGAATAAATTATAATTAATTAAATTTTTAATATTATTCCTATTTTTTGTATCCAAAATAATTGTTAATTTAATTTTAATTATTTATTATTATTATATAAAACATTAATTTAACTGAATATTTATTTTTGTTCACATCAAAACATGAATGACATACTAATTTCTGTTATCATTCCTAAATTGTGACCTAAACCAATTCTGTAATATTATTTATTATATCATATTAAGATATTATATATATATATAAATATATAACTACTACTAAAAGGTTTTTTATATTTTTAATTAATGGTGATACTGAACAAAATTAAAATTATTGAGTCAATTTATTCAAAATTTTATACCTTTTTATATTGATAACAACACTACAGTATGTATTTTTATATTCCAAAGAGTCGTGTAATGTCAATATAGGAAGCCACATTGCACAACAATATTTTTTCTTACCCTAATTCATTTTTATAATCTCAAGGAATTAATTGAGAATCCAAAATGTGTTCTAGTGGTTATATTTAGCTAATAATATATATTCATTTAATTAAGGGAAGTGGGTAGTTATTTCTTGATTATTTAGAAAAATGGGTCATAGGTTTTTTGGTGATTGTGTTACATTGAATAATGTTTCATTTTGAAAAAAATCCATAGATATGATACCCTTTATTGTCGTTTTTCTACCCATATCCCCACACTTGTGATAACAATTACTAGTAGTTTTTGTAGGAGATTTATGGTGGGAATTGAGGAGATATTTTTACTTTCAAGGCTGTAACACATTTATAGAATATATTTTAACAATGAAAATATATTAATTTCAAAAAATTATAGGAGAATTTATAATTATTTTGAACATAATGTTGTGATCTATTCTGTAAAATAAGTAATGAGTGTTTTTTGATGTCCATTAAATAAAAGTTATGATAATCCATCATTCATTTATCTCCACTATATATCGTACAATAGTAATAAAAAATTATCCACTTCAGAAATATTTTATTAAATTTATAAATCATGATTTATCAACCATTACACATAGTGACATTATAACCATATTAAAATTCATTTTTATTTCTGTTGTTTGATATCTAAGTGAATATTGAGATTAACTAAAAGTCTATGAATTGAGTTCATATACTTGAAATTAATACAAAATATAATATTTTTATTTCTAAGGATATGGGAAATGAATTTTTAACTGACATATATCATAATTGGAATATGTAACAATAAAAATATAAAAAAAATAAATGAATGAAAAAAAGTAGTTTGGAATTGGAATTAAACATGTGGATTGATTGGAGAACCTTTCGTTGGATGAGTTGTTTGATTTTAAAATTCCAAATAATAATTATATGATTTTGAGTATGATAAATATAATTAGTACCATATTATACTAAGAATTATCATTTAATCCATATCATGTTTTTGGATGAGGATACAAAAATAATTATTTATGGGGGAATATTGTGACCTAATTTTTTTTTAAATTATCATCATATTTTTATTGATAATTATACACAATAAGATCCAATTTGATGAATTTCATATCATTTATATCCAAATGTTACTTAATTATGTAATTTTAGGAGTTTATATGATTCGATTAAAAAATGGAACGAATCACATCACAACCCATAGAATTACTATGTCACTCTTTAGAGATGAATTTCTTGTCGGAAACCATGATAAAACTGTGCCCCAATACCTTAAGTAAAAATTATTTATCCTAGATTTAAAATTACATTTAAAATTGAGGGATAAGGGTTATCTCAAGATTCATTCCAGTATTCCACGGTGATCTGATTAGTATAGTGTATTGAGTTAAACAATTTTGATTTTGTGTCATGGAAGGATGAAAACTATACTATAATAAGAATATGGAATATTAAATTATATTATGTATTAGTTTAATATTTTTTTATTTAATTATAGAAAGAGTGAGGGAAACCATAAAGATAAATGATTGTGGAACAACATGATGGATTATGTTGTAAGTTATGGAAATAAAAAAGAATAAGTTTTGAATAATATAATGTAAGGAATATCTGTATGGCGTTGGTTTTGGTTTTCTAATATATTATCCTTGGAAAAATATAAATAAGTAAAACTAAATAAATTTCTAGGGATTTAATGGGGACAAATACATTGTGGATCAAATCATGATATCATTACATGGAAAATAAATTATAAATATTGAATCTAAATCTTATTTCAAAATAGAATTTGAGAGGTGACTACATCCTGGATCAATTAACACGAACCAAGGTTACACAAACAATGTAGATGGTAAATAATCCCACTAAAATATTCAAATTATGCACAAACAATGTAATATAGTAAATTAGTAAAGGGTATATAATACAAAGCTGGACATTGGATATAAAATTTGGAGGCCACGATGTGATTTTATGTAGATTCAAAAAACAATTAGATAACATATTTTTATTGTGTATGAATGTATTATGAACCTCAAATTACTGGTGGTTCATCACACAATAGAAAATTCCACACACAAATCAATGGAATTGGAAAACTACTATATCAATGTGGTGAGTTTCACATCATGATTTCCCAAATTTTAAATATTAGATCTATTTCATCATCATTTAATTTATAGAAATTTTCAGAAACATATTTTAGGATGACCTATGAATATATTAAATGATCGTGAAGCCCTATATATTTTAATTTTATGGTATTTGAAATTAATTAAATGAGTTTTCGTTTATATATAAATTCATGGAATATTTGTATAGAAAATTATATAAAACATTGATGGTGATATTTTGATCCAAATTTTGATTTTTTATCTCTGAATTATGAAATTAATATGACGTTA
The DNA here is from genome assembly GCA_963277665.1 of Viscum album. Classification (NCBI taxonomy): domain Eukaryota; kingdom Viridiplantae; phylum Streptophyta; class Magnoliopsida; order Santalales; family Viscaceae; genus Viscum; species Viscum album. The sequence goes on along the minus strand of OY728152.1, from coordinate 349,824,514 downwards.
AATTATTATTAACCATTATTGGGCATTAACATTACGGAAAGAGGAAGTAAAAGTATAGATTCATAAATTATGGATCTATATATTCAAATACATATTTGATCAATTATATGAATTTATAAGATTTAGTTTGAAAGGAATATTTCAAATATATGATTTTATATATGGTATTTACTTTCATAGATCCACGTATGGAAGATAATATAATATTTTAAATTGAATATAAGGCTAAATGGATTGGGATCAAATAACTTCGATTAATATAGTGTAACAAAAACCATGGATCCGTAATATAGTGTTATTTTGAAAAAAATATGTTTTTCATTTTATTCATTGTGTATCCATATGAGTCACACAATGATGACAATTAAACTATTAGTGATTAACATCTTAAAAGAGTGTCATATTGAAATAAATGGAACTTAGTATTATTATTTTCATTATTCGTTTCTCATGAGTCATTATTAATAGTTTTTATAACATTAATCCTATTCAGAATCTTATTATTTATTTTTTTTAAATGAGTTGATATAGTCAAGGGTTGAAACCCAATAAGGTTAGGAGGGATTTTATTGTGAGATCCATCCTTTTCAATTCATTTTTTTGATATAGATCAAAATTAAACGTTGTTATAATATTTTAATATTAATATAATAAATGAAAAATTAAATGTAGTATAAATTTTAACTATTTATGAAAAAATAATTATTTAAATGGAGTTTGGTAACTATTAATTAGATTAATCCCATAAGAATAGATTAAAATTACTATTCGGGTATGTGAGATCAATATTTACCTCTAGTAAACTTTTTCTTTTATAATCCCTTCCTTTTATGTATTCAGATTGCACCATATTATTATTTCTATGGAAAGAGATGTCATACATTGACTTGGTGTGGTGATATTGGTGAAAGAAAACTCATAGACACAAAAAATGTTAAGGAAATGATGGAAAATGTCAAGACTATTCAGACCAATAACAAAATAGCACAAATTAGGAAAAACATATGTGATGATAACCAAAGAAAGGATTTGGAATTTAATGGGGGAAATAATTTTTTCATGAAGGTATCTCAATGAAATGGTGTTATACAATTTCGTATGATTGGTAAATTAAGTCCTAGGAAAATTAGACCAATTCAAATTCTAGACTGAATTAGTGTTATATCTTACAATTTAGCAAAGCCGCCAAGTCTCTCTAATGTTCATTATGTGTTCTATATATCACTGTTAAGGAAGTACATTCCAAAACCAATTCATGTACTCTCCTATGATGAAATATACCTTGAACATGATCAGTCTCATTATGAAGAACATATCATGATTCTTGACACTAGAGAACAAATGATAAGAAATTTGATGACTCTCCTAGTAATAGTTCTTTGGAGAAACTATGAAATGGAAATGGCGATGTGGGAACTAGAAGAACTAATGAAAAATAACCACCTCAATATTTTAATCATGTTATAATCTAGAAATTTCCTAGAAAATTTTATTTTATTGAGGGATTGATGTAACTCCCCATGTTTCCACGGTATGCTTCTTTTTAAATATTTTGATAGATTTTCTTGCATGCAACATCGAGTTCAATCACACAATGAACAATAAAACTATACCATAAAAATTGGTTATGAAAAGTATTAACGAAATTATGGAATTTATAATCATTTTTTTTTCAAAAAGACTCTATTTTTTATTTCCTCCTATCAAAATTATCTTGTGATGAGTTCTTGGAATTTTTTTAAAAATCATTGAATTTTATGAACAGTAAAAATTACATTAATATTATTAAATACCATCCTTTTAATTTAAATAATATTTTACTATAGATTTATTTTAATTTAAAAATAGATAAAATAGTTCAATTTTGATAAAAAAATCATTTTTATAATAGAATAATATGTAAAAAATTAATATTTTCAAATTCCCTTTTACCTGACTTCTAACCACATCCATGTATTACCATAAGAAGCAATTTTACTGATTCTATGAATTGAATTTTGGAAACAAACATACATGTTTTTAATTAGTATGAAAGGTTTTTTCTATTAGGATTAAACTAATTTTTGGTGAATAGTAAATTTTGAATTTTATTTCCCATGGTAATAAGTAAATAGCATAATTAAATGTAAAAATAATATTTTAATAATATAATATTACCCTAACAATTGTACTAATTTCATCGCATAAGTATTTTTCAACAAAAATAATCCTTACGTCTAAAATAAAATTCTTTTTTAACCAATTATGTTAGATTGGGACATTTAATTTATTTTGATTAAAGAAGTGTCAATAATCTCATATTCAAATTATAATTACAATATCACTATTAATATATGGATATTATGTGATGTGGTAAAATATAATTTTTCCATAGAAATGTAAAATTATTATCTACATAATGGTAGTTTATATATAAATTTATAATATAAATATTTAAATTAAATGTTGAGACAATAATGATGTTGTAAATGAATTATTAAAGGAATAATCAATAAATGCTATTAAAAATAAAAAATTATCTATAATTATACCAAAATACTGACAACCAAAAATTATATAAATAACATAGAAATTTTAGTGACATATTGGTTGTATTTTTTCTATGTTTTCATGTTGGTTTGAAATTTATAAAAATGAAAATATTAAATAGCATCAAAATTGAATTAAATTATACTTAAAAATATAAAATATTGTATTGAATGATATAAAATTCATAAATATATCTGATTTGATAAATAAAGTATGATAATTAAAATCATTTAAGAATGATTTAATTGGTGTTCTTTTCAATTTCTACACTATCTATATTAACTGTACAACATAAAAATACATGTAAACATGGTAAGAGTTAAAATGTTTAACTAATAGTTAAACCCAGAAGATAAGGCTACCTTTGTGAACTAATCTTTTGTAAAAACCAATGTTTTTTATGATTGAGACACATATACATCTTAGAATTTGGAAAATTCACATTGGAGATATTTTAAATAGAAAATAATGGTATAAAAAATTATTAGTTTTGGAGTTTCAAAGAGTGCCCCTCCCCTCTCTTATAAAAGGTCATGACTCCTCTTTTATTCACACAACTAATTCCATTTAGTTGGGAAAAACACATACCACTTCAATTAATGAAATACCTAAATTCTTTATGGTTTATATTATTTTAGAATAAATATATCTTATCTAGTCATTTTCTACAAATCAACAAGAGACACTCAAATAAGAGTTAATTACTTTACTAATTCCCTTCAATTTCATTTCTTCTTCTACATCATCATTCTATTTTCAATCCATACCGTTGTAATAAATCCAATATAGTATACATTATAATATGTTACTATAATCATGTTGAAACCATATTATTCTATTAATTCATCCAATTAATAATAATATCACCATGTGTTTGTACGTATGACTTCTTGTCACCACACCGTGGTGTAATTTGTTATTAAACACTACTTTATTTGTATGGTTATAATGATGAGTATAATGTATAAAAAATAAATACAACTAGATATTGATTATATATAATTTATAAACCATCCAATCCCAATCCATTTTACAACTAAGTGAATTATATAGTCCCTTGTGTTTAAGTACGACCTACTTTCTACACAACACGGTGATATTCATTCTCCATGTTAACCATTAATGAATGATTATAAAATTTATATGATGAGTAAAAATAACTCTTATGAAGATGATTTTATTCTTTATATGAATAAAATACATCATATTCGTAAATGTAAATACTTACATAGGAAAAAAGGAATGGAAAAAATGAAGATGTTTACAACCAAAATAATGTTAATATTGAAATACTAATTATAAATTTATTTTATAATATCATATATAATATCATAAATATTTATGTGGTCCTGGCATAATTTAAAAGAATTATTTAAACATTATATAGGAGGTTAACTCTCCCTCAACTAAAGGAATGTAAAAGGTAATAGTTAATTACACAATCTCATTATTATCTGGTTTGTTTACATATTCATTTTTTTGGGACATAATTATCATACTTGTCCATGTTTCTAAAAATATATTTCAAAATATTATCAAAAATTGGGTAAAGGAATTTTTAACTGGGTTTATTTTTTAAATTTTTTAATATTATATTCTATCATTTTCCTAATTAGGTACTTTATGTCCTTGGAAAATTAAGGCATGATGTTTTTTTAACTAATATTTTGTTAACATCTATTTTCTATCATTATCATGCATTAATATTTTCTAGCATTACTAAAAATATTAAATGGTTATTTTCAATATAAAATTTTTCTTTTATAGTTTAGTTTCTTCTAAATGATTTCAATGTATAAAAAGGAATATTTCACTCAAAAGTATTAATGATTTTATTATATTATTTTCAACCTATGTCAACATCCTATGCCAAATTTTATTATTAATAGAGGTTGATTTATTATGATACAATCTTCCATATTTTATTGAAGGGTTGTGATATATTTGACTTTTATATGCTACTTGTATACCATTCATTGTTTTTTATTAAACTATTATCATTTGGAATACTTGTTTTAATATAAATGATTATGTTTTGTTTTTAACCTTTCTTAAGAAGAATGTGTTGGACATAGTAAGTGATGGTTGGGGCCCACTATATTGCATATTTGAATTGGTAGCTATCCTGAGACATACTGGTGTCTTAGAACAAGGCCTTGAGGGTATGGTTATTTATGGTCTTGCCATGAGGCCTTGATAGAATGGTTATGAAGACTGTCATTATTCATTTACTCATTATTTGATAACTATTACATTCGATTATTCAGAATGTCAATGTGAATGATTATCTGGAATTATTTGATTTATTCATTCAAAATTATGCTTAATATTATGTCTAGAAATCGTGTTTTTCTATTTTATAACTTTCTTTTAATGTTTCGCCTTATTTATTATAGCTACTGCTATATTGTTTTTCCTTACTGAGCATCTGAGTTCACCCTTTTATTTTGTTTCCTTTTTCCCTTGTATGAAAATAAATATATTAGAAATGACGTACATGGGTATTCTAAGGTATTGATAGTTTTAAAGGAGAAAATATGTTGCCTTCTTGTCAATATTTATTTTAAATAAAAGTTTGTATCTATTATTCCCATAGTTAATAAATCGATCGACATTATCGATTTGATTTCTTGTGATCATGAAAATTCAATAAAATAATACACCACTCCATGAAACTAGGGTTAGGGGATTAAATCTTTCAAAATAATGATATATCGATGGGAAAACACTTCTCTAACACATTCCAACACCATAATGACATTATGGCACTCTTGTGTAAAGTAAAATCAATACCACCATCTTTGTAGTCAATGACCACTACATGACTAATATCACATCCCATTAATCAACATATAAAAAAATTAATAAAATAGAGGGAATCCATCCCCTGTTCAAAAAATAATTCCAAATGTACTAGGTTATCAATTAGTAACAACAATTTTTGAAATATATATTGAATGAGTATATTTAAAAATTATTTTCCACACACAAACAAATAGAACTAATACAATTTTATCATAATGGATATGCCTCTCACTGTCCCCTATGGGATCATTTATCCATAAATAATAATCTTAGCCAAAACTATATTAATTAACATTTTGAATTAACCACTTCATTATGCATGATTCGAAAAAGTAAAAATATCCAATTATTATTATCGATAGTTATATAATTAATGAATTATATTAAAAATTGGTCAAGCACTACTAAAAATAATAATTATTTTATGAAATAGATTAACCTATATTTATTCATTATAATATATTCATAATGATATGATGTAATTTTTTTATTAATAATTATAATTATACAGAATATTTTCATACCATATAATCTAATTTTTCAACAACACATAACTTCATATATATTCATTTCTTCTTATCAACTAGTTACATAATTATTATCTATATCTATGTATAAAATTTATATGGCCTATGAAAAACAAGATATATAGATGCTAATAATTATAGTAAAAATAGAAAACATCAACATATTATTAAACATATCCACTCTCAATTTCCAAACCTTTTATTTAATCTCTATAATATTAATTATTAATTATACATATTGTGTGCTATTTCTCCCATTGCAATTATCTAATATAATAAATTAAAAATCAATATAACAAATTTTATAGCATGTGTTTATTGATACTTTGTCTATGATAATTCTGTGTATATAATGAAAAAAATGTAATCCATAAAATATTGGTTTCTCTAATTTAATAATTTTATAATATAATTAACATAATTATTATTATTTCAAATCACATGATTTTTTTCAAAATATAATTTTATAATGTGAATCATGTAATTCTCCATTTCATTTTTATTATAAAATTTTGAAAAATGATATCATTATTCTACTACATGGGATAATATCTCTAACAAAGACTTCTAAAAAAATATTATATTTTAAAAATTACTAAAAGAATTTCTATCATTTTAATTCCATGATAATTAATAGAATTTTACGTTTTATTTTCCTAAACTGAAAATTTTTATAAATATTTATATAACGTTATCACTATAGCATAAAATTAACATTATTTAAATTACCTAACATTCGGATATATAGAATATTGACACTTCTTGCGATATGTATTTTGAAATTACAATACATATCTACATTATGTAATTATCCTTCAATTATCATAAATTTAAGTTCTATATTTTTAAAATATTTATTTTCTACATGTATTAACAAATACATTTTTTCCTTCTTCATTTTCTTGGTTTTCAAACCAGTGTAAAGATGTGATGATACATTCATATTATTATCATGTTTAATAGAGATCATGAATTTTTAAATAAGTAGAATATATAATTATTAAATCAATCCTAATATAAATAAAAATTGGGTTAGTAGACCCACAACTGTAATAATGTTCAAATTCTATAACCCTAAAATTGAGGAGGGAGATATAGAGGATATGTGATGTTCTTGATAAAATAGGAAGTCGTGAGAAAATTAACAGTGGATTTCCAAACATGAATTATGATACATCATACCACCTAGACATAAAATAATACCAAGAAATTAAATGGAAGATATTTCTCTCAGATCAAAAGATTATGGAAAATTCTTTTTGGGTTATTAAGAGAAAAAATCTAATCAACATCACTCTTTTAATTCATATAAATCAATTTTCCTTCAATCAAGTGCTCATGAATTGTTTTAACACTCCCAAGATTAATAAATTAAATATCTTTCAAAATATTTATCAAAAATATTGAAAATAATGATTTATTTGTCAGTATTCAATTAAAAATTTTACAAACAGAGTTACATGTGTAGAGTGAATGAAAAAAAACTATACAAAAAACTATACATATACACAATAGGGGAATGTCGCATAAGGGTAACAGGATTACCCATAAATAGTGTGATGAGTTTTATGAATGAATATATATGATTTCATACCCTATTGTATTTGTTATGACATTTATGTGAGATTATATTTCCCTAATAAACCCTTACAAACATATATAAAAATATTTTTTCTGTTACATGACTCGCATGACCTGTTTGAAGTTGTGATCACACTCTCGTAATAAATTATTACCCTCATATAGGTAGAACCTCACAAACATTATGGTCAATAAAAAACTATTATATATGATTCTAAATTTACAAAACAAATAAAATAAATGACACCCGTTATGAAAGTCTAAAAACAATGAAAGGGTAAAAATTATGAATATAAAAAAAAAATTTCCATTACAAAATTTATAAATTAATAATTAAAAATAAAATATTAAACTAATTTATTTCAATTTTAATAATCATCTAAATTTTAATTAGTAAATATTAATATCATTTTCAAAATTATGAATTTACATCTAAAATATGAATTCATATTAAATATCATTGTCTCATTCAATGAATTAAAAAAATGTTAATGCATTTAAATTATTTATATTATAAATAAATAAAATAAAGACAAACTTTATTAAATTTTTAATAAACTCTTCTGAACCACAACAAAACCTATAGTGATAAATAAAAGATCAAGAAAATTTATACACCATCACAATAATTGATAATATTAAAATTTTATAGTATACATTAATATTTAATGATAATTATGTCAATATCATTACATTAAAGATAAAATCTCATTTTGATAAAAATAATTTTTTAATATAATGGAATTTAAAAAATATATAATTCTAATTCAACTAATATTTTCAAATTGTATAGAAAATATAAATCACCTTATTTGATGAATCTATCTGTGTAACATTATCTATTTATATGATCTATGTTAAAAATATTTAAATTATTTATATATAAAAATTAATATCAGTTAAAATATAATTGATAGATAAATATGTAATTTATTTTACAATTATAAAGGACACATAAAATCATTATTATGTCCTTCTATTACAAAATCTCCCCATAAAAACAACCCAAAATTGACACAATGATGATATCATTATCATAATCTCACATTGTATTTGGGAGATAAAATTTTAACTTTTTAATATAATAATCTATATGTTCCTTCCAAAAACACATATAGTACTCAATAATAATAATAGAGGACATGATTAACAAAAAAGGGTGTCAATAAATGAAATCAAACATAACGACTAATATGTAAAATATAAAATAGTTTTTATTCCCCTATAAAATTCAAAATCAATATTTTTAGTAACCCTCCGTATATATATCATCTAAATATTTTCCAAAATACACATTATTCATGTTTTAACTGTAAATATGAAAGAATAATATATAAATAAGGAGACCAATAAAACCAATAAAATTTATAAAATATCCATATTATATATATTATCCAATTAATTCATCGATGGAACCAAAATTAATTATTTGTCATCTCCATTAAACATTTCCTTTCAAAATATAAAACAAACCATAAACACCAACATAATTTAATCTTTATCTCCCATTGATAATTATCTTTCAACTTTGAAAATTTCCTTTATTTATCTGCTAATAATAAGTAAAAAATATTGTTACTCAATGTAAATTACATAAGTTTACAAAAAAATCAACACTCAAAAAGAAATGCATATATAAAGAACAAACATCAACCCAAACTGTATGTCATAAATATTTATAATATAAGACAATAACAATTTTCCAAAAAATAATCTAGAAACCAATCAACAAGATTCCAATATTAATACATTTATTAGAATTCATGTCTACTACATAACTCACCCAATTACGTATTTTCATGTTAATATCCACAATAGAAAATAAAATTAATTTTTCCCAACACACAACATCAAAACATGATGTATAACCATTGTCAAAAATCCCTTTTAATTCATAAATTATTATATATGTGGCACTACATATATGATATTTTTTTATATCACTAAAATAAGGGGAACTATGTGAACCTCAATTGAATAATCATATGCTTCATTAAATATTTAATATTAATTACAATATAAATAATGATTTATCTCTCAATCCACCATGTATGGTTGTTTGACTAATAATATAATGTATTAACCAATCAATGAAATATTAATTGACAGTGCAGGTTCACACTTACATGATTGAATCAACATAAAATATTCTCAAACATATTTCCTGTAGAACCCAAAAATTTAAAAACCTCATTATATAATATAATATAAATTTATAGCACATCCATAATATTAACAGATAATGAACCATTTAAGGATTAATCAATAGAAACCATATTAAAAAATATATAAAAATTTATTTTCGTGATATAAATTTTTCACATTGAAAATAATAACATTATAAAGTGTGACATATAAAAAATCAAATTTTTATTATATTTTCCCACACATTTATAGAAAATGATAATTAGGCCAACAAGCATGATGATAAAACCTCAATGTTACTAATAGAAAAATATCAAATCATTCGAAATATTTCCACCAACCACTTCTTAAATGATCATAAAATAACAATTTCATTAATCAATATCAATAGTAATGCACTATAATAGTATCAAAAAATCAAAAAACCAAACACTATAACAAAATATTTAATAAAATCATATTCTTCTATATATGTAATCTAATAACAATAATAATATACTAATGATTTACTACAACATCAATTTGTTGTTACTGCATTACAGAGAACCCACATCTACCCACGAAATACATACTTCAATATATATTTATAATAAATAGTAATTGTTATAATATATAATTATAATTAAGAAAATGTAAAAATTTATATTTGATGGTATCTAGTGTTCATCTAAATTTGAACATTATTTCCTAATAATGATATAGAATACCATAATTACATATATTGATGATTATCTAAAAAATCATAGGTATTACCTATATCACTTTCATAATATATTAATTAAAACAATTTTATCATAATTATATTAAGTGGTTTATCATTGAGATAATTAAAAAATATACTACAATGTTACCTAAATCACATAAATCATCTCTAAATTAAGTGGTATAACAACATAAGGCTGTGTTTTCACTAATCAAGTATAAAATTTATTTAATGTGGATTTCTAAATTCAGTAAAAATTTCCATAATTAAAAAATGAACCTATAATGTCTCGGAATATATTGGTAATTTTTTTAATTATATGAAATTATTTCAAGACTGCAAAATTTTACAGCACATGATTCTGAGGACTGGAATGCCCGGAATGATCCATAAAAAACTATTCATCTTTAAATTGCATACTTCAGTAGTTTTCCTGAAAATGTGGAATAACTATTAAATGGTTTCCCAGATCAGAAATCTGAGAACATCATTGCATTTAGGATGAAACTTTTACCCTTGGTGTGAATTATGATTAGTCGGTGTAGGCCCCGAATCAGAAAAACCAAAAATGGAATAATTGTAAATAAATTAGTTAAATAAAATTATTTTATTTTTTAAATGACTATAACTCACGAACCGTGACTCAGATTACAAATATAAAACCACCGTTGAACAAATTATGGTATTATTTTCTCATACAGATCCTAAAATTTGAATGTGTGGGAAAACAATTGAGAATCAGGTTCTAGCATGATACAACATGGCTTTTACCCCAAGACAGATTGTCAGACGGAGCGAACCATACAGACCTTGGTGGATTTGAGTTGTACTTGTGTCCTAGTTTTTGGTCATAGTTGGGAGGACCATATACCACTAGTGAAGATTTTTTATACTAATATATATCAATATATCATTGTAATTGTTCCATTTGAGTCCTTGAACGGGCGTCAATGCAGATCACCTCAATGATGGAAAGTCCTCGGGGAGTCGACACTTATAGGTCCAGAGCTGTTACGGGCTACCACTAAAAAGGTGTAGATCATCTAGGAGAGTATGAAGACTTAAAATATAATGAAGAAGTAATATATTGAGAGAATAAGGATACCCTTGGAGTTCAAGGTGTGATACCATGTATTCCTAAAGGTCTCACCTTGATAAGTTTTTCAGAGATTTGGCTGGGGAGGAAAGCTATCTCTGAGGTTCATCAGAACATTCTAGATTCTTAGTAGGGTGGGTGTACCACCTAGATCATCTCCCATATATTCATTGGGTGTGTGATGATTTCCATGTGTCATAAAATTGAAAAAATGTACATGATCAACATCATGTCATCAACAGGGTTGAGTTGGACATTAAGGAAGGGGAAAATTTTGCGGAGTTCCTATATAGATAGAGGATCAACATGAATGGGTCCTTCATGGATGGACGATAAATCTGGTGCGTATCTTGTGGCAACAAAATTATCTCTATTGGAGAACAAGGGAGATGGAGGCTCAATTTCATTCACAGTACCCCCACTTGTTTTATTTGGATTTATTTGGACTTTTGGGAATATAAATCCCAAATCCGGGGAGAATGTATTGTTCCAGAATTTAGGTATAATGTTTATTTACAATATGGAATTATTTCAAGATTGTGAAATTGGACAGCACATGATTCTGAGACCCAGAATTCCTAGAATGATCCGTCAAAAAAATGTATGCTTTAATTAGATCGTGTGAGTGGTTTTCCTGAAAAAGTGGAATAAATCATAAATGGGTTTCCGGAACATAAATCTGATTTCACCTTTGTGTTTAGGATGGAGTGTTTTCCTATATGTGACTTAATTTTGTCAGCATAGGCCTCCAGTGAGAAAACCAACAAATGGAATAACTGTAAATAAAAAATAAACTAAAATTATTAAAATTTTCAACTGATTATAACTAACGAACAGTGACTCATATTTGAAATATGAGACCTCTGCTAATCTCATGAGGGTATTCATTCCTTATTAAGATCCAAACATTGGTAGGTGCATGCCAACAATAAAAGATAGTTTTTTTAGTAAATAAAATAATTTATGTAAAAATAATTTTATTTTCTAATAATTATAACACCTAAATGTTTACTTGTTGTAGAAATCAAAGAGTAAAATTGAGATCATGATGACTTTATCCGCTAAGGTGGAACATAAGATTGACCGGTGTAGGTCTAGGGTGATTGTTAATAATTTCTAAACATTTTTAGGTACATTAATTATACTTGAAATTAGTATTTTATATCTTTTGAACCAATTCTCAGATTGAAAATCTGAGGGAACTTTTGAATTCGTAGTTCCAGAATTCACATAAGTGATGCTTCACTACGACCTTCAAGGGTTGGATGAAAATTTTATGTTTTGGACTTTCAAAAAAATTAAATAAATTATCTATATGTTATTTTATTATTTTTCTCCCACCATTGAGTATTTGTTGGTTGAACAAGTGTGTAATAACAGACATTAAATAAGTGGCATTTAATGAAACACCCCTTTGGATGTGTAACAGCATCGTTCTTGGATTAATGGTTCATTAATTATTATTCATTAACAAACCATATTGATGAATGCAATGTGGTTTAGTGTCATTTATTTAATCGAACCACTTGCATGGGATTTGTGAATCCATGGGAGGAACCTCGGACTAAAATTCTATGACTTTACTCTCTAAAGAAAAATGGTGGATGAATAACGAATGTTGGGGAAATCTATATGGGGATCGAGAAACACTGAAAAATGACTTAGAACATTGATTCCTTCCATCTTCCACACTGGATTCCACAAAACCATAGTAGGGGTTTTAATTATTAATGATTTTAAATGATTCCTCTTCCTCATTCATGAATAATTTGATGAATGAGGATCAACCAACCAACGATATAATCATCGATTCATTCATTATTGGGGGAGGATTTTTTGGGGTTAACTTTTCGAATTGTACATTCAAAATACTGATTATTATTTCACTCCCATGTTAAACACTAATGTGTAGGGTGTAGGCCAACCTGAGCAAGGCCCGAACCCACATTCATTGTTGAGTTTTTTGTGTTCTCGGTGTGAGACTAGTCATTGTGGAAACAAGGCATTTCCATATGTTCAGTAGTGAAGGCGGAAACCGAGGAGGCCCGTAGGTGCAGACGGGGATGAAAAAAGACACCCAGAGCATATTTAGTGGCCCGAGGAAGCAACCGCCTAAAATCGGCGGCCAGTTGAGTCGGAAGTGGTGGTGTGTTCCATGGACGGTAGAATGGCGCATTGCCGAAACACCGCATGGGGGGGAAGAGAGGAATGCTCATGTAGCTCATCTAGAGAAAAATATATGGCTCATGTCGACCATTTCAGATGATCGGGCGGCTCCCCACTGGCGCCGCTATGCAGGATAACTGGCCTGCATGAAGGCTGGGTTTCCAGGCATTCCGGACTTGTGATCCCGGAAGGACCCGCCAACTGGGTCGGACCCCTATCGGACCTGACCAGCCGCGTTTTACTAAAATGGGTGTGTCTTATAAATCATGTATCTAATTGACATGCTGCCTATGGAGATGGGACCCTTGGGATGTGGAAGTCCTTTTGAGATACTCCACATGTGATTTGGCAGATGATGGAATATGGATGGGTTGGATTTGAGTCAAATACATCCAGGAACTATTTACATTTTTTCTTATAACATATAGACTAGGTTTCCAATGGACGTGCCATCTATCGCGTGAGAACACTTACAAAATGACAGCCCATCAGGTTACATCTTCATGGGACTTTATTGATGTTGACCGATGACTGATGGATTGGGGATAAAAATATACGGAACACATGCACACTAGGTGTGGGAATCCTACGGTTGGATGTCAAATTAAGATAGACCTTGTGTGGATCGACGACTTACAACCCTATGTGAATCGTCAGCAGTGCAACCTGATGAGGAACATCCTTAGAGCGGCCCGTCTTGGAGAAGTGACTTACGAACCTCTTTGTATCGCTGACTTACACCCCTATTTGGATCAACGACATATGACCATTTTTGGATTAGTAGTAGCACGACCCAATGAGAACCAGTATGTGCATGCATTTCTAATATTATATAACATTTAGAGGAAAGAAATGAAATGCACCATTCATGGAGACTGTAGGTCGTACGTACGCATGAACACTCTTTTCATTTCTATTTCGTATTTAAAGGAATGAAATAATATTGGAATAACGTTATATTATAATTACAGTATAATATCATATATAATATCATTAACTCTATCATTTATACATCCCGCATAAGGCATTAACGAATCAAATCACTTTGAGGGGGCGGTAGTCTGCACTTCCTAAAATGAATATATCACGTTTACCCATAATGGAAACCATAAAGGTATGACATAAATGAAAAATACAGAAGAATAAGGAAAAAATAAACATATTATATATCATATATAAATATAGTGACATCTTAATGGCCACCTTTGAAGGTGTTATAAGAATATTGAACAATCATCGTTTCGTGAGGTAGAAATTCACCATCCACAGAAACAATATGCTATTTACCCATTAGATGTAGGTGTGTGTAAGTGTAGCTAGAATCCTTCTTTTAAAAACATCCTAGTATATGGAATATACTGGTGTTGTTACAAAATAAATGAATTAAACGAGTTTAGGGGGTTGGAGAAGCAAAATAAAACAAAAGAGCATTAGAGAAGACTTTACCTTTGAATCAGGTAAATCCTCTTGGTTTTAACCAAAATGGTT
The DNA here is from genome assembly GCA_963277665.1 of Viscum album. Lineage (NCBI taxonomy): Eukaryota > Viridiplantae > Streptophyta > Magnoliopsida > Santalales > Viscaceae > Viscum > Viscum album. The sequence goes on along the minus strand of OY728152.1, from coordinate 349,809,474 downwards.
TCTTTAAGAGATTTCTGCCTAAGGCAAGGATTCTAGGATTATAAGAGGGATGTGGAGAGAAAAAATGAGTAGAGATTGGCCAATCCAAGGGCTTCAGAGGTGTGGGTAAGGAGGTAGATGTGGGGACCTTTTATAAGAGGAGAGGAGGGGCACTCTTGGAAAGGTATAAAATGTTACTTTATTTTCAAATGATTTTCGGATTTTAAAGGTCCCACATTGATGTATTTCGAGGATAAGGTGATAAGGGTTTGATATATACTCATACAATAGGTCATTGAAATGTGTAAGTCTTAGATTTTAGATTATCGTTTCATTTTATTTAAATCGTTCATTAATGAGGTAATCATTGCATCATCATGATGTCATAAAGAATTTAATTTATTTAATGTCTAAAAATTATAAAACAAATACTATGATGTAAGAAATATTTTTAGATTTAAAATTAATTTTATAGTCCAAAATATCATTTATGTAGAAAAACTTAAAAATGTTTTACTCAGTTGATACATTCATTGTAATATTTAACTTTCTTTAAAAATAAAAAGATAAAAAGTCATTATCACACAAAAGTGATTCCATGGGGTCCCCATGTTTGTAAAAAGGCATCCTGTGGTCTTCCATGACACAACCAGTATTATTAGGACACATTTTTGTGTCATATTTTATTATTATGATATTATTTTATTATCCTTAACTACCCAATTAATAATTAATCCAGATAATTAACAATAATACCGTCGTTACTATTCACAAAGTCCAAAAACAAAAGAGTATTAATTACATAATTTGGACCTTACTATTCCAAATATGGAATCCATTTTACCAAATTACAAACACATAAATTGCAATAATTAATTTTAAAAAAAATTCCCATTTTCAAAACAAATAGCGAGTTTTTTTGAAACAATATCTATGAAATCATTCGCATTAGTTTATGCCCAGTTCCAAAGTTAAATTTATTATAATTACCACTATTGGATTAAATGGTAAAAATATATTCTATTTACACTTTAAAACCAATTAAAATGATAATTTATCCATATAATTAGATTATATGAAAAAGCGGTTTTGATATAAAATGCAGTATTTTTCACTATCCATTAAAAAATGAACATGGTCCGAAAAATACCAAAAAATTATGCAATGTAAATTTCAATTCCACAATCATAAATAATAAGTTTATTTTGACAAATAGATATTATAAAATTGTCAAAATATTTATTTAAAAATGGTTCACCATTAAAAGGCGGTAAAACAATCTTTTAAAAATATTAGAGAATTATATGCTTAAGATTGTATTTGTTCCCAATTTAAGCCTCTAAAACACAATATAATTCCTAAATATACATAGATAAGAATATCTATTATTCATTACATGGGATGTTAAAACATTTTTATTAACAGTCACTAAAAATAAAAGGGTTCCTTTTGCTGAATTTGAAGATGCTGATTCCAAAAATGAAATCAATTTTTAAAAATAAATACCTATAAATTTTATAAATTAATTTTGAAAACATGATTTCAAAACATAATGATAAAAACTTTTTATAAAAATTATTTTTTACGTATAAAACATGTTTAATTCTTATCCCACGCATAAAAAAGTATTAATTTAATGATAAAATATTCTATTAAATATATAATAAATAGATTTATTCATACTTATTCATCAATTGTTATTAATTTTATTATTAAAATAAAAATATATTATGAATATAAAAATGATTTCTTAGAAAAACATCATTTTTTAGATATAAAAATGTTTTATACAAAATTTAAAAAAAAGGTTTCCAATGAAGAAAATTATATTATTAATATAATAAGATAACTAAATATACTTGGAAACTATTTTAAAAGAAAATTGATATTAGTAAATCCATGAAACAAAAATATAGTTTTCAATAAAAATTATTTTTCTAACTATTCACTAAATAATCACTCATTTCAGAATAATATGAAACATTCTACCTTATATAAATTAGATATGATGACTTAAAATGATTTTATTTTAATAATAGGAAGTTTTTATAAGTTTAGAAATGATTCATAATAATTTATCTCATTAATAAATAAATGTCATTTTTAGATAAAAACATATTTTGGATGTATTAAATATCCGTAGTGAGAATTGTGTTCTTATTTCCTAAGAACTAATCATTGAATTTTTAATGATTAGGCCCTTTATATTTATATTTTATAGTTCATTTAACACAATTCATACCATATAATTCAATGGCTATGTAATAATGGTCCTATTTAAATAATAATATTTCATGGTTACATGAAGCACAGTGTTGCATGTTGTGTATGTTATCAATCACAGTATTATATTAAATTCTATTGGTGTGATAAAAAAAATATTTATCCAAAACTCCATAAAATTATCAAATTCAACCTCTTCATATTTATTTAACATGATATATTATGTTATTTCAATTATTACTATAAATACACTCATTAATACCTTTATGAGTGATCAAATTTTTGTACACCATATCCATTTTTATATCCATCATCATTATTTAAATCACTCATTGATTTCTTTACCAATTGATAAAAAATAAATTCACTAGTCCACATTTTTCTGATTATAATTAAATCATGCATAAATTTTTTTATTCCACCCATAAAAGTTATTTCATGGATAGTAAACTATATTAATAAAGTATTTATAAACCTAGAGAGACCTTATAAGAAAACTAAAAAAAGAATATCATATATATGGAAGCAATTATAAATGTTCCCCATACTATACACTCCTCATAATCTCAAATTTTATATTATTCTTGGTTTCCCTTTTAGGGTCCATAATACATAACTAATCGAGATATTTTATAGAGATTAATTTTCCTAGTGTTAAAAAAATTCCAAAATATGTGGGGAATGTGTATTAAAAATCTAGGAGGATTTATATATTTCAACTCATGAATATCAACACCAATTTTTCCCATTATTGTATCCTTATAAAAATTAACCAAGATCATGTACCTCATTACACATTATCATGGAAAATATATCAATATTTATTGGTGAGTAAATATATTGATGTATTTAAAGTTAACACATAAATAATAATCACTTAATTCTTCCCTAATTGTGAAAATTAAATATTATGGAAAAAGCTTCAAATTTGGTATTTCATGATTAATAGATGAAAAAAATAATATGTCTTCAAAAAGAACATAGGCCTTACATTAAATTCATTGATAAAATTAAACATTAAAAATTCGTTTTCATTACATGATAGATAAAGTGTTAGAAGAGGAAAAAAATTAATTTGAGGGTGATAAATATGACGGATATATAACCTTGTTTTTCTAGGGAGAAAAGGAGAAATATTTAATATATTTTAATAAAAATTGTTCTAATTTTACTAAAATTATTATTAGTTGAATATGATAACCAAATAATCCCAAAATATCTAAATGGGACCTCACTAGATGTTAAGAGGACCACTGGACACCTTATATGAATGTATTGGGGTTCCAACTGTAGTGAAGTCATAATAATTTTAGTACCATCTCAACTAGGATTATAATGGGAAACCATAATCCAATTTTTGATCTTTAGTTCCAAAAAATATTATTTTTAATTTTACTAAATTTTAACATTCCTCTCATATATATCAAATTACTTTTACACAGTAAAAATATTAATGAAATCATATTAAAACAAGTTAAATATCACTCTCACAATATAAATATCCAAAATCATTAACATAAAAAATTTATATCACTACGCATTTGATTTTTTACATTTAGACATAACAAATACTTTTGTTAAAATCATCATATCAAAATTCCCAGTATCCCTAATAAGAATCCCTCATTTCCCATGTAAACTAAATATTCTAGTAAAAAATGATATCACCTACTCAAATAATATTTTCTAGAATATATATGATTATTTTCAAATATATCTTATATAGTATACCATATATTTTCAAAATTAATTTACTCTAATCCACAATATAAACAATCTCTTCTTTAATGACGCATCCAACATTTCTTCCATGTCACTATGATAATATACTTGTGAAATGTATTTGTTGATAGTATACTAACAAGCAGACAATATAAAGAAAAATTCACCAATAATGGTTGAACCAATATTCAAATATTAATTACAATTTTATAAACTCAGTGGAATTGTATCACCATACAGTAGATGATTTATAACCATGATTATTAATGAATCTTGTTAAGTAAGACTACCATTCATATTCCACTATAGGAAAGAATCAACATACTATCCACTGTAACTTCCCAATATATTGATAGTGTCTAATTTCACTAAACTATTCTTTAATTTTTTTAATACCATAACATTAAAATCTATATGAGCACATAATTTCCCTAAAATTAGACACACAATTAGAATAATGAATTAATTACACAGCATGTAGTTTTCCATCCCATTTAATTATCTATTAACACCACCAAATGATTCCCATATTTTATTATATTTAATGAAGGAATAATTAATCTATTCTACCCAAGTATTGGTAGTGATACATTGGATACAACATTATATATCCAAAATTCACATCACCATTGAAATCATTTAAAATAAACCGTTTTATAGTGGTTGTACCATTTTTATTTAACAATATTATCCCAAACATTGGATTATTCATATCAGTAATAGACAAACACTTACATGTATATTTTTTATTGTTACACAAAAATGACCAATCGGTTTCTTAACTAGATATAACTTAATAAGGCATCCCATGAGGCTCACTTTAGGAGCTTAAGATAATTATTTCATCACCACCAACACTTTTTATCTCAAAATAATGTTTTTTTAAAACAATATGGGTCCCCACATACATGAGAAATACTTTTTTCTTAGTCAAAATTGTAAATACATCAACCAATTTAACCACATATAAAATATTCAATGTAAAATCAGATGATCGATTAAATACAAAATTTTTTAACCTTCAATAAATATTGTTGAATACTTATATAAAACAATTATATACTATAAAAATCCCATGAAAAAATAATGGAAAGATATATTGATTCCCTAATTACTAAATTAGGACTAATATATCCCTCCATCATTCTCCTCTATTTTTATTAGCATGCACTATAAATAATCATACAATTCATGTTTCCTTAAAGCCACTATAAAATTACAATCCATCGTGACACTAATATTCATAACCCAGGATTGGTAATAACAATAAAATTATGAGAATAATATATTCCTCTTGTGATTTGGTTTGATTTATTTAGATATTATGTGAATAATGATTTTCAACATTTCACTATTTGTAAACTCATAATAGTTAGTCTTGAACATCTAAAACACTTACACCATTAAGGGATACATTTTATTCCCTAGACATAGGATTCCATTCACCATCCATAGTGTATATATTCATAGATATTACACATAATATGATTACTCAATATAGTATTTAACATCACGTAATTATTGTGTTATGAAAAATAAATCAAATAACCTATATGTATTCCAATTATAGTACCATATATTATGATTTAGAACCAAAATATTTTGAATAATCTATAAATCAATGAAACCCCATTTATGTTAGAATTTATGAATAAATACACTAATTCATTTTAATACATGCTAACAAGTAATCCAATATCAAATAAAAAAAAATTAAAATTATCCGAATATTAACCATGTTACATATTTGTACCAAAATTCATCCACATGTAATTCATCACAAGGATCCAAACCAAAATCTCTATATATTAATCCCTTACCCATCATGTCCCTTTTTTATCCCTTAACAACTCTATTATCTCATTCCTCATTAGTCAATTATAACAACCTTTCCAATACCACCAAGAGTTTATTGACATTAAACCACACTATCTTATGTATCATGTACATCAAAATATCCAACCCTCTAATGCCTCCCTGATTGGAAATAGCTTATCAAAAACTCATAAAAACACCTCTCCACCAACAACAAATTACGTTCACATATTATCCTTGCCCTACATCTCTACCATGAATCATTCCCTCGAGTAATATCCCTCCATCTATAGGCTCATATTATTACTCCACTAGGATGTAAAATTAATCAATCTTACCTTATAAACATAAATATGTACCTTACTAGATCTACCTTTTATTCTAGTACCACGCATGGAGAGGTCCTTATTTTTCAAATATATTCCATTTTTATTCATAGTTATATGGTTCTTTTAAAGAAATTTCACAATTTAAAACATTATATTAAATATGAATTGAAAAATATGGAATTTTTTTAAATGTTAATAATTTATTTTTGGTTTTTGTAATACATTTAATTATTTTTATATATGTACTTTTGATTTTTTAAAATAATATTTAATTTTAATAATGATATATACTTTTTTGATTAATCAAAATTTTCTTATTTTTGAATGAATTATTATGTTATTCATATATAATACTTTTTGAATATTATTTTAGAATCTTGTATTTAATTTTTTAGGTATTTATTTTTTCCCACGTTAAATTAATCTTTATTAACATATAACCCATATGAAGAACCAAATCTTGAATTAATGTAATGGGGTTTTTCTATTAGTTGTGAAAGGGAAAGAATGATATTATTCTTTGTGCACCAAGGTAAGCAGGATATACTATAATATATAGATAGGTATACTTTATGTATGTAATAATTGTGATAGTTGTTCCAAAGTTGGATAAACAAAATTTTTCTTTTATTCAAAAAACAAACTGGTAAGATCATATGATGGTACTGTATATGAGTAAACAAATATATCCTTAGGAAAAACACTATACATTAAAAAACATATCATTTTTTCAAATATTTTTTTCACATTACACCTTTTTAAATTTTCAAGATAATTTATATAATTTCAATGAAAATAATGATCCAAAATCATTATTTTAAATATATTTCCACAATTATTTGATAAATATTAACCTAAATGAATTTATGAGTTTTAAAAATATCATGGGTTGTATATTATATCAAACATGTTTAACATGGACTGTTGAAAGAATACAAGGGATGTACTTTTTGAAAAACAAGTTCTTGAACTCGTCACATTCAATGGATTCAATTTCATCCTGGGGCCTTGTATTCATAATTAGATTCAACCACTTGTCTGCTTCACCTTCAAAACGGTAAATATCCAAAATGACTTTTTCATGGTCTGAGCATCGATGTATGGAAAATATCTATTCAATGTTATTGATCAATTGTTCAGCAACAAGTGGATTAGAAGACCCACTCAATGAAGGTGGACTTTGCCTCAAAAAGGACTCAATAGAATATTGGTACCTTCTCTACTCATTCAGAAGTCCAGAATGATTTATAGATTTTGTATGTATAGCAATAAGATTTTTCACTCCATCTCCCATAACATTGGATTGTTCACGAGAACAATCATTACATTGTCCATTTCATTGATCAACATGGTTCCTTCAGGTTCCATCCATCCGCTAAAACCCAATAATAATAGTGTGAGAGGAAAAAATCATGCTAGGGAAAAAACATAATAAAGGGGGAGTACCTTAAATATATAACATATTAGGATTAATTCTATGATTGTTACAGTAATTCTAGGACTATAACCTATACTTATACTTAACCTTAGGGACATACTTAGACATGCCTTAGATATATATCTAGGGATCTCACTAAAGTTTTCGCATCCTGGTTTCCAATGTTTAACTAAACCGTTTCTCTGATACCGACTATAGAAACCCCAAACGTGACGTACATGGACATTACATTACTTTTTTATAATACTTAATACATAAAAAAACCAACACTCATGGACCATAATAGTTTAGTATTTATTATACTCAGAACATAATCTTCTAATCATGGTGAAAGATCTTAAAAATCTCCCATAAAGATCATACCCTTTTGTTTTCTAACCTAAATCCTTTCATTATATCCTGGGGAAAAGAAAACATATAAAGGGTTAGTTCAAATGCTCTGTAAGGGTATGCTTGGAGAAAATAAAACCCGCCATATACATTTGAACATAAAAACATGAACATATTGTTTAAAATTCATAATCATGAGAAATGAAATAAAAAATCGAAGTACGTAAGGCATAGATCATAATGGAACATCAATAATGATAAAATAGCATCGTAATAAAACATTTAATTGTGGAAAAACATTAATCACTTGATATTATTTCAATAGTAGCCAAGACATTTCTTCCAAGACCATCTTGGTGGACAAAGTCCCTTACTGAACTGAGTTCACTCCCGGTTCCAGTCCTGTATCATTGAACCAGATTAACTTGTCGTTCGAGCCATGTCTATATCATGAGATATAAATAGTTACCCAATGAATTATAGGGAGATATTGGTCCCCCCATCTCATAATGAAATCATTCTTACATGTTCCACAACATAAACATAAATCATTCATCATAACCCAGAGAATAGAATGGGTTTCATAAACATGATTCCATCATAACATAATAACTTTAAAACAAATGGATATCATTTCAACAAAAGAAAATTTAATCCATATAAATCATTGAGACATTATACTTGAAACATACACATATGAAATAATTTCATCTTAGATGGAAAATGGTTTTGATAAAATACTTGAAAAGAATTCTTGAGGAAAATATCCCTTCTTTTTCAAAATCATTTTCATTTCATGAAATGAAATTAAATTCTAAAAGAAAAGGATTTTGTTGAAAACAGTCATAAATTATTGTAGATAAATCTTCCTGAAAATTTATTGTTATAAAACTGTAAAAATCCGATCATGCCGTATAAGTTAAAAAAACATTTTTCTCATACTTTTGCCGAAAAAGTCAAAAAGTACCTCGTATAGTAAACAAAAGAAATATTCCTTACATACCACGTAGTAAAAGTCAAAAATGGGTAAAAAGGACTTTAAACATACATCATTACATTTTTAGAAAACATAGACATGGATGATAAATATAACCCCAGTAAATACTTACGAATAAACAATCTCAGATAAAAATGAGATTGAAAAAGTTATCCCTTACCATAGGTCTGATATGCTTCGTACGTATATGAACATCCTTTATAATGATTCAAATACTTACACTGACTTATTAAATAATCATATTCATTGTTATGATATCATATAGGGTTCACTTATGACTTTATATTACCCATTCCATTGTAATTTCCATGTTAAAGCATCGTTTTGCGTAAAATCGTTTTATTTATCATACGTGTTTGGACATGTTGTTCTTGATATTATTATTACATATATCCTGATTTAATTACTTACATAATGTAAATAATGATTTATAAATCATATATATTCTGTATATATATATATATATAATAGATAGATAAATGAAATGAAATACACCGTTCATGGATATGGTAGGTCGTACGTACGCATGAACGATGTTTTCCTTTCCTTATTGACTTGAATGGAAGTAGATGAAATATATATATATATATATACATAAATACAGTAGATTTATCATGTCATATATTTCAATACTATTCATTATATATACATTATAATCATTCTTGAGTGGTTAACATGGATAATGAATCTCGTCGCATCGTGGAGACGGTAATCTGTACGGACGCACGAGCGATGATATCATTCCCATTATTATTGAATTGAATTGGAGTGGATGATATAATATCTCAGAATCAGTAAGATTTCATAATAACTATATATAGTTATTCTTTACATCATTATACCCATCCAAGTATGGTGGTGGTTGAAAAATAGATTACACCACGGCGTGGAGACGATATTCCGTACGTACGCACGCGTGGTGATTTCATTTTCCGTAGGATGGATAGAAGGTGAAGTGGAATTGTTTAATATTTATAATAACATATTATTATATTTTTGATACTGATGTTATTATATTATAATGAGACAACTAAAGAAGAATATGTTGAAGAAGAACGAAACTTGAAAGAATCGGTAGAAGAGATTACCTCTTCTTTGACACACCTCCTTTAAGCTTCCTCTTAAGGAACTAGAGTTTGTCTTTTGAGAATACCAGAACCTTGAAAATGTTTCTGGGAAAGTGGATAAGAGAAATTTTCATGGTTTGGCCGATCATGAAGGCTCAAAAGGGTGTGAAGAGTATAGGTAAGGGGTTTTTTTTACGGGAGGAGAGGGGCACCTTTAATAACATAAGAAATATTAATTTATAATATATTCAACCACACATAAAACCTCCAAAAATGACTCAATCAAAAATCTTAGATATTATATTATTGTAATATCATCAACCAATAAAATTTAGACATGTTGGTAATTTATATTAAACATTATCAACTTGATATATCCTTATTTATTCTATTTAATTTTATTTGTTGTAATAAGATTATAATTTTTAAATTGTTATAAATTATAACTTATTTATTGTAAATTGTCCATAATCGTATAATTTACGAAATTTTATACCATATAAATTTTAATTTATAATTTATAAATATTTTTGTGATTTTTAAACAATTTTATATTATGTTATTTTTATAAAATAACAATTGTGTCAGTTTTGACACTATTAATTTATTTGAAATTAAATAAAATCCACACAGAAGATATATTGGAACTAAAATATATAATAGATTTATTACATGTAATATTTTTCGAGAAAATGTATGTATCACATTAAATAGTTCATATGATATTTATTTTAATATCATTAAAACCATTTGTTAGATATTACAATCAATAATATAATTTCAACATCACTATTGTGTCAAATTTAATGATGATTATTTAATCACTAAAAATTCTAAATAAATGTAAAAGATGTATATACATGTATTATATTTCTGTATACTATTAATGTTTGATGTTTCATGATGTTTATCACTAAATTAAAATTATTATACTTATAAGATTTAAGAGAGTGACATGTTGTCGCTTTTTTTAGTTTTGATAATAATTAAATTATTCTCATTTTCAAAAGTCCATAAAATAAATCTATTCTGACCCTTAGGTGATATGGGTCTACTTTTATTCATCCAATAGAATTTTGGTAGGTGTTAAGGTAATGTTATAATCTTATTTTTTCCCTTAAGTACCTAATTTACCTCTAACTGCAGTAAAAAAAACAACCGTAGTTACTAATAATAATAAAAAATAAATAAAAGTAACCTATTAACATAATTTGGACCCACTTAATTCAAATATGGAATCCATTTGTCAAAATTCAAAACACAAAAGTTCCATTAATTAATTTAAAATTAATTTCGTTAAGAAAACAAGTTTTAAAATTTAAAACATTACCAAGGATTGAAATTTTTTTACCAATGCATTCAATGTAAAATTAAGGCGAATGACATATATTATATTAAATGGACAAAAATATTCTATTTATAATTTAAAACAATTCAATATTTTAATTTAACCATATAAATTATTGCGATGAAAAAAGTTGTTTTTAATTAAAATATAGTGTGTTTTTACATTCCTTAAAATATGAAAGTTTTCAGAATAATATGAAAAATTTATCCAAAGTAAATTTTTATATCCTGATTACAATGAAGAATTTCATTTTTTCAAATTTAACTTATAAACTTGTCAAAACTATATTTAATGTGGGTCGACATCAAAATTCAGCAAAACTGCATTTTTAAAAAAATACTTATTCAACCAAAAAAATTATTTTGTTCTCATACCATGTTCTAAAAAATGTGTAAGATGAATAATAATGTTATAAAATTCAAAATATAGTTAATACTATTCATAATTGGTAGTTAATAATAATATTATAACCATGTATCGTTGTTTAGTGAAACCTGATATTACGTACTACACACGTTATCGAGGAAGGTCGCGATTGTGTGTAATGCATGCCAAGAATAGTGTTCTGTATACTTCATGCTAATACAGTGTTGCATATAGTACAAGCTAATCTTGGTGTTGCATACTACACGAGACATCAAAGAAATTAAAAAATAATTTTTCTCATAAAATCTCTGGGTGTTACATATTATATGTGAAATCAAAGTACCAATAATGTGTCCTAGGAAACCCAATCCAAAAAACTCCCACGTAGACTAGAGAAATTTTTTTAGGACCATTAGTCTAGTAGACCTCACATTGTAGTCATGTTTCTCTAAGTCATGTATTTAGTTAGTGGTTCCACCACCATGTCTTCCATGGAAATAATCATCACACCAACTTCACCTCTCTAGGAAAAACAGAACAAGAGATGATACTTCTAAAGATTGTTTGTAATCCATTGATGTGACCTTGTATCTTTTGTAAGAGACAATATAGAAAAATTATTATAATATGGTGACATAGAATATTTACTACTAGACACCACATCAAAACCTTGGGAAAATGTGTTCATCCATACTACTTTTTTAGATACCTTAAAATTAAAAATATACTGAGAATCTACTATAAAATCTATAACCATATATGTCTTTGATCACTTCTATCTCGCAACACATCTATTCAATGGGATGATGTATCCTCTTTGTGAATACATGTCATATTGATTTGTTTTGAAACTATATAATACATTGATTATTAGTTTCCCATATCCTATATAAACTTAGAACATACTTATACTATGCCTCAGATACCTTAGGATATTCTCGAAATCCTTCCAATGGCATTCACCATGATCAGTGTGATATCTTCCTATCACATATAATGCATATGAGACTTCTAGACTAGTACATAGCATAACATACATTATTGACCTAATTGCTGATGTGTATGGAATCCTTATCATTCAGTTTCTTTCCTCGTGTGTTTAACCACAAATTTTCCTAGAAAAATGTTTGTCGTATGTAATGGGCAACAATCCCCACTTGGATTCTTATATTCTAAATCTCTTCAAAACCTTTCCAATTTATATACGTTGAAATTTGCTTATAAAACTCTCTAATCATTCATGAAGGGTCATGATTTAGAGAATATATAATGTCTCAACTATTTCCTTCATAGGGAAGTATTTATTCATCCATTCCATAACATACTGTAAGACATGTATTTCATTTCCAATGATTAATATTTCATCATCATATACTTTTAAAAAAACTAATTCACTCTCAATAAGTCATTTCTAGACATATGGTACATGTTAATTTATTATGAAACCAAATTATATTATGGCCTCATCAAAATGAATGTTTCCTGACCTTCATTATTTTTTAAATCCTTAAATGGTTGTTTGTAAATTTGATACCCTATTGGAATCCTTTTGAGCCACAAACTCTTTGGGTTGTGACATATAGATAAATTATACATGGTTACCATTAAGGAAGGATATTTTCAAATCCATTTTATAAATATCATTATTATGAATATTTTAAATGGAATGTCTAATTTCTATGGATTCAAGCAATGAAACTAGAGAAAAGATATTTTCATATTTAATGACTTGAAACTATTTAAACCCATTTGCTACCAGTTGTGCCTTATTGGTTCTGACTTTTCCTTCCATATACAGTTTTTCTTGAATAACCATTTTTAATCATTGGCCTTAACAACAACTAGAGGTTCTACCAAAATCCATAAATGGTGTTAGGTCCACTAGGGAAGATACAATGAGAGGGGGGTTGAATTAGGGTATGACTGATTAAAAAAATTCTCCTTTTGATCTTGTTTTGATGTTAGAAAAAAACTCTCTTATCTCTCCTTCCCGATGAATAGTATGTATAAAAATTAATGCATGCACAGGGCACAATGATTTTTATGTGGTTCGCCATCACTGGGCTATGTCCTAGGAGCATACACTGAGAGTTTGTCGATGTACCAATTCCAATATAATGGCACTGTTGTTTACAAGTTCGGAGCGGACTCACTATCTCTCCTGGTTTACAACCACTTACAAAATGAATGTTCACTACTCTCTCAACTGAAGTGTGATAACTGCTTCTTTAGGAGATCCACTCATAGTTTATTGACCTTTATGTCTCTTCATTATCTCAAATGAATACATCCTCTATTGTATGTATATTCTCTATTGAAGTCCAAAATTCACCCGTATATGAATCTCATTTTTCACCGAAGGTATCGGGAAATCATCCAGCTTTCACACATCCCTAAAATGATTGGTGTGTCGATACCATACCTAGAGTGCTTCTCCAAGCCAGCGAGAGAGTTCCAGCACTAAAGTTCATACTGGCACACAAGTTCACCTCATCCACATGCGCGTCACTCACTTCTTAAACTCCAAACTTGCGTGAATCACACACTTTCTTGCCCAAACAACTTTGGGTGCACAACTATCAACTGGAATGCAACTTCTAAATATATTTATACTTGCGCAACCACACTACGACTTGCGAGACCACAACACCTGCATGATAGGGGTTCTAATTGTTTCTAAGTGTTGAACTCTCTAATGAATATAGAGGTTTGGTGCTCTATTTATAGGAATTTGGACACCCTGAGTGCGTGGAGTGCAAGTCTCCTCTCAGCACGCATGTCCAAAGGCCCTAGTCTCTATTGTGCTAGTTACTTGTGCGACCAAACCCAAAACTTGGGCGACCCTTTTTCCATTGCCATATTTTGATGTTTTGATCTTAAAAAACATATGGAATTCAGGTTTCCAATCCACTAGATCGACCATTCATTTTTCAACATTCTTGAATCAATCATGAATCGTTAACAACATCCCTTGAACATAACATGCCACCATTAAATCCCCTTTGTCAACAAATTTTTATGTCATGATTTTTTTGTCAATGAACACAACACGGAGGCCCAATTGGTCAACAAATTCAATCACTTCAAAAATGCTTCAATGATACCTTGATGGATTTTTTCCCAACACATGGTTTTGGTAAATGGAATAAATTTTATAATTCATGGATTCTTACCATTTGGAAACATCTGTGCCACTTATTAATTTCCTGTCGGATAGTGTATAATTATTATCAACTAATAATGAGTCACCATCTTTAATGACTAGAAAAAACAAACTATTCTAGTGATATAACATATCTAGTACTCTAACGTAATAATTGGGTCTCTTGAAAAGATTATTATTTAATGGGGATTTGAAGAATTTTTTCAATGACACCTCTTGTGTATATTGATCATAAAAGTTGTCAAAGTGTATGTTGATCCCACTATCTATTTTATAAGATTGATCATTCCCAAGAATCCTGGGATTTATTTTCTCCAAAAACATTTTTTCTAATGTGTTGTATATCTAGTATACCATTGTTTCTATTGGATATCAAATAAAAATATTCATTTTACATTAGGGTGCAATTTGATTACCTGAGTAGCCCTTAAAATATTATTCACAACCCCACACATGTATGTAATAAAAACTGAGTATCTTTCCATTCCATAATTTGTTTGGTATAACACATTTTTCGTTCATTGTAACCTATTTTAGTATGTATGCAGATGTTGTAATGTATATCCCCAAAAGGATAATAGAAGACTCACATGACTCATTGTTGATATCACCATGACCAACAATGATTGGTTCCTCCTTTCCCTTAAACTATTACATTCAAATCTATAAGGAGGATTGACATGAGATAAAATTCCAATCTCCCTGAAATAATAAATGAATTCATTTTTAATATACTCTCCACCAAATTGTTAGTGAATTTTATTAATCGTCATTCCATTGTAGTTCTCAACTCCATTCATGTATTCCATGAATTTATCAAAACATTTGTATTGATACCTCATTTTGTATACAGAGAGATATCTATTAAATTCATCATTATAAGTTATGAAGTATGGTTACCTACATCTAGATTCAATAATAAATGGTCCTCACACATCTGTATGAACTAATTCAATAAGTTGTGTATCCCTTCTACTGTTGCCCCTCAATGGGGGTTTGGTCATTTTTTCTTGTAAACATGTGTGACATACTCCAAGTGGTTTAATTTCCAAAATTTCTAAATATTCATTTTGATGTAATTTATTTAATAACATTTCATTTATATGAATTTTTCAATGATTCGAAATTTGGGGGTGGTTTGTGTTATTTGAAGTATCTTCATTATCGACGACTATTATTTTCACCATCTAGTACCAAACTCAAAGTCCATAATATAAATTTTTCTTACCATAAAATTGTTTATCTTTATAAAATAAATAAAAATTATTCAAAAAATTTAAAATAAATCCATCCATATCATTTTTAGGTAAATAAAAATTTTGTTGGTAACTGGAGGCACATAATAAAAACTCTTTAAAACCAAGAACATCATGGTCCACAATATGATGCGGTAGTCTCCAATAGCTAAAATAGTATGTTTAGATCCATTCATTTCTTGATGATAAACCTATACTCCGTTAATATTTTTAAATATTCATGGTTCATATATTTTAATATATATGTTAGCTTTGAATTTTAAATATAATACCCATTTTGTAGAAATATATATATTCCACTCAAATATCACTAAATAGTGAACTAGTAATTTTATTTACTTTTACATTCTAGTGGAAAAGATATCAAATAAATTTAATAATGATCTTAAAATTATCTATGAAAACTAGAATAAAGAAATTAGGTAGGATTTCATACATTTGGTAGACTTGTATCTCCTTCACCCATTGATTGGATACACCAATCATGAAATCTTCACTTGTATTTATTCAACATTTCCCTCCAAATATGTTTTGAAAATACATTGGGTGTTGAACTCAATACATTTCTGATTATGTCTACCCCGAACTCTCATGAGAACATCACTATATAATTAGGTTTCCTAACATTTTCAATATACTAAACATATATCTATGATTTCATTCCCAATCATGTAATGGATTTCTTAGTCTTAATTAATATTTTATTTTCGGATTTTAATTTATTATGCATAAATTTAATCAAATTCTATTTAAATCATATATTGTTATTATTAAGTCGATGTTACTTAATTAATTTACCATTTTGGATAAACTAATTACACAGAATTAATTTATCTAATTTAGGTATATTCACATTTATGCATTTATTTATGTGATAGCAAGCTAAAATCCATAAAATTAATAATTTCATAGAAATAAATAAATAACTAATTAAATGAATCTTTCATGGGATTCATCTAACGTTTGATTCAATAAGAGAGAATTAAATCTACTGTCAACCTTGGGGAAATAACTCATATTTACAATCTTGGCATGAGTTAAAACATTCCAGATATCCACTTGTATATCACATGGGTTGGAATCATTGTGATTTTGTTAAGAACTACCTCTGCGTGCCTCGAGATTCTCTATTAATTAAAAATATTTATCACTCACACAAAAGTGAGAGGGACTAAAGGTTTGGTTAAAGGGGGTTAAAAAATATATTTTTGAATCCAGGTCCTACATAATAACATAGGTTGTGATGACTAACAAGATATAATTTAATTTGATATAAAATAATTGCAAATCATGAAATAAATTTAATTAAAATATCCAACACATAAACAGGTCACGTTCATGTTTATGAATGGTCAAACCTACAATGAATTTTAAAAATTAAATGTATGTAATTTATTTATTTATTTATTCCATTATTATTTAAATATACATGATTTAAATAAATAATTAATTTATTGATTAATTAATTATTTCAATTTCATCATTAAATATCATAGGATCTGATTTGAAGATACTCGTAATAAATCAAATTCCTGGAATGTAAACCATGGAACCAATAATTACATTTAAATTAAAATTAATTTATTGATCATTTAAATGAATTTAAAACCACTATTAAATTCTGAAACTCACAATGGTGTTCCATACAATACAATAAGGTTTTAATTAAAAAATTCACAAATTTAATATATTTTGAAAATTTTCTATTAATCAGATTCTACATGTTATGTACATGAATCTACATTCCAGGTACCTTGTTAATCATATATCTAAGTCCCACATATGGGTCGTTTGTTTCATAACTCGACCGAACTACATAATGTGTACATGCTCTGTACACACCCACTATTAACTATCCTTATGCCGTTTTGTCGCTGTCAACAAATTTTGTTCAATAAAAGAACAATGTGTAATTAATTTCATAGTAAATATTGATATAATTTCATGGAAAATTTATAATATATTCATTATTTATTAATCCTTTATAAAAATGAAATAGTAAATGATCAAGATTAATATGTCTATAACATGTTAATTCAAATCATATAAAAGAAAGAATATCATGAAGTGAAAATATAACTGAAATTTCACATAGATCAACAATAAAATAAATAATTATAAATTTAATCATAACATCTGTATAAAACCACAACGTGGTTATGGGCATAGAGAAACTGTACGTGGGTGGGAGAAATATTAAAATTTCACTATATAATCCTTTCCCAAAACCAAGAACGAGGATCATTCATGTCAAATATTTTATTAATTAATTTA
Organism: Viscum album; assembly: GCA_963277665.1. Taxonomy (NCBI): domain Eukaryota; kingdom Viridiplantae; phylum Streptophyta; class Magnoliopsida; order Santalales; family Viscaceae; genus Viscum; species Viscum album. The sequence goes on along the minus strand of OY728152.1, from coordinate 349,791,167 downwards.
ATATTTGAGGATATAAATACCTGAGCATAGAAACAATATTCTTTGGTGATTGTTGATCATCTGAAAAGACCATTTTAGATTACCTTCTTTACAATGTGAGGATCCAAGGATCAAATCCCTCTAGCATTATTCCACTCACACTCCTATGATCTTTGGGAAGTACTACTAGATCTATGGGTGCTAGAACAACATGTTTAATTCCTTTCATTATTCATTCTTGATTTATCATTCTTCGATCATGAAATATCTCTCATTCAATTCACATTATTTATCGGGATAGAGAATGATGATTTGATAAAGAATTTTTTGTGTAGAAAAATTTTCATTTCTCAATTTTTGATTCTCTACATAGTAGACATAACTGCCTATTAATAGTATTGGGATTTAAGTTAAAATATTGTTTAATTTCATCCTAAACAATATATAACATTTATATCCATTAATAAATCTAATTATCCATAATAATAATTATATAATTATTATTTTGTTGAATTTTCTATCTTTAAAAATAACAAATTGTATATGATAGTCATATTAATTCATATTTATCATCATACTTGATCTTAGACTGTTATAATTCCTCTTGATATAATTGAAAAACGTAATAAATATTTATTCGTAAATAATTTTTTTATTCATAAGTAAATTTTTAATTAAATTCCTATTATATAAGTATTAATTAAAATATTTAATAAATAAAAAAATATATTATATTCACAAGCCGGTGAAAAGATATTAATTTCATTTAAGTGATCAAAATAACATGATTAAAAATATTCCTCAGACATGAGAATAATATTTATTCCATCAATTAAAAAAAATTAATGTAACTGATATCAATGGAATCAATGAGTTGTGTGGACTTATAAGATTCATTCCCATTAGAATTATGTGGACTTTTCCTATAGTCAAAGATTACTATCTATAAATGTGTCGAGGATCCCATGATATTGAACTTACTATCAAAATAGTTAATGCCACATACAAATGCTCGATTTATAATATAATCCCTTTTTCATAAAAACTCATCATGTAGGTTTCACATCCATGTCACCAACCTAAATTCTATGTATGTCTCTCTTTAACTATCTAAAATAAACACGTCATTACAACCTGGACTTGAAATTTAATGAGATGGTACTATTCAAATCAAAGGGGTAAGATATCTTCTTCTATAAAGATATAAGATACAAATTATTCATCGACTTATTAATTAATGAAATGTCACACATGATGCACACAACATATAATGTCTCGGATTTTTCTATTTATTATTTTAAATATTATGGAATTATTTTGAGATCGGGCGCGAAGACGGCACATCATTCTGATATCCAGTGAGCCCAGAATCATGGTTTGAACTTTTTTTAATTATATGAGTCAGCACTCACACGTGGTTGTGGCAGTTCCTAAATGGGTGCCCGGATTAAAAATTAGAGTGCACCGTTGCATACGGGATGATGACTCTACCTAAGAACGGTTCTAACCTCGACAAGCGCAGGTCAACTGTGAAGCTAATTTTTGTACGTTTTAAAAAGAGAAGCACTTTAGAAGGAATATAATAAATTAATGATTTATTTTATTATTTTTAAAATGTATCCTTTTTATGAGAAGTGACCTAATCCTACCCTATAAATACATTCTTATGGAAAATTCGCAGGGTTAGCCTCAAAACCCTGTGAGTTGAGAGGGAGAGAGGGAGATTTTTCTTGGAGCTTGGACGGAGGAGGATGCGTTGGCGGATGATGATGATGTGAGCAATTGAAACCCCATAGATTTTGACCAATACCATCGGCGGACGCGTCGCGCCGATCACTCTTCAACCAGTTGGAGGTAGGGGTTTGTAATTTTAATTTCTTTTTCCCGTTTTTGAGTTGAAACGACGAACGTGGATCAACCATGATCAGGTTGATCCGCAGATTCGTACGTTCTTGCAGGAGGGGTTTCTTTGGGATGATTTTTGGGAAATAATCCATGATTTTATTTATGTTTACCTCTACTCTGTTTAAAACTATTAACGGGATTAGATCAATGTCATGATGAACGACGTCGAAGGTTCATTCCTTGATTTGTTTATTGGATTTCCTCCCACTTTCTATTCTCGTGTGTTCTTCACGTTCTTCGCGGGCTGACGAAAAACGGATGGTTGCACATTGGTTCCGTGATACAACCATCCCAAATCGAATGTTCGAAAACACAACGACCTTGCGGAGGGGCGGCGACGATGGCGGATGATGAATCGGACCATATCGGGAAAGGGCGTTCTTCGAGCGTTCTTTGTGCATGGAGATCAAAACACGTTTTCAGAGCCGATCGGAGGTCTGAAAACAACGGAATCGGATTCGTGGTGATGGGGAGACCAAAACTAGAAGGTATCATGCCGATCAAACAGACTGATCGATGATCGGAGCACCACGGGAGGCGCGCCGGCGAAGGGCGTCATTTCTAGAAATTTCCAGAACACACAACGTGTCCTTCTGAAGAACACGCCGTGTAGTACTGGTGGCGGCTAGGGATTTGGGGGAAAGAGAGGAATCACATGAAATGTACAGCCTGGCAGAGGTAGCTAGACATAGCTCAGCGTGTATCTCGAGGATACATAGGCACGAGACGGAGTACATGCCCGTGTACTCGGTCACATGGCCAGGCCAGGCCAGTAACATGGGTCACCCCGTGTCGCGATTACACAGGTTGGTGTACACGGGTTGATGAATGTGTATAGGCACATGGCTAGAGTACACAGAGCCAACCCTAGTTACCTAGACATGACATGTACACCATACTACATGTCGTGTACTTAGTTTTTTCCACACTACCATCCATTGACATGGGCTGTTGTACACGGGTAGTACCCGGGGTCAGACAACATGGTGTGTATCGTTTCTACACGCCGTGTACTTTTTAGAAAACAGAATGGTCTTCTTGTTCACCATTCCATTGAACATCATTAATTGGGGTTAGTGCCCATTCTTCTTGTTCCCTTGAAGTTCAGGCATCATTCCCTCACACAGGATTATGATCCCTTCAGCAGGACTTTCAGTGATAGAGTCAGGCATCCATCCGAGAGGCCCGGATCGAGACCCTCTATCCATCCCTGACCCTAGGTTGAGTCATGCATCGACATGACCATCCTTAATGGGCGTTGACCCTCTACGAATCTGGTGTATCACCTAACCGGTGAATCTGGATGAGTCGTGGTATTCTCCATGGCCCTAGCAGTGATCCTCATCTATGTATCATGATCTTTCCCACTCAAGAGTGTGTCTCCTGTAATAAGTGCTTCTATCTACCGTAACCTTTCCACTCATGAGTGTGTCTCCCATAATGAGTGTAGCTACCTCTCGTGACGGTTCCAGACGAACAACGATTCTTGGACGGACATCATCAAAGCTAGAAGACTCGTGGAGTGTGTTCTCCCGGAACGATTGCAACACAAAATCTTCGAACAGAATCCCTAACGAGGGTATGTGGTTGTGTGACTTGTCTCTAGACCACGGGTCTGGGTTTTGAGTATGTCTGGTTTATTCTATATGTTCTATAGACAGATACAGTGCATAGATGACCCTACCTTTAATTTGTGATCTGATTTGTGGTTTCCGTGGTCTTCTACTGAGTATTGTTATACTCACCCCTGCACGGGCTTTGCCCCCACTTCGGGTGTCTTGTGTAGACGAGAATCCATTTGACAGAGTCTAGGGCGGACCAGGACAAGACCGAACTTTCTGAGTTCCCTACATGCCGAGGAGTTCCTACGGCTATCGGTGGAAATCCCAGTACATTTTGTTCTTACAGGTTGGACTTTGCAGTTTTCAGACTCTTATTTTTGTAGGCTTGTATTCTGGCCGAGTTTACTTTTACAGTACTCTACCTTTCGTCGTACAATGTTGGTTGGGTTTAGATGTATGAATTAATTCTTTTTCCATAGTGATTTTTTACATTTCAGCATTTGTGGGCATAGAGATGTGGTCATGTGTAGAGGTACATAGGTAATGCCTCCCAAGTTAGTAATATGCCTACTCGGTGCTAGTCACCAGCCCCTGGCCTAATGGAGGCGGGCGTGGGGAGTCATGGCGCATGCCCCACTGGGACGGGTCGTGACAGAGTGGGATCAGAGATGGTCAGTTCTACCTTTAGGACCAAGAGTCTTTGAGTTTCGGTTGGGGAAACATTGTTAAGTGTTTTGGGTTCGGCTTTCAGGCCAGAGACTCCAGTGTTGGTGCGATAGCCGACGTATCTATACACCGGGACACTGGTAACCTGCTTTTCGACTTGGTACACGAAAAAAATGGTTGCGGGGAAATAAAAGGTACATGCATCATATATGAATAGCATGTGATTTCCATATCCTTTGTGTGAGCTATCCAAATATACTCATTGACCATGGTACATCTTGTTCTGATACAGGATGCCTCTGCGACACAAACCCGCTAAGATTCAGCAGCACGATCCTGAGGATAAACGCCTTAGTGATGACGCTTCGATACAGGGACTAGTCCCCCATGTATTTCCACCAGGTGGAGAACCTACTATACCACCACTAGTGGAGCAGACAGTGGTACCCGTGGTACCGACCGATGAGGAGCGCAGGGTCAGCGTGCTCCATGAGTTTCAGAGACAGAGACCCATCAGGTTCCGAGGCAAGCCCGACCCTCAGGCGGCTGAGGACAGACTTGAGGTGGTGACTAGAGTTTTCTATCTATTGAGGACACCAGCAGACCAGATGGTGGTCCTAGGAGTGATCCTTGTTTAGGGTTCGGTGGGATAATGGTGGAGTTTGAACACGCATACTCACGATGAGGAGACTCATTTGAGGATGGAGTTTGAGCTACTCTTTGGGGAGGAGTTCTCTCCAGTTACGTTTAGAGCTGTGCGCATCCAGGAGGTTCTTCATCTCTAGAAGGGCAGTATGACAGTAGCCAACTATTCATCGAGGTTCACCAACCTCACCAAGTACTCGATTCATATGGTTAGGGATCAGTACTTTATAGCTGGGACCTTTGAGAAAGGTCTATGACGAGACATCCAAGCTACTGGCGTGCCTCTATGCATATCGACTTATTCTGAAGTGGTCAAGGGAGCCTTGGAGATCGAGAGTTTCTTGGCGGAGAAGAGGCAGTCGACAGCAGTCAGTAGTAGGAAGATAGGTGTAGAGACCACAGTAGTAGGGAGTCGACTTTAGGCACCAGAATTTGGACGTGGGAAACATCATAGGAGGACCCAGGACAGGGGATCGACGGTCCAGGGCCCTCTGTCTGGATCCAGTCATCCAAGGGAGAAGTGATGCTATACATGCGACAGTAGGGGACATCTCACTAGATATTTCCCGACCCTTCAAGATACTGATAGGGAAATGGTGGATGCACCACCGAGGCAGAGGCAGAGAACGAAATAGGCAGACCCGCCAGGCGGAGGACCTGGAAAAGGAGCTGGGAGAGCTATAGGTGGTGTCATACACTTCGACATACCTCTACCACGACCCCCAGGAGGACCGCACCCAGCTTAGGGAGCTAGGGGATAGGGGCGAGGATAGCTGTATGCGGTCGAGGAATACATCCCAGGTGTTCCAGGGATGATTCGAGTTATGATCTATGTATTTTCTACCTTATCTACAGCACTCATAGACACAGGTGTTAGTAATTCCCTTATATCCACATGTCATGTACAAAACCTCGAGATTCTAGTGGAACCGTTGACTTTATCCTTACACTTGGAGACACCTATGGGAGGAGACTCGACGATCAAGCACCTCTGTAGATAGTGTGATCATACCCTTGGAGGTGAGTGTTTCGGTTGGATCCTCTTGGTGGTAGCTTCGAGGCCTTACGATTTCATTCTCGGTATGGATTGGTTATCTTCGGTCCATGACAAGATTGACTGTTTTAGGAGAAGGGTACGGTGTGTCCACCGTGATGGAACGTGGTTTTCCTTTTTTGGAGAAATGGAAACCCATGCAGCACAAAATGGGTTCATGCATAGGAGGGTGCAGACGATCACTCATGAGTTGGCTAGCCTAACCATCAGAGAAGAAGATGTTGTGATCTCTTAGTTCCTAGCATTGGGGGTGGAGTTTGAGGACGTATTTCCAGATGATGTTCCAGGATTGCCTCACCATCGGGAAATTGAAATCTGCATCGACATACACCCCGGGAAAACACTGATTTCATCATCAGCTTATCGGATGGCACCCGCAGAGCATCATGAGATGATGGTGCCGTTGGAGGATTTGAAGAGTAAGGGATTCGTGAGACCCAGCGTTTCTCCATGGGTGGTCGCAGTCTTGTTTTCCAAGATGGCAGACGGGAGTCTGAGGTTGTGCGTGGATTACCGGCGCCTGAACCAGCTGACGGTGAAGAACATGTATCCACTACAAATGATCGATGTCCTCTTCGATCAGCTAAGAGGGGTACGATGGTTTTCTAAGGATGACCTTCGAGCAGGCTATCACCAGTTTCGAGGACGGGATGAGAATATACCGAAGACAACATTCATATGATTCTACAGTCAGTATGAGTACTTGGTTATGCCTTTTGGGGTGACGAAATATCCTACAGTGTTAATGGGACTAATGAACCAGATCTTCCAGCCGTACTTAGACCGGTTCGTAGTGGTCTTCATCGATGACAACCTTGTGTACTCGGTGTTAGAGGAGTAGCATGCGAGACACCTGCGGATGGTTCTGGATGTACTCCGGAAGCACCAACATTATGGGAAGCTCTCGAAGTGTCAGTTCTGGATTCATGAAATTCAATTTCTAGGACATGTCATCTCAGAAGATGGAGTAGTTGTGGACCCAGCCATTGTGGAGGCTCTGTTAGCATGGGAGCCACCTCGGAGCGTCACGGAGGTGTGGAGCTTCCTTGTGTTGGCAGGATATTACCTGTGATTCATTCCTGACTTCTCTCGGATATCAGCACCAATGAAAGCTGTGACCAAGAAGGGGAACCCCTGTGTGTGGGCAGAAAAGTGCCAGTAGGCTTTCAAGAAGTTGAGGCAGAGTTTGACGAGCACCCCAGTCTTGAGTTTTCCATTGGAGGGTGTCGAGTACATAATTTTCGGCATCGCATCATGAACCGGGATTGGCTGTGTCCTGATGCAGCGGAATTCAGTGATTGTTTATGGTTCACGCCAACTTGGGCCACATCAGCAAAACTATGTGACCCATGATCTCGAGTTGGAAGCAGTAGTCTTCGCATTGAATATGTGGTAACACTACCTTATGGGTGTCTGATTTATTGTCTACTCTGACCACAAGATCTTCAAGTACATCATCTCTCAGAAGTATCTGAATCTGAGGCAGAGTTTTTGGATAGAGATCCTCCAGGACTATGATTTCGAGATCATCTATACTCCTGGAAATGGGAATAAGGTAGCAGATGCTCTTAGCAGAAGGTTGATCTCACATCTGTTGAGTGAGGCGACACAACAGTTAGCTTTGTTGTAGTTATCCTTCGTGGATGGAGTAGATACATCTTACCTATAGTCAATGGTTGTCACCCCTCCACTCTTATAGCGAGTTAGGGAGGCACAACTTGGGGATGTTGACTGTGTGGCTTTACGTGCTCATTTATCCACGGGACATGCTCCTGATGGATACTCACATGGTGGGGAGAATGTACTTATTTTCAGAGGACATATTGTTGTACCAGTGGTGATGTAGGAGGATTTCCTATGGGAGTTTCATACATCCCCTTTGGCGGTACATCCTAGGGTGGCAAAGATGTACTAGGATCTCTGACGACAGTTTTGGTTTTCAGGCATGAAGAAGGCAGTAACAAAGTTCATTTCTCGATGCCTCATGTGCCAGCAGGGGAAGGCTGAGCACCGGGTTCCTGTGGGATTAGCTCACCCCTGGATGTCCTAGAGTGGAAGTGGGAAGGAATATCGATGGACTTTGTGACATGATTACCATGGTTCCATCTGGGTGATCTTTGACTAACAAACCAAGTCGGCCCACTTCCTAGCTATCAGGGAGCAGAGTTCTGTAGAAATCATGGGATGCCTCTACGTGCAGGATATAGTTCGACATCATGGAATACCCTCAAATATAGTCTCAAACTGAGACGCCCTCTTCACATCCCGGTTGTGGAAGGGATTTCATGAGTCTTTTGGGACTCAGGTATGCTTGAGCACGATGTTTCATCCCTAGACGGATTGTTAGATGCAGAGGACCATTTAGGTATTTGAGGGTATGGTGCGGGCCTATATCTTGGAATTTGGTCACAGTTGGGAGGACCACCTACCCACTAATGGAGTTCGTGTATAACAATAACTACCACTCCACCATTGGTATGGCACCGTTCGAGGCCTTGTATGGGAGACCCTCCCGGTCACTTCTTTGCTGGACCGACCCAGGAGTGTCAGTACTCATGGGTCTGGAGTTAGTGTGAGCCACCAAAAAGAAGGCGAAGATCATCCAAGAGTGAACAAAGACTACATAGAGATGGCATAAGTCTTATGTTGATAGACGATGGAGACCTCTGGAGTTCAAAGAGGGAGACCGCATCTTTCTTCGGGTCTCACCTCGACGAGGGTGGCGTAGATTTCCCCAAGGAGGCAAGCTATCTCCAAGGATCATCAGACCTTTCCAGATTCTACGCATAGTTGGAAAGGTGGTACCACCTAGCTCTACCGGCACAGTTGCATCGGGTACATTATGTCTTCCACGCGTCGCAGCTAAGGAGGTACGTGCAGGACCCACCGCACATCATCGAATTGGGAGAGCTGGACATCGAGGATGGAGTGAACATTGCCAAGTACTTGATGGAGATAGAATATCGGCAGGAGAGGATCCTTTGTGGTCAATAAATCCCCTTGGTGTGTGTCTTGTGGTAGCGCGAGAATCTTCAAGAGAGCATGTGGGAGCGGGAGGCCCAGATTCGTGCCCAGTACCCACATCTTTTTTAGTAGTATTTGTTTTGATTTTTTAGGGACGTAAGGCCCCAAGGTGGTGAGAATTTAATGTCTTGGATTTTTCTATTTATTATTTTAAATATTTTATGGAATTATTTCAAGACCATGCACGAAGATGGCACATCATTCCGAGGTCCAGTGAGCCTAGAATGGTGGTTTGAACTTTTTTTTAGTAAAGTGAGTCATCCCTCACGTGTGGTTGTGGAATTTCGCTAACGGGTGCCCGGATTAAAAATATGAGAGCACCGTTGCGTCCGGAATGACGACTTTTCCTATGAACGGTTTTATACTCGACTGGCGCAGGTCAGCTACGAAGCTTAATTTTGGGCGTTTTTAAAAGGGAAGCACTTTAGAAGGAATAAAATAAATTAATGATTTATTTTATTATTTTTAAAAATTTTCCTTTTTATGATCATCGACCTAATACTACCCTATAAATACATGTTTATGGAAAATTCGCAGGTTTAACATCATAACCCTGCGAGTAGAGAGAGAGAGAGAGAGAGATAGAGATTTCTCATGGAGCTTGGGCGGAGGAGGACGTGTTGGTGGACGACGACGACATGATCAATCGATACCCCTCAGATTTTGATGAATCCCTTTGGAATATGTGTAGTGACGATAACTCTTCAACTGAGGTATGGGTTTGTTATTTCAATTTCATTTCCCCATTTTGGAGTTTAAACGACGAACGTAGATCAACCACGAACAAGTTGATCCGCGGATTCATACGTTCTTTCGGGCTGGTTTTCTTTGGGTTAATTTTGGAGAAATAATCCATGCATTTATTTATGTTGATCTCTACTCCGTTTAAGCCTATTAACATTAGTAGATCAACATCATGACGAACTACGGTGGAGGTTCGTTCCTCGATTTTTTTATTGGATTTCCTCCCCCTTTCCCTTCTCGTGTGTTCTTCATGTTATTCATGGGGAAATGAACAACGGATCGTTGTGCATTTGTTCCACGAAGCAACGATCCCAAATCAAAGGTTTGACACTTCAATGACCATGTGGAGGGGTGGCGACGATGGTGGACGACGGATCAGACCGGATTGGGAAAGGCCGTTCTTCGAGCGTTCTTCGTGCGGGAAGATCAAAACACATTTTTCGAGCTGATCGAAGCATCAAAAACACCAGAAGAAGCATGTTGGTTATGGGGAGACCAAAACCTGAAGGTTTCATGGCAATTGGACGGTAGGATTGGTGATCGGAGCACCACGGGAGGCGCGCCAATGAAGGGCGTCATTTCTGGAAATTTATAGAACACACGGAGTGTACTTCCGAAGAACACACCGTGTAGTACTTGAGGTGGCTAGGGTTTTGCGAGCCAGATATAAATCACATGGCGTGTGACCTTGGACACACGGCTTGCTGGACATTCCACGAAGCTCGACATGTATTTTTGGAATACACGGACACAGGATGATATACATGGCTTCCAACGACACATCGTGTACATCTGGGGAGAGGTAGCTATGTGGAGCTCGGTGTGTATCTCGAGGATACACGAGCATGGGATAGAGTACACTATCGTTTACTCCATCACATGACCAGACGAGGCCAGTAACACGGGTCACCCCGTGTGGAAATTACACGGGTTGCGGTACACGGGTTGATGACCTTGTACGGGAACATGGCCAAAGTACATGGAGCCTACCTCAGTTACACAGACACAGCATGTACACCGTACTACACGCTGTTTACTTATTTTTTCCTACACAACCAGCCATTGACATGGGCTGTTGTACACAGGCAGTACTCGGTGTCAGACAACACAACATGTATCCTTTCTACAGGCTGTGTACTTTGTGGAAAATGACATGGTACTCTTGTTCACCATGCCTTGGACTTCTTTCTTTTGGGTTAGTGCTCCTTCTTCTTGTTCCCCTGAAGGTCAGGCATCATTCCCTCACATAGGATTATGATCCCTTCAGCAGGACATTCTGTGATAGAGTCAGGCATCCATCCCAGAGGCCCGGATCTAGATCCTCTATCAATCCATGATCCTAGGTAGAGTTAGGCATATACTTGACCAACCTTAATGGGCATAGATCCTCTACCTAGCTAGTGTATCACCTAACCGGTGAATCTCGATGATTCGTGGTATCCGCAATGACCCTTGTAGTGATCCTCATCTATGTATCATGATCTTTCCCACTCAAGAGTGTGTCTCTCATAATAAGTTCTTCTATCTACAGTAACCTTTACACTCAAGAGTTCGTCTCCCATAATGAGTGTAGCTACCTTTGGTGATGGTTCTCGACGAACAGTGCTCCTCGAACAGACGTCATCAGAGCTATAATAATCGTGGAGTGTGTTCTCCCGGAACGAGTACATCACAGAATCTTCGAACAGAGCCCCTAATGAGGGTATGCAGTTGTGTGACTTGTCTCTAGACTACGGGTTTAGGATTTGAGTAATTCTGGTTTGTCATATATGTTCTATAGACATATACTGTGCATAGCTGACTGTACCATTACTTTTTGTATTAATATGTGGTTTTCGGTGTCCTCTACTAAGTATTGTTATACTCACCCCTGCACAGGCTTTTCCCGCACAACAGGTGTCTTGTGCAGACGAGAATCCTTTTGATAGAGTCCAGGGCAGACTAGGACGAGACTGATCTTTCTGAGTTCCCTATAGGCCAGGGCATTCCTACGTCTATGGGCACCAGTCCAAGTACCTTATGTGTTTACAGGTTGGACTTTGTAGTTTTCATACTCTTATTTTTGGAGGGCTTGTATTCTGGCCCAGTTTACTTTTACAGTACTCTACCTTTTGTTGTACTATGTTGGTTGGGGTTAGTTGTATGAATGCATTCTTTTTCCATTGGGATTTTTTTATATTTCATCATTTGTGGGCTTAATGATGTGTGTCTGTGTACAGGTACATAGGAAATGCTTCTCGTGTTAGTAATATGACAACTCAGTGCTAGTCACCAGCCCCTGGCCTATTGGAGGCGGGCTTGGGGAGTCATGGCGCGGGCCCCACTGGGACGGTTCGTGACAGAGTGGTATCATAGGTGTTCGGTTCTACCATAGGACCATGTGATTGTGAGATTGGTTTGGTGCAACAATGTTAAGTGTTTTGGGTTTGGATTTTAGGCCAGAGACTCCAGTGTAAGTGCGGCGGCCGACGTATCCATACACCAGGACTCTGATAACCTGATTTTTGACTTGGTACACAAAAAAACTGGTTGCGGGGAAATAAAAGGTACATACATTATATAGGAAGGGGTTGTGATTTCAATATCCTTTGTGTCAGCTATCCTTATATACTCATTTACCATGGTACATCTTGTTTCTTTAAAGGATTCCTCCGCGAAGCATACCTGTTAGGATTCAACAACACGATCATGAGGATGAACCCATCAGTGACAAGGCTTTGATACAGGGACTAGTCCACCAGGCGTTTCCACTAGTTGGAGCACTAGCTATACCACCACCAGTGGAGCAGACAATGGTAACAGCGGTACCGACCGGCGAGGAGCGCAGGCTCAACGCGCTCTATGAGTTTCAGAGACAGATACCCCTCAGGTTCCGAGGAGAGACCGACCCTCAGGCGGCTGAGGACAGGCTTGAGGTGGTGACTAGAGTTTTTTGTCTAGTGAGGACACCAACAGACCAGATAGTGGTCCTAGGAGTGAGCCTTCTTCAGGGTTCGGTGGGAAGATGGTGGAGTCTATCCACACAGACTCACGACAAGGAGACTCTTTCGTGGACGGAGTATGAGAGACTCTTTAGGGAGGAGTTCTCTCTGGTTATGTTGAGAGTTGTTCGCATCCAATAGTTTCTTCAGCTCTAGAAGGGCAGTATGACAGTAGCCGAATATTCCTCGAGGTTCAAAAACCTCGCCCGATACTCGATGGATATGGTTAGGGATCAGTACATCAGAGCTAGGTAATTTGACTGAGGTCTATGACAAGACATCCAAGATACTTTCGTGCCTCTATGCATATCGACTTATGTTGGAGTGTTATAGCGGGCCTTGGTGATTGAGAGTTTCTTGGAAGAGCAGAGGCAGCCGACGACAGTCAGTAGTAGGCAGATAGGTGCGGAGACCCCGACAGTAGGGAGCCGACATCAGGCATAGGGATCTGGATGTGGGAAATGTCATAGGAGGACCCAGGATAGGGGATCAACTGTCCTGGGCTCTCATGATAGATCCAGTCAGCCTAGGGAGAAGTGATGCTACACATTCGACTGTAGGGGACATCTTGCTAGAGATTTCCCGACCCGTCGAGCTACTGACAGTGAAATGGTGGATGGACGACCGAGGATGAGGCAGAGAATAGAAATGGAAGACTCTCCAGGCGGCAGACATGGAAGAGGGGTAGGGAGAGTTACAGGTGGTGACATATGCTTCGACATACTTCCCCCACCATCCACAGGAGGTCCGCACCAGGATTAGGGTGCTGGGGGATAGAGGTGGGGGCAGCTGCATGCGGTTGAGGCATACGACCCAGGGGATCCAGGGATGATTTGAGGTACGATCTGTGTCTTTTCTACCTTAGTTTCTATATTCATACACATAGGTTCCAATCATTCCCTTATAGACACATGCCTTGTACAAAACCTCGAGATTCCGGTAGAACCGTTGACTCGATCCTTACGATTGGAGACACCTACGGGAGGAGACTCGACGATCACGCACCTCTGCAGAGAGTGTGATCTTACCATTGGAGGTGAGATTTTCTGTTGGAACATCATGGTGGTAGCGTCGAGTCCTTACGACATCATTCTAGTTATGGATTAGTTATCTTCAGTCCATGCCCAGATTGACTATTTTAGGAGAAGGGTGCGGTGTGTCCCCCATGATGGAATGAGGTTTTCCTTTGTTGGAGAAAAAGAAACCCAGGAAGCACAAAATGGGCTCCTGCATAGGAGGGTGGAGTCGATCACTCATGAGTTGGCTAGCCTTACCCTCAGAGCAGTAGATGTAGTGAGCTCTCAGTTCCCAAAAGTGGTGGTGGAGTATAAGGACGTCTTTCCCGAATATGTTTCATGATTACCTCTCCTCCTAGAAATTGACTTATGCATCGACTTACACCCCAGTACAACACTGATTTCCTCATCAGCTTATCGGATGGCTCCTACAGAGCTTCGCGAGATGAGGGTGAAGTTGGAGGATTTGAATAGTAATGGTTTTGTGAGACAAAGCTTTTCACCCTGGGTGGCCCCAATATTCTTTTCCCAGAAGGCAGACGGGAGTTTAAGGTTGTGCATGGATTAAAGGTGCCTGAACAAGGTGATGGTGAAGAACAAGTATCCACTACCATGGATCTATGACCATTTCGATCAGCTAAGATGGGCACGATGGTTCTCGAAGGTTTACCTTCAATCAAGCTATCACCAGTTTTGAGTACGGGATGAGGATATACCGAAGACGGATTTCAGATGCCTCTACGGTCACTATGAGTACATGGTGATGCCTTTTTGCATGACGAACACCCCCAAATTTTTAATGGGACTAATGAACCAGATCTTCCTACCGTACATGGACCGGTTCGTAGTGGTCTTCATCGATGACATCCTTGTGTACTCGGCGTCAGAGGAGGAGCATGTGAGACAACTACTGATGGTTCTGGACGTACTCCGGGAGCACCAACTTTATCAGAATCTCTTAAAGTGCCTGTTCTAGATTTAGGTAGTCCACTTGCTGGGACATGTCATCTTAGTAGATGGAGTAGTTGTAAACCTAGCCATGGTGGAGGTTGTGTTAGCATGGGATCCACCTCAGAGCGTGATGGAGGTGCGGAGCTTCCATGGGTTGGCAGGATATTACCGAAGATTCAATCCTGACTTCTCCCGGATATCAGCACCGATGATAGCCTTGACCAGGAAGGGGAAACCATTCATGTGGATAGAAAAGTGCCAGCAGGCTTTCAAGAAGTTGAGGCAGAGTTTGATGAGTGCCCCAGTCTTGAGTTTCCTAGAAGAGGGTGTCGAGTACATAGTTATCTACGATGCATCATGGATCGGGCTTGGCTGTGTCCTGATGAAGCGGCATGCAGTGATTGCTTATGGTTCACGCTAGCTTAGGCCACATGAGCAGAACTATGCGACCCATGATCTTGATTTGGCAGTGGTAGTCTTCGCATTGATGATTTGGCAACACTACCTTATGGGCGAGCGATTTAATGTCTACTCCGACCACAAGAACCTCAAGTACATCTTCACTCAGAAGGATCTGAATCTGAGGCAGAGGGGTTGGGTAGTGTTCCTCCAGGACTATGATTTCGAGATCATCTATACTCATGGAAAGGGTAACAAGGTGGAAGATTCTCTTAGCATAAGGTTGAGCTCATAGCTTTTGGGTGAGGCGACACAGTCGTTAGCCGCGTTGTAGTTATCCTTCGTGGATGGAGTGGATACAACTAACCTACAGTCGATGGTTGTCACCCATCCACTCTTACAGCTAGTTAGGGAGGCACAAATTGGGGATGTCAAATATGTGCCTTTATGTTCTCAGTTATCCACAGGAAATTTTCCTGATGGATATTCACAAGGTGGGGAGAACATATTTCTTTTCAGAGGAAGCACTGTTATACCAGTGGTTTTCTAGGAGGAGGTCCTGAGAGATTTTCATACATCCCATTTGGCAGTACATCCTGGGGTGGAAAAGATATACCAGGATCTCAGACGACAGTTTTTTTGGTCAAACATGAAGAAGGCAGTAGCAGAGTTCGTTTCTCGATACCTCAGGTGCCAGCAGGTGAAGGCTGAGCACCAGGTCCCAGCGGGATTAGCTCACCCCTAGATTTCCCAGAGTGTAAGTGGGATGGAATATCGATGGACTACGTGACAGGCTTACCCCAGATGTCCAAGGGGCATAATTCCATCTGGTTGATCATTGACCGACTCACCAAGTCCACCCACATCCTAGCTATCAGGGAGAAAAGTTCCGTAGAGTTCTTGAAACACCTATACGTGCATGAGATAGTTCGGCTTCATGGCGTCCCCTCGACTATAGTATCAGACCAAGCCACCCACTTCACATCCCAATTGTGGAAGGGATTGCATGAGGATTTTGGGACTCAGAAACCCTTGAGCACGATGTTTCGTCCCAAGACTGATGGTCAGACAGAGAGGACCATTCAGGTTATGGAGGGCATGTTGCGGGCCTCTATCTTGGACTTTGAGCGCATTTGGGAGGACTAACTACCACTAGTTGAGTACACGTATAACAATAGTCACCACTCCACCATTGGTATGGCATCATTCGAGGCCTTATATGGGAGACCCTGCCGGTCACTGCTTTGCTGGACCGACCCCGGAGAGACAACACTCATGGGTCCTGAGTTAATGAGAGCCACCACAGAGAAGGTGCAGATCATCGAGGAGAAAATGAAGATTGCACAGTGCCAGAAGAAGTCTTGTGCTGACAGACGACAGAGACCTCTGGAGTTCAAAGAGGGAGACTGCATGTTTCTTTGGGTCTCACCTCAACGAGGGTTGCAGAGATTTGTCCGAGGCGGCAAGCTCTCTCTGAGGTTCATCGGACCTTTCCAGATTCTGTGTAGAGTTGGCGAGGTGGTGTACCACCTAGCTCTACCTCCATAGTTGCATCGTGTACATGATTTCTTCCACGTGTCGTAGCTAAGGAGGTACGTGCATGAACCATCACAAATCATCAAATGGGGGGAGATGGACATCAAGGATGGTGTTGCCTTTGCTGAGTACCTGGTTCATATTGAGGATCGGAAGGAGAGGATCCTTCATGGGTGATCGATTCCCATACTGCACGTCCGGTGGCAGCACGAGAATCATTAGGAGAGCAGGTGGGAGTGGGAGGCCCAGATTCGTGCCCAATACCCACATCTTTTTTAGTAGTCTTTGATTTTTCTTTTCAGGGACATATAGCCCCAATGTGGGGAAAATGTAATGTCTCTGATTTTTCTATTTATTTCATTAAATATTATATGGAATTATTTTGAGACCGGGTGCGAAGATGGAACATCATTCTGAGGTCCAGTAAGCCCGGAATAGTGGTTTGAACATTTTTTAGTTAAGTGAGTCGGCACTCGCGCACGGTTGTGGTAGTTCCCAAACGGGTGCCCAGATTAAAAATCTGAGAGCACCGTTACATCCGGGATGATGGATTTACCTATTAAGAGTTCTAACCTCGACCGATGATGGTCAGCTACGAATATTAATTTTGGTCATTTTAAAAAGAGAAGCACTTTAGAAGGAATAAAATAAATTATTGATTTATTTTATTATTTTTAAAATGTTTCCTTTTTATGAGAAGCGACCTAATCCTACCCCATAAATACATTCTTATGGAAAATTCACAGGGTTTTCCTCATAACACTGCAAGTTGAGAGAGAGGGAGGAATTTCTCTTGGAGCATGGGCAGTGGAGGACGTGTTGACGGACAATGAAGACTTGAGTAATCGATGCCCCTTGGATTTTGACGAATCCCTTCGGTGGAGCATCGTGACGATCAATCTTGAACAGGTAGGAGGTAGGGGTTTGTTATTTCAATTTATTTTCCCCGTTTTTGAGTTCAAATGAAGAACGTGGATCAAACATGAACAAGTTGATCCACAGATTCATACGTTCTTGCGGGTGGGTTTTCTTTTGTA
Source organism: Viscum album (assembly GCA_963277665.1). Classification (NCBI taxonomy): domain Eukaryota; kingdom Viridiplantae; phylum Streptophyta; class Magnoliopsida; order Santalales; family Viscaceae; genus Viscum; species Viscum album. The sequence goes on along the minus strand of OY728152.1, from coordinate 349,773,668 downwards.
TGATTTTGGGGAAATAATCCATGCTTTTATTTATGTTCATCTGTTCTCCATTTAAACCTATTAACAGGATCGGAACAACGCCGCGATGAATGATGATGGAGGTTCATTCCATGATTTTTTTATTAGATTTCCTCCCCCTTTCTCTTCTTGCGAGTTCTTCATGTTCTTCATGGGGAAACGAACAACAGATCGTTGTGCATCTGTTCTGCAACGCAATGATCCCAAATCGATGGTTCGACACCGAAACGACCTTGTGGAGGGGTGGCGACGATGGAAGATGATGAATTAGACCGGATTGGGAAAGGACATTCTTCGAGCGTTCTTCATGCGGGTAGATCAGAACATGTTTTCGGAGTTGATTGGAGGTTTGAAAACACCGGAAGCAGCTTTGTGGTGACGGGGAGAAAAAAATCTGAAGCTTTCGTGGCAATCCGATGACCAGATCGATGATCAGAGAACCACGGGAGGTGTACTGGCGAAGGGCGTCATTTCTAGAAATTTCTAGAACACACGACATGTACTTCCGAAGAACACGACGTGTAGTACTGGCGGAGGATAGGGTTTTGGGGGCCAGATAGAAATCACACGGCGTGTTACCTTGGTCACACAACGTTTTGGACTTTCCCCAATGCTTGGCATGTGTATTTGGGGAATACACGGGCACGGGATTATATACACGGCTTCCAGCAACACAGCGTGTATAGCATGGCAGAGGCAGCTACGTGTAGCTCGGTGTGTATCTCAGGGATACACGGGCACAGGATGGAGTACACGATTGTGTACTTCATCACACAGCTAGGTGAGGCCAGTAACATGGGTCACCCCGTTTGGCGATTACATGGGTTGGTGTACACGGGTTGATGATTGTGTACGAGCACATGGAAAGAGCACACGAAGCCAACCCCAGTTACCCAAACACGACGTGTACACCATACTACACACCGTGTACATAGTTTTTCCTACCCAACCAGCTATTATCATGGGCCATTGTACACGGGCAGTACCCGGGGTCAGACAACATGGCGTGTATCCTTTCTACACACTGTGTACTTTTTGGAAAATGGCATGGTCCTCTTGATTATTGTTCCTTGGACATCATTCATTTGGGTTAGTTCGCCTTCTTCATTTTCCCCTGAAGTTCAGGCATTATTCCGTCACACAGGATTATGATCCCTTCAGCAGGATTTTCTGTGATAGAGTTAGGCATCTATCAGACAGGCCCAGATCGAGATTCTTTATCCATCCCTGACACTAGGTAGAGTATGGCATCGACATGACCAACCTTACCGGGCGTTGATCCTCTACCTATCTATTGTATCACCTAAACAGTGAATCCAAATGAGTCACTATATCTACCATGGCCCTGGAAGTGATCCTCATCTGTGTATCGCGATCTTTCCCACTCAGAAGTGTGTCTCTCGTAATGAGTGATTCTATCTACCGTAACCTTTCCACTCAAGAGTGTGTCTTCCATAATGAGTGTACCTACCTCTCGTGATGGTTCCCGAAAAACTGCGCTTCTCAGATGGGTGTCATCAGATCTATAAGACTCGTGGAGTGTGTTCTCCCAGAATGAGTGTGTCATGGAATCTTCGAAGAGAATCCCTAACAGGGGTATGCGGTTGTGTGACTTGTCTCTAGACCATAGGTTTGGGTTTTGAGTATATATGGTTTGTTCTATATGTTCTATAGACATATAATATGCATAGCTGACTGTACCTTTACTTTGTGTACTGCTTTGTGGTTTTCAGGGTCCTCTACTGAGTATTGTTATACTCACCCCTGCATCGGCTTTGCCCGCACGTCTGGAGCCTTGTACAGATTAGCAGCCTTTTGATAGAGTTCAGGGCGGACCCGGATAAGACCGATATTTCTAAGTTCCCTACTGGCCAAGGCGATCCTATGGATTTGAGCGGTATTCCAAGTACATTTTGTGCTTACAGGTTGGACTTTGTAGTTTTTAGACTCTTATTTTTGGTGGGCTTGTATTCTGGACCAGTTTATTTTAACAGTACTCTACATTTAGTCTTACTCTGTTGATTGGGATTAGTTGTATTCATGCATTCTTTTTCCTTAGTGGTTTTTTTACATTACAGCATTTGTGGTCTTAGATATGTGTGTGTGTACAGGTACATAGGCAAGGCCTCCCATGTTAGTAATATGCCTACTTGGTGCTAGTCACTAGCCCCTGGCCTATTGGAGGTGGGCTTGGGGAGTCACGGAGTGGGACCCACTAGGACGGGTCGTGACACAACATATCCCACATCTCCATTAATATGTATAGTCATGGTTTCTGAATTACATCAATGTATGCTTGTTTTATCAAGAATTAATAATAATCATAATGTCTAAGGTCTATCGCACATTCTAAATTATAGGAATATTTAATGACACCAAAACGTGTGGAATTCCTATCATTGGTTCTATTATCATAATATCTTATCTTGGATATTACAACATGTGACCATCATGAGAAGAAGCTTCATATACTTCTGAGTACTCATTCCTAACAGTATATGTACTATGTTTCTGGTCATAGTACATTATACATCCACAAAAAACATTATTTTAGAATAATATCATATCATGTAAAGGTTCTCATCCTAGTGGAGAACTACTATGACCTTATCAATGAAATGTTTACACTTATACATTTTTAAATGTCAGTCATGTAGAAAAATAAGATATTTGTAATAATGTGTTTTCTTATTCATAAATATATCAATGATAATTGTAATAAATGTACAAAAAATAGGTCCAAAGACACCAACTCCAACAAAATTTAGGTTATTTCATCATTGAAATATAATTAATTGAGAATCCAGTGAGTAAAACAATTCCATAATTTATAAATAATTATATAATAAGGGGAAAATCATATACAATAAACATTATACAAAGGACACACCACTCATCCAATATCAGTCTACGATTTGCGCTAGAATGGAAGAAACCGTAATAATCAAAAAACACTTTTAAAATTGGAAGAATTAGATAACATTGATTTAGAATTCTGTATGACGAGATAAATGATGAGAATTAGAAATTGGATTTATTGAAATTATGAGGGTTGTCCAACACAACTAACACATGCGGATTCTAATTTTGGATGGGGGAAATATCTTTTTTACTAGAGGGTAGTCAATAGAGAAACCCCAAATGAAGGGGATAATACACCTGTATGAATGAAAAATATGCAGTTGTAGAATTCAAAGTAGGTTGTGAAAATCTTTTTTGATGCATGTTTTAAAAATCACTGGGTATGGCTGCATGATTTAGAAAACCATCTTCCACCCATGTGCACAGACTATCTAAGGGATATTCCCCTAAAGGAATCACAAAATGGTTTGATATACTATTCATAACTCATGTTCTGGCCTCTTACCACCTAATAACATCCAATATAGTCTGCCACACTATTTTAAAGAACCATGTCTTACACCATTGTTCATGTAATTACCTCTTCTAAAAATGGGTTTTCAATGTTTGATGCTCTTGATACTCATTTGGACATCTAATACACCTTTTATGACACAAACCACATCTACAAACAACATATTCATGTTTTCTAAAAATCCAAATTATTTTACAATACTCAATTTAATATTTTTCCCAAACACCAGAAGATATGTTTGAATTATTTCATAAATTAAAGAAGTTGAAAAACATGGGACCTTACAGTATACCCACCTTAACACTTTCCATACCTTAAAAGACTTGGGGATCAATGAAGATATCTTCTAACCAATGTGGGTCATGATGTTTCACTCAAATGAAAACATTGTGTTTCCCATTTTCCAACCAACCTTCTAGAACCAATTAAATCATGTAGTACTTATTCTTCTTAAACTCGATAAAATGCTAAAACATATCATCAAAAATTTAATATAGAACTCACATGAGCCTTTCATTTTTAATACACAATAAATTCATCATCCCTAACATCATCTATCCTATGGTGATCCCAAAATAGGGTTCTATTTTTAGACACCCAATTTGGAGTCATGGTACTCCAACCCAAAGAATTTCCTACTGTAACATGTTGGTAGAATTCTAGAAATACCCATGGATAATTTTTCAAATTACATTTGGGGAAACAAAATATAGTAATGGATCTGATATAAATAGTCAAACATCATATAACCTAGCTAAAACATTACACACTGGATTTTCTATAAAATCCCTAGTTTAACTTTTATGCTACACATTTACAATCATAATAGAGATCCTGGTATGATTTCCTTACCAACTACATGCATATATTTAAAAGAATTTATTTCTAATAGATCCCAATCAACTAATTCCTAAAAAATTGGTTCATATGGCCGATGTGATGCTAAAATAGAATCCAAATATTATATTTCATGGAGTTACACTATCATTTTTAGCACACTCACAGAAATATGTACACACATCCTATAGATGTCTCCTAATTAAACCATCTCCCATGAAAAGAAATTACCTGTTGAAGCACCAGCATTGAACCTGTCACATTATAGTAACCATGATACATTATAAGTTACACTTGATTAAATCCCACATATATATTTCCCACAAAATACTTAATCAAACAATGTCTATAATCTACCAATAATAACTTTCATACCTTGATTAATCTATTAATAATTATATGTATTCCACCATTACCATCACACAATAGGAAAGAAGATCCCAGGACCATTCTCTCTTGAGGGTCACCCATAGTGACTGATTTCCCACTCCACACTATAGGACCATACATGGAATCGCATCAGTGAATAGGAAACTACTCACCACAACCTATTCCCGATCCTCATCAGATGTAGAAACTAGAATATCTAGTATCCCCCTCTTCTTTAGCATTAATATAAACTTAAACCATCACCCATTCAAGTTTGAGGGAATGGTTTTCATTGAGAAAAGAAAATTTGAATAAAAATGAGGTTTGTATCCTTCCAATGTTTGGTGGGGTAATATTCACCACTTAGCTTATGTAAAAATCACTCCTTGAGATAAACTTCTATGAAGTCCATCCTCCAAACCATAATAGTTAGATAAACATGTAGCTTAGTATATAGTGAATGATATCTCTTCAGACTCAAGGAAATTTCAACATAAGATGTATCATCAAATCTTATTTAGGGGTACACTAAGATTTAATAAAGAGAAAATAACATCTCCATCCATGAATTGCTCAAATCAACTTGGCTACAAAATCATTTTTCAATTCCTAACATCATGTCTCCCGACCATTCTTGTCCTGTCCATTCTATTTACCCCTCATCAACGAAATCTTTATTTTACACTAGATTATATAACACATCTATATTCTAACCTAATCCTTAATAGAACCATTCTTGTATACTACCTACATGTCCATTCATACGTTGATTAATCTATTAATATTCATTCTATTGCCATTAGGACCATCAAAAAATATGGCATAAGATCCTATGAACATTATCTCTTAAGGGTCACCCCTAGTGACTAATGCACCACTCCCCACAATAGGATCATACATCTCGTCACATAAATTAATAGGAAACTACTCACCATAGCCTTTTCACAATCCTCACATGACGTATCAACTTGCATGTCTAGTATCCCACTCTTCTTAAGAATTACAGTAACCGTAAACAATCACCCATTCCATTTATAGATAATGGTTTTCAAGGAGAAAAGTGAATTGGATTCAAAATGATGTTTTTCGCCTTCCAATGTCTTATGGTGTAATATTAACCTCTATGCATATCTCAAAACAACTCCTTGAGAGAAACCTCCAAGGAGTCTATTATTTAAACCATAACAGCTAGTTAACAAGTAGCTTGGTATATAGCTGACGCTATATCAACGGAATCAAGGAAAATTCAAAATAAGTTGCATCATAAAATATTAATTAGGAGCACACTATGATTTTATCATATGTAAATTATAGATCCATCCAAGAAATTATAACATCAACTAGTCAACAAAATCCCTCTTCAATTCCTTACATCATGTCTCTCGACGATACTTGTCCATATCCCTTATGTTTATGCCTCATTGCCGATCAATTTATTCTAAATTTATCACATTCTGTGGGTCTCTCTGACCATAAGAGTCTCATTAAAAACCATATATCCTCCCTTAGTTAGACTCTCACTAACATTCCAATTTAAACAGTTCTCACGGAAAACATGAATGGTCTAAACATACCTTATTCAATAGGTATACATCTTGAATAACAAAATTGTAATCCCAACTCACACTTCTGAGGTCATTAATCAACAAGGTCAAAATAATTGTTATACATGACACATCAATAGTTGAATACATAATGAGTTTCATAGTAAAATCTCTTAAAAATTTGGAATCTCATACATTCCATAATTTTTCTATCGACTAACTAACTCAGGGAATCATTTCGGATAAGAAAGCATCAGTAATGAAAATACTGGTCAACTAGTTCATGAGCCGAAATAGCCCTACCCAACATATTCAGTTTCAAAAAATATGCACTCATGGTGATTTTCAAAATCAGTGGCATCTTCATGCCTAAATCAAAATAATTAATGAACAATAATGAATAGATCTAGAATAAATGAACCCCACTAAAATAAGGTGAATATTTCCATAGACCAACCTCTTCCTAAGGTTTTCAATAATAGAACTACTTCATTAAACTACTAGGGTCTGAGTTAAAATTACTGATTCATTTGCCTCCCAGCAATCACTATGGTCTCTCACAGAAAAAATCATATCCTATTCATGAGAATTTCATACAAAAAATCAAACAAGCATGAAACCCCTATTTTAGAAGAGGTTAAAAGTATTATAGTTAGGGAAAACATCGACCTACTAGTGTTAAAATCTAAAATCTTAGGCCTAATGGGTTTCACATTCTGGTAATTAGGGTACTAATCAATGACCACCTCAAAGAAACTGAATAGGGGAGTTCTCAATGAATGTTCACAACCCTAAAATAAAGGATAAGAAGTTGTTAATCAGTGGTATAAAATATTGCAATGACCCCTTATGGTTTAACTTACCAGATAACCACCTGTCTACCAATGGTTTCCATTCATTACCTTTTGTCCTACCGAGTAAAACTGGTACATGAATTACACCTATCATATACATACTAAAATAATGAATTTACCAATTATTTAAAGTCATAATGTGCTACCATAATTGATGTAGATCCATAAATAATCAATGCACCAATACTAAAACAAGTTCTCACCTAATGTTTTCACAATATCTTGATAAATTGAAACTATGTCAAACATAGCCTAGGAATAAATTATCAATGTTCCATGGAAATAGTTACATTCACATTCAATGAAACAATCACGAAAACATTTATCATTGTCCCCTACATGTCTATCCATACAAAAATAATATCTAAATGGTTTTATTTTATGTCATTAAAATGATTCACATTCATTTCAACAGTTAAAATAGTTCATATACCTCAGATATTATTTTACAATTTTTAGAGAAATTATACCATTGTGTTTATTTAGATGACTGCATGCTTCATTTAGAAAATTATCACATAAATTAATTTTGAACAAATTATATGATTCAAGAGTTTTCAAAACATAATCAGTTAAAGAAAAATTCAATTGGAAACTATAGAGGAAACACTCATATGTTGAAATTGTAATTTTAAATAACTACCACCTCATTATAAATAATCTCATAATCACTTAACAAGGTATTATTAAATAAGGGATCCATTCACGAATTTTACCACCAAATGTTTATATATAACACTATATAAGATATTGTAGAAATGTTAAATTACTATTCCACATGCATAAACATATCCCCATGGGGAATAACTTATAATCACATAAGGATGTAAATTAGACATTCATGTTTCGCATCATGTTAATCTGGGTTTCATTAAATGAACATATAATAGTATATATTTTTGAAAATTTGAGCATCACTACTGAATATTTGTCATAAGAATCACGGTAATAGTAACCTACTAGGATCAAGATAAATTTACCTCATAAGAAAAAAGTACAAAATGATATATTTGGGTCTATATGTTAATTTAAGGATTTAGTCACATGGACCTTCATTCACAGAACATATAGGTAAAATCCCCTTATGTTAAAATTCACACTTTATTTAAAAGTAGTTATTTCCTATAGAAATTATCTTTTCTGCATGCTTATTTATATATGTATATGTATCATGGTCCATTTATATGAATTACCATTGTCTATCTATAATGGTACTCCAATTTATATGTTTCAATTGGTATTCATTTAACTGCTACATTGATTTTATCAATTGTTTCTATAATATATAACAATTCAATATATAATGGTTTTATTATATGGATTAGAATTCCAAATTTATAAATAATTCACTCACTATATATATTGTTAGTGGTACCATTTTATTCAAATTATAAATTCTCTATCCCATTCAATGAATGGTCTATGAATCAAATTATCCAAATCGAGTTGTTAAATAAAATTTCACCATCAAACTTTATAGGAAAACACCATTTAGGTTGATGAAGAAGACTTATTTAAAAATCCATGTTTCATAATAATAATAATACTTCCTATAAAGTGGAAATAAGTATTGGATATCAACCATGAATGGTATACAAATATATATGTTGATAAGTCACACAATTAGGTTATACAAATATGGTTCCATTGGGATGCCTGCAGGGCAGTATACATGGAATTTCAAACACTATGTGCCTATAATGAAGCATGAATTATTACTTCCTTTACATATGTGGTCAAGGGAAATATTAAATTAACCAATTACCCAATAACTAATGGATATAATAGTCACCCATGGTGAAAAAATAATCAACTATAATAATGAAAAATAGTCACATCCCTAGCATCATAATCTTTCACTCGTAAATAGGATTGTCGGACCAAAATTCATGCTATTTACCATGTACCAACACATTCCTATTCTCCGGTATACCATTCCAAATAGAAATATAAACGTAAAATAAAACATTTATAAAAACTTGTACCATATTGAATCAATATCCACTAAAATGGTGCCCCAATCTAGTGGGAATCATGAACTCAAGCATGCCTCCGCATATGCCAGAGGTTGTAGTCTAGTAATGATAGTCTAATAGAGGTATAAGTGTGAGACTATACTATCTAGTTAAGTAATAAATATAGTAAAATAAATAATAAATAGAGGAATCATAAAGAAATAATTAATGAAAATCAATGTAACAATTATCATGAATTATCATGCTAAAAATTAAAGATAGACATAAAATTGGTATATAGAGTACATTGAAGGATTGTTAATAGAAGTAAATAAATAGAAGATGCTTAAGTTTTCTCTAATATCATCCTGATCACATGCCCATTCCAGTAATCCCCTACTCGGTCCTTGCCAATAAGGATTATAGTAAGAAATCTAAAACGATATAACAGATCATATAATCATGAGGTTCGTTCTGGTACACCAGAGAAATGGTGGTCTGAACAGGGTGTGAGATAAACAAAGTAGTACACCACTAATAGTGACTACAGAAATTTTTTAGATGAATATAAAATAATAAGTGTTCATTCAACTCAAAATGAATTGATAAATAATAAAAAACAACATTTGAGGATCAGGTTCCTAGAAGACACTTGGTCGACCATACCCAATTCAGCCTAAGAATAAATGTCTATGTGCACCTTCCATCATGTAATTATATATATATCTATATATATATATATAAGATAATAATTTTCATAAATTTAAATTCACTAGTTTGGAACAATATTTTAATACCCAGGACATTCATGTAAATAGAATATCCGATATGGTATGCCATTCCTAGTGATTGATACTCATTGATCAAAATATAAGGGGCGTCATGCCAATGGTTTCATTCCCATAATAATTATTTAAAGGACTCCACTACCAATTATCATAAAGTAAGGGATGCTAAGAACATGTATCATAATGGAAGGGATATCATGGTCATGTATCATAATGTAAGGGTATAAGGACCAGGCCTTAAAACATTACCTAATATTGAATTAAGAAAATAATTCACAATGAGGATCTTTTCAGGTTTAGAGTTTTAGAGAATTAGACCCTAACCATTACATTACATCTCAAGATTACAAATTTTACACTTATTCTCAGATTCCATTTTTTCAAAAAATAAAAACACTTAAAAAAATGAGTCATGTCCAGTTCCATGTTTTAGATTGCATGCCTTTTCCTTGATCCCATCCTTGACCAAATTCATCTTTAAGTCCTGTGAAAAACATTTCAAAACTTGGGATGGGCATAAAAATCTCAGTAAGGGTTATAAAACAAAGAAATAAAACATTATATTATCAATACACACATAACATAAGATCTTTATCATACCTCGTGAAATCATATGATTTATGAAATACACATAGAAATCATAAATCATAAAAGGTAACTTGTGGCATCTATATCATACTTACACAGTATCTATCACAGCTACGTAGGGAGTTACATTTGGAATACCCATCAAAGTATATTCCGTAAATCTTTTAGGAGAAACATTCATGTTTACCTCCGTCATGTTACCCAATGAATTGGAGAGCTATCTCAGGCTCACCCGCCCTAGGTTTATCATGGAAGCACCCGTATACGTTAATAATTCCCAAGAACCATAACATGATCATAACACATAACATAAGAATAAAGGGAAGATAAAATTTCCACATTGCAATAATAAAATATCATTTCAAGATATTGAAATAGTAAATCTATTCTCAAAATCATTTTCAATACCAAAATACGTAAAAAGAGTATATGGTATTTATTTTTTCTTTTAAAAACATTCTTGCTTGTTAAGGAATCCAAAGATCAAATAATACTTGTGGCGGAGGAAAGGACTTTATCACCGCTTACGTTAAAAAAACATTCCTTTTTTGCGTTTAGTAAAACTATTCATATAAAAATATTCCCTTTTAATAAAATGAAAATTCAAAGGGTTTTATACACCATATAAAATAAATTCATGTATAAAACTAAAAATGCCTCAATGAAAGGAGATTGACATGAAGTCCCTTACCTCGTGTCCGACTTGACCCGTTCGTTATTTAATATCCTGAATCATAAACTAAAGTTAATTTCTACTTTCATAAGAACCGTTTTCAAGTTTATTAATACTTTTTTATCGCTTATTACCATGTTATAATAATTATGTAATCATTTAAGTTAATAACATTTTTTTTGTCAATATCTGGCACTTGAGTCAAAAATGGACGTCTTATAATTACATGTTGTAAATGTAGTCAAACATCCATTATCCCCAGAATGATAATCATGATGTAGATATCATCTATATCATATATATCATGTATATACATGTAATTATAATAGTACATAACTTTTGGAGGTAAGAAATGAAATGCACCATTCATGGAGACAGTAAGTCGTACGTACACATGAACGCTACTTTCATTTAAATTTATTATTTTAATTGAGTTAAATAATAATGATACAAGGGTATATTATAATTCTTGTATAATATCATATATAATATCATAAACTCTATCCTTTATACATCCCACATAAGGTATTAACGAGTCACATCACTTTGAGGGGCGGTAGTACGCACTTCCTCAAATGAGATTATCATATTTACCCACAACGGAAACCAAAAAGTTTTGATATAATTGGGACGCATAGAAGCATAAAGAAATCATAAAAATATTATATATCATATATAAATACAGTTCCATAACAATGGCCACCATGAGAGGCGGTAAGATGTAATTGAACAATCATCGTTTCATGAGGTGTTAGTTTTCCATCCACAAAAACATTATGTTCTTCATCCATTAGATGAAGGTGTGTGTAATTTTAGTTCGAATATTTCTCATAATAACATCCTAGTATATTGAGGATACTGGTTTTGTTACAAAATAAAGGAAATAAAAAGAGTTTAATGGTTAGAGAAGTAAAATAAAAGAAAACAATTTAAGAGAAACTGTTACCTTTAATTTGGGTAACTTACTCTGGTTTGAACCAAAAAGGACATCTTTAAAGGGCCTTCTACCTAAGGAAAGGATTATAGGAGTAGGAGAGGGATGTTTAGAGCTTAATTGGGAAGAGGTTGGATGAGCCAAATTTCTTGAGAGGTGTGAGTAATTGGTTAGAAGTGGTCTCCTTTTATAAGGGGGGAGGGGCTCTTTAGGAAAGTGGGAAAACATTATTTTATTATATAATGATATTCGGTTTCTAATGGACCAAAAATCACTAAGATATAAGATAAGATGACTCGTATTTGAAATAAAATTATCTAATCAGAATAAGACATGTTTTTGTTAATAATTTAATCATTATAATATTATTTATTTAAATCATTAATGAATGAGGAAAATACTGCATCATTATTGTGTCATAAATAATTTAATTTATTTAATGTCTCAAAATTATAAAAAAAATACCATGATGTCAGAAATCATTTTATATTTCCAATGAATATTTATAGTCGAAAATATAACTTGTATATCCCCATGTAAAAATTAATTCACTAAAATATATTTGTTTATTTCATTTTGGCCTATACTTTAAGTAAATTAAAATAATGTGTCATAATAATTTTTATGTGGCTCCATCGGGTCCCCAAATCGACCCAGGGATGCCTATGGTCGTCTATGACTCAACAAATAGGATTAGGACACCTTTTAGGGTAAATAAATATTATTTTTTACCCATATTTACCTGATTTACAATTTAACCACAGTAAATAAAATATTTACTGTGGTAAATATTTAAAATGTCTAGAAAAAGATAAAAATTTACACAATTTGAACCTGCTGATTCCAAATATGCAATCCATTTATCCAAATTCAAAACACAAAAGTGGAAGAAATTAATTTAAAATTAATTCCCACTGTCAAAACAAAAGGTGTGTTTTTTATGAAATATTAACTATCAAAAGACTAACAATTGAGTATATATAATTTAAATTTAAAATTTCTTCTAATGACCAACATTAGATTAAATGGTAAAAATATAATCTATTTAAATTTTAAAACCAATTAAAAGGATAATCTATCAATATAAATAAATTAGATTAAAAGTCAGTTTTGAATTAAAATACAATATTTTTCACCATTCATTAAAAATTAATTTTATCAGAATATTATCAAAAAATTACCCAAAGTAAAATTTCATGTCCCCATTCTAAAGAAGGATTTAACTTGGTCAATTATAATATATTAAAATGACCAAAACTATATTTAATGACGTTTCTCCATTAAAAGGTTGTAAATCGGCCTTTTAATGTAAATTATGCTTAAAATTAGATTCATTATTATTTTAAGCCTCTAAATTTTATTGGATAAGTGTAAATATATTTAAAAAACATATATAATTATATTGTAGTTAGTTTTGTTCATTACCGCCAATACAAAGGCTAAGAGTTAACTACAATTTAAAATAATAATATTATATTATTAGTGTGCAACGTAAGATTCCAAAGAAACCCGCTATTGCGTATCGAGTACGCTATCGAACATAGAAACACTTTAAAATGAAATTAATATTTAATTCAAAAATATTAATAAATAAGGAATATGTCTTATTCTTCATTTACCTGGGATGTTACATCCTTTCCACTTTTGGGAATTGCGTCCTTAGAATTTTTATTTACTAATCAAAATAAGTGGGGGTATTTATCCCTCATAGCATTTTCAGATTCCCACGTTGCCTCTTCAACCATATGGTTTTTCCACAAAACCTTTACCTGGTGAATTACCTTATTCCGCAACACCTGCTCTCTAGGGTCAAGAATCTGAACTGGTGGTTCTTTATAAGAGAAATTATCTTCCAATTGAACTACCTCTGGGCTCAAAACATGAGATGGATCTTGCATATACTTCCTCACCATTGAAAGGAATATACTTTCTAAACATCGAAACGTGAAAAACATTGTGTACCTGGGATAAACTTGGAGGTAAAGCCACTCTATACGCAACTGATCCATCTTTCTCAAAAATTTCATAAGGTCCAATGAACCTCAGACTCAACTTTACCTTCATACCAAAAGGCATCACACTTTTCAATGGAGAAACCTTTAGAAAGACATGATCACCTACCTCAAAGGAAAGATACTTCTTTCGGTTATCTACTTAACTTTTCTATCTACTCCAAACTGTTCTCATGTGCTTCTGAATCAACTAATCTTTTTCTGCCATCTTCTACCAATTCTAGTCGCATCAGCTTTCTTTCACCTACTTCATCCCAAAAAGATGGAGTTCGACAATAAGTTTTATATAATTTCTCAAATGGAGCCATCTGTATACTAGAATGAAAGCTGTTATTATATGAAAATTGAACCAAAGTAAGGTGTTGGTACCAATATCCCTGATAATCCATCGAGCAAGCACGTAACATATCCTCCATGGTATGAATTTTTCATTCTGACTGCCCATCTGATTGAGGATGAAAAGTTGTACTAATGTTTAATTCAGTACCCAATGACTTCTGAAGGCCTTTCCAAAAGATAGAAGTGAACCTGGGATCACGATCAGATACAACGGATAGGGGAACTCCATGCAACATGACAATCTCTTTAACATACAACCAAGCAAGTTGAACTAGAGACAATGTATCTCTAATAGGAATGAAATGAGAAGATTTAGTCATTCGGTCAACTATAATCCAGATTGCATTATTACCTCGAGATGTCTTTGGTAATCCCACAATGAAGTCCAGGGATATATCTTCCCATTTCCACTCTGGCACTAATAAAGGCTGAAGCATTCCTTTCGGTAACTGTTTCTCTACTTTAACCTTCTAACAAGTCAAACACTTTATAGTAAAATCAGAAATATCCTTTTTTATTCCATCCCACCAGTAATATTTCAGAAGATCTCTGTACATCTTAGTACTGCCAGGATGAACTGAAAATGGAGAACTATGAGCTTTACATGACAACTCATTTTCAACATTGAACCAGAATAAACACATAATCTCTTTCAAAATCTCAAAACACAATAATTATCAACATTAAAATCAAGAAACATACCCTTCTGAACTACCTCTACCTTTTTATGCAACTCAATGTCTTCCTTCTACGCATGCTTTATTCTGTATGATAGAGATTATCTCACGGACACCTGAAACAAAACAGAATAATTTCCTACACCAACAACTTCTATGCCAAAATTCATCAAATCAAAAACCAAAGGATCTTGTTCCAAACATAGCATGGTTAATTAAGTGTTACTTTTTCGACTCAAAGAATCAACCACATTATTTTCGTTTCCCTGATGGTAAAGGACCATGTAATCATAATCCTTTATTAATTCCAACCATCTCCATTGGCTCATGTTCAATTATTTCTGAGTGAATATATAATTCAAACTCTTCTGATCAGTATATATTTCACACTTCACTCCATACAAATGATGCCTCCAAATTTTTAATGCAAAAACAACAGCAACTAATTCCAAATCATGTGTAGGGTAATTACCTCATGTGGTTTCAACTGACGTGAAGCATCAGCAATTACCAGATCATTCTTCATTAGGACACAACCCAATCCTTTCAATAAAGCATCACTATAGATAACAAACTCACAATCTCTAGAAGGTAGTGCCAAAACTAGAGCATTCACCAATATCCTTTTCAATTCCTACAAAAATCATCACATTCTTCTGTCCAGATGAACTTAACACCTTTTCGATTTAACATAGTCATTGGACTAGATAACCGTGAAAAATTTTCAACATACCTCTGATAATAACCTGACAAACAAAGAAAACTACTGATCTCGGTTATATTTGTGGGTCTTGTCCATTCTTCATCAACTTTCATTTTAGCAGGATCAACAGTTATGACATTTTTTGAAACAATGTGACCAAGGAATTAAATTTGTTGTAACCAAAACTCACACTTGATGAATTTCCCATAATGTTTCTTTTCTTTTATAGTTTTCAAGACAACCCTTAAATGACTTTCATGTTCCTCCTTACTTTTGGAATAAACAAAAATATCATTAATGAACAAAACAAAAAACCTATCCAAGAACTCACGGAAAATTCTATTCATAAGATCCATGAATACAGTAGGTGAATTGGTTAACCCAAAAGGAATAACTAAAAATTCATAATGGCCATATCTTATACGAAATGTGGTCTTCATAAAGTCTTCTTCCATTACTTTCAACTGATGGTACCCCGACTGCAAGTCAATCTTAAAAAAATACTGAGCTCCTTGGAGCTGATCAAACAAATCATCGATATGAGGCAAAGGATACTTATTCTTAATTGTGATGTTATTCAATACTCAATAATCAATGCAAAGTCTCATTGAACGATATTTATTTTTAACAAACAAGATAGGAGCACCCCATGGTGATGTGATTGGTCGAATGAAACCTTTATCTAATAACTCCTACATTTTCTTCCTTAACTCTAAAAGTTAAATTTGATCTATTCGATAACGGGTTTTTGAAATTGGATTAGAATCAGGAACTAAGTCAATAGTAAATTCTACTTCACTATCAGGTATAATACCAGGAAACTCATCAGAAAAAACATCAAGGTACTCATTTACAACTGGCACATCATTAATCTGAAAAGTTCCTTTATTTTCAACAATAAGTGGAAGGTAACATTCATTTCCATATTTTACCAGTTTTTCGACTTCCTCATATGTTATCAAAAGAAAGGGTTCATTCTTGTACACAAACTGAAAGTCATTATGAAAAGAAACCTCTTTTGCTCTGTAGTCAATCTTAACATGATAAATAGAAAGACAATCCATTCCCAATATAACGTTAAACTCTACTAGGGAAAAAACAATAAGGTTTGTAGGTAGATTCATTCCACACACAAGGACATGAATTTTATTATGTTTTGTTTTTGACTCAACATTTCCACCATGTGTTTTTACCATAAGTTTAGTATTCATATCATGAGTTGGAATTCCCAATTTACTAGAAAACTTCTCAGAAATGAAAGAATGTGTAGACCCTGAATCAAAAAAAACATTGGTATAATCTAAACAAACAAACAGTGTACCTAATACAACTTCATTTTATGTACCAACATCTGCTGGAGTATTTGCAAAGGATTTTTCCACCCCTTTCTGCTTGTTTTCTGGAGGCATTCCTTCGGTTGAGTTCTTTGTTGGACACTCATTTGTATAATGACCCATTTCATTGCACTTAAAACATTTTACTGACTGTAAATCAGATTTCGTCCTACCATTACCCAGATCTTTTTCAATGCAATTACGTGCCTTATGTCCCATTTTACCACATCAGTAGCACTTACCATAATTCAAAAGACATTCCCCACCATTATTTTTACCACAATTTTCACAAACTTAAAACTTATGTTTCTTACCATCAGACTTTTTTGAAGATTTCTTCACTTTCGCCAGCCACCTCGACCTCTTATTCGGTTGTTTGTCAAAGAATAACAGATCATCGGAAAACTCCATTTCCACCTTCTCCGCACAAACGAACAATTTTTTCATAACTTTTGAACTCACGAGATGCTAAATCCCTTCGATACTTTGGCATTAATCCTATGTAAAAACGGTTGATTTTACTATCAAGATCTCATATGAAATTTTGAGCATACCTTGCTAGTTGAGTGAATGTTTCTTTAAAAGAAGCCATTGAGTCATCCTCCTACCTCATTTCTAGGAATTGGATTTCCATCCTAATATGAACCACCTTAGGAAAATATTTCTCAAGAAACATACCTTTGAATTCATCCCAATAAAGATCATCAATTTCTTCACTATCCCTGATATTTTTCACCATCGACCACCACTGATCAGATTCACCTTCAAAATGGTAAAATGTGAGACTATCCTTTTGATGTTATGAGAAACCCATAACATCTAAAATCTTCTCTGGTGCTTTAATCCACCATTCTTCTAGCACAGGGTCAGAAGATCCTCTGAATGATGGGGGATGCTGCCTCATGAAATGCTCCACTACTAACATGTTCCTTTGTGGTTGATCAGACTATTCTCGTACATGGATACAACCACCACTTATTTCCTGAGTCAACTGTGCCATCACTACAACAAACTGTTCAGTTCTGATTCTGACCATATCAGGATGCTGATTTGGATGGTTTTCTTCCTCCTAATGTTGTCCCAGCATAGCTATCCTATTTCCTCTGCGGAAAACCATTCTGAACAGAAAAATATCTTAGGTGAAGTAACATGGTAATCTTTAAATGCTATATTATTTCAATATTACAATAAATTAATTTATGTACATTAATATTACAATTTTCTAACTCCTAAAGTTATCTAAACTGACCTCTAATACCAACTATAAGGACCTGGCCTCAAAACGTTAAATAATCATTAATTAATTGAATAATTCACATTGAGGATCTTTTCAGGTTTAGAGGTTTAGAGAATTAGACCATAACTATTACATTACATCTCAAGATTATAAAGTGTACACTTATTCTTAGATTACATTTTTTCACAGAATAAAACCTCTTAAAAAAGGGTCATGTCCAGTTCCAGGTTTTAGATAGCATGACTTTTCCTTGATCCTATCCTTGACCCTATTCATGTTTATGTCCTGTGAAAAATATTTCAAAACATGGTATGAGGATAAAAAGCTCAGTAAGGGTTATAAAACAATGAAATAAAACATTACATCATCAATACATACATGACATATTCTCATTAACATACCTCATGAAATCATAAGATTTATGAAATACACATAGAAATCATAAATCCTAAATGTTACTTGTGGCATCCATATCATACTTACATTGTAGCTACACAGCTACGTAGGGAGTTTCATTTGGAA
The DNA here is from genome assembly GCA_963277665.1 of Viscum album. NCBI lineage: Eukaryota > Viridiplantae > Streptophyta > Magnoliopsida > Santalales > Viscaceae > Viscum > Viscum album. The sequence continues at coordinate 349,754,908 of OY728152.1, read as the reverse complement.
TAAACATCACAATATATTCCCTAAATCTCTTAGGAGAAACATTCACGTTTACCTCCATCACGTTACCTAATGCATTGGAGAGCTATCTCGGTCTCACCCGCCCTATGTTTATCACAGAACCACCCATATACGTAAATAATGGCCAAGAACCATAACATGATCATAACACATGACATAAGAATAATGGAAAGATAACATTTCCACATTGCAACAACAAAATATAATTTCAAAATATTGAAATAAGAAATCCATTCTCAAAATCATTTCTAATACCAAAACACGTAAAAAGAGAATATGGTATTTGTTTTATCTTTTAAAAACATTCTGGCTTGTTAAAGAAGCCAAAGATCAAAAAATAATTGCGGCGACGGAAAGGTTGTTGTCACTTATTACGTTAAAAAAACATTCCTTTTTGTTGTTTAGTAACACTCTTCATATAAACAGATTCCCTTTGAATAAAATAAAAATTCCAAAGGGTTTATACACCATATAATATAAAGTCGTGTATAAAACAAAAAATTCCTCAATGAAAGGAGATTGAGACGAAGTCCTTTACCTAATGTCCGACTTCACCCGTTCGTTCTTTAATCTCCTGAATAATAAAATAAAGTTAATTTATACTTTCTTAAAAACCTTTTTCAAGTTTATTAATCCATTTATATCACTTATTACCATGTTATAATCATTATGTAATCATTTAAGTTAATAACGTTCTTTCTGTTGATATCTGGCACTTGAGTCAAAAATGAACTTCTTATAATTACAAGTTGTAAATGTAGTAAAATATCCATTATCTCAAGAATTATAATCATGATTTAGATATCATATATATCATATATATCCAATATATACATATATTTATAATAGTACATTACTTTTGTAGTTAAGAAATGAAATGCACCGTTCATTGAGACGGTAAGCCGTACGTACGCATGAATGCTAATTTCATTTCTATTTCTTATTTTAATGGAATTAAATCATCAAGATACAAAGTTATATTATAATTCCAGTATAATATCATATATAATTTCATTAACTATATCCTTTATACATACCACATTGGGCATTAACGTGTCACATCACTTGGTGGGGGTGGTAGTCCGCACTTCCTCAAATGAGATTATCGTATTTACCCACTATGGAAACCATAAAGGTTTGATATAATTGGTAAGTACATAAGCATAAATAAATAATAAACATAATATATATCATATATAAATACATTTCCATCATAATGGCCACCATGAGAGGCGGTAATATGTAATTGAACAACCATCGTTTCGTGAGACGTTAGTTTTCCATCCACAGAAACATTATGTTATTCATCTATTAGATGGAGGTGTGTGTAAGTGTAGTTCAAATATTTCTCATAACAAAATCCTAGTATATTGAGGATACTGGTTTTCTTACAAAATAAAGGAAATAAAATGAGTATAAGGGTTGGAGAAGTAAAATAAAAGAAAACAATTTAAGAGAAACTATTACCTTTAATTTGGGTAACTTCCTTTGGTTTGAACAAAAAGGACTTCTTGAAGGTCCTTTTGCCTAAGGTAAGGGTTATAAGAGGAGCAGATGGATGTTTCTGGATTAATTGGGTAGAGGTTGGATGAGCCAAATGGCTTGAGAGTTGTGAGTAATTGGTTAGAAGTGCTCTCCTTTTATAAGGGGGAGGAGGGGCTCTTTAGGAAAGTGTGAAAACATTAATTTATTATATAATTATATTCGGTTTCAACTGGTCCAAAAATCATTATTGTCGAAGCTAAGATGAATCATATTCAAAATAAAATTATCCAATCAAAATTGGACATGTTTTGTATAATAATTTAATCATTATAATATTATTTATTTAAATAATTTATTAATGAGGTAAATAATGCATCATTATTGTGTCATAAATAATTTAAATTATATGATCTCTAAAAATTATAAACAAAATACCATGATGTAATAAATCTTATTATATTTCCAATTAATATTTATAGTCTAAAATATACCTTTTATAACCCCATGTAAAAATTAATTTACTAAAAGATATTTGTTTATTTAATTTTGGCCTTTACTTTAAGTTAATTGAAATAAAGTGTCATAATCACTTTTAAGTGGCTCTATGGGGTCCTCAAATCGACCCAAGGAAGACCACATTCAGCTATGACTCAACCAATAGGATTAGGACACCTGTTAGGTTAAATAAATATTATTTTTTTACCCTTATTTACCGGATTTACCCTTTAACCACGGTAAATAAAATATGTACTGAGGTAAATATTTAAAATGTCTAAAAAAAGTTACCTATTTACAAAATTTGAACCTTCTGATTCCAAATATGGAATCCATTTCTTCAAATTCAAAACACTGAAGTGGTAGATATTAATTTAAAATTAATTCCCACTGTCAAAACAAAAGTCGTGTTTTTATGAAATATTAACTATCAAAATATTGATAGTTGATTATATATAAATTTAAATGTGAAATTGATTCTAATGACAAACATTAGATTAAATGGTAAAAATATAATCTATTTACACATTAAAACCAATTAAAAGGATAATCGTACCATATAAATAAATTATATTAATAGGCAGTTTTGAATTAAAATACAATATTTTTTACTATTAATTAAAAAATGATTTTATCAGAAAATTACCAAAAAATTACCCAATGTAAAATTTGATGTCCCCATTCTAAAAAAGGATTTTATTTTGTCAATTAGAATGTATTAAAGTTACCAAAACTATATTCAAAGAGGATTATCTGTTAAAAGGCGGTAAATCGGCCTTTTATTGTAAATTATGCTTAAAACTATATTCATTCATATTTTAAGCCTCTAACATTTATTGGATAAATGTAAATATATTTACCAAACATATATAATCATATTTTAGGTAGTTTTGTTCATTCCCACCAATAAAATGGCTAGGATTTAACTACAATTTAAAACAATAATATTATATTATTAGTGTGCAACATAAGATTCCAAAGAAACCCGCTGTTGTGTATCGGTTACACAATCGAACATAGAAACCATTTAAAATGAGATTAATATTTAATTCACAAATATTAATAAATATGGAATATATATTAATCATAATTTACCTGGGATGTTTCAAATGGACTCCATGTATGAGTACCAAAATTAATGAGATTCCATGCCTGAGTAGCATAATGTAAGAGATTTCATGACCAAGTATCATAATGTAACATATTCCATGACCAAGTATCATAATGTAAAATATTCCATGACCATTTATAATTCTCTAAAAAATATATTATCATTTAGATTATAAATTCCACTAAGGGTATGGTGATATTGTCTTACCATTCACTCTTCATTTAACCCAACTTAATGATTTGGTTAATTCCCTAGTTATTAAAAAAGATATATACATGAACATTCCATCTCATAATTAACATATATATTATAAATATTCAAATTTTTTCAAAAATTCCTTAATTAAATTATATTGAACGATTTGGGCCATTCCATTTAAGTACTTATTATGGTCATTGGAATTAAATCCCATAAACATTCTGTTTCAATTCACTTCTTCGTTTCATAATCCATGTAACTCTATCCATTTATTCCCCTAAAAATAAATAATTGGGTGGTCCATGAAATTACACATTCCCATTTATAGTATAAAACAATACATTATCAATAATTAATCAATTTTCACTCTATGTAAAACCATAAAAATTTCAAAAAATTGTATTTTATAGGGAAAACCCAAGGGGTGAACCAATTTTTGTTCACAATCCTTTAATCATGCAACCAGATATATTAAATCATTTATTCCATTATTTAGATGATAAATTTATATTATTTATCCTTTTAGTAAAATCACATATAGAATTTGAGGATATGTGAAATAGCATAATTTAAAAAATATAACGATTTAAAGGGAAAAAACTCATATAACACATACCTTATACCAATGATGCTACAATCATCCAATATCAGGCTTATGTTCGATTCAAAATATGGGAAATCATAAGAATCATCAAACACCAAATAAATTTTGTGAATTTTTTCTATCAAATTTTTCAGTATGTATGTAGAGATAAAATATGAAAACAATCAAGTGTGTTGGAAAACATACTATGTTGTATAAAAAAACTAACGATGACTGATTCTGAGTCTGGATGGATGAGATCTCTACATGTCTATAGGAGAGGCCAATGAGAAGCTTATAATGAGGGGTTTTTTTCAAAACTATTAAAGTATATGAGTAGGTGGTGTCTTTAGATTAGGAAGGTAAAATCATCATTTTCACTCTTTTAAAACAGCATTGTTTGAAATCATAGGATGGAAAACCATTCACACATGAGGCACACCTATTGACCATTGGATAGGCCCCTCGTATGACTAGGTACATGATTTGAAAAATTGTGAAGAGACCTTTTTCTGGCCACTATCTACTCATGAACACAACACATGTCCACATACACAATTTAACGAATATTTCACAACACCCTTTCTCATATTTTTGCATCTCCAAATAGCGGGTTTTCAAATCCCAATGCTACTAAAACCCATTCGATCTTTGGAGACACCATTATGGCCTCAAACCATATCTAAAAAAAACTTCCAATTGTAAAAATACATGGAATTGTGATAAAAGAAAACAATATTTAGTACATCCTCCAAAAAAGAAGTTAAAATTCATTATTGAATTCAAATATTAAAAGAACAAGGTACCATAAAATTCTTGTTCTTCAAAGATTTATAGGATATGTTCATCTTATATGAGAATTTTTTAGATTTATTTTCACTAATTTTTTTTTCATTGACTATAAATAAAACTCATAATTTAGTGATGATTCCAATATACATATGTATTTCTATATTCTATACTTGATACAATGTGTTGTTTTTTCAATAACCTCATTAACCACAAAAACATTTTATTTTAATCCCCATGAAGTGAATGTAAATGATTATCACCATTGATTGATAGGTATCCCATAATAATTAGTGTAAGGAAAACCCATAATTTACTCAATTAAAACCCACCTATTAAATCCTTGATCAATTATTTTTTATAACAATTAATCATTTAGTTTCCATCCCACACCAAATTTACTTTTAAGGTATTAAATATAACTCATTCCTCAAACCTGGTTTTGTGATACAGATTTGGTCAAGTGAAATTGATTCGATGTAATTATTAATATCATTTCATAAATCTTTCCTTTGGAAGAGAGTTAAAAAGATATGTATTGGGGTATGGGAAACAACCCTCATATGCATCATATACTATTTTTTAGGCCCTTCATAGTGGTGGTTTGGTCCAAGGGGAGGGGTCCTGTATCCCATCATTTGTTTTAATGAATTTAATCATCACATTTCCCAGTAAATATGGTTCCATATACTAGGGAATGGAATATTTTATGTTTTAGTATTCTACTTATTAACTTATTAGTGTTAGATTATTTTTATGCATGTTTTTAATGATATTATTTATGTTGTTATTTTTTTAATGTAACAATGTTTGTAGTGTGTTTGTGGTTTTTTTTCTTGAATTCTAGATGAATTTCATTTTTAGTGGAAACCATTTAATGGATTAAAAAATTTATTAATATGGTAAATAATCTCCCCATAATGGGGTTTTATTTTCCATAATACATTTTCATTCCATGTGGGTGAGTCAAGGTCGATCTATGTGTAAAATATCACGGTATTTGATTGGGATCCCTTTAGTTGTATTCTTATGATATCTCCAATTATATTGATCTATGTTATATCACTAGTCATTGAATATTATTTGGTTTTAATTAAAAAATCATTAAGCTAATTTAATTCTACTATTGTGAATTTTAAAAATAATCATTAAAAAATTAGTATTTTCGTGAGCATGTTCTTTGTAAATAAGGATTAATGGAAAATTATGTTAAATTTTAAAGACATAGAATATGGATTTTTTATATGTCATTTGTTTTTAATTCTTGTTACATTAATCCTATAGATTTAAATTTAGTTGTATTTGTATAAATATAGTAATGATAATGGCACTGTTTTGTTTTTGGAATACAAGAATATAAGCAATGCATGTTTACTCTCAAAATATTAATTTTAATATAGATATATTGTTAAATATTATATGTTAGTAATCACATATGCATTTATAGAATTTATAAAAATTATAAATTTATTTTAATTTTAACTTATTTTTTATTAAGCAATAGTAGTTTATGGATTACTAATATTTTGTAGTGAAAGATAAATTAAATTCGTTATTGTAATAATAGTTCATATTGTTTATGAAATAAATATATGTGTTTTAAATTAAATTAGTTTATGATTTCATTGGTAATATCCACCATGTTTAGTGATAATATTTTTATTAATATTTATTATGCCTTAATAGATAATTTAATATTTTTGTAACATGATTTAAAAAAATTATTTCATGAATCATTCAGTTATTTTAGAAACAGTGTATGAAAATTTAATTATATATTTATTTATCTAATGAAAGAAAAAAAAATAATGATTACACCTTGTTTTGAATAAGGATTAATATATCATCATTTAATGGGTTTTCAACTGTATATATTTTAAATTCAAGGGTCCTTGTGAAAATTCCTTACCATCACGCAATAGTAATTGTATATATTTTAATATAAAATGTTGTGTTTCATGTCTAGAATGTTTGAAATGGTTTTTAAATATTTTTTATGTTTCAAACACTGTAATCATTCTGACCTAATTATTTTTTTAAGTATCATATCCATGATTTTTAAAAAACATTATTTTTAAGGCATGCTAATACACTTTTTTGTGAAATGTTTTGCACTATAATGTCTATATGATATAAATTAAATAAGTGGTAAGATGTTTTATATGTTTTTATTATTTATTAGTTTGGAAAAAGAAAGATATATAAATTAACTAATAAATTAAAATAATTAAATAAATTTAATAAAATGAATAAATATGGTGACATTATTATGATTTAAGCATTGATAGTATTATAATATATTAATAAATCATGCATAGAATATAATTTTATATAATGTTTAAGTAAAACATTCAATATTTTAAATATGATAATATTATATAAATGAATTTATATTTCCTATCTTAATTAGTTTGAAGTGACCTTTTTAATTTTTTATATTTTCATGAATATATATTATATTGTTTAATAAATTACTGATCGAGGTGCATATAATGTCGGGTTTGTTAATGATTAATTAGTGTTCATTGTTGTGTTTGTGTGACAATAATTGTTAATAAGTTTCACTAATTTAAACATAGTATTTCAATCAATTCATTCCTAAATTTTTCATATAAATTATCATTGAAATTTTTCCTATTTGAGACTTATCTATTAGGATGATTATTTTGAGGTTTGTTGCTATTATTACAAGACTATGCACCAAGTCCCACTAGAGTGTTTGTTGTATTATTTTTGTTGTAAGATTATTGAAATGTATCTATTGGAATTGTTAACTTACCCCATTCATTTTTTATGTTTTCTATATGATAAATATTTGAGAGGTTTTTTATGTAATGTTATAGAGTTTTTTATGATTTTCCTTTGTCATTATGTGATGTCTTGTGGGTTAGGTCAGTTTTCATAATCTATATTCTTATTTATGTAATGTCTTTTTAAAATATTAATGTTATTTTACAGGTTAAAATTTATTTTGTGTATTTTTAGAAATTTTAAATAACAATTTTTTATTTTTAATTTTATACGTGGTAAATATTGAAAAATATGTGTCAATGAAAGGTAGTTTTTTGTACTTTTATTCATCTGTGATAATATTATATATCTTCTGATCCCATACACTATCTCATTTGTATCAATGGAAAGCCTCTATTCCAAGTGGTTGTTGGAGGTTTTTCCTCCAAATTCATTCATTTTTAGGAAATGGATGGCTGATATCTCCCTCTACCCTTCTCTACCAATAGATGTGGATGAGTTGGAATATCCCATGCGGTGATGGATTATAGTGTAGGGTGTTTTTCGTCAAATTATATCTTAAATCAAGAATTATATATATATATATATATGTTATATATAACAGTAATACTTGTATCTTAATGTGGTGTTTTTAGCTTCCCAGAAGTGTACATGCATGGGTTGTGATGGGTTGAGGTATAATGTATGGACACAGGCTATTATGGCTTCCAAAGATACACATCGTTTCTATTAGGGATGATTATGTTGAGAAGTTGTGTTGCATTGGATGCAATAATAGAATTGATAATATTTCCTAATGTGTAGGTCGGCTTATGGGAGGGATGAGTGTAGATTTTAGCCATTGTTCCTTGATATCAACAAACCAATGGAGAACTCAAATAATTCTACCTTTATTTTTATATATCTGTCTGTATTTTTGTGTTTTCGAATAAATGATTACTTACATTTGTGTGTTGTGTAGTGATTGATCCATAGTGAGGATGGGAATATAATGTATTACATATTTAGGAGATTATAAAGTTTCTTATATTTATTCATTAGTCTTCATTATGAATATTTCACATTTTTTTAAAGAGAGGTTTCAGGGAGGATCATACAGAGTATACATGTAACTCTACCATTATATATATTAACTATTTTTTCTTCAATGGGAGTTAAATTATTGTTTAGTTTGGAATTAAGTGATAATGGAGTCATTTAGATGTTTTTGGTTTCTTCGGGTCACTATTGAATATTTGTCTTTTTAATCTATTTGGTTTTCTATCAGTTTATGTATGAAATCACATTAAATATTGGAATTTCTTATTTAATTTTTTCAGTATATTTTCTTGGTTTTCTATCGGGTTATGTATGTAACTCAATTACAAGGGTTAATGTCAATGATCGATGTGATCAAATTAATAAAGAAAGATATAAGGGGAATTTCATGTGGTCACTATGATGATTGATGCCAAATAATTTCTTATTTTATTCCTGATCCACCCACCATTTTATTTTTAAATCGTTATCTTATGGTGTCACAATATCACCACAAAAACTGAATGTTCAGTTTTTTGTGAAAACACCTTATTGAATAATAGATGCATCTCGGGTTTATAATTCTTATATAGTTGATGTTAGTGGGAATGTGCTTCCTAGATGTCTTTTGATCCATTAGTTGAATTCAATATGATTATTAGAAAGGATTGGATTTATCTATATGGAGATCATATTAATTTTAGTGGAAAGAAGGTAATGTATCATATTCTGATTGAACTTATTGACATATATTGGCTCAAATATGAATAGGATCATCTACTGTAAATTACTTCCATATTGTGTGTATTAATTCATATAAATTATGTTCTGCTATCTCGAATAGTTTGTGGGAAAATCAAAAAATAAGGATACTCATATTTTATAGGAGTTTTTTTGATGTCCTTCATTGTGAATTTAACGGTATTTCTGTTTGATTTGGATCCATAGAACTAACGTTTGTGTACTTTATGAAAACATGTATTCAATGATAAAATTATTAATAAACATCTTTTGAAATAATGATTGTTATTCTGCGTAACATAATATGTGATAATATCTAATGTACAGTTGTGACACTAAATGGTTCTTGAAATTCCCCACTATAATGACAACTTATAACTTCTAGAACATTATTCTTAAATATATGTTCTATATTCAGATGATATTTTTAACACCATGGAACATTGTGAATTATTTTTTTCAAAATAATTTATTTTTATGTTATTTTTCATTACACGCAACACTGAAAATACTTCATTTTATAGGAAATCACTATATTTGGATTTTTTGCACTACACAGAACATATTTTTAAGCATTCTATACATAGAACACAGATAATATATTGCACTACAAAAAATAATGGTGTTCTTCTATGTCTTGTGTAACAAGAATGACCATGTTTTAGCGAACATTAATATATTACTAAAATTTAATTATTTAATATAATAAGATGTAACCCAACAATTAAAATAGATTTTATGAATATTGTTAAATAACTTTTGTAAATATATTGTGTGATAAAAATAAAAAAAATGAATTAATTCGTTACAAATTATTTAGAAATGAATATAGGAACCAGCTGAATATAATGGGAGTATTTTTTAGAAAAATATTTTTATTTGTTTTATGAAAATATATTAAATTTAAAAAATTATAAATTTATATTATTTTAATATATATTTTATATAATAAATAAAATGTTTTTTATATTAATCTAATATATTTTATAGGCATAATTTAATAATAAACCCATTTTTAATCTGAAAACCCTATATTTCAATATAAGCATTTTTAGCGCCTTGTAAGGGGGAACCAATTTTAAATCCTGTTTTTGGAAGATAAATATATTTAATATGTAAAAATAAACATAATAATTTTAAAAGTATCATTAGAATTTTTTTATGATTAATGATTTGTATTTTTTTGTAATTTTTCATTTTTTTATGAATTATCATAAATACTGGATTCTAACTCAAAACTAAATTTCATATAATATATTTATAAGGATGATTTATATTTTTAACTGGATTAAAATATAAATAGATAAATAATTTTATCTATAAATCCATTTTAGGATAATGTAATTAATTTTCTTTTGAAATATACTGTAAAAAATATAATACATTTTAATTTTTTATAAATAGAAACCTGCATTGTTGACCCCACTGTAGGATTAAATTTAAATTAATTTATACCAATTTTGTGTTTCAAATTTCAAAAAATGGATTCCACATTTTTAATAGGAATTATTTATAATGTCTAACTAGATCAACGTAGTTTTTTACCAAAAATATTTGAGATGTAATTAAAAGTAATTACAATTTTTAGGGTTGAAATTATGCATAACAAGGGACTAAACAATAGGATTAGTGACCAAAACGACATATTCAGATGTCCTAAAGACATTTTATATGAATATTTAGACCCTTTCCTCCATTTAATATAACATTATTCATTATTTAACCACCTTCAATAAACTAACTTGGGTGGTGTTCTTTCCCATTAATATAATATAAGATATTCCACCTATCCTCCATTAAAAAAGGCCACTCTCACTTCAAGCTCCTCAAACATCTCAATCCCATTTTGTTTGGCCAAAAACATCACAAATATCTCCCCAACATCCACCATTTTACCTTTAAGAATTACCATTGGCATAAATCCATACAAGAAATTCTGTTGGATCAATCCAATATACTAGTATTTTTTTCTATGGAATAAATATACACATTCAAACACGTCTATATAATGGGTAATGACAATAATAATTATGTGTAAGCAAAAAACTACCTCACTAAATGATGATTTTTCTATTTTCCATTAATTACCCTCATAGTGCCCATTATGATGGAAACATTGTTTATATATTTTATATATACATTTATTATATATTTTTAAAACTCAAAACTTTATAAATATAATTTTTTGTTAATATGATAATTTAATTTGAGAATGTGTGGAGTACCACCCCCTCAAAGCAATGTTATTCATTCATACACTACCTGGAATGTATTAAGTATGGATTTAGTGAATATATATGATATATATGATATAAAAAATCTAATTTAATGAAGATATTTATGTGTGCGTGTGTGTGTAAATTTCTATCTTTTAATTTCATTAAACATTACAATTTAACATTAATACCATTCATTAATACATATATATATTTCTATCTCAATTAACGTTGTATTCTGTTTTGTACATCTATAGTTAGTTAAGACACATGTGATATACAAAGAAAATATTTTAAGAAGTAAAACCATAAAATATGATAGTTAAAAAGATAGTTATATAAGGTCCTAATAAAACCATATATATTATTATATATAATATTATGAATCTTTAAAATATGTATAATAAATTTATTTATATTAAATAGGTAGTTTAAATGAGAATGATGAGAGACAAGAATCAAGGTAAGAGGTTTTGATCTCAGCTTTTATTCCTAGAGATACATGCTACGTTCACCACTCTTCCCTTTTGTTTGGTTTATGTAATGACCATAATTGTACAATATGTATCTTATACATAAATTTATGGGTATTTACAAGTTAATTCTATGGTGATTCATTAATGGGGTTTGAAGTTTAAAAAATTTACAAAATTGGAAAGCAAATTTGTCTCAATTTTCCTTCTTTGAGACTCATTTTTTCTTATGCAGCTAAATTCTTTTTTGAGGTGTATATACATCAATTTAAAATTTTATATCATAAATATATTTATTTAAATTATATTTTAAGCTTAATTTAATTAACTATTTTTACATGGAGAGTATAATCCCATGTTACTAGGTGATCATATTTTATTGAAACAATCTCATCGCTTTTCAAGATTTATGATGCTTATGCATCATTTGATAAAATCTTATGGTTTATATCTCAATAAATTCATGAAATATATTCCCTACGGATATTCTTAATTTATTAATGTATTAGTACCATATTTATACACTTGGTACATATGATAATTAAGAAACAGTTTTTTAGAATCCCGGCATTAACCTCTCTTCGGTCTGAATCCTATGTTTTCTAAAAAGGGTTCCTAGAATATAGTACCATTATCCTGTAATATTTAAAATAAATTTTTCCCTTTCTTGTTTTACCAATCACTTAAAAGTAATCTTATTGTTTCTTCTCAAACAATTAATTTTTCTATCCTTTTTACAATGTAAAAAGAATGATCATTTTACCTCATACTGCATTTACGGATTTAGCTACAGTCATTTTGTTAAATCATTTATTTCATTTATAAAATGTTATTATTTATGAAAATGATTCTAAAGTTTATTTTCAGAGAAAATATTTTTCCAAATGTATTTAAAATTATTTTATAATTTATAAAGGACATTTTTTCAATATGTTTTCAAGTCTTATTTTCAAGTTTTACAAATATTTTTAAAGAACTGTTTTTTTTAAAAAAATAAACTTAATTCATATGTTTTCATATAAATTGTATTTATAACCATTTACATTATTTATTTACAATAACTAAATTTATTAATCATGAAATGGTTTTCAAAAAAATTCATTATTTCTTTCCATTTTTATAATGTGATTTAAAATAAAAAATTGAATTGTTTTGAATCATATTTTATATGAATTCAAGGAAAATAGTTTTCATAATTTTTTCTAGAATTCTAAAAATATTCAAGGTACTTTATATGAATGGTTTTTTAAATGGTTTTTCAAATTAAAACTCTGTTTCCAATAATACATGATATTTTCCTTAAGAAATTTTTTTTAATGTTATTTCAAAATAATTTTCCATCTTAGATAAAATTTGTTGATGTTACTTAATCCATTTTTCGAAATGATCTAATTGTTCCATTCATATTCTTTCAATGAATGGGTTGTTCATAATGACACTAATTTTATGAAACATGTTTATATACTATTTGTTATATGTTTATGAAACCTATTTCACTTTCATGAGTTAAATACTTCTTAATCTGACAATGTTACATGGGTTAACTTTATAATGAAATTATTTTGAAACCTTTATATTTTTTCCCATTTTATGATATGATTACATGTTTATGCAACCCATTTCATTTCATGGGTTATGATGTTATTATTTATGATCATGTGGTTATATATGTATGATTTAATTATGTGGAATTTGGGACCAATGTCTCCCTCCAATGATTTAGGTAATGATTTATATCTCATTAGATAGACTAACATAGTCTTGGGAGTAAACCATGACTACTAAGATAGTTGTGGGAGTGAAACAGGACTACCAAGATGTTATGTGGAGTGGACTCATGCTACGAACATGGCCATGGGAGTGAACGATGACTACCATGATTGTATGGGGATTGAACCAGTACTACTTATATGGTCTATTAAGTGATTCATTATAATTTATAGAAATAATTTAATGGTTTGGTGTTTTCCACAATTCCAGGTTTTATTCATACATAATGTTTTCATGGATTGTGTCCTTTATTTCCATATGAATCTTTTATTATAAACATCCATTATTTATCACATGATTCATTTTTATGATTACTAAAATTAAGGGTATGCTCTCCCATTTTCATTATAAATTCATTAAAATCTATGCTCATGTTTATTCTTACATGTCTCCCTTATTTACCTTTACAGTGAATTTATGCTCACCCATTTTTTTCTATTATTCCCAATGTTATGAAGAATGAATTTTGGTAAAAGTACTAAAGGTTGGGATATATTTGGGAGTTGATGAAGATATTTTAATAGGATAGAAGATTTTATTCTCATGTTTCCCAATACTATAATCTATAACTATTCTTGAGCATGTATTTTTATAATGTACATAATATTCATTTAGAATTATGCAATATCCATGAATGTCAATCCTGGGTCACTATATTTGGTATCAAAGTAATTGTTTAGTTCTCCTTTGGAATCAAGGATAATAAAACATAAGTGATATCCCTAGGAATATTTATAAGGATATTTTTTATGATTTCCATAATTATTAATATAAGGATGAGTCACTGTTTAGGAAATCTTCATAGAATTTTTATAAAGGATTGAGTGAGTGGTTCATAGAAATAAATTATTCTATAGATACAATAAGTGTATGTGGCTCTATATTAGATGTACCTAGGAGTAAAAACTCAGACATGATGTTTCAGTCCTGACTCAAGGTAATCTGGTGCCCAACAATGGGCCTTACTGCACACCTCAGTTGACACTCTTATGGGAAATACTATTCCAATTCAATGATCTTCATGAACCATCCTGAAGTATATATAAATAATTTGACTATGAATAACATATCATGAATCTATTGTGTATTGTTTTATAGAAGTTTACATGATTTAGACATCACATAAGTAAATCTTCCCATGACTATGTGATTTTCATCTATGTTAAGCAATGATCACACTATGCTTCAGGTTATACCAAATTGAGGGAACCAATAAAAGTAGATTAACATTGAGAATGATGGATAATGTTTTTTACTAGAATCATGTGGGATTACCTCTTGAGTGAATGAATTTTTGAACATGAAAAATTATTTTTCACAAAACATGATTATCAATGAATACCATAACAAAATATTGGACTCACCAAGGAAGATAAAGTATGAAATTGCATATATTTCTGGTAATGGAGAACATTTAGGAAATAATATTAGGTTTCTTATGTATCTTGAATGTGGAATGAATCACCTATGTGAATGTATTAATGGGGAAAGATGATGATTTGAATAAGGAAAAGACATAAAAAGGTAGTGACTATAATGAAAAAAATAAAGAGTTCAGTTAATTAAATGGATGAGAATATTTTCCTCCCTAAGTCATCAATTAAGTTATGGTGTTTTAAATGTTGAATAAATTTACATTATGCAACTCAATGTCCCAATATGAATTCTCCTGAAGGGAACCCTCAAGGTGGTGCGAGTAATAGTTAAATTTTTTATGATGAAGAAACTACTGATGAAATGTGAAAGGAAAGAGGTATTGTGGAATTGGTTATGGTAAATTTTTTAATTGATTAATGATGAAGTAATAAAAGTATATATTTATTTGGATTAATAAATTATATTTTCTGAATGAAGAAATATACATGTAATGTACAAGTTATTTTTTTCTTATTATTTACAAGTTTATGTTGAATATGTATTAGTAAAGTGATTTATTGAAATGGTAAAATTTTTAAAAAGGTATGTGACCATTAATATGTTACTTATGTGACGAATTTTTTTTTGTACAAATATATGTTGGATATTAACAACTAAATTGGACAATATTGATTAACTCTGACCATTTAATGGATTTATTGGATTAGTATTCAATGATAAAATAGAAGAAGATTATAACATCATGTATTTATGGAATATTAATAGTAATATATCGAATTAGGAAGCATTCATGTTTTCCAGAAGTATTTCTGGTAATTAATGTTAATACAATGTTTTATAAGAATATATGATGAGGTTATTCACATATTTTTGAATGTGACAACTCAGTGTTACTTTTTTGTACATGGGGGACCAATGTTAAGTTTATTTAAAAACTTTCATTCCAAATATATATATTTCCAAATTTTAGATGGGTTTTAAGGATTAATAGTAATGAAAATATTATGTTAAACATCAGATGAAGTATTTATTAATAACTTTGGTTAAACAGCTATTTAGGAATCAGACTTATTTCAAGGATTCTATAATATTTATTAGTGTGTTTTAAAAAAAGGAAATCTGGTATATCAGGTGACAACCAATCACATATAGTAATTCCATGGGTTATTAACCAATGACCGAAGGATGATAATGGATTCATAGCTACCACGGGCCTACACCATGTCCTAGTTAATGTATAAATATTTTTTATGAATAAATAGTAATGATTAATATGTAGAGATAATTGTTTTGTGTATATATTAATGAATGTTGATTTTGAAGAGACATATTGTTATACATTTCATTCCATTTGGGTCTTTATGATCCATTAAAAGTGTATTATTGTGCTTTACGCCTAAATTTTAATTTTGGAACATTCATTCTTTATGGTAATGGATGAATTAGAAATTGATAAAAGCACAACCAAAGAATAAAATTTATTTTAAATATATATAGTATGTACATATCCTTATAATTTTGTTCAATAAAATAATTACTCAATGTTAGGAAAATGATCAAAAAAATTGTTTCCCTAATACCATAAATTTTATTCAACCAACAACCTTTGAAATTGTCTGTGATTTATGAATTTGAGGCCCTCACCATTTTTTTGATCATTAACTTGTTAGTGATTCATAACTTAAATAACTCTGTATAAATATTTGTCCTTTTCCACCATATTCAATATTCCCCCCCAAACATTGTTCACCAATGGGTTACTTGTGGTAACTGTTATGGTTCCCACATTCCAATTTTAAGGGATGTTTTAGCTTTCATCTTTACAATGTGGGTTCCTTTAAATGAAACATTAAATTATTTATCCATTGATAACCTAAATTATTTTCAGGGATAAATTCATTTTATGGGGGGTACAATGTAACACCCCTTAAATTTTTGATCATTTTTTTCAAAATAATTTAATTTTTTTTTATTTTTTCATTTCATGCAACACTGAAGATATTTCATTTTATTTTAAAGTGAAATGTTTGGATCAAATTCATTACACACTAAATAAATATTTTATTTCACTACCAACAACATTGGGGAAATATATTCATACACAAAATAATTAATTTCATCTATGTATTCCAGGACACACATGACCAATGTTAAGCGAACAATAATATATTAATAAAATTTAATTATTTAATATAATAAGATGGAAACTATCCATTAATGTAAATTTTATGAATATAATTTAATAAATTATATAAATATATATTTTTTAATAAATATAAATTTAATTAATTGGAAAAAACCTATTTATAAATGAATACATGAATCAATTGAAAATAAAGAGAGTATATTTATTGAAAAACATTATAATATGATTTAATCCGAATAATAGAAATTAATTAAATTTAGTATATGATGTTATTGTAATATATATTTTTGTCAATAAAAAAGTGTTTATATTCACCAAATATATTCAATAGGCTTAACATAATAATAAACCCAATTAAATTCTTAAAGGCCAATATTTTTATGAAAGTTGAATTACCGCCTTTTAATGGTGACCGTATTTTAAATCAAATTCAAGGAAATGTAATATATTTAATATTCCAATGTAAATATTATATTTTTAATATAAACATTAAATTATGTTATGATCAATTTTTTTTCTATAAGGATTAATTTTTTGAGGAATTTTAAAAAAACACTATTTTAACTCAAAACTTCTTTTTCATAAAATTTATTTATTTTTATAAATTATTTTTTTATTATTTTTTTAAAGGATTAATAAGATAGTATTTTTATAAATAAATAAAATTTTGGTCATTAGAATAATTTTCATTTTGAAAATGACTACAAAAATATACACAACCATTGAATAAATTTAAATTCAAAACCCACATTGTTGACCTGACTACAGGATTAAATTTAAATTAATTTACACAACTTTTGTATTTTAATTTTTGGAAAAATGGATGAAATATTTGGAATATTCATAATATATAATGTATAATGAGATCAAATATTTTTTTAGTAAAAAAAATGAGTGATGTAATAAAAATTAATTACAACGATTTAGATTATAATTAAGTTTAGTAAGAGAATAAATCCTAACATTAAGGCCCAAAACGACCTAGACACTTTTCCTAATGACAATGGATGGATATAATTCCCGCATATCATCCAATTTATATACTTTTAAGAATTATTTAACAAACTTCATTTAAACAACATTGGTGGGGATTCTTTTCCATTAAAATATTATAAGAGATTCCAGCCCTCCTCTATTATAAATGGCCTTATTAAGTTCCATTTCATAAAAACTATCAAGACTCCATTATATAGACATAATATACCAAAAATATATCAAAACCATCACCCCCTTAATTCTTGAATCCTTCCCTTCGGCAGAACACCACCAAAGAAAGACTTGTGGTTCAAACCAAAAAGAATTACCTTATTAAGAGGTAACACCCTCCCTTGATGCCCTTTATTTTATATATGTTCCACACAAACTAATATATTATTATTCCATTATTTTATAAAAATAATAATATCCTACAAAAAATAGAATTTTTTTATTATAATTATTCGACATACAATTATACAAACATCCATCTAATTGGTAACAAGCATAGTGTTTCTGTGTATGCTGACTACCGCTTCGACAAATGATGATTGTTCAATTTTCATATACTACCTATCATAGTCGATATTATGATAGAATAATTGTTTATATATTAAATATATTATACTTATTATGTATTAATACAACAAATAACATTATAATTTTCATTTGGTTTTAATATGATAAATTAGTTTGAGGAAGTGTGGACTATCGTCCCCTCATTGCGATGTGAATCGTTCAAACACTATATGGAATTTATTATGGATTAGTTTAGTGATTAAATATTATATATATTATATAATAATTATAATATTACAACTATATATATATATATATATTTTTCATTTAATTTCATTCAATAAGAAAGAAAAAGAAATAATGTTCTTGCGTGTGCACGGCTTATCGTCTCCATAAACTGTGTATTCTGTTTGATATTTATTTGTTCTAATGATTGTTATAATAAAAATATCCTGCATATAAATGATATTTATATATATTATTTTATTCTAGAATCATTATATAATTATAAAGACCAATGATATAATAAACTAATAAACATGTGAAAGACAAAGTGAATATTTTCGGAAGGGAAACCTTAACATTGGATGGTTAAAAAGAATTTAATATAAGGAGTAAATCAATCCATATATTTTATAAGATATAATAAAATGTTTCTATGAAAATTTTATAACAAATTTATATTTATTAAATAGGTGGTTTTAATGATTATAATGATATTAAAGACTCAAGGTAAGGGGTTTTCACCTCACTTTTTAATCTCGTTAGATACTTGTTATGTTTTCTGATCATTATTTTTTTGTGGGGCATGTACATAACATAATTTAATTATATTTATATTATAAAAAAATATGGGTATTAACATTTCCATTTTAATATCCTTATTTCATTGGTTTTGTGTTTCCTAAATTACGAAATATGTAAAATAGTTTTTGTCTCAATTTCCCTTCTTTGAGACTCATGTTATGTTATCCACCTGAATTCTTTTTTGGTGATTATATAATAAAATTTAACAAGTTATACAATGAATATAATTTTTTTATGATATGTTTACCTTTATTAAAATACATTTTCTTAAATGGAGGGTATTATCCCATGTTACCATGTGATAAGAGTATATTGAAACAATCTCATCGCTATTTAGGATTGTTTATGCTTATGCCTCCTTTCATGAAATCTTATGTTCCATCACTCATTAAATTTATGAATTTTCTTCACCTATGGTTATTCACGCTATATTAATGTTTTGGTTTAATATTTGTACACTTTGGTAAATAATATAGTTAATATTTTTTTAGTGAAATATCAACTTTACACTCTATATGGTCATATATTTGTGATTTTCGGAAAAGGGGTCCAAGAATATTGTACCACTCTCCTGTAATATTTAAAATAAATTTTTAGCTTTTTTTCATTTACCAATATAATCAATGGAATTTTCATTTCACTTTATGAAAAATTAAATTCTCTAACCATTTTACTGTGTCAAAAGAGTATTATATTTACCTCATTTGGCATGTAAGGATTTACCCACCATAAATTATATGAATATTCCTTTCCATTCATAAAAGGATTATATTTAGGAAAATATTTTTAAAATTAATTTTCATGGAAATTTTGTTTTGATAATTTCTTCAAAATCGTTTTATAAATTTTCAAGGAATTTTAATTTCAAAAATATTTTCAGACCTTATTTAAATTTTTTGAAATATGTTCATAGATATGATTTTTAAAAAAAATTCAAGTGTTTTCATATGATATTGTGTAAAATGGTTTTCAAATTTTTTTAAAGAATTATTTAAATAATTTAAAATTATTTTCAATGAAATGGTATTCAAAAATATATAAATCTTTCAATACATTTTTCCAATGTGAATTAAATGAAAAAAAAATGTTTTTAAAAAACATTTAGGCTTAATTTATAATTTCTCAAGCAAAAAGGTTTTGAAAATGATTTTAATAGATCATTATAAATTTTCGAGGAATTTTATTATAAAATGATCATTACATGGTTTCATGTATTAAAATGTTTTTGTCCAATAAAGGATATTTTCCTCGAGAACTGTTTCTAAATCTAATTTCAAATTATTTTACATCTTGGACAACATTCATTGATGTTACTCATGCCCTGTTAGGAATTGATCAAATAGTTCTCTTCAAATTCTTTCAATGAATCGGTTATGATAAATATCATTGTTTTAATGATACTTTTTTATTGTCAATGTGTTATATGTTTATGAAACCCATTTCCCATACATGGATATATTATTTTGAAAACCACTTTCATC
Source organism: Viscum album (assembly GCA_963277665.1). Classification (NCBI taxonomy): domain Eukaryota; kingdom Viridiplantae; phylum Streptophyta; class Magnoliopsida; order Santalales; family Viscaceae; genus Viscum; species Viscum album. The sequence continues at coordinate 349,733,956 of OY728152.1, read as the reverse complement.
ATGGATTATGTTTATAATGAAGTGATTATGAAACCTGTTCGTTTTTCAACATTTATGGATATAATTACCTTTTTATGAATCCCATTTCATTTCATAGGTTATGATTTTATTATTTATGATCTTGTGGATCCAGTGTGTATGATTTCCTTATGTGACTAGTGGGACCTATATAACCATCCAATGCATTGGGTATAGATATATATCTTCTGATGGTGAATAAGATTGTCTTGGGAGTGAACATTGACTACTAAAACGGTCAAGGGAGTGAACTATGACTACCAAGATGATATGTGGAGTGAACTCATCCTACTAAGATGACCATGTGAGTGAACCGTGACAACCAAGATGTTATTGGGAGTGAACCCATACTACTAAGATAGCATTAGTCTTGAATCCTTGTCCACTATGGAAATCATTATATGATTATGTGTTTGATTGAATTAAATATCTCATTTCCATATAATTAATTAATGAATTATTTACCTAATTTCCTTATGATACATGTCTTATAAACACCAATATTTATTCAATGATTCGTGATTTTGATCATTAACATGCAGGGTAAGATCTCCAATTTTTATGGCCATGTTATTATACCCTATTGTCATGTTTATGCTTACAAGTCTCCATTATTTACCCTTACTGATCATTTTATCTCACCCATTTTTTGGATTTCCATCCTCATATTATGATAGAGTGTTTTAGGTAGAATTACTAAAGGTGGAGATTTTGATGGGAACTTTTGAAGATCCCTCACCAGGATAGAATATTTTTTCCCATGTTTCCATAGACAATAATCTATTATGTCATTAGAGAATGTATATTTTGTAATTTATTGAATACTCATATACATTGATTAAATTTCTATATATGGTAATACCGGGTCAGGATAATATCATTTTAGGGACACTAATGATACAGTCTATCATGGTTCTAGACTCATATTACTTTGAGACACATTCTCAATGTGTACGCCATTGGTAAGATTCAGCGTATGATATTATGAGAACAATACCCGCCAATAAGAAATCCAAATTAATATGTATCATTTGATGTTCCTATCTATTTATATGTGTATAGATACTAATAAATTATTATTATTAGTTATTGGTAATATGAGTCATTTAATATAATTTATTGAAAAAAACTGTGGAAAAATATATTCATGGTGAGGTAGGATACGTTGCTTGCACATTGTGTAATATTTCATTAATGAAAAATGAGAGAATGGATTTATCCCTTCTATCCATTAACATAATTTCATATCTCAGAACATTTTTTGGAAATTATATATTCTAAATAAATCCATGGAAATGGTTTTTTATAAGAATGATCAATTTCTGGGAACTCTAAGAAAGATACATCATGACATAGGTTGACGGGACTATCAGGCAACATGATTTATTATAGATATCATGATTAAAATATTATATTTCATAGTAAGAATCCATGAATGGTATTATTTAATTATGGAATTAAATTATTTCTATATGTGTTGCTTTGCATGTTTCTAGAATATTTCCTTGGACTTTTGGATAATTCACCTAATTCCATTGAGAAAGAGGCTTACAAGTTAACACACTACGTGTATCCAGAATATTAGTTCAATAATATATTATAATTTTTTATATAATACGTTGAATAAATATTTTATCCATGTGGGGTTTAATAACTATTAATTTTTTCATGATCACATGTATTCGGCAACTTTTTATTCAAGATAATATAATTTCGGAAGAATAATTAATAAATATTTATTCTATATTTAGTGAATATAATATTTATTTATCTGATAGTTAATAATGATTTTATGTTTATTAATTAAATATATAATAATTATCCAAGGCCTAATAAATATTTGGCAGGAAGGGTAGACTGAGTTTTATTATCCGAAAGAAAAATATATATATATATATTAAATAATATTTGAATTGGTAATATTCAGTTTTAATTTTCATGTAAAGAGAATTTTTAGAAAATAAAATATATTGTTATTATTTTCATTGGGATCCATAAGGGATTAAATAATTACTAAGGGGACCTTTTTCAATTATTTATTTCAAACTCAATCAATATATAAACCGAAATATTTTATTTTCTAAGAGAGCTAATTCAGTTTTTATTGTTGTGCACAATGGATTTAAATAATCCTCTCCAGACCTAGTAACCTCCTTTCTCTAAGAACACTCCCAAGAATAGAGAGTGATCTTCCTCCACCATTCTATCTCAAGTCAATAGAGTTCAAGATGAACTCATTGTAAGTGATTATTGTGGTGATAAAAGGATATTGACACAAGTAATTGGATCTGTTGTTCTAGAACCTAGACATTTCTAAGGAAATGTTCGGAGATTTATGAGACATGTGTAGATCACTACTACAGAGAATCTCCACTAGATCCCTACTACGCAATGACGGGACAATGAAGATCTTTTGTTATCTCCATCAATAGATAAATAATTTCAAAAAGGTAATTCATTAATTAATTTAATTAATTAGGAATAATATAAGATTATCCGCTCTATTATTTCTACATTTTATCCATTTTCTATTTTCTTTAATTAAATTCGTTTGATCATGACATTTATCTCTATATAAATATCATATTGATCACTGATAATGAAAAAGGCAAAAAATGGGCACCACCCATTACACGCATACACATCACTCGAATCCTAATAATATTATTAGAGTGGTCACATAATTATTTAAATATCATTTATTTATTTATGAATTTGTATTTTAGTTTTCAATTTATTTTTAATCATTCATTTAATCTAAATTGTGATATATTCTTCTTACTTAATCATTTCTTATTGATCTAATAAAAAAATTAATATTATTAATGAAATGAAATATTTGATCTCATCTGGGGTGTTGAGGATTTTGGATGGATAACAGAGGACAACACATCATGTAGCAAGAGTTACATGTCATGTACTCATGTTTAATACACCATGAATTAATTTTAAATTAAATCAACGTATGTGCATAGATTACATGGGGTGAATTTTATATTATAATATATGTGTTTATTGGGTGATACTAACACATTCATCTAGAGTAATTGCAATTTATCTCACATAAATAGCTATTAGACCAAATAAGTTTCAAATGGGTCGTGTATTTCCATACAGATCCTACCTAACTGGTGACCTTGTAACTCAGCAATCGGATTCCATGTACTCCTCTAAACACTATGTGTAATATAATTTTTCAAGGAATGGTTTACACGTTGATCCCCTAGAAACATTCCTCAAATATATAGTGAGATATATACATGTTGTGAACCTTTCTTGTACACACAATATACATATACTAAAATATGTAGAATTACAATTGATTTTTTATATTATAAATACCTTATTGGAAAGTGTTTTCATGTGTCCATTAATATCTTTGGACTAACCATGTGATGGTTTTTAATATATATATATATATATAATTTAATTGTAATGTTCATATATGTATATCATGCATGAGTCATATGATAGACATTACTCTGTTTGTAATGAATCATGATATGTTTCCAAAAATTCATGTAACTCATGTAGTAATTAATTTGATAATACATGTCATCAAAGTAAATGATATGTCATTTGTTATATACCTAAGAAGAGTAAATTTTTTATCAGTATACTAATTTTAAGGTGGATTCAGATAGGTATTTTCCATGTTGACTCTTTGGTAAATTTATGTACACCGTTAATTAAAAAGAGGTCAATTTAATTTGTTTAAATTTATGATGTATGATAATCTCAATGAAATTCAGAAGATAATTATTATAAAACAATTGATTAATTTAAGATAATAATCAATATATTCTTGCGTAATTTGTCTGAAATAAGTATTAATAAGAATTTTATTCTTGTTTTATTAAATTTGTTATTTTTTGTATGCTTGTGGATGGTCATGAGAATAGATTAGGGGTTTTTATGTTATGGGTTTCATTTTATTTATTATTAAATAAAATCACTATTTTTTGTGTCTTCTCTTTACTTATAATATATGGGAATTTATGACCATGTCATAATTTTTTTAAACTATTTCCACCCACTTGTGTGTGAGTAAAATAATATGTAATGGATGGAGCTCCCAAATCTAGTGGCGGAGGTTAATGTTTTTAGCTAAGGAAAATATAATCGCTGAGAGATAAATTTATGGACAAGTGGAAAGCTATAATATGATCTATAATTAGTTCAATGTGTTTTCCTATAGGAAAGATATTAGTTTGTCAATATCTAGATAAACTAACCATTAGTAAAATATTATGAGAATGCTACTTTATAAATTAATTTTTTCATGTCTCATTGTTATTTAATTACTTATGTTCAATCATGATCACATGAATTAATGGATTAACAATCAAGCAAGATAAAATGAATATAAACGTTTTTATGCATAAATATTATCTAAGAAATGGTTAATAACTTATTTAAATATACTTAATATTAAAAATAATGTATAAAAAGATAATAATTGAAAATCTATGAATAAAAGTATAAATTCCATCTATTATATATAATTAGTTGGTATAACCTTCCACTACATCAGTTAAAATCAAACTATAGATCAAAGTTCTTGAACAAAAAATATTGGGGTGACTTCAATTATTTGGGAATTCAAACTTGATATTTTGGGGTTACATAAATTAGTTTACATCAAGGGAAGACTGAAAATGTTGGACATAGTGAAACAGAGTGGAAAGAATTGAGGAATTCCAATTTAATGATTTATATATTGGGGATTCTACTCAACATATCGTGAAACAATGAGTTAATGCAGTTAGAATTTGAAATTCCTACCTAAAACCATTCATGTTTCTTCACCAAACAAATATCAAGTAATGTGAAGTGTAATATGAATACTTTACAATAGAATTTACATGTTACATAATATTTTGGAGCCTTTGGTGTGGCCTCTTGGGTTTTTATAAAATATTAGTATATTAACCAATATAATATTTATTTATTTCTAAAATTTTTATCTGATAAAGTACAATAATTTTCCTCATATTAGTTTGTAGAAATAAAATTAAAATGACTTCAAATATAACAATTTGACCCATACATGATAAGGATAAGCTTTTCAATAGAAAAAAATATGTAATAAAGATAAAGGATCTTGATCATTATCATTTTCCATGAAAGTAAATTGTATGTTCTAGAAGAACCCAATCTTAATGTTCCTGGTATTTGGAATGTGATGAAATGATATTAATCTATGAGAAACATTTGGTTGATTAAAAATATATTTAATGGTTTATGCTATCATCCTTGATCAATGATATTTTAAATTATCATGAGGACATGGATGCATATAGAATGATGTATCACCTTAGGGATCTCTTTCAAGGGAAATTGATATAAGAGAGATATGAGATCATCAATTATTTGTTTACAAATATGAATGGAAATTTTTTCACAACTGGGTCTCATTTCTTCAATCATACATTCTAAATAAAACACTAGTACTTCATATGGAATAAAATTCTACTAGATTTTCATATAGATCTCTTATATATTTCACTACCCAATACCTTTTACAATTTTATTGATAATTACAATATGAGAAATAATGAGAACATTATTTCAGAACATATTAATTTAATTCTCCAAGTGGATATTGAAAAGGGGAATGATAAACCCATAATCCTTATTTTGAATTAAACAAACATGAACTCCTAAAATTGGAACAAGACTCACAACAAGTACAAATCCCCAGAGTATCGTCCTTCTAAGTAGAAGAAGATTTAGAGATATGAAAAGAAAAATTAAAAATTAATTTTTCATATGGAAATCCAGGCCAATAGAAGTGGAACGACACCACATATAAAGTGGATGAAAAATGTGAATTTGTTATAGATTGTAATATTTCAATATCAACACAATTAAAATTAGATAAATCTTGTGGTCCTCAAATCTAAATCCAAATACTGGATCCAAGTAGATTTTGAATGCATTATAGAAGAGAGGTGGATCTAAGGGCTTTTAATTCTTCTAGGATGTTTTCTCTATCCATTGGTGACTACAGCCTTTCATTTATAATAGTAATTTTTTTTTGTTTTACAATATTTTTATTATATACTAATGGTTACAAAGAACATAATTTATGTATCTTACAAAGATTCTAATGTTTTCTTCTATATTTCAGTAAATAAGTTTTTTATTAGAAAAACATATTTTATGTTGTTGAAATTTTAAATAATAGTATTTATATATTAAATAAAAATACCAAGCATTAATAGTTGATAATGAATCATATTCATATTACTCATATAACACCCAGTTATGGAATTAGCATATTCGTCAAATAGATGAAAATAATTTGACTATGATCTTCCATGATGGTTCTCTAAAATCATCAAATCTAAAACCGCTTGAAAGATGATATGATTTTATACATGGTAAAATATAAAAACCTTTATTCGGTGCATAGGGTGAAAGGGCCACATATCGTCTAGTATTGTTACACACTAATGTGTGTGGACCATTTTTAGAAAATTTTGGTGGTCAGTATTCCATCTTAATAACATTAATGGATGAATTAAGTAGTTTGGTTATGTCGACATGATGATGTATAAGTTTGGGTCCTTTGATAAATACATGTTACACTATAATGAAGTAGGGAATCATCATTGAATGATGATAAAGAAACTATGATCAGAACAGTGTGGTGAATATCTAATCCATTAGTTTATCGACCTCTTACAGGAGTTTTGGATTGTATATAAACGCAATCCACCTTATACACCCTACTAAAATGGTGTTAGTGAAAGTATTAACAATTTTATGTTATACATGGTAAGGTTGATAATGAGTCATGCTGATCTACCATTATTATTTTGGTGTTATACATTACAATCAATGGCATATAAATTAAAGTGAGTACCAAATAAATCATAAAATGCAATTCCTTTTGAGTTATAGACTACAATGAAACTTATTTGGTCACACAGACATTTATGTGCTGTGAGGAATATGTTAAGGCCTTCCCAATATTCAATCTAGAAACCCAGGGAACAATGTGTATCATTATAGGTAATCCTAAGGAAATAATGGTATACGACCTATACAACCCCTCAGATAAGAAAGTAAATATCATCAGACAGGTCATCTTTATTGAGATGGGGAACATCCTAAAAAAGTATAGTGGGATCAATTTTGGCTTTTTCGAATTTGGTTCTCAAGATACACATGAGATTGTAATGTTCCATGTTGTATAGGTCTCTAGGTAAGAAGTACTTTTAGAAACACAAGTATAAAAATAGGAGCAAGAAAGAGGTTAGAGAACTTGAGAGAAATGGTTTTCTAGTTACCAAAGATGGAAAATAAATATTGAATAAAAATGATTATACACTATACAACAAAGAGGAAATAAATTTCTCAGAGGCTGTATTATGGAAAGAATCTATGAATTCTTAAATGGATTCCATTTATAATAACCATGTCTGGGTTCTAGTCATTGTGTTATTTCATGTAATAATCTTAAGATGCAATTGGGTATTCAAGAGGAAAATTTACATTAAAGGTAAATTAAATACCTATAAATCCGGGATAGTGGATAAATGGTTTAAATACAATCAATTAATTTACTATAATTAAACCTTTTCATGAATTTTCATGTTTAAATCCATTAGAATTATACATTCTATAGTAGCTTACCATGACTAAAATATTTAGCAGATGGATGTAAAAATAGTATTCCTAAATCAGAACATCATGAATATGTCTAAATGACAAAACCATAATATTTTGTGAATTTATGTGAGCTAAATAGAATTACAAGATACGATGATCTATTTATGGATATAATCAAGCATACAATCCATGGAACATTCGATTAGATAAAGCTATAAAAAATTCTATTTCATTGATAATGAATGTGATATATGTGTTTATAAGAGGTTTAGTGGAAATGTCATCATTATCCTAGTATTATATATTAATAACCTATTACTTATTAGAAACAACATAAATGTTATATAGTCTATTAAGGACTAGATAAACAAGTATTTCGGCATGAAGGACATAGGTGAATCAGTCTTTATTCTAGGGATAAATATCATTCGTGATAGTTATAAGAGGGTGATTAGAGTAATTCAATGAATATATTTTCACAAAATACTAATGATCATTATTATATAAAAATCTGAAAGAGTATTGGTTCTAGTTTCACATGGTTGATATCAATATGTGAAAATGTTTCTTATAACACAATTGGAGAAAGAGAGAATGAGAAAGATTAATTATAGATCAGTGATAGGATCAATCATGTATTCCATGTTATGTACTGTAATTGATGTTCCCTTTTAATTGAACACGGTAAGAAGATAAAAAACTGATCCAGGTGAACAACATTGTTCTGTTATGAAGGTTATCCTTCAGTATCTCATAAGAACTAAGAAATTGTTCCTGCAGTGTGGAGGATATGAGAACATGGTTATATTGGGTTACTATGATTGAAGTTTTTAGACAGATCATAAAGATCTAATGTCATAGTTAGTATATTTTCATTTTCCCAACATTGGAGTTGTGAGGTAGAAGAGTTTATAACATCAAGTTGTTACCGATTATACAATAGATTCCGAGTATAGTGGGGCTTCAGTTGCATTTATGGAATCCAATTGGATGTGGATTTTTTTTGAAGATGTTGATGTGTTACCTAGCATAAAAGACCATTCAATGAATTTCTATAGTACAATAATGGTGGATATTGAAAAATATCCAAAGTCACATCAACAGACATATAACACCCCAGGCTTCCATGGTACCCTTCTCTTTGAATAATAGAGCAGCGTGTGTTGTACACAACATCGAGTTCTAACACATCGCGACTAATAAAAGTAGCAGTTATGAATAGTAATATCCACTTTTTGAAATTATATAAATTTTATATTTCAAAATGGACTTCATTTTGGGATTCAGAATATCGAAATTATCCTAAGTTGAATTTTTTGTAATTTTCTGAGAACTTCCAATTTTCTATGAATAGTTAAAAAATACATAAAAAAATTTTTGAATAAAAATAATTTATAGTGATAAATTATACCATTGAGTGGTTTTAAAGTATAATTAGAAATTATTTTTATGATTTTATACAATGGTGGTCATTAAAATTAATTTCACTTTGATATTAGACATAAACAATTGTCAATCTTTTGATACATATTGTTTCTTAAAAACATGATATTTGTTGAGACATCAGGAATTAATTATAAAATTAATTAAGGAAACTTATATGTTTTGAATTTTCTAAAATAGACATAATTTTTGAATTCAGAATATCAAATATAGCTTAGGGTGAATTTTTGGTATTTTTCTGAAAAACTTCAATTTTAGATGAATAATGAAACCAGTAAGTGATAGTTTAAAAACTAATTTTTCGTGTAAATGAAACATTACCCCTTCTGTGTATTGAATTTTAAAAATATGACATACATTTTTTTCATTAGGAAGTAAAATTTGGTTCAATGGTATTAAAATAATTTTTGGTGAATCGTAACTTTTAAGTTCTATTAATCGTAATTAAAGGTAACTAGTGAATTTTCAGGTAAAAATGATATTATAAAAATATGAAAATATCATGACACTTGTCCTACCCTTATTGTATGACTTATGGAAGACCATGAAAATCAATGGGTCAACTTGGGGACCCCATGGAGCCACTTGGGTATGAAAATGACATTAATAACATTTTATTTGAAGAAAAAATAAAATTGCCACAAACATGTGTTCTTTTACTAAAATAATTATTAAATGGGGTTATATAAGTTATATTTTAGACTATAAATATTCATTGGAAAGATAAAAATATTTCTTACATCATGATATTTTTTATATAATTTTTAGACATTAAATAAATTAAAATTTTTATCACACCATGATGATGCAATGATTACCTCATTAATGAACTTTTTAAAGAAAATGAAACGATAATGAAAAATCTAAGACATAAACTTGTCCAAAACCTATTGTATGAGTATATTTCGATCCTTTATCACATTATCCTCTAAATATATAATTTTGGGACCTTTGAAATCCGAGAAGTACTTCATAATAATGTAGCATTTCATTACGTTCCAACAGTGCCCCTCCTCTCCTCTTATAAAAGGCCCCCACCTCTACCACCTTATTAACACCATCAAATCCATTTAGCTTGGCCAAAATCTGACCAAATACTCTCTCAGAGTCCCTCTCTTACTCCTAGAAGCCTCAATTTGGGCATAATTCTTCCCAAGTAATCCTTTGGTTTAAATCAAAAAGAGTTACCCGATTTTATGGTAATGTCTTCTCTTATGTTATTTTGTTTTATTTTGCTTCTCCAACCCCTTAAAATCTTTTTATTACTTTATACCATAACAAAAAAAGTATCTTAAATATATTAGGATGTTTTTATGAGAAGTATTTGATTTACAGTTACACACACCTTCGTCTAATGGTTAAAAAACATACTGTTTCTGTGGTTGGTGAATTTCACCCTCACGAAACGTTGATTGTTCAATCTTCTTTTAACACCTCTCTTGGTGGCCATTAAGATGTAATTATATATATATATATGATATATATTATGATTATTTTTTCTTTATTCTTCTTTAATTCTCATTTGTGTCATAACTTTATGTTTTCCATTATGGTTAAGCGCGATAATTTCATTTTAGGAAGTGCTGACTACCACCCCCTCAACGTGATTTGAATCGTTAATGCCATATGTGTGATGTATAAAGGATAGAGTAAATGATATTACATATTATATTATACTGAAATTATAATTTACCTATATATCATTATTATTTCATTCCATTAAATGTGAAATAGAAATGAAAGTAGCGTTCATGCGTACGTACGTCTTACCGTCTCCATGAACGGTGCATTTCATTTATTACCTCTAAATGTTACGTAATATTATGAATGAATGTATATACTGGATATATATGATATATATGATATCTAAATAATAAATATAATTCTGGAGATAATGTATATTCTACCACGTAAACAACTTGTAATTATAAGAAGATTATTATTGACTCAAGTACCAAAGATCGACAAAACGACCGTTATTAACAGAAATGACTACATAATTTTCGTAACACTGTTATAAGTGAAATAAAAGGGATAATGAACATGAAAATGGTTCTTAAGAATGTATAAATTAACTCTAGTTTATTATTCAGGAGGTTAAAGAATGATCGAGTCAATTCGGACACGAGGTAAGGGAACTTCTTAACCTAATTTCCATTCTTTGGGTTAAATTCCTACTTTTAAATTATGTCATGATATTATTATGTCCTATCTGGTATATTTACTTTATTTATGTGTAATTATAGTGAATACACATAATAGATCTATTTTAGTTAAAATATGATCTTTGTAATGGACTTCGTCTCAATCTCCTTTCATTGAGGCATATTTTGTTTTATACACAACTTTCTTTTATACAGTGTATAAACCCCTTTGACTTTTACTTTTATTCAAAAGGAATCTTTTTATATGAACCATTTTTACTAAATATCAAAAGGAATGTTTTTTCTTACGTATGCGGCGACAATGACTTCTCCGCCATCGTGACCATTATTTGAGTTTCGACTTCCTCTACAAGCCATAACATTTTTTAAATGAAAAATAGATACCAAGTTTAAATTTTTCTTTTATTTTGGTATTGAAAATGGTTTAGAAAGTGTTTTTATTATATCAATGTGTTGTATTATATCAATGTGTTGTATTAATATCTTGTTATTTAAATGTGGAAAGGTTATATTTCCTTTATGCTTGTTTTATGTGATACGATTATGTTATTGTTTATGATATTTTTAAACCTGTCCATATTGAGGAATGCATTAGACTTAATAAGTGACGGGGGGAGCCTACTATAGCTCCTCGATGTATCGATAGGTCTCATGATACAAAATAGTGTCATGGAACGATGCCTTAAAAAATCATATTTTTGGTCATGGAACGAGGCCTTGGCTACGTGGTTATGATTGTATGGCATTATGCATTCCATCATTATTAAAGTGGTTATTGATATTACATTTGATTATTCAACTAGTAGAATATACATGTGAATAAGTAAATGGCATTATTTAATTTTACTTTTTCCATATTACATTTAAGTTCAAGTTTAAAAGGCTTTTGTTTTATTTATACATTTCCTTAAAATTTTATGTTTATTTATGAAAGCTTATGCAATATTTTTATCCTTAATAGGCATCTGATCTCACCCCTTTCAATGTTTTAATATTTTCCAGGATGTCAATAAGTATTTTATGAATGACCTGCAGGGATAGTCAGAAGGGGATATGAGTGTGGACTATGGAGACCATGTTATTATATTTTTTCACTTTATGATGTAATGTAACATTTATGAATGTATCTAGTGTTTCCAATGATACTAAACTAATCGGTCTTTCGAGACTTGATCTTTTCTCATCATGCCAATGTTACGTAATAATGCACCGACTATGGGTAACTAGGGTCGGGGCGTTACAGTTGGTATCAGAGGGAGGTTAGTACTAACCTTGGAAGATATATTTAGATAAACACTTATTAGAGCACACATCCCAAAGATAAACATTGAGGATTAGAATAGAAGACCTTCCTAGAATTTTGGTATTATAGAGATTTTGTTAGTTTTACAAGCAATACATACCTATCTGGATACGAGCAGGTAGAGGCTGATTTGGCATAGATGTACCTAGGGTTATAACTCGAAAACACCGCTTTGAGCTAGACTTGAACGGGAACTGGTGCACGAAAACGGGCCTTGCTGCACTCTTGGTTACGACACTCCCGGGGGATATGCATAGGATAATTCTCATTTTCTTTACAGACCATTATATAGGGTTTTTGAGTTTATAATTCCTCTAAGAAAACATTTTTATGATTATGGATTATATCCATAAATAGATCAATTTATGTTAAGTGGCTTGCATGTTTGTTATTATGTATTTAGATTCATAAACTAATATAATCTATGACATTGTTTAGAAATGTCGCCTAGTGGGAGGAATGGAAACTGTATCAATGCACGCACTCCATGTAGGGATTTCCCTCCTTCTCAAGATAATTATAATGGATTTGGTGATACAACTGGTTTTGATTAGCTTATCACCATACTGGGACAACTCACTCAGGTTATGAATAATAACCTTACTCGTATGGAGCACCCTGATCCGCAGCATTGAGGATCAATGTTAGATCGCTTCATGAGGCACCAACCACCAACATTCAATGGGAGTAAACATACAATAGTAGCTGGGAAATGGATATGTTCCCTAGAGAAAATATTATATGCCTTGGGGAGTAATGAAATGTAAAAAGTTATCATTGCAGTTTACCACCTCACTAGAGATGCTGATCAATAGTGATCATTAATTCAAAACACGAAAGAAGATGAAAAAGTATCTAATATGGAATGGATGGAGTTCAAAGATATTTTCATAGAAAAATACTTTCCTCGTGACCATCGAGTAGATATGGAATGGAAATTTCTAAGTCTGAGACAAAAGGAGGATGAGAATGACGCAATGTATGAGGCCAACTTTACAAGGTTAACAAGGTATGCTGCAGATTATATACGTAACCCAAGAATTAAGACTGATCATTTCTTTGATGGGTTAAAACCATTTATCCATCATGCATTAGTATCACAATATTTCTCAACATATGAAGATATAGTCTCATGTGCTATAAAGACAGAAAACGAATTCTCTAAATCTTATGACAATAATGTAAAGAAAGAGAAGAAGAGAACAGTGGAACAAGAGACAGATAAAGGGAAAAAGGGAAAGAATAATTTTCTATTATGCGATAATTATGGGAAGAATCACCCTGGTAGTTGCCTAAAACGAATGGGAGTTTGTTAAAAATGAGGAGAAAAAGGTTATCAGGCTCGTGATTGCAAGGGAAAGAAAGAGGATATCAATTTTGAATTCTATAATTGTAGGGAAATGGGGCATTATTCATATAAATGTCCTAAGCGTCTGGGAAACATAGCTCAGAAAAGGCCAAGGGATCAAGGCCAATCTTATGTTGTTACTATAATTGAAGTGGAATAATTATTGTATTTGTGTTTTTTGGACTCAAAATCTATATTATAGTTATAATAATAATGTGATATATTTCTGGATTGTACTTCAGTACTTTTTATTTTCATTAAGGTTTCAATATGATGAAGGTAATCATATTTTTAGCACATGACAATAAGAGAAACTTTACTTTGTTTGGGGAATCTGATTTTACAATTGATTTCAGAATTTGGAGAACATTTATAGAATGTCTGGACAGAGGTATTTTGGATAACTATAAAGGTTGGAATGGATTAAGTTGAACTTTTTATAGTATTTTTTAAGGTTAAAAAATTTTCTGAAGATTATTTTTGGAATATTATAATACTATAGTTTTAGGAAAAGGACATCCTATAGGTTGGGGGATAACCCATCACATCGGACAAAGATGCATGAATCGAACCCACAATCATAGTGTGACAAGCCTTTATTACGTACCACTAGCCTATAGGAAGTCTCAGGTTATTACATAATAGTTTTCCTACTCTAAATGTTATTTTTTAATATTTGTAACCTTGTACGATTAGGATAAATGTAATATTTTTGAGTTCTATTATCTTTTTGAGTGAAAGATGGGTTTGTGGTAAAAATTTATTAATGATTGAACATCTACATTACAGGTATGTTTTTTCCTTACGTTCTTAGTAAATCTCCTAAATAAATTCCTCAACTTTATCAAAGGTAACTGAAAACAAAAACATTGTTAGTTAAATTTTCCTACTGGCGAATCAACGATCGCTTAACCAATCACAAGTGTGTGATTTTCATGTAGTTAACTTTCTCCTAATCCTGTTTTCTACAACTCTCCATCAGACCTTATTGGTTTTTTTTTCCTCCATATCCATGTTTTCATAGAATCCTAGTTTTGGCTATATCGGGTGACCTTTATACTTCTCTTTCTTTCTATTAAAGTTATATTTTTATTAAGCCTATCTCTGATGTGGGTTTTCCACAAAGCTATTTCCTATTTTAAACCTTTTATTTTCAAAGAAAAATTTCAAATTGTGAGGACGCAATTTATTGAAGGAGGGGAGAATGTAACACCCTAAGCTTCCATGGTACACATCTCTTTGAATAATAGAGCAGTGTGGGTTGTACGCAACCTCGAGTTCTAACACACCGCGACCAATAAAATTAGCTGTTATAAATAGTAATACCCACTTTTTGAAATTATATAAATTTTATATTTCAAAATGGACTTCATTATTGGATTCAGAATATCGAAATTATCCTAAGTTGAATATTTTGTAATTTTCTGAGAACCTCAAATTTTCTATGAATAGTAAAAAAATACTTAAAAACAACATTTATAATGAAAATAGTTTTTACTGATAAATTATACCATTGAGTAGATTTAAATTATAATTAGAATATATTTTTACCATTTTATCCAATGCTGGTCATTAAAATTAATTTCACTTTGAAATTAGACAAAAACAATTGTCAATCTTTTGATATATATTGTTTCTTAAAAACACGCTATTTGTTGTGACAATGGTATTAATTATAAAATTAATTAATGAAACTTATATGTTTTTAATTTTGTAAAATAGACATCATTTTTGAATTCTGAATATCAAATATATCTTACGGTGAATGTTTGGTATTTTTCTGAAAAACATCAATTTTTGATGAATAGTGAAACCACTAAGTGGTAGTTTCAAAACTAATTTTTCGTGTAAATGAAACATTACCACTTATGTGTATTGAATTTAAAAAATCCAACATACTTGGTTGTCATTAGGAAGTAAATTTTTTTTCAATGGGATTAAAATAATTTTTGGTGAATAGTAACTTTTAAGTTCTATTAATCGCAATTAAAGGTAATTAGTGAAATTTATTGTAAAAATGATATTATAAAAACATGAAAATATCTTGAAACTTGTCCTAAACATATTGGATGACTCATGGACGACCAATACAATTCATGGGTCAACTTGGGGACCCCATGGACCCACTTGGGTATGAAAATGTCATTAATAAATTTTTATTTAAAGTAAAAATAAAATTGTCACAAACATGTGTTGTTTTACTAAAATAATTATTACCTATAGTTATATAAGTTAAAATTTAGATTATAAATATTCATTGGAAAGATAAAAAGATTTCCTACATCATGATATTTTTATATAATTTTTAAACATTAAATAAATTAAAATTGTTATCCCACAATGATGATGCAGTGATTACCTCATTAATGAACTTTCAAAATAAATTTAAAAGATAATGTAAAATCTAAGACTTACACTTGAAAAAAAACTTATTGGATGAGTATATTTCGATCCCTTATCACCTTATCCTATAAATATATAGTTTTGGGACCTTTGAAATCCGAAAAGTACTTCATAATAATGTAACATTTCATTACATTCCAAGAGTGCCCCTCCTCTCCTCTTATAAAAGGCCCCCACCTCTACCACCTTATTCACACCTTCAATGTCATTTGGCTCGGCCAAACTCTACCCAAATATTCTCTAAAATTCCCTCTATTACTCCTAGAAGCATCAATTTGGGTATAATTCTTACCAAGGAATCCATTGGTCAAATCAAAGAGAGTTACCCGATTTTAAGGTAATGTCTTCTCTTCTGTTATTTTGTTTCATTTTGCTTCTCCAACCCTTAAACACTTTTTATTCGTATCTTTTGTAACAACAGAATTATATTCAATATACCTGGATTTTTTTATGAGAATTATTTGATTGAAACTTACACACACCTTCATCTAATGGTTAAACAACGTACTATTTCTATGGTTGAAGAATTTCTGCCTCACGAAATGATGATTGTTCAATCTTCTACTAACACCTCTCATGGTGGCCATTATGATGTCACTATATTTATATATGATATATATTATGTTTATTTTTTCCTTATTCTTCTTTATTTCTCATTTATGGCACACCTTTATGATTTCCATTATGGGTAAACGCGATAATTTCATTTTAGGAAGTGCGGACTACCGCCCCCTCAAAGTGATTTGAATCGTTAATGACATATGTGGGATGTATAAAGGATGGAGTAAATGATATAATATATGATATTATACAGGAATTATAATATACCTTTATATCATTATGATTTTACTCCATTAAATATGAAATAGAAATGAATGTTGTGTTCATGCGTACGTACGGCTTACGGTCTCCATGAACGGTGCATTTCATTTCTAACATCTAAATGTTATGTAGTATTATGAATGAATGTATATACTGGATATATATTATATATATGATATCTAAATCATGAATATAATTCTGTATATAATGGATATTCTACCACATAAACTACTTGTAATTATAAAAAGTTTATTGTTGACTCAAGTACCAAAGATCGATAAAACGACTATTATTAACATAAATGACTACACAATTTTCATAACATTGTAATAAGTGATATAAAAGGGATAATTAACTTGAAAAGGATTCTTAAGAAAGTTAAAATTAACTCTAGTTTATTATTCAGGAGGATATAGAATGATTGAGTCAAGTCGGACACGAGGTAAATGAACTTCTTAACCCAATTTCTGTTCTTAGGGATGAACTCCTACTTTTAAATTATATCATGACATTATTATATCCTATCTTGTATTTTTACATTATTTATGTGTACATATAGTGAATACACATAATAGATCTATTTGTTTAAAATGATCTTTGTAAGGGACTTCATCTCAATCTTCTTTCATTAAGGTATATTTTGTTTTATACACAACTTTATTTTATACGGTGTATATACCCCTCTGACTATTACTTTTATTCAAAAGGAATCTCTTTATACGAAGAATTTTTACTAAATGAAAAAATGAATGTTTTGTCTTACGTATGTGGTGACAATGACTTCTCCACCGCCGTGACCATTATTTGGGTTTCAGCTTCCCTTACAAGCCATAATATTTTTTAAAGGAAAAATAAATAACAAGTTTTAATTTTTTTTATTTTGGTAATGAGAATGGTTTTGAAAGTGTTTTTATTATATAAATGTGTTGTATTTATATATTGTGATTGAAATGTGTTAATTTTATGTTCCTTTATGCATTTTTTATGTGATAAGATTACGTTATGGTTTATGATATGTTTAAACCTGTTGATATGAGTAATGCATTGGACTTAATAAGTGATGGGTGGAGCCAACTATAGCTCCTCGATGCATCGGTAGGTCTCATGAGACAAACTACAGTCTTGGTACGAGGCCTTGAAAAAATCATATTTGTGGTCATGGCACAAGTCCATGGCTACGTTGTTATGATAATATGGAATTATGCATTCCGTCATTGTGAAAGTGGTTATTGATATTGCATGTGATTATTAGACTAGTAGAATATCAATGTGAATAAGTAAATGGCATTATTTCATTTTACTATTTCCATATTATGCTGAAGTTCAAGTATAAAAGGCTTTTGTTTTAGTTTTACATTGCCTTAAATGTTTATGTTTATTTTTTAAAGCTTTCGCAATATTGTTATCCTTACTGAGAATCTGAGCTCACCCCTTTCAATGTTTTAATATTTTCCAGGATGTGAAGAAGTATTTTATGAATGAATTGCAGGGATAGTCAGAAGGGGATATGAGTGTGGAAAATGGAGACCATTTTATTGTAGTTTTTCACTTTATGATGTAATTTAACTTTTATGAATGTATCTAGTGTTTCCAAGGCTACTAAACTAATCATTCTTTCAAGACTTGATCTTTTGTGATCATGCCAATATACATTATTACACACCCACTCTGGGTATCTGGGGTCGGTGCATTACAAGACAAATAATATACTATAAAAGTATCACATCTTGAAGGATTTTTATCTGAGGGGTAAATTATTAGTAAGAAAGGTAACCAAGGAACGGATTGTGAATGTCCCCCCCCCTGAGAAATGACCTATCTTATTATATGATTAAGTATCATGTTTGAGATAGTTGGCTGAAGGTTGTATGTAGTTGGCTCATGTGAATGTTGGAGTCTATTGGAGTTGGTTCCCTATAAAAAAAATACTACTTTATGGTAACATTTATTCATAGTTTTCAATATTAATAAAAATTTAATCACATAATGATTGTTATTATACATAAAATAGTATGTGATAATGTTCCAAAAGAAGTTGTTTCATTAAAAGATCATAGCATTTCCCCGCTATGAAGAGAACATGGAATTTCTACCAAAATATTCCTAAATATATGCTCAATAGTCACATGAAATCATTTGAGGGTAAAATGATACCCGGTATCACCGGTGGAGACTCATTGGACGTTGAGGCACCTTCTCAGGGTTGGAACCCTTGGTAATATCTAGTGTCATATATTTTGAGAATGAGACCCCCAGTAGGAAATCCACATTTATAAGTTTCATTGGATTTTCATACCTATCATTGTGGGTATTGATCCTTAGAAATTGGAATTATTATTAATGAATATTATTAGTCCTGAAATTTGATGTATTGATGAAAACCATATTGAAATATGTTTTCGGTCAAGTACAATACATTGGGTGCCTTATTAAAAATATTTTATTAATGATTAAACTAGAAAAGGATTTTTTTCCCTTTGGTTATTTATCAATAGTTGATATGTCATGAAATTTTAAGA
This sequence comes from Viscum album, assembly GCA_963277665.1. Classification (NCBI taxonomy): domain Eukaryota; kingdom Viridiplantae; phylum Streptophyta; class Magnoliopsida; order Santalales; family Viscaceae; genus Viscum; species Viscum album. The sequence goes on along the minus strand of OY728152.1, from coordinate 349,714,315 downwards.
AATGATATATCCTAAATAAATAGATTTCCATGGTGTCCTACATATATATTTAATTTTCATGAATTAAAAGAAAGATATATCGATCACATAGGTTTATGGCATCAACATTCAACATTCTTTATTAGAGATATAATGATTAAGGGATTACATTACACAGAAACCATCCTTATGGGGTATTATGTCATTTAAGCGTTAAATTCATTCTTTATGGGTGCCTTTCCAGGTTTCAAGATGCTAACGATGGACGTTAGGATACTTCAAATAAATCCATAGAGAAAAAATCCTAAAGGGTCTCACAGTAATTGTATACAGAATCTCAATAAAATAATATTTGTAATTTTATTATATAACACGTTGAATAAATATTATTACCTTATTTGGATTAATAATTATTAAAATTTAACTGGTCATATAAATGTCATCACCATTTTCTTGAAATAATATAATATGAGAATATTATTTAATGAATCTTTATTTGTTATTTAGTGAATATAATATTTATTAAGTTAGTAAAGAATAATGAAGTGATATTGACATATTATAAAAAGAGTCATCAATAAAGGCCCAATTAATATTGTGGAGGAATGGAGGACTGAGTTTAATTTTAAACACCCTGATATATTTATGAGATTGATTTTTTTTATAATTTATATTTTACACAACACCAAGATAAGCATACGTTATACGGAACACATGTTTATCTTGTTCTATATGCAACTCTATGCTTGGATTCTGTTACACACATTTTCAATTTAATTTGGTAGAATTTATTTCTCACACAACCATGTATAAATGAACCGCTTAATATTATAACCTATTAATTGTAATAGAGGGTATGAATAGTATTAACTTTCTACTGATAAATTATATAAATGAAATTAAGTGAGTTAATAAAATAATAAAACATTCTAGATGTATTTTATTAACTGTAATTATATGAAATATATTCAATATTATTTTTAAAATTCATTTTATATGTTTTCAAGATATGATATAAGAACAAAATTTAATTTTTGTATAAAAGAATAAATTTTTCCAAAAAGGAAATTTTATCACTATTTAATGGAACACCAATTTTAATTCTAGATTTTTAAAACATGTCTATTTTAAATTTCACAAAAAAAAAATATTTTCATTCAGAATATAATAATTTTCATTATTTTGATTTTTGTAAATTTTCTAATAAGTTTCATTTTTTGATCAATAGTGAAAATACTGATTTTTATAGAAAACATTATTTTAATTTAAATTATTTTCATATTAATATTAATTCATAGATTATTTTATAATTTTATTTATCTCATTTTTGTCCAATTAATTTTTTAGAATGGTATTATATATGAATTTATTAAAATAACATTTTCCATTTTAAAATTGGATTAATATCCAAAAACTATTTTTCATGACACATGATAAATAAATGAGATGAATCCCCATAAATCAAGAATCATACATCAGCTCGGATCAATCATTGTTGAAGAACCGTCTCACATCAACATCATTGATGACATCCAAAACCTCCATTACTGGAATGACCATCGATCACAACATCAATCTGTTTTCACTAACTGAGTCCTCCTACAACTATTCCTCTAACAATTTCAAGGTTATATTTCTAACCATGTGATTGTGTGACAATTATATATTTATAGAGGGTTTCTTGGTTGATTTATCAACACTTAATAAAACTAATTATTTAGTTTGTTTATTTATTATTTGTTTATGTGAAAACATTTTCCAAAACATTTAACAACAAAAATGATTATGACACACCTATTATAAAACTCACATTCTAGACTCAAGGGAAGACTGAGATTTATTATCTTAGTTTACATTCTAGAGTTTTTTAACTTTTTCAAATAAATAACTAATCCATGTGCGATATTAATAAATTTAAAATTTTCAATATATCAATTCCAAGATCATTGGGTCTCTGAATTTCAGGTCATATTACTTATTGAGTCTGAAATATATATATATATATATATCTCTCACAATTAATTACAAGAAAACAATATAAATATTACACCAAATTTTTCACATAAAAAATCACCTAGTAGGAAGCATCCCATTTCAAGCTCGATAATGAAGTCCAGTTCACAACCTGAAATAGTGTAAAGGTGAAACATCTTATTTTGTAGTTTTCATTGAAAAAATTGTATATTCATTCCAAAATAATAATTTTGACTAAAAAACTACTATTAAATATCACCTAAAAAAATTAGTGTTTAGAAATACAATAAAACGTAAATGGGTGAATAATAATACATAAATCATAGATCATTCTCAAATCATATTCCTAATATCAATGTATAGTTCCCTTCAATGTCAATTGTAACATTATTTTTTCCAACCATTTTATAACATTTTTTCCAAAATAATAATGAAAACAACTAATCATTAATTATGAAAAATTATACAATTAATGTTAAACAATGAAAAAATTAAGAGTATAAGTTATGTCAATCATAGAAAGTACTGGAAACACTTCTATTTTTTAAATTATTGAAATAATTATATGTATATGTTTCATGTCCTTGAATTAAATATACATTTATCTCTAATAAACCATTTAATATGTATGTTATGTAATTTGGATTATAATAATTAAATATGACATCATGAAAAGCAATAATCATACTTTTATCTTGATAAATGTATTAATATACAAATCATTCATCAACTAGAGGTTACAATTATTTATTTGAGCATGGGAACATATAAAATTTTTTTACATTTTTAAAAAATATATGGAATCATTATGAAACCATTATATTTATTAATTATTAAAATAACACTACACTTGATAATATAGAAATTATTCAATATAAAAATAATAAATAAATGTATTCCAAACTTTTCATAGAGTTAGTTTAATTTTAAAAATATAGGGTTAAAAATACTAATATTATTCTAAATTGTAGTTTTGAGATTAAATTATTTAATTATTAATGTGGTTATGATATCATAGGTTTTATTTATTTCCCATTTTTCCCAATTTTTCTATAAGCAAATTTTATAAACATACCAATTATCACAAAGAGATGAATTGGTATATTTAAATTATATAAAAATGTAATTACATATTTCCAGCTCAATTAGAATAACCTCTGTTGTGTGTGATGAAAAATACATCAACTAATAGATTTCCTTTTTAATGGTTTTACAATCTATAATGTTAATCTCAACTCAAATCAATCGGATTTTTTATTACCCGATGAGTTAAATTGAAACCAAATGGTAATAAGAAAGTGTGGGGGAGAGGTAGATTACTCCATGTTAATTCATAATTTCCATGGTTTGATGCTCAGATACTTAATATATTAGTTTTTTCAATCTAAATGATATGATCTAAGGGGTTATAAATCATTTCAATCATTGTACATTTTTAAATTTAGAATATTCAAATTAAAATTCATATCATCAGATATCCTTAAAACACTATCAATGATGATCCGTTTGTAATTAATTTAAATATGTTTTTATGACCTTCTATAATTATCAAATTATGTCAAAACTATATTTGATACACTAGATAAGGAAATCAAATCAGCTACATATGCATAAAATAAATTATAATGTATAACACATCATATAACACACTTGTCAATTTAAGATACAAAACAAAACAATATAAAATCATATTAAATACTATATGATTATGATAATGACTCCACCATAAAGGATATGCATATTTTATTAGTGGATAAAAATACATGAAATGAAAATGAATATGAAATTTTTATTATTTATAGATTTTAAAAAACATAACATATATATATAGGGACAAGAATTTTAATGTTGTATATCATTTATGAATAATGTCAAGGGTTTTTAAAAAGTGTACACTATGAAATAATTTTGGAAAACAAATATTCTAAAAAAAATTAATGGAAAAGGTATCCCTATGTGGAAAAATTGGATGAGATAAGAAATATAATTTAAAATATGTGCACCAAAATGAAGACGATGAATGTTATAGTCTTCTTGAGATAGTTTTAAAACATACAAACTATTTAATAAATATAAATTTATGGTTTTTATGTAAATGTTAGTTGAGTATTAAATAAAATTCTCATAATATATTTTAATGATATTTTTTATTAATGTAATTAGTTGTTAAAATAATCCTTTTATTTAATTTAAAGATTTCATATAGCTACCAATGCACTATACAACTTACTAGAAGAGATATTTTCACCCCTAGGACTAGAACATACCTGAGTTGGACCCTACAATGAATGGTCATGCTACCTCACTGAGTCGCCCAACATCCAATAAAGGATTTCCCAATTGACATTCCCTTCCTTCATCACCTCCTACAACATCTGGGATATCACTTGAATATTACTCTCAATAGCAGTGTTTCAAATTTGTGAATCATTATTGGGAGCTCAGGGAGTTTGAAAAACATTTGAATCAATGGGGGTTTTTATTGAACATGATGCTTCTACATATGCTTAAATTCTAGCTGTCAATCTCAAGATAGCCTCACCAACATTTCAAATCCAAAACATAGAATTATTAAAGGGATTTAAAAAGTTTCTAATAACCTTAGGACCGAAATCCAAATTATCCTCAATCGACACCACCTTCTTTTCTTTGCCTTGTGATGTCCACATCAATAACGTGATGAGATTTAGTCTCACCAAAACCCAAATTTCACTTCATGAAGACTCTAAAACTCCTCTATGAATTCTCAATAATAAAAAATTCAACTATGTGCATAGCACATTTCCTACTTTTCAAACACAATAATCATCCTAAAAATTTCCTAACTTTTTATGAATAATAAGGTTTTCAATGGGGAAAGTGTAATTCTGGAAAGCATACCCAGAGAACCAGGGAATGTATATCCTATATAAGATGATTATTCGTATGAATGAAAATTTTCTGAAAAAAAATTATATCACAGTCCACATAAGATATAATCAAGGGAAGGGAAAAGTCATGTGAAAGTAAAATTGTTGGTTGGACAACAAACCTTTGATATCAATAATCAACCCCTATTAACAATGCTCGTATAAACTCTCCACCCATTTAACAATGATTAAAACCACTACCCTTTAATATTTCTAGGAAGCCCCCACCCCCACAACCACCAATAGCATTAGGCACCTACATCAGGAGCCTGTGCACACTTTCCATTGCTGGGTTTCAAACCTAAGACCTCCCCCTCATATTCTCGCGTTTTCCCACTCCCGAATAAAATATCTCTATATTTTATGATATATATATATATATATGTTTATATATATATATATATCATTACAATTATTAACCATATATATATATATATTTAAATACATATATAAAATATTTTTTTGTGTTTATGTGTGTCTTCATAAATATTTACATACATATATATATATATATTCGTATCTATAAATATAAATATATATTGTTATTTATTTATATATTTACATATATTATATATTAATATTTACATACTTATCATATAATATAATGATAAATATATATCATTGTTTCAATACACACAAAAAGATATTAATATATATAATAACATTATATATACATTAATTGTGTATAAATATAAATATTAACAAAAATTAAATAAAATAAATATTATTTTTCATTAATATAATTATTATATATTTATAATGATATATTATATGTAAATATAAATATATATTTATTTATGAAATTAAATTTTAATAAATGAATATATACATAATATATATATATTAATATATTTATTTATAAATAACAGTAAAATAAGAAAAATGATAAAAAAAAGAAAACCATAATATCAATATAAATATACATCATGGGTATCTATTCAATATTCATGGTAATTTTAAATTATTACCCCCCTTAAATGAGCATGTAATTCCATCGAATGGTAAAAAAATTGGGATACCCCAACTGAAAACATTGTTTCGGAGGCCTTTTCAGACATTTTGGCCCCCAAAAACACTAAAGGGGTTTCTCAAAGTCATTGATGAGTAGATAAAATCATGATATTCGATTTGATATGTGGAAGAACTCAAACAGACTCCCTAATATAAATTTTTAGCCGTTTTGATTTTCGAGTCACAATTTCAACTATTTTAGATCATTTTTTTTATTTTTTTTCGATTTTCAAATTGTTATTAATTGAAAATTACTCGATAATAATTATAAAATTATTCATTAATATATAATTTTTAATTACATTATAATCCATTTTTCATTATATATTTTACATATTTTGTGTAAATTCTTTTTTAGCCTTATTTAAATCATATTTTATAAAATATATTATTTTCATATCAATATATATATATATTTATATATTAGTATATGATTTTAAATTATAAATTACTCTTTTATTAAGAAATATACATTTTATTGGTGATAAAAGAAAATGTTTTAGTACTGATAAATGACATTCTTATATCATCTTTAATAAATGAGATGATAAAGATATACTTTTATCAGCGCTTTTTTAGCACTCAAAATGCACCTTTTACCCATGCTTTTTTAACATTGATAATGATTAACTCTAGATAAATCCATTTCTATGGTAGTTCCCATTGAACCTCCCAATAATACATCACCATGAAATGGTGTTTAAAAATTCAAAAATGATAAAAATAATTTTTTAAATTAGACTGAGATAACGATTGAAAAAAATAGTTACATCGTATTAATATTTAACAATGGAAAATAATTTATAATATTTTATAAATGTGTCACTGATGTATGAAATATTAGACTTTCACACTATGAAAATGTGGTGAACACTTAGATATTGTAGAATTTAAAACATTTCTGATATGTTATATTATTATCTATTATATTACTACCCAACATTATTTAATGAAATATAATATTATGATTCTCAATAAAAATTAATCATGAAATTAAATCGATTATTAACATGGATTTTTTATTGAATAGTTTAATTTCTATGTTGTATATTTTCAAATGATTTACATTAAATAAAAAATGAATGTTTTGATATTCAGTCTATGTATATTTTAATATAATGTACAGAAGTTTTTAATCTATCTTTTTCATATACATTTAACTTATGGTATAATGTGTTTTACAATAAAATCATCCATATAAAAAAATTGTAAAAAAATATTTTCTATCCTCCAATGATTACTCACTAGAATCATTAATGTATGAAAAAGTGATGGAAGTATTTTCAAACACTATAATAATACCTAAAAGGAATCAAGGCATAATAAAATAAATAGTCTCCATTCTAGAAATTCATAATTTTTCAAGGTTCCCTATTTTTTGATCTTTTATCTTATATTGGCACATTATTTGAATAAAATAAAATAATTATTTGGTCAGTCATAATTTAAAATATTCATAGTCATATCTATAATGAAATAAAATTTGATAAAAATTATAATTTTTATCATCAGAATTATATATTTTACTTGATAAAGAATACTAATGATCTGGTACAGGTTAAAAATTGTATCTATGTGAAAAAAATTGAATAATATTTGACAATAAATATATGTCTATTTATTTAATCAATGAAATATTTGACTTATTTTTCATGGAATAATAAATATTTTTATCAACACCCTAAAATAGCGTAAAAATAATTCTCTCAATATATTCATAGTTAATGAATAAATGTAATATATTTCATGATTTTTTCTACTAAATACATCGATGATTCAATATAAAAATGAAATAAATTATATAATTAAAGGAAATAATGTAAGTCATTTTAAATAAATATGGTTTACATGTTTTTTTAATAATAAATAATCATTTTATTTCATGGCACACTATATATGCACACAAGATATGTAACGCCCCGACCCTAGTTACCCAGAGTCGGTGCATTATTCATAACATTGGCATGATCAAAAGAAAGATCAAATCTCGAAAGACCGATTGGTTTAGTAGCCTTGGAAACACTAGATATATTCATAAGTCTTACATTACATCATAAAATGAAAAACTACTACAACAACATATTGTCTCCATAATCCACACTCATATCCCCACATAATATCCCTGCAGGTCATTCATAATATACTTCTTCACTTCCTGGGAAAAATAAAACATTGAAAAGGGGTGAGCTGAAATGCCCAGTAAGGATAACAATATAGCAAAAACTTTCATAAATAAGAATAAACATTTAAGGCAATGTTTAACTATAACAAACTCCTTTCAAACTTTAACTTTCATCATTTTATGGCATAAATAAAATGAAATAATTCCATTTACTTATTCACAAGGATATTCTACTAATCTAATAATCACATGCAAAATCAATAACCACTTTCATAATGATGGAATTCATAATTCCATACTATCATAACCACATAGCCAAGGCCTCGTGCCAAGACTACAAATAAGATTTTGCCAAGGCCTTGTGCCAAGACACTAGTTTGTCTCATGAGACCTACTGATGCATCGAGGAGCTATAGCGGGCTCCACCCGTCACTTATTAAGTCCAATGCATTCCTCATATGAACAGGTTTAAACATAACATAAACATTCGTATTAAAACTAGCATACGAAATGTCAATAATTTTACCACAAACCATGAATGGTATAAAAATAGCACATCCACAGTCAAAAATAAATCATTCGATACAATATGGGAGATTGTATTGTATCACATTGACCTCAATCGAGAATAATGAAGGATGTTGACATAGATGAAAATAATCATCAAAACTATTTGAGAGAAATAACCCCCTTTTCTTGAAAACATTTAAAAGTCACACTATTTGTCAAGAAGCCATTTAAAAATAGATTTTTGAATCAAAGTTCCCCATACCACTTTGAAACTTTTTAAAAGGAGTTTTATTTTCTAAACATTAATGTCCATATAAATAAATCCTTAAAACCATTTTTAAAACATGGACATTAATGAGAAAGATTTAGATGAATAAGTCTTTAAAACATTTAAAAATGGTATATTAGTTAGAGATTCTAACCAAAAGAGAGACACTTGAATACAAATAATTAAGGTAATCAAAACTTTGTAATATCATGAGAATAAAGGGGATTCATGATATACTATGTCAAAGTACATTATATACACCACATAAAAGTGATTTGGTGTATATCAACAAAGAAGTCTCAATGGAATGTAAGTTGAGATGAAATCTCTCATAAAGTACATATCCTTAGGTTAAGGATAAATCAACAACATAATTATGTGTGAAAAATATAAATGCACTAAATATGATTGGATATTCAGTGTAAAAAAATCAAAGTATATTCACACATATTCTTGTAAAAACAACACCAACGAATTGGATGTTTAACTCAACAAATGGTGAATGAGTTAAAATTACTCTTATCAAATTCATATCAATGAATTGAGAATTTTAAATGGAGTGATTATGTGTATCAAAAGAATATCCACAGGAAGGGGAGTGGAAATTATGACATAATCAAATAAATATTGATTCCACACATAATCTTGGAGTAGTATAATAAATGAAATATGCGTAAAGCCAAATGAGTGGAAATTGAAATCTCAAATTCCCTTATCGATTAGGTAAGTTACGAAACAAACACCCATGAAAGAAATATCATACCATGATGATGTAAATACCCATAAAATAAAGTATATTACACAATGAATACAATCATGGGCAGTACACATACACCACATGCAATAATTAAGTGGTGAACAATGGAATTCTCACGAAATTAAGAGTGAGTTAAGAAACCCCTTACCACGTTAATCAACTGAGTCGTATGGACAAAAGTTAATAACCACCAAATGATTTACAGAATAACATGAATATAAAGAGAATCATGATAATATATATCAAATGGCAGTACACAATACACCACTTTCAATAATTTAGTGGCGAATAATGGAAATCTCACGGAATTGAAAGTGAGATAAGAAAATCCCTTACTTTGTACTTTTTCCTTGGTCGACGGTAGGTTTACCTCCTGTATAATGGTGAAATAATTTTTTTTGAATTATAAAAAAATCATTTACTTTAATATGATATCATATATGATCTTTTAACATTGATTTGTTAATAATATCTTAGACTTATCGTCATTTCGGGTTTTAACGGGTTCATATTACATTATATTCTTCGTTATGTGAGACATATTCTTTATTAATGGGATGTATATTATTCATATCCAGAATGATATCAAGTCCTTAGATACTATTTTTAAATCATAAAATTATAATTATACTTGAATGGATATGATGGAGAATGAATCTCATCGCGTTTGTGGAGACGGTAGTCCGTACATACGCACGAGCGACAATATCATTCTTTTGATATTAAAATAATATATAATTGGATGTTATATCATATATAAAGAATCATTATAATGTTATATTTATTATTTAAATGAGTTACACATCATTATTATACCCATCCAAATAATAATATATTGAATAAAAATTACACCACGACGTGGAGACGGTAAGCCGTACGTACGCACGTATGGTGACATGTTATTCAAAGGATGGATAGAATACTGAATATGGTTGTGTAACATATTTATAATAACATCACAGTATATATATGATACTGGAGTTATTATTTTATAATGGTAATAACAAAGAAAGAGGAAGTGGAAGAAGAAATGAACTTGAAAAGGGGTGGTGAAAACATTACCTCTTCTTCGGGTTCTTCCTTTTGATTTGAACAAAAGGGCTCCTTAGGTTGGCTTTATGACCAAAATAAGGACACTAGGTTGTAGTGAGGGAAGTTGAGAGAGTATTTGGTCAGGTTTTGGCCGAACCAAATGGCTTTGAAGGTGTGAATAAATGAGAAGGAGGAGTGCCCTTTTATAAGAGGGGTGAGGGGCACCTTTGGAAAAGCTAGAAATATTAATTTATAATAAATTCATATTCGGTTTATAATGGCTCCAAAGTTTATTATTTAAATTTTAAGGTGGGGATGGGTCGAAAACAACTCAACCAATAGAATTTAGACAGGTTTGGGTCATTATATTAACCTTATCTTTAAGTATTAACTCTTAGTTAATTAGTTTCACTTTTACAATGTCTCTTTGTATTTTTATATTATATGATTAATAAACTTACTATATACATACAAACGACACCCAAGTGGTCAATTAATGATGAACCTATCATGATATAAGTCTCTTGGCCGATCCTTAGATTTTAAAGAATTTAATATCAATTAATAATATAATATTTGTTTTAAGAACACTTTTATGTCAATTTTGAAACTATTCAATAGTTGATTTTTTTGAAACTCATAAAAGATTGATTACTTCTAAAAACGTCAATTAAATAAATTATAATATATCATATTATCCTATAAAATTATTTTAATTCATTAAAAGTTTCATATTATATTTATTTGGGTATTTATAATATCAGTTATTTTAATTTTTCACTATTAAATTAATTAATTCATCATTATTGTGTCATAAATAAATTAAATTATTTAATGCCTAAAAATTATAAATAAAATACAATTATGTAGTAAATCTTTTTATATTTCTAATGAATATTTATAATCTAAAATCCAACATATATAACCCTATGTAAGAATTTTTTTTCTAAAAGATATATGTTTGTGTCATTTTTGTATTTATTTTAACTTAATTAAAATTAAGTGTCCCTATCACCTACAAGTGGCACCATGGGGTCCCAAAATCGACCCAAAGATGCCTAAGGTCGAACATGTATCAACCAATAAGGCTAGGACACGTTTTAGGGTAATTTAGTATTATTATAATATTATTTTTAACCCTTATTTACCAGATTTACCCTTAACCATGGTAAATAAAATATTTACCGCAGTAATTATTCAAAATGTCTAAAAATAAAAGTTAACTATTTACACAATTTAAACATCCTGATTATAAATATGGAATACATTTTTCTAAATTCAAAACACAGAAGTGGCAGAAATTAATTTAAAATTAATTCCCGCTGTCAAAACAAAAAGCGTGTTTTTAAGAGATAATAACTATCAAAAGATTGACACTTGTTTATGTTCGGTTTAATTGTAAATTTATGTCCAATGACCAAAATTATATTAAATGGTAAAAATATATTATGAATATACTTTAAAACCATTCAAAATCATAATTTATCACTATTAATTATTTTGATTTAAAAAGTTGTTTTTAATTAAAATTTAGTAATTTTCACTATTCATCAAAATATGAAAGTTATCCGAAAAGTACCAAAATTTCACCTTAGGCTAAATTTGATATTCCGAATCCAAAAATGAAGTCCATTTTAAAATATATATATATAATTTCAAAAAGTAGGTATTACTATTCATAACAGCTAGTTTGATTGGTTATGGTGTGTTAGAACTCGGTGTTGCATACAACACACGCTATCACATTATTCAAAGAGAAGTGTACCGTAGAAGCTTGGGGTGTTACATTCTCCCCTCCTTCAATAAATTGCATCCTCGCAATTTTTTAAAATTCTGCTTAGGAATATAATGGAATGTCTCACATCAGAAAAAGAGTCAATAAAACTATGACATTAAAAGAAAGAAAGAGAGGTATAATGGTCAACCAAGATAACCCATACTCGGATTCCATGTAAGAAAACATGGATATGGACGATAAACCAAGTGTCATGTTCTGATGGAGAGGGATAGAAATAATGATCAGGTGAATGTTAACAATAAGAAAACCACAAACTTCTGTTGGGACAAACGGTCATTAGTCTTCTAGTAGGAAAGTAAACGGACAACATTTTTTTGTTTTAAGTTACATTACATAAGTATGAGGAATTCATTTATGATATTGACTAAGAATATAAAGATATATACTTAATTTTTAAGTGGAGTTTCATTCTTTAATAAATTATCACCACTAACTCATTTTTTTTAAACGATGAATATTCAAGAAGACTTGGTCACACTGGAAGAGCTAGAATAAACTTCTATAGAATAACATGATCCATGCAGGATAAACTATATATTCACATTGTCTTTGAAGATTAATCAAAACCAAAATGGTTAGGGAAAGTTCTAATGATCCCCCAAAAGGATATTCCTTGAGATAAATATGCACTAATCTTAATTTCTAAAATTAAACCTATAATACTCCAAAGTTAAATAAATAACATTCAATAATCAATTATCCTTATAATCCTTCCATATAATCCAAAGTAATATTTAAACCCAAAACATTGAAGAATTTGATTATGTAGTCTCCCATGTTAAATTATATATCCAAATGACATCAGATACTCTTAAAGTCACATACTCAAAAATAATTAACCTAATCACATATTCTCTATTATAGGTTAATCATTTCCATAAATAACCCAAATCACTATAAATCCACAATAAAAACGTAGATAAAAATCTTCCATTACTCTATAAATGAAACCCCATAGTATTCTATTTTCCTTGGGCATATAGTGTTCCCAACAAAGTGAACATCTTCCAAAATAACATTTATAACTTAATCACCAAATCATTTTCCTATACCAAGGGTATTCTTTTGATAAGAAATAAGAACCCAAATCAACTTATTATTGATCAATAAAATCATTTAACTAAAAAAAGTCACACTAACCAGGGACTTCACGTAGTCCAGTGGTAGGCGATAAATCCCAATCGCACTTTGGTTGTGGGTTCGATTCCCACAACTTTGTCCGACGCGACAGGTTGTCACACGGTCTACGTGTTGTCCTTTTTCAAAAACTATATTTTATAATATTCCCAAAATTAGATAAATTCCTCAAAATACTATAACATAAATTTAACCACAAATGTTATATCATACCTTGCATTTTCATCCCAAATTATAATAACTTATAATTCTCTCAAACCCCAATGATCATATAAAACCAAATGGTTATTTATACCTATATCCACAAGAGTAGAGACAATTCTTCCTCAAATATAATTCTCACATGGAAAACTGCGGGGTTACAAATACAAGAGAAAATTATTCCAAAGTAAACCCATCAACAAGGAGCGCTAATACTTTTTAAACATTTCTCCAACCATTTATTCCCACATAGCTTCTTCTTTGACCAAGAAAATATCTTATAGAATAGGACATTCACTCGGGTAATGGCCCGGTCCCCTACATTTACGGCAAATGACTGTAAATGGACTCTTGGGACCATTTTTATCTTCTTCCACAGTACTCTTCATTTTTATCCGGAAATTCTTCACTTTATGTCCTTCCTTCTCGCACGTAAAGCATTTCGTTGTCCCATTGAGACACTTTCCTGGGTGTCTCCTTCCACATTTCCTGCATGATGAAAATTGAGGGTTCTTTTCTCCATGGTATCCATTGATGGAGCTCTTATCATTCATCACCTTTCTCTTCCTTGTTGAGTCTGGGATTTGGTTAATATATATGTTGTTGATCATATTTTTGGAAAACTGATTTGGCATAAAGATGATATCTTTTACGCCTATCAACATTCCATTTTGTTTCTCATTTCCACCACCATTCCCACCTTGTACATCAATCCCAAAGTCACTATGACTTCCTTGGATTCAAGCCATTGACTAAAACCAGAAAGAATTGTGTGAGTAACAATAGTCGTAAGATCATTTAGAGATTAACATGTCACCATATTCTCAATTTGAAAAAATATTAGGATTAACCAAGGTAATTAACTCTCATCTTATATATATATTTCTTAAATCGGTTTGTAAGGGAAATGTAAATTATCCTAAGCATATCCCCCAGGAGTGTCGTAACCAAGAGTGCAGCAAGGCCCGTTGTCGTGCACCAGTTCCCGTTCGAGTCTAGCTCAAAGCGGTGTTTTTGGGTTTTACCCCTAGGTACATCTGTGCCAGAGACGCCTCTACCTGCTCGTATCCAGACAGGGATGTATTGCTCAGAAAACGCACAAATCTCTACAATACCGAAATTCTAGGATGTTCTTCTATACTAATCCTCAAAGTTCATCTTAGGTCTACATTCTATAATAAGAGTTTATCTAAATCTAGCTTCCAAGGTTTGTACTAAACTTCCTCTGATACCAATTGTAATGCCCCGACCCTAGTTACCCAGAGTCGGTGCATTATTACATAACATTGGCATGATCACAAGACAAATCAAATCTTGAAAGACCGATTGGTTTAGTAGCCTTGGAAACACTAGATATATTCATAAGTCTTACATTACATCATAAAATGAAAAACTACTACAACAACATATTGTCTCCATAATCCACACTCATATCCCCACATAATATCCTTACAGGTCATTCATAATTTACTTCTTCACATCCTGGAAAAAATAAAACATTGAAAAGGGGTGAGCTGAAATGCCCATTAAGGATAACAATATAGCAAAAACTTTCATAAATAAGAATAAACATTTAAGGCAATGTATAACTATAACAAACTCCTTTAAAACTTTAACTTTCATCATTGTATGGCATAAATAAAATGAAATAATTCCATTTACTTATTCACAAGGATATTCTACTAATCTAATAATCACATGCAAAATCAATAACCACTTTCATAATGATGGAATTCATAATTCCAGACTATCATAACCACATAGCCAAGGCCTCGTGCCAAGACTACAAATAAGATTTTGCCAAGGCCTTGTGCCAAGACACTAGTTTGTCTCATGAGACCTACTAATGCATCGAGGAGCTATAGCGGGCTCCACCCGTCACTTATTAAGTCTAATGCATTCCTCATATGAACAGGTTTAAACATAACATAAACATTCATATTAAAACTAGCATACGAAATGTCAATACTTTTACCACAAACCATGAATGGTATAAAAATAGAACATCCACAGTCAAAAATAAATCATTCGATACAATATGGGAGATTGTATTGTATCACATTGACCTCAATCGAGAATAATGAAGGATGTTGACATAGATGAAAATAATCATCAAAACTATTTGAGAGAAATAACCCCCTTTTCTTGAAAACATTTAAAAGTCACACTATTTGTCAAGAAGCCATTTAAAAATAGATTTTTGAATCAAAGTTCCCCATACCACTTTGAAACTTTTTAAAAGGAGTTTTATTTTCTAAACATTAATGTCCATATAAATAAATCCTTAAAACCATTTTTAAAACATGGACATTAATGAGAAATATTTAGATGAATAAGTCTTTAAAACATTTAAAAATGGTATATTAGTTAGAGATTCTAACCAAAAGAGAGACACTTGAATACAAATAATTAAGGTAATCAAAACTTTGTAATATCATGAGAATAAAGGGGATTCATGATATACTATGTCAAAGTACATTATATACACCACATAAAAGTGATTTGGTGTATATCAACAAAGAAGTCTCAATGGAATGTAAGTTGAGATGAAATCTCTCATAAAGTACATATCCTTAGGTTAAGGATAAATCAACAACATAATTATGTGTGAAAAATATAAATGCACTAAATATGATTGGATATTCAGTGTAAAAAAATCAAAGTATATTCACACATATTCTTGTAAAAACAACACCAACGAATTGGATGTTTAACTCAACAAATGGTGAATGAGTTAAAATTACTCTTATCAAATTCATATCAATGAATTGAGAATTTTAAATGGAGTGATTATGTGTATCAAAAGAATATCCACAGGAAGGGGAGTGGAAATTATGACATAATCAAATAAATAGTGATTCCACACATAATCTTGGAGTAGTATAATAAATGAAATATGCATAAAGCCAAATGAGTGGAAATTGAAATCTCAAATTCCCTTATCGATTAGGTAAGTTACGAAACAAACACCCATGAAAGAAAGATCATACCATGATGATGTAAATACCCATAAAATAAAGTATATTACACAATGAATACAATCATGGGCAGTACACATACACCACATGCAATAATTAAGTGGTGAACAATGGAATTCTCACGAAATTAAGAGTGAGTTAAGAAACCCCTTACCACGTTAATCAACTGAGTCGTATGGCCAAAAGTTAATAACCACCAAATGATTTACAGAATAACATGAATATAAAGAGAATCATGATAATATATATCAAATGGCAGTACAAAATACACCACTTTCAATAATTTAGTGGCGAATAATGGAAATCTCACGGAATTGAAAGTGAGATAAGAAAATCCCTTACTTTGTACTTTTTCCTTGGTCGACGGTAGGTTTACCTCCTGTATAATGGTGAAATAATTTTTTTTGAATTATAAAATAATCATTTACTTTAATATGATATCATATATGATCTTTTAACATTGATTTGTTAATAATATCTTAGACTTATCGTCATTTCGGGTTTTAACGGGTTCATATTACTTTATATTCTTTGTTATGTGAGACATATTCCTTATTAATGGGATGTATATTATTCATATCCAGAATGATATCAAGTCCTTAGATACTATTTTTAAATCATAAAATTATAATTATACTTGAATGGATATGATGGAGAATGAATCTCATCGCGTTTGTGGAGACGGTAGTCCGTACATACGCACGAGCGACAATATCATTCTTTTGATATTAAAATAATATATAATTGGATGTTATATCATATATACAGAATCATTATAATGTTATATTTATTATTTAAATGAGTTACACATCATTATTATACCCATCCAAATAATAATATATTGAATAACAATTACACCACGACGTGGAGACGGTAAGCCGTACGTACGCACGTATGGTGACATGTTATTCAAAGGATGGATAGAATACTGAATATGGTTGTGTAACATATTTATAATAACATCACAGTATATTTATGATACTGGAGTTATTATTTTATAATGGTAATAACAAAGAAAGAGGAAGTGGAAGAAGAAATGAACTTGAAAAGGGGTGGTGAAAACATTACCTCTTCTTCGGGTTCTTCCTTTTGATTTGATCAAAAGGGCTCCTTAGGTTGGCTTTATGACCAAAATAAGGACTCTAGGTTGTAGTGAGGGAAGTTGAGAGAGTAGTTGGTCAGGTTTTGGCCGAACCAAATGGCTTTGAAGGTGTGAATAAATGAGAAGGAGGAGTGCCCTTTTATAAGAGGGGTGAGGGGCACCTTTGGAAAAGCTAGAAATATTAATTTATAATAAATTCATATTCGGTTTATAATGGCTCAAAAGTTTATTATTTAAATTTTAAGGTGGGGATGGTTCGAAAACAACTCAACCAATAGAATTTAGACAGGTTTGGGTCATTATATTAACCTTATCTTTAAGTATTAACTCTTAGTTAATTAGTTTCACTTTTACAATGTCTCTTTGTATTTTTATATTATATGATTAATAAACTTACTATATACATACAAACGACACCCAAGTGGTCAATTAATGATGAACCTATCATGATATAAGTCTCTTGGCCGATCCTTAGATTTTTAAGAATTTAATATCAATTAATAATATAATATTTGTTTTAAGAACACTTTTATGTCAATTTTGAAACAATTCAATAGTTGATTTTTTTGAAACTTATAAAAGATTGATTACTTCTAAAAAAGTCAATTAAATAAATTCTAATATATCATATTATACTATAAAATTATTTTAATTCATTAAAAGTTTCATATTATATTTATTTGGGTATTTATAATATCAATTATTTTAATTTTTCACTATTAAATTAATTAATTCATCATTATTGTGTCATAAATAAATTAAATTATTTAATGCCTAAAAATTATAAATAAAATACAATTATGTAGTAAATCTTTTTATCTTTCTAATGAACATTTATAATCTAAAATCCAACATATATAACCCTATGTAAGAATTTTTTTTCTAAAAGATATATGTTTGTGTTATTTTTGTATTTATTTTAACTTAATTAAAATTAAGTGTCCCTATCACCTACAAGTGGCACCATGGGGTCCCAAAATCGACCCAAAGATGCCTAAGGTAGAACATGTATCAACCAATAAGGCTAGGACACGTTTTAGGGTAATTTAGTATTATTATAATATTATTTTTAACCCTTATTTACCAGATTTACCCTTAACCATGGTAAATAAAATATTTACCGCAGTAATTATTCAAAATGTCTAAAAATAAAAGTTACCTATTTACACAATTTTAACATCCTGATTCTAAATATGGAATACATTTTTCTAAATTCAAAACACAGAAGTGGCAGAAATTAATTTAAAATTAATTCCCGCTGTCAAAACAAAAAGCGTGTTTTTAAGAGATAATAACTATCAAAAGATTGACACTTGTTTATGTTCGGTTTAATTGTAAATTTATGTCCAATGACCAAAATTATATTAAATGGTAAAAATATATTATGAATATACTTTAAAACCATTCAAAATAATAATTTATCACTATTAATTATTTTGATTAAAAAAGTTGTTTTTAATTAAAATTTAGTAATTTTCACTATTCATCAAAATATGAAAGTTATCTGAAAAGTACCAAAATTTCACCTTAGGCTAAATTCGATATTCCGAATCCAAAAATGAAGTCCATTTTAAAAAATATATATATAATTTCAAAAAGTAGGTATTACTATTCATAACAGCTAGTTTGATTGGTTATGGTGTGTTAGAACTCGGTGTTGCATACAACACACGCTATCACATTATTCAAAGAGAAGTGTACCGTAGAAGCTTGGGGTGTTACATTCTCCCCTCCTTCAATAAATTGCGTCCTCGAAATTTTTTAAAATTGTGCTTAGGAATATAATGGAATGTCTCACATCAGAAAAAGAGTCAATAAAACTATGACATTAAAAGAAAGAAAGAGAGGTATAATGGTCAACCAAGATAACCCATACTCGGATTCCATGTAAGAAAACATGGATATGGACGATAAACCTAGTGTCATGTTCTGATGGAGAGGGATAGAAATAATGATCAGGTGAATGTTAACAATAAGAAAACCACAAACTTCTGTTGGGAAAAACGGTCATTAGTCTTCTAGTAGGAAAGTAAACGGACAACATTTTTTTGTTTTAAGTTACATTACATAAGTATGAGGAATTCATTTATGATATTGACTAAGAATATAAAGATATATACTTAATTTTTAAGTGGAGTTTCATTCTTTAATAAATTTTCACCACTAAATCATTTTTTTAAACGATGAATATTCAAGAAGACTTGGTCACACTGGAAGAGCTAGAATAAACTTCTATAGAATCACATGATCCATGCAGGATAAACTATATATTCACATTGTCTTTAAAGATTAATCAAAACCAAAATGGTTAGGGAAAGTTCTAATGATCCCCCAAAAGGATATTCCTTGAGATAAATATGCACTAATCTTAATTTCTAAAATTAAACCTATAATACTCCAAAGTTAAATAAATAAAATTCAATAATCAATTGTCCTTATAATCCTTCCATATAATCCAAAGTAATATTTAAACCCAAAACATTGAAAAATTTGATTATGTAGTCTCCCATGTTAAATTATATATCCAAATGACATCAGATAGTCTTAAAGTCACATACTCAAAAATAATTAACCTAATCACATATTCTCTATTATAGGTTAATCATTTCCATAAATAACCCAAATCACTATAAATCCACAATAAAAACGTAGATAAAAATCTACCATTACTCTATAAATGAAACCCCATAGTATTCTATTTTCCTTGGGCATATAGTGTTCCCAACAAAGTGAACATCTTCCAAAATAACATTTATAACTTAATCACCAAATCATTTTCCTATACCAAGGGTATTCTTTTGATAAGAAATAAGAACCCAAATCAACTTATTATTGATCAATAAAATCATTTAACTAAAAAAAAGTCACACTAACCAGGGACTTCACGTAGTCCAGTGGTAGGCGATAAATCCCAATCGCACTTTGGTTGTGGGTTCGATTCCCACAGCTTTGTCCGACGCGACAGGTTGTCACACGGTCTACGTGTTGTCCTTTTTCAAAAACTATATTTTATAATATTGCCAAAATTAGATAAATTCCTCAAAATACTATAACATAAATTTAACCACAAATGTTATATCATACCTTGCATTTTCATCCCAAATTATAATAACTTATAATTCTCTCAAACCCCAATGATCATATAAAACCAAATGGTTATTTATATCTATATCCACAAGAGTAGAGACAATTCTTCCTCAAATATAATTCTCACATGGAAAACTGCGGGGTTACAAATACAAGAGAAAATTATTCCAAAGTAAACCCATCAACAAGGAGCGCTAATACTTTTTAAACATTTCTCCAACCATTTATTCCCACATAGCTTCTTCTTTGACCAAGAAAATATCTTATAGAATAGGACATTCACTCGGGTAATGGCCAGGTCCACTACATTTACGGCAAATGACTGTAAATGGACTCTTGGGACCATTTTTATCTTCTTCCACAGTACTCTTCATTTTTCTCCGGAAATTATTCACTTTATGTCCTTCCTTCTCGCACGTAAAGCATTTCGTTGTCCCATTGAGACACTTTCCTGGGTGTCTCCTTCCACATTTCCTGCATGATGAAAATTGAGGGTTCTTTTCTCCATGGTATCCATTGATGGAGCTCTTATCATTCATCACCTTTCTCTTCCTTGTTGAGTCTGGGATTTGGTTAATATATATGTTTTTGATCATATTTTTGGAAAACTGATTTGGCATAAAGATGATATCTTTTACGCCTATCAACATTCCATTTTGTTGCTCATTTCCACCACCATTCCCACCTTGTACATCAATCCCAAAGTCACTATGACTTCCTTGGATTCAAGCCATTGACTAAAACCAGAAAGAATTGTGTGAGTAACAATAGTCGTAAAATCATTTAGAGATTAACATGTCACCATATTCTCAATTTGAAAAAATATTAGGATTAACCAAGGTAATTTACTCTCATCTTATATATATATTTCTTAAATCGGTTTGTAAGGAAAATGTAAATTATCCTAAGCATATCCCCCAGGAGTGTCGTAACCAAGAGTGCAGCAAGGCCCGTTGTCGTGCACCAGTTCCCGTTCGAGTCTAGCTCAAAGCGGTGTTTTTGGGTTTTACCCCTAGGTACATCTGTGCCAGAGCCGCCTCTACCTGCTCGTATCCAGACAGGGATGTATTGCTCAGAAAACTCACAAATCTCTACAATACCGAAATTCTAGGATGTTCTTCTATACTAATCCTCAAAGTTCATCTTAGGTCTACATGCTATAATCAGAGTTTATCTAAATCTAGCTTCCATGGTTTGTACTAAACTTCCTCTGATACCAATTGTAACGCCCCGACCCTAGTTACCCAGAGTCGGTGCATTATTAGATAACATTGGCATGATCACAAGACAGATCAAATCTTGAAAGACCGATTGGTTTAGTAGCCTTGGAAACACTAGATATATTCACAAGTCTTACATTACATCATAAAATGAAAAACTACTACAACAACATATTGTCTCCATAATCCACACTCATATCCCCACATAATATCCTTGCAGGTCATTCATAATTTACTTCTTCACATCCTGGAAAAAATAAAACATTGAAAAGGGGTGAGCTCAAATGCCCAGTAAGGATAACAATATAGTAGAAACTTTCATAAATAAGAATAAACATTTAAGGCAATGTATAACTAAAACAAAATCCTTTCAAACTTGAAATTTCAACATGGTACGGCATAAATAAAATGAAATAATTCCATTTACTTATTCACATGGATATTCTACTAATCGAATAATCACATGCAAAATCAATAACCACTTTCATAATGATGGAATGCATAATGCCAGACTATCATAACCACATAGCCAAGGCCCCGTGCCAGGACTATAAATAAGATTTTACCAAGGCCTTGTGCCAAGACACTAGTTTGTCTCATGAGACCTACCGATGCATCGAGGAGCTATAGCGGGATCCACCCGTCACTTATTAAGTCCAATGCATTCCTCATATGAACAGGTCTAAACATAACATAAACATTCGTATTAAAACTAGCATACAAAATGTCAATACTTTTACCAGAAACCATGAATGGTATAAAAATAGCACATCCACAGTCAAAAATAAATCATTCGATACAATATGGAAGATTGTATTGTATCACATTGACCTCAATCAAGAATAATGAAGGATGTTGACATAGATGAAAATAATCATCAAAACTATTTGAGAGAAATATCCCACTTTTCTTGAAAACATTTAAAAGTCACACTATTTGTCAAGAAGCCATTTAAAAATAGATTTTTGAATCAAAGTTCCCCATACCACATTGAAACTTTTTAAAAGGAGTTTTAATTTATAAACTTTAATGTCCATATTAATAAATCCTTACAACCATTTTTAAAACATGGACATTAATGAGAAAGATTTAGATGAATAAGTCTTTAAAACATTTAAAAATGGTATATTAGTTAGAGATTCTAACCAAAAGAGAGAAACATGAATACAAATAATTGAGGTAATCAAAACATTGTAATATCATGAGAATAAAGGGTATTCATGATATACTATTTCAAAGTACATTATATACACCACATAAAAGTGATTTGGTGTATATCAACAAAGAAGTCTCAATGGAATGTAAGTTGAGATGAAATTTCTCATAAAGGCCATATACTTAGGTTAAGGATAAATCAACAACATAATTATTTGTGAAAAATATAAATACACTAAATATTATTGGATATTCAGTGTAAAACAATCAAAGTATATTCACACATATTCTTGTAAAAACAACACCAACGAATTGGATGTTTAACTCAAAAAATGGTGAATGAGTTAAAATTACTCTTATCAAATTCATATCAATGACTTGAGAATTTTAAATGGAGTGATTATGTGTATCAAAAGTATATCCACAGGAAGGGGAGTGTAAATTATGACATAATCAAATGAATAGTGATTCCACACATAATCTTGGGGTAGTATAATCAATGAAATATGCGTAAAGCCAAATGAGTGGAAATTTAAATCTCAAATTCCCTTATCGATTAGGTAACTTACGAAACAAACACCCATGAAAGAAAGATCATACCATGATGATGTAAATACATATAAAATAAATTATATTACACAATTAATACAATCATGGGCAGTACACATACACCACATGCAATAATTAAGTGGTGAACAATGGAATTCTCACGAAATTAAGAGTGAGTTAAGAAACCCCTTACCACGTTAATCAACTGAGTCATATGGACAAAAGTTAATAACCACCAAATGATTTACAGAATAACATGAATATAAATAGAATCATGACAATATATATCAAATGGCAGTACACAATACACCACTTTCAGTAATTTAGTGGCGAACAATGGAAATCTCACGGAATTGAATGTGAGATAAGAAAATCCCTTACTTTGTACTTTTTCCTTGGTCGACGGTAGGTTTACCTCCTGTATAATGGTGAAATAATTGTTATTTAATTATACAATAATCATTTACTTTAATATTATATCATATATGATCTTTTAACATTGATTTGTTAATAATATCATAGAATTATCGTCATTTCGGGTGTTAACGGTTTCATTTTACTTTATATTATTTTTTATGTGATCCATATTCGTTATTAATGGGATGTATATTATTCATATCCAGAATGATATCAAGTCCTTAGATACTATTTTTAAATCATCAAATTATAATTATAATTTAATGGATATGATGGAGAATGAATCTCATCGCGTTCGTGGAGACGATAGTCCGTACATACGCACGAGCGAAAATATCATTCTTTTGATATTAAAATAATATATAATTGGATTTATATCATATATACAGAATAATTATCATGTTATATTTATTATTTACATGAGTTACACATCATTATTATACCCATCCAAATAATAATATATTGAATAACAATTTCACCACGACGTGGAGACGGTAAGCCGTACGTACGCACGTATGGTGACATGTTATTCAAAGGATGGATAGAATACTGAATATGGTTATACCATATTTATAATAACATCACAGTATATATATGATACTGGATTTATTATTTTATAATGGTAATAACAAAGAAATAGGATGTGGAAGAAGAAATGAACTTGAAAAGGGGTGGTGAAAACATTACATCTTCTTCGGGTTCTTCCTTTTGATTTGATCAAAAGGGCTCTTTAGGTTGGATTTATGACCAAAATAAGGCCTCTAGGTTGTAGTGAGGGAAGTTTAGAGAGTATTTGTGAAGGTTTTGGCCGAACCAAAGGGCTTTATAGTTGTTAAGATATGAGAAGGAGGAGTGCCCTTTTATAAGAGGGGTGAGGGGCACCTTTGGAAAAGCTTGAAATATTAATTTATAATAAATTCATATTCGGTTTATAATGGCTCCAAAGTTTATTATTTAACTTTTAAGGTGGGTATGGGTCGAAAAAAACTTAACAAACAGAATTTAGACAGGTTTGGGTCATTATATTAACCTTATCTTTAAGTATTAACTCTTATTTAATTAGTTTCACTTTTACAATGTCTCTTTGTATTTTTATATTATATGATTAATAAACTTACTATATACATCCAAACGACCCCCAAGTGGTCCATTAATAATTAAACTATCATGATATAAGTCTCTTGGCCAAACCTTAGATTTTTATTAATTTAATATCAATTAATAATATAATATATTTTTTAAGAACTCTTTTATGTCAATTTTGAAACTATTCAATAGTTGATTTTTTTGAAACTCATAAAAGATTGATTACTTCTAAAAAAGTCAATTAAATAAATTCTAATATATCATATTATCCTATAAAATTATTTTAATTCATTAAAAGTTTCATATTATATTTATTTGGGTATTTATAATATCAATTATTTTAATGTTTCACTATTAAAGTAATTAATTCATAATCATTGTGTCATAAATAAATTAAATTATTTAATGTCTAAAAATTATAAATAAAATACAATTATGTAGGAAATCGGTTTAGATTTCTAATGAATATTTATAATCTAAAATCCAACATATATAACCCTATGTAATAATTGTTTTTCTAAAAGATATATGTTTGTGTCATTTTTGTATTCATTTCATCTTAATTAAAATTAGGTGTCCCTATCACCTACAAGTGGCACCATGGGGTCCCAAAATCGACCCAAAGATTCCTATGGTCGAACATGTATCAACCAATAAGTCTAGGACACGTTTTAGGGTAATTTAGTATTATTATAATATTATTTTTTAACCCTTATTTACCAGATTTACCCTTAACCATGGTAAATAAAATATTTACCGCAGTAATTATTCAAAATGTCTAAAAATAAAAGTTACCTATTTACACAATTTGAACATCCTGATTCCAAATATGGAATCCATTTTTCTTAATTCAAAACACAGAAGTGGCAGAAATTAATTTAAAATTAATTCCCGCTGTCAAAACAAAAAGCGTGTTTTTAAGAGATAATAACTATCAAAAGATTGACACTTGTTTATGTTCGGTTTAATTGTAAATTTATGTCCAATGACCAACATTATATTAAATGGTAAAAATATATTCTGAATATACTTTAAAACCATTCAAATTCATAATTTATCAATATTAATTATTTTGATTAAAAAAGTTGTTTTTAATTAAAATTTAGTAACTTTCACTATTCATCAAAATATGAAAGTTATCCGAAAAGTACCAAAATTTCAATTTAGGCTAAATTCGATATTCCGAATCCAAAAATTAAGTCCATTTTAAAATATATATATATAATTTCAAAAAGTAGGTATTACTATTCATAACAACTTGTTTGATTGGTTATGGTGTGTTAGAACTCGGTGTTGCGTACAACACACGCTATCACATTATTCAAAGAGAAGCGTACCGTAGAAGCTTGGGGTGTTACAAGATATTTTTTGGATCTATATTGGGGCTGCATAACACTACATCACAATATTGTATGCTTTGTTTCACTACCTCATGGGTTTGTTCTTTGGTAGAACTCACTGCCCACTAGGGTGTATCACTACCATCCTCCCTCTAAAAATTCCTTGAGAGGTGAGGGGTTATGTTAGGGGGTTATATAAGATTCCAAATACCTCTACTATGATCCAGGTGGGATAGTGCCCTACACCTAACAACCTTGACCTGTAGGGATGCACTGCATTAATTTGAGATTCCAACATTCTCCCCCCTCCCACCCGCCCAGTGATTTCCCTACAAATTCGATTCTCGCATACCTACTTTCATACTTATTTGAGGATCAAAATTGGGGATTCAAGACTCTACATCACAATATTGTCCTCTTTCATTTACTACATCATGGGTTTCTTCTTCAGCATGGCCCACTACCCACTAGGGAGGCTCACTGTCATCTCCCTTCTATAATGAACTTATAACGGGAGGGGGATATTTGGAGAGATTATATGATTCCCAATGCCCCTCCAGCCACTAATGTGGGATAGGTCCCTGATCCTAGTGAACCTGACACGTAGGGCTGCACTATATTTACTTGCGATTCTAATAGTATAATATTTTTAATTTTATTTTTTCATCATTTTTACATGCTTAAAAATAATTAGACCTCATACATTGAATCACGTTCAAATAAATCTACCCGAATATTTTTTCAAGATAAGTTTTTTTTATATTATAATACTTCCATATAATAGAATAATAAATGATTTTTTGTTGAAAAAATAATAATTTGTAAAAAAATATATTTATAATAAATGTAATCATTGGAATGATAGATGAAAATTTTTATAATAACTATGTCTCTTTCAAAATCAACAATAGAATTTATTTTTTAAAATATATATTTGATGATACTCTTTTAAACTTTTAGCCACAATATAACTAAAATATATTCTTTATTGATTATTATGTATCAATCTAAGGGAACAATTTTTCAATGAATGGGAAACCATGGGTATAACACCCCCATCATGATACTCGATCTACATGGGTGCATCCCCTAAATTCATTGCATTTAAAAACAATGTTAATTGTTAAAACCATATTTTGGGCATAGAAATTCCCTATAACTCAAATTTAAATAAACATAAAACTTTTCTTTGCCAAAACAATTTTATGATAGGTTATAAATAACAAACATGGTCATATAATTCAGAAATAAAAAATTATTTTTCATATTACTGCTATGGTGAATGTAAAGTATAATATATACATTTATGTTAAAAAATCCCACATTGTATCATCAATCTACAAACCACCTGGTCCGAGCTAGAGTTTCAATGGACATAATGTGTGCCTACTCGCATGTAATAGGTTATTGACTATCAGTGAGGATCAAAATGTTGTTGTGGGGATACTATACCTTCAGTATCGAAAACCAGATATCAAAATGAAATTATCAAAATAATAATAAAATAAAATACAATATTACTGTGAATAATAACAATTATTTATGTAATGATGAAGAAAATATCTCAATTTATACTATTTAATAATCCAAGGGAAATTGTAATGGTAGGCCATGACATTGTATATAAAATAAATATGGAAATATATAGATATTGGGGAATTGCTATTGAGTTTATCTCAATAAAAACATCATACACCATGCTCTTCCTCCTTACTTCTATATCCCTGGACAGTTTCTATTTCCTAGATCCCTAATCATGAATTATATACTCACATTGAGAATACCATATAAGGTGTTAGTATAAAAATAGTAGGAGTAACAACATTATCATCATCGTCGTCATTTTTTTTTATTTTTTTGGGAAAAGTGAAGGATAAGAAAAGTACATTCACCTCAAGGGGAAAATGAAATGTTATGGACCTCATGAGTATAAGTAGGCCTGATGTAATAAAGCCCAAGGGAATCCCCCCGAATTGGATCCACCTCCTCATGTTTCTGTAGTTTAACATTCGAGACATTGTAAATATGGGAGACTATCTCGGATATAGTGGATAGGTGGTCCTCTACTTTATTCACTTCACGCCACGTATGAAGAACTTTTATGTAGTTACTATTGGGAAAGCCTCGAAACTTTTTGATGGTGTCGGGTATCGACCATGGGACATTTTCCATTCCCATTAAGGATTTGTGTAATATCAGAGAATCCGTGTATACTTCATGAATAATGATATTATCATGTTGAAAAAGAGAAGGGATTGTTAGAGTAGCCTTCCTTACGCCTCAATGGAGGAAGAACTGCATAGGGGAGCTGAGAGAGCCAAGATGACATAGCCTATAGAGTCCCTTACCACCCCACCACCTCTGATAAAACCCACATAGTAGGAGCAATTTATTTATATTTCAAAACTCATTATGGGGAACACATCTCACCCAAATGTCCCCTGGAATATCGATGTACCAATGTTTTTTTTGAAACATTGAGAATCAGACGCTGATGAGTAGGGGCCTCATGCCAATCCTCTAATAGTATAATGATATCGAGAAGTTGGTTATGGATATGTAAAATTATGGTTCAACCCAAGTTATGGACTCCCTAAAAGTTAGATTTATTATGTGCCTCCCATAGTTAAAATCATCCCATGAGGAGCACAATAGTTCAGGCCATCTTCTCCAAACCCGATGAATCCGATCCACTAGACCATTAGTCCAGAAAAAGAGAATTAACAATATGATTTGAAGAGATAGAAATAAAATTACAAATAAAATGCGAGACCATACACACTGAAATGCCTCCAAAAAAATATATGATCCACATGTTCTTCACGATGATCATAACAATATAATCATCTTGATGCTATATTGACCCCACATAGTTAGATTTTTTCATCCAAAGGAATTTCATTGTTCAAAATATCCCATATGAGGATGTTAAACTTCATAGGAATCCTTTTGCACCATAATATATCAACTCATACATCTAATGAAAACAGAGAAGACGAGACCCACCAGAAATCCTCTGCTAAAGAGGACCCCAAACCGGACGGAATGAAAAAACATCTTTATGCATCCTCATTTATGGTGATGAGGTCAAAAACATACTTTTTTGCGCATTTATAATAGCCAAATGAAATTTATATACATGGAAGCCTCCTTTAATGAGATGTAAAACACATGGAATCCCGGAAAGCTGAAGACCTCACTGGCCCAATTTTGTGGCCAAAAGGATAGGTCTCCCTTAAACACAATCCAATGTGTAAGGGGCTAAAGGGTATGGATAAGAGAGAGGATAAAGGGCCAGAAGTGGTAGGCACATTGAACATGCCAATCCAATCTCCCTCACCATCAGTCGACCACTGACCTCCCCAAAGTGTGTTTTTTCTCAAAGGCCTCCTATGAAAATTTAGAATGTATGCAGTGGAGAGTGTTGAAGAGGGTCCAGATTTTTATAACCCCTTCCATTATAGGATGAGTGAGTTTACTCCATGATGCCCAATGCCACTTCCCCTCCATTAGGGCATCTCGGAAAATTATTTCTAGAATCCTATCAATCCTACAGATGATTCCCATGGG
Source organism: Viscum album (assembly GCA_963277665.1). Taxonomy (NCBI): domain Eukaryota; kingdom Viridiplantae; phylum Streptophyta; class Magnoliopsida; order Santalales; family Viscaceae; genus Viscum; species Viscum album. The sequence goes on along the minus strand of OY728152.1, from coordinate 349,684,113 downwards.
ATCATATAATGAGGATAAGGTATGAATAGGGGTGGCTAGCAATACACTATTGACCAATGTGATCTGTCCCGTAGTGGATAAAAATAGATTCTCCCAGTTGAGCAATCTTTATGTAATCCTTCTCAAAATATGATTGAAAACCTGACTCTGAAGAATACCAATGGAAGTGGGGTCACCTAGAGAATCTATTGTAAGATGTCCCATATGCATGTCGAAGCTGTTTCACATGGAGTAGGCCCACCCATCATTGAATGTTTTGGAGAAAAACAGGTTTCTCTTTGCATTACTGACAATCTGACCACTACATTGTCAGTAGACCTCCATAACATTGGTAAAAACTCTGACTAATAATTTTCTATAGTAATGAATACCATGGTGTCATCAGAAAACATGAGATGAGAAATGTTGAGGGAATTCATTATCCTCTAAAAAGGTCTATTTAACCATTGGACACACTCATGTTGATGACCGGCTTAGAACATCCTATGAGAGGATGAAGAGACTCAGGGAGAGAGGGTTCCCTTGTCTTAAACCATGGGAGGCTTTGAAGAATCTATGTCTTTTTACAATGCAAGAATAATTAAATTATTAATAAATAAATTATTAATACTTTATGGTTTACACATGAATAAAAATAATTCATCGGTAATTAATATATTAAAAATTAAATTTATAATCATTTGAAAGTAAACGGGTTTTTTTCTAAAAAATGTCTTTTTTAAGCAATGTCTTTTTTTCATAATAAATTATAATAATAACTATTAAGATTGATTTTAATGAAATACAGATTATTTCTAATGTATACAATTAATAAATTAACATTACTCTTAGTCTTTTACTTGGAATTGGATATGATTAAATCTAGTATTATGATTAAAAATGTATTTAATGAAAAAATTGTTTTCAATGAAATTTCTGTACATATTTTAAATAAAATATGATACACAATAAAATTGAATTATAAAAAATTGATTTAAAATTTAGAATCGTGTGGCTAATTTTTTTTAAATAGTTTACTTATAATTTTGGTCATTTTGAATAGTAACTTTGGTAAATATTTTTCTCCTTGGTAAGGGTGAAATAGATAAAATAAGGATAAAATTTTGGGAAAAGGATTTGAAACAACTCTAAAACATTAATTTATTCTATTAATTGAATTTATCTCATCCATTTCCCTACATGTTTCCATTATATTTCATTTGGTTACCATTTTACCTTTATAATGACATTTATATTTATTAAGTAATGAAAATTCAAAAATATAATAGTCTTGACATTAATATCTATAAATATTTTTAATAAGGATAAAAATATGATAAGTTAGGTTAGAAATTATTATCTTAAATATGAATAATTTTTTAAATTTTAATTTTTATTTAATTTTTATTCCTGAAATAATTTCTTTAAATGGTTACTTAATTTCAATGCAGGGCTTGTGCAAGATGTAGAAAAATTGTGTAAATGATTTTAATAACACTAAAAGTAATTTTATTTGAGTGATTAATACATTAAAAATAATTTTAAAGATAAATAAAACCAATTAAATAGTTTTTAGTGGTTTATATTCTAATTCATTTATTGTTGTGTGGTTTCAAATTCAAATAAAATGAATAGATCCAAAAATGTCATTAATGATATTTTATAATAAATAATGTTATTATTAAATAATTATAAATTTAAAATAGTCCTATTTTTATCCAACTAAATGATATATTTTTGAACATATAAACCATTTTTCATTTATGAGCCACTTTTATTTTCCTGGTAACATTCTTTAACCTATATGAGTCAAAGACATTGATATTGTGGTAATTGTAAAAAGGAGTGAGAGGGGTTCAGAGAACAATATAAGGGTGAAAAATCACCTAAAACTATCCAAATTTTATTCGATCAGAGTATTCTAACAAATTTTATTAATATTTTAAAAATATTTCAAATTGGATCCACTTGGATACAAATTTTATTTTTATTGAATGAAATCTTTATGTAATTCCAAGGGTGACCCTATACACATTTATGTATGGGAGCATATTGTAATCCCTTTATCACACCCTTTGACACATATATCATGACTGAAACCCATTAAATTCTCATTTAATATTGTATATACACTAATTATATGTGATGTATTTACTAAAATACCATTATAAGGGCTATTTGAAACGATCTATATTCGGCCTATAGAGAAGAGGAAATTGTCATAACTGACCCCTTTCAGTTTATTTATTCTTCTACCTTATATAAATAAATGTTATTCATCATAAAATAATAAATTTTAGTTAATCAGTATTATATAATTTTATTATTATTATGAAACTATAATATCTATTTTATTTTCAATTAAATTGGAAGTGAAAGAATCTTACAGGTGTATATGTGGACTACCACCTCCACGTAGAGATACCAATAATTTTCCATCACCATATATCATGGATGGTTATTAATATGGGAATTATGGTTATATATATATATATGATATTTATGATTTATGTTTGATTAGGAAATTATAATATCATATCTACCTTCTTACATTCCCATAGATTGGAAACGTATATCATCACTCTTGTATATGTGTGGGCAACCACCTCCATGAAGTGTAGTGAATATTATTTACATTTTCACAATACATGGATGTTAAAAAGGATATATTTAATTTATATTTATTATATAATAATTATTCTATAATTTTAAACTACAATTTAACTTTCTTTTGTTTCATCCTTCTAAAAATGGAATCAATGTTAGGCCGTATGTGTGGCTTACCATCTCCTGGTATGATTTAATTCATTTTTAAATATCAACCTTTTAGGGATACATATTAAGAGATATATAATTGATTTAAAGAAACATAATATAATGGTATAATTTATGGATATTATTAAACAATGATCAATGTAAAAGGACCAGAACTACTAAACCAAATATTCAACAAAAAACAAAAAAAAATCACATCAAAAAATGATGATTTTGATAAATAATTATTAATATATATGTATTGAAATTTTATATGTGGATTATATATTATATTATAAATATTTATAGGAATATTTTATAGATTTATTTTAATTTTATAATTATTTTACAGGTTGTTATAGTTCTTTTGAATCATGTATAACTTGAGGGAATATTTTTATATTAAAATCTCATTTTTATCAACATTTTTTATATGAATAGATTGGAAGATGAAATATGTGATCTACCTACCAAAAATATCATTATAATTCATAGGATATGGTTATTTCTATATTTTATATGTTTTTTTCATTTTATGTTATTTATGTACTCCGGAGTCTGAAAGAATATTTTTATTAAAAATGAACTTTATTCTCACTTCTTTGAGAAATCATTTTTTCACTTGTCTGTATTTCCTAAGAATATTTTCAAGAATGTTTATACTATTATACAATGTTTATTTAACGAAATTTCTACCCATGCTTATATTTTAAAAAATATATTTTAAAATGAATTATTTTTTCTTTATCTAAATGTGGTACTTTTGACTTTTTTCTAAAAATGTGAGAGGAATAATTATTTTAACGTACACAAAAAGAATATAATATACCTACATCTTGAAAGCTCAAATTTTTTAAGAATAATTTATAACATTGTATATTTCATGTTAATTAATATTTTTTCATTAATAATTTTGAAATTTTATATTTTAAAAAATTCAATTAAAATAAAAATTTTATTCTACTAAATAAATTTTCCTAATATATTTTAAAATCCTTTCAATGAAAGATAACAACATTAGATTATAAAAATATTTTACTTGGGATATGATCCAGTGATGCAATCACTATTATTTATTTATAAGGATTATGGTTATGATAATTAGATTTTTATGAAACCCATTTTATTATCCTTAGGTTATACTATGACAAATTATTGAAATGTTTTTGAAAAATGTTTTCGTTTCAATGGGTTATGCTGTGATGAATTCATGAAATGTTTATGAAATGAATATAATTTTTTTGAATTATGATATATGAATAATATTTTATAATCACATAGAACACATATGAATGTAATATGATTATGTTATGGGTGGGAAATAATTATATATCCCTCCAATTTGATGGGTAAATATGCTTATAGAAAATTATAATAAGTAGTGGAATAAGGAGTGATCCCAATTCCCTAAGAGTCTCGGTCCTCAGTGATAGTCTTGTGATTGAACCTTGAATATTTATATAATGGTTTTATAAGTTAACCTAGTCCAATATTATTATTTTTAATAATCTATTACTACTGAGGAAATTATATTCTATTCTAATTTGTATTCCACGACATTATGACTTATGAAAATGTTATGATTCCATGGACCATGTTTTTTATTCCACTAGGATTAATGTCTTATAAAATTTTAAGATTTATGTAATGAGTCAATATAATAATCAATCATACGTAGGGTTTGTTTTCAAATTTTATTCACAAGCTCAAATACCCGTTTGCTTATATTATATTTTTGTGATTACTGACTTCTCCCTTGTTTACCCTAATTGATCATGGGAAGTTATGTACTAAGTGGATGATCTAATTTGTTACAATAGTAGGTTCAAATGCAGCTAGTTTCAGAATATTAATGAAAGGAACATGGTCTAGGTGGTAATTTTTCATCCTAATGAGGATTTTGTTTGCTAACATGATGACTTGTGGTTTGAACTTGAACGAATGATGGATGCTAGTTCAAAATTGTCTATACTCTTATATGGTTAGATTCTTCCCAAGCATAGGACCTTATATAGGCCCTATTACACATTCAATTTAAAGGTTATTAATTGATTTAGGGGATTTGTATAAAGTTTTCATCTCATTTATACTATTTCATTGTAATGGAACCTTTTTTTTATATTGATATATGTCTTATTATATACATTGTTCCTACCTTGCTATAATTAATCTATTTTTGTTTGTTTAGTTTCTTTGGAATTGTTTTTATTGATTTTTTGGAAAAATATTTTGAAATGAAGGAATATTGGTTGAGTTCGTGATGTGGGTGTAAAAATAGTTTTTTTAGTGTGTGGTGACCTTAGTTGGTCAAATTTATTTAATGTGACAAATTTCATTTAGATAATAAAATGTGAAATTTTAATTGGTATGTGTGTGGTTTTGAAATTGATTGTGATGGTGTCTTTATTTTCAAAATGACTCCGTTTATTTTGGGAAAATAATATAATGTATCGGATAGTGTTTTATGGATTTTTTGGATTTACATTTGATTTTTAAAATTATATTTTTTATATTATATTCAAATTAGAATTTGTGAATTTCCTTATAAAATTAATTACATTGATTCATCATGTTCTGGTGAACTACATGGATTTTTATCCCAACTGAACCAAGTATATAATAACGAAATGATGGGCACCAGATAACCTCTAATAGACTAAATGGAATGTACTATTGGTATACGGAATGTCCTATTAAGCCTCGGTCTTCTCATGCTTCTCTTCCGCACGTGACATGTAAATATCCAAATACATGGAATGTACTCTCTAGGTACATGAAATATTGATGTTTTCCAGCACTCTTAATTATTCATCGTCTTGTACTCATGTAGACAAGGTCATTCATGTATACTTCAGGGCATGAACATGTATTGTGGTCATGAATGTGGTAGTTAACTCCTGGTGTAAACATCGGACTACTAACTTCATTTCACACTGAATTTGTCACATTTCACAACCCATGTGATATTTAATATTCTACAAAATCACTATTTCCACAACCAATGAATCCCACCTAACTTGTGTCTCTGGATTACACACCATGCACCATGGGATTTCAAGAAACCCATAGTTTTTTCACATATGCACTTGTGCCACGGTGTCCCCCAGATCCCACACTAATCATTCATGGGGATTTAAAATCACTTCTGATTGAACCTTTTCTACAATTTAGATTCGATTTCACAATTCCTAACTGATCAAGAAACCCTTATTTCCCCTTGTGTCATTGCTACACGTTAAACTAGGGAAAACAAGAACCTATGATTTGATCTCTCTCCTCATCCAACATCCTACCACCTTACATATACCAAGATGACGTCATCAATCATGAACCACACCTGTGGTATTGGCCCATTTTGTATAAGATTGTTCACAGAACAATCAAATTCTGATTATTCATCGAATCATAGGTCAAATAAATTTACTGCAATGAATGCAGGAAGAAAAGGGGGATAAACACAATAAAAAATTAATGGAATAAACCTCAGCAATTTTTTCGGGTTTTCTTTGATCCTTTTATATTATAATGAAAAATGAATAATCCGGAAAATAGTCAAATAGTACATAAAATAGATAAACTATCGATGCATGAATCCATTGTTTTTAGTAGAATTGATCATCATTTAACATTAAATAAACAAATATGATGAATAAGCTTTAATCAAAAATCCAACATCATGATTGATATATCTCTGTTGAAAAACAATCACACATTGACTTTGTTAGAGAGATCCAAAACCTCTATTAGCAGAACAATCTTCTGTCCTCAATCATGATATTGATCCATTTTCATCCACCTCATCCTCCTTCAATGGATCCTCTAACAATATCAGGCTTATGTGTCCAACCATATGATTAGGATTTACCTGTATATTAAAAGAGAATTTTTTCTTAACTACGTCAACACTAACTAAAATTTATATTTATGTTTATTTACATATTTTTCCTTCATGTTATCGCATTTTCACAAACATCTATTTTTGAAAAATATAATATTATTCCTTAGGTAAAACCCACATTCTGATCTCAATAGTGGCACTAGATTTCTAGCCCAATCCTTTTTTATAGATTTATTCCAATTTTTCTAGAAAAATATGTGTGGGGGATATTAATACATTTTATATTATTAAAATATAAATTATGTGAACATTGAGCATTAAAATTATCTTCTGTATCAACATATAGATCCAAAAAATGTTACTATATAAATTGTAAATCATTCCATTGATAAACAAAAATGTTACACCAAAGGTGTCTCATCAACACCAAATTCTCACCTAATAGGAATCATCTCATTTCATACTCAAAAATTAATCCCAGTTCACAACCCAACACATTGTTAAGGTGGAACTTATTATTTTATATTTTTTCATTGAAAAATTCTTAAATTATTTCAAAACATCACGTTTGTCTCAAAAAAACCACTAACAGATATCTCCAAACAAAAATTAGTTTCAAAAAATAAAATAAAACAGAAATGTGTAAATAATAATACATAATTCATATTCCATTCAATAATATTATTCATAACCACTGTTTATTTTTTCCTTCAGACTCTATTGTAATTTTTTTTTTCCATCCATTATATAAAAATTTTAAAAAATGAATAAATTAATAAATAATGGTACAAAAAAATATAATGAAATTTAAACTATATATAAATGAAGAGTATATGTTAATTGAATCATATAATGTACATGGAACTCCAATTCTATGTAAATTAATTAAATAGTTATCTATATATTTTAAATATACTTTAATGATAGATTCTTTTAACAAATATAATAAAATTTAATAGTTAGTGATTTAATATTATTCAAAAAAATTAAACATAACATCACAAAAAACAACCATAATAATAATATCATGATAAATATTCTAAAATAAAAATAATTCATCAAATAGGGGTTATAATTCTTGATATGAGCATGGTATCATATAAACAACTATCGAATTTTTTAAAAATATTTGGAAATTTAAATAAACCATTATCTGTATTCATTATTAAAATCACAGTACTAATAATAATATGAAAATTGTTTACTATAAAAATAATAAATAGATGGATTCAAATTATTTCATTGTGTTTTTTTACACATTTATAAAATACATTTTGGAGAAATTATGTTTTAAAATGTAAAAAAATAACTCAGTGGATATTAATTTGTTTTAATTAAATAAAAAATCATTTGAAAGTAAAAGTTATTTTTCTATGTGCGCAATGAATTTTTATCTTAATAAATTAAATTAATCACTATAGAATGATTTGAATGAAATTTAAATATTATATATTCAATAAAAAAAATTAACATTCATATAACAATTTTTCTAGGCATGGGGCAAGACTAAATATAGTTTTATCCTAAAAATATTTTCTATATAAAAATTAGTTTTTATAGCAATTTGCACACTTATTTTATATGTATTTCAAATAATAAAATATATTTAATCTTAAATTTTTTTTCATGTTTGGAATAATGAGGATGAAATTTGGGTAATATGTCTCTTTTATTTTTAATCATTATGAATATTAACCATGGTAAAAAAATTTCACCTTAGTAAGGGTAAAACACATAAAACAAGGGTAAAACTTCTTGGTAGGGATTCAAAATATCTCTAAACCGTTATTTGAATCTATTGAAATAATTTATCTCATATATTTACATCTATGTTTTTCAATATATTATATTTCAGTTCCATTTTCCCTAGATAATTACATTGATATTATTTTATGTAATCCAAATCTGAAAATATCACTATCATGACCTTAATATCTCTAAAAATTTTAAATAAGGTAATCAATATGGTGATTTCAGTTATAAAATGTTGTTTTAAATATGTATTTTCCTTTATATTAATTTATTTTTAATTTTTTGTGATGAAATAATTACCTTCAATGGTTATATAATGTTGACCAAGTGATTTTGCGAAGAGTAGAAAAATCATGTAAACGATTTTCATAAATCTAAAAGTAATTTCCTTTGGGATATGAATAGTTCCACTTAAATTTTATAGACATATATATCTTATTAAATATGTTTTAATGTTTTTGATTCTATTTCCACTACTTACAAATTTCATCAAAGTAAAATTAAATTAATATTTCTAAAATTATATTAATGGTATTTTATAATAAATAAAATATTAATAAATGACATAAAATTCATAATAAATTAATATTCAGACAACTAAATAGGATATTTTTTATAATATAAACCATTTTTTCATTTTTGGGTTAATTTTATTTTTATGGTCACATTCCTGACCTTAGATGAGTAAAATAACATTGATATAGTGGTAATTGTTAAAAGGGATAACATGGTTTAAAATAAAGAGTAAAGGGTGAAAAAATCACAAAACCTATCAAAATTGTATTGGATGATATGATATATACTCATAATAAAAATATTTTCTGAATATATCAATTTTATTCCACTTAAATAATAAAATAACTTTTTTTAAAATAATACATTAATTAATTCCTACGGTGCCCCTATCATTTTTTATAAATGGAAACTTCTTATCCTCTTTTTCTCACAGCATTTAAGACATATAGGGAATCCAAAACCTTCAAAAATATATTCTATAAAAAAATATACACTTATTATTTGTTACATTGCTATAAAAATAACAATCCAATGTTCATTAAAAATGATCGGAAGGAGGACTATATAGAAGAATTAATTGTCATACCCAAACTCTTTCTATTTATTTCTTCTTTTAAGTCTTTTAAATCTATGGAATTCATCATAAAATAATAAATTATATAACATAAATATAATAAAATATTATTTTGATTATGTAACCACAAATATCCACCTTGAATTTCATCAAATATAATGTTAATTATATCTCAAGCATACATGTGGACTACCACCTCCACGTAGTGACACAATTCATTTTCAATAACAATCATTCATGGATGGTTATTACTATGGGAATAATGTTTATATATTATATTTAAAAATTAATTATTCAAATGTAATTATAATATAAAATCTGCCTTAATAACATCCCATAGATTTTAAAACAACTACATTGCTCGTACGTATGTGTGCCATACCACCTCTATGAAGCGATGCAATTCATATTTCATTCCCAAATTAAATGTTAGGTAAGAATAATTGATTTAATGTGTATTTATTATATATATTATATAATATTGATATTATAAATTTTAATTATTATTTAGTATTATTTTGTTCCATCTGTCGAAAAATGGTATCATCGATCTAGCATATATACGACTTAAAATTTTCCTAGGATTGAATTTTTTTAATTTTTTTTAAACAGAATTATTTTTTCTTCTTAAAATGAGATACTTTTGACATTTTATTGTAACGTGAATGGAATACTAGTTTTAACATACACAACATGAACATAATTTATCACTTTTATCAAAAATCAATGATTATGAATATTAATTTGAAATCTTCTTTGTTTCTTATCAATCAAAATGGTTTCCCTAATATTATGGAAATTTTATATTTTAAATAATTGATTCTAAAATGAAGATAGAATTTTTTTCAAAATATGTTTCATAGATCTTTTAAATGAATATAAATCTAAGATTACATCTGATAATTTTACATATATTTTACTAGGGATATGATACAATGACACCATATTTTTCTTTATTTTGTAGGTTTATTGTTATGATAATGAAATTTTTATTAAACCCAAATTCTCTTTCATTGCCTATGTTTTGATGAATTATTGAAATGTTTATGAAACATGTTTTCTTTTAAAATGTTTATTCTATGTGGAATAGTTGAAATATTTATCATAATCTATTTCATTTACATGGGTTTGGATATGTGATGAATGTTTTATGATAATGTGGAACAATTTTGAATGTATAATGATTATATGATTGGTGTGATGGTATTATAAATACTTAAAATGCATTGGGTAAAAATGGATATCTCATTATATAATAACAAGTGGAATAAGGAGTAAAATAATTTAATAAGGGTATTTTTTCACTATGATAGTCTTTTGTACAGAATCATGATTATGTATTTTATGGTTTGTGAAGTGAACCCAATCTAGTATGATAATACTTCTAGTGAACTTTTACTACTAAGAAAATTATTTTCAATTCATAGGTCTATTATAAAACATATGACTTATGTAAATTTTATTTTTTTTGTATCATTTTATTGATTACTTTTTTATTCATATCCTATTAACATCCATGATTTATTTAATGACACAAGATTATAATCTATTATAAATTTTTATTCTTGTGGGTAAATATTATGGTAATCTCAATAACCCTAGAGATCAAGGGAGGATCCATTTTAGAGATGTTTGTTGATGATAATAGATCAGGGGATCAGATCAATATTGTAGGGATCATCTACACCAATGTAGTTTTAGGATCTCACCAATGACTATGAAACATGATCATTATTTTTTTTGATTGATCCTAACTCAAGAGAGTAAATTTTTTATATGTGGACTTATCACATTTTACTATACCATGTCTAACTTAAAACAAATCTCATAACAAAATTATTCTATAGATCGATGGTAGATTACCATAGATACTCTTCATTTATTTGTTGGATTATTTATTCATAATTATAAAAAACATATTAATGGTTATTCCAATCATGACCAAGGTTAATTCCCCATTTTTTGTTTTTTAATTTATCTCCATTTTCATCATTATTTCAACATTGGGACACTAATTCCTCGATGGTTTCACAAATACCTAATTGAAAATCATTTCATGTATGATTCATAAAACAAAATATCATAATCTTGGGTTTGAGATCAAGATCAACAACAAAATTATAATGTGTTGCAATTTTAGTGGATCATGTTTAGATTTGAGGAACATCAGTTGATTTTTTGACATGTGGTGATGTAAGGGATCAAAGAATAATTACTGCCTCTACAACTTGGACTACTGAAATTGAATTTTTGGTGACGGGGAGGCTTGGATGAATGAAATATGAGATCTCCAATGAAATTGGTCATGATAATTGAAAGTGGAAATGGAGGAGGATGAAATTAAATAAGATCCAAAGGGTGTATAAAACCCCAAAATACCTGGAATTTATTCTATAGATACATTCCATGTTGGGTCCTAGCTACGGATATGGTTTTCACAGAGTCGAAATAATCAAACGTTATGTGATTCATGTTACACGCCATGTGAGATTACTTTGAAACTCACCATGTACCCTCAGGAACATGGGCACAACCAAAGTACATGGTCTAAGCTATAAACCTGGACCCAACCATTGAATATGGTTTGTTCCATATACTTGGTCAAGGCCATATACATGGGAAGGACCTAGGGTATATGGCCATGACCACGTTTACATGGGTGTGGCTTGGAGGAAATGGGCATGAGATAGAGCACATGGGGAGACCTGGGACATGTATGACATGCAATGTACTACAAGTAAACATCATATAATATTATTATAGTGGTATAAGGCCATTTTTCTCTTTATTAGGAACCATATTTTTAGTTTTTATTACCTTAATCCATCCATATGAGGGAATAGTTTGTAATTACATCTTGGAAAAAAGAGTGTGATCCTATCTAAGGTATTTGTCTTAGATAGAGTTCTCTATGTGTCCTCGTTTTTATGGGTTGGATCCTCTACCATCTTCTACCCTATGTGGGGTTCTTAAATATCGTGTGACCTACATTACCTAGGCACTAATTTCATACTTATTGGGTTAATCCAGATTGGGTTGTTGGTATAACCTATGGGTTGGGTTTTCATCCTCATCTATGTATCAATATCATTAAACATTCAGGGTGTACTTCCGTATAGTAAGACCAAACGATTGTGACTTCTCAATTGGAATATATCAATATAATCAGACTAACAGAGTGACTTCTCCCTATAATGTGTTTTTATGATCAAACAAATATAATCTTAGTCTAGTAATGTGGTTGTGACCTTATCATGAGACTTAGTTTTTACCATGAGTATATTTGGATGTTTATTTATTTATACCTCTTATTTTTTTATTGATAGGCCCCTATGATGATATGAATAATACTATCCTTGTTCATTATGCTTATTAATTCTAAGGTGTCCTAACAGGTATTGTTATTCTCACCTCTACATGGGGTCAACCAGCACTTGTTGTGTCTTATTATGAATATTGACCGTTCGATGTGGTTCATAGTGGACAAGTAGTAGAATGAAATTATACTAGGATATAAAGACCATGGTCCATTCTAGGATTTACATATGATATTAGTCCCCTCCGTCAATTTATTTGGAAATCCTTATAGTTTATGGTGGGCTGGTGTTTGGAAAAGTTTTATTTTTAGTAATATTTATCATAATATAACTCTAGGATTTTGATTTGTTCATGTGTTTGGTATCATTTTTATGTTACATATCACAATTTCATGGGATTGTAGATGTAAGTGTATATAAAAGTACCTATTTCTATGGCCTCCCATGTGATGTTTTGCCTACTTGGAAATGGTCTCTACCATCAAGCCTACAAGGGGTGAGCATGGAGTAGTAATTCTTGGATTATAACTAGCCATGGTGTATTTGTGTGTCAACTCCTGCCGAATTTGAATGATAGATTTTCCATATTATGACCAGAGTTGGATGTTTTGTCTAACTGTGTGATTGTATTGGGTTTTATAGAAATATAGTTTAGTGTTTTGTTTAATGATTTCATGAAAGGGAAATTAGTGTATGTTTGGAAGTGCATTTATCTAGACATTGGGTTTCTGAATAGCTACCATTCAACTCCATATATTTAGAAATTGGTTGTAGTAAAAACATTGGTACATGTATCACATAGGAATGGGTTATGACTCCATTTCCTTCATGAATAAGCTCCGCAGATATAATCATTGATTTATGTGTATATTTTCTATTTAAGGATTACTCTAACATGATTTACATCTAGTATTCAGCTACATTATCATGAGGATGACCCCCTTAATGATGATCCTTCAAAAGATGGACTTGTCTTAGAGGTAGTGACTATGGGTGATTTTTGCAACCATACCTCCACCTATTGAGGAACAGGTGGTACTAGAAACAATAAAGGATGGTGTGTACATGATTATAATGCATCATAAGTATCAACATTAGTGACCACATAGGTTTCAAGTTGATCTATACGCTTAGGATGTTGAGGATTGGCTTGAGGAGGTTACACGAGTCTTTCAAATCATATGGACAACTACAATCCAGATGGTGGTCCTTGTATCAATCCTTAATCATATTTCCACTAGCAATTAGTGTATTATAGTGGTATTTTAATATTAATAGTTTTTAATTTCATGGAATTTCTTTGAGTTCCACTTTAGAGAGGATTACTCTCTCAGTAATAAGCAAACATTTCACATCTTGGAGCTTTTGTAGCTACGATAAGGAAGCATGATTGAGGTTGAGTATTCATTGAGGCTTAAAAACAATTCATGATAATCAATTTATATGATCTGGGATATGTTATTTTATATATGTAACACAGATAATGGTCCATGTAGAGACATTCGGCCTACATTGATATTGTTTTTCACTCCTACCAACAATGGGGTACTAAAGAGTTCTTTGGTGATAGAGTTCTTTCTGGCCAAACAGACATCAGTAATGTGTGCCAATAGTGGGAACATAGGGGATCATATATCATTAGTAGTTATTCTATGTCATACACATGGGTAAATGCTTGTGATAAATGTTATGAGGTAATCTCTTTGGATAGAGGGTCTATAGTTTTGGGATCTCACGATGGTTCAATTTAGCATAGGAAGAGGTGGTTCTACACTTATGATGGTTGGGGACAAATCAAATGAGATTGTCTGACCTACCATAATTCTAAATAAGATACAGATTATTTGATTCCTAGGACATGTTAGTGATGTGAGAAGTGAGTATCATAGGGTGGTGGACATGGTAGGGGAGCAAGGGGAGCGGCAGGAGGAAGAAGATTGCTTGACTTGTTTCTACCACTACCAACAAGTGCTCCCATCTAGGAACGTAGAGCTGGTGGAAAAGGGAGAGGGAGGATGTAGTATATAGAGGCCCATAATATTGAGGATTTGGGGATTATTATGGGTATTATTTCTTATCTACCTTAGCTTTAGTTCTGTTAGACACAATAATGAACTGCTCTTTTATTTCATCGTCCCTAGTTCTAGTCAATAATTTTAGGGTTTATCCTTGGCGTTAACACATATTCATGAATACTCTAACCGGAGATGAACTAGTGATCACACACATTATCTAATAGTGTGATATAGAACATTGAAGATAGTGTTATGCATGTGATCCGTTTTTGGAAGCGATGAGGCCATATGATTTCATCTTATGCATGGACTAGATAAACACATTTCATGAGTATATTGACTATTTTAGCTAGGAAATGAGGTGTGTTTGTGTCGATGGGATAAGGATTTCCATTGTATTTAGAAAGAGTCCAAGGTAGAGAAGTATAAACTCATATATATGAGGTTTCAACCGATTATTCTCTAATTATATAGCATGAATCTTGGAGGAGTTCTTGTTATGCGCTATCATTTTCCAGCTATGGTGGCTATATTTGTGGATACCTTTTTTATTCAGGTTTAAGGATTAAATTCTCAATGATATATAGACAATTGTATTGAATAACACCTGGGGAAAACATCAATTTTATTACCAGCATATAGGATGGATCAAATTGGTTTTTTTTTGAGCTAAGGGTGTAGTTAGAGGACTTTCAATGAAATTTAATTGTTAAAACAAATTTTAATTTCCAAGCGTGAGGGTTGGAGCTTGAGGTTTTACACAAATTATTGATTTCTTAATTAGATTAACATCAAGAATAAGTATCCACAACCATCGATTTATGACCTCTTTGGTCAATATAGTAGGTTACAATGGTTCCTAAAGATCGACCTCAGATCTGGCTATCAACAGCTATGAATATATGATGAGGACATACCGAAGGTAGAATTAGGTAGTTTCTATGGTAACAATGAGTACATTGTGGTTCCTTTCATTGTGAAAAAATGAACTAGTTGTGTTCATGGGATGCCTGAATTAGGTCATTTATAGTTTGATAGAACAATTTGTAATAGTCTTCATCATCGTTATCCTAGTGTACTCGTCGTCTAAGGAGGAGCACATGTGG
Organism: Viscum album; assembly: GCA_963277665.1. Lineage (NCBI taxonomy): Eukaryota > Viridiplantae > Streptophyta > Magnoliopsida > Santalales > Viscaceae > Viscum > Viscum album. The sequence goes on along the minus strand of OY728152.1, from coordinate 349,668,262 downwards.
CACATTAGGATGGTCCAAGACATTCTCTAATCGAACAATCCTTATGGGAAGCTCTCGAAGTGTCATTTCTAGATCCAAAAGTTCCATGTTCTGGAAAATATCATATCATTAAAGGGTATAGTAGTTTTCCCAGTTATGTTCAAGGAAACGTTATCTTTGGATCCACCCAAGTGTGTGACAATGGGTTAGAGATTCCTTGGAATGACATTATGATATAGTAGATTATTGCCTTATTACTCAAGGATATCATCAACATTGATGACTTTGACCTATGTGATGATTCCTTTTGTGTCGATGGAAATGTGCATATATGATTTTAGGAGTTGCATCATAGGTTGATGAGAACAACCATCTTGATATTTCCATTGGATGGTTTCATGTACATAGTGTTTTCAATTAATTATTGACAATACATGGTTATGTTCTGATTCATTGGTAGGGGATGATTTACAATTGCTCTTGGAATTTGAGACCCCAAAATATGAACTATATGACTCACAATCTTGAGTTAAAAGAGGTGGTCTCTACATTGATGATATGGTGGAACTACCCTATAGGCGAGTGTTTAATCATCTACTCTGAAAATAAGTGTATAAATTATATATTCTACTAGACGTATCATAACATTATAAAGAGGTGATGGATAATGTTCCACTAGGATTGTGAATTTTATATATTCTACTGTACAAGGGAGGGAATGTGGGGGATGATTTTCTTAGCAAATAGAAAATTTTAATAGTTGATGGATGATGAAACATTACAGTTAGACTAATTGTTTTTTCCATAGGGGATGATGATGGTGATTCATATATACAGTCGGTGATTGTTACCCCACTACTTCTACAACAATTTAGAGAAGCTAAGCATGGATATACTGACTTTGAGACCGTACATACTAAAATATCCATTGTATTTTCTCTTAATGTATTTTAAAAAGGTTTGGATCAAATCATCAATTTCATAGGATGGATGACGGTACTAGTAATGTTTTGGTGGGAGGTGATTTGAGACTTTCATACATCCCCTTTGTAAATACATCTATGTATGAAAATATTTACGCTGAAATATATCTTCTAGAGTAAATGATTCCCTCTGGGTTATTATATAATGAATCATCAAGTCATCCACCATTCTATTTATATGAGATAATATTTCAGTAGAGATCTTGTAAATCATTTATGTGAAGTAGATATTATAGATTCATGGAGTTCCCTAAACAGCCATTTAATAACATTATTCTCGCATCACATCATGTTATCCCAACTTAGTTGAATACCTTGATAGGGGTGTGGATGAATTATTGTCTGAAAAATTATGACAAATTTCCCTTAAGATCTTAATTCTTCAGTACAATACAATAATATTCTCTCAATTTCCTATAGAAATGTATGAACAAATATATTAGCATGCATGAGACAGAAAAATTTTACAGCGGTCACTCAGACTAGGATATGTCTAAGGAGTATACCAATATAATATTCCTATATACCAAATCCACAAAAGCACAATTTTAGCAAAATGGTCAGATCATACTCACAATCCCACTTATTTTACAAGTTGTCACAATTTGAATGACCAATGCTCTCTCACCTAAAGGGTAATCACTACTCCTTCATAATATTCTTCATTAAATCATTTGAATAAATATGGTTTAAACCTCAACTATTGAATTATTAAGTGCCACTTACATCAAATTTATGAATTACACGTTACCATAGTTTTACTCAGATGTCCATTTTTGACAAATTATTGATGCTCACTACTCTAACAAAACTCAAACTACCTTTTCAATGTTTCCAATTTATTTTCAAGAAAAAGAAATATTTTTCAAATACAATTAATTTTATGAAAATAACCACTTTAGTAATGATAAATACATTAACAATTGGTACAAATTTCTGTGGGCGTTCATATCATTCCCATAAATCCTTTCATCAAGATATTTATCACAAAAACAACAATCATGAATCACCTTCGTGAACCTAGATCCTTTGCATTTTCATTAAGGATTATTATTCCTATATGTGAGGCATATAGTACAATAGATAGTAATTTCCTCACTTTAATGGAGATTCCATACATACCACCATCTTTTTGGGAGGTTCCCTATTTTTTTGTGAACGCACATGTCTTCATGATGCACGATGAAAATTTTCTCATTCATGGAGATTCTCAAATTTGTGGAGATTTAACATCCTTCTATCGCACATTTTTGATGCTCCACACCTTTTTGTAACCCAGCCTTTGTGAAACCAGATCCCTTCAAAAAACTCAACATTATTGGGAAACATAAATCTTCCGGAAACACATTAATTTTAACTATTTTTATGAGTCTTTTATGGAAATTATACTTTCTGGATGCTTGATCCATCATATAAATTTTGGACCCCAAAATTTCAACAAACACTCTGAAATAATGTCACCTTGTATAAACTATTTATTATACTGCCTACAGAGTATCCATTCCATTGTATTGGATCCTGTACTAAATTCCTAGTCCATACCAATGTAAGAATTGAAAAAATTATTTCCAGCCATATTTTTCAACAAACATAACAAACCTTAAAACAATGAAATGTTACCTTCCGAGATATTTTCCCAATAATCTCCCCCTTTGGGTTTGTTGAAAACTCTACACATTTTGATACATCATTAAATATTCTTCCATATTATACCAATATTTTGTTCTTTCTTTTCGATTATTGATCAATGATTTACTCAATGAACATTCTAATCACACATGTTCCATGCTCGGCATGAGAAACATGAGAAGCATGTGAAGTTAATAAATGAATCAATTAATTCCCAAAATAGCCAACTGATTTCACAATAAACCACTTCTTTCATGATATATAACATTTTATCTAACATGTTTAACATTTTCATATTTAAAACTCCTCCTACATAACTTCTCCCCCATCAACATCTCCTCATATATTGATGAAGGCATTTTCTCCCTATTTTGTAGACTCAAACCCCCACCCCCCCCCCCAATTTTCTGGGAACACAAAGGTCACTCCTCTGTCATCTCCCACATGGTAAACAACATAGATATTGACTTCCGGAAAAATCACACCATACCTCATTGATATATGATCCAGCATCCAAACCATTTCATGTATATATAGTCTACTGGACTCTAAGATACAGTCAACACATCTCAAAAACTAATTTTGGTAAAGTCATCATAAAATTTTAACAGCCTGTAGATATATAGGAACATAATATAACTTCTGAAGGCCATGCTCCACCATCACATTGAAAAAATGATACTTAATTTTAGTGTTATTTTTCCTTGACTAATGGTCTAGATTTTTTCAAAGTCATATAGCATGTGAATTTTCTCAATGGATTTTGATAGGATACATCACATCAATTCCCATATAATCAAGATGTTGTTTCATCAACAATAGTTTAATGAATGCTTGGGTAGCTAGAATAATTTCAAATTATGTTTCTCTCAATGAAATAAAATCACGTTTATTTCATATCCAACAAATTCAAAATCAACTGAGATATAATTCATCAAATGATGTTGATTTTCTAGCATCTCCTAATTCAGCCCAATGTACATCTTTATAGCCCAAAAACACTTACTATGATTTTTCATTTTACAAAATCCCAAAATCTATTATTCACTTAATATAACAAATAATTGTTTTTCAATACAATTATGTTGTTTTATTTTGAATTTCCTTTAAATGGTTCTTCTTGTCATTTGTAAAAAAAATCATGTCTTATCGTTGTCATGTATAATAAGATACCAATGATATACCTATATTTTGTAACATTAACTACATTGAAATCACCATTTTGTGATATTTCATCTGACTGGATATTAGATTCATTATATCTTTGTAATTATCCATTCTAAATCTTCGTATAACCTCCTTGGAATGTTTATATTTTAAAATAATTATTCCTTTCCTTTCTTGTGTCACTTGTAAATAATGTAAAAGGTCAATTCACAAATCATTGATTTTTCGAACTAACTTTTCATCAATTTAGAAAATTGTTTTCTCTGTGATTATAATAATCAACCCAAAATTATGTTATCAACATAAACTAGAACCATAATCCTTTTATTAATATCTTTTATTATATGTTTATTATAATCATCCCCACCATGCTAAAAACCAGGCTTCTTAAAAAATGGGTGAATCCTTGAATACCATTCTCTCAGTGCATGATTCAACCAATATAGAACCTTTAATTTATTAAATAATCTATTCCCAAATTCATTAATGATAAATCCATATGGATAATCAATATACACATCTTATTCCAGAAATCAATTCAGAATTTCTGACTTGACATCCATCTGTAAAACATTGAAACTTTTATGCAGTACTGTGGCCAAGAATAATCTAATTATCTCTGGACTCACAACAGGTGAAAATTATTTATCAACATCAATACCCTCTATCTGGGAGTACCCATTACACAATAGTCATTATTTGTTCAAAATCATCGTACCATTTTCATTCATATTGTTGTAAAAGACCCATTTTTTCCGATGAAATGTTTATCAGTTTGTATCAATACAATCTCTCATGTCTCATTTTTCTCAATTTGGTCAATATATTTATTTATATCCTAGACTTAGTTTTCATATCTAGCTATTTTGTGAAACAATATTTTCTCTAACTAATATAGGAAACATTTATTCTATAAATACATCATTCTCCAGGTTTGAACTAGTACTTCCTGATCAGCAATGATATTTTTTCGGTAAATTTCAACTTGAATCTCATGGATTAATGTTTATAAATTTTATGTCCTCCTACTCATAATCAAAATATTCTTCAGAATAATCATTTTTTACTACATCTCATATTTAGTATCATACCTCCTCATCTCTTTCATTGTGTAACTATTCACAATGTTGTGGAAGAATATATTCCTTCACTATTAGAGTGGCGTCATTAATTTCAACTAATTTTCCCAGCATATTTTTAAAGAATTTGTATTGTTTTTGTTTTCCTGATTATCTGATGAATATCCCCACATATCGATGATATTAAAATTTCCTATTTTTCTTATTATTTTAAATAAAACATTGACTTACAAATAATCAAAATTATATCAATGTTGTATTATTTTTGTACCAAAGCTCTTATGGGTTCTTTTATTCCTTTTGACACAAGAGATCCCTGTTGGATATGTAGACTTATGTCAAGACTTATTTCTTCTATAATTTCTATGTTAGTCAATTTTCAATAATAAGTATTCTTTTCATGTTTTAATGATCCATTTTCTCATACTAAACGCTCTATTATGATGAGGATTTCTCACATATAAAAGATAATATTGTGACCCATGATTATCAAGATAGTATTCCACTTGGATATTTGTGAATCTCATACCATTATTAGTATGAAACTTGATAATATTCTATCCACACACCATTTCAAAATCTCTATGATATTTCTGGATGAATCAAAATACATAGGACATGTGGGAAATGACAAATACTCATTCCATCCAACATAAATAATTAATTAAAATAACCTAATACCTTTTTTATCAACTGATCATCATGATATTTTTCCACGCAACTTTTCAAGTACCAATTCATGAACTTTGGTAAATTTTTGTTATTTCGCATCTTACATCATTCTGATAATCTTCCCTTTTTGACAAGTATTACACATGTTAATAAGATAAGATGATATCATGATGATATCTCAAGCTACATCATATTTTACCAAATCTTCCAGATATGCTTGACTTTTTCGGCCAAGTCATTTATGCAATAATATTTTTCCTCCTTTCTTGATTGAAATCACATTTCTTCTTCTCCACCCACAAGGTATAGATTTAACTTTGTGTGCATTAGGAATAAATTTTTTCACATATTTTCCCTTGATTTTATACATCTTCATGTTAAATCATATAGTTTTCCCCTAGTTACATATTTGATTGACACTAAGCATGTTGTAACTAAGAACATCAACAACCTAGACATCAACACGTCTCATTTCAATCAACCAAATGTTTCTTTCCCTGAGCCAATAATATTTTGGCCTTCATCATGTACAAAATTTAAAACAAATTCCTTTTCATATTTTATACTTGTAACCATATCGTTATTTCCCATCATATGGGATGCACATCCAAAGGTAATGATCCACACACTAGAAAGTTATTATGCATTGAGATAAATCACCACAACCACTTCCTTATCTTATCATTTATGTTTGATACAGGTGTTTAAATTCATATCCAATATGGATTTATTATCATGATCATATTTAGAGTATAATGTACCAACCCAGATTCAAAACAAGGTGGAGGAATAATTCCAAGGGTACTTGAGTAGTATTATAGCAGTTATTGTAGAAGTATTGTGTGTACTATTGTAGGTACTATAGCAGGTTTTGTTCGATACCGTAGCATAAAAAAATATTCACCATGGGCCACCAGTTTGGGCTTCAAGTCATTTAGGACTTTGGTTCACCAAGGACATTAGGTCAGTAATGATTTCAGACCACCATTATGGCCTTCGGGCCACTTGATGAGTCCAGTTGCTCCAAAAGGACTCTACATAAAAGGAGCATCCCCATATGAGGATTCAGAGCCAGTGAAGTCACTAGAGAAGAACCAGTGGATTTGGATGAATGATTGGGTATGGATACACCATTGGGACCGTACTATGCTGGCACGGGAAGCTTATCCAGACCGTCATGCGATGGTGGAGAGCTACCATCACGATGAAGATGCTGGGGATGGGAAATTACGTTTAGTTATAGTCTCGTAGAATTACCTAAGACGTTAGTGTCATGAAACTTCTCTTAATCCTATATACCATGTAATATATAATCATACATGTCTTGAAAGTGTTCCCTCTCATCCCTTGAATGGGGGGTTATCAAAAATCAATAAAAATGAAGGCCTTCAGGCTACTAGGGAAAAACAAATTATGTACCGACTTCAACTTGTAGATCGTCAAATGAATTTTATGATTTCAACAGATTTTATATTTCAATGAGCTGGTAATTATGTACTAATTGATTATTATTCAAGAAATTTCTATTAATTTTTAATTATCAATATCAAGACATGTATATGAATCCTCCAAACCTAAAATAATGACCATATAACGCATTCATATAATATTGAACTCTATGTGGCTTCTTTGATGCACTTATTCCCGTTAGTTCCATTTGGAAATGGAAATTTCCCATATTTCAACAGCAATAAACACCTAATATGACTTGTATTCGCATATATTATAGTAAGACAAATTATTCATTGAGTTCTATATGTTTTTGGATTCGTATTTCTACCTAAAAAGGATTTCATCTTTGGAGTGGGAGATTGTGGTCTAACATAAATCACTATATCATTCTATTTATAATCAAGACCTATACTAGATTTGTAATAAAGATATTAATGTATCTTATTTTCTATTGGACCTCTATTATCTATGTTTACCATTTTTATCTCCTTACTATTTGTATTTCCCTATTTCATACTGGAGTGGAGAGTTTTTTCTAATCCATAACTTTTCATCATCAGATAAATACTTCCAAGTGATGTTATTAAATATTTTTGAATTGATCTTTCATAATGTTATTCAAACATTAAATCAACCTTTTTGTTCCCAAACATTGGTCTTCTACTAACCAATTGTTTTTTAGTTCTCTGACATTGAAGAATTAATAGTTTCAATATATTCTTCCATATCAAACTTCTCTTCTTCACTTTTTTGTATACACTGTTTGGAATCATGAACCACTCTATCTGATTTTTTCATTTTGGACCTCAAAATATCTATCTCCTCAAGAACTGATTCCAATTAATCATGCATATCATCACTTCATCTGACTTATAATTTATCATTGTCACTTTATTCCCTTTTGGGAGCTAAATAGGACTTCCACCATATAATTGTATCTATGATCATTTCATTTCTCCATTTCTTAAACATCATATTCTTCTAAATGATAATTTTATTATGATATAAGATTATTATATTAAGATAAATTTAATTTAAATTTTTTATTACCATTCAAATAGTTTGAATAAATTTTCATGGGAATTTCAACATTATCATCATCATCCTCATGAAAATTCCAAGGTAACCTTATTGTAATATTTCCAAATAGTAAAAATCGAAAGCGTGCAAGTGAGAGTTCTCCTTTGAGTATTCCTTTTGTTATTTCAGAATTTGATGAGTGGAATTAAATCACCCCATTTATCTCATCTTCATTATTCCCATACTCAATAATGAGCTTCTTGAAGTCCTTGAATTCAACTTATTTGTTCTTCATGTTTTAAAAAGAATCATTATCATCATTTATCATCATGTATATAATAATGGTATTGTGTAAACTATCCATTGATGCCACCTTTGGATATTTATCATCAAATACATAAACATTATGATTTAACTGATGTGTAGGTCATATCAAGATGCGCATTATGATCTTTAAATATTCATGAAATTCCCCAAGATAATGTGTCTCTTCCATAGTAACATTCAACTAGTCCAATATTAAATTCATAATCATTAGGGTGAATTATCAAATTCTCATACTTATTCCATTGCACCAACATTTTTAATTCTCTTACATTTGAGTCACCCTCATAAATATTTTGAAACATTTCCCATATAGAATTTCATGTTTTACTTGACATAACATTTTCATATATTGCATTCAATATATATCCCCATAAAGAATTGGTTACGTTGGACTCGGCATCTAGTACACTATATTCAGCTTCTAGTAAAACTCCAATATCCAAAATGTCCTAAATACCATACATTGTAGTAATAAACACATACATACATAATTATAGATATAAATGTTGTATCTGATTCTTCAAAATTTAAAATTAGTTTCTTTAAAGATCATACTCACTTTATTATTGAAAACATTCATTGAATTCCAATTGAGGGAAACACAAAACATAACCCTTGTCTTTGATACCAATTCTGAACCCAACAAGGTTAAATACACGGATAGGGGGAGTGACTTAGGGTATGATATTTTAAAACACCCCCCCCCCCAATTTATGTATTTCATCATCATTAAACAAAAAAATATTGTCTTAATTTCCCATAGAAATGTATGGAAAATAATTGAAGCATAAATGAGAGAAATTGATTTTAATTGGTTCACCTGATGTAGGATACGTTCAAGGAGAATACAAATAAAATGTTCCTACATACGAAATCTAATAAATTACACTACAGTTACAATGATCAGAGTAGACTCATTTTCCATCCTTTTTTACTACCAATCACAATTTAAAAACTCGTTTCTCTATCAACTAAAGTGTGATCACTACTTCTTCATATGATTTATCATTTGATTACATGAATCAATATGTTTTACAGAATATTTGGTATATCAGTACATTACATGTTCATAAACATGATGAATTACACATTACCATATATTTAATGGGAAAAAAAATTTCTATACGTTCGTGATGATAATTGATCTTGTGAATCTCACAAAACCTTCATTAAAACATCCCAATTCCCCACAAAAAAATTACTTCTTTTGTGAATCCAAAACAAATTCCCAAATCTCATCACATTTACTAAGCTCAATAATTTAATTATTCTCACATGTTTTGTTTATCATTGATATCATTTGATAACGTCCATTGTTTATGAATTTTATTACAAAAAACCCCGTTAGGAATTACCTTCTGAAATTTAGAGCCTTGTCATTTGTGTTATCATTCACTCTACATAAATGAGAGTATGATTTGACTATTTATAGGTTATTCCTACCTTTCATGAATCATCCAATATTTACAACATCTATTTTTGAATCTCCCAATTTTTTTGTGATCCTCTATGTCTCTAAAATGATATAGGTATATTTTTCTATTCACAAGTCTTCTTAATTTTGTGATGATTTACCTTATTCCCATCATGATTTCTCAAAGCTCCACACCTTCATGAAACCATTAATATCTGACATGGGATTCCTTTAAAAATATTCAAATCATTTAAAAAATCCAATTTTATGAAACCCATTCATTTTCCTTATTTTATGATGAATTTATGGAAATACCAGTTTTGCGACACTTGAGACATCTACCAGATTCTTGACCCCAAAAATTTATATAATATTGTTAAATAAAACCACATGGTATATGAATTTTTTTTGTCAAACTCTATAGAATCCATTACATTTTGTTGGATCTTTTTTAAAATTCCATGTCAACAATTATTTTGTAATTTCAAAAATGAACTTGGAAACCCTCTTTTTCAACAAACACAATCAACCCAAAAACATTGAAATGTTACCTCAATGGTATTTCGAACACAACAAAATTATGGTGAAGCTTTTTAAAATCCTTTGTGACTCGATTATGTTTGAGAATAACCTTTCCCCATCAAACTATTGGCTAGAAAAAACAGACCATTCTAGTCATAGAGGATATTCTCTGGTCTTATATGTTGGACATTGATTGTAGTTGGGAAGATTATCTACACATGGTGGATGTTGTGTGCACCAAAAAATACCATTACACCATCAGTATGGCCCCATTTGATCCTTTTTATGAAAGATTGTTTAGATCACCACTATGTTGGAATACTCCACGAGAGTCTATTCTCTTGGGATCATAAGTGTTGTGAGCAACGATAGAGAAGTGGTAGGTCATCTAGGAGTGGATGAAGACTACAGAGAGCTGTCAGAAGAATTATTCAGACAAATTAAGTTAGAATTTGGAGTTTTATGTGGGAAACTATATTTTCATGAAGGTATCAACCTGATGAGGATTATAGATATTTTTTGTGGTGATAAGATATCTCTAATGTTCATTGACCCCTTTTAGATATTGTAGAGAGTCGTTGAGCCGACATACCGCATGACACTACTACCATAGTTATACTGAGTACATGGAATATTATATATGTTGCTGTTAAGGAGGTATGTGCTTAAAACATTTAATTTTATCAAATTTCTCTAGATTACAACCATGATATGACCACGTTTTCTAAATATCCAATAGATATTGAGGATCAGCATGAGAAGATCCTCCTTGAGAATGTGATTTCTTTTCTGTGTGATTGATGCCAATACAAGAATCTTCTAGAGAGTACCAAAGAGTAGGAGACTTAGATGTGATCTCAATACTCAAGACGTTTTGAGTAGTCATACATTGATTTTCATGATGACCTAAACTATGGCTGGGAGTATCTATTTTCTCATCATTTTCCATGTTAAACATTGAAATATGTCTTGTAATATTTATGTAGCCAAACACTTGGACAACGTGAGATCATGAGACACTGTTCGTATGGAATTGAAATTTGAAAAATATTAAATATTTTATTGTCACATTCTTGTAGTTTTACATAATTGATGAATAAATATTAAATATTGTATTAGATTAGAAATATATGAAAACCATTATGCCCAGAATGATGTTTTTTTCCTGGGTGTGATATAATATTAATGGTTGTTTTTGAAAAAGTTGTTGTGGGTGAAAACAATATATATATATATATATATATTATCTTAATGATAAATCAAACTAATTAATCCACTATAAATACCTATCTTTGATTAAATATCATGGTTTATTGCATAACCCTTAAGATCTTTAGTGGATCTTTTGGTGACATATTGGCTGATAACAACAAATTGGGGATCAGATTGATACCGCATGGATTTTCTACACTAATGAAGATTGAGGATCTCAGAAAAAACTATAACATATGACCATAATTCATAATTCATTGATCCAAACTCAAAAAAGTAAATATATTTTATTTTCATTTATCTTATTTTATTATCCCCTGTCGAACACAAACCAATTCTCCTAAATAAATTGGTTTGTGTGTCGATGGTAGATTATAATGTATATTCATCACCTATTTCTATCATTATATGAAAATAATTATAAATAAAATGGATCAAGGTCAACATAAACATGCATAAGGATCATTCCAATTTTTAATTTGGTTAATATCACTCCCTTTCATTGATGAAGTCATCATGGGTACCCCATTTAGATGACGGTTTGAAAAATACTCAGTGGAAAATCATAGTGTTCCTGATTCTTGGCACAAAACAGTTTCACCATAGGGTTGTGATAATGATCTAAAATAAGATTGTTAGGCATAGTGATGATGATGGATAATGTTTGGATTTTGGGAACTGCTATTCTAGGTCTATCATGTATTGATAGAATGTCTATATGTGGGATGGTTTTTTATGGGAGTTGGATGCCCAAAATCTGATCATTGGGGATGAAGATGCTTAGGGGGACGAAATTCTCAATCCATGGTTATATTAGTAGTGAGAGTCTTAGGGGGAAGTGGGGTAGGATGAATGATCATGAAGATCCATGGGTTCTAGAAAACCCCCACACTACAAGTTTTGAATTCCTAACATACATGTCATGTGGGGACCTCTCTAGAGATAATGGTTTCCATGGAGATGAACTGATTACACACCGTGTGACACATGTCACATGATATGTGACCTGACTAGGAGACTCTCCATATTCCTATGGGAAAATTGGAAGGGATACAATAAATGTATTATGTCATGTACTAATCCCTATCCTAATAAAATAGTCCTATCCATGTACTTGGAGATGACCAAGTATAAGAGCATGACATACGGTACACATAAATTGATAGGATTACTTGTGAATGGTCTGGGGTACAGGATCATAGGCTGGACCACATATGTCGACTCCCCACCAATATGAAATACCTTGTATCACTAGTACACACCATATAATTTTCTTAGAGAGGAATGGGTACTTTGTCACTACAACACTGAATAGTTTCCTTAGGTTGTATTCAATTGATCCATCCCTAAGAGATTATAGACAGGAATTCTAGCTCAGAAAAAGGATTGTGATCCACATTAGAGGATTTTTATTTAATAGAGTTCATGGGATCCCCTCGTGACCCTAGGTCGGATCCATTATCATATTCTTCTCTAATTGGGGATCTCAAAATAGGTGTGGAAACATTTACCATTGCGTTGACCCAATACATAGTTGGTTAAGACAAATTGGTTTTTTGGTATACATCGTGGCCCAGGGTGTGATCCCATCTTTGTATAGATGCCTTAAAAATCCAATTTGTAAATAATTATTCAAAATCTCAATGATCATGAACTCATGGATGGATTTTATCAGTTCAATCATAATTATAATGTGATTTCACTCATGTGAGTGTTTCTACAAACTCTCTAGGTGAATATTTAGTTTTCATTGTGGTTGTGCCATAACATTGTGACTGAGTGTTTACCATGAGTATATGTGGATTATTATTTCTACATGTATCCTATATCTGACTAACATTCCCATATTATGATATGAAAATTTTTATCTTGATTCATAATTCATAATGAATTGTCAATTTTTGATTGGGTATTGTTATACTCACCATTGCTTGGGCCCTTCACACATTTTTCATGTCTTATGCAGATGAAAAATTATTCATCAGGGATATCAGGGGACTCAGACTATATGTATATTAAATTGGGATACAGAAAACATGGTTTGTACAAGGAGTCATATTTGACTATAGTCCACTAGTATTACATGGTTTTACTTCCTTAGTGTTTTTAAAGAACTTGTATTTTCCCTATTATACATTCTAGTATTATTCATCATGCTCTTATTATGGGATTTTGATTTATACATGCATTTGGTATGTGTTTTACTTTACATTTCATCATGACATGATATTAAAAATGTATGTTTGTGTGTAGGTACTTTAGTATAAGGCATCCCATGCGAGTTTTATTCCTACTTATCAATTGTCTGTAGAAATATCCATTAAAGGAAAGATTTTTGTAGTCACACTCAGTTTATCCCCAACCAAGTGGGCCTCATAGGGTTGGTTTATAACCCAACTAATATCTCTAAGCAGTAATGTTGCCAAAAAGGATTAGTTCAATCCATATGGTCATCAAACCAATAGTGACCCACCATTTTTTGTACATAGATATTATTTATTATTAGATGAATATATAATACATAACGTTATAATACATTCACAAATCAAATAGGTATAGTGTCTTTGGAATCTTGGAGACATAAAGATCTTATTTATAAGAGATCTAAATTATCTCCCACTTACTTCTATAGAACTAAAACCATTCTTATACATATCAGACATAAAATTTTTATTCATATCCTAAATAATGGAAACATAATAGAGGGAAACATTAGATTCTTAATAAGGGTAAACAAGGGAGATATCAATGATCACATAAACATATCATTAGTAGAAGGGTATAAGAATATTGACATAATATTTTAAAACAACACTGTTAATATCATAGATCACAATATTGAGTCAAGGAATAATTAATTAAAATTAATAAGAAATGAATAATTATGTAGTCAAAGAATATGATCCACGAATGTATAACATAATGAAAAAAAAATGTTTTTGAGATACATATAAGCATAAAAAATATTTTCCTTAGTCAAGGCTCACTTTCATGACTATTATAGTGGATTGGTTTCACTCTTCATTCCATCATATCCTTAGTCAAGGTTCACGTTCATGAATTTCATAGTAGATAATTTCCTTCACTAAATTGGGTTCAATCCTCATTCCTACCCTTATTATCCCATGATTTATCCATTATTACCTATTGAATTTGAGGGGTATATAATTATATTCCCACTAGTCTCATAATGAAAATCATACATATGTGTTCAAAAAGATCCTATAAATTCATCATATCATAACCTGTGTAAACGAAATAGGTTTCATAAATATTTCATCATAAAATCATTGAAAAACCCATGGAAAATAAATGGGTATTAGAAAAAAAATATCATCATAACATTATTAACTCATGGAAAAGAAACAATTTTTGTATAATCATCCTCAAATCGTCATCACAACCTATCTAAAGAATGAAATTGGATAGAATCATTGGATCATAACCCAAGTAAATTATAATTAACATCAAAGGATTTATATATTGATGAAAAATACAAAAAAAAAATTATTACAAAAACATTTCTTCAGGAAAATATATTTTTAGGTTGGAAATCACTTATTTAAAATAAAAATGTATCATAAATATTAATGAAAATTGTCTCATTAAAAAATCATAATAAATTATAGAACAATCTTAAAAACATTGAGCAGTCATGATGATACAAAATTCTATTCATGTCGTATACGTAAAAACAATGATTTCTTTCACATTTTGGGGAAAAAAATTCAAAATTACATCATTCATAAAAATAAAAGAATATTTATTTTAAACCATCTGTAAAAAACATAATTGTAGGTCGAAATTAATTTATAAATCATAGGATAATATTAAAACATTAACTAAAAATATTTTTATAAAACATTAATATTGATGAAAATTTTTTTTGACCGAAGTGATAAATATATTTGGTTTTCTAATAAACATTCATTTAGTTATTTGAGTACTTAAAAAGTATAAAATTAATGTCAAATATGTAATATCAATAAATAAAAATAGGATATTAAAATTCATTGTATTATGGATATATAAGTTAAAAAAATTGCATTATTGAAAACATAATCCTAAAAAGTCTTGGTAAACAATGTCATTATAACAGAAATACCTTACCTTGACATTAAATATATTCAAAAGAATTCTAAACAGTTGTATAATAAATTTAAATTTATTATATTTATGTAAAAAATCTCTTTACATACTTTTAAAACAATATTTAAAACATTCTTACGGAAAATATACTTTTCTTTTTTAAAATCTCTTTTTAAAACTAAAGGTTTAAAAAATTAAAATACTTTTTAAAAATTAATATTTTATATTTTTAAGGGAGGTATTGAAAATTTTGAATGGTAATGATGGATATAAATTTTACACATGCCAAGTACATAAAAACAATTATTCCATTCTAATTTTATATAAAAGTTAAATTGTATTTATTTTGGAAATGGCATAGATTTTCCTTTTATTTTATTTGTAAAAAGTAAAAATGTGTAAAAGTATCTTTAATATATCATTTGGAAATGGGTAAACACATTTTAATAAACAAAATATAAAACATGGTTTTGAAAAAAAAATTAGATTTCTAAGAGAATAGAGAAATTAAGTCATATTTTCATAAAAATATTTTTGAATTTATTTTAATTACCATATAGTTAAAAATATTACTATTACATTAACAAATCATGAATTAAAAGATAAGGAAAAAGTTAAATGTTTTATTAAGAAATAATTATATAATAAACAATCTAAAATAGAATTAGATTACAGAATAAACCCTTGTATAGATCATAATGTTGTAGTGAGGATTAATTAATGAATTGTTTATCGATATAAAATGTCAATCCACATAAAAAAGTTGAAATATAGTATAAAATAATAAAATTTCATTATACACATAATATTTTAATGACATAATCATTGATGTAAATTTTTAACCCAATGATTGAAAATTGAGTTTGAAATCCATCACCTCATGCTTCCTCTGGTTGAAGGTGATTTAACATCATGTAT
Source organism: Viscum album (assembly GCA_963277665.1). NCBI lineage: Eukaryota > Viridiplantae > Streptophyta > Magnoliopsida > Santalales > Viscaceae > Viscum > Viscum album. Next base: position 349,651,799 of record OY728152.1, on the reverse strand, counting down.
AGTTGTTTTAAATATATAATTAACTTAAAAAATATCCATATTAATATTTATAATATCATATATGATAATTTTATAATATATTATCAATGATTTGTTATTAATATATCATTATATGAATTGTTTCATGTGTTAATTTCCCTGTTTTCTCATTTATGATTTTTTATGAAAGTTATGATTATTTGTAATATTATATCGTTTCACCATATAGATAATTGTAATCACGAAATAATTAAGATATTTATACACAAATTATACTTTTAATACTAATAATTGTAGGTTTTGAGGGCAGCGGAAGCGCGTGGAAGGGTGTACCCAACATTATTTTACAGCTAATAATGATCAATCCATGATTTGTCATGATAATATAATGCCAATTCATTGGAATAGAATCAATAAAAAAGTATTGATGAAATTCACATAACCATGGATAATATCATCATAATTTTTGTTATAATTAATTTTACTAATAGATAAGAATTACCTTGATGAAATTTTCTCTCTGTTGATGTTTCTGGTCATGATCCAATGTGATTGGTTGTTGCATCGAATAAGCCAAGTGTATTATTCCTCCAGTAGTGTTCACAAAATTCTCTACATATATATGCATATCGCTGAAGGTATCTCCATGTTCTAGCATGGAAGGTACTTCTCTTGCGATGCCCTCCATCGATCGCCCTGAGATCTGCTTCCAAAGTGCTCTCCTTGATATGGAGGATCTCTCTTGTAACTTGAGAGTGTTCTTAGAGGAAATGAATTCTATCTTGATTTGAGATATTTATATAGATCCAATGTTCAGAACCTCAAGTAGTGGAAAGTTCTAATGAAAATTATGTTATTAGGATTTATATTACTTAGAATAATAAAATGAATTAATTACATGGAGGAATTTATTCATTTAATTTAATTCATAATAAGACCCCATGTCTAACAAAACATTTACTGTTATTATCACTTGAGATGCGCCCAGTGAATTTAATATATTAATATTTAATTAAATAAATATTATTATTTCTCACAAATCCCCAGAAAATATAGATGTCATGTATATATTCATATACACGGCGTGTACTTTTGTTTTTCTATTTTCATTATTTCCGAAACCACATATATTAGACTCTGAAAAATGACTTTTTATTTCATAAATAAATATATCTTTCTTACTCAATTGTAAATATATATTTTCTCCCACAATATATTCTCTTGAATAACTAGTGTTGAAATAAATTCAACTAGTCATACTTTAATAATAATTAAACCAAAATTGGGAACAATATTTATTCAACAAGTTAAATGAATATTTAACTTAGATACTTGGACAAACATAATTTTCGGCCCTCTAGACTTCATTATCAATGGAATTAGGAAGATCCTACCTCAATTCCAAGGTTACCAAATAGAAACATTCCATGGTACCCATGTAAAAATAATTTAACGCTGCAATGACGTGTCACCTCCTACAAATGGTTACCATGTAATGTAATCCCTTTGTCTCGATATCTCAAATCACGTAGGTTTCATGTTAGTTCCATCAACCCATGTGCTTGAATATTAATTCTTTGAAATCCCAAAATTCAACTCACCCATTCATCACCGTGTACATTCATTTATTTAGACTATATCAATTCCATCAAAGGGATGGAGATATAAAATTCCATTATAGAACAGAAGGGAAAAATCCATTATTTCATTATCTATTAATGCAGTACTTCTCATGACACACCAAACATATCCTACCCTGTTATTATCAACATTTCATCATAGTTTTCATCAATACATCTATTTGTGCGAGTAGTAATACTCATTAAAAATAGTTATAAAGTCTACATATCAATACACACGTCCACAGATAGAAACATCCAATGACACTATGATATTTGGATTTCCAACTTGCATGTCTTGTTCTAATAATATCTTCTCAGATATGGGAAAGGGTGAACACCATGAGAATGTTCATGAAGGTTTTATGAGACCTCACCCATATTGGGATATGTTATTTTTTCCACTCAAATAAAATCATCCATCCATAGAACATATATTCAATAATAGTGTTACAATGCTATCAGGTTCTCACCATTTCAGGGGTCCGCTATGACCCTTGAGTGCAACATATATCGTCAGGACATTATCACATGCATTTTCATGCCGAATAATAATCAAGATGGGATAAGGTGTTTATTATTATTCAAATCAATGAATACAAGTGTATCACAATGTAAAAACACGTTTTCTCGAGGAAAGAAACTACAATAGACTCCCACTTGGAATAGATCCAAATTCTAAAAACATTTTACTCGCTAGATATCACATGATATTCATGCTTCTACGAAGAAGGGATATTATTCATGGGTTCTTCCATGTTCTCTTCCATCTACACTCTTCGAACTAAAACATAACCCCTTTGATAGAAATCCCTAAAGATTTCATACTTCCGTAGAATGTGCATAGTCAGTTGGTGTGACCCACTTCTATTGTAAGATCCACCAATTTAGTATTATGACAAAAAAATGTGAGAGAATCTTTTATTCTAGGAACCACATTATGATCCCTGAAAAAGATATAAATCTATACAGCTTCCTTGGCTACTTCAGAAGCCACTATATATTCAGACTCCACTGTAGGATTGGCAAAAACATTCTTCTTTGAACTCTCCCAGCTCAGATCTCCTCCATTAGGGGAGAAAACATATATACATTAAAAATTTAGATCATTCTGGTCTCTTAGAAAACCAAAATTCGCATACTATCTAATGAAAATATCATTGTCTCATCCATGCAATAGGAACGCACCCATAGTTCATCTCGGATATTTAAGTATAGTCTTAACAGAAGCCCAATGATGTTCTACTGGATCATCAGGAACTATCCCTACCAAGATCAGTGCATAGGCAACATCAATCTTGGGACATAACATGGCATACATGATAGATCCAATAGCCAACACATTTGGGATATTACTCATCCTACCGTTCTCATATCGAGTCTGATGACACATTCTATTAGAACGATGTAGGAAATGTGACCCTGGAACAAATCCCCTATTAGATTTTTCCATAATAAATCTATTTATTATCTGGTCAATGTATATACACAAACATAGTCGAAGAATCCTATTCGATCTATCACTAATGATCTTGATCACTAGAAAGTAGGATGATTCATCTAATTCCTTAATAGAGAAACACTAGGTCAACCAGTCGTTAACTAACTGTAAGACTGGTATATCGTTTCCAATAATTAACATGTCGTCAACATATACTTCTTGGATAATGACCATATTCCCATTAAACAAAATATAAACACACATCTCACATACCTTCTTATGGAAACCAAATTCATTTATGGATTAATAATATAGAATTTTCCATGACCTGGATGTGTTGTTTAATCTATAAATAGATTTATAAAACAAGAAAACTCATTTTTCTTCACACTGTGTAACAAACCCTTCTGGTTTTTTCTTATAGACATCTTCCTAATGGTTTCTATTAATGAATTATGTTTAGAAATCCATTTTATAAATCACTTAGTCATGGTATGCTGCTATGACAAGTATGATTCTCATGGATCTAAACATGGAAAATGGAAAAAATGTTTCATCATAGTAAATTCATTCATGTTGTATGAATCCTCTTTCCATGAGCCTTACTTTATTGGTTCAAACATGACTTTACATTTCCATATTTCTCTTGAACACTCATTTTCATCTAACAGAAATTACATCAACTGGCTTGTTAACCAAAACCCATACTTGTCTTTGATACATGGAATCCATATCAAAATTCATATCATCTAGTCATCTTACATCTTTTGATATCTCTACAACTTCTATGTAGGGGAGAGCTTAATCATTGTCTAACAATAATGATTCACCATCTTCGGTGACTAGGAAACTAAATCTATTGGTTTACCTTACCTCTCTTGAGCTCATACGCAATGCTTGTGTTTCCGGAACCTTTTCCTTGGGGACTTGTGAAACTTTTTCTTTTACCAACTCTTTTTATATTGAGCATCACCATTGTCGAAGCCAATCTTTCTCGCACAATCCTTTTTGATAATGTGATCCATCTCTTGAAATATGGAATTTCTAAAGAGATTCACTTTCTAGTATAAATGGTTATGTAGTTAATATCCTTTCATTTACTTGGGATATCATATAAAGTTACACCTCGTGATCTATGGTGAAATTTTGTGGCCTGATATGGACTTAAAAATGATTCACATCCCCATACTCATGTGTCTGAAAAACTTTGTTTCTTTCCATTCCATAACTCAGTGGGAATTCAATTTTCTACCTTAGTAGGTACTTGGTTTAATGTGTATGTTGCAGTTTGTAATGCATATCCCCATAAAAATAATGGAAGATCTAGATGAGTCATTATTGACCTCTCCATGTCCAACAAGGTGTGGTTACACCTTTCACTAACACCATTCATATGTGGTTTTAAAAGCGATGTGAGTTGATATTGAATCCAAAAATCTCATTAATGGTTGTTGAATAATTGATTCAGATATTCTCCCCCTCTCTTTGATTTAATCTTCTTTATCTTCATACCGATATGACTCTATTCTTCATTCTAGAATTCCTTAAATTTCACCAAGGACTATAACATATTCCACATTATGTAGTTATAGACATATCTAATCTAATAATTAGTAAAAGTAATGAAGTAAAAATATCCACCCCCAAATTATACTGAAAATGGTCCAAACATGTAACGTCCTGGTTCTGGAAGCCACCCAGAGGTGCCCCATACCCGGTTGGTCAAATGGCCTCAAACACATTTCCATAAACGCCATAGGCAGCCGACTAGCAGCGAGGGCCTTGGGTGCGATAGTGGAGAAACATTGAACTCATTGGCAGAGTACACAGCGGAATAAAAACAAATAGGTAACAGAAGAAACCATAACCATCCATAAAAGATTAAATGATAAACAATGGAAGATGAATAGTAAAAAACTGGAGCACACACACATGTATATAAAATGATGCAAGATACATATGTCTAGGAAAACACCCAAACAAGTCACAACGCTGAATACAAAACTAAACCAAATTTCAAACATAATAGGTACACTCCTCGGCATCACAAGCCATTTCTTAGTCCCATGCTCTCCAGCTCCACAGCATGTCAGGTACCTGATGTAGAAGGGCGCTTTCCCTTATCTATACTGGCAATAACATAGTCTGTTTGGGCCCAAAAGAATGACCCAAACAGGGTGTGAGGAAAAGTCCCAATAGGTAACCACCAAATGATCTGTGCCTAATAGTTAGTGAATATATGTCAGGTAAAGTGTCGTAAGCAGTAAACAGTAAGCAGTAAATAGGATAATACACAGAAGTAACAATCCACAATTTCTATCATATAAACTACAAACAAGAACAGCCACTCAATCAAGTAGAACAAAAAGGTAACCTTTGGGAAGTTCTCACAATCAACCACCTATGGTTCAAACTACAAGTACTATCAACCCTCTAAGAGGAACACACAGTCTCACCCCTCTGGTTCAGCTAAACAATAGACTATCTGAGGATTCACTCATTGTCAATTCTCCCTATTTTCTTGTATTGTACTAAAGGCTCTCTCGGGAAGCACTCAATGTCTAATTCCCCCTTTGGCCCGCGTCGAGGAACTAAAGAATCTCTAAGGAAGGACACAACGTCAAATCCCCCTGTGGTCAAGCATCATAAATTAAAGACACTCTGGGGAATCCCTTACATACATTCTCCATATGGTCCACTACACTAGGTTCTCACATCCCTTTGTAAAACAAACATGCATAGCACACGTATCGGCCCAAGTATACCTCAAGAACTCCATGGATATCATTCTAAGGAACAAAAGCATAATAGTACAATAGTTCCACTATCCTACAACTAGGCATGGCAACTGGAAAAATGACAAACAAGAAAACCAATAATGGGAAACATCCAGAGTACAGTAAAAACTAACTAATTCACAATCAATTACCTCTACTCAAGCAATCAAGTGATGAAGGAAAAAAACAGGGGGAAACAAGAAACATTCAGTACCCCGTTCAAGGTTATTGGTGGAATTTGCAAAAAATACTCATAAACTTCCTACTAAAAGTCACAATCCACCTACCTTGATGCTAGGTGATCGATATAAGTGAACCTCGATGATTGATTCTCCAATGAACGTCGAGGATGTAAGAAAATGTACAGAAAGCTCAATCAATGAAAACATGAGGATTTGGAGGAATAATGTAACAAGGAAAAAGTAGAAGAGAGAGCATACTGAAGTGATCCCAACGCAATCGACGGCTGCTGAAACAGAGATCATATGGAGGATCTGGTGCTCATGGAATAATCGCTGCCGTATGGGAGCTCTGGGCCGAAGGAAACCTAGAATAAGGTTGTTCTGGAGATTAATCACGACCACAATTTGTTTAGTGAAAAAAATACATGGTGTGTACTTTTGGGGTACAATGCGTGTACTCTATTTTTCCGTACTCCGCTTTAAGCGGCCACCACCACACCCTTACACATCGTGTGTATAAGGCCCCAGCCATAAACCTTACATAATCTTGAGTTATTACAAGATTACACATTGAGGATCTTTTCGGGTTTAGAGTTTCAGAGAATTAGATCATAAAACTTGAATTACATTCCACATATAGACAAAGTGGTTACATAAAGATAGTATTCTTCTTTCCCATCAATGGAAACATATTTAAAATAAAACATGGATTCTTTCTTGACACTTCCTTGACACTATCATCATATCATGTACCTTTCCCTTGACCTGTGAAAAACATTTCAAAAAAACTTGGGATGAGCATAAAAAGCTCAGTAAGGGATATAAAAATATGGAAAGGAAACATGGGTACATATATACATAATAATGAAATCATACTTTACCCATAAAACATAAGCACATTAACATACCTCATCAAATCATGAATAAATCATAGAAATCATAAGACATAAAGGTAACTTGAGGCATTCATAACTTTCTTACGTTGGGAGTAACCCTCTTGGTTACGTTTGGAATACCAATCACAGTATATTCCCTAAATCTCTTCGGAGAAACCTTAAAGTTTCACTCCTTCACATTACCCAATGCATTGGAGAGCTATATCAGGCTCACCCGCCCTTAGTCTATCAGGGAACCATCCATCTTCATAATAATGCCCAAGAACCTCAACATAATCGTATCACATAAAACATGCATAAAGGAAACATAACATTTACACCTTTCAATCAAAATATATCAATACAACACATTGATATTGAAACATTATGAAAACAATTTTCAATACCAAAATAAAAGAAAAGTAAAACATGGTATTTATGTTTCTTTTAAAAAAAAGGTATGGCTTGTAGAGGAATCCGAAACTCAAATAATGGTCACGGCGGCGGAGAAGTCGTTGTCACCGCATATGTACGACAAAAACATTCCCTTTTGTCGTTTAGTAAATACTTCGTATAAAAATATTCCTTTTGAATAAATGTAAAAGTAAAAGGGGTTTATACACTGTATAAAAGAAGATTGTGTATAAAACAAAATATGCCTCAATGAAAGGAGATTGAGACGAAGTCCCATACCTCGGGTCCGACATGACTCGGTCATTCTTTAATATCTTGAGTAATAAACTTGAGTTAATTTCTATTTGTTTAAGAACCTTTTTTAAGTTCATTAATCCTTTTATATCACTTATTGCCATGTCATGAACACTATGTAATTATTTAAGTTAATAACAGTCGTTTTAACGATCATTGGTACTTGAGTAAAAAATAAGCCCTTTATAATTACAAGTTATTCATGTATCCGTTATATACAGAACGGTATTAATGATGTAGATATCATATATTTCATATATATCTAGTACATGCATGAATTTATAATATTACATAATCATTTAGAGGTAAGAAATGAAATGCACCATTCATGGAGACGGTAAGCCGTACGTACGCATGAACACTACTTTCATTTCTATTTCGTATTTTATATAATGGAATAATATTGATATAAAGGTATATTATAATTCCAGTGTAATATCATATATAATATCGTAACAACATCCTTTATATGTCCCACATATGGTATTTAACGAATCAAATCACTTTGAGGGGGCGGTAGTCCGCACATCCTTAAATGAATATATCGCGTTTACCCATAATGGAAACCATAAAGGTATGACTAAAATGAAAAATACATAAGCTTAAGGAAAACATAAACATATTATATATCATATATAAATGTATTGTCATCTTACTGGCCACCTTTGAAGGTGTTAAATGAATGTTGAATAATCATCGTTTCGGGAGGCAGAAATTCACCATCCACGGAAACAGTATGTCCTTTAACCATCAGATGTAGGTGTGTGTAAGTGTAGCTTGAATCCTTCTTATAACAACATCCTAGTATATTTAAGATACTGGAGTTGTTACAAAAGAAATTAATAAAAAGAGTTTAGGGGGTTGGAGAAGCAAAATAAAACAAAAGGACTCAAGTGAAGACATTACCTTAAAATCGGGTAACTCTCTTTCGTTTGAGCTCAAAGGCTTCCTTGGGAAGACTTATGCCCAAAGTGAGGCTTCAAGGAGTAAGATAGGGAAGTGAAGAGACAAAATGAGCATGGGTTGGCCGATCCAAAGGCTTTGGAAGTGTGGGTAAGGAGGTAGAGGTGGGGGCCTTTCATAAGAGGAGAGGAGGGGCACTCTTGGAATGTAAAGAAATGTTACTTTATTTTAAAATGTGTTTAGGATTAAAAAGGTCCCACATTGATATAATTCGAGGGTAAGGTTATAAGGGTTCCAAATACACCCATAAAATAGGTTTTGTACATGTGTAGTTCATATATTTTACATTATCATTTCATTTTATTTAAATCCTTTATTAATGAGGTAATCGCTACATCATCATGATGTCATGAATAATTAAATTTACATAAAGTATTAAAATTATAAAAAAAATACTATGATGTAGGAAATAATTTTAGCTTACCAATGACTATTTATAATAAAAAATCTGACTGGTATAACCCCATGTAAAAATTGTTTTAGTAAAACACCTCTTGTTTGTGTCATTTTTACTTTAACATTAAATAAAAAGTTATTTATGTCATTTCCCAACCAAAGTGGCTCCATGGGGTCCCCAAGTTGACCTATGGATTGTCTCGGTCGGACATGACACATCCAATGAGGGTAGGACATGTTTCAAGCTCATCTCATATTATTAAAACATTATTTTTACCTTAAACTACACTAATTACCACTAATCGCGATTAAGAACTTAAAAGTTACTATTCACCAAAAAATTATTTTAATCTCATTGAACCACATTTTACTTTTTTAATGACAACCATGTATGTCGGATTTTTGAAAATAAAATCATAGAAGTGGAAAAGTTTCATTTAAACGAAAAATTAGTTTCTTTAACTACCACTTAGTGGTTTCACTGTTCATCAAAAATTGATGTTTTTCAGAAAGATACCAAAACTTCACCCTAAGCTATATTTGATATTCCGAATTCAGAAATGATGTCTATTTTACAATATTCAAAACATGTATGTTGTATTAATTAATTTAATAACTAATTCCCGTTCTCCTGACAAATAGCTTGTTTTTATGAAACAATAAGTATCAAAAGATTGACACTAGTTTAAGTCCAATTTCAAAGTGAAATTGATTGCAATGACCACCATTGGATAAAATGGTAAAAGTATATTATAATTACACTTCAAAACCAATTCCAAAGATAATCTAATCATATAAATAAATTAGATTAAAAAGAGTTTTTGAATTAAAATACAACATTTTCACTATTCATTAAAAAATAAACTTTATCAGAAAAATACCAAGAATTCACACAATGTAAATTTTGATGTCCCAATCATAAATAATAAGTTTATTTTAACAAACATAGCTTATAAAATTGTCAAAAGATATATTTAAAATGGGTTTTCCATCAAAAGGCATTAAAACAATCTTTTAAGAATATTAGTTTATTCCAAGCATAAGATTGTATTTATTTTCATTTTAAGCCTCTAAAAAACTATCTTAATAATTAATAGACATAGATAAAAATATCTATTATTCATTACTTACTTGGGATGTTACATCCTTACCCCTTTAGAAAATTGTGTCCCCATAATTTATTTACTTATTGAATAAATGGGGGTACTTATCCCTCATTGCATTTTCAGATTCCCATGTTGCCTCTTCCATCGTGTGGATTTTCCACAAAACCTTTACCTGATTAATCACCTTATTCTGTAACACTTGCTCCATGTGGTCAAGAATCTGGACCGGTTGTTCCTCATAAGATAGGTTCTCTTCCAGCTGAACTACCTCTGGACTCAAAACATGAGATGGATCTGGCACGTACTTTCTCAGCATCGAAACATGAAAAACATTGTGTACCTAAGATAAACTCGGAGGTAAAGCCACTCAGTATGCAACTGATCCAACTCTCTCCAGAATTTCATATGGTCTAATGAACCTTTGACTCATCTTTCCTTTCTTACCAAATCTCATCACACTTTTCCACGGTGAGACTTTGAGAAAAACATGATCACCTACCTCAAAAGTGAGATCCTTCCTCCTGTTGTCTGCATAACTCTTCTGCCTACTCTGAGCTGTTCTCATGTGTTTCTAAATCAGGTGAACTTTTTCTGTCATCTCTTCAACCAATTCTGGTCCCATCAACTTCCTTTCACCAACTTCATCCCAGAAAGATGGAGTTCGACACCGCTTCTCATATAATGCCTGAAATGGTGCCATCTGTATACTGGAATGAAAACTGTTATTTTAAGAAAACTCAACCAAAGAAAGATGTTGGTCCCAACATCCCTGATAATCCATCGAACAAGCTCGTAGCGTATCCTCCAAGGTCTGAATTGTTCGTTATGACTGCCCATCTGATAGAAGATGAAAAGCTATACTAAAATTTAATTCAGTACCCAACGACTTCTGAAGGCCTTTCCAAAAGTTATAAGTGAACCTGGGATCACGGTCAGATACAATGGAGAGAGGAACTCCATGTAACTTGACTTTCCCTTTAAGATACAAATGGTAAAGTTGATCTAGGGGATAATTATCTCGTATATCAAGGAAATGAGCAGATTTAGTCAAACGATCAACAATAACCCAGATTTCATTATTACCTCGAGATGTCTTCGATAATCCCACAACAAAGTCCATAGATATATTCTCCCATTTTCACTTTGGCACTGGTAAAGGTTGAAGCATCTCTTTCGGTAACTTCTGCTCTGCATTAACCTGTTGAAATGTCAAACACTTCACAGTAAAATCAGCAATATCTCTTTTCATTCCATCGCACAAGTAATACTCCCAAAGATCTCTGTACATCTTAGTAATGTGAGGATGAACTGAAAACGGAGAACTATGAGCTTCACATAACAACTCTCTCTTCAACTGTGAATCACAAGGCACACACAATCTCTTCCCAAATCTCAAAACACAATCATTATCAATGTTGAATTCAGGCAACTTACCTTTCTGAACCAGCTCTACCTTTTTCTGCAACTCACTGTCTTGCTTCTGTGCTTGCTTGATTCTATCTGATAGAGATGATCTCACTGATACCTGAAAAAAAACAGAAGAACATCCTACGCAAAATAATTCTATGACAAAGTTCATCAAATCCTTAACCACAGGATCACGTTCCAAATGCAACATTGTTAATGAAGCATTACTTTTTCGACTCAAAGCATCAGCCACTTTATTTTCTTTTCCCGGATGGTAATGAATTGTACAATCATAATCCTTGATTAATTCCAGCCATCTCCTCTGTCTCATGTTTAACTCTTTCTGAGTGAATATATACTTTAAACTTTTTTGATCAGTATATATTTCACACTTTACTCCATAAAAATGATGTCTCCAAATTTTTAAAGCGAAAAAATAGCAGCTAATTCCAAATCATGTGTAGGGTAATTTACCTCATGAGTTTTCAACTGTCGTGAAGCATACGCAATTACCTGATCATTCTGCATTAGGACGCAACCAAGTCCTTTCAATGAAGCATCACTGTAGATAACAAACTCACCATTCCTAGAAGGTAGTTCCAAAACTGGAGCTTTCACCAATCTTCTTTTTAATTCCTGAAAACAATTATCACATTCTTTTGTCCAGATATACATAACACCCTTCCGAGTTAGCTTAGTCATTGGACTAGATTACCATGAAAAAATTCTAACAAACCTTCGGTAATATCCTGCCAAACCAACGAACTATGAATCTCAGTTACATTTGTGGGTCTTGGCTAGTCTGCCACAACTTTTTTTTGTAGGATCGACAGTTATCCCATCTTTAGAAACAATGTGACCAAGGAAAGAAATTTGTTGCAACCAAAACTCACACTTGCTGAATTTTCCATATAATTTATTTTCTTTTAAGGTTTTCAAGATAACCCTTAAATGTCTTTCATGCTCCTCTTTACTTTTAGAAAACACCAAAATATCATCAATGAAAACCACCACAAACATATCTAAGAACTCATGGAAAATTCTATTCATTAAGTCCATGAATACAGTAGGTGCATTGGTTAGCCCAAAAGGCATTACTACAAATTTATAATGGCCATATCTTGTACGGAACGTGGTCTTCAAAACATCTGCTTCCTTTACCTTCAGCTGATGGTACCCCGATCTCAAGTCAATCTTTGAAAAATACTAAGACCCCTGGATCTAATCAAACAAATCATTGATATAAGGAAAAGGATATTTGTTCTTAATAGTGATGTTATTCAAGGCTCTATAATCAATGCAATGTCTCATTAAACCATATTTCTTTTTAACAAATAAAATAGGAGCACCCCATTGTGGTGTTCTAGGTCGAATGAAACCTTTCTCTAATAAATCTTGAAATTTCTCCTTCAACTCTAAATTTTCAATTTGAGCCATTCGATAATGGGGTTTTGAAATTGGCTTAGCATCAGGAACTAAGTCAACAGTAAATTCAACTTCCCGATCTGGTATTATTCCAGGAAACTCATCAGGAAAAACAACAGGATACTCATTTACCACGTCCACATCATTAATCTGAACAGTTCCATTATTTTCAAGGATGTGTGCAAGGTAACATTCATTTCCATCTTTTAAAAGTTTCTCGGCCTCTTGATAAGTTATCAACAGTAAGGGTTCTTTATTGTACACAAACTGAAAGTCTTTCTGAAAAGAAACTTCTTTTGCTCTACAGTCAATCTTAGTATGGTAAATAGAGAGCCAATACGTACCCAGGATAACATCAAACTCTACTATAGGTAGAACAATAATGTTTTCAAGTAGGTTCTTTCCACAGATAAGGATAAAAAGATTCTTATAAATTATTTTTTCCTCAACATTTCCCGCAGGTGTTTTTACCAAAAGTTCAGGAGTCATTTCATGAGATGGTATTCCCATTTTACTAGAAAAGTTTTCAGAGATGAAAGAATGTGTAGACCCCAAATCAAACAACACACTGAAAAAATCTAAACAAACAAACAAAGTACCTGATGCAACTTCATTTGATGGCCCGTCATCTGCTAAAGTAGTTGCAAAGGATTTCACCACAACTTTCTGCTTGTAGTCTAACTTCTTCCCATCACTCAAGCTCTTTACCAGACACTCGTTTGTATAGTGACTCATCTCATTGTACTTATAACATTTCACTAACTGTAAATCAAATTTGTTCTTACCTTCACCTTCATCCTTTTTAGTCCAATCACGAGCCTTATGTCCCATCTTACCACATTGGTAGCACCTTCCAGAATTCCGAAGACATTCCCCAGCATGCCTTTTGCAACATTTATCACAAACTAGAAACATAGTTTTCTTAACATCAGACTTTTTTGAAGAATTCTTACCTTTCTCCTGCCACCTCGGTCTCTACTTCTGTTGGCTATTATAGAACACTTGATCATCGGTAAACTCCATTTCCACCTTCTCAGCACATCGAACAAGCTTTTCATAAATTTTAAACTCACGAGAACCTAATTCCCTTCGATATTTTGGCTTTAATCCTGAGTAAAAACGATTGATTTTACTATCAAGGTCTCGGATAAAATTTGGAACATACCTTGCCAATCGAGTGAACCTTTCTTCATAAGTAGCCACTGAGTCTTCCTCTTGCCTCAATTCCAAGAATTGTTTTTCCATCCTAAGTCGAACAGCCTTAGGAAAATACTTTTTAAGAAACAAACCTTTGAATTCATCCCAGTGGAGAGCATCAATCTCATCAGCATCCCTAATATTTTTAACCATCGACCACCACTGATCTGCTTCACCCTCCAAACTGTAAATAGAAAGACTAAGCTTTTGATTGTCTGAACACCCCATGACATCGAAAATCTTCTCCAGTGCTTTAATCCACCCTTCAACTAGCACAGGGTCAGATGATCCTTTGAATGATGGGGGATGTTGCCTCGTGAAATGTTCCACCACTGACATGTTTCTCTATGGTTGATCTGGCTGATCTCGTGCATGGATACCACCACCATTTATCGCTTGAGTAAACTGCTCCATTACTGCAACAAACTGTTTAGTTCCAATTCCGACCATCTCAGGATGCTGATTTGGAAGGTTATTTCCTTCTGTATGCCTTCCTAGCACTGCTTCCCTGTTTCCTCTGCGGAAAACCATTCTGAACAAACATGTCTTAGATGAAGCAACATGGTAATCATCAAATACTATATCACTTCAATTTGACCATAAGAAAAATATTTTTGGATAATCATTTAATATCATTATAACTCCTAAAGTTATCTAAACCTACCTTTGATACCAACTATAAGTCCCCATCCTTAAACCTTACTTAATCTTGAGTAATTACAAGATTACACATTGAGTATCTTTTCGGGTTTAGAGTTTTAGAGAATTAGATCGTAAAACTTGAATTACATTCAACATATAAACAAAGTGGTTACATAAAGATAGTATTATTCTTCCCCATCAGTGGAAACATATTTAAAATAAAACATGGATTATTTCTTGACACTTCCTTGACACTATCATCATATCATGTACCTTTCCCTTGACCTGTGAAAAAAATTTCAAAAAAACATGGGATGAGCATAAAAAGCTCAGTAAGGGATATAAAAATATGGAAAGGAAACATGGATACATATATACATTAGAATGAAATCACACTTTACCCATAAAACATAACCACTTTAACATACCTCATCAAATCATGAATAAATCATTGAAATCATAAGACATAAAGGTAACTTGAGGCATTCATAACTTTCTTACATAGGGAGTGACCCTCTTGGTTACGTTTGGAATACCCATCACAGTATATTACCTAAATAGCTTCGGAGAAACCTTAATGTTTCACTCCTTCACGTTACCTAATGCATTGGAGAGATATATCGGGATCACCTGCCCTTAGTCTATCACGGAACCACCCGTCTTCATAATAATGCCCAAGAACCTCAACATAACGCATCACATAAAACATGCATAAAGGAAACATAACATTTCCACTTTTCAATCACAAGATATCAATACAACACATTGATATAAAAACATTATGAAAACAATTTTCAATACCAAAATAAAAGAAAAGTAAAACATGATATTTATTTTTCTTTAAAAAAAAGTTATGGCTTGTAAAGGAAGCTGAAACTCAAATAATGGTCACGGCGGCAGAGAAGTCATTGTCGCCGCATACGTACGAAAAAAACACTCCCTTTTTCATTTAGTAAACACATTGTATAAAAAGATTCCATTTGAATAAACGTAAAATTCAAAGGGGTTTGTACACCATATAAAAAAAGGTTGGGTATGAAACAAAATATGCCTCAAAGAAAGGAGATTGAGATGAAGTCCCATACCTCGGGTCCGACTTGACTCGGTCATTCTTTAATCTCCAAAATAATAAACGTGAGTTAATTTATACTTGGTTAAGAACATTTTTCATGTTCATTATTTTTTTTATATCACTTATTTCCATTTCATGAACACTATGTAATTATTTATGTTAATAATGGTCGTTTTAACGATCATTGGTACTTGAGTAAAAAATAATCCCTTTATAATTACAAGTTATTCATGTATCCATTATATCCAGAATGTTATTAACGATGTAGATATCATATATGTCATATATTTCCAGTAAATTCATGCATTTATAATATTACATAATCATTTAGAGGTAAGAAATGAAATGCACCATTCATGGAGACAGTAAGCCGTCCGTACGCATGAACGCTACTTTCATTTCTATTTCGTATTTTATAGAATGGAATCATAATGATATAAAGGTATATTATAATTCCAGTGTAATATCATATATAATATCATAACTCCATCCTTTATACATCCCACATTTGGTATTTAACGAATCAAATCACATTGAGGGGGCGGTAGTCCGCACTTCCTTAAATGAAGATATCGCGTTTACCCATAATGGAAACCATAAAGGAATGAATAAAATGAAAAATACAGAAGCTTAAGGAAAACATAAACATATTATATATCATATATAAATATAGTGTCATCTTAACAGCCACCTTTTAAGGTGTTGAATGAATGTTGAACAATCATCGTTTCGGGAGGCAGAAATTCACCATCCACAGAAACAGTATGTCCTTTAACCATTAGATGTAGGTTTTTGTTAGTTTAGATTGAATACTTATTATAACAACATACTAGTATATTGAAGATACTGGAGTGGTTACAAAATAAATTAATAAAAAGAGTTTATGGGGTTGGAGAAGCAAAATAAAACAAAAGGACTCAAGTGAAGACATTACCTTAAAATCGGGTAACTCCCTTTGGTTTTAGCTCAAAGGCTTCCTTGGGATGACTTATGTTCAAATTGAGGCTTCAAGGAGTAAGAGAGGGAAGTGGAGAGACAAAATGAGCAGGGGTTGGCCGAGCCAAAGGCATTGGAAGTGTGGGTAAGGAGGTAGAGGTGGGGGCCTTTTATAAGAGGAGAGGAGGGGAACTCTTGGAAAGTAAAGAAATGTTACTTTATTTTAAAATGAGTTTCGAATTCAAAAGGACCCACATTGATATAATTCGTGCGTAAGGTGATAAGGTTTCTAAATTCACCCATAAAATAGGTTTTGGACATGTGTAGTTCATAGATTTTACATTATCATTTCATTTTATTTAAATCCTTTATTAATGAGGTAATCGCTGCATCATCATGATGTCATAAATAATTTAATTTTTTTAATGTATAAAAATTATAAAAAAGATACTATGATGTATTAACTCATTTTATATCTCCAATGACTATTTATAATAAAAAATATAACTTGTATAACCCCATGTAAAAATTGTTTTAGTAAAACATCTCTTGTTTGTGTCATTTTTACTTTAACATTAAATAAAAAGTTATTTATGTCATTTCCCAACCAAAGTGGCTCCATGGGGTACCCAAGTTGACACATGGATTTTTTTGGTCGGCCATGACACATCCAATGAGGGTAGGACATGTTTCAAGCTCATCTCATATTATTAAAACATTATTTTTACCTTAAACTAAACTAATTACCACTAATCGCGATTAAGAACTTAAAAGTTACTACTCACCAACAAATTATTTTAATCTCATTGAACCACATTTTACTTCTTAATGGCAACCATGTATGTTGGATTTTTGAAAATAAAATCACAGAAGTGGAAAAGTTTCATTTAAACAAAAAATCAGTTTCTTTAACTACCACTTAGTGGTTTCACTATTCATCAAAAATTGATGTTTTTTAGAAAGAAACCAAAACTTCACCCTAAGCTATATTTGATATTCCGAATTAAAAAATGATGTCTATTTTAACAAATTCAAAACATGTAAGTTGCATTAATTAGTTTAATAACTAATTCCCGCTGTCATGACAAATAGCATGTTTTTATGAAACAATAAGTATCAAAAGATTGACACTAGTTTAAGGCCAATTTCAAAGTGAAATTGATTCCAATGAACACCATTGGATAAAATGGTAAAATTATATTCTAACTTCACTTCAAAACCAATTCAAAAGATAATCTAATAATATAAATAAATTAGATTAAAAAGAGGTTTTGAATTAAAATACAACATTTTTCACTATTCATTAAAAAATGAACTTTATCAGAAAAATACCAAAAATTCACACAAAGTAAATTTTGATGACCCAATCATAAATAATAAGTTTATTTTGAAAAACATAGCTTATAAAATTGTCAAAAGAAAGATTTAAAAAGGGTTTTCCATCAAAAGGCAGCAAAACAATCTTTTAAGAATATTAGTGTATTCCATGCATAAGATTGTATTTATTTTCATTTTAAGCCTCTAAAACACTATCTTAATCATTACTAGACATAGATAAAAATATCTATTATTAATTACTTACTTGGGATGATACATCCTTCCCCCCTTTAGAAAATTGCGTCCCCGCAATTTATTTACTTATTGTATAAATGGGGGTACTTATCCCTCATTCCATTTTCATATTCCCATGTTGCATCTTCCATCATGTAATTTTTCCACAAAACCTTTACCTGATTAATCACCTTATTCCATAACACTTGCTCCCTATGGTCAAGAATCGGGACCGGTTGTTCCTTATAAGATAGGTTCGCTTCCAACTGAACTACCTCTGGACTCAAAACATGAGATGGATCTAGCATGTACTTTCTCAAAATCGAAATATGAAAAACATTGTGTACCTGAGATAAACTCGGAGGTAAAGACACTCGGTATGCAACTGATCCAACTCTCTCTAGAATTTCATATGGTCCAATGAACCTTGGACTCAGCTTTCCTTTCTTACCAAATCTCATCACACTTTTCCATGGTGAGACTTTGAGAAAAACATGATAACCTACCTCAAAAGTTAGATCCTTCCTCCTGTTGTCTGAATGACTCTTCTGCCTACTCTGAGCTGTTCTCCTGTGTTTCTGAATCAGCTGAACATTTTCTACCATCTCTTCTACCAATTCTGGTCCCATCAACTTCCTTTCACCCACTTCATCCCAGAAAGCTGTAGTTCGACACCGCTTCCCATATAATGCCTAAAATGGTGCCATCTGTATACTGGAATGAAAACTGTTATTTTATGAAAACTCAACCAAAGAAAGATGTTGGTCCCAACATCCTTGATAATCCATCGAACAAGCTCGTAGCATATCCTCCAAGGTCTGAATTGTTCATTCTGACTGCAATCTGATTGAGGATGAAAAGTTGTACTAAAATTTAATTGAGTACCCAATGACTTCTGAAGGCCTTTCCAAAAGTTAGAAGTGAACCTGGGATCACGATCAGATACAATGGAGAGAGGAACTCCATGTAACCTTACTATCTCTTTAAGATACAAACTGGAATTTTGATCTAGGGAAAAATTATCTCTTATAGCAAGGAAATGAGCAGATTTAGTCAAGCGATCAACAATAACCCAGATTGCATTATTACCTCGAGATGTCTTCAGTAATCCCACAAAAAAGTCCATGGATATATTCTCCCATTTCCACTATGGCACCGATAAAGGCTGAAGAATCCCTTTTGGTAACTGCCGCTCTGCTTTAACCTGTTGACATGTCAAACACATCACAGTAAAATCAGCAATATCTCTTTTCATTCCATCCCACCAGTAATACTCCCGCAGATCTCTGTACATCTTAGTACTACCAGGATGAACTGAAAATGGAGAACTATGAGCTTCACATAACAACTCTCTCTTCAACTTTGAATCACAAGGCACACACAATCTCTTCCCAAATATCAAAACACAATCATTATCAATGTTGAATTCAGGTAACTTACCTTTCTGAACCAGCTCTACCTTTTTCTCCAACTCACTGTCTTGCCTCTATACTTGCTTGATTCTATCTGATAGAGATGATCTCACTGATACCTGAAACAAAACAGAAGAACATCCTGCGCCAAAAACTTCTATTCCAAAGTTCATCAAATCCTTAACCAAAGGATCACATTCCAAACTCAACATTGTTAATAAAGCATAACTTTTTCGACTCAAAGCATCAGCCACTTTATTTTCTTTTCTCGGATGGTAATGAATTGTACAATCATAATCCTTGATTAATTCTAGCCACCTCCTATGTCTCATGTTTAACTCTTTCGGAGTGAATATATACTTTAGACTTTTGTGATCAGTATATATTTCACACTTTACTACATACAAATGATGTCTCCAAATTTTTGAAGTGAAAAAAACAGCAGGTAATTCCAAATCATGTGTAGGGTAATTTACCTCAAGAGTTTTCAACTGTCGTGAAGCAAAAGCAATTACCTGAACATTCTGCATTAGGACGCAACCAAGTCCTTTCAATGAAGCATCACTGTAGATAACAAACACACCATTCCTGGAAGGTAGTGCCAAAACATGAGCTTTGAACAATCTTCTTTTCAATTCCTGAAAACAGTCATCACATTCTTTTGTCCAGATAAACATAACTCCCTTCAGAGTTAGCTTAGTCATTGGACTAGATAACCATGAAAAATTTCTAACATACCTTCGGTAATAGCCTACCAAACCAAGGAAGCTACGAATCTCAGTTACATTTTTGGGTCTTGGCCAGTCTTCCAAAACTTTTGTTTTTGCAGGATCGACAGTTATCCCATCTTTAGAAATAATGTGACCATGGAAAGAAATTTGTTGCATCCAAAACTCACACTTGCTGAATTTTCCATACAATTTCTTTTCTTTTAAGTTTTTCAAGATAACCCTTAAATGTCTTTCATGCTCCTCTTTACTTTTAGAAAACACCAAAATATCATCAATGAAAACCACCACAAACTTATCCATGGACTCATGGAAAATTCTATTTATTAAGTACATGAATACAACAGGTGCATTGGTTACCCCAAAAGGCATTACTACAAATTCATAATGGCCATATCTTGTACGGAACACGGTCTTCAGAAGATCTGCTTCCTTTACCTTCAGCTGATGGTACCCCAATCTCAAGTCAATCATTGAAAAATACTAAGCTCCCTGGAGCTGATCAAACAAATCATCGATATGAGGAAAAGGATATTTGTTCTTAACAGTGATGTTATTCAAGGCTCTATAATCAATGAAAAGTCTCATTGAACCTTATTTCTTTTTAACAAATAAAACTGGAGCACCCCATGGTGATGTGCTAGGTCGAATGAAAACTTTCTCTAATAAATCTTGCAATTACTCCTTCAACTCTAAAAGTTTAATTTGAGCCATTCGATAAGGGGGTTTTAAAATTGGCTTAGCATGAGGAACTAAGTCAACAGTAAATTCAACTTCCCGATCTCGTATTATTCCAAGAAACTCATCAGGAAAAACATCAGGTTACTCATTTACCACTGGCACACCATTAATCTGAACAGTTCCTTTATTTCCAACGATGTGTGCAAGGTAACATTCATTTCCATCTTTTACAAGTTTCTCGGCCTCTTGATAAGTTATCAATAGTAAGGGTTAATTATTGTACACAAACTGAAAGTCTTTCTGAAAATAAACTTCTTTAGCTCTAAAGTCAATCTTAGTATGGTAAATAGAGAGCCAATCCATACCCAGGATAACATCAAACTCTACTAGAGGTAGAACAATAAGGTTTTCAAGTAGGTTCTTTCCACAGATAAGGATAGGAAGATTCTTATAAATTCTTTTTGCCTCAATATTTCCCGCAGGTGTTTTTACCAAAAGTTCAGGAGTCATTTCATGAGATGGTATTCCCATTTTACTGGAAAATTTTTTCAGAGATGAAAGAATGTGTAGACCCCAAATCAAACAACACACTGGCATAATCTGAAAAAACAAAAAAAGTACCTGATACAACTTCATTTCATGGCCCGACATCTGCTGAAGTAGTTGCAAAGGATTTCACCAACCCTTTCTTCTTGTAGTCTAACTGTTTCCCATCACTCAAGCTCTTTTTCGGACACTTGTTTTCATAGTGACCCATCTCATTGCACTTATAACATTTCACTAACTGTAAATAAAATTTGTTCTTACCTTCACCTTGATCCTTATCAGTGCAATCATGAGCCTTATGTCCCATCTTACCACATCGGTAGAACTTTCCAAAATTCAGAAGACATTCTCCAGCATACCTTTTTCAACATTTATCACAAACTGGACACATAGTTTTCTTACCATCAGACTTTTTTGAAGAATTCTTACCTTTCTCCTGCCACCCCAGTCTCTTCTTCTGTTGTTTGTTATAGAACACTTGATCATCGGAAAACTCCATTTCTACATTCTCAGCACATCGAACAAGCTTTTCATAACTTTTAAACTCACAAGAAGCTAATTCCCTTCGATATTTTGGCTTTAATCCTGAGTAAAAATGATTGATTTTCCTATCAAGGTCTCGGATAAAATATGGAGCATACCTTGCCAATCGAGTGAACCTTTCTTCATAGGTAGCCACTGAGTCTTCCTCTTGCCTCAATTCCAAGAATTTCTTTTCCATCCTAAGTCGAACAGCCTTAGGAAAATACTTTTCAAGAAATAAACTATTGAATTCATCCCAGTCGAGAGCATCAATCTCATCAGCGTCCCTGATATTTTTAACCATCGACCACCACTGATCTGCTTCACCCTCCAAACGGTAAATAGAAACACTAACCTTTTGATTGTCAGAACACCCCATGACATCGAAAATCTTCTCCAATTCTTTAATCCACCCTTCATCTTGCACATGGTCAGATGATCCTCTGAATGATGGGGGATGTTGCCTCATGAAATGTTCCACCACTGACATGTTCCTCTATGGTTGATCTGGCTAATCTCGTGCATGGATACCACCACCATTTATCGCTTGAGTCAACTAAGCCATTACTGCAACAAACAATTCAGTTCCAATTGCGACCATCTTAGGATGCTGATTCGGAAGGTTATTTCCTTCTGTATGCCTTCCTAGCACTGCTTCCCTATTTCCTCTGTAGAAAACCATTCTGAACAAACTTGTCTTAGATGATACAACATGGTAATCTTCAAATACTATATCACTTCAATTTGACCATAAAAAAATATTTTTGGATAATCATTTAATATAATTCTAACTCCTAATGTCATCTAAACAGACCTTTGATACCAACTATAAGGCCCCATCTGTAAACCTTACTTAATCTTGAGTTATTACAAGATTACACATTGAGGATCTTTTCGAGTATAAAGTTTTAGAGAATTAGATCATAAAACATGAATTACATTCCACATATAGACAAAGTGGTTACATAAAGATAGTATTCTTCTTTCCCATCAATGGAAACATATTTAAAATAAAACATGGATTCTTTCTTGACACTTCCTTGACACTATCATCATATCATGTACCTTCCCCTTGACCTGTGAAAAACATTTCAAAAAAACATGTGATGAGCATAAAAAGAACAGTAAGGGATATAAAAATATGGAAAGGAAACATGGGTACATATATACATAAGAATGAAATCATACTTTACCCATAAAACATAAGCACTTTAACATACCTCATCAAATCATGAATAAATCATAGAAATCATAAGACATAAAGGTAACTTTAGGCATTCATAACTTTCTTACGTAGGGACTAACCCTCTTGGTTACGTTTGGAATACTCATCACAGTATATTCCATAAATCTCTTCGGAGAAACCTTAATGTTTCACTCCTTCGTGTTACCCAATGCATTGGAGAGCTATATCGGTCTCACCCACCCTCAGTCTATCTCGGAACCACCCATCTTCATAATAATGCCCAAGAACCTCAAAATAATCATATCACATAAAACATGCGTAAAGGAAACATAACATTTCCACCATTCAATCACAAGATATCAACACAAAACATTGATATAAAAACATTATGAAAATAATTTTCAATACCAAAATAAAAGAAAATTAAAACATGGTATTTATTTTTCTTTTGAAAAAAATGTATGGCTTGTAGAGGAAGCTGAAACTTAAATAATGGTCACGGCAGCGGAGAAGTCATTGTCGCCGCATACGTATGACAATAACATTCCCTTTTATTGTTTAGTAAAAACTTCATATAAAAAGATTCCTTTAGAACAAATGTAAAATTCGAAGGTGTTTATACACCGTATAAAAGAAGGTTGTGTATAAAACAAAATATGCCTCAATGAAAAGAGATTGAGACGAAGTCCCATACATCGGGTCCGACTTGACTCGGTCGTTCTTTAATCTCCTAAATAATAAACTTGAGTTGATTTATACTTGTTTAAGAACCTTTTTCAAGTTCATTATTCCTTTATATATCACTTATTTCCATTTCATGAACACTATGTAATTATTTAAGTTAATAACGGCCGTTTTAACGATCATTGGTACTTGAGTCAAAAATAAGCCTTTTATAATTACAAGTATTTCATGTATCCATTATATCCAGAATGGTATTCATGATGTAGATATCATATATGTCATATATATCCAGTACATTCATGCATGTATAATATTACATAATCATTTAGAGGTAAGAAATCAAATGCACCGTTCATGGAGACGGTAAGCCGTACGTACGAATGAAAGCTACTTTCATTTCTATTTCGTATTTTATAGAATGGAATCATAATTATATAAAGGTATATTATAATTCCAGTGTAATATAATATATAATATTATAACTCCATCCTTTATACGTCCCACATTTGATATTAAACGAATCAAATCACTTTGAGGGGACGATAGTCCACACTTCTTTAAATTAAGATATCGCGTTTACCCATAATGGAAACCATAAAGGTATGACTAAAATGAAAAATAAAGAAGCTTAAAGAAAACATAAAAATATTATATACCATATATAAATATAGTGTCATCTTAATTTCCACCTTTGAAGGTGTTAAAGGAATGTTTAACAATCATCGTTTCGGGAGACAGAAATTCACCATCCACGGAAACAGTATGTATTTTAACCATTAGATGAAGGTGTTTGTAAGTTTAGCTTGAATCCTTCTTATAAAAAAATCCTATTATATTGAAAATACTTGAGTTGTTACAAAATAAATGAATAAAAAGAGCTTAGGGGGTTGTAGAAGCAAAATAAAACAAAAGGACTCAAGTGAAGACATTACCTTAAAATCGGGTAACTCCCTTTGGTTTGAGCTCAAAGGCTTCCTTGGGAAGACTTCTGCCCAAAGTGAGTCTTCAAGGAGTAATAGAGGGAAGTGGAGAGACAAAATGATCAGGGGTTGGCTGAGCCAAAGGCTTTGGAAGTGAGGGTAAGGAGGTAGAGTTGGGGGCCTTTTATAAGA
Source organism: Viscum album (assembly GCA_963277665.1). NCBI lineage: Eukaryota > Viridiplantae > Streptophyta > Magnoliopsida > Santalales > Viscaceae > Viscum > Viscum album. Next base: position 349,626,652 of record OY728152.1, on the reverse strand, counting down.
GGAGTGGAGGGGCACTCTTGGAAAGTAAGAAATGTTACTTTATTTTAAAATGAGTTTCGGATTAAAAAGGTCCCAAATTGATATAATTCGAGGGTAAGGTGTTAAGGTTTCGAAATCCACCCACAAAATAGGTTTTGGACATGTGTAGTTCATAGATTTTACATTATCATTTCCTTTTATTTAAATCCTTTATTAAAGAGGTAATCGCAGCATCATCATGATGTCATAAATAATTTAATTTATTTAAAGTCTATAAATTATAAAAAAAACTACTATGATGTAGAAAATATTTTCAGCTTTCCAATGACTATTTATACTAACAAATCTGACTTGTATAACACCATGTAAAAATTGTTTTAGTAAAACATCTCTTGTTTGTGTCATTTTTACTTTAACATTAAATAAAAAGTTATTTAAGTCATTTCCCAACCAAAGTGGCTACATGGGGTCCCCAAGTTGACCCATGGATTTTATTGGTCGGCCATGACACATCAAAGGAGGGTAGGACATGTTTCAAGCCCATTTCTTATTATTAAAACATTAATTTTACCTTAAACTACACTAATTACCACTAATCGTGATTAAGAACATAAAAGTTACTATTCACCAAAAAATTATTTTAATCTCATTGAACCAAATTTTACTTCTTAATGACAACCAAGTATGTTGGATTTTTGAAAACCAAATCACAGAAGTGGAAAAGTTTCATTTAAACGAAAAGTCACTTTCTTTAACTACCACTTAGTGGTTTCACTATTAATCAAAAATTGATGTTTTTTAGAAAGATACCAAAACATCACCCTAAGCTATATTTGATATTCCGAATTCAAAAATGATGTCTATTTTAAAAAATTCAAAACTTTTAAGTTGCATTAATTAATATAATAACTAATTCCCTCTTTCATGACAAATAACATGTTTTTATGAAACAATAAGTATCACAAAATTGACACTAGTTTAAGTCCAATTTCAAAGTGAAATTGATTCCAATGAGCACCATTGGATAAAATGTAAAAATATATTATAATTTCATTTCAAAAACAATTAAAAAGATAATCTAACTATATAAATATATTTGATTAAAAAGATTTTTTGAATTAAAATACAACATTTTTCACTATTTATTAAAAAATGAACTTTATCGGAAAAATACCAAAAATTCACACAAAGTAAATTTTGATGAACCAATCATAAATAATAAGTTTATTTTGAAAAACATAGCTTATAAAATTGTCAAAAGATAGATTTAAAAATGGTTTGCCATCAAAAGGAAGTAAAACAATCTTTTAAGAATATTAGTGTATTCCATGCATAAGATTGTATTTATTTTCATTTTAAGCCTCTAAAACAATATCTTAATCACTAATAGACATAGATAAAAATATATATTATTCATTACATACTTGTGATGTTACATCCAACCCCCCTTTAGAAAATTGCGTCCCCGCAATTTATTTACATATCAAATAAATGGGGGTACTTATCCCTCATTGCATTTTCAGATTCCCATGTTGCCTCTTCCATCATGTGGTTTTTCCACAAAACCATTACCTGATTAATCACCTTATTTGGTCACACATACTCCCTGTGGTCAAGAATCTGGACCGGTTGTTCCTCATAAGATAGGTTCTCTTCCATCTGAACTACCTCTGGACTCAAAACATGAGATGGATCTGTAATGTACTTTCTCAGCATCGAAACATGAAAAACATTGTGTACCTGAGATAAAATCGGAGGTAAAGCCACTCGGTATGCAACTGATCCAACTCTCTCTAGAATTTCATATGGTCCAATGAACCTTGGACTCAGCTTTCCTTTCTTACCAAATCTCATCACACTTTTCCATGGTGAGACTTTGAGAAAAACATGATCACCTACCTCAAAAGTTAGATCCTTCCTCCTGTTGTCTGCATAAATCTTCTGCCTACTCAGAGCTGTTATCATGTGTTTCTGAATCAGCTGAACTTTGTCTGCCATCTCTTCTACCAATTCTGGTCCCATCAACTTCCTTTCACCCACATCATCCCAGAAAGCTGGAGTTCGACACCGCTTCCCATATAATGCCTGAAATGGTGCCATCTGTATACTGGAATGAAAACTATTATTTTAAGGAAACTCAACCAAAGAAATATGTTTGTCCCAACTTCCCTGATAATCCATTGAATAAGCTCGTAGCATATCCTCCAAGGTATGAATTGTTCGTTCTGACTGCACATCTGATTGAGGATGAAAAAATGTACTAAAATTTAATTCAGTACCCAATGACTTCTAAAGGCCTTTCTAAAAGTTAGAAGTAAACCTGGGATCACGGTCAGATACAATAGAGAGAGGAACTACATGTAACCTGACAATCTCTTTAAGATACAAACAGGAAAGTTGATCTAGGGAAAAAGTATCTCGTATAGCATGGAAATGAGCAGATTTAGTCAAGTGATCAACAATAATCCAGATTGCATTATTACCTCAAGATGTATTCGGTAATCCCACAATAAATTCCATTGATATATTCTCCCATTTCCACTCTGGCACTGGTAAAGGCTGAAGCATTCCTTTCGGTAACTTCCTCTCTACTTTAACCTTTTGACATGTCAAACACTTCACAGTAAAATCAGCAATATCTCTTTTTATTCCATCCCACCAGTAATACTCCTGCAGATCTCTGTACATCTTAGTACTGCCAAGATGAATTGAAAACGGAGAACTATGAGCTTCACATAACAACTCTCTCTTCAACTGTGAATCACAAGGCACACACAATATCTTCCCAAATCTCAAAACACAATCATTATCAATGTTGAATTCAGGCAACTTACCTTTCTGAACCAGCTCTACCTTTTTCTGCAACTCACTGTCTTACTTCTGTGCTTGCATTATTCTCTCTGATAGAGATGATCTCACTGATACCTGAAACAAAACAGAAGAACATCCTACGCCAAAAACTTCTATTCCAATGTTCATCAAATCCTTAACCAAAGGATCACGTTCCAAATGCAACATTTTTAATGAAGCATTACTTTTTCGACTCAAAGAATCAGCCACTTTATTTTCTTTTCCCGGATGGTAATGAATTGTACACTCATAATCGTTGATTAATTCCTTCCATATCCTCTGTCTCATGTTTAACTCTTTCTAAGTGAATATATACTTTAAACTTTTGTGGTCAGTATATATTTCACACTTTAATCCATACAAATAATTTCTCCAAACTTTTAAAGCGAAAACAACAGCAGCTAATTCCAAATCATGTGTAGGGTAATTTACCTCATGAGTTTTCAACTGTCGTGAAGCATAAGCAATTACCTGATCATTCTGCATTAGGACGCAACCATGTCCTTTCAATGAAGCATCACTGTAGATAACAAACTCGTCATTCCTGGAAGGTAGTGCCAAAACTACAGCTTTCACCAATCTTCTTTTCAATTCCTGAAAACAATCATCACATTCCTTTGTCCTGATAAACTTTACACCCTTCCGAGTTAGCTTAGTCATTGGAATAGATAAACATGAAAAATTTCTAACAAACCTTCGGTAATAGCCTACCAAACCAAGGAAGCTACGAATCTCAGTTACATTTGTGGGTCTTGGCCAGTCTTCCACAACTTTTGTTTTTGCAGGATCGATAGTTATCCCATCTTTAGAAACAATGTGTCCAAGGAAAGAAATTTGTTGCAACCAAAACTCACACTTTCTGAATTTTCCATACAATTTATTTTCTTTTAAGGTTTTCAAGATAACCCTTAAATGTCTTTCATGCTCCTCTTTACTTTTAGAGAACACCAAAATATCATCAATGAAAACCACCACAAACTTATCCAAGAACTCATGGAAAATTCTATTCATTAATTCTATGAATACAGTAGGTGCATTGGTTAGCCCAAAAGGCATTACTACAAATTCATAATGGCCATATCTTGTATGGAACACGGTCTTTGGAACATCTGCTTCCTTTACCATCAGCTGATGGTACCCCGATCTCAATTCAATCTTTGAAAAATACTAAGCTCCCTGGAGCTGATCAAACAAATCATCGATATGAGGCAAAGGATATTTGTTCTTAACAGTGATGTTATTCAAGGCTCTATAATTAATGCATAGTCTCATTGAACCATATTTCTTTTTAACAAATAAAACAGGAGCACCCCATGGTGATGTGCTAGGTCGAATGAAACCTTTCTCTAATAAATCTTTCAATTTCTCCTTCAACTCTAAAAGTTCAATTTGAGCCATTCGATAAGGGGGTATTGAAATTGGCTTAGCATCAGGAACTAAGTCAACAATAAATCCAACTTCCCGATCTGGTATTATTCCAGGAAACTCATCAGGAAAAACATCAGGATACTCATTTAACACTGGCACATCATTAATCTGAATAGTTCCTTTATTTTCAACGATGTGTGCAAGGTAACATTCATTTCCATCTTTTACATGTTTTTCGGCCTCTTGATAAGTTATCAATAGTAAGGGTTCATTATTGTACACAAACTAAAAGTATTTCTGAAAAGAAACTTCTTTAGCTCTACAGTCAATCATAGTATGGTAAATATAGAGCCAATCCATACCCAGGATAACATCAAACTCTACTAGAGGTAGAACAATAAGGTTTTCAAGTAGTTTTTTTCCACAGATAAGGATATGAAGATTCTTATAAATTCTTTTTGCCTCAACATTTCCCCCAGGTGTTTTTACCAAAAGTTCAGAAGTCATTTCTTGAGATGGTATTCTTATTTTACTAGAAAAGTTTTCAGAGATGAATGAATGTGTAGACCCTGAATCAAACATCACACTGGCATAATCTGAAAAAAAACAAACAAAGTACCTGATACAACATCATTTGATGGCCCGACATCTGCTGAATTATTTGCAAATGATTTCACCCCCCCTTTCTGCATGTAGTCTAACTGCTTCCCATCACTCAAACTCTTTGTCGGACACTCGTTTGTATAGTGACCCATCTCATTGAACTTATAACATTTCACTAACTGTAAATCAAATTTGGTCTTACCTTCACCTTGATCCTTTTCAGTGCAATCACGAGCCTTATGTCCCATCTTACCACATCGGTAGCACTTTCCAGAATTCAAAAGACATTCCCCAGCATGCCTTTTGCCACATTTATCACAAACTGGAAACTTAGTTTTCTTACCATCAAACTTTTTTGAATAATTCTTACCTTTCTCCTGCCACCTCGGTCTCTTCTTCTGTTGGTTGTTATAGAACACTTGATCAGCGGAAAACTCCATTTCCAACTTCTCAGCACATCGAACAAGATTTTCAAAACTTTTAAACTCACGAGAAGCTAATGCCCTTCGATATTTGAGCTTTAATCCTGTATAAAAACGATTGATTTTACTATCAAGGTCTCGGATAAAATTTGTAGCATACCTTTCCAATCGAGTGAACATTTCTTCATAGGTAGCCACTGAGTCTTCCTCATTCATCAATTACAAGAATTGATTTTCCATCCTAAGTCGAACAGCCTTAGGAAAATACATTTCAAGAAACAAACCTTTGAATTCATCCCAATCGAGAGTATCAATCTCATCAGCATCCCTGATATTTTTAACCATCGACCACCACTGATCTGCTTCACCCTCCAAACGGTAAATAGCAAGACTAAACTTTTGATTGTATGAACACCTCATGACATCGAAAATCTTCTCCAGTGCTTTAATCCACCCTTCAGCTAATACATGGTCAGATGATCCTCTGAATGATGGGGGATGTTGCCTCATGAAATGTTCCACCACTGACATGTTCCTCTGCAGTTGATCTGGCTGATCTCGTGCATGGACACCACCACCATTTATCGCTTGATTCAACTGTGCCATTACTACAACAAACTGTTCAGTTCCAATTCAGACCATCTTAGGATGCTGATTCAGAAGGTTATTTCCTTCTGTATGCCTTCCTAGCACTACTTCCCTATTTCCCCTGCGGAAAACTATTCTGAACAAACATGTCTTAGATGAAGCGACATGGTAATATTCAAATACTATGTCACTTAAATTTGACCATAAAAAAATATTTTTGGATAATCTTTTAATAGAATTCTAACTACTAAAGTTATCTAAACCGACCTTTGATACCAACTATAAGGCCTCGGCCTTAAACCTTACTTAATCTTGAGTTATTACAAGATTACACATTGAGGATCTTTTCAGGTTTATATTATTATAGAATTAGATCATAAAACATGAATTACATTCAACATATAAAAAAAGTGGTTACATAAAGATAGTATTCTTCTTTCCCATCAATGGAAACATATTTAAAATAAAACATGGATTCTTTCTTGACACTTCCTTGACACTATCATCATATCATGTAACTTTCCCTTGACCTGTGAAAAACATTTCCAAAAAACTTGGGATGAGCATAAAAAGCTCAGTAAGGGATATAAAAATATGGAAAGAAAACATGGATACATATATACATAATAATGAAATCATACATTACACATAAAACATAAGCACTTTAACATACCTCATCAAATCATGAATAAATCATAGAAATCATAAGACATAAAGGTAACTTGAGGCATTCATAACTTTCTTACATTGGGAGTAACCCTCTTTGTTACATTTGGAATACCCATCACTGTATATTCCCTAAATCGCTTCAGATACACCTTAAGGTTTCACTCCTTTGTGTTACCCAATGCATTGAAGAGCTATATCGGGCTCACCCGCCCTTAGTCTATCACGGAACCACCCGTCTTCATAATAATGCCCAAGAACCTCAACATAATCGTATCACATAAAACATGCATAAAGGAAACATAACATTTCCACCTTTCAATCACAACATACCAATACAACACATTGATATAAAAACATTATGAAAATAATTTTCAATATCAAAATAAAAGAAAAGTAAAACATGGTATTTATTTTTCTTTTAAAAAAAGTTAAGGCTTGTAGAGGAAGCCGAAATTCAAATAATGGTCACGGCGGCGGGGAAGTCGTTGTCGCCACATACCTACGACAAAAACATTCCCTTTTTTCGTTTAGTAAATGCTTCGTATAAAAAGACTCCGTTTGAATAAACATAAAAGTCAAAGGGGTTTAAATACTGTATAGAAGAAGGTTGTGTATAAAACAAAATATGCCTCAATGAAAGAGATTGAGATGAAGTCCCATACCTCGGGTCCAACATGACTCAATCGTTCTTTAATCTGCTGAATAATAAACATGAGTTAATTTCTACTTGTTTAAGAACCTTTTTCAAGTTCATTATTCCTTTTATATCACTTGTTTCCATGTCATGAACACTATGTAATTATTTAAGTTAATAACGGTCATTTTAACGATCATTGGTACATGAGTCCAAAATAAGCCCTTTATAATTACAAGTTTTTCATGTATCCATTATATCCATAATGGTATTCATTATGTAGATATCATATATTTCATATATATCCAGTATATGCATGAATTTATAATATTACATAATCATTTTGAGGTAAGAAATGAAATGCACCGTTCATTGAGACGGTAAGCCGTACATACGCATGAAAGCTACTTTCATTTCTATTTCGTATTTTATATAATGGAATCATAATGATATAAAGGTATATTATAATTCCAGTGTAATATCATATATTATATCATAACTCCATCCTTTATACATCCCACATATGGTATTTAACGAATCAAATAACTTTGAGAGGGCGGTAGTCCACACTTCCTTAAATGAAGATATCGCATTTACCCATAATGGAAACCATAAAGGTATGACTAAAATGAAAAATACATAAGATTAATGAAAACATAAACATATTATATATCATATATAAATATAGTGTCATCTTAATTGCCACCTTTGAAGGTGTTAATAGAATGTTGAACAATCTTCGTTTCGGGAGGCAGAAATTCACCATCCACAGAAACAGTATATCCTTTAACCATTAGATGTAGGTGTGTGTAAGTGTAGCTTGAATCCTTCTTATAACAACATCATATTATATTGAAGATACTGGAGATGTTACAAAAGAATTTAATAAAAAGAGTTTAGGGGGTTGGAGAAGAAAAATAAAACAAAAGGACTCAAGTGAAGACATTACCTTAAAATCGGGTAACTCCCTTTGTTTTGAGCTCAAAGGCTTCCTTGGGAAGACTTCTGCCCAAAGTGAGGCTTCAAGGAATATGAAAGAGAATTGGAGAGACACAATGAGCAGGGGGTGGCCCAGAAAAAGGCTTTGGATGTGTGGGTAAGGAGGTAGAGGTGGGGGCCTTTTATAAGAGGAGAGGCGGGGAACTCTTGGAAAGTAAATAAATGTTACTTTATTTTAAAATGAGTTTCGGATTCAAAAGGTCCCACATTGATATAATTCGAGGGTAAGATGATACGGGTTCAAAATACACCCATCAAATAGGTTTTGGACATGTGTAGTTCATAGATTTTACATTATCATTTCATTTTATTTAAATCCTTTATTAATGAGGTAATCACTACATCATCATGATGTCATAAATAATATAATTTATATAAAGTCTAAAAATTATAAAAAAAATACTATGATTTAGGAAATCGTTTTATCTTCACAATGAATATTTATAATAAAAAATCTGACTTGTATAAACCCATGTAAAAATTGTTTTCGTAAAACATCTTTTGTCTGTGTCATTTTTACTTTAACATTAAATAAAAATTTATTTATGTCATTTTCCAACCAAAGTGGCTCCATGGGATCCCGAAGGTGACCCATGGATTGTCTTGGTCGGCCATGACACATCCAATGATGGTAGTACATGTGTCAAGCTCATCGCATATTATTAAAACATTATTTTTACCTTAAACTACACTAATTACCACTAATCGCGATTAAGAACTTAAAGGTTACTATTCACCAAAAAATTATTTTAATCTCATTGAACCACATTTTAATTATTAATGACAACCATGTATGTCGTATTTTTGAAAATCAAATCACAGAAGTGGCAAAGTTTCATTTAAACGAAAAATCAGTTTCTTTAACTACCACTTAGTAGTTTCACTATTAATCAAAATTTGATGTTTTTCAGAAAGATGCCAAAACATCACCCTAAACTATATTTGATATTCCGAATTCAAAAATGATGTCTATTTTACATAATTCAAAACATGTAAGTTTCATTAATTAATTTAATAACTAATTTCCATTGTCATGACAAATAGCATGTTTTTATGAAACAATAAGTATCAAAAGATTGACACTAGTTTAAGTCCAATTTCAAAGTGAAATTGATTCCAATGAACACCATTGGATAAAATGGTAAAAATATATTCTAATTTCACTTCAAAACCAATTAAAAAATATAATATAATAATATAAATACATTAGATTAAAAAGTGGTTTTGAATTAAAATACAACATTTTTCACTATTCATTAAAAAATGAACTTTATCGGAAAAATACCAATAATTCACACAAAGTAAATTTTGATGTCCCAATCATAAATAATAAGTTTATTTTGACAAAAATATCTTATTAAATTGTCAAAAGATAGATTTAAAAAGGGTTTTCCATCAAAAGGTAGTAAAACAATCTTTTAAGAATATTAGCGTATTCTGTGGATAAGATTGTATTTATTTTCATTTTAAGCCTCTAAAACACTATCTTAATAATTAATAGACATAGATAAAAATATCTATTATTCATTACTTACTTGGGATGTTACAGTGTGTGTGGCCCGTACACGACCAACACACTGCCTGGTGCGGCATTGGAGTACACGACATCTACTCAGAAAGTACACGGCGTGTACTTCAAAATTTTCCATAAAGCCCTATTTTCTCAAAAACACCAAGAAATGAAAGACATACCTAAAAAAGAAGACTCAGGTTCTTACAAACTTCCCTCCTTAATGAAATTTGTCCCCGAATTTCTCTAGCGAGGCGTAGAAGAAGAAACCCTGAATAGCTCTGGCCACTACAATCGTACATCGGCCTCCCTCTCCTAGGTCTTGTCTTGTACTCGCACGTGCTGCCATAGCACCCATACTAGAGGAGAATAACAACCACTGAAAACATTCGTACTGTGTTTGAAAATCCGGATAGGATGCTCCTCACACGATGCATCTGCTTCGAGCTCAACCTCATCAGGCTGAAAGACATCAGACGGGTCTGAAATGTAACGTCAGATCTGAGAGATGCGGATGAAGTTGTGCAGGCCCGATACCTCTGAGGTAACTTCCAACGATAGGAAACCAGTCCAACTCTCTCCAATACCTCAAATGGTCTGACGCACTGTGGTGAAATCTTACCCTATCTCTGAATCCTCTTGTGTCCCAACCTCGGTGTGACATGCAGGAAAACATGATCCCCAGCCTCGAACTCCAGAGGTCATCTCTGCGTATCAGTATATGACTTCTATCAATACTGTGTTGTATCCATCATCTTCCGAATCAACTCTTTCTGCTCTAAGGTCTCCTGAACTAGGATAGGTCCCAAAAAAGCTGCCTCTCCTAACTCCAGCCAGCATTAGGTGATCGACATGGCCTATCGTACAAGGCCTCGTAAGGTTCTATCTGAATGGTCTCTTGAAAACTGTTCTTATAGGAGAACTCCAAGTGAGGGATATGCTTCTCCCAAGAACCTACAAAGTCAGGAATGAAATATCGGAGCATATCCTCAATCACCATGATCATACGCTCGGACTGGTCATCTTTCTGGGGATGGTATGTCGTAATCAAAAGTACCTATGTGCCCAAGGCCTTCTGAAGTCCCTGCCAGAATCGAGAAGTAAATTGTGCATCCCTGTATGAAATAATAGAGTGTGGAACTCCATGGAGACTTACAATCTCTTAGATTTATCTTCATCCTAGATCATCGACACTGAAGGACTCTTTGAATGGTATGAAATGAGCAGCCTTCATAAGCCTGTCGATGACAACCCAAACAACATCATTCCCTCTAGGTGACCTCGGCAATCCGATCACGAATTCCATCATGACATCATTCCACTTCCACTCCAGAATGGGTAACTATTGTAAAAGTCCTTCTAGTCGCTGATGCATCGCCTTCACCTGATGTCAAGTAGAACACCTCAAGACGAAACCAGAAACATATCTTTTCATACTTGGCCACTAGTACTAGGGATGAAGATCCTAATACAAATTGGTGATGCCAGGATGAACTGCAGAAACTGAGGAATAAAAATCCCGCATCAGCTCCCCACGTATGTCAGCTGGCCCCCATTCGCGTCCCTAGAAAAGCAATATCTCATCCTCACCCACTGTCCATCTAGGATGAGGGTCCTCTCCTAACACACTCTCCCGCAGGACTAATCCTTCTGATTCTGATAGTATCCTCATCTGTACCCATCAAGAAGTGTAGAGGTAATAGCTACAGAAGATATGTAAGTCATTCCCTGTCTATCATGCACCTCCAGATGCATCTCAGAGAACAGAGCCATAAGCTTCCACTCACTGCATGCCTCTTGAACTGCCTGAATCTGAGCTCTCCTGGTCAATACATCTGCCACTGCGTTTCCCTTTCCCAGCATATATGCAAGCTCGAAATAGAAGGATGGAAGATACTTGACCCACCTATGTTGTCTCAAATTCAGATCACGGTGGGTGAATATGTGCTTGATACTCTTGTGGTCGGTGAAAATCACAAAGTGCTCTCCCAAAAGGTAATGTCTCCAACAGCGTAAGGCATGAATAACAGTTTCCAACTCTAGATCGTGTGTTAGGTAGTTCCCCTCATGTGGGATCAACTATCAATACCCATACACAATTACTCCATCTCCTTGCATAAGAACAGTGCCCAGTCCGACACATGAAGCATCACAATAGATAGTATAGATCTTTCCTGGATCTAGAAAAATGTGTATCGGTGCTGACGTCAATGTTCCCTTCAGTTACTGAAAGGCTGACTCACAAGAATCTGACCATAAGAACATGGCCCCCTTCTTGGTTAGACCTATCAATGGTGGTTCTAGGAGTGAAAAGTCCCGAATGAAGTGTCTGTATTATCCAGCTAGCCCTAGGAAACTTTGTACCACAAAAATGTTCTTTGGATTCTCCTAGGAAACTATAGCTCTCACTTTCTCGGGGTCCATGGATACTCCGGCCTCTAAGATGACGTGACCCAATAAGTGAATCTGATCCATCCAAAAGTGGCACTTAGAGTGTTTATCATTAAGCTGATGCTCTCTCAACGTACTCAAATTGATCTCAAGGTGGGTAGTGTGGTTTTGTCGAGTGTTAGAGTACACCAAGATATCATCAACAAAGACCACGACGAATGAGTCCAAATAAGGATGGAACACTCGGTTCATCAGTTCCATGAAAACCAATGGGTCATTCATGAGACCGAATGGAATAAATATATACTCGTAGAGACTATATCTGCTCCTAAAGGTTTTCAGAGGTATATCTGATGGTCTAACGCACAACTGATGATAACAAGACCTTAAATCGATCTTAGAGAACATGCGTGCTCCTCGAAGCTAATTAGAAAGGTCATCAATCCTTGGCAAGGGATATTGTTTCTTGACCGTCAACTGGTTAAACTTTTGATAATCCACACAAAGCCTAAGAGTATTGTCTGACTTCCTTGCAAATAGGACGGTGAACCCCAATGAGAAGTACTGGGTTGGATGAAACCTTTTTCCTGCAACTCCTCCAACTGGTTCATGAGCTCCTGCAACTCTGGTGTAGCCATCATATAGGGAGGAATGGACACCAGTGCCGCTCTTAGCATGAGCTCAATAGAGAAGTCCACCTCATGCTCTAGAGGAAAACATGAAAATTATTCTAGAAAGGCATCCTTGAAATGATCCACCACATGAGGAAAATCTGACAGTGATGTCCCGTGGACATCCAGATAAAGACTGGAAATCTGGTCTGTAACCCCTCCTAGCCCATGATCATCGAGTCCTGCTCAACTCGCCCGAACATCCCATTTGCCTCTATTAAGAAAATAATCACCCTCTTGTGAGATGAAACTCACCATGCGGCGATAACAGTCGACTACTGCCTGGAAGGGAACCAACCAATCCATCCTGAGAATGAAATCATAGCATGTCATCTCTAGGATATAGAGATCCCATAAAAATGATACCCTACAACCTCAAGAGGGAACTGCCTACACTGACGTACACTAGATGTCCTCGTTCCCAAAGGTGTGTCTAGTGTCAACAAGTCAGCAGAAGAAAAGATACAGAGCCCCATGCTCTCCAAAACAGCAATAAAGATAACACTATGGGTCGTACCAATATCTAAAAGGGAAGAAGATAAAACTGAGGCTACTAAAATCATACCTCGAACTGTAGAAGGTCTGGGATCTTTCTCCTGATAGGTTTGCTCCACCACAAATGTTTGGCCTACCCCGCAGCCCTGTGACCCTGCCTGACCACTCTGAGCTGATCCTCCCTACTGGAGATGAAGGACTGGTGACTGATTTCCATGGCCTCGACCTCCACCTCAGCCCGAACGGCCGGAAGAACTCCAGTTCCCCGATTGGTGAGAAATTGGTGATGCTTCTATTGAATGAGGAATCATGGAAGAACCCTCGTCACCAGCTACTGGTGAGAAAACCTGGTATAAATGCTGAAGTTTACCCATCATTTCGCAAGATCGATACTCCTCTAGGTCTCTCTAGCACTGCAGCCTCATGTGTCATTCCCTTCCACACTGGTAGCATACTACCTGGCTACCTGATGATGTATCCTGCCTCCTTGGGTCACCGCGCATAGACTCCCTATAGCACTTCCTGTTGTCAACTGAAGGAACACTAGCTCTGGAAGCAGAACCGACCTAGCTTGCAGCTCCAGAGTCTCTCAAATTTCACTCTGCAATCAGTGCCTAGTTGACGATGGAAGTGACGGATGTCAACTGGAAGATATTCACCTGTGATTGGATCTCCCGCATGAGACCATCCTCAAACATCCTTGCTAAGAACACCCCACTTACATCCCAGAGTTGTGTTAAATGATGCAGCTCAGTGAAACAAGTGGAATACTTTATGATAGAAAGAGTACCCTACTATAAATTCATGAACTCCTGGGCTCGATTGGACCTCAGGGTCTCCAGGAAGACGTAGTCGTAAAACATGTGCTGGAACTCCTCCCAATCCATAACCTTCTAATGTCCCGCTTCTGAGATCATGTCCCACTACCTCTTGGTGGAGTGTAAAAGTATATAGGTAGAAAGCTTGACCCGCCTCTCTGGCGGTGTTTCCAGATGCTCAAGGATAGACAGCATGGCTTCCAGCCATGAGTCTGCAGCATGTGGTCCTCATTCCCCTGAGAAAGTAGGAGGATACTACTTCTGGAAAACCCATGTCAAGTCTTCCATGGTCATGGTATGAGGTGGTTCTCACTGAAAGGTCTACATCATCCTCTTAAATCCTTCCCTGAACTGCGCATCAGCACCTGCAACTGCTATAACAGCCGGTGCCAAGGCTGGCCCAACTGGAGGATCGGCCGGATGTCCCTGATCGGCCATATCTAGTGGCTGATCACTATCCTACAACTGACGTACAACTGGAGGAATTCTTAGAGGCATATCTATGAATGATAAAAAGAATACCTTAGATCAGGAAAACAAGGACCGAGATAAAAGGATTACAAAATGGAAATTGGAGAAGGAACCATTCCAGTTTACAAAACATGACTACACGATGTGTATAAACTATACACGACGTGTACCTAACTCTATTCCCCTGCCCGTGTCTCCTTGCACGGCTAACCGAAATTGTCTTATTATTCATAGACTACACAGCATGTTCCCTGTGGACACCGTGTGTAGTAGACAAGGTTTCACGACCCATGTTTTTAGTTACACGGCCGATTACATGGTTGAGACTACACTGCGTGTTCTGAACAAACACGACGTGTACATAAAGATTTAAACAGACCCGTGTTGTTGGCGACACGGTCAAGTACACGGCTGACCCTTACACGGCGTGTTCTGAACAAACATGAAGTGTATAGGAGGTGAGATCACTGACCCGTGTTGTTCGTGACACGGTCGGGTACCTGGAACAAGACTACACGGTGTTTTCTTTACCAACATGGTGTGTTCTACTCGAGCTTCCCCGGCCCGCATTGTTAGTGACACAACCGGGTACACAGCTTACTAGTACAAGGCTTGCACATACTGTACACGACATGTTCCTAGAGATTTTTCACTACCTGTGTTTCTTCTCACACAGCCAGTGACAAGGATTAAAATTACACGGCTTTTATATATATAACGTACACACCGTGTATTCCTGGTTTTTCTGGGAAGTATCTCTGAAACTGCACTGATTCCCAGAAAACACTGAAAAACAAGAAAAGAGGTGCCAAATTCCAATCCGTGAGGGCCTATACTCCCCAAGAATAAAATATTTCCATCCAATACAATAATATATAAGGAAAACATGTCAATGATTCACCAATTTCCGATTCAAGAGGACCCATAACACCTACAGAACCAATAATTGGTGTTTATTTAATCAAGGTACAAAACAAACAACCTTTCTATCAAAATGCAGAGATTCTCTCAATGCATCTATCACAACATCATGCATAATCTACACAAAGTCTATCACAACAACATGCAATCTCTAATGCACCCTAAATGGCATGGAAAGAATGCATCGAATGTGATTTTTATCAAGTGACTATATGATGCATTAAATGGAATACCCTCGTCTCATTAGGTTGCAACAGAAATAGAACCAAAATTGTAACAACAAAAACAACAAAACTCATGAGAATCACTCTAGGTAAAATTAAATCAACTGTAAAATCTCAAAACTAGAAAACTTCAATAATGATGTAGTATGTCTTTTCCCTATACATGGGTTAGGTACTCCCAAGCCCAGATTAATACCAAGTACTGAATCCATCTTATCCTTTGCTAAAGTCTTCAAATAGTAAATCAAGAGAAAAGAAACATCTGATACCACTTTGTAACATCTAGGTTCTGGAATCCACCTAGAGACGCCCCGTACCCGGTTGTTCACATGGCCTCAAGCACATTTCCCCGAACGCCAGAGGCTGACACCTAGCAGTAAGGGCCTTGGGTGTGATAGTTGGGAAACAATGCCCTCATTGGCAGAGTACACAGCGGATGAAAAACAAATAGGTAACAGCAGAAACTATAACCATCCATACAAGAGTAAATTATAAATAGCGGAAGACGAATAGTAAACAACTGGAGCACACACACATGTATATAAAATGATGCAAGATACATATTTCTAGTAAAACAGCCAAACATGTCGCAATACTGAATACAAAACTAAACCAAAGTGAAAATGAAAATAGGTAAACTCCTCAACACCGCAAGACATAGCTTGGTCCCATGAACTCAAGCTCCACAGCAAGTCAGGTACCTGAAGTAGAAAGGCCCTTTCCCTTATCTATACGTTCAAAAACATAGTCTGTTTGGGCCCAAAAGCATGAACCAAACATGGTGTGAGACAATGTCCCAATAGGCAACCTGCCAAAGATCTGTGCTAAATAGTCAGTGAATATATGGCAGGTATAGTACAGTAAGCAGTAAATAGTAAGCAGTAAAGAGGATAATATGCAGTAGTAACAATCCACAGTTTCTAGCATATAATCTAAAAACAAGAACTACCACTCAAGCAAGTAGAACAAAAATGTATCCCCTGGGTAGTTCTCACAGTCTACCTCCTAAGGATCAACCTACAAGTACTAGAAACCATCTTGGAGGCACACACAGTCTCACCACTCTGGTTCAGCTAAATAATAGACTCTCTGAGAAATCACTAAATGTCAATTCCCCCTATAGTCTCGTATCGTACTAAAGGCTCTCTAGGGACGTCTAATTCCCCCTGTGGCCCGCTTCGAGGAACTATAGACTTTATGAGGAAGCACTCAACATCAATTCCCCATGTGGTATCGCATCATAAATTAAACACACTGTGGAGAATCCCTTACGTCCATTTCCCATATTGTCCACAACACTAGGTTCTCACATCTCTATGTAAAACAAACATTCATAGCGCGCTTATCAGCCCAAGTAAACCATACAAACTACTTGGATATCATTCTAAGGTACAACAGCATAATAGTAAAATAGTTCCACTATCCTACAACTGGGCATGGCAACTGGAAAAATGCCAAAAAATCAAAACAAGCATGGAAAACATCCTGAGTACAGTAAAAACAACCCTATTCAATAGCAATTACCTATACTGATGTAATCAAGAAATGTAGGCAAACAACAAGGGGAAAACAAGAAACACACAATACCCCGTTCAAGGATTTTTGTGATATTTGCACAAAATACTCACAGACATCCTACAGAAAGGCACAAACCCCCTACCTCGATGCTAGGAGATTGATATAAGTTAAACTCAATGATTGATTCTCCATATAACATTGAGGATCTTAGAAAACGTCCAGAACTGTCAACCAACGATAACCTTAAAACGAGTTGGAATTATGGAACAATGATAAAGGAAAATAGAGAGCTTACCGAGGCGATCCCAACGCAATCAACGTTGGCTGAAACAGAGATCGGATGGAGGCTCTGGTGCTCGGGGAAGAATCGCGGTTGTACGGGAGCTCTCGGCCGAAAGAAACCAAGAAGATGGTCATTCTGGTGATTTAGCATGACCCCGGTGCATTTAGTGAAAAAATTACACGGCGTGTACTTCTGGCGTACATGGAGTGTAATCTGTTTTTCTATACTCTGCTTTAAGAGGCCTCCACCTCACCCTTAAACACCATGTGTGCGGCCCGGACAAGGCCAGCACACAGCCTGGCACGGTAAGGGATTACACTGCATGTAATCAGAAAGTACACTGCGTGTACTTCATAATTTTCCAGAAACCACTCTTTTCACAAAAACACCAGGAAAAGAAAGAAATACATGAAAATGAAGACCCGGGTTCTTACAACACACATCTGTGTGTACCAATCCTAAAATATCTATGTCACTTTTACCCAGTCCAACGAATGGTGGATTAGTCATTTTCCCTTCTAAACAAGTTTAACATCTATCAAGTGGTTTTAGCTCTATAGAGTCTAAATAACCATGTTTTCATAGATTTTTAAAGCGTGTGTTGTTTACATGACTGAGATGGTGAATTCATAAATAGTTATTTTATGATTCATGTGCGATTCATTCATTATCAATTTCCAATACTTGGTTTTCAGAATTTAATACATAAAAACACAATTTAAATGCACCATTACATAACATATGTTGTTATTATAAAAGAAAAATACCTTATTTCCAAACTTGAAAATAAATCCATCCATATCCAAACATGATAGAAAAATTCTGTTTTTAGTAACACTAGGAATATAATAATAGATATGTAAAACCAAAATCATCAAAGGTTGAAATGAAATATGGTAATCACCAATGGCCAACATAGCCAGACTCACTGCATTTATAGTATGAATATCTACCTCTCTACTAGAAATCATTCTAAATCAACTTGGTTACTACATTTGAATAAAACTGTGATCCCCACAAGCTGTATCTAATACCCATTGTGTAGAAATGGAAAGATTACACTCGAAAAAGAATACACCTTCATTATCCCCATGCTTCTAGGTGCAATTCCTCTTCTAGGTGCCCATCTTTCCCCATGAAAAACATACCACCTCACGTTCCTTTCCCTTCCTCAAGATCTTACACTTCGTAGAGGGATAGTACACAGGGGATTCGCGATATTTATAAATCCATGGCCCCTATTCATTGTCCTTCATCTTCTTATTTAGTATAAGGACTACATGTTTATCACACCCAATGTCCTTATCTACCTAGAGAATATAGGTAAGAAGATCTGATAGACTCCTCTAATTATTTCTCATGTTGTAGTTAACAATAAATCTATATAAGGTCTTGGTAAGTTATAATATTATGAGATATATACACAACTCATCATTGAAAATAATCTCTATGATGTCCAAGTGTTCAACATATCTAATAAGCCTGAATAAATGAGGCCCAACTGGCGCAGTCTCTACAATATTATTTGTGAACAAAGCGTTGGAGAGCTCATATCTCTCATGGCTCGCCTTCTCTAGATAGAGATCCTTAAGGTGATACATTATGTTATATGAATCCCTATTTTCATTTTCCTTCAAGAGATCATTAGACATGGCTGATGTCATGAAACATTGGACATTTGTGGCATCATCCTAATGTTTCATATAGGGAGATATTTCCTCATCCCTATCCTCGTTTCGAGGAAGAACTATAACAGGATCCTCCAGCACATACAGTAGTCTATTATGGTGAAGGATGACGTCAAAATGCCTCTATCACTCTTGTGAATTTGTGTTGGTGGGAAGGTTTTCATTACAGAGTATGGTTTTCATTGATATGTTTGATGTTATATTTCTTTCCATTTATACAGATTATGATGAGAAAAAATTTATTAGTTTATCATGATAAAATAGAGACAAATATATAAATTAATAATTACCAGTCTCTCACTATTTTATCGAAATCCAATATCCATCTCCAATGAATTCAGAATATTTTTTTACCTGAGTATTCTAGTGGAAAGGATCCATATTTCAGATTTCATTACCCTAATATGTGTTTTTCAAGAAACATGAATTTTTTTGGGTAGGAATTCCAAATTCCAACTACATTAATTCATAGCTACTTGATCCGCTGAGTGGACTCTCGTATCCTAAATTATTTTTATTTTGGATTTCCTCAACTTTTGCATCATTGTCACACTAAGACATGTTGTGGCGATCAAACCTTGATGTAAACCAAGTCATTTCAACCAAATACCTTGAATTTTATTTCTCCGAATACTGAAATCACTCCAACAAGGGTTATTCAGGCACTTTGAACTGTGGTTTGATTCTAACCAAGAATTTGGAAGGGTATAGAGACTAAATATTTCCAGGAGGGATTTTACCATTATGCATAAATTTCCATTTTATTAACTTTTTGACATTCATGTAAACATTATGTGGGATATTATTATGTTCTTAGTCATGTGTAATAAAATATTTATGCACAATCTGGTCATATTTTAGTTCAATCTTGCATGATTAATTAATTCATTAATTTTGTGATCACGAAAACACACCCAGAATAAATAAACCATTCAACTGATAGAAAAAAATAAACATCATTATCATGATCTTGTTCTATTGGTTTGTTAATTTAGCAGTTGATAAAATAACCCATGACCTAGGGAAGGAAACACCTTCAACCTTTTCTGTTTCTGAATAATGCTTTCCACCTATCCACCTCTGTATCTCTTTGTGTTGGTTTTTCTTTGGCTGCTAACTTGAGACACCTCCACTATCTTGGGAGCTCATCCATTACATATTCTTTTATCTCACATGTAGATGAGGGTTAAAATGGGGGTTTACATAAAATTAAACATGGGCACTCATGACCTACATATTAATAAGGATAAGTCTGACATGCCAACAAATTGAATTACAATAAAAAAATTAAATCAATCAATCATTGTACTATGATTAATATCTTGCTCATGATCCTCCATACGTGAAAGGATATTTAATCATAAATAAAACTAGCATTAAATTCGTTAATAGTTCTTGTTTACGATAAATCATGCCTTAATCAATTAATTATTTTCATTATTTAATCAATCTTTTTACCCTCAACCCGTTTTTTAATTTCCTTGAGATTCCCATAAATCATAATTTGAAAGGAATAAATTAATTTAAATTTATGTTCTTATATAACTTGTAACTTGGAGGAAACTTGGTGAATTCACGTTCATAAATACTCAATTGGTATAAATGAACATTACATAGATTTTTAATTAAACACATATATATAAAACAACTATCACATGTGTTTTTGGGAAACAACCTTCACGGACTCTTCTCGATATATTTGGGGTGTGGTTGTGTTTTTTGGAAAATCCAGTTGACCACAAATGAGTATGGGTGGTCTTTTCCAAATACATATTTCTAGGGTGGCACAGTTTCCCAATGTTTTCCATGTTTTTGGGCCTCAAAATATACAGTTAGATGTTGGAAAATTATTGATTTATTTAATGGAGTGTATGGTATAAAGATCATTTAAGAACATATCTAAAGGATGGTAACTACCTACAACAATTCATGGACCATGTACAATGTTCTGGGAATGATACGTAGAGCTGTGAGAATGGTACGTGGAGCAGCATCAACAGAACGACAAAACGGTTCTTGGAACAAATTTTTTTTCACAACAATGGTTTTTTATGAAGGATGTAAGGAACATGTATGTATTATCATTGTTTGAGGATATCAATTATGTTGGAGAAAAGGTGTTATGTGAAGCATGTATGAAAAACGTTTCACTGGTGGATTGTAGTCAGCGGCGGCAGAAGGATCAGTATTCTGTGAAGGCTTGATGGAAGATTTTTTAAATATTAGATTAGTGGATTTTGTGGGCATCATTGCCTATATATGAATTTCTAATCCCACCAATTAATTTTGAGATCTAACATCAATAGATAAAATCTTTTTGATCTGGGATTTTGGAAATGTTTGAAGGTGGTTCGTGAGGAAGAATTCCACAAAAGCTAATTTGGTTCGTGTTGATGAAATTTTGTTGAAGGTTTTGGTGGAAAACTATAATCTGAAAGGGACACAGTATGGGGTGGAAGAAGGCATGGTACATAGGTGGCTATTGAAGGCAGACTGTGAACAAAAAATAGTTCGATGATAGAGGGTAGTTCTCTAATGAGGATCGTGGAATCAGTACACAGTGGCGGTACACGACATTGAAGGCATAGGAAGTCCGCATAGAGACGAGGTTCACAGAAGAGGCAATAGTATGTGGAGTAGGCAGTCTGTTTACATTTCATGGTACTCATTATGCATTAGATAAATGAGGTATGTTATTTACATAAGTAGGCTTTCAAAAAATTCAAATCAGTTTGCGAAAGGATTTTCCGGTACCTATATGTAACCGGGAGGTGGACTTCATATGCTGGTGAAAAATGAACATCAACAGAGCATCTACCTATAGTTGAGGATGTAGAAATTCATTAAAATGATGGGTCATACATTTCCATAAACTATTGTTTACATACATTTCTATATAAAATTTGGGATTACTTTCAGGAGTAGTGAGAGAAATAAGGGGAATATAGTGAACATTTCCATTTATATTGATCCATAGAAAAAGACATAGGGGGAAACTATTGGGAATCAAATAAGAAGACCCTAAAACTAGTAAGGACGGTGAGCCTAGTCCTAGAATATATATCCCAAAAATTTTATTCATTATCTGTAGCGATCCTTAGTAAATTCGGTACAATGACACATAGTTGTTATATGCTCCATGGACATAGCCCAGTGAGGTTCAACCAATTAAAAATCAATGTGTCGTGTGCATGATTTCAAATCAATTCATATATTACTATATGAGGAAGAGAGAATCGAGTTTCATCTAAGAATGAAAAAGTTTCCTAATTGGTGAATGTTTAAATCTATCATACCCTGATTCACCCCCCCCCCCCCACACTCTCAGGGTATTCCACATAATGGACCTAACAATTGGTATCAGAGGGAAAGGTTGAAATTCAGTGGTTCTCTCTCAAGAAGATGAAATGGAAATGGTCAATCATAAATTATTTCCAATCATTGAGGGAAATAATTTTCAAATATGGATGAATTAGATGCATCAATAATTCCATTCAGTAGGGATGGATTTCTTCACAATAGCTATTCATGGAATGACAACTAACTTAAATAGTGGTGCATTATTTGAAGATGAAAGGAGAAATTTGGATACTGATGCTAAAGGGATCAATTCTTTAGGTGGATCCCTATCAAAAGAAATTTATATGAAGGTGATTTCTTATAACACATCACATGCAATGTGGGAAAAAATATTGAACGTTTATGAGATAGACTCAAAAGTCCGAGAAGCAAAGCTACAGGTTTTATGGAACAAGTATGAGGATCAAATAATAAATCCAAATGAACATATTTATGCTTTCTTCTATAGGACAAATATTTTTGTGGAAGAAATGTAGTGTTTTGGATAAGATATTAAACATATAAAAATTGTGGAACGTATTATCTGGAAACTTCCACCATGGTTCAATCCAAATGTTTTAGTATTGGAAAATAATAACCCAAATGGGAGGACACTATATAACCTAAACAGTAACCTTGTATCATATGAAATGATAAATGATGATAACGATGACGTGGAAAAGGAGAATTCTATGGAAGTGTAATTTAATTCCATGAAGAATCTCTCTATTGAAGATAGTCCTAAGGAGTCAAATATGGACGATGTCACGTCATTTATCTCCTAAAATATTTAATGTGGAAAATGAAATTTCAAAGGTAATGTTCTATTTGAATGCTTCCAATGTGGAATGAGTGGAAATATTGGATCAAAGTGTCCTAAGAATATTGATGATGAAAATAAAGAAATTGTTGAAATTCTCAAATAGAAGTATTCATCAAATGAGAAAGGAAAGAGAAGTACTAGTAAAATTTTCTTTAAAAAGAAGATATACTATCTATATAGGATGAACGTTTAGAAGAATATGAGTAAGACGATTTGGAGGGATATAAGGATAATAAAATATATTCTTTGGTGGTAGTTGTTAGAAAGTCATTAATAAGAAGGGAAAGTGACAATAAGGAATGAGAAATTGAAGGAAGAGTTGATCATCAAGCTGAATTAGAAGCTACGCTGGAAAAATTACATATTTTGAGAGCCCAAACAATGAAGGTTAACAATGTTGTTTGTGATTCCATACTCTATATTCAGAAACATGAATAAGAGAATTCTGAGCGGAATGAATAAATTGAAAAGATTTGGTCTTCAATGCGAGAAAGCATAGAAAAGGTGGTTGAGAAAAAAACTCAAAATTGTTGAAAAGAATATTGAAATTGATTTTTTGATTGAAACTAGAAAAGATAAAATAACAAGTATCGAACAACTATAAGGGGACGCCGTCAGTCTACGAAGAAAAATTAATGATCCGGACAATTGAATAACTACTGGCTCATTATCATGAATATAGATCATATATGAAATAGTGAAGATGATAGTTTAGAAGAGTGGTCTATCAAAAAAAAAGAAAAAAATTCAGTACTGAATAACAAGATTGGTTTAGGGCATGTTCTAAAATAGAAATCAGTTAATGTTCAAGCCAGACCAGAAGCACCCACTCCATGATTGATGATTGATTTGGGGATGAAAAAAAATTAAATGATTCAGAGATCCAAAGGAACAACTAGTGGTGCATCATTTCATCCAAGGAATATGACTCAAATAAGAGGATATTTTTGTGGAAATATGGGACAATTTCAAAATGTATGTTCTATAACAAAGAGGTAGAAATGGGAACAAGACCAACAGAGGCGGTTTTACAGGTCCATGAATTCCAAGTCATCATTTAATTGTCATCTTTTTAGATGTAAAGGACTCAGACATATGGCATGATATTACACATCAACAATGTAGATGAATTTGATGAGGTAGACAAAATTTGTTCCTAAGAAGTAGCCAAATGTATCACCAAGAGTGTTGGAAATTCCAGATCGATTTATATCTCTTCATGTTGAAGGTAGTCCATCATATGCTTAAGAATATCAATATTATTATTCCATGATGGGTACGAAATTCAAGGAACTAGGTCAAAAAGAAAAGGTTTGAATAAGATGTGGTTCTATAAATTACATTTAATGCATCAGATCGCATTGGGACATGGATTGTTGATAGTGGGTGTCCTTCCCATGTTAAGGTAAATAAGGATCTGGTGAATGGAATCTAGTATGATAAAGAAGGTATCGTAAGATGTGGTAATGATGAGGGCTTGATAATAATTTCTTTATGAAAATCCATGTTTAGATGAAAATACATGAGATTAGAAGATGTCTTTGTTGTTGAGGGGCTTAGTCACGACATGCTAATTGTCTATCAATTGTGTTACTCAGGGCATGCCATAAGTTTTTTCAAGAAATAATGTATCATCAAGGAAAAGGATGGTTTCTTTGTGTTGCAAGGAAAGCATATGAAAGGAAATATCTACCACATACATGGAGAAGAAGATATGTTCTTTCTATCTAATGATGAAGAAATCTAGTTATGGCATAAGAAACTTGGCCACATAATCCATGGTTCCTTGGACGATCTAGTGAAATATGATGTAGCTCGATATATTCCTAGATTACCATGTGATCATACTCATTCTTTTGATTTATGCCAACTGGGAAAGATCATTCAAAAGACATACAATAAGAAGTTCAAAATGTAAACAAGATTTCCTGAGTTTTGCAAAATGATGTGTGTGGGTCAATTTTTCCAAGGGCTATTGATGGGATGGGATATAATGTTCTCCTCATTGATGACTATAGAAGAATGGAATGGGTATCAATAATAAAATATAAATATGAAGTGTTCAGTTGCATTACATTATATCGAATGTAATGTAAAAATATTCTTGGTAAGAAAATATGGATGATTTAAATAGATAATTGAATAGAGTTCTCAAATAGCCATGTGGAGGATTATCATGTGAAACATGGGATAAGGAATGATGGTTCAGTAGTACGAACTCTATAGAAAAATGGAGTATTTGAGAGAAGAAATCAGATTTTCAACAACATGTCTTGATCAATTCTCATTGAGAATGGCCTTTCAGATAAATTATAGAAATAAGCATTGATTATAGTTGAAAACAATTAAAATAGTTCATTACATTATCCAAAGGAGGAGAAAACTCCATATGAGTTAATGTATGGAAATGAGCCATCATTGAAATATATTAAAATATATGGAAGTAAATGTTTTATTCACAATAAGTTAAAACATAGGAAATTTGAATTCATTGGGGATGAAGGGATATTTCTTTGCAACTTAAATATCAAAAAGACATATAAATTATTCAGTAAGTGTCTGGGAAAGAACGTTGAATGTTATTATGTGACTATAGTATAAAATGAACTGAATAATAAAAAAATACATGATTAGAATTAAGATGATAGGGATGTAGAGATGAGAAGATCAAGATATGCTCCATCTCTAGAGGATGATTCAGAAGTAGACACCAATGATGAGGACAAATCAGTATCTTCACAGAGACAAGAAATAAGAGATGAATTGATAGGAAGAATATAATTGCTGGTCTGAATACACTAGTGTAGACAAGAAGGATGAATTCTCTACAACAAGAATCATACATATCACAAGTAGAGACTAAAATATTTGGTTAAGCATCAAGATATGAGAATTGGGTTCAGGAAATTAATGAAGATCTAGGCCAAATTGAGAAGAATCAAGAGTGGGAATTTGTTTCGGGACTAGTAGACATGAATTTTGTAGGGAAAAAATGGGTATTTCACTACAAAAAAAATGAATATGGTGTTGTTATTCAAAACAAAGAACGACTTTTTTGAATACGGTAATCTTATATAGAGTTTATTGATGCTTATAATACATTTTCACCCATTTCAATACTGGAGACAATTATAATATTCTTGGTCATTGCAGTGCAAAGAAAGTATAAGGTATTCCAGACGGTTGTCATGTAAGAATTTTTGAATGGAGATCTAGTAGAAGAAGTCTAAATTATAAAACCATATGGTTTTTTTGTTCATGAATATGAGAAAATATCTTGTTTCCTGGACAAGGCTTTATATGGCTTGATTTAAGCACAAAGAGAATGATATTCAAGGCTGGATCAGTTTATAATGATTCTTGGTTTCTAATGTGATGGTCTTCATTATAATCTTTATTCCAATAATGTAAATAGTCAAATGATGATTTTATTAGTTTAAGTCGATGAAATAATATTTGGTGTAGAAGATAAAGCACAATGCAGATAGATTTCTGAATTCATGAAAAATGTGTTTCAAATTTCAATGATTTGTCAGCAGAAATTTTCCCTTGGTGTACATCTAACAAATGGAATGAATGATACATTTATTTCAAAAAATAAATATGATAAGGAAGTTTAGAGAAGGATTGGAATGGTTAATTCCAAATATATGAAGACTCAAGTTGCTACCTAGTTGAAACTATCATGGGATGATGAAGGTAAGGCAATTATTTCCACAAAATATAGGCAAATAATTGGATGTTTGTTGTATCTGACAGGGACACGGCCTATTATTGTATTTTCCACATTCCAAGAAGTAAGGTATCAATGTAATTCCAAGTAAATCCACATGATTTTAGTTAAAATAATTATTTAGTACATCAAGGGTATAGTGGATTTTGGCCTAATGTATAATGAAAAATCAAATCAAGCGTTGTTGGGATATACCGATGTGGATTGGGCTGGTTCTGAAGATGATAGGAAATCATCATTTTGATGTTCCTTTTATATTGGAGGGTTTTGTATTTATTTGATAATAATGAAACATGATTTTATTTCATTGAGCACCTTATAAGCGGAATACATTACAGCTACTCAAGGTTGCATGATACTTTTGTGGATGAAGCAGAAACTTGATGATATGGGAATCGAATTGAAATCTCCGATCGGAATCCATTGTGATAATTCAAGTTCTAAAAATATTATAAAAAATATAGTATATCACTCAAGGAAAAATCACTTTGAAATAAAATATTATTTTATAAAGGATTTGGTAGAGAAAGGGATTCTATGGTTGAAGTATGTGCCTAATGAACAATGGTTTGTAGAAATTCAATTAATGGACTTTTACAAACATGAATTTTAAAGGCATCAACTACCTCTAGATGTCCAATTGACTACCTTCACATACAAAAGTTTAGATGTGGTACCCCCTCTCCTAGAGGTATGATGTGTTTTCCCTAATGTGCTTCTATGTTTTCATTACCCTATTAAATAGTATCTGGAAGTGCTCTTTGGTTTCGTTGAAAAAGTGGGAGAAGGTATGACTATTCCATTGAGAGAAAAATACTCAGGGAGAATCAGTTAAGTGGAGTAGCATGATAGGGAGAGTTGAAGCTAAGATTAAGTTTTTTGTAGGAGATATGATATAGGGGGAGCATTAAATCTGAAAATGCATGAAGTGACCGATCACATATAACATATCATGACAACTGAGGTTCCTGATGAAAGCAGTTTATTGGTATCAGTATGGTGTCAACAATTGATGGATAGCATTAAAGTGATTAAATGATGAACATTGAATTATACTCTTGTTTCTAATGTTGAACATGGAATATATGGGCTTGGAGAATGTGTTGAGTAAATCATTGATTAAAATCATAATCTCATAAAGAGAATGTGGTTTAAAATGGAAGGAGTTTTAATGAGGTATCAAAATGAGGAGCACTATCATGAGAAGAGTTGTCAACTAACCCAAAGGGGGATATTATTGGGAAACCCCCTCAAGGTGTCCTCTCTGTATGTTTTGGGTGTTTTTGTGTTTGTTGACAATGGAAAATGACCATAAATGAGTATGGTTGGTGTTTGGAAAAGGAATGACTTATTAATTAGAGTTAACTTTATTATGAGCGTTGAATAAAAACTACAATGGATGAGAATCGTGTGCCAAATTTCATGGACTCCATACCATGTTCTAGTAATGGTATGCAGAGCGGCAGGAACTGAATACAGAGATGTATGAGCGGTACGCCGTATTGTTTTTTGAAACCAGAAATGGTTCGCAAAAATGGTTTGCGGTGAATGCAGTGTGGTGCGTTGATTGTCTTACATCAGTGGAGAAGTCCAACCATGTAGGAGAAATGGTCGTACACATAGCACATATGAAAAATAGTTTTTGGTTGGCTTTCATTCTGCAGCGGAAAAAGGATTTGAATGCGGCGAAGGATGTATTGATGATTTGGTAAATCATAGATTAGTAGATTTTATGTGTTTCATTGCCTATATAAAAATTGATAATCCAACTAATTACAATGGAGATCAAACATCATTAAAGAAACTCTTTTTGATTTGGGATTTTGGTAAAGTCGGAATGGGTTTTGCGAGGAGGAATTCTAGGAACTCTACAATGGTTCGTGCGGATGAAATTCCTTCGATGGTTTTTACGGAAAACTATAATCCGCAAAGGACATGGTATGTGGAGGAAGAAGGCATGGTATGTAGGAGGTTAGTGAAGGCAGTCCACGAATAGAGAATAGTTTGAAGATAGATGGTAGTTCTCTAAAGATATTGGTGGAATCATTATGTGGAGGCATTACACGACTGCCACGACAGAGGTAATCCGTGGAATGAAGAGGTTTGTGGAAGAGGCAACAGTACACAGAGCAGCTGGTCTACACACCATTCTTAGTACTCAGTACCTGGTAGTGAAAGGAGGGACTCAATTTACACAATGAGGATTTCAAAATCATCAAATCAATTTTCTAAAGGATTTTCCAGTACCTAGTAGTACCCGAGAAGGTGGACTTCATATGCGGGTGAAAATTGAACTTCAACAGAGATTCATCCTATAGTTGATGATGTTAAAATTCATGAAACTGATGGGACATACATGTCCATAATGTGTTTTGACCTACAAGTCTACAAACATTATGTTGACTCCTTTCAAAAATTAGTGAGCGCAGGATGAAGAAGATGGTGACTCATTCCACCTGTAGTGAGCCAGAGAAAGAGGCATAGTGAGTGACTCTTTGGAATGAAGTGAGTAGTCCATGAATCTTGTAAAGGTATTGTTCCTAGGCCTAGAAGATGTTTCCTGAACATTTTACTCAATATTTTTAGGGATCCTTAGTGAATTTGGTACATCGACACTTAGTGAGTAGGCCATGAATCTTGTAAAGGTATATTCGTATATTACTAAGGGAGGAATATACAATTGAGTTTTTTGTACTAAAAAAACATGATCCAAATTGTTGAAAGTTTTAATCTGTCATACAGTAATCCCCCCATGCTCTGCATATTCGACCTAGTGGACCTAACAGTTGTGTCACAACATTACTCCCACATCATGGTATATGTCTCCAGTGTTTGCTTAATATTTTTATAAATTTTAATAAATCTCCATGATTTGGATAATTACATGGAGTGTAGTTCCTACTACATGGCGTGTACTATTTTTTCACCGTCTATCCAGACTACACCCTTGGGGATATGGCGGGTAGATGTACATTGGAACTATTTTAAGTACATAACATGTCAAGTGGGACGCATGCCATGTAGTTCCATGTTACATGGTCTCCATCCAGACAATCCATATACGGGGTACACGGTCCATCCCTAACCCAAATGGACAACACTCTTTGTTTAGTGGGCCACATAGTGATTAATTTAGAAACCAGGTGCCACCTATTCCTGTTCAACACATGGAGTCATTAAGACTTATAAATACTCTAATCATATTTCTTTGTTTTGTGGACAAGTGTTGGTGAATTTAACCTTCACTAGACGATGTGTACTGCCGAATTCAAGTTATTTGTTCTGGTGTTGTATGTCATGGAACCTTTGGAACATCTAGATAAGATCATATATTTTAATTTAATTTAAATTAAAAGAAAATGATTTTTTCTGTAAGAAGAATAAGAAACCCAAGAGGAGGAACAAATATTATGATTCATATTTATAGAACAATTATATTGAATTAAAACAACAATGACATTAAATTTATATATCATCAATAAAAATACTAATTTATTATAATCAATGATATGACCCCTTAGATAAAACTTGTTTGATCCAGTTGTTGCGGAAGCATATGGATGGGTGTACCCAACTTGATTTTACCACTAGAAATGATCAATCCATGATTTGTCAAGATAACTAAATGATGGATATTCAAAATAGAATAATGAATGAAAAGGAAAGAGGGAATTCAGTAAACCACAGATATGATCATCATATGTTGGTTATAATTAATATTGTTAAAAGATAAGAATCACCTTTATGGAATTCACTCTATGTTGATGTTTCTGATCATGATCCAATGTGATATGTCACTATGTCATATAATCCATGTGTATGTGTCCTCTAGCAGTGATCCACACATCCTCCTCATATCTCTATATGTCACCGAAGGGATATCTGGGTTTTAGCACAGATGATCCTTCACTTGTGATGCCCTCCTTCGATCGCCTTGAGATCCACTCCCAAAGCGTTATCCTTGATCTCATCGAGGAGGATCTCTCTAGTAACATGAGAGTGTTCTTGGTGGAAAGGAATTCTCTCTGGGATTGAGAGCCTTCTCCAAATCCATTGTCCACAAAAACCATGAGTGGATAGGTCTAATGAGAATAATTTATTTGGGATTTTTATTACTTAGAATAATAAAATGAATTAATTATACAAAGGAATATATTAATTTCATTTAATTCTTAGAAATACCCCATGTATAATAATTACATTTGATTATTATTATCACTTAACATGTACCTGGTAAATTAAACCTATTATTAATTTACTAAATAATTAATATTATTTATCCAAAATCCCTAGAAAAACTACATGGAATTTATATATTAATAAACATGGAGTGTAACTTTGGTTTTTCCATATTTCATTACTTCCGCCTCCAAATGTATTAGACCAAGAAAAATGACTATTTATTTCATAAATAAGTATCATTTCATTACTCACTAATAAATATATTATTTCACCAATAATATATTCTCTCAAATAACTATTGTCAAAATAAATGTGATCATGCATCATTGAATAATTATTAAACCCTAATTGGAAATATTCATTATTCAACTTGTTAAATGAATATTTAACTGAGATACATGAACACACTTACTTTGTGAACTTCTAGGACTCTTTCATAGTGTAATTAGGAGGATCCTACCTAAATTACATGTATAGAATCTTGAAAAGTACAAATCCATCCATAGAGAAATAAGTTATTGCCGCAATGACATGTCTCCATTTTTGAATGATTATTGTGAAATTTTATCCCTTTGACATAATATATCGAATCAAGCAGCTTTCATGATAATTCCATCAAACCATATGATCGATTATTCTTTCATTGACTTCCTAGAATATAATTCTTTCATTCCTCACAATGGACAAAGATTTGTTTATGTTATATCAGCTGAATCAAAGGGAATGAGATATCAACATCTGTTATGGATCAAAAGGGACAAATCCTCTCTTTCATTATCTATTAATGTTGTATCACTTGTGGCACACCCAATATATCCTTCCTCATTGAAAACAATGTTTCATCATATTTTTTTTCAATACATCAATGTGTGCGAGTTGTAATACCCATTCACAATAATTATAAATTATAAGGATTAATACAAACGTCCACATATTAGAACATCCTGTGACACTATGAAATGTGGATTTCTTACTAGCTTGTCTCATTCTCATAATATCCTCCTAGATATTACCATCAGTCCCCATCATAAAAAGGTGCCTCAATGTTTTATAATACCTCACCCTTAATGTCCTATATTGTTGTTTTCCCTCAAATAGCATCATCTGACCATAGAAAATGTATTTATGAATAGTGTTATTTCACTTTATGTTTCAAATCAAATAAGGGATCGACTATGACACATTAGTGAAATAGCTATCCTTATGACATTATCACATGCATTGTCATGCAGAAAACAATCAAGATGTTATTAGTAATTTATTAATAATAAAATAAACGATTAAAATTTTTTCATAAAGTAAAAAGTAGTTGGTTCTAGTCCACAAACACCAACAATCCTTAAATATGGTTTTGAGGAATGATGTGTGATAAGATCTTGGAGACCGTAGGTCGTACGTATTCATGAGTAAATTTCCATTTTTCAATGATTGTTATAGAAATTAGGTAAGTAATATTTTATCATTCCATATTTATCATAGTACTATATTATTTATTTTAAAATAATTATTTATATCATTTGCATGGTTTGTTGATGAAAATAGAATTACATTACTTCATGAAGGCGGTAGTCCACACATACACAATTGATGTTATCATTTCTCAATGTCATCAATAAAATGATATATTATATAAAAATGTGCCATTAATGACATAATTATTTATTTTATATCATATATATTAATTAAATTTTTCATTATTACCATCCATGGGAAGAATTAGTGAAAAACCAAATCACATCGCATCATGGGGCGGTAGTTTGTCCTACACACGAGCGATGTTATTATATTCCCCATGTAAGGTAAATTAAATAATGTTATATATTATATAAATACAAAATAAGTATTATTATGTTAAAAATATCAAATAAATAATTTATATCAATCCCCAAACCCAATTGTGTGAGATGGTAATTGAAAAATGAATAACATTAGTTCATGAGGTGGTAGTCCACCATATACACAAATGATGATTTCGTAACCCATTTTATTGAATTGTAGATGGTTGTAGGTAATGAAATTGAAAAACACTCAATATATGGAATAAATTGAGTTTATTATATAATCATGGTTTAATTATAATTTAATTAAATTGAGGAATAAATAAAATAGAAACACTCATTGAAGAATGTTGTATCTTTATCAGTTAAACACCATAGGATTTCACCAAAAGACTTTATATGTTATATTAATGACCAAAATAAGGATTCTATGAGTAGATAAGAAAATTAATGAATTTATTCGGTCAAGTACAATATAAAAATATGGTTTTAATGTATGAATTTGGGTGGGGAGTGGGTGGCCTTTAATTAGTGAGGTGAGTGACACACTTGTAATTTTGGAAAAGAAGATGGTGTACCCACATTATTCACAAGCCATATGGGTCCAAAATTTATTATTATAGATAAATAAACATTATTGTGTCTAAATATTTCAATTAAATAATTTTAGAAAAAATTTATGTCATTTTAAGCCTTATGCTTTTATTTTATCACTGGAAAATCCATTTTTACCTTCATCATGGTAATTAATTTTCACAGTTTTCACTATTGATTTTTGTAAAAAAATTAATTGTATCTTATTAGATAATATAAATTATAATGATACGAAATATGGAATAAATTTTTCTAATTTTAATTCATATAATTATGAAACTTGAATTCAACCTTAATCTCTCCAACGTGACGAGGACTAATGGTTTTAAAGAAAAAATGGTCATGTGTTTACTAAGTTTTTATTTCAAAATAAAATATTAAAATGATATCAATTATCTAAATTGGATAAAAATATAAAATTTAACAAATTTTACATTAAATTTTATTCAAATTATCATATATCCTTATTAAAATTTTAAACGATAATGTAGTTTTCAATACAAAGTCAGTATATTTTCACAATTCCAAGATAAATGAAATATTTTAGAAAATTCCCAAATATTTCACTTAGAAAATATTGATATGATGATTTATAGACTATGTTTACTTTTAAATTCAAATTTGTAAAATTATTAAAAATTAGTTTTATATTTTGTGAACAAGGTGATACAAAACAGTCATGTAGAAAAAATATAGTTTTTCAGAAAACATTTTTTCATTTAAATGATTAAAATTTGGTTTATAATCAAGAGATATCTATTTTATTTATATTATACATTTTTATAAAATAAAATTTTAATAATATAATTACTACAAAATTTACTTTCCAATATATTGGAATATTTATAATGATATAGTGTAAATAATAATATTTTAGTAGAATATCACGTTTCATTCAAATGTGACGATCTATGCATTACAATATATCTAAGAGACTGAATTTATTTAAAAATAAATATTTCTTCACACCTCATGATCAGATATTCACTTTTATGATTTTTTTAGTATATAATATAAATAGTTGAATATGATGTTCATATTTTAAAAACATATGGTGTTACATTCTTCCCACCTTAAGTAAATTGCATCCTCAAAATATAACCATGATCTTTCTAATCAAGTGTTTTATATTTTTGTAGAAAATCTGCATCGTAAAATTATTTAATAAAACATCCTCTTAATAAGAGATAAATGGAGGTAAACATGTCACATTTAATAACACATAACTAGGTTTCTTTATATCATATCATTAGTGGAACTTGTAGATATGTATAATAATGAAAAGAATACAAAATTATATAGACCGATAGAGGACAATTATCATAAGAATGTGAATGATCGATGGAATGTTAATGACATAAAAACTTATTATCTATGATGATTTAAAATCCCATGTCATTCATCAGATCTTATGGTCATAGGATAATTTTTTTGTTTCAATATTCATTTATAATGCTTAGGAATTTTCTAATATATATTATTATAAATTAATCTACTTAGTATTTGTGTTTTTTATAATAATAATTTAATCCTTTGGTTATGCTTCAATAAATTTCAAATTCATCGCTTACTATGTGAAATAAATATCCAAAATTGAATTTTTTTTATTCCAAAAGCACTAAAATTAACTTTCAATGGATCATAATATCCTTAAAATAATGATAAGTCATTTGTTACATCTGTAGTTATTATTATGGAAAATCATTATCATATGTTATCCAATATGAAGTAATCTTTATATGGTTATGCAATACATTAATCTCTAAAACCTCATCCAATGTTCTTCTTAAACCAATTCATAAATGGTTAAACTTATGACCCTCCCTAAATATTAATATACAATATATTATAAATGAGATCAATAAATTCTCAAAATTAACTTATTATTAATCTCTTAAACAACATTAAGTATCTATTAATCGTCACATTTCTAATATGTGAATTCCCTTATTAGTTATTTTCCTTAAACATGGTAGTAACATAAATTAGCAGGAAACCTTATTTATAACCAAAATGATTATTTATTAATTATTTAATACAAAGATTATTAGATATATTCCTTAAATACAATGATTATGTAAACTCCATCAATTATAGTATCAACAGATTTTTCAAAAAATCCTTAATCACTCCCATCATAGTCACTAATATCAAATTAAATTTATTTATAACAATCATATATTTATCCCATCCTCCATATCTCCACATTGTGAATAGATTATGGATTGTCATTCCCTAAATAACATGTTATCCAAGGAGTTAGACATTCCACATAATCATTTTTCTTAACATCGGTGCCATTCCACATTCTCTTTAAAATCATTAAGGAAAAAATAATGTAGTAAAATCCTTATACATTTAATACTTCTTAAAACGAGGATATCACTGATAAAATACTCAAATGAAATAATTATTCAATATGAACACAAAAACATTAATCATCCCTCTTGGGGTATTCAAATAGAATATTATTAACCATCATCCATTAGCTAATTTGGAGCTATATGCTTTTAAAATTAGAGAATCCATTTATGTAATGCCCCATCAAATTATAGTGAAATAATTGAACATTTGAAATTATTTTATTTCCCTTAAAATCAAGAGAATGGTTAACATTCTTTACACACTTGTAGCAAACTCACATTCCATTGAAGAAAGTACCAAACTATTTTTTTCTATAATAATAACAAGTGGTAAAATCCTTCTTTCCCTTCATCCTTTTATCTATAATTTTCTCTACCATAATATTCTTCTGTTGATTCCCAATAAAATAAATATTCATAGATAATGATTTATCAATATTGTTAAGACATGATATTATGTCCTCATATGATGAGATTTTTTGGGAGACTAGTTCCCATAAAAATATTTTCTTAATCCCATAAAAGAAAAGATCATTATCACACATTGGATTATGTGAATTGATTTTGTTCTAATTCCTTCTTGTAGTCACCATTTCTAAATGATGGAATACACTATATTAGATCATATCATTAGAAAACATAAATTATAATCCCAAAAATAGTGAAACACTTAATATAAATTTAAAATAGTATACATAGATAATATCATAATCATAAATATTGATTCTTTGGGAATATTTATATTTTAAAATCCATCAAAATGAATTATAAGGAAAATGTGAATAATTCTATAAATATCCCCCGAGGGTGTCAAATAAAGTGCATTGTTAGGCCGGCTGTTCTGCACCATGTGTTGATCATATCAAACCCAATTCACACTTTAAAGAGTTATTACACTTTAGTACATCTGGTCCTAAACAACACTAACATGCACTATCCAGATAAGGATGTATTTATAGAAAAAAACACATAATATATTATTTATCAACCCAATAGGATGTTCTTATATACATATTCTCAGAGTTTATTGTATGGTTCTGTTACATATTCAACGTTTTCCAAAATATAGTTCACATGGTTTCTGCTAAACATACTCTGATACCAGCTTTAAAGACACTGACACTACTATCCTACAATTGGTTTATGTTTCATTATATTGGCATAAGATACGAGGAATCATTCTCAAAGGACTGAGTATTTTATATTTCATGGTAAACTAGTTTCATTAATGATTACCATATTACACTTGAAAATATATTATACATCAATTGTTTTCATGAATAATATTATTCCCTCTAACATATCCATTCACATAAATCATTTTAGACTTCAATGAATACAGAGGAATAGAAAATAATAAGTTTATTCTCAAATTTCAATATGGGTTAAATATAGAAGAATAAATCATAAATCAATATGCTTAATTAATATGATAAGGTAAATAATCATGCATATATTCCATTCAAATAACTGGATTAGGTATATTCAATATGGAATGGTAAATAACTAAAAACACATTCACCTAATTAGTAAAATAACAACACAATGCATCCAGAGATCATATCACTGTGAACATATCACACTACACAAAATAGGCATTCAAAATTTCTAGTGGTGGCCTTTATAAGTGCTAAAAAGCACAAAATACCATATCCTGAATAAGACCCCTGCACTTTTATCTGTGCTAGAAAATCACTGATATAGGGGTCCATTATCAGAGCTAAAAACTGATAAAATAACAAATTTATCAGTTCATTTATTTATCACTGATAAATGGCCCATATAGAAACACTTATACAAGCACTAATAAAAGATGTTTTTATATGTGTTTCTCAAACCATTGATAATGGGGCAATTTATCAGCATGTTCAGAAGTGGTGATTAGGTATTCCATTATCAATGGTTCTAAAATTGTTGCAGATAAATTAAGCCTTTATTAAATCATTTAGTAGTGCTCATAAGGGGGCATACTGTAGTGTAATGTAATCAGACACTACAAAAACAGAAACAAAGGAATACTATAGTGTACTATAACCAAAAATAGCATTACTAGAAATTACATTTGAAGAAAAAAAATAAATTTGAAAACTCCAACAAAAAACATTAAATGAAATAATATTTTCAAGAAAAATACTAGAAGAAAACATTATTATTGAGAAAATGAATGCATCGGTATAAAAGAACAAACAACCCCTTCTCATGAAAAATAATACACCTACATAAGAAAAATATTCATATGTTAGTGATAATATAAAAAATAAATTATACGTAAAGTGTTAATTTTAAACTATACAATGAGTCATACTAGGAAAAGTACACATCAAATTGAGTTGTGGTTAATTCTTACATGTCACTCTATTTCTTTTTCACCTTCAAGACTTTTCTTTTGTGAAAATTATCTAAATATATTTAAGATAAAAATAAGACGAAAATTAATAATGTAATAGTGGATAGAATGATGAGAAAATAATCTATGCTCATTTTTTCAGTTTTAGAAATGTGATGCACATTTTAAACAAAAATTACACTTCTATATTGAAAAGATACACATGGAGTCATATCGGCAACAATTTCAATTGTATTAAGGTGTGGATTATTCCTAAACATCCCCAATGAATTATTCATAATTTTCATAATGTATTAAAATAATCTGAATGGTTTTCTCAATAATGAGCATGACACACATGTTTTTACTAAAATGTTATTTTAAACTGGAAAAAAACACATTGTGTCATACCAGTTAAATGATGTGTTGGTTTGAAATGAAACTAATTCCTACACATTTAAAACTAATTCTGAATTGTTGCCCTAAATTATTAAGACACTATGATCCAGTTTTATTGGTTTTCAGTCAGTGATTATTTTTGAAATCAACTATCAATTTTTAAATAATAATGGAATTTTCGGTCACTTTGGGTACAATAGGTATTGGATTGAGTTACCACTAATTTGTAAATTCAAATAAAAATATTATGGATCGTTTTCCTAAAGTATCAATTAAATATGAATGATTTTGATTGATTTTGAATATGTCTGCTGTCTTTTTTACTAGGATTAATGTCAATTTTAAATAAAATGATGCAATATGAGTCATAATAGTCACACCATGCATCATATTGAGGTGTGGATAACACATAAACATCCCAAATGAATTATAAGGCATTTTACGATAGTATAAAAACAATCTGAAATTTTTTTAGTATTTCACCAGTGTTTTTTACAAAAAATTTCATTTTAAATTGGAAACACACAAATTGGATCTTACTTGTAACATTTTCTGTCGGTTAGAACTGGTAGTTCTTCCTAAATTTCCCAAATTACTTTTTATTATTTTTCCTAAATTATCAATACAATTTGAGTATGTCTTCATGGTTTTCAGTGAGTGGCACTTTTTGAACATAAATGTCAATTTTAAACGAATATCAGACACTTTGATTCAAACTGAGAACATTGTGTATCATA
This sequence comes from Viscum album, assembly GCA_963277665.1. Lineage (NCBI taxonomy): Eukaryota > Viridiplantae > Streptophyta > Magnoliopsida > Santalales > Viscaceae > Viscum > Viscum album. Next base: position 349,587,276 of record OY728152.1, on the reverse strand, counting down.
TTGAGGTTAGTCTGATTCCTACATGTCAAAAATATATTATGGATCATTTTATTAAAGTATCAAAACATGCTGACTATTTTTTCTTGGTTTTAAGTATTTAATATTTCTTTTTTATGAAAATTAATGTTAATTTTAAATAAAGAGGTGCACGTGGAGTCATTCTAATCACACTATGCATATTATTGAGGTGTGGATAATTCCAACAGGTAAAAAATGACTTATGGTTCTTTTTCATAATTTTTTATAAAAATAATAATTCTTTTACATTATTTTGAGTATCTCACTTTTTTCATTCACTAAAATGTCATTTTACATTTGAAACATTCACATTGTGTCATAGAAATCACATCATGAGTGAGATTAACATTAGAATGATTCATTAAAATCACAGATTACATTGGAATAGTTTTTTAAATTATCAAGATAATAAGATTTTGTTTTATAAGATTTTTTTAGTGACAATTTTTGAACTAAAATAAATTTTTTAAACTGATAACAGACACATTGAGTCATACCGGGTACACATTCCATCAATTTGTTGTTTTGTTAATTCCTACATATAAAAAATTAATTATGGATTGTATTCCTAATGTATCAAAAAATTTAATTAGTTTTCATTTTCTTGAGTTTTTGATGTGTTTTTAAACTAAAATGAAAATTATAAACTAAAAACTTATAGTATGAGTAACACATGTCACACGATGCATCAGATTGAAGTAAAAATGATTGAGTAAGTTATGATTTATTTCATTAAACAATGTTCACCATGAAATAAATGATATAAAGGTTACACATGGATTGAAGAAGAAACCCCATTCTCTACAAAACAACTCATCCAAAAGCAACATGTCCTCTATTTTCTTGGTTTTTGCAGATATTGGATAGAAAAAATAATATTATCCAAATGATATATGGGAAAAATAATTATTATATTAAAATGATAATGAAATTAACATAAAGTTTTAGATAAAATGTAGGAATGTTAACTAAATAATTACTAGGAATTCACCTTTTCATGCTGGTTGTGTACATTTTTGATCCATTTCATTATTTTTGGTTTTTTCAATTATAGTCTCGAAGTCATAAATATCCCAAAAATGAGAATATTTTAACAAACAATCCCACATAGAGAAAAATAGTCCACCTTTATAATAAAATTATTATTATTTTATTAATATTTTAAAGAAATAAATTAAATATAAAAATGAAACAAGTAATTGTTAAAATTACAATTTTGAACAAAAACAACACATTTTGAGTCATACCATGTGCACCATTTATTTCATTGAGGCATGTCTTATGCAACCATGTCATTTAATCATAAAATGAATTCAAAACTCTAGTTCATCTAAAAATATTGTATTTTGATAACCCAAAATATTGAATTCATTGGATAATAAAAAAAATTGCACCATCATGATTGAATCATCATTTTTAATTTCATGATTATTTTACAGTAGTGAATCATTATTACAAATTAATTCATTACATCCTAGAAATAATTTAATATTAGTTTAAATCTGTTATCATTGATTTATTTAACCGAAATAAATATTTACATATGAGTTTTTATAGAGCATAAAAAAATATCATTATATTTCTCCATCATATAGATTACAAAATCCATGATAAACCATTAACCATACATAGTTTAAAAACATCATTGTGCCCTATAATTATTTTTCCAGAATAAACTAATCTCTATTGTAAATTTTTGAGAAATTTTAGATAGTATTAAACATTAATATATTACTTTTTATTATACAAATGACACTAAAATATAAATAATCCATTAATTTTTCATTTTAAAATATATTATTATAATTTTCAATATTATGTGTGATGATAAATTCTAACATAACATCATAATTATTTTTTCATCAAAATTTTAATATAAATATTTTAATGTATTTTTATTGCGAATGAGGATGTATTTTTATTAATGAACTTGTGAACATTGATCATTTTATATAATGAATGTGCACATTTATAATGAATTTTAATTTTATAGATTACAAAAATCATTTGGGATATTATGTCATTGATCTCAATGATGATCGAATAACTGAAATAATTCCACTAACCATTAATGTGAATCCACTATATTGAATTTTTTTTAAAATTGATGATTCTGTTGAGGAAATTTTTTATTTCTTTTTTTTGTGGTTTTGGAACATGCTACTATATTCTCTTTCAATGGTATATTAATTAAGGTTTTCAGTACTTCATTATTTCATTTGAAGATAGTTTTTAATTTCCAATGATTTCATCATAATATAGTTTTTTTTCTTTTGTTTCCTTGTTTACATTGACACCATCTATCCTCAATGACCACTATCTCTCAATAATGGTTTCTTTTAACATTTCCCTCATTCACCTTTGGGATTTTGTGGTTTATTATTAAACATATTTAATCATAAATTTATGCTAGATTATAAAACTATTTGACGATTGGATTGGTTTTGTATGACTCTCAAGTGACTATTGGCTCCACTACTAAGACCATTTCATTCCAGTGTAGTAAATCAATGAGAATGATAATATATTTGATTTATTGTTATTTTTCAATTTTTTATTAATGATGTGTTTCATTCACAATTGAATAATTTTTTATAGTACATGGAATGTGACAATAATAATTATAGCTTATGACAATCAGTTTGACAAAATAAGATGTGTTTTTTTATTTATGAAAAAAATTATGCACTTAGATTTTTGTACATAATCATTTTAAAAAGTGGGGAAAAACAATTTTTCAATATGAAACACAAAACACATGAAAAATAGATATTATGTTAAGTTAAACGCATTATGTTGACTTTTCAACAATTTCTCTTGAACACAACATTTGTATGGTCCCCATTCTACACCGTTTTCCATCAATTTTATTATTTATAAACCAACACATTTTCTCCTCCTCTACCTCGGTCTCCACCTCTGCCTCCTCCTCCACCTTGGTCTCTAACTCCAAATCTGCTTCTACCTCTGCCTCTCCCTCCCCCATTTCCCAAAAAATTTATTGTTTTATGGTCAACTTTTCTAAAAAAATTGACTTCCTCCATTATAATTATCCTTGAAAAATAGATCGAAAATAATATATAATAATTTTGACACTAATTGTTTACAAACCAAATATATTTCTATTGTAATATCTCAGACAATAACACAAACACAACAGGTAGTCATTTAAATTTTTTTTCTGAAAATCATTTTGACACTATGTTTACTACCACTTATCAATAAACGAATTTAAAACTTATTTATAGAATGAAGGTTATAAAAATTAATAATCGTACTGAGAAAATATAGCCAAATAAATTATTAATTAATATTTTTAATTAAATTGTAATTTCCTTTGAAAAATACCTATTCATGCGTATTTTTCTTTTGAGGGTTTATTATTTCCATCATAAATTTTCAAACATGATATCAATAATTGTTTCCATTATCTTTCTTATGACACTATAGAAAATTTGGACAATATTAGTAAATTATTTTAAAATATGTTGTCACATTTCAATATTTCTATGTAAATTGTACTCTATTTTTATTTTTAGTAATTCATAGGTTATTTATTTCAAGACACTGACTTCATGAAATGATTTAACCTATATTTACCGACCTTCCAATCATAAAAAAAATCTTATTAAAACATATACTGAAACATATAATTCTATATTTATCTATAAAATGATAATTATTGTGTATTACTAATTCACAATACAAATCACGTGTGGTCGGTCTCCTTGATTCCATGGATTGGATTGAAAAAATAAATATTTGTGGTATCTTGATTGACTATTATATATATCCTATGCAACCAAAAAAATAACTATTTGAAAATATAAAATTATATATTATGTGATTAAATTTTAGAGTTTTTCATTTACATTATAGGAATTATCTTTCATCTATTGTTTTTTATCAAACTCTTCGATTAACTCAACTCTTTTATTCCGTATCTAATGAATTATTTTCCAGCGAAACAATAAATGGATTAATGAATCAAAATCAGGCTTCAAATAGTTTTTTCTTTTTATAGTATTAATATAAATCTCTATGTAAAATATGAATAGTTATTAACATTAATAAACATATTAACTCACTATTTATACTTATGTATTATGGAAATGTACCTTCTGTATGAATTCATAACTGAGTATTCAAACCATTCATGCTTGAGAATCACATTTATACTGTTGAGAACAACAATGAATATCATGGAAGATCCATATATTTTTTATTAATATGAAATGTAAGTAATAATTACAATTTTAAAATTGGTATCTATATGAATTTGAAATAGAGATAATTTTTTTTGGAACTAATGGGGAGAAGTTACTCTAGGAAGGTTGTTTCAATTTATTGGTAAATTTACTATATAGTCTTAAATTGACCTTTAATTTAACCCTCGTTTTATCCATATATAATATCATACCTCACATAAGTTTTTTCATCAATTGTTACAGGTTTTACATATGAATTTTTTTTAAAGACATTCCACATGTATCATTATAATATTAGTCGACCATTATACAAAATTTACAGCCGAATCATTGACCGTTGTAATATCTGTATAATTATGTGGAACAAGGAAATAAATAATTGGCTCATAATGTTCCTAAATACCCTCTCTCAGGTGACCTTTTGAGAGTTATTTTAGGTGTATCTTGCTTCCGGGAATATTACACACTGCATCCCCACACAAAAAGGTGGTTTGTGGGTGTTGACAGTGAAAATCACATAAAAATATACCCTATAGAATTTAATTAATATTAAGTTATTGGTTGGTTTTTATTATAATTTAAGATAAATAGCAATGAACAAAATTTATTGCATCTTGTAATGTATGTGGTGGAGGGGAATGTCGATCCTTAAATCTAGTGGGGTCATTTGGTTCATGTGTGGATCTTTTTTCCACTACCAGTTAACATTGATCCTTTATCATACATTGGTCTCCCAAACCAGACCAAACTATAATTTCTTACAAAGGATTTATTAGTTCATACAATCCATTAACCATGTAACATGTATCTTCATGTGGATTTATCTTCTTACAATGTGTTTGTGGAGACACTCAATAAACTAATCCTAAAAAGTTACCATATTGTTCTGGTGTCATTAATGATACATAAAGAATTATTTCATTAGGTATGGTATCTTTTTATTAATGTATCAAAACCATATAAAAAATATGATCATAAATATATATTTTTTTATAATACTATTATAAATAATAATAAAATTCTTATATGTTATACCTACACATGTTTCCCATACTGCTTTTGTGTTTTTGTCCACTATTTTATCATTAGTGTTTATGTGAGGCTCCTTACATAACACATCATGTGGCTTGAATGTGGCTTCATATTTTTATTCATAAATCTGCATATAAACCATGGAAAATATTTTGTTGATTATAACATAAAACTTTTGTAACACCCCGAAGTTTTCAAACCTCTTGAATGAAAATTGGGCTTTTTCTTCTTTGTGCTTTTAAAGTTCTCTCTCTAAAACAATCAGAATGTAAAATATAAAAACACGTAACTTTTATTTCATGAACTCAACACTGAAGGGTCTTACAATTTTCGGGTTACAAGGAAAACTCACTAACCAAAAATTCCAACCAAGAACCCGACTACAATAATGGGTAGACTGCTTAAAACTACTAAGAGCCCGAAAATGCGGTAGGGAGTTGAGCAGCAGCGATGAGCTGAAAGACGCGATTATTCTCTCGACATAGCCGAAGAATCTCTGGACCATTTGCTAATTTGAGCAAACGCTGGCAGGACCCTCGTAGGTGGAGGAATGATGGGTAATCCACCATGCATTCCTTGATCAAAATGACTTCTACTAGCTCATCGGGTAAGGATGAGAAGTTCGCTTGTCCAGCCATCTGAAAACAAACATTGAGGGGAAACTCTTAACAACATAGATACGGTGAAGACATGAAAAGAAACAAGAAACTTCCATTTATGAAAAATTTTACACGGCAAAGTCTGAGTTCACAAGACGTACGCCACAAAGAGTGGCAAAACTTCCTAACTCTTCAAACCACACACATGATGAACATACAGGACTAAACTCATGGGAACATTTATAACGCCTCCTGAGTTTAGCGTGAGGGGTGTGGAGTTGGGAAACATCGGTGTGCACTTCTTGCCTAAGAGACACACGGGTGGACTCATTTTCCAACGCTCCGAAGTCCATTAACTGGCCCCAGAAGCCGTAGTGCAGGACTTTGCACAGATAAGCTGCTCGGAGGTCTCCAGCAGCAGCAGCTTCTTGAAAAGGGTTATCTAGCATTGTGCCAAATTCCTCTCCAGCTGTGAACACTCGGAAGAGTCCTTCGTGATACCTTCCCCGACGTGCGTACGAGGGAAACTGGGTCATCATCATTAGGAGATAATCCATCCCCATTCCCCGGTGGAGACTAAGCACCCTAGATGAGTTTGACACATCGTACAAGTGCTTACACATCATGCGAATTTGGGCATAATTCAGGAAGTTTTCACGGCTGGCTAGAGATATAATGTTCTCTAGAGCCTCAGTGGGGAGTGACAAAAGGTCAGTAGGTACATCAGCCATCTGAAAGTTATAACATTTTTACTTAGTTAGTCTTAGCAATATATCTATATCACCTGGTTTTCCAGAGTTGCCTGAACCTATCCTCTGATACCAACTGTAGCGACCCCGATGCCCAGGGTGCCTCATGAGACATGATATGCTTAACATTCCATTACAACATTACAAAAAATTATATCATGTCTCATGACTACAGAAGATCGCGAGGCTCAGGATTCTGGGAAACCAGCTGCTCTGATTAACTTCATCAGTACATTCCAAGCCTGAAAAATTTTAAACAAAACGTAGGGTGAGCAAAATGCCCAGTAAGGGGTTTTAAAAACATTTTAGGAAAATCTTTTCTCAGATAAGACCTTTTTGAAGAAAATAAAACACTTTGCTAAAACTAAAACATTATCTTTTCTTAAAACATGAGATCCATTTTTCTTTGAAAAACCACTTGCATAGAGAAGCACGTACTTGAAATGAGCTTAAATATAAACATGATCAAATTGTGCAATATAAGAAGAATAAATAATGCATAATGTTAAAACAAAGTTACTTTACTTCTAAAAGAATTATATGACTAAACAGGGAAGACATGCATATCATGATTCATCAGTAAAGAGCAGATCATCTAACAGTTTACCATATGAAAGCAGTTCTTATTGCATAAAGTACATTTTCATGATCTTGGAAGCTTTCAACTAGGGGTTGTCCTGTTAGTTGAACTAACCCCTGGTTAAACATTATCATTACATGCAGAGGGGATGCATAGTACCGGACTTTGTCAAGACCTCTCGTCATGACCATAATTTTGGTACGGGTCAAGGCCAAATGCCAATCCCGTTTCCCATGGTATCACGAGCCAAGGCCATTTGCCAAGACCGTTGCACATGATAGCACGAGCCAAGGCTATTCGCCAAGACCGTTGCACTTGATAGCACGAGCCAAGGATATTCTCCAAGACCGTTGCACTTGATAGCACGAGCCAAGGATATTCTCCAAGACCGTTGCACTTGATAGCACGAGCCAAGGATATTCTCCAAGACCGTTGCACTTGACGTCTCATGAGACTCTTGTTTTACCCAATGCATTGGAGCGCTGTATAATTCCGGGCGCACCCGTCCATAAACATTTAAGTCCTATACATCCCTCACATATCTTGACATAGGCATTCATTCATGGGGTTCCATACATTCATAATCAAAACTCCTTTTTTACATACATAATCATGACTTCAAGGGGATCATAACGTGGATGAAAAAAAGAACTAGGCTATTGGCTTCAGATTAAACATGGATGAAAATAAACTAAATCAACTTAATCTTGCACATGCAAAAATAACTGGAATACTAAACATAGCGGATTGTCATGTAAAATTTCATCATGTTCATTAAATAAAACCATAAATTCATAGTTCATATCTTTAAACATGCCAAACACATTTTTTACAAGTATAAGTTTCATTTAGGGTACTTAAATTTTCAAGTTAAGCCGGTCCACCGGTGCGATACACATGTTGGCTTAGCATCAATTAAAAATTATTAGAAACTTATGTGTCTATAAATATATATATATATATAACCAAGTCCTGATAAATAAATAAATAAAAAGGTTTTGGAAACTGAAATTTTGAAAACACATTCACTTGGAAACATATAAATTCCTAGGGGGGGGTCATGCCACACATTTTTACAAAAAGTGCACGAATTGTCAAAACGCTGATAAATGAATATTTTCAATTGGAGAAGTTATTTTGACACTAAACCATACTTAACCCTTACATGTTTTTCATACATTAAGAACATCATTTCATAAACGAATTATCATCAATTGAAAATCATAAAAAACCCGAGATGGTTTGTTTCATAAATACATATATAAATACATATATATATAGTTTAAACAACACAAAAAAAAGGAGGTTACTCAAAACCCAAATAAAAATCAGATTCTTTGAAACCTTACTCCAGAATTTGGTTTCTTTGTTCGGACATAATAGAAAAGCTTCGGTATTTATATATATATAACATATACATATATGTAAATACACATATACATAGTTATATATATACCGAAACAGATGAAACATTAAACATCAAGTGGAGGTCTCCCTTCCTCGGTTCGATTACAGGAAGGGGAAAGGGGGTTTGAAACGGTTCAAGAGGTCTTGCATATATATATATATATGTATTTATATAACATATACATATATAACCCGTAAATAAAAGGATGCGTCGAACTGAAGCAGATCAGTATAAAAGCGGTTTTCCCTCACCTTAGCTCGACGAGGAAGAGAGGAGAGAGATGCAACAATGAGATGAGGGGAAAACGAGGGTGTTTACACAGCATAAAAAATATAACCCGTATATGTTTTATACGCATGAAAATAGAAGATTAAAACAAGCTTTAAAACAGACTTCGACCCTTACCAGATGACGAGGAGGAGGAGATCACGAGGTGGAGACGAGGTCTCGGAGGTCGGAGAGGTCGTGAGAGTTGGGGTGCCAAGATGAAGCTTTGGTGCAACAGGGAATTAAAAAAAAGGAAGAAGATGACTCTGCAACCGAGGGGGAATGATGGAACCGAGGCCGAGTAATAAAGAGGGTGGCGCCGGCTTTGTGGAAGAAAACAAGAGGGGATGACTATTGTCGGCTTCGGGCGGAGGAAGCGAGGGTCTACACTACTGGTTCTGCGGCGCGGCGAGGAAGAAGAAGAACCGCAGGCGAGGGAGATGCGAAAAAAAACGAACGGCCTGGATTAGATGCGGCCGGATCGGACGGCCCTGAGTCGACGTGGGGTTTAAAAAAAACGAAACACGCGGTTTCGTTCGTTTTCCCCCTTTTTTTTTACGCAAAAATCATTTTATTTCAACGTTTTTAATAATAAAAAAAATGGTTGTTTTAATATTTTATTAAACCTATTATAAATTCCCTAATATAACCTTATTAATAAACTATTATTATCCTAAGTCAAGGGTTATTAAAACACCTATACAATAGACTATTAAACCCTTATTTTAAACATAATTTGTATTTTCATTTTTCTCTATTTCTTTTTATCAAAACTTATAAATACACATGTATAAGTTTTAAAAATAAAAAGTGAACTCAAGTATAATAACATATATACTTATGATTTTTAAAAAAAATACATTCGGATTATTTTGAAACAAAAAGGAAGTGTTTAAAATTAATAAGTTTATCTCTAAATAGGTAGAATGTCAAAATTAAGGTAACAAAATAATTAGATTTTAATAAGAACATTATTGTGTAGTTTTATTTATTTATTATTATTATATAAAGAAAATCATAAATTAATTTTGTAAATGGGTAAATATACGTCATTAACAATTTTATGAGAAGCTAACCGTAAATATAATTCATAAAAAAAATAAAATAGTTTTGTTTATAATTTTATAATAATTTAGATTTAATCAAATTTTAGGCCAACCAACCAAAACCATATATATATATATATATAAATTACAACTATATATATAAAAGAAAATACATAACACTTATCAATTATTTCAAAACTATACTTAATAAGTTTTATCACGTCGACAAAAACTGAATTTAAACATTATTTGGGTAACGGTTAAAAACAAAACATTGGATAATTTGGGAAAACAACGGTCGGAAATATGGCCGTTTGAGGTCCAACGGTCAACATAGAGGCTAAGGAGATCCAACGGTCAAAAATATAGCTGTTTGGGGTGCAACGGCCATATTAGGGTGCTTATAAAAAGAAAGGTTTGGTCTCGGGTGTCTCTTACCCCAAGCGACCGAAGGAGAAGCAAAGATGGTTCGTGTGATCCCCTTGGTGTTGAGCACGGTCGCGGTGGCTTCAGCAATCCTTACGTTTCTTATGATGGATGCTCGAAATCCCTACCGCATTTTCGGGCTCTTAGTAGTTTTAAGCAGTCTACCCATTATTGTAGTCGGGTTCTTGGTTGGAATTTTTGGTTAGTGAGTTTTCCTTGTAACCCGAAAATTGTAAGACCCTTCAGTGTTGAGTTCATGAAATAAAAGTTACGTGTTTTTATATTTTACATTCTGATTGTTTTAGAGATAGAACTTTAAAAGCACAAAGAAGAAAAAGCCCAATTTTCATTCAAGAGGTTTGAAAACTTCGGGGTGTTACATTATCTCCCCCTTCAAAGAATTGCGTCCCCGCAATTCTATCATAAAACAAAAAGGAAACTGAAACCCCAAACGTAAAACTCTACCGAAATAGCGGGTCTGGCTCGGTTAACAGGACACCAAAGTTGGCACACAGCTCCTCGGTTTCCCTAGTCCAGATGCACCTCGAACAGTGCTCCTTGAACTCCTGGTCGTGTGTACTACACACGGGCTTCCAAAGGGAGGCTCGTGCGATGCAAAGCTCGGATATGTCCGAGTAGATAAACTCCTTGACGACTTTTCTGGCCACATCCTGCTCGAGGTAGTCGAGAGGGACGGTGCCATCGAGGAGACTGATGTTCAAGACTTGGAACATATATGCTGCGCTGAGCTGGCCATCCTGGGCAGCCACGAGAAAGCACGCTCTGGCAGTAAAGTTTTGTGCCAGAGTGAAACATTGGAACAGGCCCTCAAAGTACATTCCCTTTCGCCTATAGCAGGGGAGTTGAGCAGCAGCGATGAGCTAAAAGACGCGATTATTCTCTCGACATAGCCGAAGAATCTATGGACCATTTGCTAATTTGAGCAAACGCTGGCAGGACCCTCGTAGGTGGAGGAATGATGGGTAATCCACCATGCATTCCTTGATCAAAATGACTTCTACTAGCTCATCGGGTAAGGATGAGAAGTTCTCTTGTCCAGCCATCTGAAAACAAACATTGAGGGGAAACTCTTAACAACATAGATACGGTGAAGACATGAAAAGAAACAAGAAACTTCCATTTATGAAAAAGTTTACACGGCAAAGTCTGAGTTCACAAGACGTACGCCACAAAGAGTGGCAAAACTTCCTAACTCTTCAAACCACACACATGATGAACATACAGGACTAAACTCATGGGAACATTTATAACGCCTCCTGAGTTTAGCGTGAGGGGTGTGGAGTTGGGAAACATCGGTGTGCACTTCTTTCCTAAGAGACACACGGGTGGACTCATTTTCCAACGCTCCGAAGTCCATTAACTGGCCCCAGAAGCCGTAGTGCAGGACTTGGCACAGATAAGCTGCTCAGAGGTCTCCAGCAGCAGCAGCTTCTTGAAAAGGGTTATCTAGCATTGTTCCAAATTCCTCTCCAGCTGTGAACACTCGGAAGAGTCCTTCGTGATACCTTCCCCGACGTGCGTACGAGGGAAACTGGGTCATCATCATTAGGAGATAATCCATCCCCATTCCCTGGTGGAGACTAAGCACCCTAGATGAGTTTGACACATCGTACAAGTGCTTACACGTCATGCGAATTTGGGCATAATTCAGGAAGTTTTCACGGCTGGCTAGAGATATAATGTTCTCTAGAGCCTCAGTGGGGAGTGACAAAAGGTCGGTAGGTACATCAGCCATCTGAAAGTTATAACATTCTTACTTAGTTAGTCTTAGCAATATATCTATATCACCTGGTTTTCTAGAGTTGCCTGAACCTATCCTCTGATACCAACTGTAGCGACCCCGATGCCCAGGGTGCCTCATGAGACATGATATGCTTAACATTCCATTACAACATTACAAAAATTAAATATCATGTCTCATGACTACAGAAGATCGCGAGGCTCAGGATTCTGGGAAACCAGCTGCTCTGATTAACTTCATCAGTACATTCCAAGCCTGAAAAATTTTAAACAAAACGTCGGGTGAGCAAAATGCCCAGTAAGGGGTTTTAAAAACATTTTAGGAAAATCTTTTCTCAGATAAGACCTTTTTGAAGAAAATAAAACACTTTGCTAAAACTAAAACATTATCTTTTCTTAAAACATGAGATCCATTTTTCTTTGAAAAACCACTTGCATAGAGAAGCACGTACTTGAAATGAGCTTAAATATAAACATGATCAGAGTGCGCAATATAAGAAGAATAAATAATGCATAATGTTAAAACAAAGTTACTTTACTTCTAAAAGAATTATATGACTAAACAGGGAAGACATGCATATCATGATTCATCAGTAAAGAGCAGATCATCTAACAGTTTACCATATGAAAGCAGTTCTTATTGCATAAAGTACATTTTCATGATCTTGGAAGCTTTCAACTAGGGGTTGTCCTGTTAGTTGAACTAACCCCTGGTTAAACATTATCATTACATGCAGAGGGGATGCATAGTACCGGACTTTGTCAAGACCTCTCGTCATGACCATAATTTTGGTACGGGTCAAGGCCAAATGCCAATCCCGTTTCCCATGGTAGCACGAGCCAAGGCCATTTGCCAAGACCGTTGCACATGATAGCACGAGCCAAGGCTATTCGCCAAGACCGTTGCACTTGATAGCACGAGCCAAGGATATTCTCCAAGACCGTTGCACTTGATAGCACGAGCCAAGGATATTCTCCAAGACCGTTGCACTTGATAGCACGAGCCAAGGATATTCTCCAAGACCGTTGCACTTGACGTCTCATGAGACTCTTGTTTTACCCAATGCATTGGAGCGCTGTATAATTCCGGGCGCACCCGTCCATAAACATTTAAGTCCTATACATCCCTCACATATCTTGACATAGGCATTCATTCATGGGGTTCCATACATTCATAATCAAAACTCCTTTTTACATACATAATCATGACTTCAAGGGGATCATAACGTGGATGAAAAAAAGAACTAGGCTATTGGCTTCAGATTAAACATGGATGCAAATAAACTAAATCAACTTAATCTTGCACATGCAAAAATAACTGGAATACTAAACATAGCGGATTGTCATGTAAAATTTCATCATGTTCATTAAATAAAACCATAAATTCATAGTTCATATCTTTAAACATGCCAAACACATTTTTTACAAGTATAAGTTTCATTTAGGGTACTTAAATTTTCAAGTTAAGCCGGTCCACCGGTGCGATACACATGTTGGGTTATCATCAATTAAAAATTATTAGAAACTTATGTGTCTATAAATATATATATATATAACCAAGTCCTGATAAATAAATAAATAAAAAGGTTTTGGAAACTGAAATTTTGAAAACACATTCACTTGGAAACATATAAATTCCTAAGGGGGGGGGGGTCATGCCACACATTTTTACAAAAAGTGCACGAATTGTCAAAACGCTGATAAATGAATATTTTCAATTGGAGAAGTTATTTTGACACTAAACCATACTTAACCCTTACATGTTTTTCATACATTAAGAACATCATTTCATAAACGAATTATCATCAATTGAAAATCATAAAAAACCCGAGATGGTTTGTTTCATAAATACATATATAAATACATATATATATATAGTTTAAACAACACAAAAAAATGGAGGTTACTCAAAACCCAAATAAAAATCAGATTCTTTGAAACCTTACTCCAGAATTTGGTTTCTTTGTTCGGACATAATAGAAAAGCATCGGTATTTATATATATATAACATATACATATATGTAAATACACATATACATAGTTATATATATACCGAAACAGATGAAACATTAAACATCAAGTGGAGGTCTCCCTTCCTCGGTTCGATTACAGGAAGGGGAAAGGGGGTTTGAAATGGTTCAAGAGGTCTTGCATATATATATATATATGTATTTATATAACATATACATATATAAACCGTAAATAAAAGGATGCGTCGAACTGAAGCAGATCAGTATAAAAGCGGTTTTCCCTCACCTTAGCTCGACGAGGAAGAGAGGAGAGAGATGCAACAATGAGATGAGGGGAAAACGAGGGTGTTTACACAGCATAAAAAATATAACCCGTATATGTTTTATACGCATGAAAACAGAAGATTAAAACAAGCTTTAAAACAGACTTCGACCCTTACCAGATGACGAGGAGGAGGAGATCACGAGGTGGAGACGAGGTCTCGGAGGTCGGAGAGGTCGTGAGAGTTGGGGTGCCAAGATGAAGCTTCGGTGCAACAGGGAGTTAAAAAAAAGGAAGAAGATGACTCTGCAACCGGGGGGGAAATGATGGAACCGAGGCCGAGTAATAAAGAGGGTGGCGCCGGCTTTGTGGAAGAAAACAAGAGGGGATGACTATTGTCGGCTTCGGGCGGAGGAAGCGAGGGTCTACGCTACTGGTTCTGCGGCGCGGCGAGGAAGAAGAAGAACCGCAGGCGAGGGAGATGCGAAAAAAAACGAACGGCCTGGATTAGATGCGGCCGGATCGGACGGCCATGAGTCGACGTGGGGTTTAAAAAAAAACGAAACACGCGGTTTCATTCGTTTTCCCCTTTTTTTTATGCAAAAATCATTTTATTTCAACGTTTTTAATAATAAAAAAAAATGGTTGTTTTAATATTTTATTAAACCTATTATAAATTCCCTAATATAACCTTATTAATAAACTATTATTATCCTAAGTCAAGGGTTATTAAAACACCTATACAATAGACTATTAAACCCTTATTTTAAACATAATTTGTATTTTCATTTTTCTCTATTTCTTTTTATCAAAACTTATAAATACACATGTATAAGTTTTAAAAATAAAAAGTGAACTCAAGTATAATAACATATATACTTATGATTTTTAAAAAAAAATACATTCGGATTATTTTGAAACAAAAAGGAAGTGTTTAAAATTAATAAGTTTATCTCTAAATAGGTAGAATGTCAAAATTAAGGTAACAAAATAATTAGATTTTAATAAGAACATAATTGTGTAGTTTTATTTATTTATTATTATTATATAAAGAAAATCATAAATTAATTTTGTAAATGGGTAAATATACGTCATTAACAATTTTATGAGAAGCTAACCGTAAATATAATTCATAAAAAAAAATAAAATAGTTTTGTTGATAATTTTATAATAATTTAGATTTAATCAAATTTTAGGCCAACCAACCAAAACCATATATATATATATATATAAATTACAACTATATATATAAAAGAAAATACATAACACTTATCAATTATTTCAAAACTATATTTAATAAGTTTTATCACGTCGACAAAAACTGAATTTAAACATTATTTGGGTAACGGTTAAAAACAAAACATTGGATAATTTGGGCAAACAACGGTCGGAAATATGGCCGTTTGAGGTCCAACGGTCAACATAAAGGCTAAGGAGATCCAACGGTCAAAAATATAGCCGTTTGGGGTGCAACGGCCATATTAGGGTGCTTATAAAAAGAAAGGTTTGGTCTCGGGTGTCTCTTAACCCAAGCGACCGAAGGAGAAGCAAAGATGCTTCGTGTGATCCCCTTGGTGTTGAGCACGGTCGCGGTGGCTTCAGCAATCCTTACGTTTCTTATGATGGATGCTCGAAATCCCTACCGCATTTTCGGGCTCTTAGTAGTTTTAATCAGTCTACCCATTATTGTAGTCGGGTTCTTGGTTGGAATTTTTGGTTAGTGAGTTTTCCTTGTAACTCGAAAATTGTAAGACCCTTCAGTGTTTAGTTCATGAAATAAAAGTTACGTGTTTTTATATTTTACATTCTGATTGTTTTAGAGAGAGAACTTTAAAAGCACAAAGAAGAAAAAGCCCAATTTTCATTCAAGAGGTTTGAAAACTTCGGGGTGTTACAACTTTTATTATGGATTTAAAATAAATTCCAACATCATCTTTATTGACTCATATCTTATCCTTGATTTGTGATAGGGGTACATTGGTTTTGATACACGTTATTTATTTTAATAACTATTTTTCTATTTAATTAATTTACAATTTAGAATCAAATTAGATAAAATAAATAATTTCAAATAATATATTATCAACTAAAATACACTTGAAATTATTTCTCATCACAAAGACAAATGAAATAACTCCATGTTTCCTACTTTATAATGTGTGTATTACTAACTGGTGGGTGGAGATTTACTTTCACATATGCATCCAAAATGTATTACATCATAAGAATAATCTAGAATCCTCTATGTCCCATTCATGATTCCATTATAAAAAATTTCATACATAAATTATATAAAATAAAATAACTCTATAAATTGTAATAAAAAATAAATCAACGTTTCTTTGTATATTTTTTTGGTTAAATAAATAAATTATATCGTAATATTACCACTATATATTTTCAAAGGGATTCATTTATTATAGGTTTTGTGTGGTTCCATGAATCAATATCAATCATTACATTCATTCTCAATGTGACCCCAACGTAACAAATGAACATTGATTTGTTGGGGTCAACACGTCGGTCATATTGATTCCAGTCAACCTAACATTTTATACCCTTCTTTCTTTCCATGATAATTTTATTCAACTCTATGTTACTACAACATTATTATGTTTCCATCAAAAGGCTATTGATATACTAGTAATTAAATATTTTCATCTTCAACTGTAAATTCCTTATTTGGACTTCTAAAATCATCATATGTAGAAGGCATTGTCTACCTAAGTAGGCAAGAAATTAATTTTCCATGAATAAAAACTATAAAAACGGGGAAATAGGAAATGATAAGGGGAATATTCATGGTATATTTCAAAAATTGTATTCTCCTTAACTCCATATTCATAATCTTTTTTAAAATTATAATAATGTATCTATTTTTAATGAAATGGGTAAATGAATTTAATAAAATAATTACGTCACAAGGGTAGGTGTTATCTTTTGAATTCATCCAAAGGATAAATTTATAAACAACTATCATCCTCATTAGCTTCATGTCCTGAATAGTTATCATTGCATTCTACTGGTTGATACTCATCCTTCATCTCTTTTGACAAACCCATATATTTCTTGAATTAATATGAGAACTATTCATCCCATATAGGGTACCAGTTATTATTTTGGATGAATACTACTCAGGGTACTTAAGGAATGATAGATCTGATGGGGGATTGGGCTAAAGAAAAAATGAAATAATAACTGTTCAAGAGATGATGTTTTTCAGGATGATGGTTATCTCCATAAAACTATTCAAATTACTACATATTAATCCAAAATCTAATATCTTACCTCCAAATGCTAAAATGTTCCTCACACAACCATGATAACATAATAATTTCCCCACTAAGTTGCATCAGCTATAATATATGTTAATTGACCATTTACCACCATAGTATCCCAAATATAAGATCTCTATGTCCACTGAGGTTCATTTGTAGGGTGTGAGTATTAAAAGAAACAAGTAAATACTAAAAGGGATCATATAATATACAAAAATGAAAATATTTCAGTATATGTTCAATGGAGTACCTTTCAAAACACAATTTTATATCAACTCATTGTGAACTAATAATGGCACCATGATAAATAGATATACCCACTTCATTTCATACCATTGAATCATACTGATCCTGACATAAGTGTATATAATTGATGTTCCTATAAATTCAAATAATTTCACAAATAAGTGGTTAAAATTTTAATCACTAGATGATAAAAATTTATTTATCTCCCTCTGGAAATAACTACATCATTTGTAACATGATCTTTTACCTAAGAACCCTATCATCCAAGACTATACCTAGAGTATAACCATCACATGTATTTCTAACATAGAAACCATTAAATGGGTATATCATAAACATTTTTCTTAGGAATTAAATTTCAAATATGTTTAAGTATTAACATAATTAGTTCCCTTATGAAGGAACCAAAAAATGGGTTCCATAACACATTAGTTAAACCGAACTTCTAAAAACCTATAAAGAAGAACAAATAATAACACAAAAGTCACATCAACCTCACCCTAGCTCTCAATGTACCATGTAATAGTATATAGTTACCCACATTAAATATACTATACATATCCATCACATAATACTTTTCATATTCTAACATATGACACTCAAGGATATATTATCTTAGGCATTGAACATATTTCTCAATGGTCAGTCATTATATATTCTCCGAGTCTTTAGGCCATAATTCTCTACTCACCCACCTAAAATATCCAGAAAAATTAATTTATATGATAAACTAATCCATCATACCATTTATTGGTTATGCCCCTAGGTTTTAAGGGACTGTAGTTGATTTTATACCCCAAATATAATCACTACTATTGTGATCACATTATCCTAATTAGCAAATAACTACCCTAAGAAAAACATTCATTGTGAAATTAATACACTTTTCTACCCATATAGAATAATTCCTTTAGCCATGATTGCCCTTATGTCCCAATTAAAATATCACTACCAAATAATATTTCTTTCATGATAATGGGTGTGGTGAGATGGAAACGACCTCATTTTTTATGTTTACATTATATATTTATTCTTGGTTAATTGTGTAAATTCAATTAAACTTGTTTACTTCTTTGGAATTATTTATTTTATGAAATTAAAGTTTGGACTTATGTTGTTTAATTATTTACAATATTTCATTTATATAAGTTCATGATTATAAATTATACATGATTAAAATTATTTTATGATCCATAAAGGAATGCAGTTATCATATGTTTGGTCTAACAAATTGGATTTACCAAGATTAGAAACAACTCTTTGTTCGATATATGGTTTCTAGTCCATATGTGTTAGGAAAAACCACAAAAGTGTGATCCAAATAGATCTATTGGACATATTTTTCTATATTCCAAATAGATCGGGATCCTTCCCTTGAAATCTCATAGTCTCAATAATGAAATTGGATGAGATATTATTTAATAAACAACCTAATAACATAACCAATAAATTAACCAGTTTATGATTTTTAAATTAATTAGTAAAATAGAAAAATTCTCCAACATAAATACAATGTTTTTAAGAATTTCCATATAAGTGTTTGATCATGGGTGCCTTCTCAATTTCCACTACATTAACATAAAAAATAATTTATTTAATTTTACCAAACATATCAACATCTTAATATTAACCATTAATTGATCTTAAATTCACCCCAATTTCACCCTGAAAAAACAGAGTACAATAAAATATGTTAAGACCAAAACAAATTAAAAGATCATTAATTTTTATATGTTACAAATCTATCATATTTAAGAATTTCAATAATAGATAGAAATACAAGGAATTTTTTAGAACTTTCTGTTCTTATAATTTCTAAAAAATATTCAACCCTTTCCTCATATTCCTCAATTTTGATCGAATTGTGATCCAATTATTATTAATTATTACATATAATAAATTTCATGCAATATATATATATATATATAATTTAACTCAAATATACATTTTTAAATAAGAATAAAATCATTTAAATTAAAAAAAATTAAAATTATAGATAATATATTTAGAAAAAAATAAACATATACTTATATATTTATAATACATTATGAAAAAAATCCAAAAAATTAATATTAACTGGGATATAAAATGGTTGATCGCAAATAAAAGTCAAATTTTACTTCTTTTTCTTATATAATACAGTAATTATGATTTATCATAATATATAAATACATATAAATTATAAAATAATATTATGAATAATTTATTAGTGATGAAAACAATATTAATAGAAGTAAGGATACAAAAGGATGCACTCAATTTCATATATCATATTGAAATTGAAATGTACACTTCATGTAGTAAATATGAAGTGATATATTCTATGAACATGGTAAAATAGGGAGATAAATTGATTATTTTTTCCAAATTATATTGAAAATAATCTATAATCCTATTTTCATTACCATATAACTTTAGAATGATCAATATTAGTGTACACTATGACTAAAGATTATGTAGAAAGTAACATTATGGAAGTGATGATGTTTTTTGATTAAATTGTTATCGTAACTGATGAGGGTTAATTTGAAAAATTCCCAGAGGAATTTTTTTAAAATATTAAACAATAAAATGTAAAATAAATATGGGATAACTCAAAAAAACTATTAAATTATTCATATTTTATTCAAAACTAATTATAAAGTAACATCACTAATAATGAAATTATAAATCAACATAAAAATAACTTAGGATGATCATTTTAATATATATTATCAATACTCCATATTCAAACTCCATAATCGTTTATACCATCAAAACACCAATCCAAAATTCAATAAAAATTTGTATTAATCATCCAATCACTAACATTTTATGTTAAACATACCTTACATATTGTAAAAATATTAAAATTTAAATTAAACATTCATTAAATGTCATGAAAATACATTAGAAGATTACATGACATACATTCATCAAAAAATAATTCCTCAAAAATAAGACTGTTTAAATAATCATTCATGAAAATTGAACATACCTAAGTTGTCCTGTCACTCATTAAATAGTAATTCAGTCAATGATAGAGCCTACTAAATGTACCTTAGACAACCATTTTTAACTAAATAAACATGATTTGTAATAATAATTAATCAAATAATAATACAAGAAAACCATAAGACCAAAACATAAAATTATAAAATTATGTAATCCTTGGTTGTGTGAAAAAATCAAAACTATTAATAAAACCTATGGAGAAATATGAACAAAAATTTGTAGTGTAGGAAGAAGAAAATGTGATGTTGAAGAAAACGAAGGTGATGGTGATTACGATAAAGATGACAAAGCAAAGAGACATGAGTGAAGGTGGTGATAAGAGTATAAATAATGAGGGAGAATGTGAGAATCCAATCCATAACATAGTTATGAGAGAAGTGGAGTAGGCTTTGTCATGGTTGATATCACTGCAATAACGCAAAACACATAACCCAAACAAGAAATAAATGTGCATGGAGGAGGATAAAATAAAATACCCTAAATTCTTGACTTTATTTATCAGAAAGAAGATAGACATGGAGTGCTCGTAATAGGGGATTATTCTAAAGTCATGAGAATCATGACGGTATCAGTCATAGTTAGAGTTCTTTTAAATAGATCTGGGAGGCCTTTATCAACACTTCCAAAAAATCATTTATAATGATGCTTTTAATCAACGCTTACTTAATAAGCGCTGTTAAAATATATCTTTATCAGTGCTAAAAAATTGCTAATAAAATACACACTTATTAGTGCTAATAATGATACATTTTATCAGTGATTTTCTAGCACTAATAATGCTCCATCTTTATTACCTCTAACGAAGCGCTGCTAAAAGACATTTTTATCACTAATATAACATTAGCACTAATAACGGATTTTAATTATAATTATAAATAAAAAATTTTAAATATAATTTTATAATTATATAATAATATATTATAATTTTGAAATAATTTAAATATATAATTATTAAATATATTTAAAAAATTATTTTTTATTTATATTAATAAAAAATAAATTTGGTAAATATAGTACATATACATGTATAAATATATATAAAAATAAATATATTGGAAAATATATTTATAATTATATATTTATAATTATAACTATATTTATATCATTATATATATTCATATATTCATATATATATATTATAATTATATATAAAAATATACATTATTTAAATATTTTTTTTTATAATTTTATAATTATGAATATATTTATATTATTATACATATTTATATATTTATATATATAATATATATTTTTATGAATATAAATATAAATATTGTTAATATATCCATTATTTAAATATATTTTTTATAATTTAATGATTATTTTAATATATAATTTTTTAATTATAATAACATAAATACTCTTAAAAAATAATATTTAAATATTTATTTCATTATATATAATTATATAATATATATATAAATTTCATAAATAAATATAAATATAAATATAAATATAAATATAATTAAATTAAATATATTCATTATTTAAATAAATTTATTATAATTTTAAATTTATTCAAATATATATACATATATTTTTTTATAATTATATAAATATTTTTTTAAAAATATTGGTTTATTTATAATTATAAATGTATAAATGTATAAATATGGTAAATATACATTTAAAAATATATAAATTTTCAATTATTTATTTTTAAATATATTTTTAACATCATTAATGAATATATAATATTAAATGTATTCATATTAAAAATTGGTGAAATTGAATAATTTAAAATGACTACACATTAAATACATTCCAAAAAATGATATGTTATATTGGATAAATACAAATTATTAAAATAATGGATTTATATTGATGGAAAGATGAATAAATAACAAGAATATTAAAACATAGTAAATAAATAAATATAAATAAATAATATATTTAGATTAAATTCAAAAAATTAAACAATTTGAAAATTTGAAATTCAATAAATATTACTTAACTATAATCATTTTTTTAATAAATGAATAAAATTTATCGATTAAAAATATAATATTTTAAATGATTCAAGATATAATGAAATTATTTAATAAATAATAATATTTGAATAAAATAGATAAATATTATGTGTATGTCTTTTTTAAATGCTAGCATGTACCAAAAGGACCAACGAAAAAAATTAAATTAAAACAATAAGATTACAACTGTCTAAAAGAATGTATTTTTCCAAAATAATTTTGGAAAAGTGGTAAAAGATATTTTGGAATCACATTATAAAATATAAATATCTCAGTATTAACCCATTTATTCGCAAGACCATTGTAACAGCCCAAGATTTTATGAAAAATATTCTTTTTAATTTCACTAATGTCTTGTGTTGTACGCTACACCAAAAGAAGCTTTCACAACACGCATCCTTGACTTGCCTTGCATTATACGCAATCGCAACCTTCCTCGATAGCGTGTGTAGTACGCAATACTGAGTTTCACGAAACAATGATATGCTATTAAAATATCATTAAAACTAGCCGTTATGCATAGTAATAACCACTTTTTAAAATTTTAGAAATTTTAGCTCTCAAAATGGACTTCATTTTTGGATTCGGAGTATCGAATTTAGCCTAAGGTGAAATTTTGGTACATTTCGGATAACTTTCATATTCTGATGAATAGTGAAAATTACTAAATTATAATTAAAAAACAACTTTTTTAATCGAAATAATTAATAGTGATAAATTATTAATTTGAGTAGTTTTAAAGTATATTTAGAATATATTTTTACAATTTAATACAATGTTGGTCATTGGGTGTAATTGCACATTTAAACCAGACATAAACAAGTGTCAATCTTTTGATAGATATTATTTCTTAAAAACACGCTATTTGTTTTAACAGCGGGATTTAATTATAAAATTAATTAATGCAACTTCTATGTTATGAATTTGGTAAAATAGACTTCATTTTTGAATTCGGAATATGAAATATAGCTTAGGATGAAATTTTGGCATTTTTCTGAAAACCTTCAATTTTTGATGAATAGTGAAACTACTAAGTGGTAGTTAAAAAACTGAATTTTTCATAAAACATAATTTTACCGCTTCTTTGAATGGAATTTCAAAAATCCGAGAGACACGGTTGATGTTAGTAAGTAAAATGTGGTTCAATTAGATGAAAATAATTTTTGGTGAATAGTAACGTTTTACTTTTATTTACCACGGTTAAAAGTAAATAGGGTAATTAAGGGTAAAAATGATATTAATATTACCCTAACACATGTCCTAATCCTATTGTACAAGTTTATCTCGACCAAAAACAACCTTAAGTGTAAAATATTATCATTTAGGCCCACTTGGATTAGATTAGGACATTTATTATTAATTTATTTAAAGAAGGGTTAAAATAGTAAAAATCAAAGTTTAATAAGTAAATCATTTTTAATATAGGGTTATACATAAGATAAATTCGACTATAAATATTCATTAGAAATCTAAAAATATTTCCTACATAATGGTATTTTATTTGTAATTTTTAGACATTAAATAATTTAATTTATTTATGACACAATGATGATGCAGTAATTATCTTATTTATGAAATATTGACATAATTGATGTTATAAACACGAAAATAAATGTAATTTGAGACTTTTTATGAATTCCACTAATTTTCTAGGTTACTATGATATATTAATGTTGATTTAATCAACTTGGTTCGAACATATAATTCTGTTATGACTTTCACAAAAATCATATATCAAATAGTGTCAAAATTGACACAAAATAGTTTATAAATCAAATATTATATTATTAATTGTTATTTAATCCTAAAAATCTATGGTTCAGAAAAATGACTTAGATAAGGATATATATTTTAATAATAAACAATTTGGGGTTCGTTTGGCATGTTATAGTAAGTGTATTAACCATATAGTGTAAGAAAACAAAAAGACACGGTAAAAGATAAATTATTTAACTTAGAGTTAAATCTAATTGATAAGGTTAAAATAATAACCTAAACTTGTCTAAATCCTATTGGTTGATAGGATTTCGACCCATCCCCTCTTTAGCTTCGAAATAAGACCCTTTGGAACCATTATAAACCGATTTTGACTTTAATATAAAATAATATTTTGAGATATTCCTAAGGTGCCCCTCTCCTCCCTTATAAAAGGACACCTCCTCCCCCTCCTCCTCACACCAATTTGGGCACTCAAGCTCGGCCAAAACCTGCCAAAATCCCTTCTCCACTTCCCTAGAAACATCCTAGAGGTTCTGGTCTTCCTCAAAGACCAATTTTAGTTCCCTAAGAGGAGGTCTCAAAGAGGCGCTTCAAAGAAGAGGTGATTTCCGTTACCAATTCTTTCACCTTTATTTCTTCTTCCACTTCTTCTTCTTAGGTTGTTTCATTATGAAGTAATAACAACAGTATCACTCATATACTGATATGTTATTATAAGTATGAAACAATCCTAATTCACCATCTATCCATCCCACGGAAAACGAAATCACCGCGCGTGCGTACGTACGGAATACCGTCTCCACGCCGTGGTGTAATCTATTTTCCACCAACACCTTACATGGATGGGTATTGTGGTGTAAATAATAACTATACATAGTTATTATAACATCATATTGATTCTGATATATTTTATAATCCACTCCAATTCAATTCAATAATTACGGAAATGATATCATCGCTCGTGCGTACGTACGGACTACCGTCTCCACGACGCGATGAGATTCATTCTCCATTTTAACCATTTAAGAATGATTATAAAGTATATATATAAGAAATAATAATGAAATATCTGACATTATAAAGATACTGGATTTATGTATATATATATATATGTGTGTCATCTACTTACTTTCATTCAAGACAATAATGAAAGGAAAACTGCGTTCATGCGTACGTACGGACTACCGTCTCCATGAACGGTGTTTTTCATTTCATTTGTCTATCTATTATATATATATATATATACTGAATATATATGATATATAAATCATATTTTATATTCTTGAAGTAAGTAAATCATGATATAAGTAATAATAATGTCAAGAACAACAAGCCAACACACCTACAATAAATGAAACGATTTTACCCAAAACGCTTCTTTAACATGGAATTTTCAAAAGAACGGGTAATATAATGTCATAAGTGAACAATATATGATATCATAACAATGAATATGATTCTTTAATAAGTCAATGACATTATTTAAATCATTATACAGGAGGTTAGGACACTTACAAAGCAAGTCGGACCTAAGGTAAGGGAAATATCACAATCTCATTTTTATCCGAGATTGTTTATTCGTAAGTATTTATTGGGGTGTATTTTATCATCCACATCCATGTTTCATCATTATGTAATATTATTTCCATCCACTTACAATAGTTTAAATCCAATTTTACCCTTCGGTGAGTTTTTAGTAAAGAATATGAAATGAATCTTTTGTCGTTTTTTCGTACGAGGTACTTTTTGACTTTTCCGACAAAAGTACAAAGAATGTTATTTTTAACTTATACGGCATGAATGGATTTTTAAAACATTATTTCCAAGAAGCTTCCTTTACAAGTTTTCAAGTTTATTTTTAATCAACTTCTTTTATTTTAAAGTCGTATGACATGTTATGAAAGGAAAAATGTTTTTGAAGAAGAAAGGATATTTTCCTCAAGAATGGAGTTCAAGTATTTTATCAAAATTATATTCCATCTAAGATAATAAAGGGTTCTGTTTTTATCCCTACTATTACATTTATTTGATCATGTTGTGATTGAATTATTTTTATGAATTCCTTTATCTTGTATGAATTGTTTTATGATGTCATGATGTTTAAGATTCCCATTTGTATTACATGGGTTATGCAATGATGTATGACTTATGATTTTGTGGCACACATAAGAAGGGATTCATTATAAGATGGGTGGGACCTATATCTCCCTCCAATGCATTGGGTAAAGATTTTATATCTAATGAGATAGACATGGCTGGAATGGTAGGTTATACCGGTTCAGTGAAACAGGACTGAAACGAGGGTTACTCGATTCAGAAAAGGGACTTTGTCCACTAAGACAGTCTTGGCAATGAGTCTTGACTAACAAGAAAAGATTCTCTATGATTATGTGTGTATACCACAAAGTTTAATGTTTTATGTTATGCTTATTGGGATTTCATTTCCCTACTATGATTTATCTCATGTTATGAAATTATGCTCTCTTTTGCAGGTTAAGATTTCCAAAAGTTATGTTCTTATGAATATGATGTGATTGATTTTTATTTTGATTACCCTTACTGAGCATTTGAGCTCGCCCTTTTATGTTTTCTTTTCCCTATGATATAAAGAAAGGTTTTAGGTAAAAAAAGGATGATCATTATGGGAGATATTGAAGATCTTTCACCACGATTAGAAGATTATATTCCGAGTTTCCAAAGACACTAAACTATTAAGGTCCTTGTGTGTGTGTTTTTGTTATGTACTAAGTATTCCGCAAATGTATTGTAATGTCAATGTACGTCAAGCTTCGGGTCTCTACAGTTGGTATCAGAGGAAAGGTTTAGTCAACCTTTGGAAACTAGGATGCGAGAACTTTAGTGAGATCCCTATAGATATTTATAAGGTTTGTCTAGGGATGTCCCTAAGGATAAGTATACGTATAGGATACAGTCCTATAACTATGGTAACGATCTTAGAATTTAACCTAAGAAGTTAGATATTGAGGATACTCCCACTTTATAATGTTTTTTTCCCTAGCATGATTTTTGCCTCTCACACTATTCTTTTTGGGTTTTAGAACATGGCTGGAAACAAGGTGATTCACGATAATGGAGGATATGCTGGACAATGGAATGATATTTTTCATGAGCAACCAAATGAAATGGGATTCGGAAGTCCAAACATCATTATTATGCCGAATCAGCAATCTCATAATATGATTAATAAAGTAAAATTTGGTAAGTTTCCTGACTCAGCTAATAAGAGAAAGATGGAGTTTCATGATGATCATAGAGGAATGAAAGTTCAATTTCCCCTATGTAAATCATGTGGGAAGAGGCATCAAGGAGAATGTTTCAAGGGAACTGGAAGATGCTTTGGGTGTGGAAAAGAAGGACACAAAGCCAGTAATTGCAAAGGAAAAGGTTCAGTTAACACCAGGGATGAGGATAATGGTATTGCTATGACATCAACAATGGTTAAATGTTTTAAATGTGGAATGTACGAGAATTATGCAAACCAATGCCCTAAGCGAAAGTCTCATGAAGAGAATCAGTATGGTCGTATGGGTAGTAATTATGTGGATGATGATGAAGAGACTACAAATGATATGTGAGATGAAAGAATTTTTGAAGCTCGATCAATGGTTTAAGAATGTAGTGGAATGATTACATGTTTATCTTGTGTAATGTTGTATAAGAAATCTCATGGTACTATGGAATAAAGAGACATCTAAGGATTGTTACACTGTTGTCTTTCCTCGAGTTTTGAAAGTGTATGATTAATGGTACCACTATCCATGAAAGGTTATTCAGATATTTTTTGAAATGTAGATGATATGCGCATAATGAAGGGATAAGGAGAAAATTAAATGTTTGACAGTATTCATGAGCTCATGATTTATATAAGGACTAAGTGATATCATGGTTTGAGTATATAGAATTTTTAGGATTTTGGTATGTAGAAATTGTTAACTTTAAACTGCATTCATGTTTTCACTAAGGTATTCAAGAGAATACATGATTAAGGACTTTGAATGTTTGGAATGTGACCAACAAAACATATCTTATGATATATGGGGATCAACGATGGTATTAAATCTCTGGTAATCGTTTTCACTATGTTATGAGAGTGGACTGCAGTATTATGGATAAGCCTAAAGATTGAAATGGATTATGTTGGACATAAGTGAGTATTTTTTAAGGATAGAAGTTTTTGTTCGATATTATTGATGGGATGTTATAGTAGAAAAAGGACAACCTGCAGGACGGGCGACAGCCCATCGCTTCGGACAAGGCTGTGGGAATCGAACCCACAACCGAAGTGTGACTGGCCTTTATCGCCTACCACTGGCCTACAGGAAGTCCCTGTTTAGTAGAAACTAGTTTTATTTTATTAAGCGGTATGATATATGAAGTATAAGTTCATTTTTGGAACCATATACGATTAATCTCACTATACGATGTACTTATAACTTTTGCTAACCATTTGTTTGAAATAGATGGAATGACCCATCATTCTATCACATGATCTACTAATGTTTCACGAATAACAAATTCAACTTCATTTCATTATGATATGAAGTGGAAATTGTTCAATTCACGAACAACAGTGAGATTGTAACAAAATCATGTAAGTATTTCTTTTAATTCATCAACTTTAGGGAAATGATCTTGAAAATGAAAAATGTTTTCCTACTGCTTTTATATCTGATTAATCAGATGGTACCTTAGATCATTACAAATTGATGGATTTGTGATTGTTGGCTTTTCCATAGCCATGTTCTCTACCACTCTCCATCAGAACATGATGGTTAGATTTCTCTTCCATATCCATATTTTCACCTATGTGGAAACCCAGTGATTAGTTTATTTGGGTAACTGTTACGTTTCATAATTTTGTTTTTAAAGATTGGTTTTATTATTCCTTTTTACGATGTGGGTTTCTATTAAAGAAACTTTCGAATAGTAAACCATTTATAACCCCAACAAATTTCGAGGGCGAAATTCATTTTAAGGGGGGTAGAATGTAACAGCCCAAGATTTTATGAAAAATATTCTTTTTAATTTCACTAATGTCTTGTGTTGTACGCTACACCAAAAGAAGCTTTCACAACACGCATCCTTGACTTGCCTTGCATTATACGCAATCGCAACCTTCCTCGATAGCGTGTGTAGTACGCAATACTGAGTTTCATGAAACAACGATATGCTATTAAAATATCATTAAAACTAGCCGTTATGCATAGTAATAACCGCTTTTTAAAATTTTAGAAATTTTAGCTCTCAAAATGGACTTCATTTTTGGATTCGGAGTATCGAATTTAGCCTAAGGTGAAATTTTGGTACATTTCGGATAACTTTCATATTCTGATGAATAGTGAAAATTAATAAATTATAATTAAAAAACAACTTTTTTAATCGAAATAATTAATAGTGATAAATTATTAATTTGAGTAGTTTTAAAGTATATTTAGAATATATTTTTACAATTTAATACAATTTTGGTCATTGGATGTAATTGCACATTTAAACCAGACATAAACAGGTGTCAATCTTTTGATAAATATTATTTCTTAAAAACACGCTATTTGTTTTAACAGCGGGATTAAATTATAAAATTAATTAATACAACTTCTATATTATGAATTTGGTAAAATAGAATTCATTTTTGAATTCAGAATATGAAATATAGCTTAGGATGAAATTTTGGCATTTTTCTGAAAACCTTCAATTTTTGATGAATAGTGAAACTACTAAGTGGTAGTTAAAAAACGGAATTTTTCATAAAACTTAATTTTACCGCTTCTGTGAATGGAATTTCAAAAATCTGAGAGACACGGTTGATGTTAGTAAGTAAAAGGTGGTTCAATTAGATGAAAATAATTTTTGGTGAATAGTAACTTTTTACTTTTATTTACCACGGTTAAAAGTAAATAGGGTAATTAAGGGTAAAAATGATATTAATATTACCCTAACACATGTCCTAATCCTATGGGACAAGTTTATCTCGAACAAAAACAACCTTAAGTGTAAACTATTATCATTTAGGCCCACTTGGATTAGATTAGGACATTTATTATTAATTTATTTAAAGAAGGGTTAAAATAGTTAAAATCAATGTTTAATAAGTAAATCATTTTTAATATGGGGTTATACATAAGATAAATTCGACTATAAATATTCATTAGAAATATAAAAAAGATTTCCTACATAATGGTATTTTATTTGTAATTTTTAGACAATAAATAATTTAATTTATTTATGACACAATGATGATGCAGTAATTATCTTATTTATGAAATATTTATATAATTGATGTTATAAACACCAAAATAAATGTAATTTTAGACTTTTTATGAATTCCACTAATTTCCTAGGTTACTATGATATATTAATGTTGATTTAATCAACTTTGTTCGAACATATAATTCTGTTATGACTTTCACCAAAATCATATATCAAATAGTGTCAAAATTGACACAAAATAGTTTATAAATCAAATATTATATTATTAATTGTTATTTTATTCCTAAAAATCTAAGGTTCGGCCAAATGACTTATATAAGGATATATATATTAATAATAAACAATTTGGGGTTCGTTTGGCATGTTATAGTAAGTTTATTAACCATATAGTGTAAGAAAACAAAAAGACACGGTAAAAGTTAAATTATTTAACTTAGAGTTAAATCTAATTGATAAGGTTAAAATAATAACCTAAACTTGTCTAAATCCTATTTGTTGATAGGATTTCGACCCATCCCCACTTTATCTTCGAAATAAGACCCTTTGGAACCATTATAAACCGATTTTGACTTTAATATAAAATAATATTTTGAGATATTCCTAAGGTGCCCCTCTCCTCCCTTATAAAAGGACACCTCCTCCCCCTCCTCCTCACACCAATTTGAGCACTCAAGCTCGGCCAACCCCTGCCAAAATCTCTTCTCCACTTCCCTAGAAACATCCTAGAGGTTCTGGTCTTCCTCAAAGACCAATTTTAGTTCCTTAAGAGGAGGTCTCAAAGAGGCGCTTCAAAGAAGAGGTAATTTCCGTTACCAATTCTTTCACCTTTATTTCTTCTTCCACTTCTTCTTCTTAGGTTGTTTCATTATGAAGTAATAACAACAGTATCACTCATATACTGATATGTTATTATAATTATGAAACAATCCTAATTCACCATCTATCCATCCCACGGAAAACGAAATCACCGCGCGTGCGTACATACGGAATACCGTCTCCACGCCGTGGTGTAATCTATTTTCCACCAACACCTTACATGGATGGGTATTATGGTGTAAATAATAACTATAAATAGTTATTATAACATCATATTGATTCTGATATATTTTATAATCCACTCCAATTCAATTCAATAATTACGGAAATGATATCATCGCTCGTGAGTACATACGGACTACCGTCTCCACGACGCGATGAGATTCATTCTCCATTTTAACCATTTAAGAATGATTATAAAGTATATATAAGAAATAATAATGAAATATATGACATTATAAAGATACTGGATTTATGTATATATATATATATATGTGTGTCATCTACTTACTTCCATTCAAGACAATAATTAAAGGAAAACAACGTTCATGCGTACGTACGGACTACCGTCTTCATGAACGGTGTTTTTCATTTCATTTATCTATCTATTATATATATATATATATACTGAATATATATGATATATAAATCATATTTTATATTCTTGAAGTAAGTAAATCATGATATAAGTAATAATCATGTCAAGAACAACAAGTCAAAACACCTACGATAAATGAAACGATTTTACCCAAAACGCTTCTTTAACATGGAATTTACAAAAGAACGGGTAATATAATGTCATAAGTGAACAATATATGATATCATAACAATTAATATGATTCTGTAATAAGTCAATGACATTATTTAAATCATTATACAGGAGGTTCGGACACTTACAAAGCAAGTCGGACCTAAGGTAAGGGAAATATCACAATCTCATTTTTATCCGAGATTGTTTATTCGTAAGTATTTATTGGGGTGTATTTTATCATCCACATCCATGTTTCATCAATATGTAATATTATTTCCATCCACTTACAATATTTTAAATCCAATTTTACCCTTCTGTGAGTTTTTAGTAAAGAATATGAAAGGAATCTTTTGTCGTTTTTTCGTACGAGGTACTTTTTGACTTTTCCGACAAAAGTACAAAGAATGTTTTTTTTAAACTTATACGGCATGAATGGATTTTTAAAACATTATTTCCAAGAATCTTCCTTTATAAGTTTTCAAGTTTATTTTTAATCAACTTCTTTTATTTTAAAGTCGTATGACATGTTATGAAAGGAAAAATGTTTTTGAAGAAGAAAGGATATTTTCCTCAAGAATGGAGTTCAAGTATTTTATCAAAATTATTTTCCATCTAAGATAATAAAGGGTTCTGTTTTTATCCCTATTATTACATTTATTTGATCATGTTGTGATTGAATTATTTTTATGAATTCCTTTATCTTGTATTAATTGTTTTATGATGTCATGATGTTTAAGATTCTCATTTGTATTACATGGGTTATGCAATGATGTATGATTTATGATTTTGTGGCACACGTAAGAAAGGATTCATTATAAGATGGGTGGGACCTATATCTACCTCCAATGCATTGGGTAAAGATTTTATATCTCATGAGATAGACATGGCTGGAATGGTAGGTTATACCGGTTCAGTGAAACAGGACTGAAACGAGGGTTACTCGATTCAGAAAAGGGACTTTGTCCACTAAGACAGTCTTGGCAATGAGTCTTGACTAACAAGAAATGATTCTCTATGATTATGTGTGTATGCCACAATGTTTAATGTTTTAAGTTATGCTTATTGGGATTTAATTTCCCTACTATGATTTATCTCATGTTATGAAATTATGCTCTCTTTTGCAGGTTAAGATTTCCAAAAGTTATGTTCTTATGAATATGATGTGATTGATTTTTCTTTTGTTTACCCTTACTAAGCATTTGAGCTCACCCTTTTATGTTTTCTTTTCCCTAGGATATAAATAAAGGTTTTAGGTAAAAAAAAGGAAGATCTTTTTGGGAGATATTGAAGATCTTTCACCACGATTAGAAGATTATATTCCGAGTTTCCAAAGACACTAAACTATTATGGTCCTTGTGTGTGTGTTTTTGTTATGTACTAATTATTCCGCAAATGTAATGTAATGTCAATGTATGCCAATCTTCGGGTCTCTACAACCATCTTCCATAAAAGCTTCCTCCCAAAAAACATGTGTAATAGAATAATTTAAATTATTGAGAGAATACCAATAATTGATCAATTCCATGATAAATACGAATTACTATATATCATAGCCTGCAAAATAGTAGTGGTTTCACACTTAAATCAAAAATTATTTCATCCTCATTTCTTTTTTATTTCCAATACTTTGATCAAATTGAGAATTTAAACTTCAATAGAAGAAGAAATTCCATAGGGTCCATTGATAAAATTTATTACTACACCATTATGATCTCTAAAAATACACTAAAGCTCTCTTGTACTAGATTCCATCTTTAGGACCCATAAAATTTTCAAATAATCCAACCGATATTAGGTGTGTGTGTTTCTATAAAATATTTCACTAATTTCAAAAATATTTTTATGTATGCATTGTATATAAAAATGTAGTAATTATGTATATGAGTGTGGATTTAATGTAGCACACATTTGATATATATTAAATTGATAAATAAAACAATATTCAATTATGATCATTACTCGATTCAATTAATCAATATTTTAAATAAATATTAATTTTTAATTATAAACCATTTTTTACTAAATATATTACTTATTTAATGTATGAATAATCATATTGTATTTTATAAATCCTATTTTATAAAATATTATATACATTGATATATATATATATATGAATATATTTCTATGTAAAATGTATTAATGAATATTTTTATATAGAAACTAATAAAATTGAATAAGACATTAATATGTTTTAAATTATTTCATTTTAATGATTTTTTATATTTATAATAATAATATATATTATTTAAAAATATTTTTAATTAATATATATATATATATATTAAAATTATTCATTTTAGTAAAAATTGTTTCTTCAATAATTTTTTTATTTATATTTTGATTTATTAATTAATTTTTTTAATTATTACAATATATTCATTTTTATTTTTCTGTTTAACTATAAAAATTTTATGATTTTATATATCAATAATTAATACATAATATTTAATAATATTTATAATATATATATTTTAAATTTATTAATTTTTTGATATAATTATATAAATATTATTCATTTGGAATATCTATTTATCTAATATATACAATTTATTAACAAATTTAATATATATGTGTTTATTAAATTTATTCATTTTTTAAAAAAAGAATATTTAATTAATATTGTTGAAAATATTTTTTTATTTACACATTTTTATTTTTTAATTATTTAACTACTTCATTTTATTCTGGACCTTTATCAGTGCTAATAAAGCTCTGACAAAGGATACCCTTTATCATTGCGAAAAATTAAGTGCGGATTAATGGTACCCTTTTTTCCTAAAAAAAAGTGCTGATAAGGGGTACCATTTATAAAAACTATAGAGAAGCATTGATGAAGGTTTCCCTTTATCGGTGCTAAAAAATCGCTGATAATTGGTACCATTTACCAATGCATTATTTGAATTGATAAAGGTTCCATTTATAATTTTTTGTTTATTTTTGATAATAGATAATATGGTTAATGGTATGTTTTGAATTAGTTTCATGGATAATAATAAATTAATTCTTAATAAAGTAAATTATTAATTATTCGACATAATGTCTCAGGCACATGATACATCTCCTATCAAGATATATCCCCAAGATAGTTTAGAAATTTTTAGTAGATACTCATTTAACTAAGGTAAGACAACTATTTCATCTCATGAGACCTGTCAATTCATTAAGGGGATATGTATAATTGGGCCCACCCACTTCTTTATGTATAAAGAGCTCCTTAAATATTTAATTATGGATTTAATTCATGAACAACCTACAATACCATAAAATATCTGTATTGAAGAATGAATATATATTATAAATAATTCCCTAAAAAATATAATAACTTTAAATAGGAAACACACTATCTAAATATGATACGCAATTTAATAAATAGTAATGTCCATGATGATAAATTCAAATATTTATGGGATGATTAATGTCAAGTGATCAAAGGAATGTTAATAATTCAAGGTAAAGATTACAACAAAAAAATTAATAAAAGAAGTTAATTTCAATACGTTACTGTGTCAAAATATTCATAAACCATCTATAAAGTGTATAAGGATTGTATCAATCATTCAAATACCCATTAGGGAAAGAATACATGGTTGTTGTCATTGATGGATACATATACCATAAAGATATCTTAAAAATAAATTTTAGGAAAATATTTTTTTTTTTGAAAATCAATTTCTAAAACTATAGGATAACAAAAAAATTGAAAGCAGTTTTTCCAAAATAATCTTTTCAAATTAAAAATGATGTTAAAAAATATTTTAGTGTTCATGATGGCATGATATTAGGTACATACTGAGTATATTAAAATTAGTATTCCTTTCACATTTTTAGTAAAATCCCAATAAGAATTGTTTTGAAAATGATATGAATATTACTCTAATTTTTTTTGTAAAAATTGATGATGGGTAAAAAAATTATTTAATAAATCATTTGTAAAGGGTTTAAAATATTTTAATGCATTTTAAGAAAACATGGTTTTAGAAAGAAACAGATTTCTGGCTAAATAGACAAATGAAGTTGGATTTTATTAAAAAAATAATCAATTATTTTAACAAACAAAGAG
Source organism: Viscum album (assembly GCA_963277665.1). Taxonomy (NCBI): domain Eukaryota; kingdom Viridiplantae; phylum Streptophyta; class Magnoliopsida; order Santalales; family Viscaceae; genus Viscum; species Viscum album. Next base: position 349,550,885 of record OY728152.1, on the reverse strand, counting down.
TGTAAAATAGTACTATTAAATATAATTTATAACCAAAGTAGGTGAAAATTTAATTCTATTATTATAAAAATATTAATAATAAAGAATATTTATTAAAATAGATTGCGAAATAAAACCATAAAATGATCATAACATTGAAGTGAGGATTAAACAATGAATTGATTATGTATATTAAATTAAACTCCACACAAAATAATATTAATATAAAACCTAAAAAAATAATATGTAATTACTAGTATAATCATAGGGTGACAAAATCAATAAAGTAGAAAGGCAACCAAATGAGTGGAAATTGAGTGAAGAAATCCCTCACCTCAAACTTCCTTTTGGTTGAACGTGATATAATCAAATATATTGTCGTTTTATAAATATAATTAACTTATAAGATAAATATATTAAAATTTATAATATCATATATTATCATTTTATAAAATCTTATTACCCGTTCATTAATAGTCATTCATTATTTTCAATATTTCATGTAATAATTGCCTTGTTTTCTCAGTCTTACTTTGTCATGAATATAAGGCCCCAGCCTTAAACCTTACTTAATATTGAATTAAATGAATAATTCACATTGAGGATCTTTTCAGGTTTAGAGTTTTAGAGAATTAGAACATAACTATTACATCTTAAAAGATTACAAAGTAGACACTTCTACTAAGTCTCCATAAAATAAAAACTCTTAAAAAGAAAGATGTCTAGATTCCATGTTTTAGATAGCATGAAATTCCCTTGATCCCATCCATGACCTTATTCCACTTTAAGTCCTGTGAAAAACATTTCGAAAAACTTGGGGTGAGCATAAAAAGCTCAATAAGGGATACAAAAATAATGAAAACTGTTAGTTTTTCAAACATCAAGTAAACCATGTATACTATATCAAAGTAATACCTTCACCTTCATGAAGTAGTAAAAAAAATCTTCACTGAATAAAGTATCATTACTTACCTTTTTGTAACCAAAGGATTACCATAAAACCCATAAAAAGAACACATAACATATATAAAGGTAACTTGGGACATAAACATACTTAAGTGGAATAACCATACGGTCGAATTCCACACATATCACTTAATGGAATAACCATACGGCCAATTTCCATACATACATAATGGAATAGCCATACGGCCAACTTCCATACCCAATGCATTGGAGGTTATAACGTAACCACCCGTCCTGGTATTCACGGAACCACCCGTCATATGGTTTATAACGTAACCACCTGTTAAAATGTCCAAGTACCAATATAAAATTATAAAACATAAAACCAATATAAAGGAATGATAACATTTCCACATTTCAATCAAAATATATCATAAATATATTGACATAATAGAATCCTTTCTCAAAACCATTTTCAATACCAAAATACATAAAAGAGTATATGGTATTTATTTTATTCTAAAAACATTACGGCTTGTTGAGAAAGTCAAAGACCAAATAATACTCGCGGCGGCGGAAAAGGTCGTTGTCGCCGCGTACGTTAAAAGAAACATTCCTTTTTGTCGTTTTGTAAAATGCTTTGTAGAAAAAGATTCCTTTTGTATAAAAGTAAAATTCAAAGGGGTTTATACACCTTATAAAAGAAAGTTGTGTATAAAACGAAATATGCCTCAATGAAAGGAGATTGAGACGAAGTCCCTTACCTCGGGTCCGACTTGACTCGATCGTTCTTTAACGTCCTGAATAATAATCTTGAGTTAATTTATACTTGATTAAGAACCTTTTTAAAGTTCATTATTCCTTTTATATCACTTATTTCCATGTTATAAACTTTATGTAACCATTTAAGTTAATAATGTTTTGTTTTTTCGATATTTGGTTCTTAAGTCGAAAGTGGACTTCTTACAATTACATGTTGTTCGTGTGGTCAAAGGTTATTTATATCCAGAATGACATTCCTGATTTGGATATCATATATATCATATATATCCAGAATATAAATGTATTTATAATATTACATAATCATTTAGAGTTAAGAAATGAAATGCACCGTTCATGGAGACGGTAAGCCGTACGTACGCATGAAAGCTACTTTCATTTCTTTGTCATATTAATGAAATTAAAACAAAATGAGAGGTATATATATTTTAATTCCAGAATTATATTCATCATTTAGATATATAATTAATTATATATATCCATTATATACATGTACTTTTGATAGTACATTACATTTGGAGATAAGAAATGAAACGCACCGTTCATGGAGACGGTAAGCCGTACGTACGCATGAATGCTACTTTCATTTCTATCTCATACATTAATGGAAAGAAATAATAATTATATAGAGGTATATTATAATTATAGTATAACATCATATATAATAACTTTAAATCCATCCTTTAAACGTTCCATATATGGCATTAACAAATCACATCACTTTGAGGGGGCGGTAGTCCGCATTTCCTTAAATGAAGATATCGTGTTTACCCATAATGGAAACCATAAAGGTATGTCAAAAATGAAAAATTCAGAAGCTTAATGAAAACATAAACATATTATATAGCATATATAAAAATAGTGACATCATAATGGCCACCTTTGAAGGTGTTAAATGAGTATTGAACAATCATCGTTTCGGAAGGCATAATTTCTCCATCCACGGAAACCGTACGTTCTTTAACCATTTGATGTAGTTGTGTGATAGTTTAGCTCGAATAAATCATATAAAAACATCCTAGTATATTGAAGATACTGGTGTTGTTACAAAAGAAGTAAATAAAAATAGTTTAGAAGGTTGGAGAAGCAAAATAAAACAAATGAACAAGAGAGAATGAATTACCTTTAAAAGTGTAACTCCCTTTTGATTTGAGCCTAAAGGCTTCCTTTGAAAGGATTCTGCCCAAAGGTAATCCTCTAGGATGAGGAGAGGGATGTGGAGAGAGTAATTGCGCAGGGGTTGGCCGAGCCAAAGGCTTGAGAAGTGTGTGTAATGAGGTAGAGGTGGGGGCCTTTTATAAGAGGAGAGGAGGGGCACTTTTGGAAAGTAAAGAGATATTACTTTATTTGAAAATGTTTTTCGGTTTTAAAAGGTCCCACATTGATATAATTCGTGGATAAGGTGATAAGTCTTCGAAATCCACTCATCCAATAAGTTTTGGACATGTGTAGTTTATAGATTTTACATTATATTTCTATTTTATTTAAATCGTCAAATAATGATGTCATCGCTGCATCATTATTATGTCATACATAATTTATTTTATTTAATGTCTAAAAATTATAAAAAAATTACTATGATGTAGGAAATATTTTTAACTTTCCAATGACTATTTATAATCAAAATTTGGACTTGTTTAACCCCACTTAAAAACTGTTTTAGTAAAACAACTCATGTTTGTGTCAATTTAATTTTAACATTAAATAAAAATATATTATTGTCATTTTCCAACTAAAGTGGCTCCATGGGGTCCCCAAGTTGGCCCATGGCTTTTCATGGTCGGCCATGACTCACCCAATAGTTGTAGGACAAGTGTCAAGCTCATCTCATTTTATTAAAGCATTATTGTTTTATCTTAAACTACACTAATTACCTCTAATCGCGATTAATGAAAAAAATTACTATTCACCAAAAAATTATTTTAATCTCATTGAACAACATTTTACTTCTTAATTACAACCATGTATGTCGGATTTTCAAAATTCAATACACATTAGTGGTAAACTTTCATTTAACTGAAAAATCAGTTTGCTTGATTACCACTTAGTGGTTTCACTATTCATCAAAAATTGAAGTTTTTCAGAAAATTACCAAAAATTCACCCTAAGCTATATTTGATATTCCGAATTCAAAAATGAAGTCCATTTTACAAAATTCAAAACATATAAGTCAAATTAATTAATTTAATAATTAATTCCTGTTGTCATGACAAATAGCGTGTTTTTGCGAAACAATAAGTATCAAAAGATTGACACCAGTTTAAGTCCAATTTCAAATTGAAATTGATTCCAATGACCAACATTGGATCAACTGGTAAAAATATTTTCTAATTTAACTTTAAAACCAATTAAAATAATAATCTAATCATATAAATAAATTAGATTAAAAAGAGGTTTTGAATTAAAATACAACATTTTACACTATTCATAAAAAAATGAACTTTATCAGAAAGGTACCAAAAATTTACACAAAGTAAATTTTGATGTCCCGATTCTAAAGAAGAGTTATATTTGGTCCAAAATAAAGTATAAGAGTGATCAAAACTATATTTAAAGACGGTTCACCATTAAAAGGTGATAAGTGAACCTTTAGTGAAAATTAGAGTATATATGCCCGTAAAATTGAACTCTTTCCGTATTTTATGCTTTTATCTTTTATTGGGTAAATGTATAAACATTTAAAAACATATCTAATCATATTTTAGTTATTTCTATCCATTCCCACCAGTACAACAGCTACTTGTTAACTAACATTGAAATTAATATTATTTTATTACTTGTGTGGAACGTAAGTTTTAAAAGAAACTCATCGTTGCGTTCTGAGTACGCTATCGAACGTAGAAACCCCTTTTAATTAAAATTAATATTTAATTGATAAATATTAATAAATATGAAAATTATTTATTCTTTATTTACCTGGGATGTTACATCCTTCCCCCCTTTTGGGAATTTCGTCCTCGCAATTTTATTCATTTATCAAAATAAGTGGGGATATTTATCCCTCATAGCATTTTCAGATTCCCACGTTGCCTCTTCAATCACATGGTTTTTCCACAAAACCTTTACCTGATGAATCACCTTATTCCGTAACACTTGCTCCCTGGGGTCAAGAATCTAGACCGGTTGTTCCTCATAAGATAGGTTTTCTTCTAGCTGAACTACCTCTGGACTCAAAACATGAGATGGATCTAGCATATACTTCCTCAACATTGAAACATGAAAAACATTGTGTACCTGAGATAAATTCGGAGGTAAAGACACTCGGTATGAAACTAATCCAACTCTTTCCAGAATTTCGTATGGTCCTATGAACCTTGGACTCAACTTTCCTTTCTTACAAAATCTCATCACACTTTTCCAAGGAGAAACCTTGAGAAAAACATGATCACCTACCTCGAAAGATAGATCCTTCCTCCGGTTATCCGCATAACTCTTCTGCCTGCTCTGAGCTGTTCCCATGTGTTTCTGAATCAGCTGAACTTTTTCTGCCATCTCTTCTACCAATTCTGGTCCCATCAACTTCCTTTCACCCACTTCATCCCAAAAAGCTGGAGTTCGACACCGCTTCCCATATAATGCCTTAAATGGTGACATCTGTATACTGGAATGAAAACTGTTATTATAAGAAAACTCAACCAAAGAATGATGTTGGTCCCAACTTCCCTGATAATCCATAGAACAAGCTCGTAGCATATCCTCCAATGTCTGAATTGTTCGTTCTGACTTCCCATCTGATTGAGGATGAAAAGCTATACTAAAATTTAATTCAGTACCCTACGACTTCTGAAGGCCTTTCCAAAAGTTAGAAGTAAACCTGGGATCACAGTCAGATACAATGGAGAGAGGAACTCCATGCAACCTGACTATTTCTTTAAGATACAAATGGGAAAGTTGATCAAGAGAGAAAGTATCTCGTATAGAAAGGAAATGAGCAGATTTGGTCAAGCGATCAACAATAACCCAGATTGCATTATTACCTCGAGATGTCCTCGGTAATCCAACAGCAATGTCCATGGATATGTTTTCCCATTTCCACTCTGGCACTGGTAAAGGCTGAAGCATCCCTTTCGGTAACTGCTGCTCTGCTTTAACCTGTTGACATGTCAAACACTTCACAGTAAAATCAGCAATGTCTCTTTTCATTCCATCCCACCAGTAATACTCCCGCAGACCTCTGTACATATTAGTACTGCCAGGATGAAAAAACAACTCATTCTTCAACTGTGAATCACAAGGCACACATAACCTCTTCAAAACTTCAAAACCAAAACACAAACTTATCCAAGAACTCATGGAAAACTTTATTCATAAGATCCATGAATACAGCAGGTGCATTGGTTAACCCAAAAGGCATAACTACAAATTCATAATGGCCATATCTAGTACAGAACGCAGTCTTCGGAACGTCTGCTTCTTTTACTTTCAACTAATGGTACCCCAACCTCAAGTCAATCTTCGAAAAATACTGAGCTCCCTGGAGCTGATACCACTTCATTCGATGGCCCAACATCTGCTGAAGTTGTTGCAAAGGATTTCACCACCCCTTTCTGCTTATAGTTGGGCTGCATTCCCCCAGTTGAGTTCTTCTTTGGACACTCGTTTGCATAATGACCCATTTCATTACACTTAAAACATCTTACCATTGGCTTTTCATTTCCTGCTTGATCATCTTCCTTACAGTTACGAGCAATATGACCAGACTTACCACACCGAAAGCACTTACCAGACTTGGATAAACATTCTCCAGGATGCATTTTACCACACTTCTCACAGGATGGATATTTGGTTTTCTTACCTCCTTGCTTCTTTGATGAATTCTTCCCCTTTTCCTGCCAACTAGACCTCTTATTCTGTTGTTTTTCATAGAACACCTGATCATCGGCAAACTCCATTTCCACATTCTCCACACATCGAACAAGTTTTTCATAACTTTTGAACTCACGAGAATCTAAAGCCCTTCGATACTTTGGCTTTAACCCTGAGTAAAAACGGTTTATTTTACTATCAAGATCTCGTATGATGTTTGGAGCATACCTTGCCAATCGAGTGAACTTTTCTTCATAAGCAGCCACTGAATCATCCACCTGCCTCAATTCTAGGAACTATTTTTCCATCCTAAGACAAACCACCTTAGGAAAATATTTCTCAAGAAACATACCTTTGAATTTGTCCCAGTGAAGATCCTCAATCTCATCACTATCCCTTATATTTTTCACCATCGACCACCACTGATCAGCTTCACCTTCAAAACGGTAAACAGCAAGACTAACCTTTTGATGTTCTGAACACCCCATGACATCAAAAATATTCTCCAGTGCTTTAATCCACCCTTCAGCTTGCACAGGGTCAGATGATCCTCTGAATGATGGGGGGTGTTGCCTCATGAAATGTTCCACCACTGACATGTTCCTCTGCGGTTGATCTGGATGATCTCGTGCATGGATACCACCACCATTTATAGCCTGAGTCAACTGTGCCATCACTGCAACAAACTGTTCAGTTCCGATTCCGACCATCTCAGGTTGCTGATTTGGAAGGTTATCTTTCTCCTGATGTCGTCCCAACATAGTTGCTTTGTTTCCTCTGCGGAAAACCATTCTGAACACAGAAATATCTTAGGCGAAGCAACATGGTAATCCGTAAATTCTATATCATTTCAATCATATTATAATTTAACACTTTTCTAACTCCTAAAGTTGTCTAAACCGTCCTTTGATACCAACTATAAGGCCCCAGCCTTAAACCTTACTTAATATTGAATTAAATGAATAATTCACATTGAGGATCTTTTCAGGTTTAGAGTTTTAGAGAATTAGAACATAACTATTACATCTTAAAAGATTACAAAGTAGACACTTCTACTAAGTCTCAATAAAATAAAAACTCTTAAAAAGAAAGATGTCTAGATTCCATGTTTTAGATAGCATGAAATTCCCTTGATCCCATCCTTGACCTTATTCCACTTTAAGTCCTGTGAAAAACATTTCGAAAAACTTGGGGTGATCATAAAAAGCTCAATAAGGGATACAAAAATAATGAAAACTGTTAGTTTTTCAAACATCAAGTAAACCATGTATACTATATCAAAGTAATACCATCACCTTCATGAAGTAGTAAAAAAATCTTCACTGAATAAAGATTAATTACTTACCTTTTTGTAACCAAAGGATTACCATAAAACACATAAAAAGAACACATAACATATATAAAGGTAACTTGGGACATAAACATACTTAAGTGGAATAACCATACGGTCGACTTCCACACATATCACTTAATGGAATAGCCATACGACCAATTTCCATACATACTTAATGGAATAGCCATACGACCGACATCCATACCCAATGCATTGGAGGTTATAATGTATCCACCCGTCCTGGTATTCACGGCACCACCCGTCATATGGTTTATAACGTAACCACCCGTTAAAATGTCCAAGTACCAATATAAAATTATAAAACATAAAACCAATATAAAGGAATAATAACATTTCCACATTTCAATCACAATATATCATAAATATATTGACATAATAGAATCCTTTTTCAAAACCATTTTCAATACCAAAATACATAAAAGAGTATATGGTATTTATTTTATTCTAAAAACATTACGGCTTGTTGAGAAAGTCAAAGACCAAATAATACTCGTGGCGGCGGAAAAGGTCGTTGTCGCCGCGTACGTTAAAAGAAACATTCCTTTTTGTCGTTTTGAAAAATGCTTCGTAGAAAAAGATTCCGTTTGTATAAAAGTAAAATTCAAAGGGGTTTATACACCGTATAAAAGAAAGTTGTGTATAAAACGAAATATGCCTCAATGAAAGGAGATTGAGACGAAGTCCCTTACCTTGGGTCCGACTTGACTCGATCGTTCTTTAACGTCCTGAATAATAAACTTGAGTTAATTTATACTTGATTAAGAACCTTTTTAAAGTTAATTATTCCTTTTATATCACTTATTTCCATGTTATAAACTTTATGTAACCATTTAAGTTAATAATGTTTTGTTTTTTCGATATTTGGTTCTTAAGTCGAAAGTGGACTTCTTACAATTACATGTTGTTCGTGTGGTCAAAGGTTATTTATATCCAGAATGACATTCCTGATTTGGATATCATATATATCATATATATCCATAATATAAATGTATTTATAATATTACATAATCATTTAGATGTAAGAAATGAAATGCACCGTTCATGGAGACGGTAAGCCGTACGTACGCATGAACGCTACTTTCATTTCTTTGTCATATTAATGAAATTAAAACTAAATGAGAGGTATGTATATTTTAATTCCAGAATTATATTCATCATTTAGATATATAATTAATTATATATATCCATTATATACATGTACTTTTGATAGTACATTACATTAGGGGATAAGAAATGAAACACACCGTTCATGGAGACGGTAAGCCGTACGTACGCATGAACGCTACTTTCATTTCTATCTCATACTTTAATGGAAAGAAATAATAATGATATAGAGGTATATTATGATTACAGTATAACATCATATATAATAACTTTAAATCCATCCTTTACACGTCCCACATATGGCATTAACGAATCACATCACTTTGAGGGGGCGGTAGTCCGCACTTCCTTAAATGAAGATATCGTGTTTACCCATAATGGAAACCATAAAGGTATGTAAAAAATGAAAAATACAGAAGCTTAAAGAAAACATAAACATATTATATATCATTTATAAAAATACTGACATCATAATGGCCACCTTTGAAGGTGTTAAATGAGTAATGAACAATCATTGTTTCGGGAGGCATAATTTCTCCATCCACGGAAACCGTATGTTCTTTAACCATTTGATGTAGTTGTGTGAGAGTGAAGCTCGAATAAATCATATAACAACATCCTAGTATATTGAAGATACTGGTGTTGTTACAAAAGAAGTAAATAAAAAGAGTTTAGAGGGTTGGAGAAGCAAAATAAAACAAATGAACAAGAGAGAATGAATTACCTTTAAAAGTGTAACTCCCATTTGATTTGAGCCTAAAGGCTTCCTTTGAAAGGATTCTGCCCAAAGGTAATCCTCTAGGATGAGGAGAGGGATGTGGAGAGAGTAATTGGGCAGGGGTTGGCCGAGCCAACGGCTTGAGAAGTGTGTGTAATGAGGTAGAGGTGGGGGCCTTTTATAAGAGGAGAGGAGGGGCACTTTTGGAAAGTAAAGAGATATTACTTTATTTGAAAATGTGTTTCGGTTTTAAAATAAACCACATTGATATAATTCGTGTATAAGGTGATAAGGCTTAGAAATACACTCATCCAATAAGTTTTGGACATGTGTAGTTTATAGATTTTACATTATCTTTCTATTTTATTTAAATCGTCAAATAATGATGTCATCGCTGCATCATTATTATGACATAAATAATTTATTTTATTTAATGTATAAAAATTATAAAAAAATTACTATGATGTAGGAAATCTTTATAGCTTTCCAATGACTATTTAAAATCAAAATTTGGACTTGTTTAACCCCATTTAAAATTTTTTTTAGTAAAACAACTCATGTTTGTGTCAATTTAATTTTAACATTAAATAAAAATATATTATTGTCATTTTCCAACTAATGTGGCTCCATGGGGTCCCCAAGTTGGCCCATGGCTTGTCTTGGTCAGCCATGACTCACCCAATAGGTGTAGGACAAGTGTCAAGCTCATCTCATTTTATTAAATCATTATATATTTATCTTAAACTACACTAATTACCTCTAATCGCGATTAATGAAAAAAATTACTATTCACCAAAAAATTATTTTAATCTCATTGAACCACATTTTACTTCTTAATGACAACCATGTATGTCGGATTTTCAAAATTCAATACACCTTAGTGGTAAACTTTCATTTAACTGAAAAATCAGTTTGCTTGATTACCACTTAGTGGTTTCACTATTCATCAAAAATTGAAGTTTTTCAGAAAATTACCAAAAATTCACCCTAAGCTATATTTGATATTCCGAATTCAAAAATGAAGTCCATTTTAAAAAATTCAAAACATATAAGTCAAATTAATTAATTTAATAATTAATTCCCGTTGTCATGACAAATAGCGGGTTTTTGCGAAACAATAAGTATCAAAAGATTGACACCAGTTTAAGTCCAATTTCAAAGTGAAATTGATTCCAATGACCACCATTGGATTAACTGGTAAAAATATTTTCTAATTTCACTTTAAAACCAATTAAAATAATAATCTAATCATATAAATAAATTAGATTAAAAAGAGGTTTTGAATTAAAATACAACATTTTACACTATTCATAAAAAAAATGAACTTTATCAGAAAGGTGCCAAAAATTTACACAAAGTAAATTTTGATGTCCCGATTCTAAAGAAGAGTTATATTTAGTCCAAAATAAAGTATAAAAGTGATCAAAACTATATTTAATGACGGTTCACCATTAAAAGGTGATAAGTGAACCTTTAGTGAAAATTAGAGTATATATGCCCGTAAAATTGAACTCTTTCCGTATTTTAAGCTTTTATCTTTTATTGGGTAAATGTATAAACATTTAAAAACATATCTAATCATATTTTAGTTATTTCTATCCATTCCTGCCAGTACAACGGCTACTTGTTAACTAACATTTAAAATAATATTATTTTATTACTTGTGTGCAACGTAAGTTTTAAATGAAACTCATCGTTGCGTTCTGAGTACGCTATCGAACGTAGAAACCCCTTTTAATTAAAATTAATATTTAATTCGTAAATATTAATAAATATGAAAATTCTTTATTCTTTATTTACCTGGGATGTTACAGTGAATGTTCTGGTTCTTGTGTATATTATATAGTTTCATTATATATATGGTAATAATCCTGACATAATTATCATATATATATATATAAATTTTAATTTTAATTTCAATAATTAATGATAATTTTGAAAAATTAAGTACATTAGAATCATTGAGACGGAAGGTCATATGTATGCATGAGTAACATTTTTATATTTCAACGATAAATATAGAAAGGAGGTAACTAATTTTTAAACTTTCCATAATTATAATTATATCATATTAATTATTTATATATACTTATATTTATAATCTAGGTGGTGTGGTGATTAAAAGAGGCTCACATCACAACAAGAAGGCGGTAGTCCACAGGTATATGAATGATGTTGTAATTTTTTAGGGTAAGTATGAAATTGATATATTATCTTTTGTGTATTATAAATATTTAATTGATATCATAATTATTTATTTTTTTCATAAATATCCATAAACTCTATCCTTATTTTTTCTATGTAAAGCGTTATTGAAAAATGAATCATACAGCTTCGAGAGGCGCTAGCTCGACGTACATACGAGTGACATTATTGTATCCCCTGCATAATGGAAATATTAAAAAATTACATAATGAATATATAGGTATAATTATGGAATTAATAACATATATATAAATTATATAAATCATACTACTCAAACATGAGAGGTGATAATTGATAAATGAATGACATCATTTTGCGAGGGGGTAGTCCGACATATACACAAATGGAAATTTTATAACCCATTTAATTGAAGTGTAGATGGTTATTGGTAATAAAAATAAAATAAATAAAACTCATTATATTTAATATAATTAGTTTATTAGATCTTCATAGATTAATAATAATTTAAATAAGTGTTAGAAAAAATAAAATAAAAATTCTTGGTGAGGAATGTTACATCTCCTCTGAGTAACCTCTTTAAGATTGCACCCAAATCCTTCTTATGATGACTTTATTCCGAAACAAATTCATAGAGAATGAGATGAGTGAAGTTGATGATTAGTTTGGTTTGATATTTAATGAACCAAAAGGGTTTTATGGTGTGGATAGTGGAGGAGAGGGGGTCCCCTTTTATATGTGAGGTGAGTGGCACACTTGTAATTTTTTAAAATAATATGGTGTATACACGTTTTTTAAATATAAAAAGGGTAAAAATTGACATAATCAAGATAGTAGAACATGACAGAGTGGATATATGTCTACAAACTATATTTTAGACACATCTTTATGTCATTTTATCTATTATGATTTTATTTTTAGGCCCCATAAATCCATTTTTACCTTAAATGCAATAATTAAGTTTTTACATTCTTCACTATTAATATTGGAAAAAAAATTACCTTGTCAAAAAATATAAATTATTTTTATTCAAAATATGTAATCCATTTCTAAAAATTCAATTAACAGAATTGGTAAATTTTAATTTTAATTTAATCTCATAGATGTGATGAGAATGCGAATTTTTTAAAAGAAAATGTTCAAAAGATTAAAATGTTTTTATATCAAAATAAAATATGAAAATTATTCCAATGATATAACTTATATTAATATAAATATAATAATACAATTTTTACTTTAAAAAAATTAATTATATCATTTAATCTTATAAATTATTAAAATAAAATGTTTGTTTCAATAAAAATTTAGTATTTTTCACTATTCATTGAAGCATGAAACATTTTAAACAAATTCCCAAAATACCACCCTATGATAATTTTGATATGAATATTTATGAATTGAATTTTATTTTAACAAATAAATTTTCTAAAATTGAAAAAACATTACTTTCATTTTATGTCCGAAAAGCGCGATGAAATGGTCTTTTAGAATAAATATAGTATTTTTGAAAACTTTTTTTTTCATTTAAATGATTCTTATTTTTTAATAATAAATATATTAAAATTTTCTTTATTTTATACATTTTTAAACGATATAGTTTTCATAATTTATTTGTTATTATTCATAGCCTTTAATGTTTCTTCATGGATATAATGATAACGTTTAAATAATAATATTTTAGTCGAGTATTATGTGTTATTTAAACTCGGTGTGGTGTCTTTCTTAGGCTATCGAAGTGATTGGATATATTTAATAATAAATATATCATAATGTATAAGGATTTTATATTCCATTATATGCTTGGTATTGTGTGCCTTTCATGATATCATATATGATGTTCATATTTTAAAATCTCACAGTGTTACAATAAAAATAAAAAATAAATTTCCGTGAAAGAAAATTAATTCACATTTAAAATATAAATTTATAACTATACTTAGACACTTTTTATCATTGTATAAAAAATATTGGAGAATCTAAATTCTAGGGTGTTACATTTTCTCTTTATGCTTTTCATGAATTAATATAACTAATTAATGAAAAATAGAAACAATAGGACCAAATTTTGAGACATGGATGTAAATAACTAAAATAAGATCATAATAAAAGATGATGTCAATTTTTAAAGAAACTGTAAAGACTTATTCCAATGTTTCAACCCTATATTACCTATTATTCCCTTACCAAGTAGACAAAAACATACCAAGCTTACTATTCATAATAAAGTAAAAAATGTTACCAATTTACACAATTGTAATCTAATGATTTCATATATGGGATCTATTTTACTAATTAAATTTCTACCAGTGAAAGAAATTCATTTTAAATTATGGTTGAAAAATATGATAAACACTATTTTTAAAAAATTGTATTTTTTATCATAAAATTGTATTTATTATCATAAAATTGTATTTATTATTATTTAATGATAGGAAAAAAACTATATGAATATTTATAAATTTAATGGACTATATAATATATGAATTAAATTAAAATCATTCTACAATAGTGATTAATTTAATTTATGAAGTTAAAAACACATTGCATTCAATAAAATAATTTTTCAGAAAAATATATCTTTTAATTTCAAATTATTTTTCTTGCAATTTGAAATAAAATTATAACAATTGAAATAATTTCATATCTATGTATGATATATATTTTATATAAATTAGTTTTTCCTATTCATACCTACCCATATGATTGATTAGCAGTTGCTGGCACATTAAATAATAATATTCCAATAGTATATCATTCATTGATTAAAATTGTTGATTCATGGATCATAATATTATAAATTTATTTTAAAATATATATCATGAAATCCTTTGGTTTTAGAAAACCTCATCACTTTCATGGGTCTATCTGGATATACAATTGAACCTATCTCTATTTTGGTTCAAGCCTCAATATTGTTGCACACCCTCCTTATGTATTGGTCCAACATCCTCATCTTCGCATGTTTCATATGCTCACCCTCTAAGGTAGGATCATTCCATGATAGTCCACCTATAAATTTCTACCATAATAAAAACCTCCACATTACATACATTCATACATAATAATCATAAAAATATAGTAAAAAACATGACATATCAATCTTGAGTCACATATTCCACACACAGAAACAAAAAAATGTGATCAATATTAAACATGGGTCTCACAGGCTATGCACACACACACATGTGTTCAGTATCAAACATTGGTATCATGGGATAAACAAAAACACACATGTAATAATTATCATGGAAATAACCAATTACCAGGTATCTACATGTTAAGGTTTATCCTACCTAAAGAACATTGATACCAATGTATTATTTTTGTCATGTATAGATACTAAATCACACCTTTAGAACAACAAGATCAAAACCTCTGGCCATGGATCCATAGAATCAACCATAACTCATTAAAAAGGGTTTAAAAAATTATAATAAAGAAGATCATATCATCATTGGATTACAATCTGATGAACTAACAAAATGAAAACTATAGAACCCCAATATTGGTTATGTTCCGTTATCTGGGGGTGAATTAGGGGAACACTAATTTTATTATTTCTTTTAATATTTATTTAAACCACTCGAACATGTTAATGTTATTTATCCACTCTGTGATATCTCTCAATCTCACATAATGTGTAGTAGAAAAAATAGGGGGAAACAAATAATACTTATAATGTTTTCTAAAAATACCCACTCCTTTTAATGTTGCTTATACCCTCCAAAATTTATTCTACACTATAATATATTGTTCAATTCCAATGGTGGATATTGAACCACAGTATATCTAATCTCTTGAATCTACATTGGTGGATATTTATATTACATCACACAGTGTTACTAGAATCTAAATTATCCTACTATTTAATCACATAAGAGACTTCTCTTCCTCCCAGCTATAACTTTGAGACTTGTTCTACACCTTCTTATACTGATAGAAACATTCTAATTCCATGTCCAACCAAATGATACCTTATACTCTATCTCTAACCAAGAGACTCATTCTACTCCTAGAAATAACCATATGAGTTCACCTTCTCTAAAAACCAACCATAAGACTTAAACATTAATGTTTTGATCCCTGCAATGTGATCTATTTCATCTTCTTCCAATAACATTTAAGATATGACATGATTATGTACACTTAAAATACCTTTAAAGTTTGATGGTTTGGTTCAAATATCTCTAATCACCTGTATGTGATCAGTTTATGAAGTGAAAATTTGCTTGGGCTTAAATTCTTATTTTTGTTTGAAGTCATGTCCTATCTAGTAAGTATTCAAGAGGTTCACACTATGTATGCAATGTATATATTATTAAGTACTCACTCATCATGAATATATGAAATAATTCATTGGGTTATCAATGTATAAGCCTTATAACATACAATATCTTCAATTATTATTTTAATTTATTATCATATAGCTTAATTCCTCTAATTTTTGTTCTACTTAATTGTTTATACTTTAATGTGTGTATGTGAATATTCACTGTCCACTATCTTCCTTCGGGATCCACTGAAAATTTCACTTACAACTCATGCATCCTCTTTATTAGATTAATTTATATTATATAAATAACCATTAGAAAATAATTTCATATTTTAATTTTCCCTTCACACAGGGGTATATATTCACACACAAGGGTAAGAAGTACCTCTTCCCTCTTTGTCACAACAGTGTTGGTTAACATAATCAGTACACATGCAAAAATGTGTGTGGTTATTGATTATTCAAATAGGATAACAATATCTAAATTATCCTTATGTTCTCCATGGGGTGAATTCCTATGGGTTATATGCACCCTAAAAGTGGGATATTATGCTCTCACTCAATACCCTTATACCATGTTGTATGTCCTTGTTTTCTCCCTCACATGTGGTTGGGCCCAGCTCCAACAATGAATTGGTTGATCTCATTAGGGTTTTTAGTGTGATTAGACATCTTTTTTTATCATTTAGATAACATCTAAGTGAAATATTAATCATAAAAATAAATTCCAAGATGTAATCTAAATTTCTCAACATAAAATCCTTAATGAAAAATAATATAATGTATTTATTAATTGAATTATTTATATTCTCTTCTTTATTATGAAAATAAAACAATTCTTTGTAATTCCCCCTCTTCTTCAGCAAGATATAAATAATGTGTCCTCATTATCAAAGGTCTTGAAAATTATGACCAATAAAAACTCATCAAAATTATAGGTACACATTTTGGAATCATGCATCAATTACAATTTTTTACATTATTTACAATAAATTAAACTAAATCTTAATTGGGATCAATAATCTACCTCTTAGAATTTTTTTCAATGCCACCAATAGAATTCATCATGTCAATATGTGCTTTTTTCATTCTTCACCCTAGTAATGGAAATAAACTAAATAGTGTAATTAGGTGTATTCAACCAAAATCAATGAATTTATCCCCACTATTTCTTAAATAAATGTGATTTTAGATAGTTAACTCTATGTCTACATGGGATAACCCAATGTATAAAAGTATAATGATGTTAAAAAAAGTCAAAGATATCCTTAAAAATAATTATTTATGATACAACCAATAATATCACTCAATGTATTCCTTTCATGGGATATCTGATCATGTTTTTAATTTTATATCATGTACACATATTATTAAAAATAGAAAAAAAATTACGTGTAAAAATTATTACTCCCATTAAAACTAATTTTCTTATGATTCATTATTTCCCATTGATAATAATATTGAGATTATAATAAAAGATATTCAAATGTGATGTCATAACGTAGCATCATTTTTTCTCCACCTGAAGGGATACAGTACATTCATAATCATGGAAATAGATATTATCCAAGATGAACAATTATTCTCCTTTAATTCCTTGCACAATAGTTCATATAAAAAGAGTAAGGGAATAAAGAAGGACCTCTGGGGTTTTCAAAAGAAACATTCAAAATCATATCATCCTCTCACTCTAGGTCATTACTTTTAACCAATATTATCATGGGAAGATTTATTTTAACTCTTGTTATTTTATTTTGAGTCTCGTTGGTTTTATTATATTTTTTTAATCTATTATTATTATTTGTGTCGAATGAATTTTTCAGTTTCATTTTTCAGGATATTCATTTTTCTATCTTTGGATTACTTATCGTCATTTTTCACCCAATATTTGGAGACCACTTGATATTATTTTAATTATCATGTTTTCTCTTCTTGTACATATTTTTTATCTAGTTTCAATATATGTGGGCAGAAAACAATACTATTTTTCTTAAAATTATCAATCCTCTAATAATATTCCCTTGACATTCCATTTTTTTATTTTAAAACATTTTGACTATCGAAACATAGGGATATTATCCGTAAAATATTTTAATGAATAAATCAAACTTGTGACATTATAAATTTCATTGTCCATATACATGTTTTAGAATATTATTTTTTGTGTTTATATAGTTGTGGTGCAGATCTAATCACATTATGTTTTTTTAGTTTTCCCTTAGATACTCATTGAAACAGCCCATTTATTATTTCATCATTCTTGGTAAATAAATGTTAAAAAAATAATAATTTGATTTTTGACCATACTTATCACAACACCAAAGAAATCCTTGAATGTTTATTATCCAAGATTGGTTGCAGAAGAATCCAGATTTATGTTTTCATAGTCCTCTTGTAAATTGAGCCTCACATTTATAAGTGGTTCATGGAATTGATGGAAAATTCCTATCATACCATGATGTAGAATATTTAAACTCATTATTATTTACCAAAAATTCATCAATTTTCTTCATCTTCAATATTTAAAATAAATGATCTTCCAAAATATTTAGGTTCACATTTTACTTCCTTCAATCCATATTGAGAATATTTTTCATTGATATCGATATATCTATTAAAATATTATATAAACCTATTCAACTCATGATGGACTATGAAATACATGTATTGTGTCTTAAAAAAAACTTTTTCCTTTGCATCTTTCCCCTTATTGAGATATGTTATAATAATTTCATGTCGAAATTATCTAATATGGAATTTCTGATTCTCAATAATATAAAATACTTCATTTATACGTAGATTACCTTTCCTAGTAGACTCATTTATATTTTATTTCTTGGTGTCTTTCTTTTATTTATTGAGTTATTTAATTTAACCGATACATAATTATACTTTTTCATTTAGCGTCTACCCAGGTTTTGTTCTATCTCTTTTATTATATTTATTATATGATGAATTAGATCTGATCATTGAATGTGAAATGAAACCAATTTCATTATCTGAACAAAATTTTTTGGAAGAATCCTTCTTGTTCTTTCTCATATGATTTATATTCTTTCTATTATAGTTCTTTATTTCCTTATTACCCCATTTGTGTTTATAATATCTCTCATCAACTAATTCGGGTTCATATTTTGATTATATTACAATCTTATTTGGATACTTAATTGTAATATGACTAGATTAGACTTAGTTAACGTATTTTAGTTCTTTCATAACCTTTCCCTTCCAATTTACATTTCTAAATCCATTTGATATAATAAAATTAACATGATTTAATTCATCCTCATCCACATTACTATATGAATCTTTATATTGTTAAATATCATCTTCTATGACTTTTCCCATTCTCATGGCTTCAAAATATATTTCAATTATATAGTTATTTGTAAAATTTGATACACCCCTCATATCATAAAAAATGAGAAATCTATGTATATCATGAAAATATAAATCATATCCTTTTTTTAGGGCTGTGATCTTTTGAATCAAAACAATCTAGAAATTTCGTCACTTAATTTTTTAAAAAAGATAGTGAAATCCTCTTTCTCACTAAATCCTCAAATTTTTCTAACTTTCTCATTAAATATGGTGAAATATACATCAAAATTTTCTTCATAGGCCATTTTATGTCCTCAAATTTACTTTTCCAAACTCTTATTTTCAATTCCTTATCTCTAAAATTACATTCATTGATACTTATCTGTTTTTCCTAGATCTCCATAGTAGTATAAAGACCTATGACCATTGTAAAATCCTTATCTGATAGATCCAATGAGATGTAATTTTGATCCATTCTATCTGGGATCAAAATTCTCTTATCATCTTATGTCATGAATGAATTTTTAAAAATGGGTGGAAACCCAATGTTGCAACATCTATAACATAGAGTATAAGTGTTATGATAAAGGGTATGTAATGGCCTAGGCCACTCTTGTTAATTCTTTTGTAGAAATCTTATTTTTGAGGTTATCTGGGAGTTCAAGGTGAATCTTTTCAAGAGATTTCCAAATTTCTAGTTTTCTTATGGTAGCTCATCTCTCTTGTGGGTCTGGAATGTTGAGTCATGTGCGGTGAGTTAGAATGGTGATCCAAAAAAAGTGACTCACAATGCTAACTCACAACGGTAGGTCAAGGAACGGTGACTCACAAATAGTGTCTCTCTAAATGGTAGCTACCTGAATGGTGACTCGCTGAACAGCAACACATAGAACAGTGACTCGTGAACGGTGCCTCGCTAAATGGTGGCTCACCAAACCGTGACTCACCGAACGGTGCTTTCCGAACAGTATCTCACCAAATGATCACTCATCTAATGGTATGTAATCCAGTGTTGAGTAATCCAATGGTGACATGTCTAATGGAGAGTCATCCTATGGTGACTCATCCAATGGTTAGTCATCCAATACCGATGCATCCAATGGTGACTCATCCAACGACCACTCCTTCAATGGTCAGTCATGAACAATGTTTCTAGTTCCCCATAGATTCTCTCCTTTGACATTATCATTAATGTAAAATAAATTAAAATCCTTATATTAACGGATTTAACTATGATTCAAACACTATAAATCCAATTTAAATTTTCCTAATCTTTCAGGTTCCCTTACTTGGTCAAAATGTGCAATCCTAACCAGATCCCCTTTTAATGGAAAATCTAAATCATATCTAAAATGTTTCTCCATTTAGATTTTCAAAAGGCCAAGATAAATTACCCTCTTGTTATTTATTATTACTTATTGTTGGTATGTTATTCGTATATCTCTTCCTCTCATAAGAGTAATTAATTATGTTGTAGCCTTGGATAGTGTTCCGTTGGAGGTATTTCCCTTAGTGTGTGTGCACCCCCTATTTTGTAACAATTTGTAATTGTCGTTCCATCAT
Source organism: Viscum album (assembly GCA_963277665.1). Classification (NCBI taxonomy): domain Eukaryota; kingdom Viridiplantae; phylum Streptophyta; class Magnoliopsida; order Santalales; family Viscaceae; genus Viscum; species Viscum album. Next base: position 349,529,918 of record OY728152.1, on the reverse strand, counting down.
CGATATAAGGTGTGTTCTACCCCCCATTGTATTTTTTTCCATGGTCTATTTCCTCTGGTTTCTCCATGCCATGTGATTTCATGTTATCTCCATGTTTCTAATAGAGCTTTTTCATTTTTTGTTTGATGTGGTGGTGTCATGGGGTACTCAGGTGGATGTAGTCATTGCGGGAGAGGTGATTGTGATCCATTTCATAGTTAATTCTTATGTGGATAACATTTAATACCTTTTGTGGAAAGGGAATTCATTGCAACACTTTTTATTTAAGTGTAACTGTAGTGATAACATGATTTATCCCTTTGGATTGTAATAAAATTGACATAATAATTATTTTAACTAGATTAAAGAATTGGTATAACTATTATATTGATTTTGTGACATTATACCATGATAAAGGATGTCCTCTTTGTTTTCAAGATACTATATATTTATGAATTTATTTCTTTATCTTGTTGTTTAGACGGAAATTGGAAATGAACATAAATCCAGAATTAATTGCGATTTTATTGGATAACCATTTAAAGACGCATGTTAATTAATTTAGTAAATATTGTAATTTGATAATAATAATAATATTGAATTAGATATTCATGATTAACTAAATTTGTTTCTTAACCTGAAGCATGTTGATGATTTTTGATAAAAGTACTAAAGGAATGTTAAAATACTTTTTTAATTAATTGGTGATATCTTAAGAAACATTTTTTTAGGTTGCATGTAGTTTTAACCTCTGATAGTGAATTGGTTAATTCAAGATTGAATAAGAAATAGTTGTTTTTATAAAATATAATGACTCATTGGGGCCTATGTTTCCCATTTGTTGTAAAGGCCAAGTGCCTTTTACATTTGAGTCGTTCGAACTCGTTGTGTGTGAAGGATGAATACTTTTTTTATGGAAAAGAGACTGATTTCAATGTTTGTTTTCTTTAGCATGTTATGTGGTGTGAGTCTAGGATAGTTGAGCCTTGAGGAATGTTATGGTATGTTGGTAAGGGCGTCCAAGTCTTCGTGATACCAATTGATGCCAATAGTGGTGAGATGCATTGGTTAATGTTTGTGTGTGTCGAGGAGGACACCAGAGATGATGGAATGAGTTGATGTTTGGCTTACCCATTGATAATTGTGTTTGATTCTTATTGAATAGGTTGTTTATTTATCTACATTACATTCCATTCTTCTTGAGGTAGTTAGTTTTTTTAATATCCTTCCAAAAGAGGTGATGATGTGTGGGGTATTCCACTTGTTTTCTATGTTTAGATTCTCAAGGATGGATGGGTCTATGCTCCTATTATAGGTGGAAATTAATTTTCGGGATGCTCATCTACCCACAGTGTTGAGCCCGTTGTGTTTGGTATTGTAGAAGTTCTTCCTAGAATACCTAGAAATATGGAAAATAGAAGTTTTTTTAATATAATGAAAATTGATTAACCAATGGGGTTGTATCATGTTGGTATGAAATTTTGAGTTTGTGATTCTGAGAAGCGGTGGAGTCATCTTGATTATGCCTGGATGGAATGGATCATTGTTGAAATGCTACTGTAATGAAATGTGGAAAATTAGGATGGTTAATTAATGGTTAAATAATTAATTAATGTAATTTAAAATTGATTAAAGGAATAATGTAACTAAATTAATATCATTATAATGGTTGTGTGCCTAATGGATATCTAGTCATAGCAGTGTTAGACAGGAGTCCAAGAGACCTGAGTTGTAGTTGAGTATATGACATGGGTAAACCCATTGTGTGGTTGTGAGATATATAAAATCCTATAATTTTTCTGTTTCTATATGATACTCCAATATATTGGTTAGGGAAACAGACACCCATGGTGTTCTGATCCATGGGAGTGTTTCCCCAACATCTTTGTGGGAGGATCGATGGATGAATACCCCTTTTGACCCCACACTCTTCTCTTCGTAGTAACTTGTGCTGGTATGCATGATGGTTATTTTTTCTAATATATGTGTATAGATTGTTGTAATGGATTGTGGTTATTTCACATACAAATAATCCGAATATAGTTTCCTACATACTAGTATAGGTGTAACATGCATAGGTTTTGATGTTTTGATGATCCTTACATGGTGTATTGGTTGTAATTGATTGAGGTATAATACCTGATTCATGATACATGATATGTGAGCTATAATGGTTTCTAGAAACTACCTGGTTACTTATGGATATATGGACAAGGTGGTTTTGTTGCATGAGGATCATTTTGTCATGCTTCTCCAAGGTGTCTTTGGGGTATCCTTTTGGAGAGAGATGCTCAGGGTATGTGATGCTGGGGATAAGTGTAAATACAGTGGGGAGTTGTATCAGGGTACCCTGGATATTTTTTGTTTATAATATGTTGTTATATGAGATGAATGGTGAAATTTTATATGGTGTTTTGGTAATGTAGTATACCTATTTAGGTGATGAGTTAGTTTAACTTGTTATTCATTATGCTTTATCACACATTCATTAATTTTTCATGAGAGGATCTGGGGAGGATCCTATTGGGTATACAATTATACTCACCCTACATTTTTTATAAACACTTTTTTAGTTAAGTTGTTGAATTTTGGATATCGAGATAGTTACTACTTGATTTTGGGTTTCACAAGATTTGTTCAGGATTTGTATTCACTATCGTTTTAATTTCTTTTGGTACTTGCAGTTTTACCATTCAGTTGTATTAGTTCTCGCATTACATTACATATGATTCATGGGTTTTATTTTATATGGTTATATAAGTAGTAGTTTGTTGGTTTATATCTTATCTCCATATTTTTCATGTGTTCTCTTAGATGGTAACGTCTCCCATCTGTTTGTTTATTATACCCTCAGTGCTAGTTTCCAACCTGGAGCCTACTGGAGGTGGGACTCGAGGGTCACTATCTCTTATCTTCCATTACTAGCACTGGAAAGGTACAATTTTAGGGGATAGGGTCATGACAGAGTGGTTTAAAATGTCTGGTTGAAGGATAGGGTGGAGATGGAGTTAGGCACAGGTTAGGATTCATGGCTTGGTAGGGAAACAGTATAAACTATGTTTAGTAAGAATTGTAAACACAGTAAACAAACTGAGACATGTGTATTTTTCCCCCATATGATTTGAGGAATGTACCTTCAATATTTATGTGGCTATTAAATGAGGTGATGCTTATTGTAGGGTTGCGACCCAAGAATGAATCATGAATCATTATACGTTGTGCCAATTTTTATTAGGTATTCCTTGAGATATGTTAACATAATAAGAATAAAATAAAACAATTAATTGATAGTAAACTATTGTATATTCTTGGTTTATTAGCTCAAACTATTTTTCCTTTTGTAGGAATGGATCCAAGTAAAAATCCCCATCATGTTCGTAGAGTACATTTCCTGCAGGTTATGCTAGCTGATCACCTTATAGTAGAGGTTGAATATGATAAAAAATTGATGATGAAACATTGAGAATTCTAGCAACTGAGAATGTAGGTATAAGAGGGAACCATTTTTGATGTAGTTACAGTAGACCGTTTGGAATATGTTGAGATACATTTCAATTAGCTCCCTTCTCTTAAATAACTTTGGGTATCATTGGTTTTGATGATGTTGTGTGGGGTAGTGAGTTAGTGGTAGTTCTTGTTCCTCAAGGAGCATGAGGACTCAACAGTCTGATGGTAGAAGTAGTGAGACCAATTCAAGGCCGAGTATCTTTCATCGACATCAAAGGAGTCCAGTCACCAGGAACTGTTTTCCCTTTGGTAGGGAAGCTCTATTCTGTGAGACTTCATGATCCTTTAGTGATACGCTCTATACCTTTTTCCAGATGAGGAGGCTAGGGTGAGGCATTTTGCGGAAGCTTGGCATGTTGAGATCATGCACCAGGTCAACCTGTTTTTGGTGACAACATATCAAGAGGTGAAAACGTGGGTAGAAGTTATCGATAAGTCATTAGCTAGATTCAGATCATCATGACAGGGTATTATTCATGATTACCGATTAATTATTATTGTGTTCCTAGGTTCCTAGTTTTCAGGGATAAATATTTATCGATCGTCCAATGGTAAGGCCCTACCATCAGTATCCAGTCTTTCTAGGGACGGTGGATCGTAGGCCTATGCCATGGGGTGACAAGAATATTTTTCTTGTGAAGGAAACATTCATCAGTGGAGAGAGTTCCTGAACATTCCTGAGAAGTCAATGTGTGTTAGGTTTTCAATAGGGTTTGAGAGGTTTTGGAGTAGGTCACGGTCATCTTCACGCATTAGCGTTGTGAGCGCCAGTTGAGTCAGACATCGTTTGAGGTACCCTTAGATTTTTTTCTACATGGTTGTATGCCTTGTTTCATTAAATAGTGACACGCTATTTTATATCACCTACCCTTTTCCATACATTTGGACTCGAGGTATAGGGGATTCTAAGGCCCTTGGAATTGACTATGCATGTTGGTGGTTGAGTTAAGTTATTTCAAATATATAAAGACTACGAGCTAGTGTTGGGGAAGCACCGCTGTTGGGGGGATTTAATATGTTTACAAATACATCGATATGATATAATACTTGACCTAGATTGGTTGCATTCAGTGCATGATATCATGGATTTATTTTGGAGGTAAGTGGAATTCTTAGATGATGTTAGAGATCCAACAGTGTTTGTTAGTGAGTGAGACCCTTAGTTGGGTCAGATGAATGTTCTATCCATATCATCCTCTATGGATGATCAGATTCTAAGTTCATCGAAGGGTCACAAGTTGTTGGTTCCAATGTTCCTGGAAGATAACCATAATTTCTTTCTAGAGGATGTTTTATCATTATCCCCTTGATATGAGATTGATTTCAGGATCGAGCTACAATAAGATGTGTTTCCTAACTCAATGTGTCCATATAGGATAGAACCCTCTGAGATTTAAGAGATACGTATACAGATCGATGGTCTATTTTATTGTAGTTTTGTTTAGCCGAGTATGTCACTATGGGGTGCACAAATTTTTCATGATAAAGGATGATATATGTTTTAGGTTGAGTGTCGATTATCATCAATTAATATAAGTGATAATGATGTACCTCTATCCTATTCCAAGGATTGGGGATTTTTTCTGTCAACTAAAGGGTGAATGTTTGTTCTAGAAGATAGATTTGTTATCAGGATATCATTAGATATGTTTGAGGGATGAGGATATCATGAAGACTACTTTCCATTGTTTTCATGGAAATTTCATATTCTTTGTAATGTTGTTTGGTGTGACGAATGATCTAGTTGGGTTCTTGGGGTTGGTGAAATCTATACTCCATGAGTACCAAGATATTTTTGATGTGGTTTTCGTTGAATACATCCTTGTTTACTCCACGTCTGAGGATGATCATGCAAGATATCTGCATGCTATTTTGGGAGTGCTTCGCTGTGAGCTGATATTTGGGATGTTGTTGAAGTTTGAGTTTTATGAATAGTAAGACATTTAATAGGAATGTTGTATCCCATAAATTTGTAGTTGTGGATCCATCAAAGATATAAGAAGTTGTGTATTGGGTAGCCCTAAATATAGTGGAATAAGTAAGAAGTTTACTTGTTCTTTTATGCTATTATAAGATATTTTTAGCCGATTTGTCTTGGGTTCTAACTCCACTAATATCATTTAAAAGAAATTATAGGGTGTTTTTGTGGATTGACCAGTGTCAGAAAACCTTCTATTATTTGAAAGAGATGTTGTTTAGTGCACTGGTTCTTTGTCTGCTAGCAAAAGGAGTTCAGTTAGTTTTTTTTTCTGGGATGATTTCTAGTATGGGAATAGGATGTGTACTGATGCAGTAGAGATCGTTCATTTCTTATGGGCCTTATTAGTTACATAAAAAAATGTAACTATTCCCCCCACGATCACAAGTTGGAGGAAGTGGTGTTTACCCTAATGTTGTGGAGTCATTACTGTATTGCCAGGCATTTTATAGTGTGCACCGATCATACGAGTATAAGGTACATTTTCTCCCAGCATGACATGAACTTGTGACAACATCTGTGGATGGAGTTGTAATAGAATTATGAATTTGAAATTTTATATACACCTACAAAGGGTAATGTTGTAGCCAATGAGTTGAGTAGGAAATCTCATAGTGATACAGTGTGTTAATCAGGTGATTCCTCGAGAGTAATGGAATAACTATCAACATTACATTGGAATTCGAGAGAAGATGGGGGTAGATGTTGTCTTTTTCAGATGAAAATGTACTCATATATATTGAAATATGTTGGGGAATCCTATATGGGCGGTCTTGAGGTTGAGGCATAGATGAATTGACATGTTTTCAGTGATACCACTGATGGTTTTTCTGAGGATGTACAATATCGACTCTTGTTATGGGGAATGTTTTTCCTTCCTTTGGTGTTGTGTTAGATTATTCTAAAAGAGTTCTATTTTTCTCCCTTAATGATAAATCCTGATGTGACAATGATGTACTGAGCTTTAAGAGGACTCCAACATGATTTTGGTTCTCATCTATGCCTTAGTGCTTATTTTCACCCATAGACAGATTGTCAGACAGATCGAACCATCTAAACTCTTGAAAACATGTTACTGTCGTGCATTCTGCATTTTTGAGGTTCTTGGATGAGGCACCTTCCCTTGATAGAGTTATGTTAAAACAATAATTTCCACTCCAAAATCATTATGGAACCCATTGAAGCTGTGTATGGCTGACATATCGATTTTTTCATGCTAGACTGGGGTCGGAGAGTCCGCAATTCTTGGGACATAACTGGTACTGAATATGATTGATATGGTTAAGGTTATTCTCTAGAAAATGAATTCAGCATAGGACCTTTATAAGTCACATAGAAATCATAGTAGGAGACCATTGGAGTTTTAGTTTGGGGGTCAGGTATTTTTGAAACTGAAACCCTATCATGGGAATCAATTGTTTAGTTTTGGGACTAAGCTTTTCCCCAATTTTTAGTGTCTTTATTGTGTTGGGTCGTTTTTTAGTCGTGGAATATAGGGTAGAACATCCCCTACATATGTTCCAGATACACTATATTTTTCATGTGTTGTCACTTTTTCATTATCTTCGTAATGAATCTCATGTCATAAATTGGGATGAGATCGATGTTAACAATGATGAAACCCTCAAGGAGCATCATATAAGGATCTAGGATTTTATGGAGAAGGAGGTTTTTGGATGATATATCCCCTTAGATACTGTTTTATGGTTGAATGATGGTGTTGAGGAGTGTACATCAGAAATTGAGTCAATGATACATGCTCAGTACCCCGATCTGTGTGATTTTTATCTCTTCTCTTATAATGTAGTTCATTTAGTGGTTTTAGGCACCTTTAAATTTATGAGTTGGCATTCTCATATTGTTTGTGGTTCCTATCTCTCTTTTTAGAGGTATCACCTCTAGGATAATGTATCACAATTGGTTGTGGTTGTCATATGTTTTTTCATTGTTCCATGATGATGCAGTTGAGATCCTATAGTGGCAATTACTTTTTGGAGTATCTAGAAGGGTGGTTGCTTGGACCCCCTTTTTTTCCTATCCAGGATGGTTTTAGATTCTCGAGGGTGAGAATGGTTTGAGTGTTATATGATGTAATAGCACAGACCTCTCAAGTCAATTCCTTTGTTAAAATCTGGTGATTTAGGTGTTCTGGGTGGTCAAGGTGACTAATTTCCATAGTTTTCCAAATTCCCAATTTTACAATAGTGGCTTGATTCACTTGTTGGTTAGGAACGGTGATTCGGGAGCTGTGAGTTAAAACAGATAGTCATTAATGGTGAATCTCCATGGTGACTCGCGATGGTAGCCCACTGAATGGTGACTCACCAAATGGTGAGTCACCAAACAGTATCTCACTGAACAGTCACTCATATGACGGTGAGTCATCCCATGGTGGGCCATCCAATAGTGACTCTTCAAACAATTATTCATCTAATGGTGACTCATACAAGGTGAGTCGTCCAATGGTGACTCATCCAATGGGGATTCAGAACAATGTCTCTTGTTTCCAACAATTTCTCCCCTTTAATGTTATATTTGACGTAAAATGAATTCAAAGCCTTGTTTCAAGGTATTTAAGACCAATTTAAATCTTTTAACTCCTATATAATGTTTTTTAAGGGTCCTAATTCATTTTCTCGATCAAAAAACATAATCTTCACCATATTCGATTTAAATGGAAAATATAAACTGTATCTAAACTGTTACACCATATAGATTTTCAAAATGTCATTATACCTTCTTCCCTTGGGTTCCTTTTTATTTTTCCATGGTATAGGAAACCCAATTTTCATCCTCCAGCAGGATTCATGCGTTGTGTTGTAGCATTGTATCTTGTTCACCTTCAAGTATTTTTTCCTACAGCATGCACACTCCCTATTTTGGTGCAACTGGGATGTGTCGATCTATCCCCGATAGATGGTATGTTATACCATTGTAATATTGGGTTCCTCAATATATTTCCTCTCATTTAACCTTTCCATGCAATGGCATGTGAGCTCAATGTATCTAATGGAGCTTTCCGAGTTTTTGGTTGGTGCAGTTGTTAAACGACATATTCGGGTGGATGTAGTCATTGTGGGAGAGGTTATCTTGATCCATTGTGTCGTTCATTCTTAAGTGAATAATGTCAATGATTTTTTTGGTATGGTATTTGTTACTTCTCTATCTATTTATGTGAAACCATTGAGATGTCATGATTTATCCCAATGGATCCCATTAAAATTTACATAATAATGATTTGAACCAGATTAAATAATTGGTATCGATCACATAACGATGTTGTTACATTATACTATGATAATGGTTTGAAACTTGTTTTTTCAGATACTGTGATATATATTCCTTGATTTAGCTCATTTTTCTTTTTGGAAATTGGTAAATAACCTAAATCAGAAGTTAATTGATAATTAATTATCTAGCAGTTTGATAAGGGATGCCAATGAATCCTGTTGCTATCGAAATTTGATGATAATAAAATTAATGTAGATATTAATTTATAATTAAATTAGGTGACAAACCTGAATCATGTTGATATGTTTTTATCAAATTACTAAAGTCATGTTAAATTAATTTTTTGATTAATTTATGATAGCTTGAAAAGATTGTTTTTATTTTTCCCATAGTTGGAACCTATGATAAGGATCAGTTAATTAAATATGGAATAAAAACAAGTTTTATGGATAAAATTTAATGCATTTTTAGTGTTTGAGTTACCTCGTTGTTGTAAAGGACAAGTTCCTTGTGATTTGGATCCATGAGGTCTCATTATGTGTGAAGGATTAATGCCTTGTTTATGTCCAAGAGACCAGTTGTAAAGTTTTTTTCCTGTTCTTTGTGTTGTGATGTGAGCATGGGATTGATTTTTATGGAGGGATGTTATGGTCTATGGGGTGTGGAGGTCGGGTCATTATGGAATTAGTTAACCCATATAGTGGTTGGATGCATCTGTTTGTTCATGTGGGTGTCAAGGTGGTCACTAGAGATGATGGAATGGGCTGAAACTAGGCTTAATTTTTGATATGAACGTTTTATGTGTATTGAATCATTTTTTGGGGGATTTACATTAGACAATACATGTGGTAGTAGATTTTTCTTACTCTCCTTCTAAAATAGTGGAGGACGTGTGGGGTATGACACATGCTTTCTATTTTAATCTTCTTGGGGATTGATGGGTCTACGCTCCTCCTATAGGTGGAAAATACACAACAGCTATCTCATATAATCACCATATTGATCCCCTTAAATTTGGTTGCATTTAATGGTTTCCAAGAATACCTAGAAATATGAAAATATTGAAATTGTAAATGTTGTTAATAAAGGAATAATCTTGTAACTTGTGGGGTTGGAGCTTGCCGGAATGCAATGGTGAGGTTGTGATTCAACGAAGCTGTGGACTCAATTTTGTTATACTATGAGGGAATGGATCCTTGTTGAAATGTCAATGTGATTTAATGTTTAAAATGATGATGGTTAATTAATTCTTAAAGAATTAATTTGCACAATGTTAAATTTTGTAAAGGGATAAAGTAACTAAATTAAGCTCTTTAAAATGGATGTGTTCTTATAAGATATGTAATCTTAGTATTTCTAGTTGATAATCTAAGAGATGTGGGATGATGTTGAGTTTAAGACTAGGTTATTCCCATAGTGTAGTTGTGAAATATATTATATCCTATACTCTTTATGTTTGAATATGCTACTCCACAATATCAGTTAGGGAAACTGACACCCTAGGGATTCTGATCCCTGGGAGGTGTTTTCCACAACATCTCAATGGATGACTGGATGGATGACTACCCCTTTTTACCCAACACTCTTATCTTTGTATTTACTTGTTGTAGTATGCATGTCAGTTAGTTTCCCCCATATGTATGTGTAGAGGGAAGTGACAACTTTTGGAAAATTCAGACACATATATTCTGGTTATATTTTCTTATAGACAAATATAGCTATAACATGTCTAGGTTGTGATGGATTAAGGATTCTTACATAGGGAATGAGCTATAATGACTTGAGGAATAATAATAAATTTATAATACACACTATGAGAGTTGTGGTTGATCCTAGAAACATCCTGTTACTTTTGGCTATGTGGATGTGGTGGTTATGTTACATGAGGTTCATGTTGTGGTGCTTCACCAAGGTTTCTTCATGTTATCCTTTTGTAGAGAGATGCTCAGGAAGTGTGATGTCGGGGAAATGAGGAAAACCAATGGGGAATTTGTTTTGGGGTACCCTTGATGTTATTTATTATATAATATGCTCTTGTTTGTGATACTTGGTGAGTGTATCAATGGTGAAGTTGGGAACATAGTATACCTATTTAGGTGACGAGTTATTTTCACTTATTGTTCAGTATTCTTTAGCATGATTTCATTACTTTTAATGAGAGGATCTGTAGAGGATCCTACTAATTATACTATTATACTGGCCAAAAAATTATATAATATTTTTTTCAGGGTAGTTAGAGGATGTGAAAGATCAGGTTGGTTTCTTGGAGTTACCTACTTTATTAGGAGCAGTTTGAACATAATGGTTCCTATCTTTAACATTCTTTTGTTTCTTGTAGTTTTCGATTTTATTTGTATCAGTTCTCACAAGACATTACGTATGTGTTTTTGGATATTCTTTATATGGTAATTTTAGTGGGATTTGGTTGGTGTATATATTATCTCTCACTTTCACATGTGTTCCCTTATAGGGTAATTCGTCGATCTGTGTGATTATGAAACCCTCATTTCATGTCTCCTACCCATATCCTTTTGAAGGTGGGACTTGGGTGTCCCTATCTCTCTTATTACATTGCTATCCTAGGAGGGTTGCACAATGAGGGTAGGGGGTCATGATAGGGTATCATCATGTTCGTCCAACTATGATAACTATTACCATAAAATGTGGTAACAAATCATCAATTGATGAATTTAATATTCTCCATCTGGCATAACAATTCATGGATCATTAGAGGGAACCATTCCTCTAATACTACTTGTATATCCCTAGGACAAAATAGTTTCCACTATGAGGGTAGTGTAATCCATGGTACACTCATTTGGTAATTTATTTTACTTTTTAAATCTCCCTATTGAACATGAAAATTCTCTTGATCCACTAGGTGATATCTCTCAATATCACCTCATGTGTAGTAGCAATAATTGATAGAGTAGAACATAGTATTTATGAGGTTTCGTACAGATACCTACGCCACATAATTTTAGTCATACACCTCTATATAAATTATATAATATGATCTTTTAATCAATTAAAATGGTTGATATTGAATCAAATCATATCCTTTATCTTGAATCCCCACAAGACTATCATTATACTAAATCACACAGTGTTTGCAGAATCAACAAATGCCAACTCCTAAATCACAAATGGGACTTATCTTGATCCCATATCCAATTGAGATACTTCTTCTACTCTAACTACAACTAAGAGACTCATTTATCTTATAGATCCAACCAAAGGACTTATTCTTCTCTGTCTCTAACCATTATACTCATCCTACACATTTAACCATCCATAATACATAACCTTATCCCAACACCAATCAGAAGACATCTCATTTTCTTGTTTGATACACTATAGGATGATCTATTTGATCTTTCACCATGAGAATATAGGATCTATCTTGATAATATACACATCAAGTACAATTTTATTTTACTTTTCTTGATCAAATATCTATGATCACGTTTATTTGATTATTTTATCCAGTGTAATAATGCATGATCTTGAATTCTGTCTTTTAACTGAAGTCCCTTTCTCAATAATATTTATTCAATTAGTGCAGACTATATATGAAATTTATATTTCATGTAATAATCACTATGTAAAGACATGGAAATTTCAAGGAAAATTTTTTGGTTAAATACTTTCGAATCTTACAAGTCAATAGTTTCTGAGAGCGCCTAATTATGATGCCTAGTGTGCCTGAAATCATTTTCTGATGTTTTGTTCAGGTACGTTTAGTAAACGTACGTACATGGTTTTTCTATCTTTTGAACCGGAGCTCAGAATTCAAATCTGAGGACACCAACGAACTCGCAGCACCAGTATTCCCCTCAGAGGACCTTTACCACAGTTTTTTTGGTTGGGAGTAAAAGTTATATTTTGGAGTTTCATAATAAATTAAATAAACTGGTGTGTTACACAATTTCTTTAGTTGGTGGTTATTATCTCCAAAGGGATTTTGATGGTGGGGTCCACCCCCACATAACCTCTCATGGGAGGATAATGTGTGTGGGGTCGACATGAACATCAACTCATCAACTCCACCATTAAACTCTTGGACATCCCTTTTGAATTAATAAATCCACCACCATTCATTTAATTGGAGTGAACTCTCCCTCTGCTTTTTCTCTTAATTGTGCCAAGGCCTCTAATTAATATATTCATTAATTAAATTGAAATGATTTTAATCCTTTTGATTTCATGAAAATATTATAATTTAGGGGATCCTTTCAATTTATTTTCCTTGGAAAATTTTTTGTGAGATGGCTTTGGGAAAATTCACCCCCACCAATGAAGAATACGAGGAACATTATCCTCTCGATGACCGAGGCAAGAATGTGAGGCAATTCTCAAAAGGAACACCCGCCATTGTTCTTCTTCCTCTACATCAAGGGAGAAGACGTCGTCCGTGAGGAACATCAGCTACACATCCTCATCGGACGCACATCGACGTCAACGAATCAACGTCATCTTCGAATCCTCTTCCCGCGACACGGACAAGAGAGCATCAGAATCAAGGTCGGAGGAAATATGGATTATATATTTATTTATACGTTTGTATTATACCATCGTACCATGGCGATTGTTTTTGGTTGACGGTGATTTAGTTGTTATCATCTAACGTGGAGGGCGCTGGCCGAACAAACACGACCCAACATCCCTCTGTTGAACCTTGCTTCTGTTGGCAATGCAGGCGGAGCCGGAAGGGGGAAGTGTCGTCGCACCATGCTGGAGGAAGAGGCCACGACCGTGAGGCACCCAATGTGGGAGCCGACTTCCAAAGGCCGCGGCCAGGCCGGACCATAGTAGTGGAGGACCGGTGCGGTCGCACCGGCCGTGTGGAGGAAACTGCGGCCCACAGTTTGGGCCGCTTGGATGATGCAAACCGGCCAGCCATAGCCAACCGGGAAGAAGACTGTAGCGCCTTGCGGTGTCGTGCTGCGGAGGAACCGCAGCCCTCACTGGATGGGCCGCTTCAGCGGGAAAACTGGCCGGCCACCTACCGGCCGTGCGGAAGAAACCACGGTGCCACTTGGAGGATACAGCGGCCTTCTGTGTGGGCCACTCACGATGTAAAAGCCGACCGAGAAAAAGAGGCGGTGTCGCCGTTACAAGGAACCCCCCAGCTCCACTCAGCCTGCTAGACGAGCCGCGGCCAGCCGCGGGTTGGGCCGCCAGCTGCCGAGCCAGGCCAGACCAACCACCCTGCCGAGTCGGACCTACTGAGCCAGGACGGGCCAACCCGCCAGCCCACTGGGCTTGATGGGCCGGGCACATTATACTTAAACGTGAATAACTTCTAGACCACGCGTCTGATTGACACGTTGTCTACAGCATTGGGATCCTCATGATGAGATGGTCTATTTTTCATACTCTATGTGAGTTATGGACGACATTGGAAAATGGTTGAGTTTGGAATGAGCATTATTCCAACTAGGCCCCTACTAGGGAAAAGCCAATAACTCTCAGACCGAGCATCCAACTGACGCATCGTATGTTGCGTTGGGTTCCTTTTGAAGAGACATAACTTCAGGATACATCAACTCTGGGCGTCATTATAGTTGATGTATAGACCCCCTTTGCTCGTGGATTGGACCCTCCCAGAATCGACTGTGCTGTGTGTAGGAACCATAGAGATGGCTGCAACTTCGATGACTAATATACTGGGATCCTACGTGGATTCGGCTGTGACAACGTCTGTACTTGAATCCTATGCGGGTTTGACAGTGAAGACTTCTTTACTTGGATCCTACGTGGGTTCGATAGTGACGATTTCTGTACATGGATCCTATGTGGGTTCGACAGTGACGACTTCTGTACTTGGATCCAACGTGGGTTCGACAACTTAGATGAATTAGTGACTAGATCTGATCATCTCTAACACTATACAAGATATGTATACCTGTGTGAGATGAGTATTGAATTTCAATCATTATCATCGATGTGATTGACTTTACTTCCTGTGTGGACTGATTTGTGCATGGGATCGAGAGTTGGAGCCGAACTGAAATTGATAACTAAGGTATATGTATGGGAATATACCTATGTAGGGTTGGTTGGTACTTTGTCTTGTATATTTCTTCTTTTTCTTATCCTTAGTGGATATTATGAGACCTCGTGGGTCTCGGGGTCCCTAATGAGTATCGTTATACTCACACCGATAGGGGCTATGCCTGAACCATGTTGTGTAGGTTGTAGACGATGGACAGTGTTGAAGGAGGCCGAGAGCACCACAATTGTTTGTCCCTTTACTTATACTTCTTGTTATGTTGAGTTTGTATACTGGCCCATTTATTTTCCAGCACACTCTATTGTATTTAGTTTTGCCTAGTGTTTACTTCATTTTGCATACTCTGTTGTGTTTGTTTACTTTCATAAATCCAATGCCTTCCTAGCTTAGTTATTTTCTCCTTTGGTGCGAGTCGCCAGCCCCTGGCCTATGGAAGGCGGGCTTGTGATAGTCACGGCACAAGCCCTGAGGACGGGTCATCAAAAATTGGTATCAGAGGAGTCGGTTCTATCGTAGATCTCAGGAAACTGATGATTCATTTATTTTAATCAATAGTGTTAAGATAATTGAGTGTGGTTTTCAGTCAAGGGAGTCCAGTGTTGGTGCGGTGGCCGATGTATCCATACACCATGACCCTGACCTCTGATTTCCGACTCAGTGCATGAAAACACTGATTGCATGTGTGTTTCCTTTGAAAATGTTTTCTTTTTTATTACATTGTGCCATCTCAAGAGGTATGTTGTTTGACTGTGGCACACCTGTTTCTTTTCAATATGGCCCCATGAAGGCAACTATCTAGGGTTCTGAGTTACGTACGATATGGTAGGCCATCGAGCGATGAGGCCTCGGTGTAGGGCCCCATCACAGCGGAAGCACCAGCGGTACCACTACCTGCTTGGCCACTAATAACAACAGCTCTAGTATTTGAGAGTGCATGTATCCTGAGTGTGTTTCACAAGTTCTAGTGATAGAGGCTGCCCAGTTTCCGAGGGGAGATGGACCCACATGCAGCTAAGGATTGGCTGGAGGCTGTCGTGAGAGTCTGTAAATTGGTAGAGACACCAGCCAACCTTATGGTGATCATTCCCGTGAGTCTCTTGAACGCAGCAGTAGGTGGATGGTGGAGAATGTTGCTCCAGGTGTATAACGAGGAATCTTTACTATGTATGTAATTTGATATTCACTTTCGCTCAGAGTTTTTTCCAGCCACCCTTCGTGCGGTGCAGATTCCGGAGTTACTACATCTGCAGCAGGGCAGTATGACAATAGATCAGTACTCAGCGTGGTTCACTGACCTCTCATGATACTCAATGAATATGGTAGGATACCCATTTTTCAGAGAATTGACCTTTGATCAGAGACTTGGGAATGAGATCAGTGCTTCGAAGATTCCCCTCAGCATTCTGATGCAATCGGGGGTGCCGGAGCTATCCTTTCTAGTGGAGAGTTTTCTCGTTGAGTAGTCACCAGTGGCCAGACCCACCGCAGGATGAAACGTGGCAGATTCTTCTACTGCCAGCCATAGATAGTTGTCACAGATTTCCAATTGAACCAAAACATTAGGTTAGAGACCTCAGGATAAAGGTTCGGTTGTGTGGGGCACACGAAATAGAGCCATCCATACGAGGGGCAGACAGTGCTATGAATGCGGCGGGCAGGGTCACATGGATTGAGGCTTCCCGACCCGCCATGCGGACGAGCAGCAGACAGTAGAGGGACCTCCCAGGCAAAGGCAGAGTAATGGATGTGGTATACCATCAAGAGAATGCCGATGTGGCAAAGGAGATGGCTGAGCAGCGGGTGGTGGACGATGTTTCGAGGCTCTACCACCACCACCACTAGGAGGTCCACCCCGACTACCGGGAGTTTGCAGACAGAGGCAGGCTCAGCTCAAGGGAGTCGAGCCCTATGACCACGGCTAACCTGAGATGATTCAAGGTAATATAAGTGTCTAGACCACTCTCATTGCAGTACTTATAAACAAACGTTCAAGTCATTATTTTATTGCCGCTACCATTGTCTGGACCTCGGAGATTCCGACGGAGCCGTTGGCACGATCCTTACGGCTAGAGACTCCAACGACATGATATTCGATGATTATGAACTAGTTCCGACAGTGTGAAAATACTCTAGGAGGTGAGATCATCAGCTGGGATATTCTTGTAGTGGAATCAAGGCCCTACAACGTCATCGTGGGTATGGAATGGTTATCTACTGTCCATGCTCAGATCAACTGTATTAGAAGCAAAGTGTTGTGTGTCTGCACGGATGGGACCAGGTTATCCTTCACCAGTGAGAAGGGATCCTTTGAGACACATGATGGAATTTCACAGAGGAGGGGGAAGTTGATTACTCATCAGCTGGCTAGTCTCATCCTTAGAGTGGTTGATGTGAGGAGCTCGAGTTTTCCTGTTGTGGTAGATCAGCACACGGATGTTTTCCCTGAACACGTTCCAGGATTACCTCCTCATAGAGCGGTATATTTCTACATTGATTTTTACCCCGAGACAACACTGATATCTACTCCATCATATCGGATGGCTCCAACCGAGCTTCGTGAGCTGCGGGTACAACTACAGGACTTGCAGGGAAATTGATTTATCTAACCCAGTGTTTCACCCTAGGCATCACTGATATGCTGACGTAGATTATTTTGAGACCTTGTGGGTCTGGGGGTCCCTACTGAGTATCGTTATACTCACCCCCGCATGGTCTATTACCACACCATGTTGTGTTGGTTGTAGATGATGGACAACGCTGACGGAGGCCGAGAGCGCCATGACTAGAGGGTACCCAGTGGTGGACCTTGCGACGAGTCGGCACACGGTGGAGGCTGACGGACGTGGGTGCTGAGGTGGCCATTTGTACCTACCAATTAGGTAGGAATCCCTGAAAGATTATCCAGGAGCTTCTCTTTACTTTCAGTTTTTTATCCCTTCACTTGTACTTGTTGTTCTATTGGGTTTGTATACTGGCCCATTTATTTTCCATCACACTCTTTTGTATTCAGTTTTACTTAATGTTTACTTCATTTTGTGTACTCATTTGTGTTTTTTTACTTTCATAAAGGCAATACCTACCCAGCCTGGGGATTTAAGCCTATGGTTCTAGTAGTCAGCCCCTGGCCTATGGAAGGCGTGCATGGGGTAGTCACGGCACGTGCCATGAGGACGGGTCGTGACACACTATTTATGCATGCATGAAACTATTCATGGGGTTTTTCAATTCATAAAATATAACACATATTATAATTTCTACTTTATAAGTTAATGAATATCTCATCAAGGATTACTCCTATTATTTCTGTTTACATAAATTTTTTATTATCTCACATGAGTATATGCACATCCACAATCCACTATCTTCCTTCATGAATCCTAAAACACTCCAATTTCACCTCACATATTCACTCTTATCATATGAATTTATATTTCATGAAAATAAATAATTAAAACATGTTTTTCTTCACAATTTCCCTTTGATAAAGTGTATATTTCCCATAGATGTGTGAGAATGTCCCCTTCCATCACATGTGGCATAATTTAGGTTAACATTTTCTGCAAGTAAACTTGAATAGGTGTGGTAATTTATTGTGAAATTAAGATAACAATAGATTATATCTTTTTCAAGTGATAACATAATGCAATCTAGTGTGGCACTATACATAGTTCAGTAAAAGGCCATCGAGTGCATGATTCTCATTTCAAGAGGCTCATAGATTATTATTCTTTTTCTTGTATGAATGTCATGTTAGGTTTTCCTCTTTTGGAAAGAAGTATTTTCACAGTTCTCACTTTTCATAAAAAATGAGTCTCACTCGCAATATTAGTAGATTCTACCCTCATCTACAAACCCTATATATTTATAGATGAGACTCTAATTCCATTGATCCTATTTTTTTCTACATCATGGTTCTATAAAATAATTTCAGATCAATGATATTTCAAATCATCAATTATCTAATAATTTGTATTTTTTAACATGGGTTTCAATATCAAATATATAATAAGAATCTTGGTGTATTATTCATCAAGATGATATCACAATTTTCATGATATTATGGAAACATTATTTTCATTTTTAGAGGCATTGATCTCATCTATACACTCAATATATCCATTTTCAAATTCATTTCAATTTAGTTGAAGTTTATACCTAGAAATATCTACATTCATACATGATGAGGATTGAATCCATATAATCTAATATTCTTCTTCAAATAATTTCGATCATGAAAAAAAACAGATATAAACATGATCATTAAACCCTCAGCATGCTCAAATCTAATTTATAGAAATGTGTGCATCATTCTATTAATCCCATGTAAGATTATGACATGACATCATTGATTGGATGACTGTGATCAGCTCGATCAAATGACTACAATATTATTTGTATCTTTTATGGATGGATAAACAATGAACACATTCATGAGTCCAACATTGATATTTTTCTCTTCTAGGAACTTCCATATATACTAAATTTCTATATGGGAAACACCGAATGTATCATGGGGTCCACTCACATACCCACTCTAGAACATATTGGTGCTCATAAGCCACGTCGGCACGTGATGACCAACCTACCCATCTCCATGGGTCACATTCCGATGGGTGATATGTGAAATCCTAGTTGGCTCTTATGTTCCCAATAAAATTCTTTATTTTATGTAATATTGAATTTCTTTCTCCTTGATTCATTGTTGAACCCATCTCCCATGGTACCTTCGTCGAGATGGTATGGGTGGATTTTGTGGTTGGCCCAATTTTTGATTATCACTTTGAAAATGTATAATTGAATTATTCCATATGAAAACACATTCCATGCTATAAAATTATATTAACATAAAAAAATAATTCATGAAAATATATATAATATATTTATGAATGGCCTTATTTACATTATCTTAATCTTTCATTCATTAGGATAATAATTACAAGAATGGTAATTCATCATTTTGTTCAACATTATGTAATCATTTTGTCCTCAATGACATAGGTCTTGGAACGTTAGACCATTTCAATAATATTACCAATTATTTGTACACATATTTTCATCATTTTTCATTCACTAATTTCCTAAATTATGGAAAAAAATTCAAATTAATCATCATTATGCTAAAAAACACCATTGATTGAAGAAATATTCATTTCAAAGGTAAGTATTTTAATCCACTAAATCTAATTCTAATATCATGGAATATAATGAATTTATCTTGACATGTGTTCCAAATAGAGGACAAGTAATGAATCACCATAGTTCATTGCTCAATGAAGGAAGAACTCCCATAACCCTTCCCAAAATTGACTGAATTAGAAACCCAATCAAGGGGTAGAGGGAGAACTGTTGAATTGATGGGAAAATTTGTTAATAAATATTTAAACATTCCCTCATCATAATAACATTAATTTTTTCAGGAATCATAACTACATTTCAATGGCCCGCATATAACTCAACCATTTAAAATTTCGAAAATAACTATCAACATGGTATAGTGATTCCCATCCTTTTCATGGTGGCCTAGATCACTCCATGCTTTGGAAACCCAACACGATGACCCTAGATTCTCTGGTGTTGAAACCAAGAATATTTTGGACTCACCGCACCTTCTACAATGGTGTGTATATGCCTCTATAGATTTGTATCATAGGAGGACCCAAAGCGCTTCATAGCCGAGACCACAACCATACATGGAAATTTTGACCCTTCCTATGTAGCACAAGTGGGTCTAAGTTATTAAACACCTTAAAATACTATGTGGTCCTACCCATTGTGTACCATTAAATGATAAATATTCAACAAAAGCTAATAAGAAATAACCATGAGTTGCCAAACTCATATTTATCCATCATAAGGATCAAAATTATATACCATTAAAAAAATTCTGGCATTACACACAAATGTTATAAAAATTCCTTAATAATGTTCATTCCATAAATAATAAATTTGAAATCAATTATATATTAAATTTTCTATAGTAAAAACTCACCAAATAAAAAATTAATAAATATAAAAAAACCACACATAACCCAATTGACCTAATTGAATATAAAAGGGATATAATAAATATTAAAATGACTCACTGATTTATATGGAAATTCACCAGCATGGTAAACCACTTTTATTATCTAAATTTCATAATGTGTTCTATATCAGATAAATTAAATTGACTTTCCTTAAATAGTTTTGTGATAGTTTTGTGTGTATATGTGTAAATAAATAGTTATTTTCCCTAGTGAGTCCTATAATTTCATAAAATATGAAATCTATGTTTGATTTTATTAATTTCAATTAAATTCAACCTCATACAGATGATTTATAAAATAAAAAATATATTTATCTTATAGATAAGTATTTAATCCTTAAAAAATAAAAATAAAAATTATAGATCATTTATTATTTATTATGGAAGAAAAATAATCTGAAAAAGCATTCTTCACTCGGGAAAAAATTATTAATTCATCCAATATTAAGATGTTTTATCATTAAAACCAAATATAAATTCAATAGAATCAACCAAGATGAAAACCATGTGAGTTAAAAACCAATCCATAACCCATAAAAATGATTTAATCGATAAGAATAAACAAAAATAGCACAAAAATATGATAATGAAATATATATACAAAAATGTGTATTCACAGAATTTATAGTCATACACTCAACCATTTTACCATTTAATTCCAAATTTTTAACATTCAGAGTCCCATTAAAACTATATTTATCATTTTAATATAATAATATAAATAATTTAAATAAAAATATAGGAATAAATCTTTTTTAAAATATAATAAATTTATATATAATTTTTTTATAAATAATTAGGTAATAATATAATATTTCTATATGGTAAATAATTTATTAATGAATACTTTTTTCTACAAAAATATCATTAACCCTGTAACTTTTTCTTAAAAATTTTAAAGAGATTTTCCCTATTCTATTCCAAAATGTAATTGGTTTTTACATTTGGTAATAAATGATATGATACACCTATCTAACAAGAATAATAAATGAACAATATAAATTTAAAAATCTTAATACTATGGTAATATAGTTTCTGAAAAACCCCAATTATACATAACCACATTTTTCATGAATTATGAAATTGAAGATTATAAATATCTAAATGTTTTTAGTTCTATAATGGAGTATAGGGAAAAGGTAACCTATCTAAAAAGAATTATAAATGAACAATATAAATTAAAAAAATTTAAAACTATGGTCATATAGTTTACACAAATCCCCAATGAAACATAACCTCATTTTTCATGAATTATGAAATGGAAGAGTATAAATATTTAATGTTTTTTCTACAAAATGCTCGGTTCCAATTTCCACGATTTTGGGTAGCTGATTCAGACAGACATCAGCTTCTTGGTGCCAACCTACATCAGCTTCTATGTTTCTTCTACGGAAAACCATGCTATACACAAATAACTTAAATGATGAAACATGGTAATCCTTAAATGATATAACAATTAAAATTTGTATATAGTAAAAAATCGTTTACGTTATTCTTCTAATATTGTCCCAATCCCTAAAGTTATATAAACCATCCACTAATACAAACTATAAGGAAAAAACCTTAAAATGATACTCAATCATGAAATTTATGAATGAATATACATTATTACACATTGTGGAACTTTTTAAGTTTAGAGTTTTAGAGAATTATGATACCTTACATACATAACATACCACATTATTATAAGAGGATACTACTAAAAATAGTATCCATTTTTTCAAAATATAAAACATTAAACACAAGACATGATTTCTTTAACAACCCTCTATATCATTCATCACGACACCCTTTATTCACTTAACCATACGTATACACTCTGAAAATCATTTTAAAGACTTGGGATGAGTATAAAACATAGTAATGGATATAAAGAATGAAATAGTTATTTATGTGATTACATAAAAACCATTAAAACCCTAAATCATACAAACTTATATGCATAGAATAATAATGTAGTTGATTTGGGGCATATTTTCCATATCACCCTTACATTCACCATTACATATGGAATTACCTTTTTGTCAAATTCGATCTCTGGGGTACCCAATTTTTTGGAGAGCTATAATGAGGCTAACCCATCATATCTTTAGCTATAATGGGATAAACACAACATATCTTGAGCTATAAGGGGCTCAACCTAACATATCATGAGCTATATTTGGACCAAACCAACAAAAATAAAGTCCAAGTAACATATCATGGTAATAAAGAATCTTAAGAATCAGATGAAACCATTCATTCCATATACATATAAAAGAAACAATACTTTTGAAATTTATTAAAGAGAGTTTTAAAAAGTATTTTAAAAAGAAAGTCCCTTAAAATATAATTTGTGTGAGAATTAATAGAATGGAATTGGCAAGTTTATACACTGTAAATATAAATAATATAACATAATATATTCAAAAAATCATCACACTGATAATCATAATACCACATAATGAATAAATAATATTTTTAACCCAAACAATGGAAATTGGGTTAGGAATTCCCTTACCTCAGGTTCTTCTTACATCACTATGTATTAAACTCATGTATAATAATTTCAAAAGATTTATTAATATATTAAAGATACATATTCATTTTTATAACACCATATATGATCATTTTAATACATCAATTGAGACATTTATTACTAATATTTTATTATTTATGTTGTGTCGGGTGCATTCATTACATGGTTTCTGTGATTGGTTCATGATGAATATTCTTGTCAATTGGGTGTGAAAGTAAATAATTTTAATGGAGTGGTATTTGAATATTACCAGAACCATAAATTTTTCCATTTATTATTTTTAATTCTTAAATTATTTTGATTCATAAGTTAAAACAATAATTATGTTCGTTTAGATCATTATAGTGGTTCTTTGATAATGATGACCACATTTTGTTTTATAAATTAAATCCATGTGTATAAAATAATTCAAGAACCATGGATGAGACAATATATATATATTATAACCTGGTTCAAACATAAAATTTGTTTCATGACCATACTTGAAGTAATTAATGCAAAATGAAATCACATCGTCTACGATGTCGGTAATTCGACACATCACGAATAGTGTTTTTATTTCATGAATAAGTGCTAGAGGGGAAAAAGAATGATGATGAATATTCCATTATCATGAGAAAATAAATAAAATAAAATTTTATTAACCTTTCATGCCTCTTTTATAATAGGAGATTAGGAACGAATAAGAAAATAATGGTACTTGAAATAAAATAATAGTTGGGAAATCCATTAGGAAAATTTGGTATCCTAACGGCTATGAAATATGGTATTAAATAGATGGTACAAGGGTAACAAATCTATAAATGATTTTTAATACATAATATATCAATAATAAAAAGTAAATAAGAACATTTTATGGAAACATGAAAGTTATACCACATAAAATAAAACTTGAATGGAAAAAATAAAGATGTTGTGATTTTTCTTATCTTGTAGAGTAACTCCTATAACATAAAGGATGGAACCTTGGGGGCGTGAGGGAAACATGGGAGGACTAGTATGGATGTAAGTAAGAAATATCAGTATTAAAGTAGAATTTTTAATGAATGGAATAATGTAATGGGTTGGTATTTATAGAAAACGCGGGGGACTATTTTATAAATTTCCAAGGGACAGCTCATTTGTGGTATTTGCAAAACCATTGGCTTTCCCATGGTAGTTTTAAAAGGTATTATACACTTGGGACACCTCATATATTATTTTACTATAAAATATTATACCATAATTATTATATCATTATTACATCATAAACGATGTCTTTAAATATACCGAAAACTCAAAACTGTATTTTCACTATTCACTGAAAATTCAACTGTTTCAGAAAAATACCAAAAATTCACCCTAACCATTTTTCGATGTTTAGAACTAAAAAAATGAGCTCAATTTTTTGAAAATAATTTTCTATATATTATTAATTTAATTTTTCAATAACATCATATTTATTTCAAAAATTAACAATATTAATTTAATAACTGCCTTTATATCACATTGAAAAAATTACGTAGATGCAATTAGCTTAAATACATAATAAAATAAAATTAGATTACAATTACTATGCATTAGGGTCATATTAATATTTATATATGTATGTCACTATTAACCAAAAAAAAGTCGGTTTCATCAAACTCCAAATAACATAGTGCACACCATTGTAGATGAACATTTTTCGAAATTCAAAACCAAGAAGTTGGAAAATTATTTTTAAAGGCTGCTTATAAATATATACATAAAAAGGATGCATGGATTTCATTTATTTTTTAAACATTTGGGGTGTTACAATTAAACTCCTAATTCTAATCTATTTAAGTTATTATATAATTTTTGGACATTACTATGATCAAATAAATGTTTTTTTTAGGTTTTTGGATGGCCATGGGAAGCTATGAAACATCATGTTTGAACTAAATTATGATAATTAATTAACCATCATACAAAGGGAAAAAATTATCTCTTCATGGTTTTGAAAAAAGTGGTTTAATTTAGAGGATGAGGCTTGTTTTTGGGATATAATCCCTTTTTCATGTTTAGTAAAAATGGATTGGGATTTCGATTTTATCGAAGTGTGAGATCCCTCTTTCCTATGATAATATTTTTATAGTGTCATGTAAAACTAATAGGCACAAAGGAAAAAGGATGGTTTATATATATAATATAAATTATTTATAGATTTATTTTCCAGGACAATGATAGTAATAAAGATTAAACATTGAATTGTAAGAAATTACATAATTATCTTTAAAAATCATGTTTGAGTAGTATTCGAGTGATAATTTTAATTTTAATGTTATATTCAAGGAAAATGACAAATATAGTTTATATTAATTCATTTTATATTAGTTTTATCCTCATATTTTATTGAATATAATGTTGTGGTTGAATTTTTTGGAGTGTTGAATGGTAACTCTAACGAAAAAAATGATACCACCTACACTAGAGAAGTTTTTCCTTTTACCCTGACTTACTTCAGTACGAATATGCTCTCAGAATATGAAATGATGTTTATATAATTTTTAATATGATTTCTAATGGATCATTATATATCCATTTTTCTATGACCAAGAAGTTGGACTCATTCCATGTGAATAATAGAAATATATGGGCTAAAGATTAATGTTCACTACAGTTACTCCTGATGGTAGCTTTGATATGAACATATGAGGTAAGATATTGCATGGAACATGAATTTGGGCTGTTATATAATGTGGTTCAACTAATTTTTTTTAATATAATTTTTATGTGAATTTTATTTAGTAAATATTTGGTTCTATTTTCCATATTTATCTACCCATACTATTATAATTATAGTTTTATGTTTGTTACTTATTATAGACTATATTTGATTAAACATTTTTTATTTTCTAATTATGATTATTATTTTAATTGAAATTATAGGATTTAATGTCAAGTATAGTGAGTTGATCAATTTTTTAGGTGATAATTTTTTGAGTGAGTCAATATGAATGTGATAGGATATCTCATAATGATCTCTTTATAGGCCACATGATTCTCTATGTGGTACAACTCATTAGGATGTGAGATTGTATGTGTATTTTATTATGGGTATATATGACCTATCAAAGGATGGGTAGTAGTATCCCATGCCATTGATGTGTGTGTGTGTGTATTAATCACTAATATATTTTACAGGTTTGATAGAATTTCATGATCTTGAATGGGTTATATTTTCGTGTGGGTTAGGTTGAAATCACAATAGACTTACACATGCATCCAGTTGATCACGAACTATAATGAATTGACGAGATTGTGTGAATTTTATAATATCTTTATTCTTCTCCAAATATATATATATATTGTAAATACATATATATTGGAAAAACATTAGGTATTATTATTGTAAAGGTATTATCAGGTATTTGGATTCGTTACTCAAGATTAGTAGTGTTTAGAGGATAATATTTTTAAATGAACATGTATAATTATTTGGGTAATTGAAATTTATATTTGATTTCTTTTTCTTAACATATATATTAGTTATAATCTCAAAATATTTTATAACTTATTATATTATATATATATATATATATTCTATAACTACTGTACAATTATATTTATTCACTACAAATATTATTATTCTTATTTACATGCTTGATTTTATAACACCATAGATGAATATTTATTAATGTTCTATAGGATTTTTGTGTGTTCAATATATAGACAAGTCATGATTTTTTTCATATATCTAGTTATAACACTTGTGTTTGAAGTTGTGGGAAGAGTCACCCAATATTTATGATATGCTATCATCACTAGTAAATAGCCACTCAAAAATATGTAATTTAAACTTAGACCATGCCATGATTATAAAAATTAATGTTTTTGGATGAATAATATATTGATATACTGAAATGATGTTAGAGCATATTTTATGTTATTATTGGGTTATATTGAGTAAGATATATGATGTTGGTACTTAATGGATGAAAAAGATAATACCTTACAATAATAGATTTTATGAATACTAATGTTATCCTGGGAAATAATTTTTTGGTATAAGTAACTCTATATGAAAATATAAAATTTTTTTTAAATAAATATGTAAAATTTATGGTACTTGTCACTATATCATAGGGGTCATCTAGGAGCCATTTTTTATTTTTTACTTGTTTGGAAGTCAATCTATTTACAGTAGGATATAAAAATAGTAAAATACAATTTTTTTTGATATGGTAATTTAATTAAATATAATATTTGTAAAATTAATTAATAAACTATTTCATAATTTTTTAAAATAGAATAATACGGGTGATAAAATAAGTAAATAATTTTTTTGTTTCCATTTTGATGTGATTGGTTTCTTATGATTGTAATTTTTCACAGTATAATGGTATGGTTTTTTGGAATTATTAAATAATAATAGTTTTGAAATATAAATTTTACACAATTTCTATAATATTCTCTTATACCAGTTGGTTTATAA
Organism: Viscum album; assembly: GCA_963277665.1. Classification (NCBI taxonomy): domain Eukaryota; kingdom Viridiplantae; phylum Streptophyta; class Magnoliopsida; order Santalales; family Viscaceae; genus Viscum; species Viscum album. Next base: position 349,502,226 of record OY728152.1, on the reverse strand, counting down.
TTTACATGAGTGGTTAGAGATTTAGGATTCGTGGAATTTGTAAAAAATGTTGCAAGAGATTTTATATGTAATTTTTTAAATGGATTTTTTGTAATTTAAAATGGTATATTTTAAAATACATACAATTAAATATATTTCTTAAATTAAAACATTGTTGTAAATCCATTGTATTCAACTGAATATTTAAGATAAAACAGTGTGAGATTTCTTTTTCATAAAATTGTTTAACAGGTTTCAAAATAGTAAATTTACCCACGTGTGAGGTGATTTCATTCAATTATTTGATTGATATAATTCCATATATATTAAAAATTTTAATAAGTAATTTATTGATTCATTTAGAACCTATATTCTATTTTCATCTAATTTTCCCATCTCATAATGTATTTATGATTAAAATTTGAGTGGGGTTGGTGTAGCAGTTGTAGGAATAAAATTTTCACAATGTAGATCAAGTGAGTTGTGTTTTCCATAATGAAATTAAATGTGTGTTAGAATAAATATATATAATATTTTTCAGAAATGAGTCCCAATATTAGGATCTCCATAATCTAAGTAATTTAATGGTGTTTACTATTTTGGTATTGATGGTTGTGTTCCTATTTTATTTCGGTGTCATAGTATTCGGAATGAGTGGAGTGCTCCAGGGATCATAATTATGTACCAAGTTATTATATGAGTATTGAATATTAGAACAATATGAAATATATAATAGTTATTATAGTGAAATTAATGGGAGTCTCTATGAGTTATTGAACTAAAATTCCAATTAGCAGTATATTTAGTGCTAGGAGTTTGGCTATTAAATTATGATTTTCCTTATGTGATAGAAAATGATTGGTTTATGATGACTTATTATTAGAAATGAAGTCATATGTTGATATAACTAGAGTAATTCATGAATATGGTGGAGGTAAAGCATGGGAGATTTCAAAAAAATCCTTAGTATTGATAGGAATTTTATTTTGGTCCTTCTCAAATGATTAAATAGAGGTATTGCATAAGGAAATTATAATAAAAATGTATAGAAGATAGTTAATTAATATTGTGAGAAATATTGTTTGACGTGATTAGTTAAATTCACAAAAGAATCCTAATAAATACTCACTAGGTGTCTGTTGAAATAGGTAGTGGTACCCTCCCACTTCCCTTACTATTGATAACCTATTAATATCCAACAAGGTTTGTAGTCATGACCACATAAAACCATATAAAGTGTGATATTTTGGATAATTTATGCATCATTAGTAACTGATAGACCAAATATTTTCAATTAATTTATATTTAATATCATTTTTTTAAACCCACAAAAGTCTTCAACTAAGATGAATTGTTTCATTTTTATGATAATGGTGTTATTTTGAGAAAAATAGCAAAAAATGGCAATTTTGGATTTTTAACAGTTTTAAATTATTTCTCTAGTTTGGACATAACATTATCTACACTGATCCAAATTGAAAATTTTATTTTTTTTCCAGATGCTACACATCCAGGGATTCATTTACTATTTTTGGACTAAAAGCTGAATCGGCCATATGGAAGCTCAAAAGAAGCGCACAAATGGGAGAAAGAAAACTGTTTTCAGTTCATCCTAGTTTTGGTGTGGTATCCATAACTCATCCATGGTGGGCCCAAATCTTGTTAAATTCGGTGGGTGGACGCACAAGGAGTTTTGGAGAATATTTTAGGAAGGAATCACTGAGTGAATTGTCCGTTTATGGGGTCATTAAATCACCCTAATCTTGAGTATTTCGTTTTGGAGAGTCTGACTGGACAGAATAAATGCTAAGAGTAAAACGGCCATAACTCTTGGAATAAATGTTCAAATACACTGAGATTTTTAGGGTACACGACCAAAGTAATTATGAACAACATTAAGGAAGGGATCAATGAGTGAAGATGTCGTTTATTGGGGCTATAACGCGTCAACATCCTGGTGACAAATTCTGGCTATAAAAGGAGGAGAGCTCCACCCTCTCAAAACATCCATTCTCCATCACATTCCTTTCGGGACACCAAGAAGATGATATTTTCGGATTTATTTTTTATTTCTTTTCTTTTTAAAAGTTTTATAATTCCTTCTTCTTCCCCATTCATCTCTATTACCCTTACCATGGTGGGGTAAACTTTTGGAGTGATTGGGGAAGGGTTGGTTTTCTACATTGTAATGCTTGAGTTCTTGGACGCAATTGAATAAATTTATTACTTCTTCAAAGTTGTTTTCAATTTCGTATAGAGGATTTTATTATCATGTTCGATCGTTCTTGAATATTAATTCCGTTATTTTTTTTCCTTGGTAAAATTATCAATATCTCCCTCCACTAATTTCTGGTTTATATACGAAGGAATAAACCAGGAATTAGTGGTGAAGTACTCGACGATCGTCAGTACGTGTAAAAGGTGTAGTGAATGTTCTAGATTGTTTGGGATAAAAAACCCGATTGGGTATTTCCCATTTCAATTAAGGATATTCAATAAAACTATTTTACACATGGAAGGAGAGTTTACCAAACCAAGATCTTGGTAAGGCTTTCTCTCACAATAATAATTTCACCAAGGAAGTGAGTGGAAACGATTGTGGAAACACACTTTAATAAACAAATAAGAAGAGGTTTGAATTAAATTGATCAAGGATAGCATTACAATTAGGAAACTGACCCTGTCCTAATCACCTTTTTTAATATCATAGTTTTTCAATAATTTTAATTTCAAATTTCATTTCAAAAACACAACATTTTTTTACCCTCATTTTAAAGTTAAAACTCGTTTTGTGTGAACTCCTCTTCGAGAGACATCCTAGTTCAACCACTTTACTACATTTTAACTTAATAAATAATTGTTTTTCCATTCCCTATGATAGGCGTACGTCAAACTTGGTGCCATTGTCGGGGAGGGAGTGCAACAAAAAAAAAGTCAAAATTGAATGACCTGCACCTCAAAAGAACCATTAATTGAATTTGATCCAGAAAAAGAAATAACTTTAACCCAACTACAAAAAAGAAATCCACCATAAATCCTTGAATAAATATATCTCTCAGATTGAAGTGAAACTCTTAGTGTTCACACTGAACCTGAAATCATGGCTAGAAATCCCAACCAAACCCCGCGTAATCTATGTGCACCACAATTTTCCATTCAAAATAACCAACTAATTTCACCCACTGAACCCAATGATTTTGAATTACATGTCAATATGATTACTGTGCTTTCAAAGTTTCATGGTCTTACGGGAGAAGATCCAAATCGGCACATGTAAGAATTCAGATACACTTGCTCAAGATTCAAGCCAAGAGGAGCACCCGAAGACCAATTTCAGTGGAGGGAATTCCCCTTCTCACTTGAAGGAAAACCTAAATAATGGTGTTACAACCTAGAACCAGGAGAGATCAGTGATTGGGAAGACCTAAAAAGAAGTTTCATGCAAAGATTCGTTCCCACATCGAGGATCACTGCCATCAAGAAGGATATTTACATCATACGACAATTAACTGGAGAAACCATCTACAAGTACTAGGAGCGCTTCAAGAAGCTATGTTCCAGCTGCCCACATCAAGAAATGGAGGAACAACAATTCCATGTGTTCTTCTACCAAGGAATTATGGATAATGATCGAAATGTTCTAGATGCCTCATCAGGGGGGTCCCTGATTGACAAGTCTCCTGTAGATATCATAATACTAATTGAGAAGATTCCTCAATACTCACAACAATTTGGACTAAGATGAATGGGAACCAGGGGGATACATGAGGTAAATACATATGATTCATCTACATTTATTGAAACCAAAGTTGATGACCTTGAATGTTTAGTCCTTCAAATGGCTGTAACACAAGAAAATGGACAACAAGCTTCAGCTAAGGTATGTGGTTTATGTTATTCTTCCTCTCATTATACTAACCAGTGCCCTGAGATACAAGGGACAAAATACTGTGTTGCGGCCTTTCAACCAAGACAATTCCAACAAAATCAACTGCAAGCCCAACAAGGATATGCGAACAAACAAAACCAGATGAGACCCTTTAACCAGCACCCCAGTCAACATCTTTACCCCCACCAGTAATACCAGAACCCCCCTCCCTTCCAAAAATCGTATAATCAGCCCTTCCTAAAACAACAATCTTTTTAGCCACCACCATTCCAAATAAAGACATATGAACAACCATCAACCATCACACAACCTTCTATGGAATAGCTACAATCCAAGTATGAGGGCCTAGCAGATATGGTTGACAAGCTATCAGACACCGTGGGAAGTCTTGTTGAAATAATGTCAAAGAATCCAGGGAATCTTCCATCCCAAATAGTGCCAAATCATAAAGATAATGTTAGTGCAATCATAAAAAGAAGTGGAAAAGAAATCCCACCTCCATCCAACCCTGAACCTGAAATAATACGACCTATTCTGAGGGAGAATGGTTCAGAAAGTCTTGTGAAAATCTACCAAGAAGATGAAAGGGAAGAGGAGGAGGAGAAGGATAGGCCATAGAATTAGAAACAAGAAACACCAATGCAAAGAAAACAAAGGGAGAAGAAATAATTAATCCCATCATTTCCAACAAGGATTATCTAATCAAAGAAATTGCATGAAGAATCACTTCAAAAAGAAATTCTGGACACCTTCCAGAAAGTGGAAATCAATATCCCCCTACTTGAAGCTGTTAAAAAAATTCCAAGGTATACAAAATTTTTGAAAGATCATTTCACCAAAAAGAGAAGGTTTCATGTAAATGAAAGAATCAACTTCGGAAGAAGTGTCTCAGCCCTTATCACGCCGCAGATTCCAGCCAAATGTCAAGATCCAGGGACGTTTTCCATTCCATGCACCATTGGTTCATTAAATTTCACTAATGATTTATGTGATTTAGGTTCTTCAATTAATGTATTTCCTCACTCGGTATACACTTCTTTGCATATGAGATAATTTAAGCCCACAAGAGTGGTGGTCCATCTTGCAAACAGATCCATAGTTTATCCTGCAGGAGTTTTGGAGGATGTCCTTGTGAAAGTCAAAGATCTCTTATTCCCATATAACTTCTACATTATCTATATGGAAGAAGATAGTAGCCTGTCACCTTCACCCATCATTTTGGGGAGACCTTTCTTGAAGACAGCCAAAACCACCATCAATGTCCATGAGGGGACACTAACCATGGAGTTTGGAGAGAGCACGGTCCACATCAATATTTTTGAATCCATGAGGAGTCCATCGGATTATCACTCCCTTTTTTCGCTTTCCCATGAAGTTGGGGCAGAACCGATTGAAGAATCAGGTATGCTCTGTGAATTCTTAGACTTCGGAGAGACTTCTTCAATTGGAAATATCATTGTACATGTGGATGATGAAGATGTTGGAGATTCTGACTTCATGTGGGAGGAAGAGGTAAAATCTGATTTCTTTGATGATTTGTTAAATAATGAGGAAGATGATATGGTTTCTTGTGTGAAGGATGTCCCAAATTTAGAGGTGGGAAACGTCAATTTAGTCTCATCCCTTGAGTATCCCCCTGATCTGGAACTCAAACCACTCCCCACTAATTTGAAATATGTATACCATAGGGAGGGAGAGAAACTACCAGTGATAATTTCTAATAATCTTTCTAAAACACAAGAAAAATCATTGACTGAGTTTTTGAGAGAGAATGTCCAGGCAATAGGATAGAGCTTAGGTGATATCCCATGAATTAACCCAAAAATATGCTCTCATAGAATTTTTGTTGAGAGAGATTCCAAACCTGTTAGATATCCCCAAAGGAGACTGAATCCCACCTTGATGGAGGTTATGAAGAAGTTGATCGAGAAGCTCTTGGAAGTTGGGATCATCTATCCCATTTCATATTGGAAGTTGGTCAGCCCTATTCATGTCTTTCCAAAAAAATGGCCTGACCACTGTGAGGAATGAAAAGAATGAGTTAATCCCTATGAGAATCCAGAACAGTTGGAGAGTGTGCATTGATTTTAGGAAATTGAACCATGTCACTCGAAAATATCATTTACCCATCCCCTTCATTGACCAGATGTTATAAATTTTGTAAGGGAGAACTCATTATTGCTTTTTGGATAGATTTTCATGTTACTTATAGATACCCATTGCTCCAGAGGATCAAGAGAAGACGACATTTACATTCCCTTTTGGTACTTTTGCATATAAAAGAATTCCATTTGGATTATGTAATGATCCAGGTACATTTTAGACGTACATGGTGACTATATTTTCTGATCACATTTGAAAATTGCTTGGAAGTTTTCTTAGATGATTTCACAGTTTTTGGAGATTCTTTTGATCATTGTTTGAAAAATTTGGAAAAAGTTTTGAAAACCTGCATTGAAAAAAATCTTGTTTTAAATTTTGAAAAGTGTCATTTCATGGTTCAAAGAGGAATTCTGCTTGGTCATGTCATTTCCCAAAATGGAATTGATGTGGATAAATCAAAAATTGAAGTGATAAATTCATTTCCTTACCCTACTTGTGTGAAACATGTTAGATCATTTTTAGGACATGCAAGATTCTACATGAGGTTTATCAAAGATTTCAGTAAGATTTCTATCCCTCTCTCTAGATTACTTTTGAAAGATGCTGATTTTGATTTCAATGGTGCATGTCGGAAATCCTTTGATGAGTTGAAGAAGAGATTGATTTCGCCACCCATGATGCAGCCTCCAAATTAGGAAGAACCATTTGAACTACTTTGTGATTCCTCCAACCAAGCAGTTGGATTAGTCCTTTCTCAGTGAATTGAGTGCATACCACAAGTCATTTCATATGCCTCAAGAACATTAGATGCTCCACAATTCAATTATACAACTACAGAAAAAGAGTTCTTTGTTGTTTTTTTCTCTTTAGAAAGATTTAGATCATATATTCTTGGAACTAAAATCACTGTGTTTTCTAATCATGCAGCTTTGAGGTACTTGATGAAGAATGATGATGCTAAACCAAGGTTAGTGAGATGGATGATACGGCTGCAGGAATTAAATATAGAAATCAAGGATAAGAAGGGATCTGAGAACCAAGTGGATGATCACTTAAGTAGACTTCCAAACACTGCTGAAATTGAAGTTCCAGAAAGAGACACACTGAATGATCAAATTCCAGGAGAGGAGTAGTACTTGATTGAAGGAGAAGTGACTTGGTATTCTGACATAGTCAATTTTTTGGTAAAATCTCAGGTCCCATCTCATTTCAATTTTCAACAAATTCAAAAACTAAAAGCTGAATCTAGATATTACATTTTGGATGATCCCTTCCTTTGGAAGATTTTCATTGAGAAAGTTATACAAAGATGTTTACCTGAAAGTGAAGTTAAATGTGTCTTTGATTTTTCTCACACTTTAGCTTGTAGAGGCCACTTTGGACCTCAGAGGATAGCAAGGAAGGTTTTAGAATCTGGAATTTATTGGCCCGCCATTTTTAAAGAGGCTCATGAATTTTGCAAAATATGTGAAAAATGTCAGTTTTCAAGAAATATTTCAAAGAGACAAGAAATGCCCTAAAATCCATTGAATTTTTGTGAAATTTTTGAAGTTTGGGGGATAGATTTTATGGGAACATTACTGATGTCATTTGTAAATTCTTATATATTTCTTGCAGTTGATTATGTTTCCAAATTGGTGGAAGTAAAAGCAACCAGAACAGATGATGCTAAAGTTATTTGTGATTTTGTCTGGTCTAACATATTTTGTAGGTTTGGAGTGCCTAGAGAAATCTTCAGTGATCAAGGGACTCACTTCTGCAATTTGAGAATAGAGACTTTGCTGAAGAAGTAGGGGGTGCATCATAAAACATCAACTCCATATCATCCATAGAATAACGGGAAAGATGAAGTTTCAAACAGGGAAATCAAGGGAATTTTGGAAAAGACCGTTAATACAAACAGGAAGGATTGGAGCCAAAGGTTGGATGATACCTTATGGGATTACAGGACAGCCTACAAAACCCCGATTGGAATGAGTCCATATAGGCTAATTTATGGGAAAAGCTGCCACCTACCTGTGGAATTGGAGCATAAGGCGTATTGGGATGTGGGGAAAATGAATTTGGACCTTGAAAGTGCTGGGAAGGAGAGAAGATTGAAGTTTAAAGAGATGGAGGAAATAAGATGGGAAGCATTTAAAAATTCAAGGATTTACAAAGAAAGAACAATAGTGGCCCATGACAGGCCGATCCGACCAGAAGACTTCTCTCCTGGAGACAAAGTGTTATTATTCAACTCAAGACTCAAGCGGATGCCAGGTAAACTTCGTTCTAGATGGGAAGTTCCATTTATAGTTACTCATGTATATCATTTTGGTGTTGTGCAGATTATGAAGGATGGAGAGTAGGATCCATTCACAGTGAATGGACATAGGTTGAAGAAATTCCTTGGGACCCTACCATCAGAGCCAGTGGAGGATATCACGCTCCCCCAACCTATTTATCAACAAGATCCATCAGGTTGTACCTCTCCTTCACATTTTCTTGCTGTTGTGATTCAATCATAAATCTACTTACATGTTAAATCTACTTGAATGTATCGAGGAAACTGTATCAGTTATGTGTGGGGGAGGGAAACTTCATAGTATAGGATTTTCATTTAATGTTTGTTTTCACACAAAAAAATATTGTGTTTTCAAATTTTTGTGTGTTTATTTTTCAATTTTTGGTGTGTTTCTAAAACTTTTGAGCTGAAATTATTATCAATACCATTTTTGAAACCCATGTCAATGAGTGAATCAATCTATTTCTTGAAAATGAGCTTAAATGAATGCTTAAATGACTTCTTTTTAAGTTCAAATATTTTATAATTTCATGAAAAGTACACTGATTTTTGAAACCCATGCCATATTTCACTATCTATATCTTTGAAATCACTTTCTTGTGAGGCTTCTGAACCATTTTTGTCATATTCTTTTCATTCACCTCATTTCTCGAGGGAACCATACCATGCTTGCATTAACCAGAATTTTATTTATTCCTTTCAAAACATGAGGGTTTGGGGTATGTTTGTTTTAAATTATTGAGGCATTTATTTTGTTTGAAGCCCCATTTTCAAAATAATCCTTTTCATTATGGCCCACCCTTACATTTATCCTTCATTTTAGCCCCTAGTAGCCATGAATTGCTTGTTAGGTTAGCCACATTACAAGCCAATTTTCTCTATCCTACCTGCTCTTGAAGTGAAATTACATGATATAGTTGAAATTAAGTGTGGGGGAAGATGTCTTGTGGTGTACTACCTCATTTGGTTATACTTTGGGTGGAAAATAAATTATGGAAGATATGTGTGTGATGCTGAAAAATTATTCTATTGAAAGTTGTGCCTTTTATGGAGCTTTTATGACAAGAGAATTTGTGCCTTTCTGGAGCTTCCAATGTAAAATAAAAGTTGTGCCTATATGGAGATTTAAAAAAATCATCTTTGAAAAGATTTAAATTTGTTCTACTGAGCTTATTGAACGATGATAGAGCCTATTTTCTACAAAGGGGGAGTGAAGGATACCATATTTGAGTGAAAATTAGAATCTTGCAATTTTTCTTCAATAAGAGTCAAGCCCTACATTTTCGGCTTCATAATTTTTAACATCTAAATCCTACCAACTGGAAGCCATAGAACAACCCTGAAAAGACCTCATGAGAAACACATATCCTTGACTCAAATCGGGTGGAGAAGTAAGAATTTATCAAGCCTATGGTGACTCTTGTGTGAGTTTGGATGAGAAAATCCTTGTTCAGCATTTACATTTGTGAGATGAGAGAAATTCCATGTGAGGTAGGTGTTTTGTGTGAATGAGATACGAAATGAAGGAGAAATATATTAAAATCTTAAATGGAGAACTTGAAATAACTATTTTTGATGAGACACGATATCTTTTTGTTTCTTGAAATTGATTTGATTGATCTCATTGATATGTGTTTTGGATTTGATTTGATTTAATTTTTACTTGTCCAGGAGTCCAAGTGAAAAGTGTGGGGGAATTGATAGAGAAAATATTTTCAATTAATTTATATTGAATATAATTTTTTTAAACCCACAAAAGTGTTCCTTTAAGATGAATTGTTTCATTTTTATGATAATGATGTTATTTTGAGCTGAATAGTAAAAATTGGCCATTTTGGATTTTTAAAAGTTTTAAATTATTTCTATAGTTTCGCCATAACATTATCTACACTAATCCAAATTGAAAAATTATTTTTTTTCTAGATTCTAAACATCCAGGGATTCATTTAATATTTTTGGACTAAAAGCTGATTCGGCTATAGGGAAGCTCAAAAGAAGCTCACAAATGGAATAAAGAAAATTGTTTTTAGTTCTGCCAAGTTTTGGTATGGAATACATAACTCATCCATGGTGGGCCAAAAGCTTGTAAAATGTGGTGGGTGGACGTGAATGGAGTATTCGAGCATCTTTTATGAAGGAAGAACCGAGTGAATTGGCCATTTATGGGGACATTAAATCACCCTAATCCTTAAGATTTCGTTTTGGAGAGTCTGACTGGACAGAATAAATTCTCATAGTACAACAGCCATAAATCTTGGAATAAATGTCCAAATCCACTGAGATATTTAGGGGACACAGACAAGGAAATTATGAACAACATTAAAGAAGTGCTCAATGTGTGAAGATGTCATTTAATGGGGATACAACGTGTCACCATACGGGGTACAAATTCTGGATATAAAAGGAGGAGAGCTCCACCCTCTCAAAGCATCCATTCTCCATCCCATTCCTTCCGAGACACCAAGAAGAAGACGTTTTCAGATTTATTTTTTATTTCTATTCTTTTTCATAGTTTTATAATGCCTTATTATTCCCCATTAATCCTGATTACACTTACCATGGTGGGGTAAACTTTTGGGGTGATTGCGGAAGGGTTGGTTTTCTACATTTTAAATCTTGAGTTATTAGACGCAATTGAATAAATTTATTTCTTATTCAAAGTTGTTTTCAATTTTTAATAGCTAATTTTATTATCAAGTTCGATCATTCTTGAATATTTATTCCGTTATTGATTTTTTCCTTGGTAAAATAATCAATATCTCCCTCCACTAATTTCTGGTTTATATACGATGGAATAAACCAGGAATTAGTGGTGAAGTACTCGACGATCATTAGTACGTGTAAAAGGTGTAGTGAATGTTCTTGATTGTTTGGGATAAAAAAATCCTGATCGGGTATTGCCCATTTCAATTAAGGATATTTAACACAACTATTTTACACATGGAAGTAGAGTTTACCAAACCAAGATCATGGTAAGTTTCTCTCTCACAATAATAATTTCACCAAGGAAGTAAGAGGAAACGATTGTGGAAACTCACTTTAGTCAACAAAGAAGAATTGGTTTGAATTAAATTGAACAAGGATAGCATTAAAATTAGGAAACTGACCCCGACCTAATCACCCTTTTTAATATCATAGTTTTTCAATAATTTTAATTTCAAATTTCATTTAAAAAACACAACATTTTTTTACCCTCATTTTAAAGTGACAACTCGTTTTGTGTGCTCTCCTCTTCATGAGACATCCTAGGTCAACCACTTTACTACATTCTAACATAGGAAATAATTGTTTTTCCATGCCCTATGACATGCGTGCATCAGTAACACCCTCAATATAACTGTTCTCCATGATTCCTTTATATATGGAAGTTAAAACCCCTCACCCCTTATTCCCGTGTACTCCTCATCTATAATTATTGGTTATTGGGGTTAATTTCTTTATACTAGTTAGATTGATTTATTTTACAGGGTTTTTTGATGATCTTTTCATTGAAATTCATGTTTAAAATCTATTTAAATCAAAAAAATATTTAGAATTTTCTATATTTTAGTAAATTATGTTTGATAAATAATATGAATTGTAAAAGAATTTATTTTTTAGATTTAAATTAAGTTATTCGGGATGGATTTTTTTAAAAGAGAATCTCTAAATTTATTTTATTTTGAAATTTAATTTTATTCTAGAATTTGAGTAATTTCCTTAGACTTTTGTAATTAAAATGAACCTATCAATGATTAAATTTGGTATTATATTCTATCATAATGTTAAATTATATATAGTGATGGAATATATGATAAAACCTAGATTCAATTACATATTTATGAATAACCTCATGTTAGCAAGGATTTTTTATTATTAACTTGATAATCTATGCTTCACATTGGAATAAATGCATGTATTTCAGCCTTTCCTAATAATAAAGTCATGTTTCTCACTTTTTTGATAGATTAATTACAGATCCCAAGTGTTGAATAAGTATAAAAACCAATAATATGTGCTATATAAAATTAAATTTAAAGAGGATCTTCACAAGGTAGACAGAAACCATTTATTATTATATCAACTTTCACTCATGTGTGATTAGTCGATACCCCAAATTTATTATTTATAATATATGTATCAAGAGGAAAACACTCTTTAAGATTAACTAATAGAGGGAAAAGCAATCCATATAACATCATGTGACTAATCCACTTTCCTCGTGATATATTAAACATGAAATTATGATTCATGTATTGGATTAAATCAATATTTTATGAAAACAGTTTCGGGGATCTATTTTCAATAAAATAAAAAACAACCACTTCTCCTTGTCCATCCATATTCTAAAATAGGTTTCGCAAAAATAATTCAAATATAGTTTGAATCAAAAAAGACAATCAATTATTAATTATTAATGAATATATATAGATCTTGTTTATGGTAGGTATTCACGAAGTCCATGTTTTTGGAAACCAAATGAACAATTCCATCATGTAGGATATGTGGAAACCATCTATAGGTAAGTGGATATTTCAATCCCGGACACTGATTTCCATGGAACGATGCATAGTTAATATGATACATACATCATTATTTTTGAATAAATCTATGTTGAAATCACTATTAAGGGGATTTAGACTCCAAGCCACTCAACTATGTTTTTCAATTTGATTTTTCCTTTATATTTTATTTTTTGCTAATTGTTACTAATTCAATTAATTACATTTTATCATGGAATTTCCTATTTCATTTATATTTCCATATAATGATAATAACATCTATGATCATGGAAACATAGCCTGATTTTCTCTATATGAGATTTATTTGGGCTACCTAAATACATGAATTTCAAAATTTATGGTTAATTTCAAAGTTATACAATTAAAAGATTTATTAGGATGACAGGTTGTTGAAAATAATATTCACTATTTCACTTCACTATTTTCTTATCCTATTAATTAACTAGATCACTTTCCTTCACCAATTTATATTTTTATACATTGGAACTAAATTTATTGTGTAATATATGGATATGGGTTCATCCTAGATAGTCTAGTAGGGTAATCTCTCAATTGAGAATTATTCCTATGGGGACAATCCCAAATAGAGGAGATATTCATGGAAGGACACTAGATAGATTTTTCTCCTTCATCACTATCAATTTTTTTGAAGAATATATGGGAGGATTTATCCTTGGTTTGAATCCAATGTAGTGGATGAGTATCCAATGGTGAGATAATTTCCAATGGTAGATGGTCAATTTTACACAACCATTGAAATAATAAAATTTATTCTCCATAAAATAGGTTAAAATTCCATGAATTTTATTTTGGGGTATTAGATGATTTAATGTTCCATCCAGATATGAAATAAAATAATAATCACCCCTTTCTATCATTGACATAGTCATCCATTATTAAACCATAAAAATCCTTCATGTTGTTCCATTTTTATTCATTGTATTTCTTTATTTAACCACATATAATATATGAAACCACAAAAAATTTGTATCATATACATTGGGTTAGATATGGAAATGGTTTAGAGAGGATTTATGTTGAACATAAAGTTAATGGTTTAAAGATTCAATGGTTTATTCTAGATTCATGAGGATCTTGTAGAGATGATTCCAACAGTGTAAAAATCTTTAAAACCGAGATGAAACAATGTCTATAGAGTAAATAAATGATTCAACCAACTCTATAGTGCTATAATACCACATTTTTAGAGAACACAATACTATTAATTCAATCATTGGGTTTCTGGGGGGGTTTATAGTGGATATTATAGTAATACATTTAAATGAAAACTCATTGGTCTATTTAGAAAATTTAAACTATTTTGGTGAAATCATGGATAATGGATGTCCATTTTTAGTGAACCAGTAGTTATTTCATGTTATTTCAACCACTCTTTATCTATATCTATATTAAGAGTTCATTATATTCTCACTGTATTAATGGGAAAAAATACTATAAACTAGATTAATATTGAGAATTTTAATTATTTCTCCTACAAACGAAAAATGGAATATCTTTTTTATATTAACGATTTATGCAAAAAAAATAGTGGTAAACAATATGACCATTGAAGTAATAGTGGAGGAATATTTGACATGTGGTCAATTAGAAATTATAAATCTACCAGTACATTTCCAGTTGATATGGAGTGGTTAATAATTAATTGGAATTTGGAATCAAAAATAATATAGTGGGTCAAGAAGAATACTGTAAAAACATTTCTAATGAACATTATTATTTTAAACTATGGTAAAATCAATAGAATATATATTCATTTAAAATCACATAGGAAAATTAAAACTAATAAATCATTTTTTAAATTTGAGTTAAAAAAAAGGAAAAAACATATTAGAGAACCTAGGAGAGTTCGATGGTATTGTTGATAAGATTAATTCTATGAAAAATTTGGTTTATGATGATTTTTAATAACTTTTCAAATAGAGTTATTTACTATATATATGGGACACACTAGTTTTGTTGGTTATAAATTAAACTACAAATAGTAATTTAATCCAGGAACTGGTGAAAAAAATAATACTGAATAAATATTACTAATGGAATGAGGAAGTATGTTCATCTGAAAGAGAAGATCTTTTCACTTAATGATAAGGGATACATAAATTGAATGGAATAAGTATTGGAAAATAACACTCAAACCAATGTTTTAAAATAAGAAAGATATCAAATTCCATATCGAGATATAACATGATGTTATAAAACTAGGGAAAATCCAAGAATCTTCTTCTAGGAGTGTAGTATGATAAAGGACAAGTAAAAAATTTATAAAGGTATAACACAAAATAATGATGTTGTAGTTTTAAATGAATATATAGTTATTAATCATGAATATGATCCATTTAATATAGTCATCCAATACATGACATTGATGATTGATTCTGGTTCCTCTTACCATGTCAACACTAGAATAGATTTATTCTCATCTTACACATCATTGGGTTTTGTTGTAGTGAATATGAGAAATGATGGTGCATCCAAAATCATAGCGATTGGTACTATATTTTTAGAGAGAAATATTGGATGTAGGTTATTTTTTAATGAAGCAAGGAATGTTCCTGATCGTCGCCTCAATATGATATCCACTATAATTCTTTATGATGATTGATAAATTAGTTTCATTAGTGATTCAAAATGGAATATTTCTCACAGTGGTATGGTAAATTCTAAAGGAAAGAAATATACTCCTCCTTATCACATAGAATATATACTATGAGGTGGATAAGTAAATGCATCTAGAAAATATGTTCATGTAGAAGTGTGGAATAGATGCCTTGGTCACATGAGTGAGAGAATAATAAAAATTCCCTCTAGGAAGGATATCATCTTAGGAATAGAAGGTGTACATTTTGATAATTTTTATGAATGCATCATGGGAAAAAAATATTATTATTTCATGGATCATTATTGTCTAATAAATAATTTTATTTTATTTTGATTCACGTTGAGGTCTTCATGATGAGAACTATATCAATGGGAGGTTATATATTTTTATCGTCATAGATGATCATTATAGAAAAAAAATTCCTTCTATTTGAAAACTAAATATCATGTGAATGATGATTTCAAGTAGTTTCATGTGAAGGTGGAAAAAGTAATGGGTAGATAGTTAAACATTGTGTGACCAGACAATGGATGAGAGTACCTTGGTCAATTTGAGGATAACTACTTGATTTTTGAGATTACACTATATAAATAAGTTCTAGAGACCCCCCAACATAACAGTTTTCTAAGATGATGAACATGAATATTTATGAGATATTTTTTTGTATTCCCTCAAATGAAAATCTTCCAAACACCTTATGGTGGAGGAAACTATTACCATAGTATTTCTTATAATCATTTCTACACCAATTTACACTAATAATTATTTTCATTAAAGGGTTTGGACATGTAAAGATATTTCATAAAATCACTTGATAGTATTTTTCTGTAGGGAATTTGATAACATTCAGAATGTTCAGTGGGTGAATATTGAATGAAATGGAAGGCATTGTATCTTTATAGGTTGTTATAATGTGAATTTTGAATACTAGATATAAGATCTTGACAATATGAGGATAATCCATAGTTTAGATATGGTGTTTCATGAGTATGAAAGGATTGAATATTTTTAGAATCTTGAAGATGAAAGGAAATTGTAGTCGAAGGAAATTCCAGTCAATCTGGAACCAATCTTGCCACCTTCAGTTCTAGCTATTGTGAATGTAATTCATGAAACTGCTGATAAATCACTACCAGGTAACATTTATTCCTTTACTGATACTTATCCATCAAATGAAATTCCAAAATATATTCCCCTTGAAGAGTAGTTAAATATATTGAATAGAGAATGATACTCGAGTCATATATTCCCACTACAACAATATTTGATTCTTATAGATTAGGTAGAGGATGATAGACATGATGATGTAACCATAACTCAATAGAAGATGTAATGAAAAAGGTCCATGCAAGAGGAGATAATATTCTTACATAAGAACCACACATTGTTTTAATGGATATAATGCACTCAATAATAATTGGGTTTATGTAATCAAACTATAATATCAAATCTCACAACATTTCAATAAATCCAGAATGGTTATGAAGGGATTCAGTTAGAAAAAAGGTATTGAATTAAGTGAAATTTATTATCTGGTGGAAATCATTTCTTCTATCATGGTTTTTCTTATAACAAGATGATATTTTATGATATTTATATATTTTTTTATTAATTTAACTTCTTTGATAATTTTCATTATACACAACACCATGTTTTTAACCAACCATGATTTATTATTAATATTTTTAATTAAATAAGATTTTTGTAACCTATCCATTAAACATGGACATATGAATATGATTAAAAAGTTTTGAAATAATAATTATATTGGTAATATATAATGAAAACATATTAATGAAAACGTATTAATTTTTTTTAACTCATTTATATGCATTCAAAATACCTTTTTCTCAAAAAAATTGATTATTACTAGTTATTGTGGAAAAATTTTAATTAATTTTTTAAAAATTTAGAATTTTTTTTAAAAAAATTGACATTTATTTTGAAATAAAAATTTTAAAGGTATAGTAGGGTTGATTTTTTGGATTTTTCTTAAAAGATTATTTTTTCGATGAAAAGTTAAAAATATATTTATTTTTTAAAATATCTATTTTGTTAAATGAAGTTATAAGTTTCCATTTTATTTTTAAATAGTTTTAAAAGTAAAATAATTTCAATAATATTATATTTTATAGAATTTTTTTTTGGATTCAATTTCATATGGAATCTTGATATAAAAACCTTTTAAAAAATTTAAAATTATCTTTTCGGAAAACAGCTTTTTTATCATATCTTCGGGTTTATTTTTAATTTTAATTTTTACATTCAACATTTTTAATCATAAATCATATTATTATATATTAATTCCAACTTAATATTAGATAAAAATAAATTGTAAAAAATTTAAAAATTAAATATTGTGTTAAAGGTTAAAACAGGTTTTTTGAGGACTAAATTAAGATGAAAAGGAATTAAATGACATATAAAAATTTACAAAACCAATTTTATGGAAATATATAGATCTTATCACCTAAAAAGTTTTATAATGATCTATTTTTTATCCTTTTTTCATGAGAAAAATATGTCTATACTTTATTATTTTCAAAAATTCCATGTGAGTCATCTCCCCCACTTATAAAATGTCACCCCTCCCATCTCATCTTCATAATTATAAGACCATTTTTTTAATAAAATCTCTATCCAAATACATTCCCCAACTACCTCACCATGAAATATATTCCTTGTAATTATTTTGACACACTCCTAATAAGTCATTACGTATAATCCTAAATGGGAAATCTAAAGAAGAGTTAAATTTCATGATCTTGTGTTATTGTTTTAATTCATCTTCCACCTCCAAAAAATATTCTCCAAATATATTGATATAATAAAAACCGTATCAAACATACATTGTTCTATTATTATTTTAACGGCATAACCTAGATTTATATCCTCTTCCATTAAATGGGAAATAACATCGTCGATCAGGTGTATGGTGGACTACAAACTTATGAATGAATGTAAATCAATTTCCATCACCACCTATCACATAAGGAAACAATTATGTATTTAAAATATTTATATAATATGTATGAAATAATTAAACTTCTAATATTATAATGTCACATATACCTTCTTACATTCCATTTATTGGGAATAAGATAATGTCACTATTTGGTATGGCAGACTACCGTCTCCCAATGTAATGTGATTCATTCTTAACATATAATTTAAATGGAAGGTAATAAATACAATTTGATTTGAAATATATGATAACTATTAAAAAAAATTATTTTTCATGGTAAATATTTTATTTAACTTTCATTTCATCCTTCAAGAAAATGCGTACTCCATTCTTGCGTACGTAAGGCCTACCATCTCAATGAATGGTATAATTTATTTTAAATATAAAAAAATGTATTACCATCAATACATATATAATGAATTTATATGATATTGATAACATGGTTAAATGTTTTCAAATGATGGTACCACGAAAAATGTAAAAGGACTGAGAATATAAAACCAAAACATACAGGAAAAATTAAACCCTAATTACCTGAAACGTTATTTAACAATGAATTATTAATAAATGGGTATTGACTAATCATATGTAAATAATATATGGTTATCATAAATATTAACATAGATATATAATATATTTAAAATAAACATGTATTTATTATAGAAGAGGTTCAAACCTGTATGCTGGAAATTGAGACTGAAGTTAAGGGATATTGGTCTCAATTTTTCTTCTCTAGGAAATACATTATGTTGTGCGCAAATTATAACAAAACAACCCAATATATCCATCAACTAGATTATGGATCAATCCCCTGACTTACCAAAATATAATCCTTGAACCCCCTATGATGATGACAATAATCATGGTTATCAAACATAACCATTGTTGATGGTTTCATCGTCACAATCTAAATGAAAACATCCAAACCAAGGAATAATAATAAGGATACAAGTTATATTCTAGGAGATATATCAAATAAAAGTAATTTAAAATAGATCCACACTACTATAAAGGAACCTAATATAAAAAATAAGGATTCAAAATAATCCAAAAAAAACATTCACCCCCAAGTTCCTCAAAACTAAAAAATTGTTCAACAACTTCATATGAATCTCCAGTCACCACCATCACCCAAACGATATCCACATCACCATAAAAGTAGTAACATGAAAACCCAATGATACATACATAATACATGAAAACCAAATAATCACAAACATGAGTATTTGGTTTGTGTGGAAACACCAGTAGGATGCCACAAGGAGTCCTGTTCTTTTCTGTTATAAAAGAAACAAATTACACTTGTTTAAAAATAAATTACAGTCAAGAAGTTTTTTATTTTCATTCCAAGAAATTTTAAAAAAAATTTGATTCATGAACATCCTAAAATAATAAAATATAATAAACCATATCTCAAATATGGGGTTCTTCCAAAATATTTCCAATATCCAAGGAATCTAGGACACATTTTCTTAAAACCCAGACACTTTTGAAATCAATCCCTCCAAATTATTAAACCAATTTAAATGCATTTTCACCAAAAATATCAATTCTAAAAAATTCACCCTTTTTCATTTAAAATATTACATAAACCATGTATCAAATGAAATAATTTAATAATGTGACACTAGAATAAAATAACGCTATAAGATATCACTAATAAATCCAATAAATGAATGTAATAAAACTATTCAATAACATGACTAAACTAAAAGAGGATCAACATATAAACTGATTCCATGGATGAAAAAACCACACATTCAAATATAAAAAACTGGACACATAACATGGGTGCATAGTATTGGAAAAAACACAGGGACTATTGGGATATTTTAGAATATGTTCATGTAGAAACACTGCCAACAAGTTAATGGTCACACATCTGTCAACCGAATCCCTCTTACTGTAGTCTCATGGGGAAAATTCCACTATAAAATTGATATATACAACATGGGAGAATAACCAAATCAAAAATCAACTTTCCAAACACCTTTACAACACATCCCACTTAGTAGACTCAATCTCCCTATGGATTAGTAATGGAGGTGGTCCATCAACAATAGACATCATCTCATGAAAATAACAATCACATATGGATAAAACAATATTCACATCATTACCAACTGATGTTCTACACTTACAATGATCTCAAACACATAAACATATATTGAATTACTTTCAAAATCCATCACAAAAATAGCATAAACACCATTAATAATAAATTGGGCACAATAAGGGTTGAAATTATATCACGTCAAAATTTACAATTGGGCCCTCATATATATCTTATATATAATATATTTCATAGACCTTCCCATGGGGCCCGAACATGACTTTCGTAAGCCTGCCATCTATAGGCCAGGGTTGGTGACTAGCACCTGAAGAATTTTCCTAGATTTGGAAGGAATATCTTTAGAGATCATTCCTCACTCAGAAAAGGAAACTGAAGTAAAAACCCTACAAAAGTAATGTAAAACCACGAGTGAAAAGTACAACAACCAGTACTATTGTAAAATGAAATCAGTGGGTTGGAATACACGCCCTATAAACTGAATGAAGGTAAGCAGTTGTCGCGTCTTCCCTGGATCTAAACCAGGAGGGTGGTTGTTATAGGTCTAAATTCATAGAAGAGGGTCTCAACTACTTTCGTTGCACTAAGCTATGACAATTCCCGAACCTCCAATGTCTTCCATGGATCATTAGTAGTCTGCACTAGAAACACACGTGTGGGTGGAGCCCTTGTAGGGGTGAAATAACAATACCCAATAGTGGACCCTGAGACCCCCCGAAGGTGTCTCAGTATTCTAAAAATGAATGAATCACAAGAAAAATTCCAAAAAAGGTAATATTACAATAATGATCTAAATCTTGAAGCACAATGCAAAAGAAATAGATCAGTCTAACGGTATAACCTAAAGGTTACTGGGATACGGATGACTAGTCGTATAGAACGATCATCCAATCTGTAGTAACTCTAATAAAGACCCATATAGGTATGTGTATGAAGGAAAATATTGGTTGCTAGATGATGACCTGTATTGGATGCTAGTGTTGACCTGTATTGGTCGCTAGATGTCGACCCGTATTGGTCGCTGGTGTTGACCTGTATTGGTAACTGGTGCTAACTTGTATTGGTCACTAGTGTTGACCCATCTTGGGAATTGATACAGATGTAGGGATGATTATACATATAGATAGATCATACCACTCTATAGTTTCGGATGCTGACCCGTATTGGTCGTTGGTGTTGACATTTTTTGTTCGATGGTGTCGACCCATCTTGTTCGCTCTTCTTCTTCATGTCACAGCCAGCCACTAGATTCTTGCTCATACCACGCATGATTATGGGAGAAACACTCATCAATCCTTTGGTCATGTTTCAAAATTTATGATTTCTCCCAAAAATAATACCCAAGGGACTACCCCGTCATTGGATCCCCAACATGACAGACGACGCGTCGATCGGACGCTCGGTATGTGAGATATGGGCACTTTTATAAAAAGTGTTTGGATGCATTCAAATCTAATACAACCAAGGTTGCACATCAAACATTTTCCAAAATCAAATAGAGTATCTCCAAAGAACCTTCTTGTCACCATGGCCTTTATTCCATATACGACGCATCGATCGGATGCTCGGTTTGTTAGTTACACCCCTTTCTGGGAAACGGGAGTGATCACGCCTCGGTCCAGCCTAGCTAGGTCAGGCTATTGGAATATTCCAAAGGGGGGAACCTCCCAATTGGGTCCCAATGCCACTAAAGGAGTTTCAAACAGATGGAAGGTTAATAATTTGTAGCTGTTTCTTTATTCTAGGTTCTATTGGGACTGGCCTTGGTTTGACTCGGTTAGGCCAGCCCGACACAATGGGTCCTGGGTTCTACCTGACCCCACCTGGGTCCAGCCTGTTAAGGGAGGCATGCTTCACTAGGTTCAGACTGTCGGGGTAAGCCCAACTGGTTCACAACCCCAGGTTGTGGTAGGCTCAACCCACCGGGTGGTGCTGGGCCCTCCCTCGCTGGCCTGCTGGTTCGCGGATCCGGCCCGTGTTCGACCCAGTCTGCCTGAATGAGCACAACATCACCCAGATGGACCCATGGATGTAGGGCCATTTCGTCTGACATGGTGTGGGGTCTGCACTGCCACCTCCTTCCGCAACTAGCTTGTCGTGGCTACTATACCCGGTGGCACCTCCGTGCGCCACCCATCTCCCGCATGGTCAGCTCGGTTGGCCACCTCTAGCCACCTCGGCACACGACGGTGCACCGCCTTCCAACTATCAGCGGCTGGTTACCGTAGGTCTCCTCTGGCCGCAGCCTGCAAGGCGCACTAATGGATGTTTCCATGGGCCACCGGAATTCCGAAGTCAATTCGCGACCCTCAAAGGACTTTTTTCGATGTGTGTTGTTCCTCCACGAATAACACACCATAGAAAAGATAAGGAGAGTTTTCAAGCCTTGTTGGGTTTGGCCCGCTCCCTCTGTGTTAGCATTTTAAACATGTGGATAAATTAATTATAACAAAAGGAAGAATAATACCAGAGTTTTTGATCCCTTAACAACAACCTACAAGATTAAATGTGATGTTTATAAACATATTAAAATTGGTCTGCATTCGTTTTATATTTCACTAATGGAAATAGAGGGAACATCAAAGCACATAAACCCACTATATTTTTTGATTTTTGTTGCCAAACGTTCATCCTCGATGATTTACAACTTCAACAACACTTCCTGGTTCAGACCATTAAAAGTTGTTATTGGTTGTTCATCCTTCTTCACGGGGGTGGAAGCACATTAGAGCTTCCCTCGAGATTCCTCAAAATCCTTACTCACTATTTTTACAGACACATAGAACTATTTATAGAACCACACTGTAATGTTTCTATAATGATGTGATTTCACATTGTTATGCAATTTCATTTATGAAACAACGTCGTTGTTTTTCACAATTAAATACATTTTTATGTTGTGGAATACAGGTCATCCATGTGTTTCAGTAAAGTGCCTCGTCGATGCGTCATCGCTACCCCACAACATCTCTATCCTCAATGAAATGGATATAAATGAATAAAATAGTTCTCTTTTAAAATTATTTTATTATTTTTCTCAAAAAGTTCTAAAAATATCTTTTCTCATCGGCCCTTGCTGACTGAAGTTATGTTATTTCTAAGATAATCATGTAATTCCATATTCAATGGTTCCCTTGGATTTTCGAACTGAGAAAAGAGTCAAAAGATTGAAAATCCCGCTCGCACGTTTACTAAACATACCTTAAAAAAGTTAAAAAATCTATTTTGGGCACACCGGGCCACGAAATCAAGCACCTAATATTTTTAGACTCGAAAAAATACTATATAATTAAAAAAACATAAATGAAATATTCAGGTCATTACATTCTCTCCGCCATATGGACTTGCATACCCAAATTCCAAACAAGTATACAAAAACAAAAAGGGATACTAGGTACACATTTGATACTCTCTCTACCATTTTCCCTCTTCGATATCCCCATGCTGCAACAGAACACACAACATAGTTATCGATTTTCCATGAAGGATCTGCTCCTGTCGATCACATATCTCCACTGGGTACTCTGAATAAGTCACATCATCATCAATCTCCTAGTTTCCATTGACTATGGAGTGAGATGGGTCATGCAGGTATCTCCTCAGCTGAGATATGTGGAAGACGTCATGCACCCTTTGCAACTATGGTGGCAGTGCCAAGCAGTACGCAACTTTTCCAATCCAACGATGTATAAGGAATTCGCCGATAAAACTCAGTGAGATTTTGTCACATCGACCAAATATTTGTAGTCCCTATTGAGGGGAGAGATGCATGAATGCACAGTCCCCCTCATGGAAAATGATTAGTCTCCATTGCTTATCATCATAGGACTTTAATTGGCTCGGTGTAGTCTTCATCTTCTCTCGGATGACCTGCACAATATTCGTGGTAGCCTATACCATCTTTGGGCCCATGAGTGATGGATCTCCTGGATCCATCCTACACAAGGGTGATCCTCATTGTTGCCTGTATATCACCTCAAAAGGGGCCATACCAATGGGGGAGTGATATATGTTTTTGTACACGAACTATAGAATCGGTATGTGGTCCACCAAACTGCGACTAAAATCATTGACACATGCACAAAGAATGTACCCCATGGTATGGATGGTCCACTCAGTCTAACCATCTATCTATGGGTGAAAAGCTGTAATCAAGTGAAGCTGAGTCCAGAAATAATCCCTCAATCAATTCCACAACTAAGATATAAAGCATTTTTCACAGTCTAAGACTATCGTCGAAGGCACCCCATTAATTTGCACAATATCTTGAATGTAGAGACATCTGAAGCCCTATACCAAAACCTTTTCTCAAACAGAAAGGAAGTTGGCCGATCTGTTGATTTGGTCAACAATCACCCATATGGTATCTTTCCCTCTGTACGTATGTTCTAACCCCCTAAGAAAGTCCATTTATATCCCTTCCCACTTCCACTCTGTTATCTCGAGGGTTGAGTCAATCCTGCTAGTACCTGATGCTCATCCTTCACTAGCGGGAAAGTGTGGCATCTAGAAACAAACTCCACCACAACTTTCATTATCCCTAGACAATAGTACTAATGCAAAATTTCCTAATACATCTTCATCACTCATGGAAAACTGAAAAAGGGGATGTAGGGAACTACCTCAACACCATCTATCGTAGTGCCACTAGTACAACAGTACGTCCTCTTAAAAATATATTGTGCTCCCATCCTTCAGAATATATGTCGGGTGAATGGCCTGAGGATATCTGAGCATGTTTAGTCTCACAACTGTGGTCTCTGAGGTGAGCCTCCCTGGCTTGCTGATGTAGTGGAGGAGAAACTACCATCGACTGGAGGTATACCATCTCATCTCTATCTGCGTAGGAAATCTGATGTGAGGCTAACGACTCTAATGCCACATTCAGTAGCTGCGAAGTCAATCTCTGGATAAGCACACCTTCCACTACGTTCCCCTTCCTAGGTGTATAGGCTATCTCAATGTCATAGCCCTAGAGGAACTCTATCCAACATAGTTGTCTTAGATTCAGATATTTCTATATGATGATATATTTGAGACTCTTTTGGTCTGAGTAAACCATGAATCACTCTCCCATCAAGTAGTTTCGCCACATCTTTAGTGTGGAGACCGCTGCTGCCAACTCAAGTCGTGAGTCACATAATTCTGCTCATATGTTCTCAGTTTTTGTGGGCCATAATCAATCACTACATCACCCTACATCAGGATTCAACTGAGTTTGGTCCCAGATGCATCACAATAAACCACATAGTCAGTGACCTCCTACGACAACATCAGGATGGGGGCACTGGTCAAAATCTACCACAGTTGTTTAAAGATCTTCTAGCTTTACTCTGACCAGAAGATGGGTTTCCACTTCATTATAAAGGCAGTCAAAGGTGCTTCTACTTTGGAGAAAGTGGGTACAAACCTCATATAGTAGCCTTAAAATCCATGGAAGCTATATACCTTAGTAACACTCCTAGTTGTCTCCCAAAAATGTAATGCCTTGATCTTCACTGGATCCATTGTAACTCTAGACTCTGAGATGACATGTCCCATGAAGTGGACCTTCTGTATCTGAAACTCACACTTCGGGAGCTTCCCATATAACAGGTGCTCTTGGAGTGTCTCCAGAACTATCCTCATGTGTACAATATTCTATTCCTCGGACGCTGAGTACACCAATATGATGTCGATGAAAACCACTAAAAACTGGTCTATGTAGGTCTGAAAAATCCTGTTCATGAGACCCATGAACACTACAGGGTCATTCGTCACGCCGAACGACATCACTATGTATCCATAATGTCCATACTGACATCGGAAGTCCATATTTGGGATGTACTCATCCCACACCTGAATCTGGTGATAGAATTATCTACAGTTTATCTTCGAGAACCACATCACTCATTTCAACTGATCAAACATATCCTCAATCCTCAACAGAGGATACATTTCCTTCACGGTCACCTGGTTTTGGCACCGGATGTCCACACATAGCCTCAAACATTCGTCTTCCTTCTTTTCAAAAAACACAGGGGATTCCCCTGGATAAATGATATTCCATACGAATCCCTTCCTTTGTAACTCCTCCAATAGTACCCTCAGCTCCCCGAGCTCCACAAGGTCCATCAGATTTGCAGGTGTAGATATCGGTATTTCCTTGGTATAAGTAAATATTGTAGTCTACCTCCCTATGAGGAGGTGGTCTGAAGAAATCCTCATGAAAGACGTCCTCATACTCATCTACCACTATTGGGAAATATGGACTCACCTCATCCACCTTGTCGATGTTCATTCAGGCTAGCTGATATGTAATCGGCTTCACCCTCATGAGCTCAAGTCCATCTAGTGCTACTATTTTTTCCTTCTCACAAACAATGGAAAACTGTCATCCATCCCTATGCATTCATTACACTATACATCTCAAGAATTTAATCTGTGTGTGAACTTCTGATAACCGGTCCATTACTAGAATGATGGCGTTGGGCTTCGGCACCACTACTAGAATATCTCATATGAAAATCCCTCCTCCGAGTGTAAGTTAACACTATCAAAAATAGTTTTTTACCACTGAATATACTATCGTAGGTGTATCCAAATGAAAAGTTTGAGCTAAAAGCTCAGTCAAAATATCAGAGTCCCAAACTAAGACCGCAGAAAAGAATGAATGGCTAGTACCTGTGTAGATAGGCACTGGTAATATAGTAGAGAAGATATAGATCGTACCCCATATCATCTCAGGGATGTCATGATAATGAGCCTCTACTATTTTTACCTGGGCATGTCACTATCCACTTTCTCCCTGAGCTCGTGGTGGACAACCTAGGGGTGTTGGTGGTAGCCCCATGTGACCCCGACCACATCCCGTAACACATCCTACTCACCTCCCTTGTATGACACCATGCTGACGCTCATGCTCCTTCCGCTGCCACTACCTATGTGGAACTTCCACTATCTTCTAATCATCTGCACTAGGATTAGGATAGTCGCATGCTTTGTGACCCTATACTATAAGAAAAATAGATCATGCCTCACTAATTTCTCTCTCAGCATCTTGAGCCTCACACCTCTGACCCTGCATCACAGGGTCGTCCTTCGAAATGTCTAGCCCGCTTGGGCTTCTGTGTATTCTATCTACTACCTCTTGCAAATGACTCTTCTACCTGTCGTCTGGTATGGGCTCTCACTTTTAGTGCCTGCTCAGCATGGAAGATATCAATAAGAAAATATCACTTTATAATGCCAACCTATTTTGTGATGTTAAGAGAAACTATCACTGCTGTAATCTCCCATTCGAGCCCCTGATCAATGGTCCAGGCCCGAATGTAAGGGTCGCGTACCATGTAAGTGGATTATTGGGAGAGGTTATTAAATCTCACTAAGTACTGAGCCACAGTCTTACTGCCCTTTGCAGATGAAACACCTCCAAAACATGCATAGAGCATAGTGTCTTTGGCATGAAATCCACCATGAAAAGGCTCTTAATTCTTGGGTCAGTGACAGTTATCTAATTCTGCACCTGGACTGTCAAGCTCCACTGTCGTCCCATCATGCCCTAAAGAATGCTAGAGGCCAAGATCTCCATCTTCTCGGCAGGTGTCTCTACTAAGCGAAGGACCTATGAAACCACCTCAAGCCAGTCATCTGTAGCCTGGGGGCCTGTCTCGCCTCGAAACCATGGAGACCTCTATCTTTGGAACTCATACAATGTACTCAGTCTATGTCCATGATCTACTAGTAGCATCTATGGCTCAACGGGTGGAGGTGCTGCTAGAACACCATCCAATGGTGCCATCACTATGACTGGCCCCTGTAACGATGCCTCGTCGCTCGGTGGGCCACTGTCATGATATCTAACCAGAATCATGTATGGATGTATTTTTGGAGGCATCTAGTAAGAAACATATGTGCCATTGTCAATTAGTTATTCATAGTGATCTGACTCAAGAAAGATCATCAAAACATTTCAAAAAACTACAAACTGTTGTTTTCATTTACTGAGATGGAAAATAGAATTCAAGGTCCTGATCTATGGATACATCGGCCACCACAACCGTAATGTACTCCCCAAACTGTAAACCGAACTCCATATACATTACACCATTTCCTCAATAAAATTACACTCTTAGTTCTTCTGGTATAACCACCATACCTTTGATACCATTTTTTCACGACCCGTCCCACGGGACCCAGTCATGACTACTGCAAGCCTGCCTTCTATAGGCTAGGGGTTGGTGACTAGCCCATGAATGATTTTCCCAAAAAAGTAAGTCATTACCATAGATGTAACACCCCAAACTTCTACGGTATGCTTCTCTTTGAACAATGAAATAGCGTGTGTTGTACGCAACATCGAGTTCTAACACACACCACAATCGACCAAACTAGCTGTTATGAATAGTAATACCTTCTTTTTAAAATATTAGAAATTTTATCTCTCAAAATGGACTTTATTTTTGGATTCGGAGTATCGAGTTTAACCTAAGGTGAAATTTTGGTACTTTTTAGATAACTTTAATATTTTGATGAATATTGAATATTACTAAATTTTTTTTAAAAACAACTTTTTTAATAAAAATAATTAATAGTGATAAATTATGAATTTTAGTGTTTTTAACTTATATTTAGAATATATTTTTACCATTTAATACAATGTTGTTCTTTGGAAATAATTTCACAATTAAACCAAACATAAACAAGTATCAATCTTTTGATAGTTATTATATCTAAAAAACACACTTTTTGTTTTGACAGCGGGAAGTAATTTTAAATTAATTTCTTCCACTTATTTGTTTTGAATTTCGAAAAATGGATTCCATATTTGGAATCAATATTTTCAAATTGTGTAAATAGGTAACTTTTATTTTTAGACCGTTTGAATAATTACTTCGGTTAATATTTTATTTACCATGGTTAAAGGGTATATCCGGTAAATAAGGGTTACAAAATAATATTATAATAATAAATCATTACCCACAAACGTGTCCAAACCTTATTGGATAATACATGTCCGAACATGGTCATCTTTGTGTCGATTTTGGGACCCCATGGTGCCACTTGTAAGTGATAGAGACTATTTATTTTAATTAAGTTAAAATGAATACAAAAATTACACAAGCATATATCTTTTCGAAAAACAATTTTTCATAGGGTTATATATGTTGGATTTTCAACTATAAATATTCATTAGAAAGATAAAAATATTTCATATATAATGGTATTTTGTTTATAATTTTTATAAATTAAATAATTTAATTTATGTATGACACAATGGTGATGCAGTAATTACCATAATAGTGAAAATTTAAAATGATTGATATTGTAGATACCCAAATAAATATAATTTGAGACATTTTATTAATTATAAGAATTTTATAGGTTAATATGACATGTTAGTAATTATTTATTTAACTTTTTTCGGTGTAATCATTCTATTATGATTTTTACAAAAATATATTATTTAATAGTGTCAAAATTGACATAAAAGAGTTTTTAAAACAAATATTATATTATTAATTGATATTAAATTAAAATAAATCTAAGGATAGGCCAAGAGTCTTATATCATGATATTTGTATCATTAATGGACCACTTGGGGGTCTCTTGGATGTATATAGTATTTTTATTAACCATATAATATAAAAATACAAAGAGTCATTGTAAAAGTGAAACTAATTAACTAAGAGTTAATACTTAAAGATAAGGTTAGTATAATGACCCAAACCTGTATAAATTCTATTGGTTGAGAGTTTTTCGACCTATAACCACCTTAAAATTTAAATAATCCACTTTGGAGCCATTACAAACTGAATATGAATTTATTATAAAATAATATTTCTATCTTTTCCAAAGGTTCCCCTCACCCCTCTTATAAAAGGGCACTCCCCCTTCTCTTTAATTCACACCTTTAAAGCCTTTTGGTTCACCCAAACTCTTCCAAAATACTCTTTCAACTTCCCTCACTTCATCCTATAGGCCTTCATATAGTCAGAAATCTATCTTAAGAGCCCTTTTGATCAAATCAAAAGGAAGAACCCGAAGAAGAGGTAATGATTTCACCACCCTTTTCAAAGTTCTTTTTTCTTCCACTTCTTCTTCCTTTATTATTACCATTCTAAAATAATAACTCCAGTATATTATATATACTTTGATGTTATTATAAACATTTTACTACCATATTTCAGTATTCTATCCATCCTTTGAATAACATGTCACCATACATGCGTACGTACGGCTTGTCGTCTCCACGTCGTGGTGTAATTGTTATTCAATAAATTATTATTTGAATGGGTATAATAATGATGTGTAACTCATGTAAATAATAAATATAACATGATAATGATTCTTTATATATGATATACCATCCAATTATATATTATTTTAATATCAAAAGAATGATATTGTCGCTCGTGCGTACGTACGGACTACCGTCTCCACGAACGGGATAAGATTCATTCTCCATCGTATCCATTCAAGTATAATTATCATTTGATGATTAATAATAGTATATAAGGACTTGATATCATTCTGGATATGATTAATATACAACCTATCCATGACAAACACAGCCTACATAACAAAACATATAAAAGAAAACGAGTATGTTAACACCCGAAACAACGATAATACTAAGATATTATTAACAAATCAATGTTAAAAGATCATATATGATATCATATTAATGTATATGATTCTTGTATAATTTAATAACAATTATTTCACCATTATACAGGAGGTTAACCTACCCCCAACCAAGGAAAAGTACAAGTTAAGGGTTTGTTTCGCAATCTCTTCATTATCCGAGGTTGTTTATACGTAATAATCTACTGGGATCTCTTTATCATCCACATTCATGTTTCTCAAAAATGTATTTAAATTTTTTTTTCTATTTACAAGAATATGGGTTAAAGTCATTTATTCCCTTGTTTGACTTTTTATAAGAGTTTTACAAAGGAATCTTTCCGCCGTTTTCCAAACAAGGTGCTTTTTAACCTTTTCGACAGAATTAAGGAAAGAATGTTTTTTTAACTTATACGGTGGGTGCGGCTATTTTCCGCCGTTATAAAATCGTCGAATCTTCCCTTACAAGATTATAATAATATTTTCAAAGAAAATGTTTTATTTTATAAATATATGACTCTTAAATGATTTTAAAATAGGAAGAGATATTTCTCGAAAAAGAGTTTTGATTTCATCTATGTCAACATCTTTTGATGGATTTTACACTTATTTGAAGTTGATTCATTATGATACAAAACATCTATATTGTATTGAAGGTTTTGTGATATGTTTGACTGTGGATGTGCTATTTTTATACCATTCATGGTTAATGGTGAATGTATTGACATTTCGTATTCTAGTTTTAATATGAATGTTTATGTTATGTTTAAACCTTTTCATATGGGAATGCATTGGACTTAATATGTGACGGGTGGAGCCAGCTATAGCTCCTCGATACATCGGTAGGTCTCATTAGACAAACTAGTGTCTTGGGACAAGGCCTTGACAAAATCTTATTTATAGTCTTGGCAGGAGGCCTTGGCTATGTGGTTATGATAGTCTAGCATTATGCATTCCATCATTATGAAAGTGGTTATTGATATTGCATGTGATTATTCGATTAGTAGAATATCCATGTGAATAAGTAAATGGAATTATTTCATTTTATTTTTGCCATACTATGTTGAAGTTCAAGTTTAAAAAGCTTTTGTTTTAGTTATA
This sequence comes from Viscum album, assembly GCA_963277665.1. Taxonomy (NCBI): domain Eukaryota; kingdom Viridiplantae; phylum Streptophyta; class Magnoliopsida; order Santalales; family Viscaceae; genus Viscum; species Viscum album. The sequence goes on along the minus strand of OY728152.1, from coordinate 349,470,107 downwards.
CACTGCCTTAAATGTTCATTCTTATTATGAATGTTTCTAGTTTATTGTTATCCTTACTCGGCTTTTGACCTCACCCCTTTTCTATGTTTTATTTTTCCCAGGATGTGAAGAAGTAAATTACGAATGACCTGCAGAGATATTATGAGGGGATAATAGTGTTGAATATGGAGAAAATATGTTGTTGTAGTAGTTTTTCACTTTATGATGTAATGTAAAACCTTATGAATATATCTAGTCACTACGGGAAAATGGGTATTTGCGACGGGTTATTTGCGACGGGGATAAATCCCGTCGGAAATAGTCTTGTTAGAAATTTATTTGCAACGGGAAAATTCCCCCGTCGGAAATAAGTAGTTATTTGCGACGGGGTAAGCTAACCCGTCGCAAAAGGTTTGGCGCGAAATGCGCGCCAAATCGCGGGAAAGTTATTTGCGACGGGGGGTTACCACCCGTCGCAAATAACCGGCGGCGGTAAAAGATATTTGTGACGGGGAAAGCTCTCTGTCGCGAAAGGTTATTTGTGGGAAAGTTATTTGCGACGGGCGGTTACCACCTGTCGCAAATAACCGGCGGTGGTAAAAAACATTTCCGACGGGAATATACCCCTGTCGCAAATAGATTGTCGGCAGGTTATTATTTGCGACGGGTCCCGTCACAAATACTACTATTAGCGACGGGACACCCGTCGCAAATAAGCTAACCTATAAATACCCCCATCCGTTTTTTTCCATTCATTCTCTAACTCAATCTTCTACTTCTCTCAAAAATCTATTTTTAGAGTTCAGAGTTTCTTAAGTTTAATTTTTATTTCCGGAGTTGATATTGAAGTCTGCAAGAACGATCAGAGATCAACCTCAGATCAATTTTAAAGGTATTTATGTTAATTTTAATTTAATATTTATTTTAAAATTTTTATTAGTTTTAATTATTCTTAATTACTTGTAATTTAATTATGTTTAGATTGTTTTGTTACTTAATAAATTTAAATTATTAGTATTCATTATTCATATTTAATGGTAATTAGGAATAATTAGTAATAATTACCAATAATTAAGAATAAAAACTAATAATTAGTAATAAATACCAATAGTTAGGAATAATTAGTAATAATTACCAATAATTACCAATAATTAGTAATAATTAGTAATAAATAACAATAATTAGTAATAATTTCCAATAATTGGTAATAAATAGTAATAATTAGTAACAATTACCAATAATTGGGAATAATTAGTAATAATTACCAATAATTAGTTATAATTAGTAATAATTGCCAATAATTAGCAATAATTAGTAATAATTACCAATAATTCGTAATAATTACCAATAATTACCAATAATTAGTAATAATTACCAATAATTATCCATAATTAGTAATAATTACCAATAATTACCAATAATTACCAATAATTACCAATAATTACCAATAATTACCAATAATTACCAATAATTAGTAATAATTTACTAATTACCAATAATTATCCATAATAAGTAATAATTACCCATAATTACCAATAATTTCCAATAATTAGTAATAATTGGTAATAATTAGTAATAATTACCAATAATTCGTAATAATTAGAAATAATTACCAATAATTACCAATAACTAGTAATAATTAATAATAATTACCAATAATTAGTAATAATTCGTAATAATTACCTATAATTAGTAATAATTAGTAATAATTAGTAATAATTACCAATAATTAATAATAATTATCAATAATTATCCATAATTAGTAATAATTACCAATAATTAGTAATAATTGGTAATAATTATCACTAATTACCAATAATTAGTAATAATTAGTAATAATTAGCAATAATTAGTAATAATTAGAAATAATTACCAATAATTTCCCATAATTAGAAATAATTACTAATAATTACCAATAATTAATAATAATTAGTAATAATTACCAATAATTAGTAATAATTAGTAATAATTACCAATAATTACCAATAATTACCAATAATTAATAATAATTAGTAATAATTATCAATAATTAGTAATAATTACCATTAATTAGTAATAATTAGTAATAATTACCAATAATTAGTAATAATTAGTAATAAATACCAATAATTAGTAATAATTTGTAATAATTATCAATAATTACCATTCATTAGTAATAATTACCAATAATTACCATTAGTTAGAAGTAATTACCAATAATTACCAATAATTACCAATAATTAATAGTAATTAGTAATAATTACCAATATTTAGTAATAATTATCAATAATTACTAATAATTACTCATAATTACCAGTAATTACAAATAATTACCATTAATTAGTAATAATTACCAATAATTACCAATAATTACTAATAATTGGTAATAATTATCAATAATTACCCATAATAACCAGTAATTAGTAATAATTACCAATATTTAGTAATAATTATCAATAATTACTAATAATTACTAATAAATACAAGTAATTACCAATAATTATTAATAATTAGTAATAATTCGTAATAATTAGTAATAATTAGTAATAATTAGTAATAATTAGTAATAATTACCAATAATTAATAATAATTACCAATAATTACCAATAATTACACATAATTACCAATAATTAGTAATAATTAGTAATAATTAGTTATAATTATTAATAATTAGTAATAATTAGTAATAATTTGTAATAATTTGTAATAATTAGTAATAATTACCAAAAATTAGTAATAATTAACAATAATTACCAATAACTAGTAATAATTACTAATAATTAACAATAATTACCAATAATTCGTATTAATTACCAATAATTACCAATAATTAGTAATAATTACCAATAATTATCCATAATTAGTAATAATTAACAATAATTACCAGTAATTACCTATAATTAGTAATAATTTACTAGTTACCAATAATTATCCATAATTAGTAATAATTATCAATAATTACCAATAATTACCAATAATTAGTAATAATTGGTAATAATTAGTAATAATTACCAATAATTCGTAATAATTAGAAATATTTACCAATAATTACCAATAACTAATAATAATTAATAATAATTACCAATAATTACTAATAATTAGTAATAATTACCAATAATTAGTAATAATTAGTAATAATTACCAATAATTAGTAATAATTACCAATAATTACCAATAATTAGTAATAATTACCAATAATTATCCATAATTAGTAATAATTACCAATAATAACCAATAATTAGTAATAATTGGTAATAATTATCACTAATTACCAATAATTAGTAATAATTAGTAATAATTACCAATAATTAGTAATAATTAGAAATAATTACCAATAATTACCAATAATTATTAATAATTACTAATAATTATCAATAATTAGTAATAATTAGGAACAATTACCAATAATTAGTAATAATTAGTAATAATTACCAATAATTATTAATAATTACCAATAATTAGTAATAATTAGTAATAATTATCAATAATTAATAATAATTACCAATAATTAGTAATAATTAGTAATAATTACCAATAATTAGTAATAATTGGTAATAATTAGTAATAATTATCAATAATTACCATTAATTAGAAATAATTACCAATAATTACCAATAATTAACATTAATTAGTAATAATTTCCAATATTTAGTAATAATTATCAATAATTACTAATAATTACTAATAATTACCAGTAATTACCAATAATTATTAATAATTAGTAATAATTATTAATAATTAGTAATAATTAGTAATAATTAGTAATAATTAGTAATAACTAGTAATAATTAGTTATAATTATTAATAATTAGTAATAATTAGTAAAAATTTGTAATAATTTGTATTAATTAGTAATAATTACCAAAAATTAGTAATAATAAACAATATTTAGTATTAATTATCAATAATTACTACTAATTACTAATAATTACCAGTAATTACCAATAATTATTAATAATTAGCAATAATTAGTAATAATTAGTAATAATTAGTAATAATTACCAATAATTAGTAATAATTACCAATATTTAGTAATAATTATCAATATTTACTAATAATTACTAATAATTACCAGTAATTACCAATAATTATTAATAATTAGTAATAATTAGTAATAATAAGTAATAATTAGTAATAATTAGTAATAATTAGTAATAATTAGAAATAATTACCAATAATTAGTAATAATTACCATTAATTACCCATAATTACCAATAATTTGTAATAATTAGTAATAATTAGTAATAATTAGTTATAATTATTAATAATTATTAATAATTAGTAATAATTATTAATTATTTTTAAATAATTAGTAATAATTACAAAACATTAATAATAATTAACAATAATTGCCAATAAATAGTAATAATTACTAATAATTACCAATAATTACCAATAATTATCAATAATTACCAATAATTATTAATAATTAGTAATAATTAGTAATAATTAGTAATAATTAGTAATAATTTACAATTATTAGTAATAAATACCAATAATTAGTAATAATTTCCAATAATTACCAATAATTAGTAATATTTCTCATAATTACCGATAATTAGTAATAATTACCAATAATTATCAATATTTACAAATAATTACCAATAATTACCATTAATTAGTAATAATTAGTAATATTTACCAATAATTAGGAATAATTACCAATAATTAGGAATGATTACCTCTAATTAGGAATAATTACTTATTATTAGGAATAATAACATTATTACATTATTTGTATATTTTATTATTAATATTAAAATAAAATAATTTTCTATATTATATAAAATTCTCATTTCATCTGTGTGTTTTCTGTCTCCACATGTAATATTTGCATTCTTTTTCAAAATGTCGGTGGATGATACAGAGAGAGTCGTGCGTGTTCATCCGACTCATGGAATCATCGATATTAAATGTAAAAGTGTTCTCGCAGTAAATGAACCATTTTTATTGGCTCAACATGCACATCAAGTTTATTACGCAAAGTACTATGCGACATCAAAAGACTTGACTGATTGGTGGAGTATAATAAAAATCAAAATTCGAGACAATTAGTTTAGTCAAAGTGAATGTGCTTTCACTGATGTGCAAAGAATTGAAGTTTTTCAAGAGAGTACTCAAAATCAATCTTTTTTACAAAGAGACATGAGTATCAATGACGACACCCCACATTTAAGAGTTGGTGATGACGATGATGTTAATGATGTCACATATGAATTTGAAATGGTAAGAGATGAAGCAACTGGAACTCGAATGGATATCGATGATGTTGAGGAGGAATATGAAGATGACATTGACATATATGAAGATGATGATGAAGATGAACACTGATAGAATTCCATGGTAGTTATATACAATCATAACTAATATATATGTATATATAATAGTAATTATCAATTATTTGCTAACAACATTAACATTTTCTGTTTCAGATGGATGATGAGACACTTCATGAGTTGGCGGATGCTGACCTGCATCTCGATGCAGATGAGTTGCTTGCAGATGACCCTCAGCCTGCAGGCACTCCAGGGAGTACGCGGAGGGGGCGCGGTCTTGCAGGATTGATGATTCCTGACCCCGTCCCCGAGTGACGTCCACGTCTTGAGTTTGATCCATGCACACGGAGGTGTGATAACCTATGTGATAACCTGTGGATTTGACTAATATTTCATTAATCTATTCACATAAAAAATGTTTATTATTTTTACAGTTTTCCACATATAGCAGTCGGGCAGGGCATCGCTATTTTTCGCAACTATTTCTCTTAGCCTTGGACCACATCGGAGCAGATTCCCATTGATGTGTAGCAGGCCATGTTCGGCCATTGGTTGGTACGTACGTAAATAAATAACTTTTATTTTGAGAATTATTTCATTTCTAACTTGATATTTTGATTTATTTGTAGGGATTATGGTATCTGATCGAGGATACCATGCGTGACGCCATCCATGAGGCATGGGAGGTGGCCATGCGTGATCGCTTTCGTCAGTTTTTTCACAATTTAAGAATAGATGCCACAAAGAAAGCATGAGTGTCAAATTTTGACGAGTCATGTAAAACACACCGACCAGAGTTCATTTCATCCCATGTATGGGATGGATTATGTGTGCACTGGTTGAGTGAGACCTTTCAAAGGAGATCATCGGTGGGGAGGCAGAATCAGGGGAGACAGGAGGTGACTCATCGAGCTAGGAGTCGTACTTTTAGTACTCATAGACATCATCTGGTACGTACATTATTTATAAATATTTTATATAACTATAAATATTAACAGTTTATTTTTTATTCTTATAGGCTGTTGAGCACCCTGATATTGCGGAGTACGACGTATATAGGCAGATTTATAGTGATCCTGATACTAGGGATCTCAGAGATGATCGTCAACGTCACATCGTGGTCAGTATTATTTGTTTTCAAGTTTGAAAATTAACTGCATATAATATATTCACAATTTTAATTTTAAATTGCAACTACAGGAGTCATATAAGGCCGCAGCGTCACAGACCCAGCCTGAGAGTCAGGCCGAGTCATCAGATCAGACCATTGGCCGTCATTTTGATGAGGCGACATGGATGCAGGCCACCCAGTATGCCTTCGAGAAGGGCCGGGTAGTTGGTATCAGTTCTCGACTGACTCCCATAGATTATTATGGCAGTGCTGTGATGTCGGCGTGTAGCTCGAGAGGAGCTCGTGCATCTTCTTCTACTACACAGTATAAAGATCAGTTGCGATCTCAGACTGCACTGATAGAGAGTCTCCGACAAGAGCAGGAGAAGATGCGTCAGCAGCAGCAGCTGCATGAGGAGGAGCATCGATGCCAGCTGCAGCTGTACGAGGAGCAGACGAGTCGGTGGCAGTAGCAGCAGCAACAGGAGCAGATGGAGTACATGCGCTGACTCACTCATGCTTTAGGGATGGAGTTTTCGTCCACCAGCATCTGTAGATCCCCCCTCCCTCCCTCCCACCCCTCCTTCAGATTAGAGTTTGTTTTTATGTTATAAAGTTTGTTAAATCAAAATATGAATTTTTTTTTCTATTCGTAGTTTCTGTCTCATTATAAAATATTAATAATATTATATTTTGAAATAACAATATTAATATTAATAATAATATTATTTATATTTTATAATATTAAATTTTATATATATTAATATTTTATAATATTATTATTTTATTATTATGTTTTTGTAATATTAGAATTATTTTAATATTTTAATGTAAAATAACTCTATTATTTTTATATTAATTAAAATAATTTATTAATATTTTTTTATTTATGAATTATAATTCTAATATTATTATATTAATTAAAATAATTTATTAATATTCTATTATTTTTTATTTTTGAATTATAATTATATTATTATTATATTAATTAAAATAATTTATTAATAATTTATTATTTTTATTTGTGAATTATAATTCTATTCTTATATTAATTAAAATAATTTATTAATATTTTTTTATTTTTGAATTATAATTGTATTATTATTATATTAATTAAAATAATTTGATAATAATTTATTTTTTTTATTTTTTTAAAGTATATGTGTTGGGATACTATGCCCGTCGCAAATATTATTATTATTATATTCATTAAAATAATTTATTAATAATTTTTTATTTTTTTTTAAATAGTAATTGCGACGGGCCCGTCGCAATTAGTATTTGTGACGGGCCCGTTGCAATTACTATTTTAAAAGGTTTTCACAAATATACGGACTAATATTTGTGACGGGAAGGATCACCGTCGCAAATAATACCTTTAGCGACGGGCCCGTCCCAAATAATTGTTGTTGCAACGCCATTTTCCGCGACGGGCTTTTTGCGACAGGCCCCCGTCGCAAAAGCCTATTTACGACGGGATCCCGACGCAAATGACCCGTCGCAAATGCCATAATTTCCAGTAGTGAGTGTCTCCAAGGCTACTAAACCAATCGGTATTTCGAGATTTGATCTTTCCTGTGATCATGCCAATGTTATGTAATAATGCACTGACTCTGGGTAACTAGGGTCGGGGCATTACATTTGGTATCAGAGGAGGTTTAGTACAAACCTTCGAAGCTAGATTTAGATAAACTCTGATTAGAGAACGTAGACCTAAGATGAACTTTGAGGATTATTATAGAAGAACTTCCTAGAATTTTGGTATTGTAGAGATTGTGTGAGTTTTCAGAGCAATACATCCCTGTCTGGATATGAGAAGGTAGAGGCGGCTTTGGCACAGATGTACCTAGGGGTAAAACCCAAAAACACCGCTTTGAGATAGACTCGAACGGGAACTGGTGCACGAAAACGGTCCTTGCTGCACTCTTGGTTACGACACTCCCTAGGGATATGCTTAGGATAAATCTCATTTTCTTTACAAATCATTATGAAGGGTTTATGGGTATATACTTCCTCAAATAAAACAATTTCTATGATAATGGATTATATCCATAAATAGTTCAATTTATGTAAAGTGTTTTATAAGTATGGAATTATGTTTTTTGATTCATAAACTGATCTAGTTTATGCCATTGTTTAGAAATGGTACCTAGTGGAAGAAATGGAAACTATATCAATGCACGCACTCCATGTAGGGATTTTCCTCCTGATCAATATAATTATAGTGGAGCTGGTGATGCAACTGGTGTCGATTAGCTAATCACCATACTGGGACAACTCACTCAGGTTATGAATAATATCCTTACCCATATGTAGCACCCTGATCCACTACGTGGAGGATCAATGTTAGATCGCTTCATGAGGCAACAAACACCAACGTTCAATAGGATTACAAAACCCTTAGTAGCTGAGCAATGGATAAATTCCCTAGAGAAAATATTTCAGGCTTTGGGGAGTAGTGAAAGGGAAAAAGTTATCATGGCATTTTACCGCCTCACTGGAGATACTGATCAATGGTGTTCATTGATTCAAAACACGAAGGAAGATGATGAATTATAAAATATTGAATAGAGGGATTTCAAATATCTATTTTTAGAAAAATAATTTCTTCGTGACCATCGAGTGGATATGGAAAGGCAATTTCTGAGTCTGAAACAAAAGAAGGATTAGAATGTCGCAAAGTATGAGGCTAACTTTACAAGGTTAGCAAGGTATGTTGGAGATTATATACATAACCCAAGAAGTAATATTGATCATTTCTTTGATGGGTTAAATCCATTTATCTGTCGAGAGTTTTTCTTACAATCCTTCTCGTCGTACGAAGACATTGTCTCATGTGCTATCAAGACAGAAAAGGAATTCTCCAATTCTTATAACACTAAAGCAAAGCAAGAGAATAAGAGATCTACTGATCAATATGTTAATGGAAATAAGGGAAAGAAGGGAATAGTTTAATATCCATCATGTGGTAAATGTGGGAAGAAACACCCCGGTACTTGCTTGAAGGGAATGAGTTTCTGTTACAAGTGTGGTGAAAAAGTCCACCAAGATCGTGATTGCAAAGTGAAGAAGAAAGCTACCAATGTTCAGTGCTACAATTATAGGGAGATGGGACATTATACAAATGAATGTCCTAATCGTCAGGGGAACTTACCTCAGAAAAGGCCAAGGGATCAAGGCCAATCTTTTTCTATCACTACTGCTGAGGTAGAAGCTCCAAAAGACGTGGTGGCAGGTAATTTAATGGTTTCCTCAAGTTTATAAAATGCATTATTTGATTCTGGATCATCACATTGTTTCATATCTTCCCAGTTTGCTAAGAAAATTAGATATTTCCAATTTAATTTAAGAAAGGAGTTTTCAGTTAAAAATCCTAAGGGAAGTATCATTGCAACAATGTTTTGTGAATCCGTCCCCATTAGAGCACATAAATGTTCTTTATCCACTGATCTCATCGTCATACCTATGATTGAGTTTGATATAATCCTCGGTATGGATTGTCATTCGGATTATGATGCGAAGAATTATTATATGAAGAAGGAGGTTACGATTTTTGATGATGATGATAAGGAACACCTTATCTTTAGAGCACAATCACCACCACCTAATTCTTATCTAGATCCACCCCCAGTAGCTCAACTAAATTCAATTATTGGGGTGGAAGAGAATGAAATGATTGTGGGTGAGGAAAGGAATGCTCAAATAGAGGATTTACCTGTTGTGAAATAATATGTAGATGTATTTCCGAAAGATTTAACTGGACATCCTCCAGAACGAGAAGTTGAGTTTTCCATTGATTTAATTCCTGGATCAAGGCCTATATCGAAGACCCCTTATAGAATGGCCATTGTAGAATTAGTTGAACTAAAGAAACAACTAGAGGAATTGAGTAATAAGGAATTTATTCTCCCTAGTGTTTCTCCATGGGGAGCCCCTGTTCTTTTTGTTAAAAAGAAAGATGGATCTATGAGGTTATGTATCGACTATAGGGAGATCAATGCTATAATAATAAAGAAAAAGTATCCCCTACCTCGCATTGATGATTTATTTGTCCAACTACCTGGAGCTCAATACTTTTCAAATAACGACCTTCGATCTAGATACCATCAGTTGTGTGTAAAGAAGGAAGACATTCCGAAGACATCATTTCGAACCAGGTACGGGCATTACGAGTTTACAGTAATGCCTTTTGGATTGACTAATGCACCCTCTTTATTCATAGATCTGATGAATAGAGTTTTCAAGGAATATCTCGATGAATTTTTGGTGGTATTTATTGATGATATATTGGTATACTTCAAAATCTATGAAGATCATGAAAATCACTTGTGCATTATCCTGAAGACTCTGAGAAGACATGAATTATATGTGAAGTTTTGCAATTGTGAAATCTGGTTTCATGATATTTCTTTTCTTGTCCATATTTTCTCTAAAGATGGAATATCTGTTGATCCTTCTAAGACCAAGGCAATCCAAGAATGGCCAGCACCGACGAGTATAACTATGGTACGCAATTTTATTGTTTTGGAAGGTTATTATCAACGTTTCATCCAGAATTTTGCCCGATTGGCTAACCCATTAACGAATCTCACACGTAAAGGGGTTAAATTTGTTTGGAAAAAAGAGTGTGAAGATTGTTTTGAAGAACTGAAGAGAAGATTATTCAACTCTCCTATATTGAATCTACCATCGGGGAATGATGGGTTCATTATTTATAGTGATGCATCGAAGAAAGGCTTGGTTGTGTCCTTATGCAGAATGATAGGGTTATTGTCTATGCATCACGACAGTTGAAAATTCATGTGAAAAAATATCCTACACATGATATCGAGTTAGAAGCTGTGATCTTTGCTTTGAATATATGGAGCCACTACCTCTATGGAGAAAAATGTGAGATTTATACTGATCACAAGAGTTTGAAGTATATTTTCTCACCAAAAGAACTCAACATGAGGCGAAGGAGATGGCTTGAATTACTCAAGGATTATGATTTCATGATACACTACCACCCAGGGATGGCAAACATGGTGGAAAATGCTTTGATCAAAAAAGATCATGGAGTTTGGAACAATATGAGAATTGAAAGGGATCCAATTTTCATGGATCTGGTGAAGATAGACATGGGAATAACCAGGGAAGGTGAAACATCAATGCTTTTTCAAATGGTTTCCAAACCAACTTTACTAGAAAGGATTAAATGTTCTCAGACCGATGATGAGAAATTTCAAAAGAATATTAAATCTATGAATGATGGGAGATTGAGAGACTTTGTGTATGAAGATGGAATTTTGAAATTCAGGAAGATACTTTGTGTTCCTGATATAACTGATCTAAAAAGGGAATTACTGGGTGATGCTCATAGTTCCAATTTTTCAATACACCCTGAGAGCACCAAAATGTATAAAGATCTGAAGGGACATTTTTGGTGGGAAAACATTAGGAGGGAGATTGCTGATTTTGTGTTAATATGTATGGTTTGTCCACAAGTGATAGCTGGAAGGCAACAACCTAGAGGAGTCATGCAACCTCTTCCCATACTAGAGTGGAAATGGGACAATATTACGATGTACTTTGTCATGGGGCTATAAAAGACTCCTAGAAGGAATGATGCAATATGGGTCATTGTTGATTGTCTTACCATGTCAGCACATTTTCTTGCTATATGAGAAGTTCTACCACTGGAAAGTCTAGCAAGACTATATATTGATGAAGTTGTGAGACTTCATGGAGTACCGCTATCGATTGTTTCTGATCGTGATCCCCATTTTACTTCAAGATTCTAGAAAAGTCTTTAGAAAGACTTGGATAATGAACTTCATTTGAGCACTGCCTACCACCTTTAGACAGACGGGCAATCATAACGGACTATTCAAACCTTAGAAGACATGTTGAGATCTTTCTCACTTGACTTTCAAGGATTGTGGGATCAATATTTACCTCTGGTAGAATTTTCCTATAACAATAGCTTACATTCAAGTATTCAGATGGAACCATATGAAGCGTTATACGGAAATAGATGTCACACACCAACCTGTTGGGATGATGTTGGTGAAATAAAACTTGTAGGCCCAGAACCGGTGGAGGAAATGATGGAAAAGGTGAAGGTAATCTAAAATCACATCAAAGTAGCTCAAAGTAGGCAGAAGAGCTATGCTTATAATCGAAGGAAGGATTTGGAATTTCAAGTTGGTGATCATGTTTTCCTGAAGGTATCTCCATGGAAGGGAGTCATACGTTTGGGTAAGAAAGGTAAATTGAGTCCCAGGTACATCGGAACTTTTTAAATTCTAGAACGAATTGAGGCTGTAGCTTACCGATTGGGAATGCCACCAAGTCTCTTCAAAGTTCACGATGTGTTCCACATATCTCTATTGAGGAAATACATGCCTGACCCAACACATGTACTCACCTATGAGGAATTAGAACTGGAACCCAATCATTCTTATTGTGAAGAACCCGTCAAGATTATTGATACGAGAGAACAAGTACTGAGAAACCGGACAATGCGTTTGGTAAAAGTTTTGTGGAGAAACCATAAGATGGAAGAGGCAACATGGGATCCCGAGGAACTTATGATGAAGAACCACCTGAATCTTTTCATGCGGTATTATTCTTGAAATTTTGAGGACGAAATTATTTTAATGAGGGAAGAATGTAACACCTCAAGCTTCTACGGTACGCTTGTCTATGAATAATGCAATAGTGTGTGTTGTACGCAACATTGAGTTCTAACACACACCAAAACCGATCAAACTAGCCATTATGAATAGTAATACCTGATTTTTAAAATATTAGAAATTATATCTCTCAAAATGGACTTCATTTTTGGATTTGGAGTATCGAGTTTAGCCTAAGGTGAAATTTTGGTACTTTTCGGATAACTTTAATATTTTGATGAATAGTGAAAATTACTAAATTTTAATTAAAAACAACTTTTTTATTCAAAATAATTAATAGTGATAAATTATGAATTTGAGTGGTTCTCAAGTATATTTAGAATACATTTTTACCATTTAATACAATTTTGGTCATTGGAAAAAATTTCACAATTAATCCAAACATAAACAAGTATCAATTTTTTGATAGTTATTATATCTTAAAAACACGCTTTTTGTTTTGACAGCGGGAATTAATTTTAAATTAATTTCTTCCACTTATGTGTTATGAATTTGGAAAAATGGATTAAATATTTGGAATCAGGATGTTCAAATTGTGTAAATAGGTAACTTTTATTTTTATACATTTTTAATAATTACTTCGGTAAATATTTTATTTACCATGGTTAAAGGGTAAATCCGGTAAATAAGGGTTAAAATTTAATATTATAATAATAACAAATTACACTAAAACGTGTCCTAAATTTATTGGTTGATACATGTCCGACCATGGGAATCTTTGGGTCGATTTTGGGACCCCATAGTGTCACTTGTAAGTGATAGGGACACTTTATTTTAATTATGTTAAAATGAATACAAAAATGACACAAGCATATATCTTTTAGAAAAACAATTTTTACATAGGGTTATATATGTTTTATTTTCATCTATAAATATTAATTAAAAATCTAACAATATTTCCTACATAATGGTATTTTATTTATAATTTTTAGATATTAGATAACTTAATTTATTTATGACACAATCGTGATGCAGTAATTACCATAATAGTGAAAAATTAAAATAATTGTTATTGTAGATACCCAAATAAATTAAATTTGAGACGTTTTATGAATTACACTAATTTTATAGGTTAATATGACATGTTAGGAATGATTTAATTACCTTTTTTCGAATTAATAATTCTGTTATAATTTTTACAAAAATCAATTATTGAATAGTGTCAAAATTGACATAAAAGAGTTTTTAAATGAATATTATATTATTAATTGATATTAAATTTCTAAAAATCTAAGTTTCGTCCAAGATACTTATATCACGATAGTTTTATCATTAATGGACCACCTGGGGGTCTCTTGGATGTATATAGTATTTTTATTAACCATATAATATAAAAATACAAAGAGACATTGTAAAAGTGAAACTAATTAACTAAGAGTTAATACTTAAAGATAAGGTTAGTATAATGAACCAAACCTATTTAAATTCTATTTGTTGGGTGGTTTTAGACCAATCCCTGCCTTAACATTTAAATAATCCACTTCAAAGCCATTAGAAACCGAATGTGAATTTATTATGAAATAATATTTCTAGCTTTTCCAAAGGTGCTCCTCACCCCTCTTATAAAAGGGCACTCCCCCTTCTCTTTAATTCAAACCTTCAAAGCCTTTTGGTTCTGAAAAACTCTACCCAAATACTCTTTAAACTTCCCTCACTTCATCCTAGAGGCCATAATTTATTCATAAATCCAACCTAAGAGCCCTTTTGATCAAATCAAAAGGAAGAACCCGAAGAAGAGGTAATGATTTCACCACCCTTTTCCAAGTTCCTTTCTTCTTCCATTTCTTCTTACTTTGTTATTACCATTATAAAATAATAACTCTACTATATTATATATAATTTGATGTTATTATTGACATTATACTACCATATTTCAGTTTTCTATCCATCCTTTTAATAAAATGTCACCATACATGCATACGTACGGCTTACCATCTCCACGTCGTGGTGTAATTGTTATTCAATAAATTATTATTTGGATGGGTATAATAATGATGTGTAACTCATGTAAATAATAAATATAACATGATAATTATTATGTATATATGATATAACATCCAATTATATATTATTTTAATATCAAAAGAATGATATTGTCGCTCGTGCGTACGTACATACTACCGTCTCCATGAACTCGATAAGATTCATTCTCCATCGTATCCATTCAAGTATAATTCTCATTTGATGATTAATAATAGTATCTAAGGACTTGATATCATTCTGTATATGATTAAGATACAGCCTATCCATGAAAAACACACCTTACGTAACAAAACATATAAAAGAAAACGAGTAAGTTAACACCTGAAACAACGATAATTATAAGATATTATTAAAAATCAATGTTAAAAGATCATATATGATATCATATTAAGGTATATGATTCTTGTATAATTTAATAACAATTATTTCACCATTATACAGGAGGTTAACCTACCCCCAACCAAGGAAAAGTACAAGGTAAGGGGTTATTTTGCAATCTCTTTATTATTCGAGGTTGTTTATACCTAATAATCTACTGGGATCTCTTTATCATCCACATTCATGTTTCTCAAAAATTTATTTTAAAACATTTTTACTATTTACAAGAATATGGGTTAAAGTGATTTATACCCTTGTTTGAATTTTTATAAGTGTTTTATAAAGGAATCTTTCCGTCATTTTCCAAACAAGGTGTTTTTTAACCTTTTCGACAGAATTATGGTAAGTATGTTTTTTTAACTTATACAGTGGGTGTGGCTATTTTCCGTCGTTATAAAATCGTCGAAACTTCCCTTACAAGATTATAAGAATATTTTCAAAGAAAATTTTTTATTTTATAAATATATGACTCTTAAATGATTTCAAAATAGAAAGAGATATTTCTCTAAAAAGAGTTTTGATTTCATCTATGTCAACATCCATTGATTGATTTTACGCTTATTTGAAGTTGATTTATTATGATACAAAACTTCTATATTTTATTGAAGGTTTTGTGATATGTTTGACTGTGGATGTGCTATTTTTATACCATTCATGGTTTATGGTGAAATTATTGACATTTTGTATGCTAGTTTTAATTCGAATGTTTATGTTATGTTTAATCCTTTTCATATGGGAATGCATTGGACTTAATATGTGACGGGTGGAGCCCGCTATAGCTCCTCGATGCATCAGTAGGTCTCATGAGACAAACTAGTGTCTTGGCACAAGGCCTTGACAAAATCATATTTGTAGTCTTGGCATGAGGCCTTGGCTATGTGGTTATGATAGTCTGGCATTATGCATTCCATCATTATGAAAGTGGTTATTGATATTTCATGTGATTATTCGATTAGTAGAATATCCATGTGAATAAGTAAATGGAATTATTTCATTTTATTTTTTCCAAACTATGTTGAAGTTAAAGTTTAAAAGGCTTTTGTTTTAGTTATACACTGCCTTAAATGTTTATTCTTATTTATGAATGTTTCTGCTATATTGTTATCCTTACTGGGCATTTGAGCTCACCCCTTTTCTATGTTTTATTTTTCCCAGGATGTGAAGAAGTAAATTATGAATGACCTGCAGGGATATTATGTGGGGATAATAGTGTGGACTATGGAGACAATATGTTGTTGAAGTAGTTTTTCACATTATGATGTAATTTAAAACATTAAGAATATATCTATTGTTTCCAAGGCTACTAAACTAATCAGTCTTTCGAGATTTGATCTTTCTTTTGATGATTCCAATGTTATGTAATAATGCACCGACTCTGGGTAACTGGGGTCGGGACGTTACAATAGAAATTTGTACACATTCAAAAAGGGAAACTTTAGTAAACACTAACAAAAGTAAGGTACAACCACGAGAGTAATGTACAAACACAAGTACAGCTATAATTTGAATACAGTGGGATGGAATACAATCCATAGAAACTGAAGGAATGAAAACAATTATCGTGTCTGCCCGGTAGAACTACCTAGTGGGTGGTAGCTATAGGTATAAAGTTGAAGAAGTTTTTCTCGACATCTCCTGTCTATCCAAGCTCCAGCAATTCCAAAACCTCCTATATCTACATTGAAGAGTTAGTAATCTTACCCAGACACACCCGTGCGGGTAAAGTCTGTGCAGGGGTTGAGTATAAAAATTCCCAGTAGGGGACCCCGAGACCCCGGAAGGTCTCACAGTAATCCAAAAAAGAGAACATCACAATAAAATACAACAAAGTTAATATCACAAGCATGTTCTAATTCATGTATCACAAATAAAAAGAGAGAAATCAATCTAATTGTACGAATTCATGGTTAGTGAGTTAGGGATGAGAAGTCATACAACCGGATCATCCTATTTGTAGTAACACTACTAATGACCGATATAGGTCACTATTTGTTCTCCTGTATTGGTCTCTAGATATTGACCCGTATTGGTCGCTAGTGCTGACAAGTATTGGTTGCCTGATGGTGACCCATATTGGTCGATGGTGCAGACCAGTATTCATTGATGGTGCTGACCTGTATTTTTCGCTGGTGAATACTTGTCTTGGTTACTGATACAAAGGTAAGGATGACTAGTCGTACATCTAGATCATCCCACTCTAAAGCTTCTAATGTTGACCTGTATTGGCCGACAGTGCTAACTTGTATTGGTCATTGGTGTTGACCCGTCTTGGTCCCTCTTCTTCTTCATGTCACAGTCAGCCACTAGATTCCTACTCATATCACGCTTGATTCTAGGAGAGCCTCTCCTCAATACATTTTTCATATATCTACAGGTACGAAGTCCCTCGTAAATCATACACAAGGTACTTCCTTGTCATAAGGGTCCCAATGTGATAGTTGGTGAGTTGATCGGATGTCCGGTCTGCGAGATATGGGCACTTTTGTAAAAAGTTCCTAGTTGGATTGAAGTCTAATCCAAACCTATTCGCATGTAAAACTCTGTCAATACTCACATAAAGTTTATCAAAGGACCAAATAGTAACAAGGGTCTTTATTCCACATATGGCGCGTCTATTTACTTGTCAATTAGTTACACCCCTTTCTGTGAAACGGGAGTGATCGCATCTCGGTATGGCCCGTCTCATTCCAGCCCGCCAATATATTCCAAAGGGGACCTCTTCCCAAAAGGGGTCCCAATTCCACTAACAGCCTGTCAAACGAACACCCTATTCGTCAGTTAAATTTTTATCTTTATTCGGGGGATGGTTGGTTCTGGGACCGGTCAGACTCGGTTAGGTCGACCCAACAACATGCGTCTTGAGGTCTACCTAACCCCGCTCGGGTCCAACCCATTATGGGGAGGCATGGTTGACTGTTTCTGGCCAGTCAGGGTCTACTCGACTGGTTTTCAAACCTAGGGCTTGGTTGGCCTAGCCCGCAGGGTGGGGCTCGGCCCACCCGCATTGGCCCGCGTCCGGCCTGGTCTGCCTGAAGGCGGACCGCTTCACCCAGAAGGACACATAGATGCTGGTTCATTTCGTCTGATGAGACTTGGCGCAGTGTGGGGTCTGTGCTACCCCCTTATACCACGTCCTGCTGGCCGCAGCGGCTGTCGGCAGCTACGCCTGCAGGCGACACTCGTCTCCCACGTGGCCGGCTCGGGCCAACCTCTTCTGGCCACAGAGGCGCGTGATAGTGCACTACCATCCCACCACCCTCTTCTAGTTTCCCTTATCTCCTCCGACCACCACCGGCATGGTGCGCTGTCACTTGCTTCTGTGGGCCACCATAATGCTGACGTTGTTTCACGGCCCTCAAACTCCATTCTGCCGAATTCTTTGTACCACCAACAAAATGTCACCATGGACAAGTTTAGTGGAGTGTCGGGCCCTTATTATTTTTGGCACATGCCCTCCACGTTAGCATTTTAAACATGAGAACATTTAATAATAAAAAAATGAAGAATACTCCATGAGATTAAGATCCCATAACAACCACGCGCATGATTAGAAGAGAAGCGGATCAACCCTTTTGTCGGTTGGTCCATGTTTGTCATATTATTGAAGAACGGGAAGAGAGGGAACATCAATGCACATAAACCCTCTACCTTTTATGATATTTTTTGTTGCAGGTTCTTCCTCATGGGTTTAAGGTATCAATGATGCTTTCCGGTTCTGACCTAAGAAATGAGTTCTTCATCGTTCGTCATTCTTCGCTGGGGTGGAAGTGCATCCGAGATTTTACTAAGAATCCTCCAAATACTTCCTTCTGATTTTTCCTGACACATCGAACTATTTATAGAACCATGTTGTATCATTTCCATAATGACGTGACATTAAGTCATTACGATGTTTCATTTATTAAATAGTATCGTTGTTTTGCCCCATTAAATTCAATGTTATATTGCTGGATATGGGTCATCCATGGGTTTCATTAATGTGACTTGTCACTGCATTATCACTGCCTCACATCATCATCATCTTCCACATAATGGAGAGAAAAAAATAAAATAATTCTTGTATAAATTATATTATTATTTTTCTCAAAAATTCCAAAAAAAAATTTCTTTTCCCCTCGGCCCTCGTTGATAGAAGTTAAGTCATTTCTAGATGAATCCTGGCATTCCGGAATCAATGGTTCCCTTGATTTTTTATCCTTGCAACGAGTCCAATGATTGAAATTCCTGCTCGAACGTTTACTGAACATACCATAAAAAAGTCCAATAATTCATTTCGGGCACACCGAGCCTTGGAATCATGCGCCATAAATTTTCCTCGACTCGAAAAAATACCAAATAATTAAAACAATTAATTTTTGTGTCTTAACATATAAACTTCTAAATTTAATTTAAAAAAATGTGGAAATAAAATTTAATACAAATTTATATCACAATCAACCACCATGGCACACCCAAACCAAAAAAATTGAAACAAAATTTCATTTCATAAACAAGACATCCATTGAAACAATAGAACTCCATGGAAACATGGATATCCCATTTTACTGAAATATGAAAACCTCTTTTGAAATTATAAATATTTTTTCAAATCACAATAAATTTTTTTCATCATGGAAAAAAACATTGTAATTTTATCAAACATTTAGAATTCATAAATACCATTTTGAAACAAATAATCACTTTAAACATTAAATACCTATGATTTAGAACGTAAAAACCAAACCATTTTCATGAAATATTTGTCAATTCACACCTAGATAACCCACCAAAATAATTTATATGGTAAAAATTAATTTATGAAATTTAATCATCAATGGAACTTTTAATGAAAATAAAATGATTCAGAAACACCTACCTCAAGTGGTGGAACCTTATCACCATCAACAAAATCAACCGAAAATTAATACCTACTATATACCATAACCATTACCACCCAAAATCCCAAATTTCTACCAACCATAACCATGAAAATCAACCGATAATAATCCCTATGGTTATAAGTGTTTTAGAAAAATGAATAAAATAAGATAGGATGAAATAGAAGCCAATACCTCTTAATCCATACGCGAACCCAATAAATACATGCCTAAAATCGACAAAGGAGGAGATTGGAAGGGGGTAAAATTACCCACTTGAAGGTATATTGGGTGGATGGTTTGAATGGGGGTGTATTGGAATGGAATCCACATTTAAAAAAAAATAAAAAAAAATAATTCCCTAATATGGGAAATCTCTACAATTAACATGCATGGTTTTCAAAACCATGAGAAACCGGTGAAGAACACCTCTATTTATAGGTGCAGAATATGGACACTTGGGTCACATGGATTGTTAACCATGTTACCTAACCATGAACTCTTATAAAAGACCTATGAATTCCCATTTTTGATATAGAACACCCCCGAACAGAAAAGGATAAATAGTTGAAAAATTAAAAGCAATAAAATGACACCACTGGGTGTCATATACTCCCCACGATTCCACTTTCTTCCACCAGAAAGTCCATAGAAAAAAGGGAGATTGATAATTCCAAGACTAACATCCCTATAAGTATGGATTGATTTATAAACTACTTCATCAAAACATAAAAGATATTAAATAATTCATAGAACCCCATTCTTATAAAAAACACTACTATGAGATTCTAAATTTACTTACCAAAAACACACTATGAGTCCTAAATAGTAGAGGAATCACTAAATGAAAGTAATGAAACCCCAAAATATAGAATTTTTATAGACACTCCTTTGATAATTATTAACTTTAGGACCAACATTTTTTTCTCCGCTACTCCCAGTATCCTCCTGAAATTTAAACGTAATCAAAGGAAAAATGAAAAAAACCATCACCAGAACCTCTGAGGCCATTATATCCAAATGATAGAGTATCCCAAAAAAATTCAACCAAAATGACCACTCCATTGAAAGAGAATAACATAAGGATTCCTAGATTAGTTCTCTACACAACTTATAATTAATTTAATATGGTGAAATAACAACAATCAACTTTTCACAAATAAGAGGATGCCATGAGAAATAACATTCCCAATCGCTCTAAAGGGAAGGTGAAAAACACTAATAGAGAGTGAAATCATAGGTGAAATTCCTTAGTATGAAGTGACATGGCTCTAAACACAATGTCACAAATGAAATATGAGGGTCTCATGATCTAACTCTTTGAAATAATGTCTTATAGTAATACTTAGGGAATGCACTAGCTGGCGGAATCCACCTCCCAACCTAAAACATAACAACAACCAAAGTATATAGGAATGTACACCATGATATTCCCATTTTGAAACCCAAAAACACCAAGAATCAATAAGGAGAAATAATGTGGCATGAAAATTTTAAAATATATATAAATAGAGTAAAAATCCCCATTCATCCCATATATTCAAAATAACTTGTTCCAGAAAATTTGGAAGATGTCCCATTAAAAAATAGAATTACAGAAGAAGATTTTTCCAATAACAACACTCATATTCCGACTATCACAAGGATGGTAAAACAGAAAAAACTATACATATTGGAAATTGGTAAAAGTCTTCTTCCTATGTAGTCTGAATTTCTTGAAAAACCTATAAAATTTACCATGATCAAAACACTAATGAAAGGTCTTCAGATGAAACAGATATAAAGATCAAAGGATCTCTAACATCCCACGAAGGAAGTAGAAAAATAGATTATGTTTAACTAAAATGGGATTGATTGGTTTTGAGGAAAACTCCAATCCTCATCACCCTTATAATTTCTATTTTCCCCAGCCATATTATATTTATTATATCTACTAGGAATCAAAATATTTCCCATCACATATTTCACTATTATGATTGCCTCCGCAATGACATCCTTATGCAACACATCGATAAAGGTTGTCACACCAGACTAAAGAATTCACGAATGTAATTCTAAACAATGTCCTTGAAAAAAAAAACCATTAATTCTTCACATTAACAAAAGAAATTTCTATAAGGAATGACACCAATCTAGTGAAACATTTGACCTAGTATTTTTCATACCACTTAACTTATAGGATTACAAAAAATTTAATCACCTTCTCGACCCTCTATTCATCCTAAAAAAATTATTAATGAAGGTAGCCTTGATGTATTCCCAATAGAGTTCCTAGAATGGTTAGGCATGAATAACGAGTTACACAACTCAAAGTGGAAACATTCAAATTAAAGAACAATGCACCTCTCCCTAATGGTTATAAATGTTTTACCAAATTGAAAATTTATTCAACCATAGATAGCCTTCCAATCGACTCATACAATACTTGATCACCATAAAATATATTCAGATTTTGAATAATAATCTATCATTTATGATCCATTATCAAATAATATAGTGTCAATACAACTCCATCGCGATTCTAGGAAGATTCAGAGACTAAAAAGAAAACTCTTAGATTACAATGATTGCTACACAAGGCATTCTCGTTTCAACTTGCTGATTTATTTCAGGGGCTCTCATTAAAAAACATCACAAAACCAAACACTTAATAAATCAATATTATTTTTTGACACAACAGAAAAAAAATCTCATAAAAACTAAATCAAGGCTCTAAAAACATTATTTCCAAATTCCTTCCCAAAATCCTTTGAAATATATCACACCACACTTCCAAAAAAATTTGGAACTATTATGATGCCAAACGCACTTTCATTACACAAGTCTCATTCATTGATGTTAAGATTCATTCACAAAACGCCCTAAATGAACCCAAAACATCTAATGGAATCCATCACCAAATATCCCATGATATTTTAACAATGAAAAAAAAACACAAACACATTTTCTTGATTTAAAAATTTTTTACCCCAAGAGAAAATAAAACCACCATGACATGATTTTCAAAACAATTTCTAATTACAAGGCATACAAAATTTCATTTAATGAACATTAATAAAACCTCAAAAAGGAAAATAAACACAATAAGAGATAAAACCAAAAATGGTAGAAACAACCAAAATTATCAACCCACTCCAATGTGCATAGTTTTCCCATCCGTTTTTTCGTACAAGATTCCAATCTTGTGAATACAACTTGATATATTCCAAAATTTTCATTAAACACTATGAATGGTTTTAAATATAATATGATTTAATAGTGATCCAATGAAAACCCTTCCAATTTCATTCTAAAGTGATTAATTTCATGATAATTGTCTTAAAATATTGCTACAAATAAAATAACAACACTCTACACCAAAAAAACTAACAAAAAGCCGAACATAGCCAAAATAAATAAATGAAGACTCTCGAACACCCATGGAAACTAAATATTTGACACATGGAAGAGCATTTGAACCACTCCCCTAGCCCTACCACTCGAGTTCCAACTTTCATATTTTATTTCTTCCACTGAACCCCATTTAACGTGATAGTGATTCTAGAGAACATATTACCCTTTAAAAAACCCAGGGGTATTATAACATTTTGTAACAAACCAACATTGGACATCCATCTATCAGATTTATGATATGTAATTTCATAAACCTAATAAGTTCTCCCAATCCTCCTAGAATGATGAAATTAATCATGGGTGTCATACATAACCATTCGGGATGGTTTCACCATCAAAATTGAAACAATGGAATCCATATATGGAATAATAAAAAAGAGTCCAAACATATTCTTAGAGATACATGAAAAAATTTATCATTTAAAAAAGAGTTGTTCCACTATAATGGAATTTGAAATAAACAAAATATATGTCCATATAATGAAAAACAATCCCAATCCATCCAGTTCTTTGAAACTAAAGGATTGATCACAAGTATTGTATGACTCTATCATCAGAACCATCACCGGAACCACACCCTCTTCCCCATAGAGATTGGTCACAATTGGGATTTATGATACTTTCACAATAAATTAAGACTACATACCTACCGACATTAGTACATATGATAATATACAATGCTAGTATGATACAACCATGAGTCCATTTCATTTATTTTATAAAATAATCCAATTAAGCTAGTTTAAAAACATGTTTTGGTAAAGTAGGTACTCATTTTTATTCCAAAACATGGGAATAAAAATAATTTCAAACATGCACTTTCACAAAGAGTCCAATATGTTAAACCATTTCAAAATGATGGTAGATTTTCAAAAAAACACCAATTTTAGATAAAATTAAGACACATTTCCTTAAAACCCACATAGTTTTGTAATAAATTCCACCCACGGTTTAAAATATTTTATATATATTTTCATTTTAAACCATCACTTTGAAAAGAACGTCCCCATTATTCCATTAAAATATATCACACAGTCAAAATCAATGGAAGCCATGGAAACCAGTGAAACAAGATTAAAATCACTACATATGAGGTAAAAAATAATGCAATAAATTAACGGAATAATACTAGTAAATAACATGAATTAACCACAAGATGATCAACATACAATGTAAGTCAATCCAAGAAACAAAAAAAACAAATACAAATATATATAAATCCAAATTCATAACATAAATAAATAGCAGGAGGCAACACGGTAGGGACAAATGGGAATGTTCAAGACACATAAAGGTGTTCCAACTACTGGTGGGTTAATGGGAACACATCCATCAAATGAATCACTCTACACCTAGTATCATCAGTGAGAAATCCCACTATCCTAGTGTTACGTACGACTATTGGTGGAACATTATAGTGGAAAAATAAATTATCCAAACACCATCCCTACATTTTCATCTTAGTATCGTTGGTCTCCCCGTACATTAATAATTGATAGGAGCTGTGAACAATCAATGTTATTTCATGAAAATTATTATCCCCTAAGGCTAAATCTACAATGGCATCATTTACACATCCCACATTACCCATAGAACGATCCACAAAAAAATATCATCATGAATCAAATAAAGAAAAATCACATAGACATCATAAACATCATCAACATACAAGGGAGTCAAAAAAGGATTAATGCATTCAGTTCACAAGTGACAACTGGGCCTTAAATTATATGATATGTAGAATATAAATTTTTAAATCCCATTTTAAAAAATTTAGAATCCATATTTAAAATCTAGAGAAAAAGGCTCACCCAAACCAAAACATAATATGTACCAGTTTATTTATTAAATAAGGCTTCTATTAAAACATGATAACCCCTTTCAAAAAAGGAATTAACTTTTTACTAGGAAGGAAAACCGCCCTTTGAAATTTATGTATTTATTTCAAAAAAAACATACCAAATGTATTATTTAAAAAACTAACATTGTAATTTTATCAAACATTTAGAATGCATAAAAACCATGTCACAATGAATAATAATTTTAAACATGAAATTACAAATATGTTTCGCTTGAAAAAAAACATGTTCATTAGAAATATAAAAATTCACACCTAGATAACCAAAAACATAATTATATATAGTAAACAAGAATTTAGAAATCATAAGATTCAATGGAACTCTCAACTTAACTATTATGAAATAGAAACACCTATCTGAAGAGGTGGAACCTTTCCACATTCAATGAAATCCACCATAAATATCACATCCTCACCCAAATATGTCCAACCCATGAATATCCTAAGCCTATCTCTAATATGCCAGTGGAGGGAGACCATTGTGGAGTAGCTATATCCCAAAAATGTGAGGCATTCACAAAAATTACCCTAACACACACACACACATCTCAAAGCCCACAAAATGATGAAATTTAACAACACTAGAACAAATAACTCATACATCTAAGATCCCACTGGAGGGTATGATAGTTAAAGTAATGAAAGTAGAAAAATGGTCAACATATAATCAAACTGAAAATAATAAAAGTCCAACCTCCTATAGGGGAGAGGAAAATGTCATAAAAAATCTCCTAGTAAAACACATTTTTCTCTAAATCTCCATCTCTCCATTTCCTCCCTGGACACCATCAAAAGGTTCATCATCAATATATCACACGACATTTGTGTAAAAATTACTAGTAGGGGTGAGTATAACCATACTAATTAGAACTAACTAATAATACAAAACATGACGCATCAATTATAGCAATATCAATTCAATATACAATAATCAATGTATAATATAAACACATAGATATGCTTAGGAATTACCCAACACCACCTGGTGATCATAACTAGCTACTAGTAATAGGATTATTATAAAATAAAAACATGTTCCTAGTGAACCCACTCCATGATCCATGATATAATTAGAGACACTCAATGAAGAGTTATATATCAACAGGCCTTGTCCAAGATATTTCACTTGTCTAAGAATCCCATGATTCATAGATAGGGGTCACACCCCGACCAACTGTGGGACACCATGAGCCCTAATATTGATCAACCAGATACATAGTAGATCGTATGCCAATGATTCCACAAAACCTTCTGATATGACCTAAGATATGGGGGACCAAAACCCCTCCTAGGGAGGTCATGTTGATTACATAAACTCAAACTATGTTTAAAAGGATGATATATGATCACACTCTAGTATAATGGAGGGACAACATATGAAAAAGAAGAGGAACAAACACCTTTGAAGTGGGTACATGGCCTGTTCTAGGGGGTACACGGTGTGCCCTACTATCCCCATGTCTTCCAGTGTGGTAATGCCTTAGAACCCATGTCGTATCCAAATACATTATGTGTATAAGGACTACATAGTGGGTAGAGTCACATGGTATCCTAGCCATGTTTGTATTCAGTTGGTAATGTCTGTGTAGTAGTACATGGCCTGTGGAAAGTCGTGTTCTCTACCTGTGTACCTCTACAGAGGTATGTCCATGTACACTGGGAAATGTCATGTCTTTGTAGGTGTACACAATGTTCTATCTGGTTGTGTACTCCAACCTTGGTTCGTGCACCCACCAAGGTACACAATAAGTCAAACGGGGCATGCCCATGTCATTTGATATAGGTCACACAACATGTGATCCTTAATGTTTTTTGGAAGACTAATGTCACAACCAGGGGGCTCACAACATGTACCGCCAGATTACAGGCCATTTTTCTCTGGATTCCTATATTTTTTCTACATATTCCCACACCTCACTAGATCCTTCCCCCTTTTTAGAACCTAAATATTGGGGTTCTACTACTTCATTACAACACTAATCTATGGAAAACCATGCATGAATCCACTCAAAAAATAGATCTACACATTGTTCTTCTCTCCATGATGAAGAAAACTAAGGAATGAAAATCAGGTATTCAATATTATATGATTTTATTCTACTTTTATTGTCACACCACCATCATGTAATTACTATACAAGATAACCATTTTCATATCATTGTGCTAAAAAACAGATGCTCAAAAATCGATTTATTTGAATATGACCAACCTTGGTCCAAACAAAAAATCCATGTGGTGAATGAATAACTGCGTGCGTACTGCAGAAGAAAAATTTATAGGAATAGACCACGAACGATGCTAATCCAAACTATTATTACCTTCATGGTAATAACAACAAATAATTCACAATTTAAAAGTAATTCTCCTAAAATCAACTGACAATAAACCCATACCACATATATGCCCAATCCACAAATCAATCCATTGGTCGGTTGATCCATGTTCATCATGAAAATCATGAATAGGGAAATTGAAAAATTCATATAGCTTCCCTGCCTAAATATTTATCAATCAATGATGATGAACTATGTGGTTTCTTGATCATTGGAAACATCCTTCGAACCCATGGTGTCTCAATCATCGATCCACGATCTGGTTTCCATTTATGTTTGATAATTCTTCCAACTTTCACTCCAATAGATCTCCAATTATTATTAGTTTATGAAAATAACCCTAGGGTATCCCCATAATAGTATTTTTAAATACATTTCAATCACTGTGTTGGTAAAATTAAAATAATTTAATTTAATTAATTATTTTATTCATTTTTGTGCCAGTAATGACTTTTCCACAAATTTTGAATTAAGAATAAGTTTATCTCCATCCAAGTGTAAAAAAACAAATTCTAATATCAATGGTGCCCTTAGATTTATGGTATTCACACCCTCTTAAAACTTATTCAAAATTTTTAGGAAAATTGTGAACTTGTGCTATTTAATATATTTAATATATTTCAAACATTTATTTCTGGCACAACCAACCTCAAAAGTACATCTCATCATAGAATCACATCTTGAAATTAATCTATATAACATCAAAATATAATAATTGGAAAATATGAGACACTAAATTATCTCCACATTATATATTTATTCCCCAAAAATCCAAAACAAGGGATGCCCAATGAGATGTGGGTACTTATCATAAATTTTAGTATCCCGCTCCCATGTTCCCCCATGAATAGTCCCATGCTACCACCATACATGATAAATGAGAATATATCCCCCATGAAGGATACTCACTAGTTAATCTGAAATCTCTACAATATACTCTGTAATGGTAGTTATATCCTAGATGTCCAGTTCATCCCACTCAATAACATGTGATGGCTCGTGCACGTACCTCCTCAACTACAACACGTGGAATACGTCTTGTACCCAATCCAACCGGGGTAGTAGAGATAATTGTTACACTACCTCATCTACTCTACATATTATCTGGAAGGGAAAAATGAATCTCAAATATTACATACAGCCACATCAAAATCCTCTCATTTCATGTTGAGGTGATAGACATAGGAACACATAGTATCCATCATAAAACCACATAGATATTCATCATCGGTCTACATAAGACTTATGATTGCTCTATATAGTTTTTATCCACTCATATATGATCTCCACCTTCTCTGTAGTAGCTTGAACCATCTTCGATCCCATCAGTGTGGACTCGTCTGGATCGGTCCCACAAAGTGGTGACTAGCAGGGTATCCCTTACAAATCCATCAATGGTGACATAAAAATGGTGTAATTGTAGCTATTTTAATATGTAAACTCAACCAAGGGTAGGTGATACTCCCCAATATGTCCAAACTCTAACATGCAATCTCACTACAATTCCTCCATGTCCTAGTTGGTCCACTCTGTCTATCCGTTAGTCTGGTGATGAAATGATGTGATCTTCTACAAATGAGTCCCAAAGGAATATTGTAATCCTCTCCATAAATTGGATGTGATGCAAGCATCACAATCAGAGATGATCATTGATATAACTCCATGGAGTCATACTATCTCCCATATATAGAGGTGTCCCATGCTAAGTACTAAACTATTGTCTCTGAAAGATAGAACGTATGCTAAGATGGTGAGTAAATATATGATCACCCATATGTCATTGTGACCATTGGACACATGTGGTAATCCTGTTATGACTTCCATGGATACCCCATCCCAATACAACTCTGGAGCCTCAATGAGCTGAGCTAAACCCGCTAGAACTTGGTGATCAGCCTTCACTTATTGAAAAGTAAGTCACTAAGAGACAAACCATACAAGTCCTTTATTCATACCAAGCCACCAAAACAAATGCCAGAGGTCCTGGTACATCTTCTTCACACCTGGATGTACATCCAATGGGAATTTATGAATCACCTACTACACCTCATCCCACAACACCATGGGTACAATTTCACATCCTATGAAAAGGATAACATGATCCCCACCTTTGGAGTATCCATCAAGAGCATTTCTAGTGGATATCTGAGTATTAATGTTCTCACATTCCATTTCTCTATGCTGAGCATCCATGAAATTTTGAAAAAGAAATCGGGGTAACTATCATCAAATGATGATATAAATCACTATCCATTCCCATGATGAAAAACTGCAATGAGGATAACTACTCCAACACATCATCCAATAACTGAGAATGTGATCTCCTTCTAATAACAACATCTACCATGTTACCCTTTTTAGGAGTGTGTAAAATTATGAAATCATTATCTTGGGGGAACTATATCCATTTAATCTATCTTAAGTTAAGATCCTTATGAGATTCTTATAGATAGAGTAAACAATAAACCAATTTCCCTCCAATTATTGCCGCAACATCTTTAAGGTAATGATAACCTCTATTTACTCAAGATTGTGGGGTATGTAGTTCTTATCCTATGGAATAAAATATTGTTAACCTCAATAAATAACAGAATACATATTCATCAATACACAACCAGTCCGGTCCTTAATGCATCATAGAATATGACATACTTGACACCCTGCTCTGAAAATATAAATATGGGAGCACTCATCAACCTCTTTCTTAGTTCATGAATGCACTGCCAGCTCCTTTTCATTCACACAAAAGGATTCCCCTTATGATTCAAGGATACCGAGGGTGATGAAACTATAATGACTTTGAGTAAAATACTCTTATTGTACTCTACCACCCCAAATAAATTCCCCACCTTGGTAGGAACCATAGGTGGATCCTAATCAATAAATACCTCATCATTGTTGGATCCATTGTAACTCTGTCCTCTGAGATGATGTGTTTAGAAAGTGGACCCCTTGAATTCTAAACTGACACTATGAGATATCCTCAGAAAGTTGGTTCACTTGGAGTGTGTCTAATACCATCCCCAAGTTTCTCAGATGACCCTACTTCGATACCAATTACAGTAGGATATCATTAATGAAGACCACCACAAACTATTATAAGAAAGGATAAAAGATCCAATGCATATATCCCAGGACCACTTGAAGGGTGTTTGTCATGCCGAAAGACATCACTGAGTACTCACTGTCACTGTAGCGACATGTGAAGGTCATCTTTAGTATATTCTCATCCTATATTCACAGCCGGTGAGAGCATGTCCTGATGTTAAAATTCAACAACCTTTTCACCCCTCTCAACTAGTCAAAAAGTTCATCGATCCTCAGTAGTGAATACTTATTATTTATGGTCACCTGGTTTAAGTGAATGTAATCCACACATTAAAAAATTCTCTCATCTACCTTCTTGTAAAACAAAACTGGGGATGCCCATAGATAAATATTTGATCTCACAATTCCCTCCTCATGCTAGTCCAGAAACTGTACCCTCATTTATTAAATCTCAAGGGGAGACATCTGATATAATGGTTCATATATTGGTGTCATCCCAGGATGCAATCCCATGTAGAACTCTACCTCTCGGTGGGGAGTTAAATCTAGTATGTCCTCAAGAAAAACATCCTCATACTTCACCACCTGTATAGAAAACTGATATAATAAATCATCCACTGCTCCAAGAGTCATTCTATAAAACTTGTGAGTAACAGACTACACCCTTCTATGCTTGATCTCATCCTGCTCTACAGAGGTATCCTTTTCACCCACAAAGGAAACCTTCACTCCATCATTGTGAACACACTACATCAATAACCAAAAATAGTGAATTCTGGCACGAACATTGGATATACAACCCGTACCTAAGACAACATCATAAGTCCCCCTTGATTCAATGAAGAGAACCCATACAAAATTATTGCACCCAAGCATCAGATCACACTTTTAGCACAGGTGATCAATCACTGAGTCACCTTATGTTAGAGTATCGGACCGCAAAAGTCAATATGATGGCTCAACTAGAATCTCTAGGTCTCAATCCAGATAACTAATATGTATGGAATGGCTAGAACCTATGTTTACAAATACTAAAGCTAATGTAGAACACACATAGATCGTACCTCGTTTCATTTTTTGGAGCCATGGGGTCACACTCCTCCATAGCTTACAAGTGGCCCCATCCCTTCCCACTGGCTCCATGAGCCTAGAGTGGACCACATGGGGGTTTGTAATATTCAAACCTCTTACCCCCTCCTATAGCCCAGATGCCCCTCTACCACATCTTCCACCCTGTAGACCACCCTTCTCTTTCCTCTGCCTTGACTTCGTTGTTCCCTTGACTATCTCATAATCATATATACGATATGTTAGAAAATATCTATCCACATTTCCCTATCCATCACTAGAGAAACAAAACATAACTCATGTCTTATTTAAGAAACTATGAGATCCCTACACATGTAGACCTAAGCCTTGCGATCAACTCCTGATGTTTTTTGAAACGCTTTGATCACTGTGAATTCCATCAAATTACGAGTTACAATGTCTTAGAAATTGGGTTCCCACTACTAGCTCCCACTATTGGTGTCTGCCCTGATTGAAATATCTCCACCAATAGGGAACACTCATGCACGCTAGGATAGGTTAAAATGAAAAGAGATTTTGTTGATGCCTTGATTTCTTGGTGAAAGAACTACTCAAAGGTCCAAGCTCTGCAGAATCAGTTATAAACCAAATCCAAGGAGTTACATGATAGATTAGAAAACCATAATGTGTAATCTACCATAGTCATAATTAGCTACTATTGATGCAGAATCTCCATTTTCATACTGATCGTAATGTAGATGGATAGAAATTCCCTCTAAAGTGGTGCTCAATTTATGTCCATGAGAGAGATGTATCATCATACGACTAAGTCACCAAGCTCCAACATCAACCTACAGATCCCATAATAAGGCTCACCATGAGGACTACTATCTAATATATTAGTGGAATCCCAAGGATAAAAACATGAGTAACTGCACATATCCTTTCCTCTTCCACCTTGGGGATGGGGGACTAAAAAACCTAGGATGAAACTACCTTTGAAACTTGTGAAACACACTCATCCTACCTAAAAACTTAGTTAGTACACCTAACTCAAAATATATCTCAATAGTTGGTGGTATGAGGATATACCTCTAATAGGTTCAAAATCTCTTACAATCCCCTTTATTGATGCCCCATCATTGGTCATATCATAATCGTTATCTCACAATGAAATCATGGATGGAAATCTGGGCGGATCAATACTAAAATTAGAATAAGATGTACTATAGCTAAAAGAGATTATTTGGGGAGATTACTCTAATGTACATGGAATACAGATAAGATTAATGAAAAAAAATCCCTACAACTAATTTTTTTATGTACAAATCAAAAAAAGTAATTAGAGTCTTGATGTATGGATATGTTGGTCGAAAAACTAACATTGGAGTCCCTAGATTTAAAGACAAACATGAATTACTAAACATTGTTTCCCCAATACAATCTCACTGAATCCAGTGCTAAGGTTTAAGAACCCCTCTAATACCATTTTTTCATGTCATGTCCCACTAAGTCCTAACACATGTCTACCCCATACCCACCTCCAATAGGCTAGGAGTTTGCAACCAGCGCCAAGTAGGCATATCCCATAAATTGGAGGCATTATCATAAAGTACAAACACACACACACACATAATTATATAAAATCAATTATACTAAAATGTAATCCAACTAAAACAATGAATGCATACATCTAATATTCAACAATAGAGTACAAAAGTAAAAGTACTGAGAAAAGAAAAAGTTAGAAAATACAATCCGAAAGAACTGTGAAAGTCCAACCTGTTCCAAGGGAGACGAATAAGTCAACAACAGGATCTCAGTAAAACAACATTGGTATTTAATTAAATAAATATTCTCTACCCACTCACTTTCCTCCTAGTACATCGTAAAAAGGGTCATCATCTTCATAAGACACTACATGTGTGTGAAAATATCATGTAAGGATGAGTATAAAAAAACACACTAGGAAACATTGAAAACAATAAACACAAGTCACCATGTACAATCAACCCAATAAATGATATAATATTCAATTTATAATAGAAACACATAGATATACTCATAAAAGACACCACACGACTAGGTAGTTTTTACCATCTGTCAGCCACTAGCTTCATCCCGAAGCAACACTCGTTCTGAGAAAACCCACTCCATGAACCATGATATCATCAGAGCAGCTCAATGAAGACTTATAGATCATTACTTCCCACCCAAAGAAAGATCAATGATCTAAGAATACCCTAATATATAGATAACGGGTCACACCCAGAACAGTTGGGGGACACCATGAACCCTAATGTTCATCAAAACTCTACAATGGGTACTATATGCCAAAGATTCCACAAGCCCTACCGATACAACCATCTTTATGGATGATCATTTCTCTTCATGGGTATTTCATTCTAATTACAAAAACTCTAACTGGAGAACAACGAATGATAGATTATTGCACTCTAGTGTAACATAGGGATACTGCAACTCTATCTGATGTTGAAATAGTGGGTTCCATACACCCAATAATTTGGTGCTTTTGATTACCATATCATGATACAATTTTCAATAAATTTTGTTTTCTTACCATAATATTGTATAATTTTTTGTGTCCACTATTTAAATTTTAATTTCCATAGATTAATTTTTTTACCAAAAGGATATAGAAGATCCCAGACTATACAGAGAACCTTGATATACTATGACATTAATCATAAACAATGGCCCTATGATCTAGATGCACCTTGCTGAATAGTCAGAGAATATGTTTTTCTATCAGGCATTGGGGGTTCATAATCATTTAGACTTATTCTCATGAAGTTTGTACATGGTGATCTCTATTATTGAGATCTAGAGGAAGAACACACCAGTTGGAACACCACGTGTTTTGGGTGTCATTAGATATTCCCGTCTACGATCATGTGTAATGGTCTCCTGACTTGAGATCATTTCCAATGTATGTCATTTGATCTCATACTTTTAAGCAATATAAAATCAATGATATTGAGATCATGGTGAGGTATTTTTTGTGTGTGTGTGTGGGGGGGTGTTATCAGTTCCATGGAATAGGTTGAACGGTCAAGAACTTAATTGTCTCTTCTGGGTTATGGAAGTAACATATCTCAAGACATGTTAATTAGGATATTGGTACATTCATAAAAACATGGTCATGGTATTCAAGGGTAAATTCATCGAGTTAGATCAAAAAATAATAAAGCAAGAAATGGACGATGACATGGGTGTGCATCCTCCATTATGTTATATTTAAAGACAATGAGATTGTATTTCCCAATACTTGTTCATAGGTTAGTAGCCACTATTTTGAAAATACTTATCTCTTTAGGGGCCTAGAGGGGTTCCTAGATCTCACTCTTGGTTTGTGAATATTATTCACTACTATTGAGATGAGGTCATAGATGTTCACATACAATATAAATGTTCAAGAATCTTCCCTATTCAGTTGAATATGAGTTTTAGACATAGTGTGCCCCACCACTGGGGTCTGGGATTTTCCCATGATTATATGATCACCAATGAAATAAATAAATTCATATTATTCAAGTTAATAAAAATTATCATTGAATTGATTTGTTAAATATAGTTATATGTTTTGAGTAAATACATGAAAAATATTAATTGAACTCATATAAGTTCTATATATTCAATGTTCAATATTTTTTTTGAATTGATGAGTCAAGATTATGACTCATTTTTTATCCAATAATAATTTTATACATTACAAGAATAGGATAATAATATTTATGACCCAATTCAATAGTCATAACATGTAATTTATAATGTGTTAAGTATTCGGGGGTCAGAGAGGCAATTCCAGGTGATCTAATTACGCACTATGAATAGAGGAGGAGAGGCATTCATCCAAAAATATTCATGGGATTTATCACTTGTCACCTATATCCCATGTTCATGAGGTAGAGGTTCTGGATATATGTTATTAGGTCCAGCTATTTCTCTTAGTCATCATAAGTATGCAAATGCAGTGATCGTCAGAGCAGTGAAGGCATCGTTGGATCTCTGTGATATCACCCGAATTTCAACAATCGGTGATATCATTGTTACATTAATAGAATGAGGAAAATCTAGTGAAATAAAGATTTAGGTTATTCATATTGTGATATCCAATGATGACTATACATCATGAACAATGATGGATCTAAACCAGGTATTTTATAGTTTTAAATTTGTACTTAATCTTCTTCATGCAAGATCATCATGTTCATCTGGATAGAGACATGATTATACCATCAAGTTCATGTCGTAATTTGATGAGATAATTTTAAAATCCCACCTTTTAGGGGTTCAACTACATGCATGATACCTTTATCTGAGACTTTCTCTATTGAGGGGACAACAATCCTATGATATTAATGCAATGGTGCATTGTACTGTTGAGCAGATGGACCATGGGAACTTACTCAACTTCTAACGGTCAAAAATAAGAAAAAAAAGAACCAAAATAACTCATTAAGGGGGTAAATGGTTTTTATGGGGGGGGGGTACACAACGTATCCAGTTATCCTCATGTCTACCCATGTGGTAAAGCCTCACATGACATGAATTTTCCAAATACATGACGTGTAGATGGACAATATGGAGAGTAGAGACACATGGTATCATACTTGTGTCTCCTGGCCATGTAGATGTCATCGTGGTTTTGTCCATGTAGTAGTACACGACGTTTGGCTTCCCTTGTACTCTACTCGTGTACCACAACCCATGTAAGTCCATCTACACCTGACCAATATGTGTCTGTGTGGGTGTACATGATGTGACATCTGGCCGTGTACTCCACCCCATGTATATGTTCCTGATGAGGTACACTCCAAGAAAACTATGGATGGTCACACACTATGTGATATTTAAATTTGGATGGAACCCCATCATTGTATCTTGGGGAAAACATAGCATGTAATTCCAAATTATATTCTGTATTGCTCACGGTTTACCATATTTTCTCTATGTCATCTTGTACCACAGCGAAGCATCCTCCCATGAAGAAACATATTGATAAGGTTTATTCAAAACATTTCCAACATTGACATACAGAAACTCTAGCTTCAATCCACTCATAAAATGGATCTACATGTTGTTTTTTTATTTTTATTCAATAACATCGATGAATGATAAATAAGGTGTTTAAATCCATCCGTGTTGCATTATTATTCCATCCCCACACCACCATCATGTCATGTCAATCCATGATCTATGATATCACATAATTATTAAATTAAATGGGTGTGAAATAATTGATTGACTGATATATGTCGAACCTTATACCATAAGTTGAATGTTCATGGTGAACAAAGAACTATGGGAGAAAAGAACAATAAAAATACGAGGAACAAAACTCAATTAATGTTCAAGTCCATATCAATTAATTTCATTAGTAATAACCATTAATAAATAATATTCATAATTTAATTATCCAAAAAAGACCACATAAAAGACCCATTCTATAAATAAACATGATCCATGGATAAATCCTTTGGTCATTTGATCTGTGATCATCATAGGAATCAGGAATGGGGAAAGGAAACAATTCAAAAAACCACATTACATCAATTTGGATAAATCATCGATGAAGAACTATGGGATCTCTCTTTTTAAGCGATATCCTTCAAATTTGTGATTCAATAATCATTGATCCACGATTTGGTTGTCGTTTTCTTAAGATAATTCCTCCAATTTTCCATCTAGTAGCTGTCTAATAATTCCATGGTTCTACATAAAACCCAGGGGTTTCCCATAATTTAAATTTTAAAGAGAATTTAGTTGCAGCATTGGTGAAATTCAAATAATATAATTAAAATAATTACTATTTTTTATTTCCACGCCCACAATGCCTTTTCCAATAACAAAAAACACTGACTATTATTATGTTCCTCTTGGGGTAAAATATGTATTATGAAGTCAACAATGTCCCCATATTTATGATCTGAGCAACCACATAGATGTTATTCTCTTTTTTCATGAAAACTACATGAATGTGTTATATAATATATTTCAAAAATTTATTCCAGGCACACCAAGACATAGAATTTTGTGTTGTCTTAGTGCACAGTATCAAAAATAATCCATATAATATTAAAACATAATTCATGAAAAAACTAAGCTCTTATAGGTAATGAAATCCTACTATGGATAAAAAACATTCAATCCCAAATTCCCAATTCCTACCAACACTATAGATTACAAATTCCAATAATGACCCATAGGGTTAGATGAGTTGTTTGAAAAGTAATAAAAGGAGATAAAGATAATAGAAGCTCATAACACTTGATTTAAATGATAACCCACTGAAGATAAACCAAAAAATCACCAAGGAGGATCATATAAGAGTAGAAAACCCGTCCTTGGAAGGCATTTCATTTTTTTTGTTTCTAATGGGGGGTTTTTTTGTGGAGGAAGACCGAATTATAAAGAAGGGTGAAATGTCCAAAATTCCCTATTCTAGGTAGGTATTATGGGTTAGCTACATAGTTTTCCAAACTATGTGGTAACCTTGTGGGTCACCAATTTTATGTGGATCATAGGATGAACACTTGAGACACATCGTTTGGAAACCATTCACTTGAACTTTAAACTCTTATAAATGTTTCCAAGATTCCAAATTTCAACTCTGAAGAGCACCATAATCAATGGGGGAAACGACAGAAAGATTACTACCCAAAAAATGAAACCATGGTGTTTTAAACCTATATTGTTTTATGAGGTTTATATACATCCCATTTGAGAAGAAAAATTAATAATTTATGTATTCTAACGAAATTTTAGATTTATTTAATGTTAAACATTCATGGGTTTTTTATTCAAATGTTACCAATGCGTCATGGGATTGATGTTACAATTTCATTTTAATTAGTATTGTTCATGATTTTAAATTCAATGGGGAAATATTATGATATTTTTCTTAATAAAATCAATAGTTATATTATCCACATGTTATTTATTGATAATAAAATATTCCCCATCATTTTCATTTTTTATAATCAGGAATCCAAAAAAATATTTTTTAAGAAAATCCAAATTTATTTCTATCATCAGTCGAAAACAAATTTTCTTCCATATCCATGTTTTGATAAAAAAAATGTTTTTATCACTCGCTAATTATTTTTCAAAATTCAATTTTATCCATTTTTTACATTCTAAAACTAGTTTAAATGAAATATTGTTGATGTTTTTTGAATGAGGTTCTTTTGGATTTTACCAAAAAATTTAATAGACTATTTGTTTTTAAACATATAAAAAATGAACTAAAATTTCAATTGTCATTTCTGATCAATGATTTAAATATAACTTTATAATTTTTCAAATATATTTTAAAATAAAATTATATTTAGATTATATTATGATTTTTAGTTATTAATAGTTATTTTTAATGTTGAATTCCTATTTTCATCAAGAAATTTTCTAAGCTGTATTTGAAAATCATTTTCCATATGAGATATCATCTTTTGATATTATGTATGATTTAATGGAGATATTATCCAAGGATACCAATGATACTCTTTAATGGAATGATTTATGAT
The DNA here is from genome assembly GCA_963277665.1 of Viscum album. Taxonomy (NCBI): domain Eukaryota; kingdom Viridiplantae; phylum Streptophyta; class Magnoliopsida; order Santalales; family Viscaceae; genus Viscum; species Viscum album. Next base: position 349,430,663 of record OY728152.1, on the reverse strand, counting down.
TATCAAGAAATGAGGTTTATGAATCCATTTTGTCTTCGATGGATTTTACCAAGAAAAAATGATTTTGAAACCTATTACTTTTCCCATGTTATACTATGATGAAACTTTATTGAAACCCATTTCATTTCCCAGATTCTAAAATGATTAATTTTTTATCATCTTGTGTTATACATATGTATGATTTTCATTATATTATGGGTGGGACTTATATCTCCCTCCAATTAATTGGGTAAATATTGATATCTTTAGAGATAAATAGGACTATAATGAGGTGTTAATCTGCTTTAGAAAGGGACGCTGACCACTATGATAGTCTTTCGAGTTAATGTTGAGAACTAAGATGGTTTGGGGGTGAATTCATTCCACTATGATAGTTTTGGAAGTGATCCTTAACAATTAAGAAAATGATTTTCTTTGGTTTTTTGTTTGCCGTAATTCTATGTCCTATAGAAATGTTATTCACTCATGGATCATGTTCCTTGATTGCATTATTATTCATATCTTATGAACTTAAATTATTTATTAAATGACACATGTTTATGACCAATGATATGAAAGGCGTGGTTTTAAAATTTTATTCTATTATTAATACACCCTTAAGGACATGTTATGTTCATATATCCCTTCTTTTCCCTTACTAAGAATATGATATAACCCTTTACTATGTTTTGTTCCCCATGTTATGATTAAATGTATCATGTATGAAAAGTTAAAGACATGTTCTTGTTATGATGTTATTAGCGTGAGATGATATAGTTCACTTATGAACCCTTTGTTTATGTATATGAGTTTACAAAGGCACTAGACCTAACTGATTCTAGTATGGATCAATATACTATATAATGAATATTTATCTTTTATGGTGTAATATCATAGAATAAGAATTTTTTGTTGTTTTAGATCATGGATTGGTAGAAAGTATAAACCTAGAGACTCATCAAGTGGATATTAAAAATAGTATTATTCAATAGCGATCTTCATGAGGAGATTAACATAGAGAAAATAGAGTTATTTCACATAAAAGGTAAATTAAACTTGTTAGGAAAACATAGAAAAATATTATATGGTTTCAAATAGGAATTGTGGAAATTGTATAGGAAAATCAACATAATAAAGAATAAAATGAGTAAGGGAGAATGACTGTTGATCAATGTGTTTTCAGCAAACTATTTTATTATTGTGATTTAACAATATTTATGCCTTAAGATGATGATATATTTATCATTGTTAGAGGTATCACAAATATGGACTGTCTGAATGTCACCACTTGACACACCATGGACCTTTTGGCTGGTGGAAGGCCGTTTGTGACAACTTGATTCCCACATTCAATAGGCTAGTGGATGGAGAAAAGCATCAAGTTGGATATAATGAAATGGAAGGCCTTTTTCTGAGTACCTATACACATGAATGATCATATGTCTCTAAGGAAAAGTGTAGATACACAATAAAATCGAAACATCTAGATTAAAAAAAATGCATGAATCATTTTCTAGAAAAACACTGACGTACAACTGTAAATAATGGATGGTTAAAAAGGGGAAAACACATACCCTAATTGGAAAAGAGTCCCCAAGTTGTATAATAGGGTAGGGTAAAAGTGTATAATGTGACATGTTCAAAACATCTCATACTAACAAACAAACATAGTTATTTCCAACAACTATTAAGATCTCTGGAAACTAGGTCATGTGATATCATCATCGATCGATCTATCATCTGTACAAGAGACTTAATGTGTTGCTGAATCCTTGGTAGGTTTGAGTATACAAATATATTTTAGGTTCCCTAAAAATAAAAAACCGAAGAAAAGAAATACACAATAGTCATCTCAACCTATAAAAACAAAGATGGTGGAGATAATTCCAATAGATATTATCATCAAGGAACCCAATTAATATAGTAGGGAGATCTCTCTCTCTATAGCCTATATTAGAACGATGCGTTTACTAATAGTTCAGAGAGTTCCAACACTCATTCCGATCATCAAATGTAAACTATCTAGAAATCGATTAGAGGGCCCTTCTCCTTGCTAATATATTCCATGTACAAGGGACAACCAACTCCAATAGATTAAATAGTCCCTACTGAATATCAATAATGGGGAGTAGCACTATATAGATAGAGGACCCATACTTTGGTGAGGATGGGGAGTAACAACCACATCACCTCTCTGGTGATACAACATAATCTTTTCCACACTAAAAGTGTCACTGAGAGAATATTCATGATCATGAATACTTTATTTATTACTATTACATAAATAATAAGTCCACCATCACATACTACACATAAAACCACTCAATACATGCAACTCATGGAACCAAATCTGGGTTTCAAATAAATTGTTGCTCAAGGTATAAAATCATAAAAAAAGTATGTTGTGTGAACATGGGTTACACAGCGTGTTTTTTTAACTGAATTATATGACATACCCACTCCAGTACAAGGATGTCTAGTCCATATGGGAGTACATGACATGTACATGGATTACATCGCATGTCTCATCGGGCCTGGATCATACACGTGTACCCAGTAAATTTCATGCATCTGTACCTAGCTGCATGACCATGTACCATTACACGATGTATACCTATAGTATAAGAAATTTAGTACATAAAATTACATATCCGGTAATATTTCATAGCATACATTGTTTGTTTCTGCATTATACACCATGTCACCGGGATTTCTAAATAGAAAATTCCTACAAAAATCATTTAACCCCTTTATTTTCCTAATTATGCATAGATCAGCCCTAATGAGGTACATTGAGATAATAAGAGGGATATACATTTTTTGAATGAAACATAACTGAGGACCGGTACATAATACACATAACTCATTCTATCACATTAGAGAAATGTCAATTTTTTTAGTCTATAATGATGATTTGAAGCTACTGCAACTCGATTAGGTGTCGGTCAACGTCAATATCAATGTTTGTATTTTCCTCTTTTCTTCTGATGTTCATCCATCTATTATGAGAGAAAACTCCCCACTCATTCTAGACACAGTAATCCATCAGGGATGGGAGTGGTTGTTTACTCCCCTTAATTAATTAATTAACTAATTTCTTTATTTATTATGTCATTCTCACTCTATACTCTGCAAACATGATGCCAACCAATTTTTCATCGCACCTAGGGCAACCCCAACACCATGGTCTCAGATATTCCATAAAAGGTCCAAAAAAATATGAAAAAGGATTTGAACATATACTTTTAAATAACGAATTAATGATACAGTACCCATACTATTGGTATACAAATTACTAATGATAGGAGGAATCATAAGTTTTGGATATCTCAAGAGTAGTACCATGAGAAGGTTAATAAAAGGCTCACCATGAGAAAGGTGAGACCAGTTAGAACTCTAAATCAAGTCACATAAAGATTATGAAAATTTAGATTGCATCAATTGAGGAGGGTTGGAAAACATTATTTATTAGATAGTAGTTTTAAATCTTACATATTCCATAGTGTTTACCAGGATATATATTTCTAACATTGTTGGCATTATGATCAGATTAATATCAAATAATCCAATGGATTATTTGAAAAAAAAAATTAATGGATATTGAGGTCTCTCAAATTTATATCCATTCATTGTTACTTTTTTGGAAATGGAAAACCAATTTTTGAAAGCTACATAGATGTAGATTTGTGTGGTGATGTTGGAATGAAGAAATTCATATCTTGGTACCTAATATAATTTATAAGGGGTGTGTTCTCATGAAAATCACAAATTTACAACTGTGTTTACTTATCAACCATATAATATGATTATATCATAGTCACTAAATGTAGTAATGAGATTTTTTGGATAATAAATTTATTATTGTATCGGGGTTAGAGTAATGAAAATTACTTACTATGTTCTGATAGTCATAGTTTTATTCATTTTAGTAAAAACACAACATTTAATTATTGGTCCAAACACATCATTATTGGGTATCAATAGATCTATAATGTTTTGGAATAAATATTTTTGATAGTTGATAATATAGAAACCAATGACAATGGGGTAGAATAGATGATGATGTTTCAACCAAATAAGAAGATGGAATACTGTAAGTCTAAATTCAATCCCAAATTTGTCACGAGGGGTATATTTTTGCGTCCCAACACCAATTCTGAGAGTTGATTACGGGAGTATAATTGGTATAATTTTCACTTTTTTTGGAATATATATTCTCCTGGTCACTATGGGAGTATTCTTCCTCGGGTGGTATCCAACATGTGGGAATAGAAATCAGTGGAAGAAGAACTTTTATGTGTAGACGAATAACATGGACCTACCCTTAACTATATTTAATTTATACTCTATAAAAAGGGATTAATCCCCATGAATTGAAATTTGGAGTATGTGATTCTCAGATGTTTCACACCAAATTAAATTAAAAGAACATTCACATTTGTTTCTATGGATGTAGGAAACCCTTTCCGAACCATGTAAATCATTGACATTCTTCCATGTTGGTTCTCTGTTTGTCATTATTTCATCGCATAAGACATCCCCTACCCCAAAAAATTCATTAGTTTAACATGATGGAGGTGGGTTTTTAGTTCACTCAAAGGATCTTCAGTTTGGTGCGAATTGATATTTCTAAATGGTAAGTAAAATATATTCATACTTATGATGGAGTTTAAATATTGTATATGAATGAGACCAACTAAACTTCAAAAAATAGGTACCTATATTTAGTAATATTATAGAATCACTATTATTCCTAACATCTTTTTCAACTAATAATTTAATGTTTCCTCCCCTTATTTCATTATTTCCCACACATCCCCACCTTTATTTATTTTCCTTAATCACATTAAAAATAATTACACATATTAATTATATTAAGACATAGTGAGTTTATTAGCTTGGATCATCACAAGTGGACTATGTTCTACTCCCTATATGCATTCACGGGTTTTCTAAATCATTATTTATAATGAGTACTATGATATATTAACATTATAAAACAATCATTATTCTATTCCCCTACAATTAATCTATTTTTATAATTTTTTGGATTAGTATAGGATTTTGTTCAGTGATTTTATCAAGGTATCATAAAATCAATATATTCCATGATGGTATTCATAGAGGTAGATAGATGAAAATTATTTACCAAGAACACACACTTTTTCACATCAGTTTTCATAAGGTAAATTCGATTTCTAGTTTTTTTAGATTTAATAATTATTAGATAACATAACAGATTTATTCATGTATTTAATTTTGAAGATTTCTTAATTTATTATGGGTTTATGTTGTGCATACTATATACAATATTGATTATATTTTGGGACCACATTATATTCTGAGTCTTACATAGTCATATATTGTTTAGAATTTTATGTTTAATGTTTTTTTGGTAGAAAAAATGATGATAATGAAATTTATAGTTTTTCATTGACTCCACAACTACTAATATGAGCATAAATTATTTATTTTACACATAATTAACATTGATTTCCGTCACTATTTTTGAAATTTATTTGAATGTGATTATGTATAAATTTATTTTAGTTATTTTTACTAATATTATAAAAATATGAAAAAGTTTTTTGAATGAAATAATTCTATAAAATATGACATTCCCATGTTTACTTACTAGATTTCAATGGTTGATATAAATACTCCTAACCGATTAATTTAATATAACCATACATGAATGGGAGTTAGTTGGCCATCCTAACGATTTTATGGAAGCATGAGTTTAATAATTTATTATTTATTTGATATTAATTGTGAATAATATTAAATTTTTATGTTATAGAATAATATATTATGAAATAAAGTCAAAAACATTGTCATAATATGTGGTTTTCATAAATTTAAATTTTTAAGTGGATTTAGAAGAATTTATAAAGTATATTTATGTTATATTTTGCTACATCCATTGAGTGAGTATATAAATTATGATATTACATAATTATATAGTATTAAAAGTTATAATTTAGTTTTTTTATAGTGAAGGAAATAATAGTTGATAGTGAAATAATATTTTTTTCATTAAAATCATGTGTGAACTGTTCATTTTTATAAAACATAAATGAATGTTAGAATTCTATTATTTATTTGTTTTCTTAAATAGATTACCCGGACACATAATATCATTGGATTTCTAGGTTTACTCTCTTTAGTTTAAGGTATTTTTTAAATGTAAATTATATATATATTGAGTTTAGATTGACCATTAGCTAGTGGCACCATGATTTTTACCACTGATTTATGATATGGTATAGTAATCATGAAAGTACATAAACTCATTAAATTATTATGTGGTGTCTATTAAGACATTTAGGTGATCACACAGAGGTCACGATCAATTCATGGGATATACTTGTGACTGTATGAGAAACCTTTTTCTAAACTAGTGGTGGTGAGAGATTTCACTATTAACCATGAGGGTAGTGATTATAACATAATGTTTTAGAAAATGTGTTATACAATTTGATGAATGAAGTCATATATTGGGTGATATTACATGGGTTACAAATAATCCGAGTGATTTTACAATATCATAGGATATGTTTAATGTTGGTCAAGTCCTTTTCATTGTATGATTTTTCTTATGCAAGATAGAATGACTAGGAGAGTCCTTTGATGGATGAATATTTAAATAATTGATCTCATATATATAAATGATATTTGGAATGACCTTTGTAATATTTATATAAACTATATGGGGTGGAAATATTAAATATAGAAACATGGATCATCATCAAACGAGACTGATGGAGGACATTCGATTATGAGGACACACATATTAATGATGTCATTTCACTATTAGAAAAATTGAATCTTAAGATGGTTTAAAATGTGGATAAATTATTTTTTAGTATTCAAAATGTATTGTCAAATGATTTAGCGGCATCTTTGAAAACCTCCTCAAAATGTTTCTCAATAGTTTTTTTACTTTTATTATTTTTTAAATATTTTCTAATCATTTATTCATTCTAATTTATTTATTATATATTTATTATTCAACATTATTTATTTCTTATTTCTTTTTATTTTTATTTTATTATTTTTTATTTATTTTTTATTATGTATATTTATTATTTATTAATTAATTTTCATTATTTATTACTAATTTTTTATTTATTAATAATTTATTTAATTAGTATTATTTCACACACTTTTTTTTATTTTTTTATTTATTAGAAACTTTTTTTTCCATATATGAATATATAATGCTTTCCATGCATAAATTCAGCATATATATGCATTGGGTGATATTTGAAACCCTTATCTTCTGGTTATTCTAAAAATAATTTATTATTACACCAATCTCTTCAAATGGTATGTAAACATAATTTAATATACTTATACATATACACATAAAAATAATTATATGTAAATATACATAATCATTAATAATATATAATAATAATTAATTAATTAATAATAAATAATAAATAACAAATAATAAACAACAAATAATACATAAAAGATTATATGAAATAAATATATTATAAATTACGAAATAATGATTAATAATGAATAAAGAATATATAATATATAATAAATAATAAATAACAAACAATATGCAATAAATAATATAACATAAATATTAATCAATAATAAATAAATAAAAATATAAAAATAGAGTAAATAAAAAAATAAATAATAAATAATAAATAATTTAACAAATAATAATAATTTAACATATAATAAATAAGTAATAAATTAATAATTAATTATGAATTAATTAATATTAAATAATAAATATATATATATATAAGAAATAAGAAATAAGAAATATGAAATATAAAGTACTATATATATAATTTGCCAAAAAACATGTACCTGAGTGGTAAATGCTCCTTCTTGTCATCCAGGAGGTCATGGGATCAAGTCTTGTTCAGCATATGTACTGTTATAGTACTATGCATGTAGTGATGTGGATGATGATATAGGAAGGAGTTGGTGCAAGCCTGATGCAAGCATATTGATGCATGCAGGATGATGCTGGTGTGATGTTGCACTGGGATTTCATACCATTTAATGGGATTCCTGCCCAATAGGCCTATGGGACATGTACTAAATCAATATTGATTTATGGGTGGGTTTTCCCCTTAAGGGATTATGGTCGGACTTTTCGACCTATATGTGTGGTATTTATGTGTTTAGATGTAATTGTTCTCCAACAAACCTAATATATATATAATTACAAATGAATTTATTTAAATACTGTTATATATATCTTTTAAAAATATATAAATATAAATAAATTTACATAAATGTATAAAAATACATGCATAAATAATCACACACACCAACCAAAAGCATAAATAAAAATATTTATTCCAACATCATAAATATAAATGTATAAATACTTTAATGTACATAAGTGGATATAAATATGGATATATATATAGTCTAATATGCATAAATACATATAAATATCATTTCATATAAGAAATTATATATAATTTCTTTAAAAAATATTAATAAATGTTCATAAATTAGAAGTAAATATGATTAAATGTATATAAATACCTACATACCTACATATATATATTGAGAGAGAGATAATATACCACAACAATTTCAACACCACGAAGACAATATGAGTTAAAATCCATGAAATAAAATCATAAAAGACACAACAATCATATTATGACACTCTTAAATGAAGTATAAATAAAATAGAATGTTCAAGAGTCTCAATATCTGAACAAAAAACTCAAAATTAGTTCCCTCGTAGAACTTTTTAAACCTAAAAAATAGTTATTGAGGTTACCCCAATCAACACAACATAGATCTGTTCTGAGTTTTTGATTTGATATATTGTAGGGGCCAAACATACACCTGAATCCAATGTTATGGTTGTTTGAAGATGAATATTTATTTTAAAATTATATTAAAATATTAAAACTTTTTTCTATTACATATTACCAAATATTTATCTAATTTCATTGTATTTCATTTCATAAACATCAATTTTTCTGATTATGGAGCGATCATGGAGGTCCAGAACCAAATATATGATCATTTGATACATAAATCTGATTTTTTTTTCAAAAACAAAATCTACTTTATTTGTAGTGTATTTTTACTAAAACCTCACCTCTAATTCATGGTGGTTTTTACAAACCACCAATTAAAAATTATGTAGGAAAATTTTTTCCATACTTTTTTAAACCACCACTAAAAACCCACCATGAATTTTAATTTTTCTTATTGTGATTCACGTTAAGGTTTGTGCCTCTTATAGAAGTAATTTATCATATAGATGAGTGGATGATGTGTGATATGGTATTTTTAATATATATGGAAGCGTTTTTGATGATGGAAGTGAAAATGACTACCATAGGGGAGAGTTTTCTTTCATTAAAACTCAATATTACAAAACCAAGAACATGGTAGAGGAGAATATGTTGATGAAAACTCTAAAAATATAATCTAATAGATTTTATATATTCATAGTTTTATATGATCATTCTATGGTAACAATATACTATAAAAATTTATGTTATATTAGAAAACAACACTGGTAATCTGTAGTTATTAATTTTGTTATGTTTGATTTGAATTTGTTTTGTGAGACAGATCATGGCATGAAATATGAGATTATTATATCATGTGATTAGGCCCAATTAATTACCTAATAAATTTTATTTATAATGTTGATTTTTTAATTTTTATTTATTTATTTACACCCTCTTTTACATCCAATCATTTTTATGTCTTATTTTTAAAATTTTAAAATTTATCCCTATTTGATTTTTTTTTCATTTTCTTATTAGGATCATTATTTATAATGATATTCCTTATAATAGTTGTTGATGAGTAGTGAGATGGGTGATATGTTACATATAACACTATTAAATTGTTCATTCTTGTTATGAGATTAACGTCTTAATGATTGCATTATATTATATTTAATTCATGAATTCATACAATGTGGGGCATGTTAACAATTGTTTAGTATTGACTAATCCCTTTCTGTGATATGCTTATTTATCATTGTGACAACATGTATGTATAAACATGCATGGGATGATTAGAAATCATCATAATCATGTTCAATTATCTACTTGATTTTTATCTCCCACATATTTATGTTTAGTAGGGGAACTCTACTATACTATTTGTTTGATCCCATACTTTTGTTCATTCCTTGGGATTTTATGTACATTGTAAAAATCTAGTTTCATTATATGTTTACGTATTAACTCTATTTTACAACTATTGAATTTTTTAGGAAATCACTATGCCTATAACAATTATAGGAAATAACAAAAAATAAATAAGTACTATTGTATGAGATATGAGTATGAAAGATGAAATGAAAAACCATAAAATATTTATAAATTATTCTAACTGAAATTCCATGATAACATTGAGTTAAATAGTTATCTCTCTGTAAAAACCATTGGGTTTCATCCAATAAATGAATCCTCTTCCCATTTGAATACCATTACACATTGGTAAGAAAATTTTGTATTGAATGGTGTTCTAGCACCATCTCCTCTAAGGTATATGTTTAAAATAAAAATTTAAAGAACTTCGTCTTTAATCGAATTTACTATAGTATAATATAAAATGGGTTTTTCCAATCCAACATATAAGAGAATTTCATTAAATGAATGATTCTATATTATTCAAGTATCATTTTAAATTTGGAATGGAAACTGTAACACCCCAATCTTCCACAGCATGCTTCTCTTTGAATAATACAGTAGCGTGTATTGTACGCAACTTCGAGTTCTAACACACCACAACCAATCAAACAAGCCGTTATGAATAGTAAAACCCAATTTTTTTAATTTTATAAATTTTTTATTTAAAAATGGACTTAATTTTTGGATTCGGAATACCGAAATTATCTTAGTGTGAATTTTTGGTATTTTTCTGAAAAATTTCAATTTTTGATGAATAGTTAAAAACACTGACTTATAGTTTATAACCAAATTTTTATTTAATTATTTATTTATTTTATTTAAATTTATTTTAGGTCAAAATATATACATAATACCTTTATAATTTCAATGTAATTCATTGGAGTAAGTTTATAATAATTTTTGATATATAAAACTTTTATTGAACTTTTCAACGTCTTTTACCCACCTCCTAGGAGAATTTGAAAATTCACATAAAACATTATTTTTCTGCTTCTATGTGTTGAATTTAAAATTCAAAGGACATGGTGGATATCAGTATGTAAAATTTGGTTCAATAAGATGAAAATAGTTTGTTTGGTGAATAGTAACTTTTTACTTTTATTTACCAAGGTTAAAAGTAAATATGGTAATTAAGGGTAAAAATGGTATTAATAGTAACCTAAAACATGTCCTAATTCTACTAGATAAGTGTAATTAGACCAAAAAAACCTTTGAAATAAAATATGATCCTTTCTCTTCGGTTTGATTAGATTAGGACATTTATTATTATTTACTTCATAGAAGAGGTAAAAGAGTCAAACTCAAAGTTTCATAACTAAAACATATTTAATATAGAGATACACAGAAGATAAATTCGACGATAAATATTAATTATAAAGATAAAAATATTTACTACATAATGGTATTTTATTTACATTTTTTAGACATTATATAATTTAATTTATTTATGAAACAAAGATAATGAAGTAATTACTTAAGTAATGAACTATTAAAATAATCTATATTATAAATACCCCAATAAATGTAATTTTAATCTTTTTATGAATTAAACTAATTTTATAGGATAAAATGACATATTAGGGTTAGTGAGATGAATTTTTTTCGATGTAATAATGCTTTTATGAATTTAGAAAAAACAAAATTCCAAATAGTAAAAAAATTGACATAATAGAGTTTTAAAAAAATATTATATTATTAATTTATATTATATTCCTAAAAATCTATGTATCTGTCAAAAGTCATATATAATGATAGTATTATCAATAATGAACGACTTCTGGTTCACTTGGATGTATATAGTATGTTTATTAACCTTATAATATAAAAATACAAAGAGTCACGGTAAATTCCAAACTATTTAACTAAGATTTAAATCTAAATGATAAAGTTAATATATTGACCCAAACCAGTCTGAAACCTATTGGTTGAGTGGTTTTAGACCCATCCCCAACTTATCCTTTAAATAATCCAATTTCAAAACATTATAAACCGAAAATGATTTTATTATAAAATAATATTTCTTGCTTTTTCTATGGTGCCCCTCACCCCCTTATAAAAAGGCACTCCTCCTCTCTAATTAAAACCATCAAAGCCATTTTTCTCAGCCAACCCCTACCAAAATACCCTCTAAACTGACCTCCCACCATCCAATAGGCCGTACATTTTCTAGAAAGTCAACCTAAGGATCCCTTTTGATCAAATCAAAATGAAGAACCCGAAGAGGGGTTAAATATTTCATTAACTCTTTCAAGTTACTTTCTTCATCCACTTCTTATTTCATTGTTGTTTTCATTATAAAATAATAACTCCAGTATATTATATACATTGGGATGTTATTATAAATATGTTACATCCATATTCATTATTCTATCCATCCTTTTAATGACATGTCACCATACGTGCGTACGTACGACTTACCATCTCCACGTCGTGGTGTAATTGTTATTCAATACATTATTATTTTGATGGGTATAATAATTATGTGTAATTGACATAAATAATAAATATAACATTATAATTTTTCTTAATATATTATATAACATCCAATTATATTTTATTTTAATATTAAAAGAATGATAATGTCGCTTGTGCGGATGTCTGGATTACCGTCTCCATGAACGCGATGAGATTCATTCCCCATCGTATATATTCAAGACTAATTTTCATTTGATGATTAAAAATAATGTTTAATACGTGATTTAATTCTGGATATGATTAAGATACATCCCATCCATAGCAAATATAACTCACATAGGAATGCTTTTAAAGGAAAATGACTCAGTTAACACCCGAAACGACGATAATACTATGATATTATTAACAAAGCAATGTTAAAGGATCATATACGATATCATATTAATTTATATAATTCTTTTATAATTTAACAAAAATTATTTCACCATTATATAGGTTGTTAACCAAAAATTTTCCAGGGAAAAGTTCATGTTTAGTGTTTATTCAACAATCTCTTCATTTTCGGAAGTTGTTTATACATATTTATCTACTACGACCTCTATATCATTCACATCCATGTTTCTTAAAAAGGTATTTCAAAACATTATTACTATTTACTATACTATGGGTTAAAGTAATTTATAACCTTTTTCAAATTTTATAATATGTTTATAAAGGAATCTTTCTGATGTCTTCCAAACAAGGTCCATTATAACCTTTTCATCAAAATAAAGGTAAGAGTGTATTTTTTTATCTTATATGGTAGGTGTGGCTATTTTATACCATTATAACATAATCAAACCATACCTTACAAGCTTATAATAATATTTCCAAAATAAATGTTTTATTTACAATTATATGATTTTTAAATGATGTCAAAATAGAAATAGATATTTCTCTAAAAAAGGATTTGATTTCATCTATGTCAACATCCTTTCATGGATTTTAAGTTTATTTGAAGTTGATTAATTATGATACAAAACATCCATATTGTATAGAATTTTTTGTGATATGTTTGACTATGGATGTGTTATTTTTATACCATTCATGGTTTATGGATAAAGTATTGACATTTCATTAGATAGTTTTAATATAATGTTTATGTTATTTTTAGACCTTTTCATTTTTGGAATGCCTTGGACTTAGTATGTGACAGGTAGTGCCCGATATACCTCCTCGATGCATCGGTAGGTCTCATTAGACAAACTAGTGTCTTGGAATAAGGCCTTGACAAGGTTTTATTTGTAGTATTGGAACAAGTCCTTGACTAGGTGGTTATGAAGTCTGGAATTATGTATTCCATCATTATGGAAGTGGCTATTGATATTTCATGTGATTATTCGACTAGTAGAATATCCATGTGAGTAAGTAAATGGAATTTTTTGATTTTATATTTTCCATATTATTCTTAAGTTCACGTTAAAAGGGCTTTTGTTTTAGTCATATACATTGCCTTAAATGTTTATGAATATTTATGAAAGATTCTGCTACATTGTTATCTTTATTGAGAATTGGAGCTCACACTTTCTATGTTTTATTTTTCCCAGTATTGGAAGAAGTATTTTATGACAGACCTGTAGGGATCGTCTGAGGGGATATGAGTGTTGTCTATGGAATCAATATTGTTGTAATTTCTCATTTTATGATGTAATGTAAACCTTATTAATGTATCTAGTAATTCCAAAGCTACTAAACTAATTATTCTTTCGAGACATGATATTTTTTTGTCATGCCAATGTTATGTAATAATGAAATGACTCTCGGTAACTGGGGTCAGGGCATTACAGTTGGTATCAGAGATAGTTTACTACAAACCTTGGAATCTATATTTTGATAAACCCTTATTAGAACACATTAACCTAAGATATAATTTGGTAATTAGTATAGAAGAACATCCAAGAATTTGGTTATTGTTGATATTTTTTGAGTTTTCAAAGAAATACATCCCTGTTTGGATACGAGCAGGTAGATGCAACTCTGGCACAGATGTACCTAGGGGAAAACCCAAAAACACTGCTTTGAGTTAGACTCGAACAAGAACTGGTGCACGACAATGGGCCTTGCTTCACTCCTGGTTACGACACTCCTAGGGGATATGTTTTGTATAATTATAATTTTCATTATAAACCATTATGAAGGGTTTATGAGTATATACTTCCTCAATGAAAACATTTCTTATGATTATGGATTATATCAATAAATTTTTCAATTTATGTTAAGTGTTATACATGTTTGGAATTTTTTATTTTGATTCATAAACGGATCTAGTTTATGCCATTATTTAGAAATGGTGCCTAGTAGAAGAGATGGAAACTGTATCAATGCACACACTCCATGTTTGTATTTCAATCCTTCTCAAGGTAATTATAGTGGAGCTGGTGATACAACTGGTTCTGATTAGCTTATCACTATATTGGGACAACTCACTTAGGTTATGAATAATAACATTTCCCGTATGGAGCACCTGAATACACAACAAGGAGGATCAATGTTAGATTGATTCATTAGGAAACAACCACCAACATTCAATTGGAGTACAAATTCACTAGTAGCTGATCAATGGATAAATTCCTTAGAAAATATATTCCACGCTGTTGGGAGTAGCAAAAGAGAAAAAGTTCTCATGGCAGTCTACCGCCTCACTGAAGATGCTGATCAGTGGGGGTCATTGATTTAAAACACAATGGAAGATGATGAAGTATCAAATATGGAATGGAGGGATTATAAATAGATTTTCATAGAAAAATAATTTCCCTGTGACCATCGAGCAGTTATGGAAAGGCAATTTCTGAGTTTGAGTCAAAACGAGGATGAGAATGTTGCAAAGTATGAAGCTAATTTTACATGGTTAGCGAGGTATGAAGGCGATTATATATGTAACCAAATAAGTAAGATTTATCATATATTTGAGAGGTTAAAACCAATTCTCCATTTAGAATTAGTCTCAAAATCATTCTCATCGTATGAAATATTTTTTTTGTGATATCAAGATATAAAAATAATTCTATATGTCTTACGACTATAAAGAAATGAAAGAGAAGAAGAGATCTGCTGAACACTCAGGAAATGGAAATAAGGGGAAGAAAAGAAATGTTGAATATCCATCCTGCAACAATTGTGGGATGAAACGCCCTGGTACATGACTGAAGGGAATGGTAGTCTGGTATAAGTGTGCTGAAAAAGGCTTCCAAGCTAGTGATTACAAGGAGTAGAAAGTGGCATTCGTTGTTGAATGCTACAATTGTAGAGAAAAGGGAATTTTGCGGATTAATGTCACAAGAATCAGGAGAAAATTCCTCAAAAAAGGACAAGGGATCAAGGACAAGTTGATGTTATCACTAATGCTGAGGTTGAAGCTCTGAAAGACGTGGTGGCATGTAATCTAATGGTTTCCTCAAGTTTAGCCAATGCATTAGTTGATTTTGGATCATCGCATTGTTTCATATCTTCCCATTTTTCTAAGAAAATTAGATATTTCAAATTTGACATAACAAGGGAGTTGTCAGTCAAAACTCCTAAGGTAAGTATCATTGCAACATATTTTTTGAATCAATCCCCATTAGGGAATATAAATGTTCTTTATCTGCTGATCTCAACATCATACACATGATTTAATTTGATATAATCCATGGTATGGATTGGCTTTCAGACCATGATGAAAAAATTTATTATAAGAAGAATGAAGTTACTATTTTTTTTATGATGACAAAGAACACCTTATCTTTAGTGCAGAATCCTCACCATCTAATTCTTATCTAAATCCACCCCCAGTAGCTCAACTAAATTCAATTATTAGGGTGGAAGGGAATGAAATAACTGTGGGCGAGGAAAATAATGTTCAATTATAGGATGTACCTATTGTGAATGAATATGTTGATGTGTTCCCAATATATTTACTTGGACATCCTCCATAAAGATAAATTGATTTTTCCATTGATTTAATTCTCAGATCAAGGCCGATATCAAAGACCCCTTATACAATGTCCACTTTGGAATTAGTGGAACTAAAGATACAACTAGAGGTATTGAGTAATAAGGGATTTATTCGCTCTACTGTTTCTCTAGGTGGATCCCCTGTCCTTTTTGCTAAGAAGAAAGATGGATCTATTAGGTTTTACATTGACTATTTGGAGATCAATGCTATAAAAATAAAGAACAACTATCCCCTACCTAGAATTGATGATTTATTTGACCAACTGCATGGAGCTCAATACTTTTCAAAGATTGACCTTCGGTCTGGATACCATCAATTGTTAGTGAATATGGAAAAAAATCCAAAGACAACACTTCCAAATAGGTACAGGCATTATGTGTTTACATTAATACCTTTTGGATTGACTAATTCACCCTCTGTCTTCATGGATATAATGAATATAGTTTTCAATGAATATCTCGATGATTTTGTAGTGGTGTTTATATGATGATATGTTGGTATAATCTAAAATCTATAAATATCATGAAAATGACTTGCGCATTATCCTGAAGACTCTTAAAAGACATTAGTTATATGAGAAGTTTAGCATGTGTGAATTCTGACTTTAGGTTTTTTCCTTTCATGGCCTTATTGTCTCTAAGGATGGAATCTCCGTTGATCCTTCAAAGACCAAGGCAATCCAATAATGTCCAGCACCAACAAGTATAACTGAGGTATGCTGTTTTATTGGTTTAGCTGGTTAATATCGGCATTTCGTCCAGAATGTTTCCCGATTGGCTAACCCATTAATAGTGCTCACATGTAAAGGGGTTAAATTTGTTTGGAAAAAAGTGTTTGAATTTTTTTTGATAAATTGAAGAGAATATTAGTCAATACTCCTATCTTGACTCTACCATCGGGGAATTATGGGTTTTTTATTGATAGTGATGCATCGATGAAAGGACATGGATGTTTACTTATGAAGAATTATAGAGTTATTAACTATGCTTCATGAAAACTAAAAATTCATGAGAAAAAATATCCAACTCATGATCTTGAGTTAGCAGTTGTAATCGTTTATTTGAATATTTTGAGACACTATCTCTATGGTGAAAAATGTGAGATATATACTGATCACAAGAGTTTAAAGTATATTTTCTCACAGAAAGAACTCAACATGAGGCAAAGGAGATGGATTGAACTACTCTAGGATTATGAGGGCACGATACACTACCACCCGGGGAAGGCAAATAAGGTGGCATATTCTTTGAGTAGAATGGATCATGGATTTATGAAAAAATGAGAGTTGAAAAGAATCCTATATACATGGATCTAGTAAAGATGGATTTGGGAATCAAGATGGAAGCTGAAACATCAATACCTTTTCAAATGGTTTCCAAACGATATTTACTAGAAAGGATAAAGATTGCTCAGACCGGAGATGAAGAGTTTCAAAAGAAGATGAAAGCTGTGAATGATGGGAGACTGAGTGACTTTGAGAATGAAGATAGAATTTTGAAATTTGGGAAGTTACTTTTTGTTCCCAATTTACCTGATCTAAAAAGAGAATTGTTGGATGATTCTCATAGTTCTTATTTTTCTATACACCCTAGAAGCACCAAAATGTTTATATATTTTAAGGAACATTTTGGGTGGGACAACATGAAGAGGGATATTTCTGATTTTGTGTCATGATGTAGGGTAGGTCAACAAGTGAAAGATGGAAGGAAATAGTCTGGAGGGGTCACGAAACCTCTTCCCATATCTGAGTGAAAATGGGATAATATTATGATGGACTTTTTCATGGGACTACCAAATACACCTAGAATGAACGATGAAATATGGGTCATTGATGATCGTCTTACCAAGATAACACATTTTCTTCATATAATATAATATTTAAAACATGAATGATTAGAAATAGTATATATTAATGATGTTTTAAGACTTCATGGAGTGCCACTATTGGTTGATTCTGATTGTTATCCCCATTTTACATCAAGATTCAAGAAAAGTCTTCAGAAAGACCTTGATATTGAACTTCGTTTGAGCACTTCCTAAAACCCCCAAACTAATGGAAAATTAGAACGGAATATTCAAACCTTTTAAGACATGTTGAGATCATGATCACTTGACTTTCAAGGTATGTTGGATTAATATTTACCACTGGTAGATTTTTTTTATAACAATAGATTCCATTCAAGTATTCAAATAGCACCATATGAAGCGTTGTATGGAAAGAGATGTCGCACACCATCCTGTTGGGATGATGCTGGTTAAAGAAAACTCATAGGCCCAAAACATGTGAAGGAAACGATGGAAAAGGTGAAAGAAATCCAAAACCACATTAATGTTTCTCAAAGTAGATAGAGGAGGTATGCTTATAATAGAAGGAAGGATTTGGAATTTCAAGTAGGAGATCATGTTTTATTGATGGTATCTACATGGAAGGGTGTTATACATTTCGGTAAGAAGTGAAAATTGAGTCCTAGGTACATCAGTCCTTTTAAAATTCTAGAATGAATTAGGGTTGTAGCATACCGTTTGGAAATGTCTTCAAGTCTCTCCAAAGTTCACGATGTGCTCCACGTATCATTGTTGAGAAAATACATGCCTGACCCAATGCATTTACTCACCTATGAGGAATTGGAACTGGAAACTGATCTGTCTTATTGCGAAGAGCCTGTCATGGTTCTTTCTACAAGAGAACAAGTGCTGAGAAACCAGACGACTCATCTGGTAAAAGTTATATGGAGAAACCATAAGATGAAAGAGGCAACATGGGAACCTGAGGAACTTATGATAAAGAACCACCCGTGTCTTTTTACGCAGAAATACACAAGAAATTTAGAGGACAAAATTAATTTATGTAGGCGAGAATGTAACACCCAATTCTTCCATGGTACGCTTCTCTTCGAATAATACAATAGCGTGTGTTTTATGCAAGTTCGAGTTCTAACACACCACAACCAGTCAAACTAGCCGTTATAAATATTAATACCCACTTTTTGAAATATTATAAATTTTATCATTCAAAATGGAATTTATTTTTGGATTCAAAATATATAAATTTGATTAGGGTGAATTTTTTGTGTTTTTCTGAAAACTTTCAATTTTTGATGAATAGTGAAAAACATTGAATTATAGATTAAAACCGAATTTTTAATTGACTAATTATTTATTTTATTTAAATTTAATTTAGGCCAAAATAGATACATAATACCTATATAAGTTCAATTTCCTTCATTGGAGTCAGTTTATAATAATTTTTGATATTTAAAAATTTTATTTAACTTTTCCCTGTCTTTTACCTACCTTCAAGGAGAATTTTCAAATTCACATAAAATTTAATTTTATCTCTTCTATGATTTGAATTTCTAAAATTTTAGGGACACATTTGATATCAGTAAGTAAAATTTTGTTCAATAAGATAAAAATAATTTTTGTTAAATAGTAACTTTTAACTTTTATATACCACTGTTAAAAGTAAATAGGGTAATTAAAGGTAAAATGGATATTATTATAACCCAAGCACATGTCCTAATTCTATTGGATCAATGTAATTCGACCAAAAACAACCTTAGGAATAAAATATTATCCTTTAGGTCCACTTTGATTAGATTAGAACGTTTATTATTATTTAATTCAAAGAAGAGCTAAACGAGTTAAATTCAATAATTAATAAATAAAACATTTTTAATATACAGTTGCACATAAGATAAATTAGGGTATAAATATTAATTAGAAATATTAAAATATTTCAAAAATAATGATATTTTATTTATATTTTTTAGACATTAAATAATTTATTTTATTTATGACACAATGATGATGCAGTAATTATCTAATTAATGAACTATTAAAATAATTGATATTATATATATTCAAATAAAATTAATTTAAGACTTTTTATGAATTACACTAATATTCAAGGTTAAAATTTCATATTAGTGTTGGATATAATAATTTTGTTCGATGTAGTAATGCTGTTATAAATTTATAAAATACAAAATACCAAATAGTGTCAAAATGGACATAAAAGCTTTTTTAAAACATATATTATAATATTAATTGATATTATATTCCTAAATATCTAAGGATCATCCAAAAGGCTTATATAATGAGATTTGTATCATCAATGAACCAATTGGGATTTTATTTTAAGTATATTGAATGTTTATTAACCATATAATATAAAAATAAAAAGAGACATGGTAAATGTCAAACTATTTAACTAAGAGTTAAATCTAAAAGATAATGATAATATAGTGACCAAAACTATCTAAAACCTATTAGTTGAGTAGTTTTCTACTCATCCCCATCATATCCTTTAAATAATATATTTTTGAGCCATTAGTAACTGAAAATTATTTTGATATAAAATAATATTTCTAGCCTTTCCTAAGGTGCCTCTCACCCCTCTTATAAAAGGGAACTCCCCCTTCTCTCTAATTCACACCTTCATAGCCATTTGGATCATCCAAAACCTACCCAAATACCCTCTAAACTGTCATATATTCATCCTAGAGGCCTTCTATTAGTAATAAAGCCATCCTATTGAGCCATTTTGATCAAATAAAAAAGAAGAACCTGAAGAAGTGGTAAATATTTCATCACCTCTTTCATGTTCCTTTCTTCTTCCACTTCCTATTTATTTGTTGTTTACATTCTAAAATAATAACTCCAGAATATTCTATATATTGTGATGTTATAAGAAATATGGTACAATCATATTCATTATTCAATCCATCTTTTTAATGACATTTCACCATACTATTGTTGTGTAATTGATTTAAATAATAAATATAACATGATAATGATTCTGTAAATAATTATTTGGATGAGTATAATAATGTTTTATAATTTATTTAAATAATATATATAACATGATAATGATTCTATATATATATGATATACCATCCAATTATATATTATTTTAATATCAAAATAATGATAATATCACTCGTGCGTACGTAAAGATTACCGTCTCCACGAACGCGATGAGATTCATTTCCCACCGTATCCATTCAAGAATAATTTTCATTTTATGATTAAAAATAATGTTTAAATACTTATTATAATTTTGGATATGAATAAGATTCATCCCGTCGATATCAAATTTTACTCACATAATAATGCATATAATGTAAAAAGAATCAGTTTACACCCGAAACGATGATAATACTAAGATATTATTAACAAAGAAATGGTAAAAGATCATTTATGATATCATATTAATGTATATTATTATTTTATAATTCAATAAAAATTATTTCACAATTATACAGGTGGTTAACCAACCCTCGACCAATGAAAAGTACAAGGTAAGGGTTAATTCTAAAATTTCTTCATTATCTGAGTTTGTTAATACGTAATTATCTACTGGGACCTCTTTATTATCCACATCCACGTTTCTTAAAAATGTATTACAAAACACTCTTAAAATTTACAGGACTATGGGTTAAAGTAATGTATACCATTGTTTGACTTTTATAAGATGTTTATAAAGGAATATTTCTGTCGTTTTCCAAACAACGATCTTTATAACCTTTTCGAAAAAATTAAGGTAAGAATGTATTTTTTAACTTATATAGCAGGTGCGGCTATATTCCGCCGTTATAACATCATCAAATATTCCCTTAAAATCTTATAAGAATATTTCCAAAATAAATTTTTTCATTTATAATTATTTTAATTTTAAATGATTTCAAAATATAATGAGATATTTATCTTAAAAAGTTTTTTATTTCATCTATGTTAACATCCTTTGATGTATTTTAATTTTATTTGATGTTGATTTATTATCATACGAAACTTAAATACTGTATTGAATGTTATGTGATATGTTTGACTAGTGATGTGTTATTTTTTTCCATTAATGTTTTATGGATAAATTATTGACATTTCATATGATGGTTTTAACAAAAAAAATTATGTTATGTTTAAAAATTTTCATATGATGAATGCATTAGACTTAATATCAGACTGGTGGAGCCCAATATAACTCCTCGATGCATTGATAAGTCTCGATAGAAAAACTAGTGTCTTGGCACAAGGCCTTGAAAAAATCTAATTTGTAGTCTTTGAACAAGCCCTTGACTATATGGTTATGAAGACTGCCATTATGCATTCCATCATTATGAAAGTGGCTATTGATATTTCATGTGATTATTTGTCTAGTAGAATATCCATGTGAACACGTAAATGGAATTATTTGATTTCATCATTGACATATTATGCTTATGATAATGTTTAAAAGGCTTTTTTTAGTCTTATATATTTCCTTAAAGGTTTATTCCTATTTAAGGTTGTTTCCGCTATATGGTTATCCTTAGTGAGCATCTGAGCTCACCCCTTTCTATGTTTTATTTTTTCCAGGATGCGAAGAAGTATTTTATGACTAAACTTGATGGATATTATGAGGGGATATGAGTGTGGTCTATGGAAAAAATGTTGTTGTAGTTTTTCATTTTATGATGTAATGTAATCCTTATGAATGTATCTAGTATTTCCAAGGATACTACTTTAATAGGTCTTTCAAGAATTGATCTTTTGGGATCATGACAATGTTATTTATTAATGCACTGACTCTGGGTAACTAGGGTCCGGGAATTTCAGAAACCCATTGGAATTAAATGTTTTAAATCCTATAACCACTACCTTTTTAATTAATAATATTGTTAGACACCATAAAATGAATAAATTATCTACACATCATCATAAGAAGTTTTGATATGCTAAATTATTGTGGTTATCATAATATGAGTGTTTTCTAAATGATATCTATAAAATTAATCACATACACTAAGAATTGGTATCAAGAACCATGACCAACGATAAATCATAGAGTGGTTACTCACACTTCAATAGGGTTTACATGTTACTTTATAATTGTGCGACGATCTATTTTATACCATAGACCTACAAAATTTATACAAAAAATCATAAAAATCATTCAATACATAGAAACATATTTAGACAATATTATCATGTCAAAAAAATCCAAATATTAGAAAAAATATATGAAAAAATTAACTATATGTTATGACCAATAGTATAGTGATATATGGTATCACAACATTCCCAACAATTATAAATTCCCCAATACATAATTTTAATCAAATTTAAGACCCTCAAAAAATGTCACTGCTACTAAATATAGAAAGGGGTCCAACATTATTCAAATGAAAATCATATCATCATATAAACATTTCTACCGTAATATATATCTCAATAAATCATGTCATGCTTATAAAATCCCATTATTAGTGATATTAAGTACCATTAAATGAAGAACATATTTATTTTTTATAATTAAATCCTTATGTTTATGATTCTACAAAATAGACTACTTTTTGAAAGAATATATTACATGTCATTTATTTATGTTTTTCGTCACATTATATATCATCTACAAAAACATGGAAATGAATTTTCCAAGTCTATATTTATAAATATACTATATTTCTCACTTGTTATATAACATGAAAAATAACATTATGGTTAAACTCAACTAAAACCATGATAATAAATATTTCTAAGACCACTAATTTTCCCAACCTTAAGGATATGATTAAAAGGGTAAAAAATTATGATGGTTCTCAATATATGTTTCCTTTTATCCATAGTAAAATGGTATTCAAATGTAAAATAGAATGATATGTGTATCTGTAACCATATAAAATTTTATTTGATATATATTCATGGATTAATATGGACAATACATTTCCTATTACTATTTCTTAAGGCAAATATTTATCATATATATATATATATATATATATATATTATTTTCCCAATTCTAAACATGAAATACATTAAAAATCTGACGTCCGGTTTAGGATAACCCATCTAACTAGGCTCTAAAGTGGACCATGACAAGACACGAAATACAATCTCTATACATATAGTCTACCAACTAACATCCATGAATCCAAAAACAACCAGAGGGAATGATTTCCTAAACCTAAAACTAGATGCATTTAATATATCTAGAACTAAAACCGTAAAATAAATTTTCTAAAATAATTTATTTCACACAGAAATTATACAATGAAAGGAATAAAGTTTAAAACACATGTACTTGTCCATAAAAAACAATAAGAAAGAAGATCTCATACAAGAAACTGATACACCATGTGATATATGAGAATCATACGACCATATCTCCACCGGCTACCCAGACCTAGTTTTCATAAACCATTCCCCCTCTATAAATTGACTTTCCCTATCAATTATTAGATAAAAAATGTTCTACACAACCTCTATGGATTGTATATAGTGTGATCTAAACAGGCTCTATAGGATCCCACCTAGGTGTTCCATAAAAAGGCTCTATAAAATAATATAAATTTTTTCAATTTAAATAATAAATGTCATGATAATAAGTTGAACAATTTTATACAAAAATAACCGTAAATATTTCCCTTTTTTATAATTCATTTAGACAACATGGTAATAAAATTTCATAGAATAATTTCCATAAACGATTCACATTTATCAAATCATGTTGCATATCATATTAAATAAAAAATAGTATAAAGCTGAAGAACAATGGTAATCACCCCTAGGTTAAAAAACTTTTGGTCACCTAGGTCACTTTTACTATAATTACTATCAAATATTAGTGAGAACAAAAGTCCCTGGAGTCAATGTATCGATAATCTAGGGATTAAAGAACACCCCAAAATGTGAACCCCCTAAAATTTCAATCGGTATCCTAGATACAATGTATATATGATCTAGAAATGGTTAAACACAAAAAAAGTTAAACTACATACAACTTCAATGGAAAATACCTAGTACAATACCTTCCACATAGGTACCCAATGCTTCCAAATGGGTCATACATCAAAACTATTTCAATGGGCTTATCACATTTCATATAACATTCAAAACTACCTTTTTTATTCCAAAAGTTACTTTTCAATCACATTTCTGTATCCAATTAACAATTATTTGATAAAATCATTCATTTACCAAAATTAGGGGGAAACCATATTATATCAAAATCCCTTTTTTACACATGAAAAATGATGAATTTAAGATCATTCTAATTTATTTAGAAAACAATATAAACTAGAGACCTTAATTGTTCATAGAACATAGTCCAGAGAAGGAAACACCTACCTCAAACTCAGGTTGCACACAAAAAATTGCTAGATCCACACACATCAGAAGGAACATTGTTAAATAATAACAAAAAAGTCCCTAACAATAATTCTCACAAATTGTAATAGATATAACATAAGAAAAATGGTTGGTGGGGAAGTTATATCATGACATACCATAATAAACTCAATCTTCATATAACTACCAACAAGTGATCCAACCTCCTAATGAGAAGAGAAAAATTGATATAGAATGGATTTAAGAATTATCATAACATGATCAACAGATCATAATATCAAGCCTATATCTCCTACGAGTTCCAAGTGAAAAGGAAGAAATGAAAATAAAATGATCAAACATATAAAATCCTTAACAACAGATCGATGCAGGAATAAAATGATTAACATGGAATAGAAATGGGGCCTAGATTAAAAAATAATAGCCTCTCTAAGAGAACTGGTAAAATTGCCTTAGAAATAGAGGGATTAGGGATTAACTAAGGGTTTTATGGGAATTTTTTAATATTAAAACCTTTGTTACTAATCCAATTTGGATGCCACTGATTAGATGGTGGTCACTGCTAACACACAGTGGCTATGGGAAGACCAACTAGCTAGCTAGTGCAGGATAATTGGCTAGTGTTTGGTGGAAGCCATTATTAGGGGTTCTGTCCAAGCCCATGAGCTGGTTTAAAGATTCACTCTAGCCAGTTGTTGGCATCATGTATCCATCATTCAACCCAATTTTATTTTGGGACCCTCTAAAATTCCTCTCATATAGTTGTAACATTATGAAAACCACTTAAACATAAAATTAGAAATTACCTTGATTAATACATAACTATTATCCCCACCATTAGAAATCCATTCCCTGTTAAGTCACATGGTAGATGGGTTCCTTGGAATGATTTGATTATACTCATCCTTATTGAATTATTCAAGATCCGGTCTTTTTAGTATCTAACATGATCTAAAAAAATATTTAACAAATGGAATGGATATCCCACATGAAAATATCATTTGAAAATCAATGATTCACCACTCGTTTATCTACAATCGAGTCATCTAACGCCACCACAACCTCCTCCCAACTAATTACATCAGAAGGATCAGGGAGTTACTTCCTAAGATGATATATTTGGAAAATATCAATAATACCTATAAATTGAGTTGATAAACGTAGGAGATAAGAAAACTAACAAAGACTATCAATGACCTGGAAGTATTGAAATTCATCTAATCCATGTTCCACTATTTCCCAAACCGATAGTGACCCAACCAAGGATAAAATTTCAAGAAGGCTCATCCACCAAATCAAAACTCTAAAGGATGAAACTAACAATATGAATATAATTATCACTGACATTGAACTATAACCAAACATAGATGTATATCATGAATTCTCACTAACATCTATTAAATGATTCTTGGACACATAAGAGAGGCATCATCCACCTCGGAGTAATAAAGATGTGACCTACATGGGTGACCATAAAAATATTATAAGGTGTATGTTTTGATCGATGAATGGTAACTGTTAATATCAGTAAACATGAAAAGTAAAATATGGATATCTAATGATAAATTGATTTATAAGATGCATAATATTTAAATAACCTTCTAAATTTGTATAAAATTCTTTTCCAAGCCATCCATTTATGGATTGTAAGTTGTTGTCAATATGAATGGAGTCCTCACCACCTCTTCGAGACACTTCTTGAACTATGTTGTAAATCTGTGATCCCTATTCTAGACAACGGCACGGGGAACCACCTGAAATATCACAATCAAATGAATTTACAACTTTCTATGATCATAAACATTTGTGATGTCCCATATCATAATAATATATGACAATTTATCCAACCTATTATTAACAAACTATAAAGAATTATTTCCTCAAGGGGCCTCTTGTAATCAAATAAGGAAGTCTACTAACAACTCATACCATTTCAACATCAGTACTGGTATATGATATTTTAGACCAAAAGGAATTATGTTCTCTAACTCTAACTATTAGTACATGTAGTAGTGGGCCACATAAACTAAGACGTCACTCTTTATACCCAACCCCCAAAAGCATCGTCTCATGTAACAATACATATTTATTGTTCTATGTCGAATGGACCATTAAGAACCATGGATGTCATGTAATAGTAAATTATATAAGACTGATGGAAAAACTAATTCTATAATAGTAAAATCCCATTATTGGGGAGATACCCACTAGAAATGATCTCCCCTCATATAAGGTTTCCCAAATTTCTAAAAACTCATCATACTTTTTCTAGTCTTATAGAATATAGTAAAGGAGTGATGATGATAACTCAAAACTAGTTAGAACCATACCTAAATCATCTTTCTACATGTACCGATAAAACTGAGTGAGATTCCCTATACGGTTCTAATCTTATTTCGATTTAAAAATTGTTTGAGATTGGGTATTCATATTGAGAGCATATGTTATGTTGTTCCTATTACTTGTGGAGTAGGAAAATTTGATTTTAAATGTATTTAGGTATCCATCTAGTGTCTATACCTCATGTTTTTCTATTTATGAAAAAATATGAAATATAGACTCTTATGATTACAAAATACCATGATCCTCTCCAAAAATAGAGAGTGTTTCAGATATTTTAGCACATGCATAACATTGGTGAGAAATAAATCATTAGTAGGGTAATTATCCTAATTAGTATGAAGTGAAAAATGTCCATAGGATACAACATGATCATCATTTATAAGAATAAAATCTGTATTAGTTTCATAAGAATCACAATATAACATAAATCCGTTATTGATTTCTAAAAATATAGGATTAAGAATGGATGCCATAATTCATTTAAACTCCACAAAAGGTCTCAAACTTACTGTCCCAAGTAAAATTTAATCATTTAATAGAAAGGGTGGTCAAACATGATGCCATATTTGAGAAATATTTGGAAACCCATTGATGGTGTCGATCTAGACCGATAGAATATTCATATTTCAAAGAATTTTTGTGCTTCCTCCAATGGTATGAAAACCATAACCTTCTCAAGGTCAACTGAATTCCCATGTTCTAAAATAACATGCCCTGTGAAAATCACTTATTAAAATAGAAATTTCAGTTTGGTATATTCTGATATAGGTTATGACTCTTCATGATTTTTAGAACCATATTCATATGGTGCTCATTCTTACAGTCAGATCTTGAATAAGTGAGGATATCATCTATAAAAACCATAATGGAGATGTTGAAATAGTTATGGAATAATAAGTTCAATAATTCCATAAATAGTAAAGGAGTATTATTTTGGCCTAAATAAATTATAATATATTCATAATGGCCAAGACATCTCCTAAAAGTGTCCTTGAAGCTATTAATTCCCAAATACTAAGCTAGTGATACCCTGAACACAGATTGATTACCAAACCACTTTACCCTCTCTAACTGATTAAACAGATCATTCATTGATGGAAAAGAGTTCTTATATTTTATTGTTTCATGATTCAACTTCAAATAGTATCCACATAGGCACAAAGAACTTTCGGCCTTATTTAAAATGTGCATGAGGTCTGCCGTGATGAAATACCGAGATGGATAAATCCATTCTTCAGAAGATTTTCTAGCTAGATAGTGGGTTTTTAATCTCGATGGGATCCATGTGATAATAGGTTCAAGAACTTAGCTTCATATACATCACCAAATATATCAAAAAATCAACCTCCCTCTCTAGAGGAAGACTAGATAATTCATCTAGAAAAACATCAGAAAAATTTTGAAAAACATATGGAAGATCAAAAATAGAGGTTAAATCATTAGGATCATCTATATTGAAATAAATGAAAATTATGCCATCTTGTAGAGATGGTACCACATTACTGGACCTCATATCCCACTCTCCCTATAACACCAGAGATCTCCCGTCGGTAGTAGAGAATGAAGCATTCCAATGATAATAATAAATCTCATCTTGATGAGTGAACAACGGAATAATTTTTTATGATGATTTTGAATTGATCTGAATTAAGAATAAATAAATCCCATATAAACTCTACCTCAGTTACTTAAATTAAAGAAGGTGTACAATAAACCCATGCTCATTCCACTTTCCAAGAGTCCTTACCTACACCGTTAAATAGGAAATGTGCTCTGTCATAATTATTAGCATGACTACCAAAATGGAAGATATTAATGATTGTGAGGAATATGTATCATGTAGATCATTTTCTATAGAAGATAAAAAAAATATGGAACATATCGCCTAACCTAGTCAACCATCACCTCCAAATAGGAACTCATTAACTGTTTAATGTGGATTCACTCATGAGGCCTAAGGATTGAGCCATATATTCTTTGAATCTTGTAACTACGCTACAATATCCACAAATCCCTTTTTCATTTTCAATATACCACTTTTTGGATATGAGTGATCCTTTCAAAAAATGGATATCAATTTCAAACCTCACCCATATAAAATAGCATATTCCACATTACCTGATCCCAAAAGCCACATTCAATATTAAAAATTCAAACTCAAAAGATGGAATCATGAGAAAATAATTATACCTAATAATCCCACCATCAAGAAAGACCAAACCACCGCCATCACATTTTCATTCTAAAATCATATCAATATTACCATTGTCATGTCATCATGACACCAATTCATTTTCCTCAACAACTCTTCGCTATCAACCTCATCTGACATCCACTACAAACACCAAACTCTGATCCCCCACCACCATCAACGTCGCAGATAAAACACCACACTAGAACACCAAAACCCATCAATATAATCCTGTCATTTCCCCCAAATTCTGAATATGATATTTTTTCATTTGTATTTCATGATCACTAAAAAATAAAAATAATATAAAAATCCTTGAAAAAACACTATAGATAGCCTCATTGTGCACAAGAACTATCAATATTCAAGGGTGTGGGATAAAATACCATGTGTGCCTTACATTTCAAAACTAATAGAAATTTAGGGGAACACAGCTGCCTAATTTTTGATGGTACTGAGGAGGAAAACTAATGATACTGAACTTCACCACATTTAGGGTTATCATGATACTTCCTCATCATTCCATTTCCACCAATAAAACATCCACTAGGAGTAAGAGAAGAGCCAGAGAGGAATATTTTTCCCATCATATCAATTACATCCATTACATCCCTCTCAACCATCTCAGTATTGGTGTGTAGAATCAACATGTATACCAAGAATAAAATTTGTAGTTGCAATCCATAATGGCATCTAAACATTCAATTTATCATTCATCAACACATCTATGAAAATATAAACTATCTCCACAAAATGGCCTATGCAATTCATCCTCGAACAGTCTCCCTACTATAATGTTAGAAAATTAAAGGACTTCTCTATCATCATTTAGAATAGTAATAACTAAAAAAGGAAAAGTATCTTGAATCCCACCCATTATATTCCCAATTGAAATGTTTTTTATACCAGAGTCCCACCACCACATTCTAGTACACATTAGATTGAAAAATAAATTATTCCGCATAATATATTTAGGTTTTCTTGTAATTTTTTAGACAGGGTCAATATTTCCCATCAAGTCATATTCCTCTTGGGGTAATATATACCATTAGATTGATGGGTATTATAATATAGGAACAGTCATACTTGATTTCAGTTTCCTGTATCTCTTAGTTACACCTAAAATTAATGGTTTTGAACTCATGGAATATTCTCATCCATGGAATGAACATATCATATGATAGACTTAAAAATATTCTGGTCTAAAGGAGGATTCCCTTGAGGGGAATCTTTTAATACACCTTCCAATAGAACCTGTGGATGATTTTTTAGAGACATGTTTCTGCATACAGAAAAGAAAAAAAATAATTATACAATGAAACAATCACAATATAAACAAGAAAACCAGAGTAAAAAATAAGATCAAGATAAAAATCCAACACAGGGGACACACATCCCAACAACCCATGGTGACTAAAGGAACATCATGCTAAAATATGTCTAGTAACTCATTAAAACCTTCACCTAATGTCCCAAAAATATTCTATCATATATACCAACTTCATAACACTAAACATAACGACTCTCTAATACCAAATTTCCATGTGCGGACCTACATAAATCAATCAAATAGGCTCCTAACTGGTCCATAATAAGATACAAAGGTGATTCCCGATCCCCAAGAAAATATAATGGCACCCTAGATACAAAAACAAATCAATGGGAATGATTTTTACAACATAAAAAAATAAATGGAAGATGTATAAAATGGAAACAATAAAATAAATATTCCATTGTAAAATTTTGTCGACAGTGATGATACAACCAATGGTAGGTTGATGTAAACCCTAGTAGATGTCCATAATACAAATAATAAGAATGTACATACAATTAAAACAACAACTACTCCATGTGAAATGTGGGAAACATCTCTCAATATCACCACTTTCTACCCATTCTTAGCTAACATAAAACCTGCTACCTCACTATAGTTTAATTTCCATTCCTATATAAATTTAGACAAGGTCTACACACCCTTAAGATGAGTGTCTGGTCTGTGGTCTAAACAGGCTCGAAGAATCCAACTCAAGTGTTCCATAACCTGTCATATTACAATAATCCTGATATGATAGATTTAAATAAAAAGAACCATGATTAGTAGTTACATTGTTTTATTTCTAAATCAAGGTAAATATAAAATGTCATGGTGTGTGATTTTTTTTGGTGATAGAGGCTCCTAAAAGTGGTTCATGGAGTTTGGATGCATAAGAAGAATTTTTGAAAGATTGTTTCAATGACAAGGGTAGTTACACCTTAGTGAACAATACCACACCACATAGTACACTATTCCATAGAATATGAGGTATCCATATAGTAAAATTGTTCATTGGAGGTTGTTCTATAGCGCTCATTATAGAGACTGGTTTGGGTGAATATTTATTACTATCTTGTACCACTCCTTGGAGCTTCTCCATTATATTTTTAGACATATATGGTCCAGTTTTGGTCTTTAAAATATTTAACATACACATGGTCTTCATGAGTTATGGACATAAATGATATCCATTTCGGATTTCATTCTATGAATGAATTTAAAATTGATACGAAGTCATCATTTAAAATAGGGATCAAACATGGAACCATACCTCTAAATTGTATTCCATATTTTTAATAAGTTATTTACAAAATGTTATGAAGGAATCCCAAAATCAATCCACCCCATATTCATCACCCATATGTCACAATAGAGGGCTCCTAACTAGGTTCTACACCATAATTACACCTTATGAAACACAGAGGTTGAACCCCCACAATATAGTGTCCCACTCCTACACTATAGTGCCACCTTTCTACATAATTTTGAAACCCCCAGTATCTTAGAGGTCCCATCTTATTCCAAGGTAATATTCTTATAATACACCATACTCCATGTTGTCCACACCTATGCATCATAGTGAGTTCCCCTAAATCATGGTGGTAATTTTTATTAAACCTCAATATCATAGCATCCTACCATATTCCATGGAACCTCTAATTCTATGGAGTATTTTCTTACATTGACTCTGTTTCCTTGAGGAATAGGTTTCCAGAGATCCATGTTGGTGTTCTGTTTACATTTTGAGAACACTAGAAGTTGTGTCATAATATTTACTATTTTAATCATGTAAATGATAATGTTAAAAAATAATAAATTAATTAAAATGAAATATGATGTTTATGTGCCTATAATATATCTAGTCCCTAGCCATGGGACCCGAGTGTCGGAGTCACAATATATGTAATTGAGTATTGGACTATGATAATACTCATAGTGTTGTTGTGGGTTATATTATATCATCTATGTTTTGTGATTTCATACCTGAATCCACCCATAGGGAGACTAAATCCAAGTGGAGTTTGGGAGGATGTTTTCACCAACATCTAGGTTGACGAGGAATGAATGGCTACTACCCCCTCTAACCCAAATCTTATCTATTGGTAGTATATTATGTGGGTATGCAAGGGGGTAATCTTTCCACATATATGTGTGTATAGGACTTTAATGTATTTTATAAATTTCAAACACATGTATCATTAGATAAAGATTCCAAAGGATTATTATAGGTATGACATGTATGGGTTGGGATTGTTGAAGGTTCATACTCGATGTACAGAAATTAATGGATTGAGGAATAATACCTAATGTATGATACAAGAAATAAATGTTGGGGGATGCTATAAAAAACATTGTTACTATGTGGATATTTGGTAAGGGGAGATCAGATGAAATGATGAATGAGATACATGTTTTCATAGAAAGCCTTGGTGTCTATCGGATGGCTTCCTTTTGATAGAGATGGATCCATAAGTGTGATGTTGGGGAATAGTGGTAAATAAGTGGGGAAGTGGTAGTGGGGATCCCTTATTATTGTTATTATATTATATGATTTGTGGTATGTGGTACCTAATGAAAGTTAACAATGGTGAGGCTAGGTAAATAATTTTAATTCTTTTTAGTTGACAAGTTAGTTTTATTTATTAATTCACTGATATTAAGTATACTTCTATTCAAATTTTTCATGAGAGGTTGAAGGGAGGATAATACTAACTATAAATTTTGTGCTCACCATATGTATATATAAATGATTTTTCATATTATTAAGTGTTATTTGTTGATTGATCTAGACATTTCATGTTCTAGGAGTTTTTTATGGGCTTTTGGAGTTTCATATTCCATGTCGAGGATCTATTTTAGTATTTTCTTAGTTGTTTCAGTTGTATGTCATTACATTCATATTCTATATTGGGAATCATTTTAATTTTATTTTTAGAAGTATTTGTTTCATGGTTATTCTATCTTATCTCCAAATTATCAATTGTTAGAGTTTAATGCCTCACATCCATGTATATGTTTTACACTCAATTCTTGTCACTAACCCATGGCTTATTAGAAGTGGGATTTAGGTGTCAATATCTTTGTTCTCTCATGGTCGAATCATCATGGTTACCTTTGGGGGGAGGGCTTGTGAAAAAATAGTTCCTTTTCCAAATCATTCAAAAAAATATGTTATAGAATTTCAATTAATAACTTCTATAAACAATTCACATTTATTAAAACATGTAGAATATCATATCATATACTATATATAACAAATCCAAATCACAACAATAAACATGTATAGGATAACAATGTTAATGTTGTTTAGTTCACTTATACTAAAAAAAAGACTATCCCAAACACATGTCCATAGAGATAATGAATCAATAATATAGATACAAAGGAACAACCTTGTAAGTAAATCTCATATAATTCTAATCGAGATCATAGAGGAAATGCATCTCTGCTCTAGAAATATAAGAAAACCCCAGAATGTAAACCCCCATATATTTTTAAAGGAAATTTTGAGATACTAAAAAGTCCACCTAGGTACCTTAAGATCCCATGTGAAAAATATATCCAATCTATTTCAAATGTATTATCACACATTACATATCTAAAATTTCTATGAAACCTCATTTTCAAATCCATTTCAAAATTCCTTAAAAAAACAATTATTTTATTAAAATGAGTGCAAAATACATTGTACATAACCCCCCCCCCCCACCCTTTAACACATGCATATCAACAATTATAGCATTATTCCAACACATTTAGTATACCATTTAAAAAAATATAATTAATGATTCATAGATCTAGAATAGATATGGAACCACCTCCCTCAAACATCGGTCACCATACAATTACAACCGGATCTACACACCAAATAAATAAATGTATTAAGGAATAATGAATTAAGGCCCTGTAATCAATTTTCAAATCTTATAATTTAATTTCAATAAGAAAAAGTGTCATCGGAGAAATATAATCATCAAATGCCTTGATATTATCATGTGTGTCACAAATAATAACATATTATCAGACCTTTAGATAATAATAATACAATATATCTATAGGGGATAGAAGAAGGATCATAACATGATCAATAAATCCGAAAAACAAAGGCTAGATCTACTTCCAACTATAAGATAAATGGAAAAAATTTAAAGATAATGACTAAACATACCAAAACCTTAATGAACAATAGAACTCAGACAAAAACAGCTAGATGTGAATAGAAAAGGAGCATAAATTTCCATGGAAGAGGCTCTCTATGAGAAATGGTTGAATAAGGATTTAAAAAAAGGGATTATAATGTTAATTAAGGGATTTAGGGGAATTAATTGTTATTTATACCATTTGTCTCGTAGACTATATGAACACCACTAGCTAGAAAATGGTCACTAGTATCATGTAGTGGATGTCAGAGGCCTAACATTAGGCCAGTGGAAGGCCACCAATGGGAGGATGGTGAAAAATAGATAATGGGTTTATTCAAAATCCATTATCCAACCTATGGATCTCTATTTCCCCCATTTAGCCCAAATTATTTTCATAACATTCTTAAATTACTATGAAAATACCCAAAGAAAGTAAACAATTCAGTAATAAAAAGATAACATACTATAACCAGTATGTTTCAAAAACTCATGATATGAAGTGATGATCATTGAATAGAGATAAATAAAATTCATAAATATATGTGAATTTATATATTCTTTATTTTTGTAAGGAATCTAACATATAAAAATGTATAATAAATATATATTTTATTTATTATAAATCTATTATATATTCTCTTTGAAAAGAACCATTACATATTGTTTCTCTTGTATAAAAACCCTTATACCATACACGAACCATATTCCTTGGTTTTATTAATTTTTTGACACTAGATCCCACAAATTATCCCATGAATCCACACAATAGGCCTTTACCACACCACAATAAATTGTTTCTAAAATAATATTGTATTTGTGTAGGATATTTTTGTTCTTTGGTGAGATAAAAGATCTTTAACCTATGAAATAACCCTTGAATTATCATATAATTCCTAATTAATTATAAAATTACAATATAAAAAAAATTATGAAATTCATGATCCAAACAACTATATTCACAACATCAAGTGTGTAATTGTACTCTACCTCTATTTTAAAATCATTAATATTAGATTATTTTGATCTCCTATAATTATTAAATTTACTATTAAAGTAAAACATAAAAAAATATTCAGATCACATATCATCCATGATAGTATGGAAACAAGTTTTATTGAAACCCATTCTAATGGGTTCTTCCTCACCTCCAATTACATATAACATATATTTACTTTTTCAATGAATTTATTTATATTGTTCATACAATTCCAAAAACTCTTACCAGAATTATATTTGTAACTACATGTTATGTTCCACGAACAGGATGCATTGGTTCAAGTAAAAATCATGAAATAAATGATATATCCTATTGAGGACGTATAATGAATATTATCCATTTTTATTCATTCAAAATCATTAAATGGACATTGATTTTTATAAGACTCATTCAATTTAATACTATTCAATACCCCTTAATATATTTCTCTTTGATAATCATCATTATATATTTTTTATTATAAGTAACCTGAGACAATATAATTATATGATTTGATCACTCTCTATAGATATTCATATATTACATAATGCTTACATTTACCATTTCTTTCATTAAGAATAATATTCCCATCAAATCTACTTTAGAATGAAATGTTATTATATCATTTACAATTAGTAGTATACCATCTAAATAAAATATTATAAATAAGGTAATACTACTAAAAAATAACATTTATATAATATAATACTCCTTTATGAATATAATCTCCTTGGTCACATCTTAATCAGATATTCCAACTCAATGAAACATGTTTCAATCTATAAATTCATCATTGCAAGAAGATTACTTTAGTATCATAGTTTGTCTATTGAATACCATTAGTATGTATCTTATATACATCCTCCAATAATTTATCACTATATAATGAAATCTAAACAGAAATTTGATAAATCACATAATCAAAATGGTTTTTTCTCACAATAAATATCCTAATTGAAATTATCATCATAACTAGTGAAAGTGTTTCTTAGTAGTAAAATCCATGAATTTCTATTAAATTTTTACCAGTATTTGAGTATTATAAGTAAAAACACTACCATATTTGTTATTTTAATTACGTAAATTTAACTTTCACCCAATGATTTTTTACCCTTTATGTATATCTATAATGTTACAAACTTGGATATTGTATATGGAGACTATATCAAATCTAATTAACTATGAATATTATTTTGAGTTATAAATATAATTGAAACCATGGTTGTTTCATCATCTATAAATATAAAATCATTACAATTTTCTATAAAAAAATCAATATGTATTTTCCTCCTGATGAATGCCACATTCCATTCATAGTTCTTGTAAAACATTAGTTTGGTTTTTTCATCACAAACATATCGAATATTCCCAATTTCCTTCTAAAATACCATTCCTATGTTTTGGTTATAATGTTATTTATCTATAAATTAATTTACATGAGAACTGTAATGTTATAAATTTAAATAAAAACAAAATTTCAGACTATAAAATATTTTTTCTTAATAAGATTACCAAACTAATATCTAATAGTGTCACTATATTAACCAATAAAAACTAATTTCTCCAATTTAGGAAATATTTATTCGAAATTAGAATATTAAACATAGGACTTATGACCCAATCTCAATTTAAAAGGTAATTAGGATTCCTCTTAGGCTATATCTCATATAGTTTCATTATTATTTCTTTTGATGGAATATTGTTTAATATGAATGATGATACTACTATTGAATATACATTGAATGATATTGAACCACATATGACTGTGTAAGATTCCCCCTCTCTCACACACCATTCTAGTATAGTTTTCCATGACATGTGACTCATGAAAAATTTCCTAAATCACTTAGATAATCAGTGATTTCCTAGATCATGTATCTATCACCCTAATTTAATAAAAAAATATTAATAGATTTCCCATGATTATTATTTATTTAATATCTAGAGCATATTAACCTTTCTAATTTTGAATTTATTTGTCTTATTAAAAACACATGAACATATTTACTTGTATAATTAATAAAATTTAGGATGTAATTATACCCTCCATACGATTGGGTAATAATTGAACAAAATAAAACACCATTT
This sequence comes from Viscum album, assembly GCA_963277665.1. NCBI lineage: Eukaryota > Viridiplantae > Streptophyta > Magnoliopsida > Santalales > Viscaceae > Viscum > Viscum album. Next base: position 349,391,976 of record OY728152.1, on the reverse strand, counting down.
ACAAGATAAAATAGCATAATATCACTATTCAATTTTCAAACAACCCGATATTTTAGAGTATATTTCTCTTCATTAAATTCAAAATGTTTTATATATTTTGATGAATGTGTAAATAAATAATATAGAATGACAATTTTAATAATATTTAATGAAATATATGATAAGACAATTAAATAGTACATAATTATTAAATTCAATTATAAGATGTACTATACTAATTATTCCTACCTCACCATAAATGTTTTGTAAAAAATATTTGATTTATATTATAACATATGTATTTAATTTAAAATAAAAAACATAAATTTTGGAATATTAGTTTGAAAAATGAATTTCATATTTTAATTCATCATTCAAAATTTATCATATGGTTTTTATTTCAGATTTATTTTTAAAAAATTCTTTTTAGGTGAATAATAATAAATACCATTTGACAAATACAATAACATTGAGAAACTAATTATTATATAAAAATTTATTTAAATATGTGAAACCATTTGATCAATCAAATATATTTTTAATTAATTATATAAACCATTAAAAAAATATTGATTTTGGAAACACATGTATGATTTTTTTCGAACATAAGTTAAATTTAAATCTAATAAAAATATATTTTTTGGACATTTCATTTAATATTGTAGTTATATGGTCACATTGTATTTTTAATTTTTATAATTTCAAAGAAAAATTATTAAAGAAATATAATAAAATATATTTTATGTGATAACGACTACTAATATTTCTTTAGCATAAATAACTATAACAACTTTTTTACACATAAAATAATTATTATTTTTAAAAATTGTTTTCAAGAGATATTATTATTTATATTAGATTAAATTTATTCCATTTATGAAAATTTGATCATATAAAATTTATTTCATATTTGGAATCAAAATTTTCATATTTGTTATTGTGTTCAATTACATTTTAGACAAAAGAAATTGTCAAAATGGTTAGAGTTTTTCTCCATGGTAAAGGTAAAAAGTCTTAATAGGGGGGGTTAAACAAAGGACTGGGACTTCAAATATCTTCAACGAAGGATTAAATATAAATTTCTGAGTGTATTTTGAGCTTAAATTTTCACTTCATTGAAATTGGGTTTCATTGGTACCACATTCCCATGAAAATAAATTTATATTCTTTTAAAGTTTGAAATATTTACATGAGTGACACCCACATCACATATAAAAAGAAACCTCCTCTCCACACTTCTACACACAAATTGAAAAAACTATAATGGCCAATATATACCAAAAACACTTTATAACTCCCCTATACACATATTAGTGGTTATTGTCTTACTTAAATTACCACTCATGAAGGCTTAAGGTGTAAGCTAAAAGAAGATACCGGAGGAAGATTTAATCGTCTTAAACAACGTCCTTAATATTTATTTATTCTTCCTCATCCTTCAAATCTTATATAACGATCAAAAAATTTTAAATACATATATCTAAAATAATAAAAATCCTTTTTTTAATGGTAAATAAAATTCTACCTCAATTCTATCCTATGAAAGAATGAAATTTAGCTCATGTATATGTACGGAATAATACCTCCCAAAAGCGATGTGTTTTATTTTTCATCACAAACTCACAAATCTGCATAAAATTGTTGTTATATTATATATATATATTAATTTAATGATATTATTATGTTTCTATAAAGGTAAATTTTTATGTACCCTTATACCCTCTATTTCCAACAGAAATGTGTCACCCGACGATTGATGATTTATTGAAGGGTTTGAGTTTTATGAAATCATTTGCATCATGTTCACTACTTATGAAGTGTATCCAATGGGTTATTTCATGGATCAAATAACACCAAATATTTATATATCCTCAATGGATGATCATTTTAAAGGCATACTCTTAATGAAGAGTTTTTCAACGATGCTTAGGAAATCACATTGGTCGAGTTGATTAGAGGATGGGATTATCACACCCTTTTGGGGGGGAATTATTCCTACCCTTGAACTAACATATAGATTAAATAGTTGTTTGAAAATACTTCATTAATTCCCTTGTATTAATTGGTTAATCCTTGAATTAAAATAAATTATTTTCATTCACATAATTCAAAATTATTGTTATGGATCCAAGGATCTTTATCTATGGGTATATCAGTATATATATGAGGTATTCCATAAATAATATCCTCTTATGTAATAATTAGGTATTATCTAGTTGTTATTAAGTTGATTATGGTATTCAGCCACATAATTTGGATCTTTAGAGTGTGTCATTATCCAAGGAGATGAGAGTTGTTTTGATGTCATGATTAGACCCATGAAATGATCTTCATACATATCCTTGTGAAATGAAAAAAAATCCATGTAGTTTAGTGATTCATAATAAGTAATGTCATACCATTTAAGGACATTAGATAAGGAACAAACCAGGAAATTTAATGTCAGGAAGTATGGACATCTAGGCAAAAGGTTCTTAGTCAAAACATGTTGTGGGAATTATGCTGAATCATCCTAGGGAGCCTGTAAGGGATATGGATTCCTAGGTTGAATAGTAATTGACAAAAGTTGTGGACCAAGGAGACTTGGGTTGAATTGGGGTGTTGAGTTTGGACCACATAGAGGCTTCCTACATATCCAATTTGGATGGGAATTAAAGCTTAATTCGTTCTGGTGTGAGGAGCTAAGCGAATTGATTGCCTCATGTTTTTCATGTGGGGGATTATTTCCCTTTACAATAATTAAGTTTAGTCATACTCTTGAAGATGATTCCCTAGGGAATAAGTGGATTATTCCCAAGGAGGATTCCCTATTAAAAGATCCATGATTTTTTTCATGACTCATTTTAATTTGGTTTTAGGTTTGGTGATTACACCTAAAGTGGTGGCTCAATGATGAATTGGTTTGGGGTTACCCCAAAATAATAGGTACTGGTTAATTGATTTTTGGTTGGGGATCACTCTTGAAAAGGATTTTTTATTCAATGAGAAGGTTCATGTTGTTGATTATTCCTAAATAGGATTCCCATATATTATAATGATTGGGGCTTACCCCTGAGGAGGATACCTTACAGGTTAGGGATCATGTGGATGTCATGACCACCGTCAACCTCTAATCCCACACGAGTCATGATCGATGTGAAGAAAAATCGAAAAAAGAAGATCCAGGAAACCAGATAATATGATTTTGTATGAGATTGGATACATGTCATTGAGGTCTCATGACTATTGGAGCACTCCAAAGGAATGATAAAAGAAGATCCAAAGGAACATTCTTTTCCAAAACACACATATGACATGGTGGATTTCAAGATCATGGATATCCTCTAATTCCATATGTGTCATGATGAGACATTATTTAATGTGTGAAACTAGAGTAAGTTGAAGATTGGAAAACCCACATGATCCCTTTCCACAAGTTAAAGAGTATGGGGTATAGGGAGAAGAAAAAAGGTCTTGGATGTGCTTGTTACCTCTCCCATTTTGTGTCATAGATATTCATATCTAACTATGAGTAAGGTCACACCCCTTGGGGGAGGAGGAACAATATTTACAACTCTCGCAAGAAATGATTTTGGATTGCATTAGGAGTGATTCCCTAAATTTGGTCAAAATATTATAGGGGGATTTAATTCTTTGTCTAAGGGAAAGGAAATCATGTCCCTCACCCTCCCCACCTAGATTTGGGGGCTCTGAGTCTTAGATACAACTAAGAAAATGACATGGTATTGACCATAGTACCAAAGACTAGGAACTCCCAAACACTATCTCCATGGCCGGGGTACTCATGACTATACGAATCCAAACTCACATGCACCACAAGGACCATAACTATCAAGTAGGACAAGTGAAGTAAACCTATGACCATAGAAAAGCATTCAAAAATTGGAGACACATTCATGTGCCTCATTCCTTGCTTATAATGTTAAGAGGATTTGATGGAGGATTCAACATTCTTCCTTTTAGAAAAGGGATCCAAAGAGAGAGACACTCTTCCATTGGTGGTTTGGAAGAAGGGCATATGAAGTGGCTCGAGTAGGCTATTTACTAGGCAACCCAAAGGGGTCTCTTGTAGGGTATAGGATGGTTGAGCCAAGGGGGTCTCATGTAGTGTATATATTGGAAGAGATAGGGAGTTTTTATTGAAGGTAGGAATAGGAGAGCATGGGATTTCGATAACTACGTAGGCCTATGAAATATGAAGTTAATTTGGCCAACAAACCACCAAGTTAACAACACATGGGCATTTCATTACTCAATCCTTAATGGGAATACAAAGGTGTTCCCAGAATTGTCTAATGCAGTTACCTAATTAGTGTAGGGGAACTCACACTAGTGTTTATTATCAATGGGATATCATATGCCTCATTTATGTTTTCTTTTTTTTAAACATGGGAGGAATTTATTCCACCATCCCTAATTCACTCTTATTTAGTTTTTAATGGGTTACTTGGAAGGTATTGGATGGCCAAGATGAAAGACGTGGGAGATCAGAGCATTGGGAGTTATTTTGGAATTCAAGACTTTCAAATAAATACCCCTAGGTTCCTATTTAGAAAAAAAATATTGGACATTGTATGAAGGAGTTCACTTTTGTAGGGGTTTCGTGTAGGACAACACATAGGCCAATCATAAAATCCGATGAGAAGGTACCATGTGCATCGATGGTCTTGGGTTTCCTACATAGAAGGTGTTTGATGAAGAAGTGTGACCTTTGGCCTTATTCAATTGTTTTATTTTCATAATATTTAGGTACTTTACTTTAACACCATTTCATACATTTCACAAAAAAGATTGTAAAAAAATCCCCCATTAGTATTGGATCTAATCAATAAAATAGGGTCTGATCCTGAATTAAAGGGTTGAAAATTGTGGATGGATCATGGAGGTCAATCGCATGGGCCATCCACGAATTTCATCATCACCTGTTATATGAATGGTTAATGCACGTGGGTATTCCTCCAAGATCATCCATAGAGGCTTGGAGCGCATGCGGACCATGCATAGGGGCTTCTTTTCCAGTAAATAGGGCCACTATTTCATCGAATAGTCTTTATGACACAACATCCATGGTTCCTCCATGCTAGTGTTCCCCACAGACCATTCTCTTAATCTTAATTTCTAAATCACTGTTCACAAAGACTATGTATTCACCTGCATATGTGATAATTATTTTTAGGACAGATATCTACATGGGGCCTCTTGGGTGAGGTACATGTGCGGGATCACTTTCACATGGAACCTATGCGAGTTCATGAATTTTCTAAATTATTTCATTACATCAAATGTTTTTGTAAGGAACTTGTTCTTAGAGAAATTATTGGTTCTTCTATGTAAGTTCAATGGCCTCTCATAAGATTATATTTATTGATGAATAATCTAATTAGTACATTGACAAGATTGAAAATGTTATAGGGCATGACTACTATGATTTTCTTGATACATCTCCACTAGATATGGTGGGACATCTAAATAAGTATCATCATGACTACCCTATGAGTAATTATCTTCCACTTTATGTCCACATACATCGGAATGATGTCCCCATACCATATTTTGAGGATTACACTCCTCTCATCGGGTTTCAATCCCACAAAAACATCACTAGTGCCATCATTTCAAGAATGGGTGTATATATTAATGTTGGGACATCATCCTCAACATGATTCATGTGCCAAAACTATAATAATATGGTTTGAAAGATGAGCATGCCTAAATTAAGCATAATTTTTATTCTTCCGTCTTCCATGATTCCCAGATAGACCAATAGAATAGTTGGACGTTAGAATTTAAATATTGCGTGGGAGGTGGTGTTTGGACCTAGAGGATGGGGTTGTAATTAGTGTTCCATAGTAGTGCATAATTTAAAAATGATATGAATGAATAAAAAACCTATGAGGCCATTTGGGAAGGGAAAATGTATGTATACAAGAATGTTGAATTGATCCCTGATTTTTTTATCCGAAGGAGTCTGCATACAAACACTTTTCACTGGGTGCATAGAGAAGATTATATCAACTTGTGAGACATCCAAATGATCTTAAAGGCTCTAATACTTAGATATATGTATGATTATCTCATCCCTCTCATGGTGATGAGGGATTAAACTTGTAGGTATCCAACCTTGGCGCATTAGAATCATAAGATAGCTTGTGATATTACGAAGGAAAACCCGTATCTAAGGGGAATATACATCTAAACCATGGATGAGTACCTTCAATGAGCTGATAGACAAGGTCCCACTTGATCACGTCTAACAGGGTGTCCCAAGACAAAGAAGTGGAGCACTCCTAGTACATTCTAGCTGAGATTGGAAATGGTGGAGTACCACAAAAGGGGTTACAAGCCCAGGTACAACATACCCCTGACAATACATCTTGCCGAATTTTTAGCCACATTGTTAATCATCTACGATCTTCCTATCTATGATTTCAAAAATGGTTTTAGTACTCGGAAATTTTTTATGGAATCCATGATGGAGGCTAATAATTTTGTGCGGAAAGAAATCCACATTTTGGAAAAAATTAATCAATGCCCAATGCATATTCACACGGGGAAGGATTTGTTCTTAATTGGAGGATATCTATAGGTATTATGGTGATGGTTCACAACCTACTTTGGATCCTATATTTTTCTAAGTGGGGATGATAATCCTGAGAACCATTTTTTATCTTCTTTTCATTCCATTTCTAGTATTCATCCCTTGTCCTTAAAGCCTATTGAGACATTGATGAAGCTAAGCCTATTCTAGGAGGAAAATTTCATTTAGTATGGGGACCCAGCTACTGTGAGATTTATTGGTAATAGAACTGTTGGAGATGTTCTATGATAGTACATTATTTATTTTATGTATTCCATGATGGTGTACAAAATTTATGGAGAGGATATGTGTGAGGCCAATGCTCCGTACAGATTTTCAAACAAATTAATGTTCCTATAATAGTCAATTGTATCTCCTACAAAGTGTGTTTAGTTTGAAAATAATCCAATGGTATCCTGATAGCTATGGATTCTTACAACTATGGTTCTTACTCAAGTGGTAATCAACCTACCTCAAGTTGATTTATCAAATGTATTGACATCTTTGTGTTTTGAGGTAGGGATTTCATCATATTCTTAGGGAGTGTTGGAAGAATCTATCAATAAATTCCGTATTGGAATAACTATCATGTGTGGAATGTGAGGTAGAATGGTACCTCCTCATACAGAAGATTTTTCATCTCCCCCAGAGGATGATTAGTCCCCTTCTGAGGGGGGTGGATGATGGAGTCCAATGTTTACCAAAATGATTGCATGCAAGGATCAGTCCTCAAAATATAATCAAAAGGGTTACACCAACTGAGGTTGAGGCCTAATGGGCTGGTCTCCATTGTCATGAAGATGCAAAGGTTCTATTTTCCTATTATTAATCTACGATGAATATGGTTGGAAGCCCATGAAATTAATGATTATGCAATAATCTTACTGATAGGCCGATACAACCACGAAATACCTGTGATCAGAGGTAGTTTTATTTTGGAAATACATGCCTTTTCATGCAATAGTCATATAGATTATTCTTTATTCAGGGAAACAAATTTCTAAAACATTAGATGTTTGATACCCATATGATCATTATTTTTAGAAAAATATCACTAAGGTGGTGATTGATATACATAAACTTGATATTATTATTTATATAACTAACAACCAGATTTCTTCCATGAGATTGGAGTAGGACATATTGAGGCGCGGTGCAATTGAAGGGGTTGGACACCAGTCTTTCGAGGAATGGATTGTCTATGTCAATCCTGAGGATATGTGTCATCCTTCTCCTAACTCATTCTCCATTCCTCCTTTCATTAAATTAAAAAAATACTATTATTAATAGTAAACTTCATGTTTATTTGCAATGGGTAGGGATAAAGAAACAAATATTTCATCACAAAAATATGGCATGAATGGAACCCTTCTCAGAACCAATGAATTATTTCTGGAACCAGGAGAGCTATCCACTTGTCAATAAAACAATGGAGGAGGAGATGGTAGGTGAAAATCCACTACAACCTATAATTCCAATTTTTTGGCAGGCTGGTGCTAGCCATCCTACAACAATGATGAAAGAAAGTTGAAGAATATAATATTTGTATAATATCATCATTAGTCATAGTAAGCCCCCATGGTATCATTAATCTATTACATATACATAAAAAATGTTTAACCTTATCCATGGTTGTATTATCATTTTTAGTATCCTCCCTCATGGGGCTTTCCAATGAGCCTCAAATAATTTTGGATAACATTCCATGCCAAATGTGGATTCACACTTGTGATTCATGCCCCTTGACAGAATAATTTTCTATGGTTGATGATATGCTATCAAATCCAGTCACTACTCCTATCACTATATAGAGGGTGGAGGACACTCGTAATGTAAAAGATATTTGATAATGCATCATCTTCTAATAATTTATTTTATTCTTATGATATTTTAGGTTAATATCATGCACCACTAGAAACTATTATGAGTGTTTCTAACTCTAAGGATGACACTAAGGATGATTTTTGGGGTCTTATGTCATCGAAAGAGGGTGTTGTACTGGGTATCAAGCCAAATATTATAAGCATCACCATGGGTGATACTACCACATGGTTTTGGATATCAAATCATAAATAAAACATTATGCAATAACATTTTATTAAAGGTTGTAATATATTAATCTACCCATTAATTTAGAATATTTTTAGGAACATAATTGGTAATTTAATGGATGTGAGTTTTTACATTTGTGAAACTAATTATTATGCTTGATGTTTGGATCATAATTGGTTGAATTGTGAAACTCCTCCAACAGAAAATTTTATAGTGCTGGTGTGTGAACAAGACATCAAATTCCATTATGATGCCACAATATTGGGAGGGATGTCCCTTATTGATCATTAAATGAGGATTCTTCTTGATCCTCCATTGGTGAACTATGGGTAGTTCCAAGAGAGTGCATCTCATTATGAGGTTTCAGCACAAAAAGGTGAGATTGGGGATTCTAGGGATGATTCCACTAAAGCCACTGACTTGTTATTGGGTGACTGGTACCCACTACTATATTCATCCCACATTTCTTCAATATTCCATCTTGTTTATGCTATCAATGACTCTTATCCACTTTATAGCACTCTCATTTTCTACAGTTAGGCCTGAAGGAGGTTCCTTCCCATGAATACAGTTGATACAGGAAGGTGAAATGGTTGTTATCATAGAGGGATCGTGGTAGCATTCCTCATTGAGTGATAAGATACTAGAATACATTTATACCTATGGTAGTGGTACTGAGTCAGATTTGGAGATGTAGAATTATCTATGAAACACACTCCATGTGTCATGGAGAGATATCTTGAAATTAATCTCTGATACGCCCTTCACAGGCATACCTCACAGTGTTGTAAATTTTTAATCTTGTTTTTCAAGATAGGATACTATGATTTTTAGTTTCACATGATTTGTGCAGCTGTGAAGGATATAATTTACAAACCGGAGTGAGAACGTGAGCTTCATCTAGACCTCATAAATGCAATGCTTCTTGTAAACACTGATAAACCACATGCACCATTATCCCAATAGGGGGACAACCACACTAAGAATTTTGTGGAGCATAAAAAAGGATTAATGAGAAGACCATTCAAATATCACTCCTTCAACAAGAACTAAATGCCAATTAGGGGGAGCTCATGTAACTTCACCAATCCTTGGAAGGAGCCCAAACTGAAGAGTCAACTACTATTATAACTCTAAAAGCGGAACTTCTATGGTATGAGTAGGTTGAAGCTATTTGGTTGGCTAGTATTTAACAAACTGCTAAGTGGTATCAAGAGGTAGTTCAACAAATGATGTGTTATATGGATGGTATTTTGAAATTTTTTATGATGAGAATCCATTTTATGGATGATCCTCCTACTATTTTTGTCTCATAAATTAAAATTATTTTATTTCCAATAATCTATATCTTCATCCATATTATACCCATGAGATCATAACATAATAATGAAACTAATTTTTCATAAAAAATCTTTTTCATCATATATTTCTAATCCGAGTGATTGAAATCTAGATACACTATAACATCTTCCATATCTATGGGGAATATCAAGCGGAGTATGACTACTTCAATGGTTATATGGACAACACTATAAAATGTTCAACTCCTGTGTCATCACCTAAATTATGTATTACATATATTATGAAAATATAGAGTGTTTGATATGAATTTTTCATAGGCATTCAATTTTGGGTTTTCTTCCTAAAAAATATTATGGCTATTTTACTAGATTTCTCGATGTTTGAATAAACCACTCAATGAGATGGTCTAGTGATCTGAGACATGACTTTTTCTAGAGTCCCTTTTTTTTGTTTTCAATCTACTGAGTACTATCTATTTTTTGTGGGATGTTTAAAGTTGTACTAGCTTGAATAACAATGCTGGTGTTTTAGGTGGAATAGCTTTGACCATAAAATTTAAAATAATGAACCAAATAAGGGTTGTCGTACAAGAATGTTCTGTCATTATTTGGATACCCAACAGATAATTTTTAGTGATGATTTTGTGGTTCTCAAATAATATAAGTGGTACTGGGGAATAGAGTATGTATCCCATGGGGATAAAGTTACCAATAGTTTAAAATTCCATTTTATGGGCAACATTAAGAAAATTAAAATGGGGTGTGTTACTATATTGTAAACTAGTTCCATCCTTAGGCAGATATGCCCTAAAAATTTATGGGAAACATATTAAAATGAGGCTATTCCTTGTTACAGCATAGTCAAGAAAAGGATTTCTCAGGAAATCCAACATTCCATTACTGGTGGCTGGTGGGATTTTATGTATATTCGTATTTCTCAAGACAATGATGGGTGATTTTTCCATGGGAAGATGACTGATAGTGAATAGAGCATCTATATTAGCGTTGACAATGAATGGGAAACCTATAATACTATAATTTGGATTATGTAAAAAATGGTTATATTGGGTTATCTTATTGATTCCAAGTAGAGGAATTTATATTCCTCACAAAGGTTGAATCATTGTTAGTTTTAATGTCATGTGACCCAAACATTGAGCATATAGTTTTAATGTATCACGATGTGTATTTTTCTATAAAATTTAATGAAATGTGACTAGGAAATTATTCAATGTAGTATAATTTTGAAAAAAAATGAAAATTTATGATTTTTAGTTTAATATTGTATAAAAAGGATGTTATTATATGATGATTAAAGTCATACATTGTGCACATTGTGCTATGTAGTTTAATGTAAAAGAGTAAGTACATTAGGGGGATATGATTTTAGGTCTTCATCTTTGACCAAAAGGTTATTGTTTTCCCCCTATCATAGTAATTTTCCATGACTGTTCCATCACCTTCAATTATGAAAAAGGGAATGTTGGATGTCGCAATATTAAGATATCTAGATATGAAGAGTGGAATAAAAAAGAAGGATTATTTTGATAAAAGGGTTATCTCCTAAGGAATACATTAACGCTTATTAAAAACCCAATTTTGTGGGATACATTATTCAAAGAAAACTGAGGTGTGATGCAACATAGAAAATAAATCAATCCTTTGGTTGAGAAACCTGTTTTGTGTAATAATTAATTCAATTCCAACTGGGGTTTGATATAGCATAATCAATCAAATATGTTCCTAGAAATTCTGATATTATATTTCTTATGATTGAAGGATGTTTATAGGGAATCAAATATCTATTTTCATAGTGTTTAGTGTGTGGAAGGGACACACCTGAATGTGGGAGGATCATTTTAAGTCAAAATTTCATAAGAATTACTAGAAAATGGTCCCTACATAGGTCTCACCTCCACGTAGGAAATGTGGATCATGTAGTTTTAGGTCATATTCCTACGACCAAATCCTCATGGAATCAATTAGTGATATGTGGCCTAATACAACAATATAATTCATTCATACTCCAAAAATGAGGGGGGAAATTATAAACCATGGTTATGGGGTTTTTTGATTGGGAGAAAGGATACGGGAAAAATATTCGAGGGAAGAGTGCAGACTCAATTTTAATCTTAGGTTACAACATGATGTCATCAAATCATACAAGGATAGAAGAGGTTACCCCCATGGAAGAAATTATTGCTGGTTGACAAAGCTGTTTTGTGGGAATTTTTAAACAAAGAAAATGGGGGAATATTAATACACAATCAAACAGTAGAATCCATTAGCTGAAAAAACTATTTCGAAGTGTAAATTATACAAAGAGAAATGGGGCATGTTATAGAATATTAAAGAAAATTAGTCATCAGGTATTAGAATATCTATCATCAAATCATAAATAAAGATTATGTTGATCCTAAGTTGTTCAATATTAGATGTTTAGGGTTTGGAAGGGTAATTTTGGAGTAAATCTTTAGTGTTAGGAACTATATTTTCCATAAATTGTGGAGTCCATGACATAGATCTGACTCATATGTGATGGGGGGATATCATTATTTCCTTGGTGGACCCCCAAATGACGGGAACTGAATTAAGAGCCCTGAAACTGATAGTTATTATGCCGAAGGGGGGTAATTTTTATTTATACCATGTTTATGACTAGGGAATGAGTCCTAGGTGTCACTACATGTCTAACTGAAATTAGAATCATGCCCCACATAGTAATTGAGGTACTATGTAGTTTAATGTCATGCAGTGAGTACATTAGTCATGCAGTTTAATGTCATTCATTAAGGATGTTATGTGACATGATGTGAAAATATAATGGAATATTTTAGTTAGAAGAGGGTATAGGAACTAAGAGTCACTACATATCGAGTTGGAGTAAGAATAAATCCTCATATAGTTCTACAAGGGATTCCCCATACTGATTGAATTCATGTATAGAAAAAAGGTGGGTTTAATACAAACTCACACATAGGGTGATACGCCATATTGAATCCTCACATGTAGATCCAACATGTACATAATATATCGGGGTAATTTCCAATACTATGATGCCACTGGGTCTAGAATTAATGATACCGATGTCATGACATATCTCATTGGAATGGGAATCAATCGACACATTTTTCTTGATGAAATCATACAGTTTATTATCATGTGATGAGGACATCTAGTGTGACTTTTATGGTCCTTCAGCGAGGACCATGATAGCCCCAATTTAAATTAATGGACTTTTCTCTTGTAGGGAACACCTTAACCAGAACTCTAAATCCCACTTGATCTATGCTTGGTCAGAGAGACAAGGAGCGGTGAGGGTTTCTTCCACCACACAAAGTCAATTCAAGGGAAGGATAATGTAATTTTAATTTTGTGGTGGCCGTTCATTGAGATATGGTCTAGGTATTTCAATTTATCTCATTAGTATGAGAATTAATACATATGTTAGTGAATTCCCAGGTGTTTTATTGTCATGCAGTAATGAAGAATATGAACATAGGTGGGAGAGAGGAAAAATTGCAACTAGGCCCAATGATGGAAATCTGAGCATCACTATATATTCGATGATGGTAGGAATCAATCCATATATAGTGCATGAAATATTCAACGTGCATGTCTGACCCATGCACAGGGAGAGGATTTTTTTTTTGTCTTTTGTTATGGCTGGGCCCAGGATTAGAGGTCAAGGAATCACTATATATCTTGTTGGAGAAACAATCAAGGCCAACATAGTTCTTGGAAAACCATGCAGTTTAACACAATGTGGAAAGGATGTAGGCTTCCAAGTGTGAAAAGGGTTATTGCAGATAGACCAGGGGTAATGACCTGGGAATCAATATGTATCTTTTTGGAGAGAAAATCAATACACATATAGTCCATTATAAATAGTTCCCCCCATCAATAGTGTTTTTATAAACGGAGAAAGGCGATTTGATATTTTCCAAAATGATGGTGAGGACCTATATAAGTGATCTAGGAATCAAACAAATCCCATTAGAATATAATTCATCCATACATAATTCTTAAAAGGTTCCATATATAGGTTTGACATGTACACTGGTAAAAAGGGGAATATTTTTCCTTTGTGGCAAGACCCAAGATAGGAGATCCGGGTATCACTATATATATCGTCTGAATCATAATCAAACCACATTTAATTCAATAAATGGTCCACATTATAATATCTTTCATACACATGGAAAATGGGGGGAATATTTTTCCCTTATAAATACACCTGACATAGGAGATCCGAGCATCACTATAAATCTAATCAGAATGAGAATTATTCCATATGTAGTTTTGGAAGGGTTCCTGGCTCTAGTTTAATTCATGCATAAGGAAAAGGGGATATTTTTTTTGTATCTATAATCTTGAATAGAGATTCGGGTGTCACTATGTATCTCTATTGAATGAGAATCAATCCCCAATTTGTTCATAAAATTATTGTACAATTTACCGCCATGCAATGAAGATTTTGGATGTGCAATTTATAATCTTTTGGTAAAAACATGATACGTTTGGGGGTTATACCTGTAAAGGGGTGCCAATTTCCACTATATAGTGACAATAATGTAAGTGGGGCTCATGTGTGGGATCTTCACATCCTTTCTTCCTCATGTCTGGCCAAGTGTACATCTCGACCCGCTTAGGGGTTATAGGGATGTAATTGGGACTTACACCTAATATGGAGGCCCATATTCATGGGACATTGAAGAGTATATCAACTCATGGAATCTTGGGTGTTTCTTAACATAAAATTGGAGGGACTTTAACCATTAAATTTAATGTCAAATAATGTGTAAGAATGGTGTTTTCTAGTTTTAGGGAATACGACTAAGACCATGTTTTGGGAAATATAGAATCATACAACAATGATGATGATTCCATGATGTTTAATATCGTTTAGAATAGATATTATGTCATATATTTTATTTTTAGATGACAAAGACAAGCTGCACAGTTTAACATCAAGCAAATGAGATGATGGTTGAGTGATTAAATGATATATTTCTTTGTGAACCTTTTATTGTTCGGGGTAAAAATGATCTCCCAATATATTGAGATCAATGAATAAGCTCCATTAGATTGGACCTTGTGTAAGGAGTAAGGTCCCCCCCAACTTTGATTAAGGATTTGAAGGCTTCTATCCTATTATTATTAGATTCCTGATGCCCAGCACTGGTTCTATATGGACGAATGAATAGAGAAGGATCTTAATGTTAAATGCTCATGCTATATGACTTTTATAGACATCAAAGTGATGAATGGTGTGAAATGTTTTCTCATAGAACCACTACAATTCATCGAGTCATTTCTATGATATCTCATAGGAGGAAATTTTTCATAGATGGTAACACATATTGATGGATACTTATCCTCAATGGGAAGGAAAACATCCATTTTGTTTACCAGTGTGTATGGGGTCACCTGTGGGGTAGTTTTATTTTAATATTGTCTTCCCATAGGACATGTATGTGACTGTCATACCAATAAATTTTATCATTATCCACCATCTCCTAGAGTTTGTTTGAAATAGTTTTTTGAGGGCCTCTATTTATGCATTAGATGGTTCATGATAGTGGGATGAATGGATGAATTTTATATTGTACTCCTAATATAACTTATCCACCTAGAAGGAATAAAAATCAGTTCCATTGTTCATAAGTATTTTCTGAAGGACACGAAATCTGGTAATTATGTTGGATTTCACAAATCTTAAAAATCATTGGTCCCTAACATCATTTAGGGATATCCACTCTACCCATTTAGAGATGAAATAAGTAGTTTTTAAGATGTATTTTAATTAATTGGTCCTGGTTGGAGGGAATGGTCCCTCAACATCCATTCCCCATATGGAAAATTTCATGAAGTTTTTTTTTGTGTGTATAAACATTGGAGGTTGATGGATGAAGTTGGAATGCACCTAGAAATAATGAAATTTCATGGTGAATTCATTGAAATCATATATCATCTAAGTACATAAGTATCCAAGAAATTATATTTTTTCATAATTCCTATACCCTAGTTGGTGGGAACCACAGGCTTACACATGCACTACATCTCTAATATTCTAATTATCTTCTCATTCAATACATATTTGAAGGACTACATCAAATACATGTTAATAGTGGACTTATTTTTGATTTTTTTCATTATCAATACTGAAGTAATAAAGTTGCTGTAAGATTTAATCCTTCCCAAAAAATCCTATGGTAGAAATCCATATTGGAAGTAGTCCGTGATTCTAACCATCCACCCAGTGTTAAGACAATACAGTTTTAGGATATGGATGATTTATTTATTCACCTCTGTTCTAATTTGAACAAAAGGTGTGACCATTCAATGATATGAAATGTTGATTAACATTTTATCATAGTTTGGATCTGGCAGAGCTATAGCAGTATTCAAGAACAAAACTATCTAGGAATTCAATAATCACGGTACATGTGTCATTGAGGGATCTAAGGGTAGATCATCCATTAACCCTCATACATAGTCATGTAAGGGAATTGAATGTTATTATATTATAGTGTGATCCTCGTTGATATGTTTGATCACCAAATTTATGCCACTTTTCACCACTAAATTTTCCACTAGTATTTGGAGTTCTAGTTCCAGACCTTCAATGATGGCTCCAAGTTCTACCTCATTGTTAGAACAACCTTTTGATAATTAGGAGTAAGGAAAGACTACTTTTTCTAGAGAGATAAGAAAAATCCTTAACCAAACATTGTTATTTTTAGGGTATTCTATTCTCCTCCTCATTGGAATCTCTAACCATCGTCAAAAAACATTTCCCACATTGGGGGGTTGTCTTCAATAGAAAATATCTTTTCATAATATATTTCAGAACTTTATAATATTGTTTCTATAGATTGTTTTTATGTAATTAAAATTACCAAGACTTGGACTGTCACATTATTCTTAGGTATGAACTATATGTCAATATTATGAAGGTTAACAACACACCATTCCAGATGTCTGGTCAACATAAGAGGACTAAGGATATACTTGAGGGGGTCATTGTGAGGTACCAATTGTACTTCACAATGCTTTAGGTAGTGCCTAGATTTTTGAACCACACAGATTAATTTCTAGTAGCTCTTCTTGATATCTGAATAATTATTCTCATCATTGATCATGGTTCAGCTGATATAATAATGTTTTTTTCATTCCCAACATCATTGTTTTGATCATGGTAGGAACATAGTGATCACTATAGAGTTTTCACATATTGGATTAGTGTCTTTCCCTCAATGTGATTCATTAATACCAGTGAAATCAAGATGAAGTTCCTATGATTTTCCAATTATTTCACACATCCCTTATTCCATCGATATATTACACCCTTCTTCATCAGTTTGGTGAAGGGAAAACACTTTCTTACAAGGTTATATATGAAGTGATCATTTTAAGAAATGTATCAATGATTTCCACTCAACTCATTAAGGTTTCAAGTAGGTGACATTATAAGGAAAGATTTTTTTCATGGGGTCAACATAGATGTCACATTGACATATGAAAAATTCAAGATGCTTTCCCAAGGATATCCTAATAGAACATTGTATGGGATTAAACTTTAGGATATGTTGTCTTATCTTATTAAAGATGGATTTCCAGCTCCTATAGTTGGTTGGAGTGTTTTTAGGACTTAACCAATAGATATTCAACATGGAATTCGACAGACGCCCCCAATAAGTGTTTGATGATTTGATGCATGACAAATTGATATGTTGCATCAGCATTCATTATGTATAAGGGAATTACCTGATAGTAGGATTCTCTATGTGGGGCCTTGAAGGCCTTTTTTTCTTCATCTTCACGGTCCATACTAATTTGGTTGTACACTAAATAAAAAATCATGAAGAATATGTATTAGTAACCAGCTATTTCATCAATCGGGATTTATGTGACCAGAACCTGGAAATCATCTTTTCGATAGTTCTGGTTGAGATCTATGTAGTTGATGAACACTATAATTTTCCTATTAATCATATTTACTAGGAAAATATTGGATATAAATTTCATATATTGTACCTCTTCCATGACGTATTCCTTCATGATCTTATCATCTTTAGCATTAATTTTAGATGTATATGTTGGGTTTATCCTTATGCCTACATTTTTTAATCCTCTATGGTTTTATAGTAATCTCATGTGGTGGGTGGCCACCTCAGGATTGAGGCCAGGAATCATTATTTTATTCTAGGTTAACATGTCTTGGTTTTTCATTAGGAAAAAAGTATATACCTCCAATTATTTAGAATTCATGTATGTTCTGATCAAATTGGGTCGTGGGTCTTCATATATACAAAGATTTATCACCTTGATCTCAACAGTTTTAGAGATGCCTTCCTCAAATGTGGGAGGGTCATCCCTGAGGTCTTTCTATCCTAACTCCTCTTCATAATTTACCTTTTCCTCCTATTTCTGGGTAGTAATTGATGAATAACGTTTCTCAGAGTGGGGGTATGAGTTATCATATGTACATTTAGAATAAGAAGAAACTATTTATGGCTTGATTCTTGGTATGAGGACCTTTTTGAGGATCGAAGGTGGGATAAGGGACAGAGAATGAGCATCTTCATTTTCTCCCATGTTCATGGTAAACTCCTCCAGTCTATATAGTTGGATAGGGATTTATTGAATCTTGGGGGATGGAACAAAGAATATCTATCGAGGATTTAATTACATTGCAAAGAGTTGGAAACATTCCTATTGATTCTAGTTTTAGTCATTATGACTGACATCATGGAATTTACTAGATACGTGATTCAAATCAGTCTCACCTCTTCAATTTCATTGATGGGTAGCATTTATTATACATTGAGATATTTTAAAGGGTTATATGTAATCATATCAATAATATTTAGGGAATTTTTTCAAGTGACATCTTTATACATTGATTGTTTCCTATCCTTATGGTAGAATACTTCATCAATGTATTATGATTAAAATGATTTAAATAAGGATTCATCGCCATGAAATTTATCAATTTTCTATTTGATATAATATTTGAGGAATTGGTGGTATGATGAAGGGATATTTGCATGATGAAGTTTCCAAGGTCTACCCAACAGAATGTTGAAGGCTTTATCATGCCTAACAACCATGAATTCTGACTCAAACCCGAGATGTATGAAAAAAGATTTGAGTTTGATTTAACCAATATTATTTTTTTATTCTCGTTTAAACCCAATAACATTAGAGTATAGGGGTACAAGTAGGAATCATTGAATCACATTTGATGAATTATCCATATTTTAATGAGTTTTACTCATAATCCATTTTCAATAATGGATCACTAGATATCAATGGAATTTATCCTACCATATATATACAAGGCTCTGATGTCTCCCTATACGATAGAATCCCCATCATGTCCTATAAAATAGATGACCATATGATATTCTGCAAAATCATTCTCTATAAGATAATATTTGGTAGTGGAAAACTCAACTTATAATTAATGAGTGCTTCACAAGGCCTCAATAAGTGACTCTCAAAGGAATTTTGATAGTCTGAGAGCATACAAGATGGAAAAAATTATTAAAACCTAGGATAGTTACTTCAAAATGGCATACTTATGGTCCAAAGGTCTTTTTTCTCCAATATGGGAAATATCTTTTATCATTTATTTTGGAATTAATGTACATAATGTTTATGCATCAACCCTTCGATTATGAGACAAATGTTATTATATCCATGGTGGATTAGGATGTCTATGCCTATCTAGAAGACGAGGATGATTTGGCTAGGGCATATCATCTAACTAGTATTTAAGGTTAATAATCTCAAGGTATGACCTATATTGTGTGGGGGTCATCCTTTATCGTTCTGAGCTCGCTGGAGATCTCTTCCAAAATTTTCAACCACATAGATAGTTTGAGAATGGATGTGGTTAAAGTAGTGACTATAGGAATGACTGAGTCTTCCTCTATATAATCGACATAGATTGCCTCTTCAGCTAGTTCCAAATTAAATTATAGGGAATTCATGTTCAAAATCACACTCATCATCTGAGAAGGGATCCATTAAGTGAATAACATTAATGGAACAGAAGATCAAGTCCTCATCTAATATATATTCCATCTAGAAGGATGACTCATATTATACTATTTTTTTAGGTGGGGCTTGTGTTTTTTAGACTATAGTCATGAATTATGTTGAATTCAAATCAATAATTATCAATGGAATAGGTTGATCTTCTTATGTTTTCATCATTCACTTTCATCCATGTTGTTTTTTGGAAGACTATATTTCAGAGGACTGAGATTCCATTGAATTTTTTTGCCTTGTAGTGGGAGTGGTCAGGGAACTCTGAGTTCCTTTAGTTGTTCATAGAGGATAGGATGAGCTTGTTTGATCATTTTTCAGACCATCCGTTCATGAAACATCTGGGTACCATTTCTATTACCTTTTTCTAATTCATTATACTCCTTCGAATTTGTGGTGGAAACACATTCCACTAATGTAGGTGTCTTTCCTGGATTCACTTTTGTAGATTCCTCTATCTTTAGTAAGATTCCATTGACAAAAAAATAAGTATACGAGGTTGTTCTACATTACATGATTGAAGGGAAGATTTTTTGGGATATCTTCATCCTAATCATTATAGGGTTTTCTAGGATTTGGAAAATTGGTCATGTTTTTCTCAAATGCCAATATAAAGTAACCGGTGATATAGTAATTTCAAAAATAATATACCTTGTTTTTCATATCATCAAAATACTTTCATCCCTAATATCATTGATCATCTTGACTATGTGAGCATTGTTGTTGGCACTTAGGTAGAAGAACTGCATGATATGGAGTAGGATTTGGAGTGGGAGTGACTATATGGCTCTACTTAAGAGTAACAGTGGAAACCAATATTTTCTGTATTCTCCTTCCTTGAGTTGATGGAATTACAATGGACATTTCTCTAGTCTCTGGGATTTAGTATTCCACTCTTTGAGTGATCACATTGAGTTCTAGAAACCCTCTAATGTATTTCATAGGAAGATTGGGTTTTTGATACTCATCATGAATATTCAAAATACATATGTGAAACAAGTTTTCTTGATGGAGTGGTAGTTATAAGTATTATGTCAATCCTCTCTATCAAGAAATAAATTCTAATACCCTTTAATTTTCCCACTATATATGGTTTAAAAGGTCAAAGACTGTTTTCTTCTGTCATAACGATCTGAACTGGGAGAGAAACTTATGAAAGAGGTCTTTCCACCCTACAATTGACTAGTTCAGCAAGGTGGTGTACTATAGAAAGGCTGGTCCCTTTATTGATTTCAAGAAACACCTGAGTTAAACTAGTTCCCATTGTCTATGGGTTCCCATCATGGGATCATAGTGCGAGATAAAATGTGTCAAATGATACTATGGGTCTCTTGATCCATTATAAATGGGAAATTTTGGGTTCCCAATGTTGAAATGGGGAGCAGTTGTGTCTACCCATTCAGGATACGGGTTCTTTTTATGTTGTATCAGCGCACATCTTTCTTCTTTGGATTCCAATTGGGCCATTTGTGACTCAAGAACGTTCATGATCCCTCAAGAAATGTCTATATGAGTCATAGAATAAGAAGGTGTCTTATATGGTTGGGCCATCTCTAGTGATACCAGTGGTATCTTCAATGGGTATCCCATAGGGGAATGCATGTAAGGATGTTCTTAGACCTATTTTGATTGTGCACCTAATATAGATAATTCCCTATCTACTACTATAGGATCCATGTATATTTCTTGTTAGTATCCCATGTTGAGCTGGTGTTCCAAATCCACTTCAGTCACAATGAAAAACCCTATTTTCTAAGGTATGTTTGTTGGGAGTGTGAGTTTATTTTCTTCATGCTGATTATATCCAACAAGAAGGCTTCCTTAGAGTCATTATTCAATGATTCTTCTCCATTATCACTTATCCTGCTAATGCAGCTAAAATCTTTCATCAAGTGAAAGTTGATTAACCTTTCTGAGAGATAAGTGAGGCATAATATGACCTTCACCATTTTCCTTTTTAAATTACTTTCGAGGAGGTAATGCTGGTTAATTTGGGTTCATGCCTAGATTCATGAAATGCATTTGGTTCTAGGTATGTAGGCCCCCTAAAATTATTTTGGTGTGGTCCACATTTTGAAACAAAAGTTCCTCATCTAACTCATCTTAATAATTGACCTCATGTTCAATAGGGTCTCTAGGGGAGGTATTAATAGATTTCACATATTTTTAATGCATGGTAGGAATTATATCAGTGTCTTTGAGACTCTTCCAATTTCTACACAATAAATGAGTCCATTTCCTCCCCTATACAAATTCTCTATGAGTGGTTTGGAGTATAGTAATCTGAATGGAATCTCTATATTGTTATATCATTTATGTTTCTAGTGATGATACAAGATCATGTGAGGGGAAAAACTGGGAGGATCTATTATTTGGTGTTTCCCCTAATTAAAAGAAGACTGATTTCTGCTGAGGTGGATATCATTGAGATGAAAAAATCCCACATCCATCAGGGATAGGGATATTCCCATTCCACTTTCAAAACTATTCAATCCTAGATTTCCAACCTTGATTGTTCTGTTACAACATCACCCATCCCTGTAAATTGGGGTTGCTCTTGAAATGCCTTGGTTGTTACTGTTGTTCATTCCTTTCTGATTTTACATTGTTTTGTATGAGCATGGGCTAGATGAATCATTTGATATTCACTTGGATCACCCACTTCCAAATACCGTTTCATTATTGCCAACATTTACACTATATAATGGCTAACTCCCCGTAAAAAAGAGGATTGCTCGATAATTTCAGATTCTTGAGGAAAAATTTTCTCAATAGACTACTCTCTTCTAGACTAACATTAGTGAGAGTTGAATGAGACCTTTTCTTGTTGATCATATCATTTTTTTGGATAGGATCAGTCTATTGAAGTAGGTGTAAATCTATATCATTTCATGATACCACTTTTGGTGTGGTTTAATAGATGGGGAGGGAAATGAAATTTAATGCTCTATGCACACCCCATCCTCTGATATGAACACCATATGGGGCATCTTTGATCATGTTTCGTAAGATTTTTAAGGCACTAAGGAATGGACATTGAAGGGATCCTTCCAATTTCTCTATATTTCATTCTTCTAGAAGAGCTACTAAGTCGATTTGAAATTTCATCCCTTTTATTTCCTTGATGTGACTTTGATACTCATCACAGGGTAATTCTTTTTCTCTCATGTGATGAATACATTTACATATATTGATGTAGATTTCTTGTACACAATCTTCATCCATGACTCAAGATTGTAGTATTCAGGGGTTTCTAAAGGCCAGAACATCATTGGTATTTCATTTCTATCCATATATTTCCTCATGTTTATCATATCATCTTCATCTGTTTTCAGAAGCTCCTCAACCTGGCATGGCCAGAGTGGATACATTCCTACCACTTTTTCATATGCAATGAGAAAAATAGAAAATTCCATTACCACACTAGAAGTCAGTTCACGCAAGGGTGGTTCAACGAAAGAATTTCTCCACGGGTAGTCTTATAGTTGAGAAAGGATTTCACTTTTAAATGACAAGGTATCAAAACTAACTGGCTTTTCCTTCCCATGTACCTCATGGTAATAGGTATTTCTCATCACTACATCGCCAAGGGGAGGACCCTTTAGATGATGTGAAAAACTACTAAGGATATAATATTCATAGAAAATTCCATTAAGGGGATAAAAACCATGGTCGATAAAATTAAGGGGAAACCCCTCTTGCTCCTTGATATTCTATCCCCACAGAAAGATTAAATGAGTCTCATCAAGAGATTGGATAATAATATTGATCATATTATGGTCATGAAGTAATCATTCATGGAGAAGTTTCCAAGGAGGACCCTCAGAATTACTACTACTACCACCATAATTTGGTAACAAGATAATATGGTCTTGAGCTTCCATATATAAGCATTTGAGGGATTCTAAAACAATATCCATAAGTACAGTAGGATCATAGATCAGTTCTTCATCTTCCAGTTTCCTATGGTGATTCTTTTTTTGGATGAATTATTTTTAGAAAATAGGGCCACTTATAAGGGAAATGGATTTCATATGTAGGATTTTGCTTCCACCTTAGAGTGGCCATTGTGATAGGATAATTACCTCTGATTGGAAAGGGTGTATGTTCCCAATACATTTGTCTGTATCTTGAGGGAGATTTATCCCAATGACCCTCGTAAATAGGATCAAAGGTGGGTATCTACTCTAGGGTGACATTCTGAGAGGACACCACATTTTTTTACATGGATTTTTGTGTCTGTCTCTCTTTCACTACTATTGTTAGTATAATTATGTCATGGAAGGTCTTTATGATGTGAGATGTAATTTCTGTGTTCCCTTTCCCAATTTTCCTACTATGATTGGTGACTTCATAAATTGGAATGGGGATATATTATTACTCTGTGTATGGATAAGGGGTATGTGTCTGCTCATATCCTATCTTTTCTTCCATTAGATACTAATATTACTCATATGTGTTGAATAGAGTTCAATATTCCCACTATTTTTCACATAGAAATTACAAATGAAGTCTCTAGGATCTTTTAGAAGAAACTATTTTCAGGAATGATGAATGAAGTATAGTTTGTGTGTATTCTTGTACTATTCCACTAAATTTTTTCAGTGGAATTCTTTGAGTGCTGTTGATGAGACTTTTGGCAGGCTTGATTAATATGGGAGGGTTTTGGGTTGTTTTCTACATTCCACTATATTTGGTTGTTAGGATTATTTATGTGGTTCCAAAAAATTGTACTCCAAGTATTGGTGGGTGCAGACATGTTCATTTCAATTCTCATGGTGTGCTGTGGTATTTGAATAGTAATCTTCCTCAGATGATTCTAGGTGAGTCTATTGGATATCCAAATTTTGGTGGTTTGGTGTATATACCCACTAGTAATTTTCCAGCAAATTTGATTAGTGAGATTCAGTAGAGGGGATAGGGGAGTTTCCATGCTCTCTATTGGTTGTTTACTGCCCTCAGTTGGTCTTCTAGCATGCATGGGTCTGAATGACCTAGGTTTTTACTACCAAGGAAGAATGCCTCATCATGTTGAGGTTTCATTGCCATGTTCGGTTGGTGGTGGAGAATGATGGAAGGATCCCCATGTATGGAACCCTATGTCTTATAAAAAGGTAATATATGGCATATTGATCTACCTCCGTAAGATGACGGTGGGATTTGTGGTCACCATCTAGGGATAATCTCTAATTTTTTTTGAATATTATAGTTTGTGTCATCTACTTTTGAACCACATGTCATCACAGACCGGACGATTTGTGGGGCTTCTTTAGCTGGTGGTCCGGTTAGGAATCCTCTAGGTCCAGGATAGTACCATAATAATGATATTCCTAGATTAGTTCATTTGATACCCAACTTTGATGATAGTGGGTTTGTAAATGTGTCCTCTTCATGGATGAATACCTGTCATTAATGGTAATCAGGGATTGCATCAGTGAGAGTTAGTGTTCCACCTTTTGGATCGAAGGGTGACCTAGTCTGAAGTTACTTGATATATATGAAAAATACAAACAATAAAAATTCATAATTGAAGCATCTAATTTGAATGAACACATGCATACATGATTTTATTACATGTCCCTCTTTCTTTTGAGAGTAAATGTGGACAAACGGATGGGGTACACTATCATCTTGGCAGAGGATTCACATCAGTTTCACAATTTTTTGTTTCTAAAAAAATATTTCACTCTCTGATTGATGGTTGATGGAATGGGGTTTATATTTTTGCAATCATTTTCATCAGGATCACTATTTCTGAATGGATTTCAGTGGATATTTTAATGTAACTAGAAACACCCAATTGTTCTAAATCCTCTTGGGACCTACGTTCCAATGGTAGGAACTCATTGGGATGTTTCTCTTGTAATTCTTAAAAATTCACACTGGTTGAGAGGATGGGAGTTCAGGCTCATCACACCCTTTTGGGGGGAATTTTTTCCTACTTTGGAACTCCATTATAGATATAAGGTGAATCCTTCATTAATTCCCAATTTTGTTATGGGTCACACATGAATTAGAAATCAAATATTAGAATATATGGAATTTATAATCATATGTATGTATATACGGTTATTCATAAATTGAGATATCAGTATATATCTAATGTTATCCATCAATGGTATTTCTTTTGTACTGATTAGGAATTCTCCAGTCATTTTTATGTTTATTCTAGTTTTCATCCACATAATGGGGTTCTTTGAAGTGAATCATCATGCATGGATATGAGATTAGTTTATATATCAGTATTGGACCCATGAAATGGGATTCATTTGTATCCTCATGAAAGGATCCAGAACCCGTGTAGTTTGGTATAGTTTAATGGGGCACATAATACCTTTTAATTTCATTTAATATGGACCAAACCATAAAATTTTACATCTTGTAGTAAGGACATCATGGCGGAATGTTCCGAGTCAAAACTTGGTGTGGGGATTATGCTGAAGCGGCCAAGGGAACTTCGATGTGATATGGATTCTTAGGATGAATAATACTCCCCTAAAAATCTATACTAGAGAGAATAAGGTTGATTTTGGGTGTTGGGATCCACCTCACAGAGGCTTCCTATGTATACCATTTTGTATGGGAATCAAATCCCAAATAGTTCAGGGATGAGGACCAACACCTCTGGAGGCCCTTGGGTTTGCTCGTGCGGGGGTATAGCCCTTTGAGAGGATTATGTTTGGGATTACATCTGAATAGGATCCCCTATTTATGTAAGGGTGTTATTCTTGAGGATATTTCCTTATGAAAGTGTCCATTATGGATGTCTTACCTCATGGTGATTTGTAGTGTTTTGGGGTTTACACCTAAGGACGAGGCCCATGGATGAGTTTGATTAGGGTATACACCTATGGAGTATTCCCTAGTGATTTTATGTTTTCATGGGTCTCACTCTTAAAAATGATTCATAGGTGAATGAGTAGGTTTTTGGGGGGGATAACTCTTAATAATAGTTCATGTGGTTTATTATGATTAGGGATTACTCTTATGGAGTATACCCAGCAGTTTTGGGATCGAGTGGATGTCTTGACCACTGCCAACCTCTAAGACCATGTGAGTTGTACTCTATATAAGAAAAAACAAAAATTAGAAGTTCCAATAAACCACAAAAATAATATTTGACCTGAGATATCATATATAGAATTTAGGACTCGTTCCTATAGAGACACTCTGAATGAAGGTGAAAAAATATCCAATGGAAGATTATCTAATAAAACATGCATCAAACTTGGTTGATGGCATGATCATGGATATCCTCTAAGCCAACATGAGTCATGATAAGTCATTGATGAATGTGATGAACTATAGTAAGTTGAATATCTAACAAAGTACACAATCACACTTCAACTGGTGGAATAGGATGGGTGATGGGAGAAGGAAATGGGGGTTGTATATGTCTGTTCCCTCTCTGATTTTTTATGTTGGATTTTTATATCTAACTACCTTTATGGACATAGCGCTCGTGGTGGGGGAGGATAAAGTGTAAAATTTATAGAAAAAAAATATTAGGGATTACTCAAAGAGGGATGACCGTAAATTTTCTCTATATCAGGAGAGGAGGAGATATTTCCCTGTTGAAGGGAAAGTAAAGCATGATCCTCACCCTTTTCGGCTGGATCTGGAGTCTCTCTATCTTAGATACTACTTTTGATGGACTTGGTCTTAACCATAATACCTAATATTACAAAATCTTAGACAATATCCATAGTTTAAGGGTCTTCAAGACTATGAAATTCATTTCCACGTGCTCCATGAGGACCCTAAGAATAAGATAGTACAAGTGTGAGAATCCTCTAACAATATGAATGAATACCCAAATGGGGGAAATGTTGGTCTGCCTATTTCCATGGTTTTGGATGTTTCGAGGTTTGGATGGAGGTTTCAACATTGTAGCTTTTATACAAGGGATCCTAACAGAGAGAGTCCCTTCCATTGGTAGCTTAGAATAATGGCCTAAGAAGTGGAACATGCAGGGTGTTGGTTGGTCGAGGAAAAGGGCTATCGCATAGGGTATTGGATAGGTGATCCAAGGGGGTCTCTCTTAGGGTATATTCTAGGAGATCTAGGTATTTCATCACATAGGTAGGATTATGAGATCCTAGCATTTCCTCACACAAGAATGCCCAGGTAAGAAATAGGTACATTGTTCGACATACAACCTCGATAAAAATACTTTAGTGAGGCTTTTCTCAAGCCTTCTAGGGTCTCCACACATGTACTTGGAAGTGTCTCACATAGGTACCTAGTTTGTGTAGGTGATAATGGGATAGTGATCATAAAACATAGGGAATTGGGATTCTCACATCGTTTTTATGCATTTCAAACCCTGGTAGATCTTTAGTTCTACCCCCCCCCCCCCCCACCACCACCACAAATTCCCTCTTCTTTATAATGTAGAGGGCTACCTGGAAGGTTTCAGAGGGATTGGGAGAAAGAGTGGGGTGATCAACATGTTGGGAGTTATTTTAGAAATTTATCGATTTAATGAAATACCTATGGGGTACTATTTGTATGAAAATATGGGACCTAGGGTGAATGGGTTCTCTCAAATAGGATTGTTTAATAGGCTGATGTGATGGCCGGTCTATAGGACGATGTGCAGGTATCCTCTACAGAGATGCTCCTAGGGGTACCATTGTGGAAGGCCATTACTGATGGTGTGTGACCATTGGAATTGTTATTTTGTCATTTTTTCATCTGTATAAGGTATTTTCCTTTAAAACCATTTCATATATTTGAAACAATTGAGTGTCAAGACCCTCCCATTCATGGGAGAATTATGACATCGTGTGTGCATTTTTGTGTACCACCACATCCATAAAGCTTTGTGATTAGTTTTTCATGTATGCATTAATGGTTTTTCATATGGATGTATTTAAAGAATATATATTATTTTTATGATATTATTTTGATTCTAGATAGATTATCTATTTTCTACATTCCCTTATTTAATATTATTGTTAAATGAAAACATCATTTATATGCATGTAAAAACTACAATCTCCATGAAGTGATGAATTCGATTTTTCATCACTAACATACATGTATAGTTATAAAAGTGTATGTAATGAATAAATATAATTTTTATTGAATTATTAATATTCTATAACTATTAATATGGTGTACTTATGGTAATATTAAAACTGAAACATACATGGAAAATGGAATAGTTAATACCATGAAAGTTGATTTTAATGAATAATTACTAATAAATGAGTAATATGAGATTATAAGGGAATGATATGTGGTTTAAAAAAATATGAGAATGATTATATTATATATTAATCATAAATATAAGTTATTTATTCATGATTTTGTGTGCATATAAAGAAATTAGGACCTAAGGTAATGATTTTGTTTCAATATTATTTTTTTATCAGGGTTATTCACGATTAAATTTGTATTGGAGATATCATATGCTCTCTAAATATTAATCCCCAAACATTATATTTTAATATATTTATTTCATTTATCTTCAGGTTTCCTTTTCAATTTTCTCTCCTTTTTACACAATGATACTGAAATAATGTTATTATGAAAAACTGACATTATTTCTATTCTTTTTTCAAAAATAATTCATTTCAATATCTAGGTTCTTCAAAAAAAAGTTATTAAAGTTATTATAAACTTTTAAATAATTGATAAATATATTTTTATACATTATGTGAATTTATTTTCATATTATTAAATGGAATATTTTATAATAATTTTTATATGGATGAGTTTTTTATTTTATTTATAAAATTTCATAAAAAATTAATATAAACAATATGATAAAAATTTTACATAATCATTTTCATAACATAATGGTTTAACGTACATTATATTATTCCATGATTTTATAAATAAAAAATTAATTACACTATTC
This sequence comes from Viscum album, assembly GCA_963277665.1. NCBI lineage: Eukaryota > Viridiplantae > Streptophyta > Magnoliopsida > Santalales > Viscaceae > Viscum > Viscum album. The sequence goes on along the minus strand of OY728152.1, from coordinate 349,362,140 downwards.
TATGAATTTTTATTTACATAAATTTACCATAATGAATATATGTTTTCCGTTTGATTCAAAACATATCTCAAAACCGTTTAAAAAGTATTTTTAATATTTAATGATAATTTAAAGATTGTTACACTTTTAAAATTATTTAATATTATGGTACCGTCCAAAATTTCCTCTAAATGGCCGATGTTGATGATTTTATGGTAATTTGTTTTAAAATCATTTCTTTCCCCTGGGTTAATTAACTGATGATGAAATATTGATTATTTTTATTATCATGTTATAAAAATATGTATGGTTTTCATTATATGATAGGTGGGATAGGAATTGTAAATCCCCTTAAATAATTAGTTAATGATTGATAACACATGATATTATTGGAAAGGTAATGGGTATTGATCTCAATCCATTATGGGATTCAATCCACTATGTTTATTAGAAATGGGAGTGAACCAAATACATGATGGGACCTTGTCAACTAAGAGAGTCTTGGTAGTGATAATTAACTAAAGTAATTATTTCCAAACTTATCTATATTATATAAAAATATGTCCTGTGATTATGATATTCTCTCACAGATCATGATTTATTATTGATGATTTATCACTCTTAAGTCTCATGTCTTTTATTATGATGAATCCTTATTCGGTGACTCATGAATTTTTATTTTAAATATTTTGGTTTGTTCTTATGAGCTATTATCATGAACAAATAACCATATTTTTATTATATACTCACTTATGATGATTGTTTAAAATATATCATGTTTACCCATATTGATATTTTGAGGTCACCTGTTCTTATGTTCCCATTTCCCTAGGTTATGAATATAGGATGTGAGCATAAATATATATGAAGGGTAATTTTTGAAATGATCATTGTGTCTGATGTTAAAGATATTTCATGAATTATGTTTATTAGGTATCAAGCCTAGGAAGATAGTAAACTATTATGATTCATGGGAATGTATTATTTTTTATATGTATTAATTGTTAATCTAATATGATGAGATGTTTATGTAAGTGATGAATGTGTTTTTATAGTTGGTATTATAGAAGTGAATATTTAATTTTTGATATTAGTTTATGAGGGTATATAGGTTTGAAACATTGAAAATAATGATAATGATAATTGATATAGGATTAAATTAAAGTTTAATAGGTTGATATAAAGTTGTTGTAATATTAGACATCATATAAATAATTTTTAGAATTGTGTGATTTCTCACTCTGATTAACCATTTTTAATTATCAAAAATGAATTTTTTTTCTTTTTATCAATGGATGGAACTATGATTTATCATACTAATTATTAATGTTATGGATAGTGAAATGACTATCCTTATAGGAAACAAAATGAAATGGGAGTGGGGATGTGAAATATTATAGCTATTATCACTAAAATATATCATGTTATTAATGGAAACATGAATCATTTTGGACATCCAAATGTCCAATTTATGGAACAACTCACTATGGAGTATTTTGAATAAAAACATCAATATTTATTAATTGGGGAATCTAATATAATTCTTGTTGAGTAATGGATGAATGTTATAGAAAATAATTTTTTCATTATTTGGTTCTATATCCAAGAGATGGTTGTTCTAGATATGTATCATTTTGAAGGTGATGTGGATCAATGGTAGTCCATTATATAGAATATAAGGTGGGATGAAGAAAATAACTCTACGAAAACTTAATAGATCGTATGGTATTTTAATAAGAATTTCCCATGAATTAGTCACACTAAATTGGGGATAATATTTTTTGATCAAAATTATAAGAATAATGAATCCATTGGTACCTGTGATGGAAAATTTAATGTGACTGGGAAAAAACATGCAAAAAATACTTCCTAATTTTATAAGAAAATATAGTATATCACATAATAATTCAAAACACAAACCCTAATGGTGGAGTTTCCTGGTATAATAGATATATAATCAACTTATTTCATGAAATAAAATCAATATCTCCCACAAATGTATTCTCTCAAAATATCCATAAAATACCTATTCTTATTAAAACCTTTCATCTTAACCTAGGAAAAAAATAAATAAATGAAAGGGTGATATTAGGTTCCCTGTAATGGTATAAATGGGAGATATCAATCAATTACCATATTTAATAATTATATAAGAATAATATTAAGAGTGAATGATAAAAAATTATTAATTTCATACCCATTAATCAGTAAATATTCAATCATGATTCGTTGAAATTCCTTAGCATTTCAAACGTATGAGTCATCATGGATAAGAATCATCATTATTCCATAATTATCCAAGAAAAAAATCATAATAATAGGAAAATATCATATGAATTTTGTCTCAATTATAATTATTGAAAATTATTTCATAGATCTCTGTCAAGATCGTTACCACGTAGTGTAAAAAGTATGATAATGAAATCAGTTCACTCCCAAACATCTTTTTATCCATATAATTGGTTCACACCCTATATTAGATCATATTATCACATTTAATATCATGAATTACCCAATTTATTAAAGGTGCTTAATGTAATTTCAAATCACATAATGAAATCAATATATTTTGTCCCATAATATCATATGAACATTCATAAATTCATTATATCATAACCCAAGTAAATGAAACGGTCTTCAAAAATATTACCCCATAATATATTAATAATCCATACAGAGAAATAAAATTTTTTGTATCATAATATAATATCAAAATTAAATTATAAAAATTAATAAAGGATATTGACATTGAATAAAAATACCTTTAAAATATAACTTGAATATTTCCTTCACATTACGAAAAATGTTGTATAGTTTTGGAATCATTAAAAAATAAAAATTACCATAATATTTAAGAAAGTAATTAAATTTTAATAAAAATTTGAAATATTTATTTTGATATTTAAATAAAGTAATTGTCTTTTTCTTGGTAATATCCTTTCATGAAGTACATTATAAAATAGATATTTCTTTCATACTTTTATGAAATTTTATAAATAAAGTTTTAGGAAAAATTGGAAAATTCATTTTATTCCTCCAAAAAAAGGAACATATGGTTAAAAATGAATTTAAATGATAATTTGATGATGTAAAATTATATTCATGAATTTTTTTAAAGAACATAGAGAAGGAAGAAAATGTTCGTTGGGTGTAGTGTAAATATGGTCACCCTTTATTAAAATTATTTTTATCAATATTTTTGTGTATAAAAGTGAGATAGATAAAAGAAAAACATGAGATATCCAAAAATAACAGGATTGTGAATAAATAAATGGGGTTGATGAGATATTGAGAATATAATTCCCCTAAAATTGATCCAAGCATAAATAATCCCAGTTAAAAAAATATTACAATATAAACCCTTACCTCAGGTCATTATATTCTTCATACACAATCAAATTTACTTATATAATAACTAAAATTTATTATAAATAAATAAAATAACCATATTTATAATTATATTACTATATATAATTCCATTATTATTTATAATTTCCCCTTTATTAAAAATTATTCATTAATGTCAATATTTGGTGTCTAACTTTTCTTTTTCCCATACAAGTTTTCATTTGAGGATTCTGGTATTTGGATATTGGTCATGGTTTCATTATATCAATATTTTTAATAATGTTATAATTACTATATTTATTCATTATATACACTTTTATAATCATTCATATAAGTTGGTGCTGAAAATATTTTTACATAACTTCATAGATTTCGTAGTTTATATGTATGCTTGACTAGTATTTTCATTTTCCAATGAATATAAATACTGAAAGATAAATAAAAATCTAAATTATAGAGTCATAATAATGTCAAATAAATAAAATATATTCCTTAAATAAAACCATATGACAACCATGTAGAGAATAAAAGATAAATTTATCTCATCGCATCATCGTGGTTCTAGTCCACACATACACACGAATGATATTACGATTTATCATAGGGTGTAATGGAGGTAGAAGATACTTGTAATATGAAAATAATATAATATCATCTTATAAAGTTACTTTTTTAAAAATTTAAATATTTTTCTAGAATATTTATTTGAGGTTGAGGAAGAAATAAACATAAAATCCAACGTTAAAGACAAGTACCTATTCATTAGGCGTCCTCCTTTGAATTGCAGATTATGCTTTTAATGGTTGGTTTATTAGGAAGAACAAATGATCTTGGAAGTGGTGAGGGAAGATAGTAAGATATCTGGGTGTTTATTGGAAGAACTAGAGGGATAAAATTGTGTGAATAAGTTAAGGTAATGAGATGCCTTTTATATGTGATTTTCGTGTAACTCTTATAAATACAAAAATCATTAAAATATAATACACTCTTATAAATAAATTAAGAATTAAAATTTAAAAAATTCATATTCAACTAAAATAGGTACATAAGAATCCTAAATTTGGTGATAATATATATGTGGGTATATATCGCATCAATAAATTTCATTTATCCATTTCATTATGATATTTTAATCTTTATCACTACATTTAACCACTCTTAATTCATTTTAACATTATTGTGGTGAAAAGGTTTTATTGTGGTTATTATTCATAATGACCATAAATGTAATCGACACCTTTAAAAAAAATTTGACATGAAGGTTAAAAATATTTATTTTTTTATCAAATTTTATTTTTATATGTTGATGAAATCTAATTTTAAATATGCCTTTAAAATACTGGAAGATATATTTTTTAAAAAAAAATTGCATAAAATTAAATTATATTCAATTAAATGGCTAGTAAAAACAATTAGAGTATATTTTATTGAATATATTAACCATAAATTTCATTAATATCATTAATCAATAGTGATTATTTTAAATTATTATGATAAAAATGCATTGACTATATAAATCGATTTTTTTATAGAAACCACACTTTTTACCTTAAAATGAGTTTATTTTCATTTATAACCAAATGGTAATTAATGAAATTATTTTCTAAATTTGTTAACAATTACTTTTTTCTTAATTTCAATACTCTAAATGAATTTTAAAATAAACCAAATATTAAAAATCAATGCTTGTAAGAAAAATATTTTTAAAAAAAACTTTTTGGTGAAATAGTATTACCTATGTGACTTAAATATTATTTTCAACAATTATATTTAATTTTAATACCTTATAAAATGAATTATTTTATCTTTTATAATAATTATTTAAAAAAATTAGGGTTTCCTGTTTCGTAAGATATCAACCACATTTATTTATTAATAAGAAAAATATTATAATATCTCAAATTGTTAAATTCTATAACACTTATTAATATTTATCACTAAAAATTTTCTGACTCCATTACAAAGAACTAAGGATACCTACACCTCATCATAATCTTGTTTTCATTTATTTTCCCCACAAATAATTTATTCCTCTAATTAATACTAACTACATGAGTCTCCTTATTTCATATAACAATATCTCTATGATCCAAGATTTATAGTAGTTTCTCCTTATAATAAAGTTCATGGTCCTATGGTATGATCTATGAGTTTAATAAATCTCAATGATATGTTATGAATTTATCCAAAAAGATAAATGTAACACATCATTATCCTAGGAGGGGTTCAGAGAAATAACCAAGGGATATAATCCTATCCTGATATGTTCATGAATTTTATATGGACTGGTATATCTATTTCTAAACATTCTAATCATTCCAAAACACATAACATAATTCTATGGATATATCTATAGTAACACTCTATATTGAAATTTTAAATCCATATATCATAGTTGTATTAAATATAACATTTTAATCGACACAATGATGCCTTGTAATGTTTTTGAATGGATCTAACCTTTTTGTATTTCCTTAGTTATCTCAGTTCTCGATAGCTTTCAATCCCCTACATCATCCCATCATATTTAAGTGGTTCAATTCTTTCTACAGATGGATTCCAATGGATTCATTTTACTACTCGAGTGAAATATATTATTGTAAAAAAATTGGACAGAAGAAGATATTGATCCGAACGACCTTTTAAAACCAAAGATAATGATCTTGCAAGATCTTTTATGGTTTTATTGGTTCCATCAAACTGAAAATCCATTTGAGGATAATATGAAATGATAAATCAAAAATCCATATTCAATATATAGACACAAGGATTACATATATAAATTCTACATCATTTTAGATTAATAACCAATACAATTACAAATAAAAAATGTCTGAGGACTGTAAGGGTTTTCTATCTTTTGATATTGTATATCTAATAATATTATTTCATAAAATATCTTCAAAATGTATAAAAATATATTCTGAAATTTTTCACATATTATATATTTCATACTTGAAACATTTACTCATAACATGGGAAAAGGAAACATAAGAAATTGTGTGCTCACATTTATAGTAAGGGTGATCATGGGTTATATCAGTCAATAATCATAAGTATGAAAAATATTAGATAAATGGAGTGTTATCATGAGCTTAAATGTATAAATTCATACCCAATAATTCATATATCATCAACTTAAATCATGTAATAAATATGTTTATGTTCATTACACATGAATCATAAGAGAATACTGAAACATGAGCCAATAGAATATAACATTACCATAATAACATGTCATAAGAACGTGGCATAAAGCTTAGAATAATCATAATCATATAAATATAATATCAAGTATTCCCTCTAAGTTATTCAACATATTTTAGTCTTGGATTACAACCCATGTGCCTATTTTCGTCTTGGGATAACCTTTCGTGTACCAAATTTGGGGATTAAGATGACCTTGCAAGCATCCTCTTTTAGTCGGTGATAACATTCTATATACACATTGATATCACAAAACATTAATATATACCCAATTAATAGGAGGGATATAATGTACTCACCCATCCTATAATAAAAATCAATTCAAATTTAATCCACAATATCCTAAAAATATTTATCATTACATCAAATCATAACCTATGGAAAAAACAAGTTTCATAACTATTATATCTTCATACTCATAAATCATTTAGAGAATTAATAATTATCATAAAATTGGATCATACTACCTTTAAATTATAATAAACATAAAAGGATGTTGTAATTTATTAAAATAAAATTAAAATGTATTTGGAACATTTATTGAGTAAAATGCTCTCTTCATTTTCAAATCACTAATTTAAAATATAAAAATATACAAAATATTAATAAAATAATTTTTTTTGAATATAAAAAACATAATATCAATAATATTCTTCTAAGAAAATATGATTCATTTTGTCAAGTCATAATAAAAGATTCATGATAGTGTGAAAAATGTTCATACGGTGTATGTTAAACCCATAATTGTGTTCACATTTTTTGTAAAAAGTCAAAATAACCTCATTAAGAAAATGACAAGAAAATTCCTCTGAATGAAATTAATATAAATTAAAATTATGTGAAATATTAATTTAAAAAAACATTGAAATTTTAAAAGAATTATTGAAATAATTTTCATTAAAATATGGACACGGAAGAAAAGGATTCCTGACAATAGTAGGAAATAAAATCAATTATCCTAGAAAACATTTATTTGATCTATTGAGTAGATAAAGAGCGGTAAACTGAAGGGTAAATGTAATATCAAAAAATAAATTTATTATAATAAAATAAATATTATTTGGGAGAGATCCATCTTATACTTTCATCATCATAAAATTTAATCATAAACGAACCCTGTAAAAATGATATTGTAACGTAAAACCCATACTACATTGGTAACTTTTTATTCCTAAGTCCCATGAAATAAATAAATTTAAATGAGACTTTAAATACCCTCAATATAATAATATTATTGAAAACCCATATTAAATGGGAATTATATACACCTCATAAACATAAATAGGTTCATAACATCAAACATATCTCAAAAAAATAATATTTAGATAAAGAACTTTTACCTCACGTTTGTCTTTCTTTCAAAAAACCCCTAACTCTTTTATAATATTTTCAAATTAATTATATTTATTTAATATAACCAATTTTATACCTATAATACTATACATATTCCACATAAAACATTTCAAAACCCATTTTTTAACAAATATGTATTAAAAACGTTTTTTCTAGGTGATAATTGTTTTGTTTTTCATGTATGTTTATGTTCATAAGTTATGGTCAATTTTCATTGATCTGGGTACCATTATATGCAGAATCATAATCATATCCTATGAATAATTTTTATTCATTATTTAAAATTTTTAACTATTCATATAATTCAGTGATGAAAAAGGAATTACATTACTTCATGGTGACGATGGTCCGTACATATTCATGAGTGATGTTTTCCACTAATTTATAGGTGGAATTAAATAAAGGTAAATAATAATTAACCAAAATATCATATTAATTATATAATAAATATTTTATATATACATTAAATCTATCATAATAACCAACTATGGAATATTGTGAAGTAAAATGAATCATATCATTACATGGAGGTGGTGGTCCACACCAACTCATTAATAATACTTTTATTTCCAATTTGATGGATAAGTTTTGGAAAATTGGTAATAAATCATCATAAAAAAATTATTATATTTATTGTAATTTATTAATAATTTCATTATTGAAAAAAATTATATATGGTGGAAGAAGTTACAAAATTTAATGATGTCGGTTAAAATTTATACCTCTTCTTTTGGAGACCTTGTTTTCCATACACCTTAGGCCTTGAAATATTGGTTTTATTAGACTAAATTAATCACTTGGATGAAGGGAAGGAATATTTGAATGTTTTTTAGTTGGTAATGTCTGATATTGAGGGTTAAAATTTAGTGAATAGTTTAGGAGAATAGGTTCCCTTTATAGGTGAGGGTAGGGACACATATGGAATTACATAAAAGATTTCAATAATAGATGGTCACATTATTGAGTAACTTGAAAAAATATATATTTATTTGAATATTAGATATGATAATGTTGAAATATATTTATAAATTAATAATTTTACATGTTTATGTTGCATTCATTCTGTTAAATATTAATTTAAACATTGGTTAACCAATTTTTACAATAACTATGGTACCAAAATTTTATTGTGTTTATAGTTAATTATGATTAAAAATTTGGTTGACCATATAAAATTAATTTAATTAGGTTTATTAAAAATATTTCATCCATTTTACCAAAATTAATTTATATAATTTTTATAATTTAATTTTAAATTAGGTTGAAAAAATAAATGAAAATCAATTTTTAAATAAATGCCTTTTAAGTATAAAATTAAATTTACTTCTATTTCATACCATAAAAAAACAAAAAATTAATGTTAAAATATTGTATTTAATTTATAATCTATGTGCTTAATTTAAACCATTAATAAATGTAGATTAATTTAATTAATTGAGATATAAACACATTGCATGTACAAAAAAAATGTGTAGACAAATGCATATTTATGCAAAAAATGATCTTATACAAAAAATAAAGAAGAATTTTTATTCCGGTGTAATTAATTAGATAATTTTTTATTAATGGTTATATATTTTTACCTAATAAAAAAAAATAATCATGGTGCATTTAAATTAAATGATTCAATAAAATGAAATGATAGTTTTATAAAAATCTGTATAATTCAATATTCATAAAAAAAATTTAGAAAATAGAAAAAATTACCAAAAATTAAGATTGAAATTTTAATTTAAAAAATATATATATTCATTGAATCAAAAAAAATTAAAAAACTATATATTAATTATAATGTTCATGTATAGAATGTAGTAAAACTCATTTTTGAAGATATCGTATTTTTCAAAAATTAAATGACTTTATTGAAAATAGAGTACTTATTTATTATACATTAATCAACAAATTTTCATTATTTAATAGTTTGACAAAATGTTCTTTAAAATTTGGCTATTTATAATCATATCTGCGAATTTAATTAATATGTTTTATAAGATTATGATATCGGGTTTATTTAGTGTTGAGGTTTTGTGTAATGAAATTTATCAAATACCTAAAGTTTATTTCAAATAAAATGAATGTAAATTATTTGGGTTTTTCTTTCTAGTCTGCTTAAAATTAATTTCTCTATCAAAATTAAATTACTATTATACAAAAAAGTGGGGATATATCTACTTCATTACATCTGGGTGTTCCCATATTGCTTTCACAAATTTATAAATCCACAAAATAACATTAAATCGTTAGGAATATTCTTTTGTAGTAATATATCTCTAAAATCCATGATTTTTTTTTTGTTCTTAAAAATAATGTTCATGATCTAATGGTATGACCTTTGTGTTTATTTCATGTGAAGAATTAGGAATGTGTGACCTCAAAAGATATACATGGAACATATTCTGAACTTGAGAGACGTTCGGTGGTAACACCAAGTCATATGCTACATTCCATACTTGGTCAAGAATCCCAAAGGGATTAATATACATAGGGATCCATAATACAATTTGTTTTAATCTCATAGCCTTTTCCTAGAAAAAAATTCCGAATAATACATCCCCACTAACATTCAAATATATATCTCAATGATAATTGTTAACCAAACTTTTCTGTCTACTTTAAGATACATTGATGTGCTACTAAATGGTTATAAACTTATTTTTTATTTAACTAACTAGATTAGGAACTAATGACTATAATTATATTAATTTATTGCAACAAGTAGAATTTCTCAACCTCTTTCCAAAGAGATTTATTTATGGTTCTATCTGAATTCTTTTGTGAGAGATACTACAATAAGAAAATTTTACTATAGGATAGTGTTAACCCCAATCATATTTGAAATATATATAAGGTCATATAAACATATAATCTAGGTTTTGAATTTTCGTATATTACTAACCATCAATATCAAGATGATAAGCAGTACTGATGCATTACTTTGTATCCATATACTATTGAAGACATTTCCAGAACATCAAGGTAAGACTCTGTTCACGGGTAGATACAATAGAATGTGGTAATACATACAACCCTGCCACTTAATATATATATATATATATATATATTAAAATATATATATATGGATAAATATTCTCTAATATAAATGAAATATTATTAATTCATAATGTGATCGACTATTACTCAAATAACATTATGGACTTCAGATGCATTGTGAAGTCTGATGATCAAGTCTATGATGATGGTTTCCCATTTCCACTATATTATGGGTAATGCTCTAAAATCTCATTATACTTATATCTCTCATCCAATAATTTTTGACATACCAATAACCAAGATACATACTCCAAAAAATTTCACTTCATGTTATCCCACTAGGAATACTCTTTCACGTCTCATTAATCTTTGTCCGTCTATGAAGAATAGAGATTGATGTGTTATAAGATTCTTCTGATAGATCTCTCATCACGTATTTTATTGATGGGAAAAACAATCAGTTCAAAAAACATTTCATTATATCCTAATATGGCTAAACATAGGCGTAAACATCACCTTCATTTTGTACTATATTTCCTTCATTTGTAACTCTTTAATCATAACATGGATAGATGGATAAAAAAATTGGAAATGAAAATATTTCACCCCTTATATGATGATTTAAAATATCAACCTTTTTAAAATCCATAAATACTATATATTTCACATTCTATATCATAGAGAAGCTATCATAACCATTTATACGCAATGAATCATACACCTTATTCTCTTTCTTAGAGTGATAATGTATAGATAAGTCATATAATTTAACAAATCCAACCATATTATTGGAAGCATATTCAACTATTTCTCATTTAATATATACTTTTTTCTTTTAATATTAGTATATATATCACACTTTTATCCATAATTATGATTAATCTATATATTTAATCAAATGATTGATGTTGTTATCTCCAAATTTTGATTCTGGTAGTTTTACTCATGAATGATCAATTGTCATGAGGAATAAGATATCAATGTATCATTTTTCATAAGAACGCATCACATTGCCTACTTTGATGCATCACTGTAAATCAGAAACCCTTCCATGTTACATGGTAGTGTGAGGATAAGTGAATTGAACAACTTTAACGCCAGTTTCTTGAAATCTTCTTCAAACAATTCAATCGAATGGAACATGACACCGTTATAGATAAATTTATTTTGATGATTATAAGTAACACCCTTATAAAAGTGAGACTTAAATGTATAAATGTTACTAACCATGTAAACAAGGTGCACCTTTATTTTCGGGAGCCTATCTGATTAGAACTCCGTGGTTAAGCATGCATGGGCTGGAGTATTAATCATGTTGGGTGACCTTCAGGGATGCTTCCCAGGTTGTGTGTGAGTGAGGACAAAACACACTGAAAGCACATGTGTTGGAATTTGGTTACAATCATTAGTCAGATAAGTGACCCTAGTGATTAATAGCCTATGGTGTGCTGGAAAAACAACCAAGGTGTTACAGGAGACCCATGGGGTCAGATCACAAGGTTCAGGGCTCGGGGAGGTGGGATACCTAGATGATGACTTAGTGGTTACTTTTTCCCAAAAGCCACATGTAACCCCATCCAAAGATGGGAGGTGAATGGAGCCTCTTGATCAGAGACAATAGTCGATGGCACACCATGAAGACATATGATCTCCTGAATGTAGAGGCGTCCCAAGCTCTCTACTGAGCCCTACTCTCTAATTGGTAGGCAGTGGGCCGACATGGTGAGTCGATCTACGATCAACCAGATAGATTCATGTCCTCTGGATGTATGTGGAATCCCTGTCATGAAATAAATAGATATCCCATCCCACTTCAACTCTGGGACCTCTAAGGGTTGTACCAAGCCTGTTGGTACCTTGTGATCTGCCTTCACTTGTTGACAAATTAGGTATCGTGATACATACTCTTTAAACTATAAAATTGTGTGCAAAAATTTTATTTTATTTAATAAAAATCACCAAAATTAAATTATCCTCCCTAGAAAATGCAACTGTAGTAAAGGTAAAATAACAACCACTGAGTCTCCCACCAGGTTTCCCAACTGCCCGCGCCATGAAACTTGTCATATGACCCCATGGGTCTCATATAATACCTTGGTTTAATTCCCAGCACACCATAGGCTATTACTCAATGGTGTCTCTTATCAGACTAATGATTGTCCCCAAAGGCCAACACGTGTTCTTTCAGTGTGTTTTGTCCTCACTCACACACACCCTGAAAAATATCCCAGAAGGTCACCCAACCTGATTAATACAATAGGCCAAGCATGATTAACTGTGGATTTCTAATCAGAGAGGCTCCCAAAAAGAAAGTTTCGCCTTGTTTACATGGGTAGTATCATTTATCCATTTATGTTTCACTTTTCCAGGGTTCTTAAATTATCTACCCCTTTAAAGAAAAACTCCCCAGTTGTGGACCCCATGACTCAAACCCAGGCAGTGCCTAAGCACTTCTGGCTGGGTATTGCCTCTGATACCAATTGTCACAACCCATCCCCTGGGGCCCGCATCGTGACTACCCCAAGCCCGCCTTCCATATGACAGGGCCTGACAACTAGCACCAAAGGCGTAATTCCCTAGAACTGGGAAGGTGTTTACATTATAAAACGTAAATACACACAACTAGAGTATAAGAGGAAGAAAACACTAAGTAAATACTGTATACCAAAGTTGTGCTAAAATGATAATGGGTAGGAAATACAAGCCCAACTGTATAGTACAAGGAAAAGTCAAAATAGGTACAACTAATGACAAATAGCTGGAAGGTGTCTAGATGCTCCTTGATCATCCACCACGAATCCTACCTGAAGGGTAGGTACATATAGCCTCCTCAGTGATCCACGTCCGTCCGTCTCCTCCGGGAATCGACTCATCGTGAGGTCCACCTCAGGGTACCATCCTTTCTTGGTGCACTCAACCATCATCAGTGTTGTCCGTCATCTACATAAAACACAACGAGGTGCGGGAATAACTCATGAAGGGGTGAGTATAACGATACACTGTAGGGAGCAGGAGACCCTCAAGGTATCACAAATCTAACAAGGATAAACAACAAAGTATGATTTCAACGGATAACCCTTACTTTCGTATATGCCCATACATTTACCGAAGTTATCAAGTAACCCATATCAATAATGAGGAAAAGACAAAGGTCATTGACTCAGCTCCAACCAGGATTTTTATTCACGAAGTTGAAACCACAACTACTGGATAACTCCTCCTCTATCGAGTACAGTGGGCATGCCGCTTCAAACAAGCACTTCCCACAAACCTTGGACTGCTGAAGTACTCCACCTGTCGAGTATTGTGGGCCTGCAGCTACAACCAAGAGCTTCCCACCATGGGTCTACCGCTAAAAAACAAGCACTCCCCTCATAGCATATAGAGGTACTCATTTAGTCGAGTACTATAGGTCTGCAGCTACAACCAAGAACTCCTTCACCGTGGGTCTGCTGCTACAACCATACGCTCCCCACTGGGCCATCTGAATCGCTCAGAGGCGATCGATCAGCAGTCGTCAAGTCTCAGCCAGCTACTAGGTCTCTGCAATCTTCTCGCTCGTCACCAGGAGGGTCTGTTCCACGTGCCAAAATCTGATACTACAAGTGTTAAGAAAAATAAAATAGATGTAACACAAGGAATCCCACCTCATAGGGTCTCAATACAATAGACAGTGCGTCAATCGGATGCCTGGTCTAAGAGTTATTAGTCTTTTAGTCCCAGGGGCCCAATTTGTTTTGTGTACGAACCAACCTGACCACATCTCAACTATACCCCGAACTCTGATGTGGTATTTTTAAAGGGACAGTTTCTCAATGAGATTACCAGCACCGCTGACGGTTTGTCAAACGGACGTCTGGTGACAAGGACTTGGCCAAAGTAAATAATGTGATAGTATTGGGCCCAGGTCCGGTCCGACCTGGTCGGACCGACGCTGCCCAACACAGTCTAGGTCGATCCTGTCAGACTTATTGGGTCTGACTCGGCCCATTGGGTGCATCTGTCGGCTAAGTTGTGACCCGGTCCGCTGGGCCCGGCCCTGCGGGCTGTGGGGGCAGTTCGGCCGGATGCCGTCACTTAGGCGGCATCAGCGCCAAAGCCGGGGCCGGTTCGGCTAGAGACGCTAAGGGCGCGGCTCGAGAGGTCGGCATCTGTGAGAGTAGTGGGTAGGTCGTGCAGGGCGCGTGCTGGCTAGCGGGACATCGGGTAGGCCGCGGGTGCACCTGACAGGGTGCCGGGGTGCTGGGCAGTGCGCCAGGGCAGCGCGCTAGGGCACATGCCGCGTGCTGGGGCACCAGGCAGACTGTGACTAGGGGTCGAGGAGGTGCCGACAGGGTTCCGTGGTGTTAGGAAGTCCACCGGTAGGGGCCAGTTAGGCCACCGGCTGGGTGCGAGGGTGCCTGGTAATGTGTCGGTGAGGCGTGGGGGCGCAGGGCACCACGCAGGCGAGGTTTGGTGGCACCGGGCCGCGCGCCCGCAAGGCGAGGAGCCCCGGGCAGCACGTTGGTGGGGCCCGGGAAGTGCGCCGGGGACACCACGTGTAGGCGGGTCAGGCGCCGCTTGGTACATGTTGTTTTTTCGGGAGCATCAGAGCGCCGCGGGGGCGGTGCGATTCATAGAGGTCCCAGGTAGTGCGATTTTCATCATTGCCGCCTTCATCATCGTCGCCTCAACGCCTTTCTGTTGAACGCCACAAGAGAGAAGAAATCAACGGGGGATGTCGGGCCGTGTTAGGTCGGCCCACATCCTCCGCATATAAAATGATAACAATTATCTCAAAAAGTGGGTGTTTTTTCTTTCATAATATCTTATTCATTTTCTCTTCTTCGGATTGAAAAATATTTGATGCGTGGTTTTAAAAACAATTGATGAAAATCTCATTCATTCTTGTTGAGATAATTGTTATCATTTTAAAGGTGAAAGATGCAGGCCGACCTAACATGACCCTTCATCCTCCATCGATTTCTTCTCCCTTGTGGCATTCTACGACAAGGCGTTGAGGCGACGATGATGAATGTGGCAACGACGATGGCGGCATTACTCGTGACCTCCACGAATCGCGCCGCCCCTGCCGCACACCGATGCTCCCGACCAAACATCATCGGCCAAGTGGTGCCCAACCCGCGTACCTGCGGCATCCCCAGCGTGCTACCCGCACCCCGCCGGCGCACTGCCCAGCATCTCCGCGCCTCTTTGGTGAGTTACCAGGAACACCCACGCCCAACAAAACCACCCAACGAACCGAGTCAGACACAACATGTCAAACCAGTTTGACCTAGACTGGGTCATCCCGGACTGGGTTGGGCCGAGTTGGTTTGACCGGGTCGGACCGGACCCGGTCCCACTAATGACCCATTGCTTACTTTGGCCATGTATTTGGCACCTAACGTCCATTTGATGAACCGTCAGTGGCATTGGTAATCTCATTGAGAAACGGTCCCTTTAAATATATCCCATGGGAGTTCAGGGTATAGTTGAGATACGGTCGGATTGGTTCATACACAAAACCAACTGGGCCCTCGAGACTAAAAGGCTAATAACTCACAGACAGGGCTTTTGATTGATACGATGTCTGTTGCATTGAGTCTCCTATGACGTGGTAGTCCTTGTGTTACTTCTAAGTAAATTTTTGTGACACTAGGAGTATCGGCTTGTGGCATATGGAGCGGCCCCTCCCTGTGACGAGTGAGCAGATTACAGAGACCAAGTAGCTTGCTGAAACTTGACGACTGCTGATTGATTGACTAAGAGTGATTCCGAAGGCCCAATGGGGAGCTCTTGGTTGTAGCAGGAGACCCACGGAGGAGGACCACTTTTTTGTAGAGGCAGACCCGCAGTACTCGATAGAAGGAGTACCTCTACAGGATATGAGGGGGAGCGCTTGGTTGTAGTAGCAGACCCACGGCGGAGGAGCGCATGGTGGTATCAGCAGGCCCACAGTACTCGACAGGTGGAGTACTTCAACAGTCCAAGGTTAGTGGGAAGCGCTTGGTTATAGTGGCAGGCCCACTATACATGACAGATGATGAGTTCTCTAGTACTCGTGGTTTTGAAATTGTGAATAAAAATCATGGTTTGAGTTGAGTCAACGACCATTGTGTTTTCCTCATGATTGAGTTGGGTTACATGATAACATAGGTATATATATGGGCATATACATAAGTAAGGTTTATTCATTGAAATCATACTTTTTGGTTTATCCTTGTTGGATTTGTGAGACCATTAGGGTCTCAGGGTCCCTACTGAGTATCATTATACTCACCCCTGCCCGGGCTATACCCGCACCTCATTGTGTTTGATGCAGATGATGGACATCGTTGACGGTAGCCGAGAGTGCCAGGACTGGATGGTACCCAGAGATGGACCTCACGATGAGTCGGTACCCGGAGGAGACAGATGGATGTGGAGCGCTGAGGAGGCTATCTGCCCTTCAGGTAGGATCTGTGGTGGATGATCCGAGAGCTGCTAGACACCTTCCAACTATTTTTCATTAGTTATACCTGTTTTTTATTTTCCTTGTACTTTATAGTTGGGCTTGTATTTCCGACCACTTTTCTTTTCATCACTACTTTTGTATACATATTATACTAAGTGATTGATTCTTCTTGTACTCTGGTTGTGTGTGTTTACGTTTTATAATGGAAACACCTTCCCAATTCGTGGGAATTGTGCTGTTGGTGCTAGTTGCCAGCCCCTGGCCTATGGAAGGTGGTCTTGGGGTTGTCACTATGTGGGCCCCGAGGGACGGGTCCTAATATTATATGGGTTTAGGTAATCCTTCAAGAAGAATGAATAATATTCATCTAATCAAACAAATTATGGATCTATGTCAGGATGGTTGGAATGGGATAATGTTCAGTAATTATTATATTTAATGGATCCACCAATATACAATCACTTTATATTATATTACCTAAAATGAAACATTTTGTATCCAATATTCTCATTTAATAATTTTTTAATATATATTAATCTTAATTAAGGTCTTTGATAGAATTCTTATCGAACATTTAAGATCTATCATTCTCTTGTAATATAAAATAAAATAATTTATATAGACTTGAAAAGGTGATTAAGGTATTATCTAAACACCATGTTCCATAAATCCATGAATTTAGTATGGGAATAAGTAAGACTAAATAGAATCACTATGTATTCGAAGTTCACATTCCTCGAACATAAGTATGTCTAGCGTATGTCATCACTTTGGACACTAAAATAATAGTATGCAGATTGACAATCAATCTGGAAAAAATATTGAGATCCTCATAACTGATCAAACAAATAATCAATATGGGATAGAGGATAATTATTCTATATTTTGATATATCATTGATCCTAATAATTAATGTAGAGCCTTATTGACCCATTTGTATTCTTAATGAGAAGAAATATTCCCCCCCCAAGGAGACACACTCGGCCTAATGAATCCCTTATCAAGATTCTCCTATATTTTCTTATTAAATTTCAATAACTTAATTGGGGATATTATATATGAAATATTTGAATTTTTTATACCCCTGTGTATGAGTTCTATTAAAAATTTAAATTCACCATTCAGAGGAATACTAGGAAACGTCTCCAAAAAAACTCCGATAAAATAGGAATATCTTTAATGATGTATTTCTCCCTTACCATATGAGAAAAATACCCAATTTGAATTAGAATCAAGACCCATGAAATAGATGTAATTTCATTTGGATATTCATATTTATCCTCTAAAAAGTAGAAAATCATATATTTGTATCGAATATTAAACATGACATGCCATCCTTGATAAATAATATGGGATTTATATAAATAAATTTTGTCCATATACAAAATAACAACAAATTAAACTAGAGGTTGACTAGAAATATTTTCTTTAAGCGTATCCCCATAAACTTTAATTGGATAAGAATAATATAATGGTGATGTTATCTTCATATCATTAGTAGTTTTTACTTTTAATTCAATATTTAATTATTGAGGATATGAATTAACATTCATTGAGACATTTCAAGATATAAAATAATTATAATCACTATAAAATTTGGGTACACAAATGGAACATTATTTTAACAACCTCAACTTTATCATTCGATCTTAAATTCATTTCTAAAACCAAAAGATTTAGCATGAACATCATGATTCGTTAATCTATGTAATCAATCATAATATATAAATTATAGGATATCAAAACCATGAAAACTAACTTTCAATCCATGACAGCTTAGGTTTATCCTTGGTCATACTTGATCATTATCTACTCAAAACCATCAGAGTGGATCATAATGAAAGTGTGAATTAACCTATGCATATCCTATATGAGTGTTTATTCATGTGTGTGGTATTAATACCACTCATTATGTATTGGTTAAAATCGATAAAATGCCCAATAATCCTGATTCCATGTAGTTAAATCTAGTTCAATTCCTTCCCTAATCATATAAAATTACATGTATCTATACGTGGATGTATTTTATAGGAAAAAAATACACATTTATTTACCATAACTGTTGATGTACTGATATAAATAGTCTTACCCAAATGGATCTCACTATTTTTTTCTAATATTGATCTCTGAAAATATGTAAACCAACCATTGATACCAACGATGTCCATACAAACAATATATACAGAAATATTACTTCATTTTATATGAATATTCATTACATTTCATAATAATAAATTCTTGAGGACCATAATGTATTACTGTATTTAGGGATCAGATATATAATCATCTTATTTCATGAAATATCTTCATCATCTCCCAAAATATCTTCCCACATAGTAAACATCTAAGCCATACAATACAAAAAACCATTCTTCCTAACCGGGAGAATGGGAACAAAATAAAGGGTGTTCTTAGTTGATCTATAAGGGTAGACAAGGGAGATATCATTTACTGATCATGTGTTCTTATAAAATAAGAATAAGGATATGAGATCTTCACCTTAACATTATAAAACCATACTTAATTCTTCATATATCAGTAATATAAGTTAGGTTATAATGAAGTCATATGTCATAAGACATGAATCAGAAGATAATAAAATATCTTTATCTATGATAGTATAATATTGGAATAAGAACATGTAATATGATTGTGGAATAAATTTTGGAATAATACAAATTATAGAAATAATATTTCAAGGATACCAACCTAGACATTAATCACATGTTAGGCATGGGTTAACCACCAATGCACCTACTTTGGTCATGGGATAACCTCCGTTGTACCCTCTTTTGGGCATGGGATAACCTCATGTCTACTATTTTACTCATAATAATATAATATACGCCCAAATTAATGAATGGTTATAATGGATCTAACTATAAAAAACCATGATAAATTTATATGTATTCTAAAAGATTATGAAATCATTTATCATTATATGGAAGCTAATCCTATTGAATAAAAAATATGTATTGTTAATATTGCATCAACAGAATCATAAAAAACTAGAAAATAAATAAATAGGTAACATTTGAATATATTCCTTGTAATGAATAAAAATTACAATATGATGTTATTAGAGATAGAAAATCATTTAAAAGATCACTATAATAATACATAAGTAAAATACCCTTTTCATTTTGAAATCTCATATTTAAAATCTAAAAATACCCAAAAAAATTAGGAAAAAAATGTGTTTTTAATGAACCATTCTAGGGTGTAAAATAATATTCAATGATAATATAATTCATGATAGTGAGAAATTGAATTCATGTGATATAAAGATATCTAAAATCTCATTGACATTTTTGATATAATGTCCAATGTTATTCATTTGAAAAAAATTAGATCCCTTTTAAAAAAATTCATTGAATGTAAAACATGGATTAAAATTAAATTATAAAACTATTATTGAATTCATGATAAAAAAATTAATATTTTAAATCAAACATGGACTGTGATGAAAAATATTCTCAACCAAATAGTTAAATACTGTTTATTTTACTTGAAAAAATAATTCTTGTTTATTGAGTAAATAACGTGAGTAAAATGGAAGGAAGAAATTAATCAATTGAAATAAATATAGTATTATAAAATTAATATGATTTTTAATAGATGGATCATATAATTTTTTATTGTAAAATTAGAGAATAAGTAATCTTTCTATAAAGGATATTATAATATAATATTGTTACATCGTTAGTAAATTTTGAGTAATGTGTCTCATGGAAGAAATAAATTCAAATGATTATTTAAATATGATTATGATAATCATAATAATGATAAATAATATAAATGGATAATTATATACTCATCATAAATTTAAATTGTTTCATGACATCAAGCATGACTCAACAAAACAATATTAGAATGATGAACCCTTACCTCATTTACGTATTTATTTATAAGAACTATAAAACATTATATAATATAATTAAATATATTAAAAATATATATTATAACATTATGAGTAATTAAAATACCATATACAGTCCACATAAAACATTCCAATACTCATTTATTAATAAAGGTTTATTAAAATCCTTGTTTCTAATGGAAAATTGTTTCATTTTTCATGTATGTTTCAAATCCAAAATTATGGTACTTGAACATTGATCATTGTTCAATAATATATTGATTAATAATAATGTAATAATATTAATATTTATGCATTATATACACCTTTATAACCATTCAAATAAATTCTCTATGAAAAATGAATTACGACACTTTGTGGAGACGGTAGTCTGTATTTCCATATGATTGGTGATTTCCACTTTTCGATGGATGGAATGAAAGAAATGTAAATAATAATTTCAATATAAAGAATATTTATTATATAAAAATACCATATATATGTATTTAATTAATCATAATAACCAATTGTGAAATATTATGATAGCAGGTGAATCATATTGCAATATAGAGAACTTAGGCTAAAAATATAAACAAGTGATACTTTTTTATCACTTTCAATGAAGAATAGTTTATAAATGGTTTAAAATAATTATAATAAAATCAAAATATTTTTATTGTATTTGATTAATAATCCTATCATTCATATAATAGGTTTTCAAATGGTTGAATAATGTTCAAAATATACAGATCTTGGTTGAAATTTGCACCTCCTCTTTGAGAGACCTCGTGTGAGTTACACCTTATCTGTTGAAATACTAATATAAATATATGAACATAAGGACTATGATTTTGATAATAAATATATTCATGTTTTGAACAAATGTTTTACTGATATATAATGATCAAATTATTTAAATAATGGAGGAGACGAGGTTCCCTTTTATAAGTGAGTGGAGTGAAACACATGAAATCACATAATAGATTTCCCTCATATAAGGTCAGCTATATTATAAATTAAAAAAATGGAAAAATAATCATCGATATGATAATATAAGGTTCAAAATTGTGATAAAATAATATTTTTACTAGTTTATGTTGAATTAAAACCCCTATCTCTTTGTTTAACCCCCATATAAACCCATTTTTACCTCAACTTTGGTAACACATTTTTTTTGTTTTTACAGTTCAATATGACCAAAACAATTATTAAACCATTTTATATTATATGAATTATTACTATAACTAATATAGAATTCATTTTACCTAATTAAAATTCTATATGTATCATAATTTAGTTTTAAATAAGCAAAATGAAATAAAAACTCATTCTGAGAAAATTTATATTTATATATATAATAGAATTTACTTCCATTCCCTTCCTTATTAAAGCCATAAAATGAGTTATAAACATTTTATTGAAAATATACTCTATATTTTTTATTAATACCATTAATCAATAGTGTTAATATAATTTATTATGATAAAAACACATTACGCGCATTAAAATAGATTTTATAAAAATTGGTTCTGGAGAACAAAAAATTTCTTATAACAAAATCAATATTAATTATTATTCATTTGTATCAAATTATTTTATTTCTCATTAATATATACTTATTTTACTTTAATATCTAATCCAAAACATATTACTACTTTTAAATTACAAGGATTATGTAATGAACCACCAATTCTCATTGACTTGAGAGCACAACGAGACATTACTAGGCCATAAGAGACATTCCCAAGACGCCAATGGCTGGAAATAAATGTCGAAGGTTTCAAATATAATTTGGGGGATGATTTACCATTTACTATATAAAACCATAAAACAACCATAACCAAACATTCACTATATGATGCATGAACAAATGAAAGACCAATAAACAACTCCATTTATAATAAACCACATCAAAGTACGCAATTGAGGAAGACCAAACTAGGAATCAAAGTACATAGTGGATGAAAAACTCAGGACTCTCAAAATATACTACAACTCCATGCACCAAAAGATCCAATCTCTACAACATATACCAAGAATCACCACGAGCCACTAGAAATAATATGATTTACCTTAACCTGTGTCCTGGAATACGACATCTGCAAAAGCACCAACGTGACAAATCAGTGGTGAGTATAAAACTCAATTGGTTTCCCCAATGACATAATAATCACTCCACTAGGATAAAAGATTTAGCCACATTTATATAAAAAAAATTTATATAAAACATTTTCTCAAAAGCAGTTTATAACTAAATATAAACAAGTTTCCAAAACCATTCGTAAGCAAAGGCATTCCAAGAGCAATTAAAACCAATTTTCTAAAAAGTTATTTTTCAAGAAAAATTACCTAATAGGATTTAGAACCATTTCACAATATACTTCTTTAGCATACCCATCCATTCCACAACCCATGCAACCAACCATGCATGCTATGTTATGACAGTTCTATACTAATGAGTGGTCTCTCGTCCATCTACCAAGTAATCACAAGGTAATTGCATCCCATGTTCCATTACACCTTGGGCACCGACCATAAGTTCATATTTCAACCAAGCCTCGTACAAGTATTTACCATGTTCCATTAAACGTTTGCCACCGAGCACTAGATCATATTTCAACCAAGCCCCCTACATGCAACATAAACACACACCACATATTCCCAATGGTCATTCCACAACACCCTTTCAATAAAAACACCATTTTATTGAAAACCATTTCCATCAAAACCAATTCAATTCCACACCATTTCAATAAAACTCCCTTTTTATTGAAAACCAAATCCATCAAAGTCATTTCAATCTCAAACCATTTCAATAAAACTCACTTTTTTTTGAAAACCAAATCCCTCAAAGTCATTTCAATATCAAACCAATTCAATAAAAACACTTTTTATTGAAAACCCATTTTTCAACAAACCATTTACAATTTCAGCAATCATAATTTAAAACCAATATTTTAAATTCAAGAATCCAAATCACTTTGCACAATAATTCACCAAGATTTCACAATTTCATAAAAACCATAAATCATCAATAATGAAGATTTATTTCATTCTTTTCATAATAAAATCCATTAAAATATACCAATTTTAAACTAAAACAATCAATTCTAACAAGAGGAGTCATGATTGAAGCCTCCTACATCAAGGGTTTTGACGAAAACCCTAACTAACAGAGAACACACATAAAACCCGGGCCGAATCACAACTGATCCTCCTTAGATCACTTCTCCTAACACAACCAAGACCAAATATCATCATATTTGGCATCCAAACACATAGATATAACCATAACAGGCATAGATCAAAGAAACCTAGTGAAGAGGAGAATTATATCTAAGTATATCTAAGAAACAAATAAGAATGATCACATACCTCAAGAATCTGGCTCCGATTCGTCAAGAGAATCCTTCGGATCGCCTCTGCAATGATGGGAGAACCCTCTTTGACCCTAGGAGAACCAAAATCTCGAGTTAGGGATGCTTATGAGCTTAAACGATGCATTTAGAGGCAAAAACATGTGAGATACACCTTTATATGATCTCGTTTGAGTGGTCACACGGTTTGTTCACATAGTTTGAAAAATTGTGCGCTAACTGTGTGTCAGCTACTGCCTCTACCACCCTTCTCGAATGGTTTGGAAACACAGTAAGACAAGTCTTGCACCGCCTGTGCAGAAGCTAATACCTCCAAGACCAACTAGGCACGGTTTGGCTGCACGGTTTACACAAACCATGTGCCGCACGTGCGACTTCCCCTTTTTCCCCAAAACATCATTCCAAGTTCTCTCGACTCTCCCATACGTCACCCTTAACTTTAAAACAACTAAAAGTATCAAGAAATGGTTATATACTAGAAACCGTGTGTACTAAATTCTCCCAACCATTGGTCTTTCCGTCCTCAGAATGTGGAAAACCTTTAGCCAGCTGAAAGAGTTTCAGCCACTCCACTTTCATTTCCCATTCACATACCCAAGTCTCTTCCTGAATCTGACCATGATGCCATAAAACCCACACTAGACTGATGCTTTTTCCAGACAAGACTTTCCCTTGCCTATCCACATTCCATAATATGATATGTATAGTAAATAATCTGGCTCTAGGTCAACGTGATCCCATCTAATCACATGGTCAGGATTAGGCTGATAATTGTTCAACTAAGATACATGGAACACATTATGCACCGAACTAAACTGTGGTGGTAATGCCAACCGATATGCCACCTCTCCAACCCATTCCTGTATCTCAAAAGGGCCAATGTATCTTGGAGATAACTTTCCCTACTTCCTGAAATGACGATGTCAAAGCCTTGGAGAGATCCTCAAAAAGACATGATCACCCACAATGAGTGACAATGGTCTTCGACTGTGATCTGCCTATGATTTTTGACGACTCTGAGCTGTCTCCATCCTTTTTATAATCAACTGAGTCTTCTCCATTATTATTTGGTAAAGGATCGACCCAACTAGTGAAGTTTCACCAGTTTCCACCCAGCATAGTGGAGAACGACAAATACACCCATAGAAAGCTTCAAACGGAGCCATGCATATCGAGGCATGATAGCTATTATTGTATGAGAACTCTACTAAGGGTATATGCTTCTCCCATGAGCCACCAAAATCCATTACACAACCCCGAAACATGTCCTTCAATGTTTGTATCGTCCATTTGGATTGCCCATCTGTTTGAGGATGATACGTCGTGCTCATAGTCAACTAAGTCCCAAGGGCTTGCTGTAATGATTTCCAGAAACGAGATGTGAACCTCAGATCTCTATTTGAGACTATAGACACTTGTAAACCATTCCTCTTTACCACATCTCAGATATATATTTTTGAATGATCTTCCACCGTATGGTTTTCACGAATAGGGATGAAATCTTCCTAATTGGTTAGATGACCCACTATCACCAAAATGGCATCGTGTTCCTAGACTGTTCTTGGAAGACCTGTAACAAAATCAATTGCTAATTGATCCCATTTACACACTGGGATGGAAAAGGATTTTAACATACCATATGGTCTCTGATTCTCTTCTTTAACCTGCTGACAGGTTATGCACCGCGAGGTGAACTCGACCACCTTCCTTTTCTTGCCGCTCCACCAAAACTGTGCCTTCAACACTTTATACATCTTCTGTGTACATGGAATTACAACCCATCTTGAATGGTGGTTAGCATGAAGGAGTTTTTCATGACCAACCATAGGTACAACCATCTGATCTCTGAAACAAAAAACTAAAACCCCATCAAGTTTCCAGCCATCAATGGTCTCCCCACCATTGAGTTTTGTACTTACAACTAGACATTTTGCATCACATTTTTGTGCTTCTTTGATTGTCTTTACTAAATTAGTAATAAGAGTAGATGAAATGAAAACAAAAAACATCACCTCAGTATTGACATTCTACATGCATGTCAGCAATGACTGACATCAAATGCCATTCATTTGAAGCTTCTTTCACAAACTATGCATATGAATTTCTACTCAATGCATCCGCCACCGAATTCCATTTTCCTAGTGTGTACATCATGTCAAAGTCAAACATTTGGAGATACTCCATCCATCTCCTTTTCCTTAGATTCAAATCATGCTATGAGAAAATGTGTTTCAATCTTTTGTGATCCGTAAACAATGTAAAATTATCACCAAAGAGATAATGGCTCCATGTTTTCAAATCCTGGAAAACTGAAGCTAACTCAAAATCATGTGTTGGGAAATTCATCTCATGCACACTCAACTTCCTTGAACCATAGGCAACCACATGGTCTCCTTGCATGAGAACAAAACCTAGCCCTGATCTCGAAGCATCACAATACATCACATACCCCTGTCGTGATTAAGGAAATATCTAGATGGGTAATGATGTAAGATGAACCTTCAGTTCCTGGAAACACTTTTGACATTTTTCCGTCCATTGGAATGGAGCATTCTTCTTTTTCAGAGTTGTCATTGGTGACACTAGTCATGAGAAATCACACACAAAGCGTCGGTAGTAACCAGCTAGACCAACAAATGTTCATATCTCGAACACATTTTTCAGTGGTTTCCAAGATATAACGGATTCTATCATTTCAGGATCAACAGAAACACCTTTTTCAGAAATGACATGGCCATGGAAACATTCTTCCTATATCCAAAAATCACAAATTGATAATTTCTCATACATGTGACGTTCTCTCAAGATTTGTGACATTGTTTCAAAGTGCACATCATGGTCAGCCCTTGTCTTTGAATCCACCAACATGTAATCCACAGAGACTCCAAAAAAAAGAATCTAGATATCATTGAAATATCTGATTCATCAAGTCCATGGAGACTGCTTGTGAATTAGATAGACCAAAAGGCTTTACTACATATCCATAGTGGCCATATCAACTTCTGAAATCTATCATTGGAATATCCTCATTCCGAACTCGCAATTGGTGATATCTTGATCGCAAGTCAATATTAGAGAACCAATTAGCTCCCCTTAATTGATGGAATAGATCATCAATGCATGGAAGTGGATATCTATTCTTTATTGTAACTTGGTTAAGCTTACAATATTCAACACACAGCCGATGAGTTCCATCCACCTTCTTCACAGACAACACTAGTGCTGCCCATGGAGAAGTACTATGTCAAATGAAACCCTTTCTTTCCAGCTCCTCTAACTATACTTTCAATTCCTGTAACTCTGTTGGTGTCATCCTATAAGATGGAATGGAAATAGGAATGGTCTCTGGATGGAGATCAATTGTAAAATCCACTTCCCTTAGAGGTGTTAACCCTGAGATGTTCTTGGGAAATACATATCGAAATTGATCCACAAAAACTGGAAAACTATTTTCCTCAATCTCTTCCATTGATTCCAAAGTCAACGCTTCCAATTGGTAAGAGATTGTTCCCACCATTGGTTCTAACAAGCTCTTTTCACCTTTCTTTACCATCCTCTCTCCTTTGGAGAGATGGTCGATGTTGTCCTTAGTCGTGAAACTAACTGTTCTCATGTAACCGTTGATATGAGCCTTAAACATTGTCAACAAATCCATACCCAGGATTACGTCATAGACATCCATGTCCAACATCGATAATTCCAATTTTAACTCATCACCATAAATAGTTATAGAACATTCTCTACACACAATAGCTTGACATTCTCTTTCACTAAGAGGGGTTTTTAGTTTCAAAACAAAAGGAATCATTTCCATCTTTAAACATAGAAAATCAATAGCACGAGAAGCAATGAAATAATGTGATGCACCAGAATCGAAGAGCACTTGCTCAAGGGTAGAATTCAAATGAATCGTACCTCTCACCATAGAAGATCCAGCCTGATCATCAACCATCATCTGCTCAACTCCATACAATTGCTTCAATGCTACACATCTCTCCTTTTTGCCTTGTTGAAATTGACCTAGTTGAGGAGTCATGGTATTTGGAGAATCTCCAAGGATAGTTGTGTTATACTGATGAGACTGACTCTTCTATCCTCGTCCTGCCGAAGCATACGATGCTCGAGACACCTGAGAATTGTCCCGTTCACTCGACCTAGGAGCACTGTGATAATAGCGTTGATGATGTCCCATATTGTTGAAATTATGAAATGCTCTAGGTTGGGCCATACACTCTCTCTTTATGTGGTCTATCGAACCAAATTGAAAGCAACCTACTTTGATTTGGGTCCGTGGAAGAAGGTTCACTAATCCCACCATCCGGTTCTGATTTCCACTTTCACCATGGAAATAAGTATATATTTTCCTCTTGTTCCTTGTGGTTGTGTTCCCACCATTCCTCGTACGTATCATCATTCCTCCTCCTATAGATCCCGAGATATCATGTTCAACAATATTCACTCTGTTCACCATCTGTGTATAATCAGTAATACAAAGCACCATAACCTTCGATCGAATATCCTGCCTTATCCCCGATTTGAAGATGTGTGCCTTCAACGATGCATATTTCGCAACCTCTAGTGAAAAAAATACTAAATTGATTAATTTATCCACATAATCTATGACAAAGAGACTCTCTCATTTCAGGATAAAGAAGTTCGTCATTTTCGGGATCTTGAACGTGTGAGGATAGAATTTT
The DNA here is from genome assembly GCA_963277665.1 of Viscum album. Classification (NCBI taxonomy): domain Eukaryota; kingdom Viridiplantae; phylum Streptophyta; class Magnoliopsida; order Santalales; family Viscaceae; genus Viscum; species Viscum album. The sequence goes on along the minus strand of OY728152.1, from coordinate 349,332,893 downwards.
TTGTTGAACAATTCTTCAAAATCCTCCCATGTAAGGCCTTCATCCATTTTAGCATGCAAAGCTAAATCCCACCATTGACATGCAATATTCTCGAGCATATACGTCACTAACTTGACCTTGAGCTCTGATGGTGTGCCAATGAAATCAATGATACGATTCATACTACTTAGCCACACCTCCACCTTTTCGGGTTCAACATCACCCCAAATGTTTGGTGGATTCTGCTTCATGAACTGGATGGTATGATCCACATGCCTTGGTTCATTTCACCGGTTCCCCATATCCACAGCATGAGAAGCCTGGCCAATACTATGAACCAGCTCTTGGTTCACACATGGTTCTGGTGCAACCACATTTTTCGCAGCTTCTTCGGGTTGATTTCGACGACACCTACCGGGTGCCATTTTCTAAACCAACAACAAATTCGGTCAATCTCAATATCTAGAAACTGATGGCTTAACATTCAAATTCTATCACATCATCCATAAAAACATTGTTTTTCAAAAAACAACCTTTTCCATGTTCGAATTTTTTTGAGAACATTCAACATACTTTTTAAAAACCAACCCATTTTCAAAATACACCAAATACCCTATTTTCAATGTCATTCACTTGACAAAAATTTCTGAATTTTTCAAAAATTGGCACCATGCAAAAAATCCTTACTCATTCATCACAATGAGATATGAAATCCTAGTGGGAATTCATTCCTCCACAATGCATGTCATGCTCCTCTCATTGGATAAACCCATGAAAATGATATTTCCAACATTCTAGATGTGTATCCAAAACACTTATGTACCCAACACCTTGGTAACGTGACATTCATCATAAATGGGATAGACACGTCCTTTTATGCTATACATTTCATGTTACGACTATCCAACTAATGTCTATGATTTCAACCGAAGGAATATACAAGAATGAATTTCAACTCCAAGACCAAGAACATCGATGACCACTTGTTAGGAAAGGACCAAACAAGATGATACAATTTGTAATGACCCGCCAATTCTCATTGTCTTGAGAGCACAACGAGTCATTTCTAGGCCTTAAGAGACATCCCCAAGATGCCAAATGTTGGAAATAAATGCTGAAGGGATTCAAACAAAATTTGGGGGAAGATTTACCCTTTAAGAAATAAACCCACAAACCAATCATAACCAAACATTCACTATATGATGCATAAAAAAATGAAATACAAATAAACAACTCCATTTATAATAAACCACATCGAATTACACAACAGAAGAAGACCAAACTAAGCACCAAAGTACACATTTCATGAACAAATAATGACTCTCAAAATACGCTGCAACTCCATGCACCACAAGCTCCAAGCTCCACATCATCTCCAAAGAATCACCATGAGCCACTAGAAATATGATGCTTTACCTTTACCTGTGTCTCGGAATATGAAATCTGTACAAAGCACCAACATACAAAAGAAGGGGTGAGTATAAAACTCACTGGTTTACCCAATAACATCCCTTCTCACTCCACAAGGATATAAGAATTATCCACATTTATATAAAAAAAATTATATAAAACATTTTCTTAAAAGCAGTTTATAACTAAATATAAACATGTTTCCAAAACCATTCGTAACCAAAGGCATTCGAAGATCCATTGAAACCAATTTTCCAGAAAGTTATTTTTCCAGAAAAATAACCTAACAAGATTTAGAACCATTTCACAATATCCCTTTTTGGCATACCCAACCATTCTACAACACATGCAACTAACAATGCATGCTACGTTATGACAGTTTCCATACTCATGAGTGGTCTGTCATCGATCTACCAAGTCATCACAAGGTAATTTTTTCCCATGTTCCATTACACATTTGGCACCGAGCACAAGTTAATATTTCATCCAAGCCTTGTACATGTAGTTACCATGTGCCATTAAATGTTTGGCAGTGAGCATAAGGACATATTTCAACCAAGCCTCGTACATGCAACAGGAACACACACTAAATATTTCCAATGCTCATGCAAAAACACCCTTTCAATAAAAACACACTTATATTGAAAACCATTTCCATCAAAACCATTTCAATTCAAAACCATTTCAACAAATCTCCCTTTTTATTCAAAACCAAATCTATCGAAGTCATTTCAATCTCAAACCATTTCAATAGAACTCCCTTTCTATTGAAAACCAAATCCATCAATGTCATATCAATATAAAACCAATTCAATAATACACATTTTTTATTAAAAACCCATTATTCATCAATCCTTTAACAATTTCAGAAATCATAATTTAAAATCAACATTTTAAATTCAAGACGCCAAATCCCATTGCACATCAATTCACCAAGATTTCACAATTTCATCAAAACCATAAATCATCACTAAACATGATTTATTTCATGCTTTTCACTATAAAATCCATTCAAATATACCAATTTGAAACTAAGACAATCAATTCTAACAAGAGGATTCGAGAGTGAAGCCTCCTACCTCAATGGTTTTGACAGAAACTCTAACAAACTGAGTACACCCAAGAAAACTGGGCTGATTCACCAAGGATCCTCCTTATATCTCTTCTCATAAAACAACCAAGACCAAATCTTTCCATATTTGGCATCTAAAAACTTAGATCTACCCATAATGGGTGTAGATCTAAGAAACAGAGAGAAGAGGAGAGGTAGATCTAAGTAGATCTAATAAACCAAACAAGAACGATCACATACCTCAAGAATTCAACTTCGATTCGTCAAGAGAAGCCTTCGGATCGCCTTCGGAATGAAGGGAGAACTCTATTTGACCCTAGGAGGACAAAAATCCAGAGTTAGGGCCAATTAAGATCTTAAAATTTTAGAGGAAAAAACCTGTGAGATCCACCTTAATAGGATCTTTTTTATGTGGTTGCACGGTATGTTCACACGGTTTGACAAACCGTGCGCTAACCATGCATTAGCTACTGCCTCGGCCAGCCTTCTCGCATGGTTTTCCCGCACGGTTAGATAAAACGTGTGATACCCGTGTGGAAGCTACTTCCACTAAGACCAACTACACATGGTTTGGCCGCACAGTTTAGACAACCCGTTCGCCGCCCGTGCAACTTCCCCTTTTTCCACAAAACATTATTCCAAGTTCTCCCAACTCTCCCATACATCACCCTTAGCATTAAAACCACTAAAAAAATCAAGAAAGGGTTACGTACCAGAAATTGGGGGTACTACAGTTTAATGAAATGAAGTGATTGTTTTTTAAAAAATATACTTTTAACTATTCCTTGAAAATTAAATCTTTTTCAAAACTCTAAAAAAACATCAACATATAATATTGAATTAATTATATGTAAAATAAATTAGTTACCAAAAATAAAATTTATAACAAATGTAAGAAATAAATTATTATGTTCACACATAAAATACAATAAAACCCATTTTTGACGAATTTTTTTTTTTTGAAGCATAAAATGGCCTTACTAAAAATTTAATAGTAATTTATTATGAATTAATTAATAAAATTTAATTATTTAAAACCCTTTATAAATATTTTAATAATTTTTTAACAGTGATTCATACCGTCTAATTTGGTGTCTAGGTTATAAATGATTAATATGCCACATTTCATTTACACTCATGGATGCATGGAAAGGAAGGTATTGAATACATCAAGTTTATTTCAAAGTAAATAAAGGTAAAATCTTGGGATGATACATTAAAATAATACAAATGACTTACATAGATCTTTTGGGTATCCTTGGATAGTGATCATAAATAATTTAGAGTGGTACTCAATTAAACTTTTCCACTTCCTTAACATATATATTGTCAAGATGATCATTGGAGAAATATTCTCTAATAGAAATGAAATGTTATGATGTCATAATGATATTTAGTGAAACTAAATTATAATTATTCCATTTTGATTTATTGGAGATCCACTTAATCACATCCATGGTGATGGTTTCCCATTTCCACTCAGGTATGGGTAATATTAGAAATATCCCATAATACTTCTATCTCTCTACCTCATATTTTTGACATACCAAGATAAATACTTCATGATTTGTATTCTAGAGTAGTTTCTTTAGAAATGATCTGTAATGTATATATATATATATATATATATATATATATATATATATATATCTTCACAGCTCCAGTTTTAAAAGATAATAATGGACTATGATTTCCATCCAACAAATCCTCTAATTCTGGTTCTGATGGGATATGTACCAGGTTCTTGAATTTGATCATTCCATCATAGTCGTGGTTTAACTATTGAGCTATAAATTATCTTTTTTAAATTATACACACCCTCCTTATTCATTTATTTAATCATTACATAAATTGATTTTTTAAAATTCATTTTTGAAATATAAGATCATTCTCCTATATTTAAGATTCCACGTTCTATCCTCCATAAATCCATTAGTATTGGATCTATTTAAATCCACATAATTAAAAACAATTATTGGAAATTATATATGAGAGTGTCAGCCACCATATTCACCATCCCAATGTGGTAATGCATTGATCAATAACAATCATTAATCCATTAAAACCATACTCTTGGGATAATATTCAAATATTTATATGTGAATGCATAATTCAAGATTCTATAGTTGGTATACATGTATCACCTATCAATATAAAAATAATTCCTCTATATTATCAAAGAAAACATACGACTACCAGTTCTAATTTATGATATAGGAAATTTTGTTAGTGAACCATAAATTGGTGAGTAGAATAAGATACAACTATGTAATTCTTCATTAGAACGCATCCTAATCATTTCATTAATTCATCACTATTGACCACCAACCCTTATCCACTATAGGATAGTGTGTGAATAGGTTCATAGACAAACCATTACTTCTGTTGCCTGAAATTTTCTACAAATTCATTTGTTCAAATAAACATAAGTCCCATTATAATCAAATTTTTAATTGATTTTTTATCCATGAGAGAATTATCCCAATGTGTCAGTATTATATAGACAACCCAAAAAACTATGGATTTTTTTCACTATGGTTGGTATGGTCCAATTTTCTTTTACATCATTATTTTATGGATCAACAGATAAATTATATCTTGTATTTACATGACCTATTAATGATACATTCTATATCCAAAATGCACATTTTTTAAATTTGGAATATATCATCCCCTTCTTCAAGGTATTCAATACAATCATAAAAAGTTATTCATGCTCTTCCGTACATGTATAATGAATACGAATGTCATCTATTAATACTACCAAAAATTGATCATGGTTACATCTTATGAATCTATTCAGTATATCTCTAATGATTGTAGGGGAATTGGAATGTCCAAATATAATCACCATAAATTCATAATTACTATACACCGTATAAAATTTTAGCACGGATATGACTTCTTTTTTTACCATCAAAAAATTATATCCAAATTATTGGTAAATTAGTGAAATGTATTTATCTCATTATAGTTTATCAGATAAATAATCAACATTTGGTATAAGATATATTATCATAATAGTGATCTTATAGACATCTCGATAATTAATGAAAAGACACATTGACCAATCATTCATTTTAATAAATATAATATGTACTCTACATAATGACAAAATTGGAAGAAGTAATCCCTCATCAAGTTTTTCCTAGACATTTATCTTCAATTAATATAACTCGATCATGTGCATTATATAGAGAGTATTTGAAATGTTAATAATTGAAGTTATGAGTTCTATTGAAATATTTGATTCATAATTAAAGGGAAGAATGGGAAACTCATCCAAAAAAATGGAATATTCCCACATAATAGACATATTCTTTGTGTTGACTTCCTCACTAACAATTTGAGATATATAACCCCCATGAATAGGTAATATAAACCACAAAATGTAAGTAATTTCCAATGAATTATTATGTTCATGCTCAACCTGATTGAAACTAATTAGTAGATTCACAATAAAAAATTTGATTACCCTTCCTGATTAATTGAATTGGGATATATATTAATAGATCTAATAAATTATAAAATAACATTAAAATCATCTAGAGGAAGATTTTAAATATTTATAAGAATTGTCTTCCATTGAATCTTGATTAAATATGAGATATGGACTTAGGATATGATCATCTTACCAAAATGATTTTTCATCAATAAATAAATACTAATTCATTGAGGTGGTGATGTGATACCCTTACTAAATTCTTTAGATATTAAATATTTTGAAGAACTAGAGTCAAATAAGAAATTTATAGTTTTACAGTGTGCGGTGTGAGTACATTTCCCTGCATCACTCTTATGACTAACTTTGGTAGTTGTTATTAAATGATATTTCCCTTTTTATCATAGAATAATTTATTATTGATGGTGATTTTAATTATTAAACCATTTATTCAAATAGAAGTTAGAATAATTCCTTGTCTCTTTATAGTGGTAGCATCAGATTGTTGGTGGTTCATTTAGTTGAGCTCTCCCTAGATTTATTTCATTAGCTTGCCTCTTTATATAATTTTTATATTCAATTTCTTGATGGTCTTCTTTTCAACACTTAAAATATTCACCAGTTCATTTAAGAATATTTCCCCTAAACTTCTTCTTAAAATTTTGGAATGAATTATGATTCATTTTCTTCCATCCATGGGTTTTATTATTGGAATTTTCTATAAAAAATGTCATTATATTCCTATCAAAACCTTGAGAATGATGTGAATATCCACTTTTTATTTCTTCATTGAGATCACATAAACTAATTTAATCATAGATTCTGATGTATCTTGGGCGCAATAATTTCTGGATACTTTTTATTAACCCATTAAAAAACTAAACGATTTTTTCCATTATATATGATGATAAATATAAATTTTTACCTCACATGTATTATAAATTCTTCCTCATAGGTACAAATTGATTCATAATCCTTTTACTTAAACATAAATAATTAACTTTCCATTATTTTTTGATGAGTTTTAAGAATGTGTTTACTAATAAATACCATTTTAAACTCATCATATTCCATGGTGTAAATGTAATCCTCTTCATATATATTTATAAAATGATGTCTCCATTTATATATTTCACCTTTCAAATGATACAACACCAATACAAATTTTTATTTCTCTAATAACATGAGAATGAAAAATATATTTTTAGTGGAACTCATCCATTTCTCAACCACTAGTGGATCATAGGACCCAAAAATGGAGAAAACTATTTCCATGTGAAAGACTCAATGGGTACATGGTCCCTAATTTTCTCATTTGAATGCTCATAATTATTAATGGATAGAGTAAATTGTGTGAGAATAATTATAATATTTTATATTATATCACCCATTTTATTTGAATTATCAAGAGGAAAAACATTTCATTTTACACCACATTCATTTGTATCCTAATTAATTCAGGTTCTAATGATTTTCCAAATCAAAAAATCATAGTGTAATCAACACAATATAATAATCAATGTGTTCAATCATATAATCATGAAAATAATTCCTAATATGTTTTAAACCATGAAACATTCTTATCAACCATTAACACTTGCAGGTTTTCCCTATATCACATATAGTTCATCAAATATTTTTTTATGCTTTATCCATATATCCTTAAGAATATAATCTCTACAAAACTAAAACATTCTCTAAAAACAACTCATGTGACCTGAGGAAAACATACAAAAATTTTACATAACATTAGAACGAAATATAATGTATTACATAATTATTTATGAAAATTATTCATATTTGTTCGTTTAATTCATAGACTAGATAAATAGTAAAAATATTTATTATATATCTTCAATATATCCCAAAACATTATTATCCTACAGTACCCTTACTAGATATATCCTACAAAAATCATTTCAACCTAACCTAGGGGAAATGGAAACATAATAAAGGGTGAACTCATAATCCCAGTATGAGTAAACATTGGAGATATAATTCAATGATAATAAGAAATAATATGATAATAATAATGGTATGAGACCATGATCACAACATATTAATTTCATACACTATCAGTCGTAGATCATAAAACATAATTCATGGAATAATACATTTTTAGTTCAAATGAATTGAGTTATAAGATAGAAGAATAATCATTAATAAACCATGAGATTGGAGAGAATATTATAAATATAATAACATGAAATAATAAATATGATATAAGAATAATCATATAAAATCAATTCATTATTCATGTATCACTACCAAGACCATCATCACATTGTAATAAATTTACTATAATGGATTTAGTTGACTACCTAACCTATTTTTATCCCTAGATATAGATCAATCCACATACTCATTCATATTGTATCAGGATATATAAATAATTACCTAATAAATTGGAGGGATATAAAAAAATCACCAATCATATAATGAAAACCACATATATGTTTTTCAAAACATCATAAGAGAATTGGATAATTTGTCATTGGATAACTCATTGAAAAGAAAAATAATTCATAAATACGTACATTTCACATAATCATATTTCATATAAAGAAACAAAATAGATGGCATCATCAGATTATATCCCAAGTGAAGTATGATAAAAATCAAATTTTGATGACAGAAATGAAAAATTCTTTTACAGGAGTATTTGAACATTTCATTGCAAGTATGGAAAATATCCATTTATATTGTTATCATTAAAAACAAGAAATTATTTGAATATTGCTAAAATTATTTTTAAAAATAAAAATATTATATTATATTGAATTATTAAATGCATGAATTAGTAATTATTATAACAATCCATACTTTACATAAATTGTTATTACTTCAAAATTGAAGCACACTTATGACAACATATAACAAAACCATGAAAGGACCATATAGGTATAGTGTCTTTGGAAACTGGGAAACATAAACAACTGGTTCATAAAGCGTCTACACTGTCTCCCATTTATTTCATCATATCTATAGTCCCTTTTGGCATATCTTACTTAATAAGCTTCTTCCTGACCTGGGGAAAGAAAATATACAAAAGTTTGAGCTCAAATTCTCAGTAAGGGTAAACAAAAGAAATATCAATCACATCATATTCATAAGAACATAACATTTTGGAAATCATAACCTGCAAAAGAGAGCATCATTTCATAACATGGGATAAATCATAGTAGTGAAATGAAATCCCAATAATCATAACTTAAAACATGAATCTTTGTTTCATACACTCATAATCATTGAGAATCATTTCTTATTAGTCAAGACTCATTGCCAAGACTATCTTAGTGAACAATGTCAATTTCTGAACCGAGTTCACTCCTCATTTAAGTCCTGTTTCACTGAACCGGTATAACCTGCCATTCCAGCCATGTCTATCTCATTAGATATAAAATATTTACCAAATGCATTGGAGGGAGATATAGGTCCCACCCATCTCATAATGATACCATTCTTATGTGTGCCACAAAATCATAAACCATACATCATAGCATAACCCGTGTAATAAAAATGGGAATCTTAAACATCGTGACATCATAAAACAACTCATATAATATAAAGGAATTAATAAAAATAATTCTATCACAAAATAATAAAATCAATGTAATAATTGGGATATAAATAGAACACTTTATTATCTTATATGGAAAATAATTTTGATAAAATGCTTGAACTCCATTCTTGAGGAAAATATCCTTTCTACTTCAAAAAATACTTTTCCTTTCTTAACATGTCATACAATTCTATACTAAAAGAAGTTGATTAAAAATAAACTTGAAAACTTGTAAGGGAAGCTTCTTGGAAATAATGATTTAAAAATACATCCATGCTGTATAAGTTAAAAGAAAACATTCTTCCCGTACTTTTGTCAAAAAAGTCAGAAAGTACCTCGTACGAAAAATGACAAAAGATTCCTTTCATATCATTTACTAAAAACTCACCGAAGTGTAAAATTGGATATAAACTATTGTATAATGATTTAAATATTACATATTGAGTAAACATGGATGTGGATGATAAAATACACCCCAGTAAATTCCAAAGTTTAAACAATCTCGGATAAAAATGAGTTTGTGATATTTTCCCTTACCTTAGGTCTGATTTGCTTCATAAGTGTCCGAACCTCCTGTATAATTATATAAATAATGTTATTGACTTATTCCAGAATCATAATTATTGTTATGATATCATATATGGTCATATTATTAGCTTCTTATTAGTAATATTTCATTACTACTTGTTATTCGGGTGTTTATTACTTTTTGTTCTTATGCGTGTTTGTCGAATAAATTCTTATTCTTCCCTTTAGGTTATATATAACTCATTTACAGAGTGGTATTAGTGTAATATATATCATATTAATTCATTCAATTCATTTATATAATCATTATTAAATGAATATCATGTAGAACGAGTCGCATCACATCGTGGAGACGGTATTCCGTACGTACGCACGGGTGATGATATCATTCCCATGATCGTGGAATTGTATTGGAGTGTATGTATACTATTTAAGAATCAATATCACCTTACAATAATAATATATAGTTATTATTTACACCATTATACCCATCCAAGTAAAGTGGTGGGGGAAAATAGATTACACCACGGCGTGGAGACGGTATTCCGTACGTACGCACGTGCGGTGATTTTGTTCTCCGTAGGATGGATAGATGGTGAAATATGGTTGTTTAATAATTATAATAACATATCAGTATATGATTGATACTGATGTTATTACTTCATAATGAAACAAATAAATAAGAATAAGTGGATGAAGAAATAAAGATGAAAGAATCGGTAAGGAGCATTACCTCTTCTTTGAGGCGCTTCTTTGAGACCTCCTTTTAGGGCACTAAAATTGGCCTTTAAAGAAGACAAGGACCTCTATAATGTCTCTAGGGAATTGGAGAGGAGAATGTTTCAGGGGTTGGCCGAGCTTGAAGGCTCAAATTGGTGTGAGAAGGAGAGGGTGGAGGTGCCCTTTTATAAGGGAGGAGAGTGGCACCTTTGGAAATATAAGAAATATTAGTTTATATTAAATCCCAACCCCATGTAAAAACTTCCAAAATGACTCATATCCTAATATTAGATGATATAGGGTTGTAATCTCATCAACCAATAAAATTTATACATGTTAGTAATTTATTTTAAACATTATCAACTTGATTTATCCTTATTTATCAATTTAATTTTATTTGTGGTAATAATATTCTAAATTTTAAATTATTTTAAATAATTACATATGTGTTTTGAATTTTCCATAATTTAACACTTTATGACATTTTCGGCCATATAAATTTTTATTTATAAATTTTAAATATTTTTGTTATTTTTAAACAATTTTATAATATGTTATTTTTATAGAATAACAATAGTGTCAATTTTGACACTATTCAGTTATTTGAATTTAAATAAAATATATATAGAAGATATGTTCGAACTAAAATCTTTAATAGATTTATAAAATGTCATATGTATCTAGAAAATTAGTTTATCACATTAAATAGATCATATAATATTTATTTTAATATTTTTAAAACAATTTATTTGATATTTTAGTTAATAAAATAATTTCAACATCACTATTGTTTCATAATTAATGATAATTATTTAATCCCTAAAAATTCTAAATAAATTCTTATTATGTAGATAATTGTATTAGAGTTCTTGAGACTATTCATGTTCAAAGTTTTATTAATTTTATCACCAAATTAAAATTATTATACTTATAAGATTTAAGAAAGTGACATGTTGTCACATTCTTTGGTTTTAATAATAATTAAATTATTTTCATGGAAAAAAGTCCATTAAATGAATCTAATCCGACCCTTAGGTGATATGGGTCGACTTTTAGTTATCCAATAGGATTTTGGCAGGTGTTAGAATAATTTTATAATCTTATATTTACCCTTAATTACCCGATTTACCCTTAACAATGGTAAATAAAATTTACCGTAGTTACTATTCATAATGCCCAAAAATAAAAAGTAGCCTATTAAAATAATTTGGACCCACTGATTCCAAATATGGAATCCATTTTTTAAAATTCAAAACATATAAGTTGCGGTAATTAATTTAAAATAAATCCTGTTGTTAAGAAAACGGGTTTTAAAACTTAAAACATTACCAAAGATTGAAATGTTTTTACCTATGAATTCAATGTGAAATTAATGATAATGACATATATTATATTAAATTGTAAAAATATATTATATTTATACTTTAAAACCTTTCAATATTATAATTTATCCATATTAATTATCTCAATGAAAAAAGTTGTTTTTAATTAAAAATTAGCGTATTTTTACTATTCATCAAAATATGAAAGTTATCAGAAAAATATCAAAAATTTATCCAAAGTAAATTTTTATATCCTGATTTAAAAGAAGAATTTTCTCTTGTCAAATTATACTTATAAATGTTTCAAAAACTAGATTTAATATGGGTGCGCCATCAAAAGGCGACAAAACTGAATTTTTTGAAAAATACTTATTTTACACAAAAAATTTATTTTGTTCTATTACCATGTTCTAGAAAATGTGTAAGATGAATAATAAAATTTAAAATGTAGTAAATACTATTCATAATGGCTTGTTCATAATAATATATCACTGTTTAGTGAAACCCAGTATTGCGTACTACACACGCTATCGAGGAAGGTCATGATTGTGTGTAATGCAAGCCAAGTCCGTATTGTGTGCTCTGAAAAATTCCTTTGGTGTTGCGTATAACATAAGACATGAAAAAAATTATCATCAAATCTCAAGGTGTTACATTCTACCCCACTTAAAAATGAATTTCTCCCTCAAAATTTGTCACTACATTACAAACAGATGAGGATACCTCTCCCTTATCATATCTTCAAGTTCCCATGTAGCTTCTTCTAATTGGTGGTTCCTCCGTAAAACTTTCACCAAGAGAGTAGTATTGTTCCGTAGGACTTTTTCGCTACGGTTAAGAATCTCTATCGGTTGTTCTTCATAATAAATATCTTTCTCCAGTGGTATAACTTCTGAGTTGTGTACATGTGAAGGGTCAAGTATGTACTTTCTCAGGAGGGATACATGGAACACATCATGTACTTGAGAGAGATTCAGTGGAAGTGCCAATCGGTAAGCTACCTTCCCAACATGATCCAGTATTTCAAAAGGACCAATATATCTAGGTCTCAACTTCCCCTTCTTTCCAAATCTCATGACCCTCTTCCAGGGAGATATTCGTAAGAACACTTTATCGCCCACTTCAAACTCTAGGTCTTTTCTTCGGTTGTCGGCATAACTTTTATGTCGACTCTGAGTTACTCTTATGTGTTGTTGAATAGATCTGACCTTTTCTGCCATTTCATCAACGAGATCAGGTCCTAATAGCTTTCTTTCCCCAACTTCATCCCAGCAAGCTGGAGTCCTGCATTTCTTTCCATAGAGAGCTTCATAATGAGCCATCTAAATACTAGAGTGAAAGATATTATTATAAGAAAATTCCACCAAAGTAGGTGTTGATCCCAACCACCTTTGGAATCCATAGAGAAAGATCTCAACATATCTTCTAGAGTTTGAACTGTTCTCTCAGACTGACCATCTGTCTGAGGATGATAAGCAGTGATGAAACTCAACTCTGTATCCAGAGTATACTGAAGACTTCGCCAGAACATCGAGATAAATCTTAGATCCCGATCAGATATAATTGAAAGTGGTACTCCATGCAATCTTACCACTACTTTTACATATATCATGGAAAGCTGATCCAGAGAGAAATCCTCTCTAGTAGCAATGAAGTGTGCAGACTTTGTAAGACGATCAACTATGACCCAGATAGCATTATTGTCTTTGGATGTTTTAGGATGTCCTGTGACAATGTCCATAGTGATGTTTTCCCATTTCCATTCGGGTATGGGTAATTGTTGTAACATCCCCTTAGACTTCGGTCTCTCAGCTTTTACTTGCTGTCAAACCAAGCATCAAGAGACATATTCGGCAACATCTATTTCATGCCATCCCACTAGAAGTACTCTTTACGGTCCTTATACATCTTCGTGCTTCCAGGATGAATAGAGAATGAAGAACTATGAGCTTCATCCAGCAGCTCCTTCATTAATTCTAGGATGGGAGGAACACAAACCCGATTCCGGAACTTTATTATCCCATCACAATCAAGGTTGAATTTAGGAACATTTCTCACCTTTTTTTTTAACTCGACATCTTTTTTCTGTTCCTCTTTAATCTTCACATGTATAGATGGTTGAACATTCATTTGAGAAAGATACTATTTTCCCCCTTCCATTATAATTCCAAGATCCATCCTTTGTAAATCCATAAATATTGGATCTTTTGTGATCCTCATCATGGATAAGCTAGCATGGTCTTGTCGACCTAATGTGTCGGCTACCTTGTTTGCTTTCCCAGGGTGGTAATGGATTGAGAAGTCGTAATCCTTAATCAGCTCCAATAATCTTCTTTGACGCATATTCATCTCCTCTTGTGTGAAAATATACTTTAAACTTTTATGATCAGTATAAATATCACTCCTTTCACCATAAAGGTAATGCCTCCAAATCTTTAATGCAAAGATTACTGCAGCTAACTCCAAATCATGAGTTGGGTAACTTTTCTCATGTATTTTCAACTTTCACGAGGCATAAGCTATCACCATATCATTTTGCATGAGAACACATCCCAGTCCCTTCTTGGATGTATCACTGTAGATCACAAACCTTTCTCCACTACAAGGAAGTGTGAGTACAGGTGCACTAGATAACCTTCTTTAAAACTCCTTGAAATTCTCTTCACATTCATCCATCCACACGAACTTAACTCCTTTTCGAGTCAACCTAGTGATTGGATTAGATAATCGTGAAAAATCTTTCACAAAACGTCGATAATGTCCAGCCAAACCAAGAAAGCTTCGGATCTCAGTTACTATTGTTGGTATTGACCATCTTTCGATAACCTCTGTTTTTGTTGGATCCACAGATATCCCCTCTTTTGAGATTATGTGACCCAAAAATGCAACTTTTTGAAGCCAAAATTCACATTTGGTAAATTTGGCATAAAGTTTCTCCTTTCTCAGGGTCTTCAATATAATTCTCAAGTGATCTTCATGTTATTCCTTTCACTTTTAATAGACATGAATATCGTCTATAAAGACTACCACAAATTGATCAAGATAGTCTCTAAATACTCTATTCATCATATCCATAAAGATAGCAGGGGCATTAGTAAGACCAAATGGCATCACTATAAATTCATAGTGTCCATACCTTTTACGTCAAGTCATCTTTGGTATATCCTCCCTTTTGACCCTTAATTGATGATACCCAGAATGAAGATCAATCTTGGAAAATTATTGAGCTCCACGTAGTTGGTCAAATAATTCATCAATGTGTGGCAGAGGATATTTGTTCTTGATAGTGATCTTGTTAAGTTCTCGATAATCAATGTAGAGTCTCATTGATCCATCTTTCTTCTTAAAAAACAGAACAGGTGCTCCCCAAGGTGACGCACTAGGGCGTATGAATCCCTTATCAAGATTCTCTTGGAGTTACTTCTTCAATTCCTGCAACTCAATTGGGGCCATTCTATAAGGTTTCTTTGAAATAGGCAAAGAACCCAGTACGAGTTCTATTGAAAACTCAACTTCACAATTTGGTGGAAGACCTGGCAATTCCTCTGGAAAGACATCATCAAACTCTCGTACAATGGGCATATTCTTAATCGTGAGTTTCTCTCCAACCATTTGAGATAAATAACCTTCATTTAGTGGAATCAAGACCCATAAGATATAAGGAATTTCCACTGGAATGTTTTGTTCATCCTTGCATTGATAGACGATCATAGATTGATCTGGAATATGAAATGTGACTTCCCTTCTTTGGAAATTGATATGAGCTCCATATAAAGAAAGCCAATCCATGGCAAGAATCACATAAAATTCCACTATAGGAAGGATCACAAGATTTTCAGGAAGCACTTTCCCACAAACTTCAATCGGGGAAGAATTATAAACTTTTGATGCGACTGTTGTGCCATTAGGGGTTGTCAAAGATAACTCAACATCTAATTGTTGAGGTAATACGGTGATACTCTTAGAAAATTCATCAGAAATAAAAGAGTGGGTGGATCCAGAATCAAATAAAACATTTTCTACTTTAGAGTGGATGGTAAGTGTACCTTTCACCACATCGTTATCATACACCACATCGCTGATAGAAATTTCATGTGACTTTCCTTTGTCCTTAGCCTTAAGATTTTGTTGATGTCAATCATCATCAACAACCCTTGGATTAGGGCATTTATTGGCATAATGCCCCATCTCCTTGCACTTGAATCATTGAAGTGTAGTAGGTTCATTATGTGTATCCCTTCCTTTTTTTTCATCATTGGACATCTTCTTCCCATCATTACGGCATTGAAATGCCCGATGACCTTCCTTTCCATATTTGAAACATTTACTTGTCCCTTTAAGACAACTCCCTCCATGTTTCTTTCCACACATTGAGCATAAGGGAAAACTCATCTTATTTTCATTGTTCTCTTTAGATTTTCCCTTGAATTCAATTTTCTTCTTCTTATCAAACCCATATGACTGATGGGTTACTCCAATCTCCATCTCAACTTTGAAATCACATCGAATGATTTCCTCATAGCTGTTGAAGTCCCTTATGGCTAAGGCCTTTGGAAGACTTGGTTTTAAGCCACTAAAGAATCGATCGATATTACTCTCATGTTGGATAATAATACCGAAAGCGTACCTTGCAAGTCTTTTAAAATTTGCTTCATGGGTACCAACAGATTCATCATCCTTTTGCTTCAGTTAAAGAAACTCTATCTCCAACTTTTTTTGGAGAATACGAGTGAAGTACTTTTTGAAAAATAAGTTCTTGAACTCATCCCATTCCATGGACTCAATTTCATCCCTTTGCCTCGTATTCTTAATAAGATTCCACCATTGATCAGCATCTCCTTCCAAATGATACACTACTAGGATGACTTTATCATGTTCAAAACATTGAAGAACTGAAAATATCCTTTCAGTAGTACTAATCCATTGTTCAGCAACTAATGGATCAGTATTCCCGCTGAATGAAGGTGGACGCTGCCTCATGAAGGATTCAACAGAATGTTGCTCCTTCCTTTGCTTGTTTGGAAGTCCTGAATGATTCATAGCTTGAGAAAGTTGTGTGATCATAGCTATAATATTTTTCATTCCAGCTACCATAACGTTTGGTTGCTCAGGGGGACAATCATTGCATTGCCCGTCGCATTCCGCATTAACACGGTTCCTTCGAGTTCCATCCATTGACTAAAACCAAGAAGAATAGTGTGAGCAACACTAATTATAATAGGAAAACTGCATAATCAAAAACAAAATTTCACACATAATTTCTTATCCTAAGTTATTCATGCTCATTTCTAAAACACTAAGATTTTGTTCTATAATTAGACTTTTCCTTAGGGTTCTTACTAAGGCTTTCACATCCTAGTTTCCAAAGGTTGACTATACCTTTCCTCTGATACCAACTATAACAACCCATACTTTACATACATTTTTATTACATCAAAATTGAAGCACACTTATTACAACATATAACAAAACCATGAAAGGACCATATAGGTATAGTGTCTTTAGAAACTGGGAAACATAAACAACCAGTTCATAAATCATCTACACTGTCTCCCATTTATTTCATCATATCTATAGTCCCTTTTGGCATATCTTACTTAATAAGCTTCTTCTTGACCTAGGGAAAGAAAAC
Source organism: Viscum album (assembly GCA_963277665.1). Taxonomy (NCBI): domain Eukaryota; kingdom Viridiplantae; phylum Streptophyta; class Magnoliopsida; order Santalales; family Viscaceae; genus Viscum; species Viscum album. Next base: position 349,315,226 of record OY728152.1, on the reverse strand, counting down.
ATACAAAAGGGTGAGCTCAAATGCTCAGTAAGGGTAAACAAAAGAAATATCAATCACATCATATTCATAAGAACATAACATTTTGGAAATCTTAACCTGCAAAATAGAGCATAATTTCATAACATGGGACAAATCATAGTAGTTCAATGAAATCCCAATAATCATAACTTAAAACATGAAACTTTGTGGCATACACACATATTCATTGAGAATCATTTCTTATTAGTCAAGACTCATTTCCAAGACTATCTTAGTGGACAAAGTCCATTTCTGAACCGAGTTCACTCCTCATTTTAGTCTTGTTCCACTGAACCGGTATAACCTACCTTTCAAGCCATGTTTATCTCATGAGATATAAAATCTTTACCCAATGAATTGGAGGTAGATATAGGTCCCACCCATCTCATAATGATACCATTCTTATGTGTGCCACAAAATCATAAACCATACATCATAGCATAACCCGTGTAATAAAAATGGGAATCTTAAACATCGTGACATCATAAGACAACTCATATAAGATAAAGGAATTCATAAAAATAATTCCATCAAAACATAATCAAATCAATGTAATAATAGGGATAGAAACCGAACCCTTTATTATCTTAGATGGAAATAATTTTGATAAAACGCTTGAACTCCATTCTTGAAGAAAATATCCTTTCTACTTCAAAAAAAACTTTTCCTTTATTAACATGTCATACAATTCTAAACTAAAAGAAGTTGATTAAAAATAAACTTGAAAACTTGTAAGGGAAGCTTCTTGGAAATAATGTTTTAAAAATCCATTCATGTCGTATAAGTTAAAAGAAAACATTCTTCTTGTACTTTTGTTGGAAAAGTCAAAAAGTACCTCGTACGAAAAACGACAAAAGATTCCTTTCATATCTTTTACTAAAAACTCACCGTAGGGTAAAATTGGAAATAAACTATTGTAGAATGATGTAAATATTACATATTGAGGAAACATGGATGTGGATGATAAAATACACCCCAGTAAATTACAAAGTATAAACAATCTTGGATAAAAATGAGATTGTGATATTTTCCCTTACTATAGGTCCGATTTGCTTCGTAAGTGTCTGAACATCCTGTATGATGATTTAAATAATGTTATTGACTTATTACAGAATCATACTGATTGTTATGATATCATATATGGTCATATTATTATCTTATTATTCGTAATATTTCATTACTACTTGTTATTCTGGTGATTATTAATTTTTTTTCATATGTGTGTTTGTTGAATAAATTCTTATTCTTCTCTTTAGGCTATAGATAACTCATTTCCAGAATGTTATTAGTGTAATATATATCATATTCATTCATTAAATTCATTTATATAATCATTATTAAATGAAGATCATGTATAACGAGTCGCATCACATCGTGGAGACGGTATTCCGTACGTACGCACGAGTGATGATATCATTCCCATGATCGTGGAATTGTATTGGAGTGTATGTATACAATTTCAGAATCAATATCACCTAAAAATAATAATATATAGTTATTATTTACACCATTATACCCATCCAAGTAAGGTGGTGGGGGAAAATAGATTACACCACGGCGTGGAGACGGTATTCCGTACGTACGCACGCGCAGTGATTTTGTTTTCCGTAGGATCGATAGATAGTGAAATATGGTTGTTTCATAAATATAATAACATATAAGTATATTATTGATACTTATTTTATTACTTCATAATGAAATAACTAAAGAATAATAAGTGGAAGAAGAAATAAAGATGAAAGAATCGGTAACAGGCATTACCTCTTCTTTGAGGTGCTTCTTTGAGATCTCTTTTTAGGGCACTAAAATTGGTCTTTGAAGAAGACCAGGACCTCTAGGATGTCTCTAGGGAAGTGGAGAGGAGAAAGTGTCAGGGTTTGGCTGAGCTTTAAGGCTCATATTGGTGTTCGGAGGAGAGGCAGGAGGTGCCCTTTTATAAGGGAGGAGAGGGGAACATTTGGAAATATAAGAAATATTAGTTTATATTAAATCCCAATCCCACATAAAAACTTCCAAAATGACTCATATCCAAAGATTAGATGAGATATGGTTTTAATATCATCAACCAATAAAATTTAGACATGTTAGTAATTTATTTTAAACATTATCAACTTGATTTATCCTTATTTATTAATTTAATTTTATTTGTGGTAATAATATTCTAAATTTTAAATTATTATAAATAATTATATATGTGTTGTGAATTTTCCATAATTTGACACTTTATGACATTTTAGAAATATAAATTTTAATTTATAATTTTCAAATATTTTTGTTATTTTTAAACAATTTTATAATATGTTATTTTTATAAAATAACAATAGTGTCAATTTTGACACTATTCATTTATTTGAATTTAAATAAAATATATACAGAAGATATGTTCGAACTAAAAGATTTAATCGATTCATAAAATGTCATATGTATCTAGAAAATTAGTTTAGGACATTAAATAGTTCATATAATATTTATTTTAATTTTTTTAAAACAATTTATTTGATATTTTAATTAATAAAATAATTTCAACATCACTATTGTGTCATAATTAATAATAATTATTTAATCCCTAAAAATTCTAAACAAATTCCTATGATGTAGGTAATTGTATTTACTTTCTGGATACTATTCATTTTCAATGTTTAATTAAGTTGATCACTAAATTAAAATTATTATACTTATAAGATTTAAGAAAGTGACATGTTGTCACATTCTTTGGTTTTAATAATAATTAAATTATTTTCATCTACTAATGTCCAATAAATGAATATAATCCGACCCTTAGGTGATATGGGTCTACTTTTAGTCATCCATTTGGATTTTGGAAGGTGTTAGAATAATTTTATAATCTTATATTTACCCTTAATTACCCGATTTACCTTTAACTATGGTAAATAAAATTTACCGTAGTCACTATTCATAATGCCCAAAAATAAAAAGTAGCCTATTAACATAATTTGGACCCAATGATTCCAAATATGGAATCCATTTTTTAAAATTCAAAACATATAATTAGCAGTAATTAATTTAAAATAAATCTCGTTGTTAAGAAAACGGGTTTTAAAAGTGAAAACATTGCCAAAGATTGAAATGTTTTTACCTATGAATTCAATATGAAATTAATGCTAATGACATACAATATATTAAATGGTAAAAATATATTCTATTTATACTTTAAAACCATTAAATATTATAATTTATCCATATAAATTATCTCAATGAAAAAAAGTTGTTTTTAATTAAAAATTAGCGTATTTTTACTGTTCATCAAAATATGAATGTTATCAGAAAAATATCAAAAATTTATCCAAAGTAATTTTTTATATCCTTATTTAAAAAAATAATTTTCTCTTGTCAAATTGAACTTATAAATGTTTCAAAAACTAGATTTAATGTGGGTGCGCCATCAAAAGGCGGCAAAACTGCATTTTTTGAAAAATACTTATTTTACCCGAAAAATTTATTTTGTTCTATTACCATGTTCTAGAAAATGTCTAAGATGAATAATAAAATTCAAAATGTAGTTAATAATATTCATAACGGGTAGTTCATAATAATATATCGTTGTTTAGTGAAACCCGGTATTGTGTACTACACACGCTATCGAGGATGGTCATGATTGCATGTAATGCAAGCCAAGTCCGTATTGTGTGCTCTGAAGGATTCCTTTGGTGTTGCGTATAACATAAGACATGAAAAACATTATCATCAAATCTCATGGTTTTACAATTATAATGGAAAAAATACACTTAGTGTAAAATCAAATATTCTTTTCAGCCTTTTTTTATATGTCATAAATAACATATTTGTGAAAAAATGTAAAAATAGTTTTTTATCATTTAAAATAAATTAAAATGTGGTTTAAAATTAATTTTAATTATAATTGGATAATATAAAATAAAATTCTCTGATACCTTTTATATAAACATTGACATGGAAGAAAATTTTCTCTGACTAAAGAGGAAATAATGTTGAGCTTTTGTTTAAAAATTCTAGATTGTTATAAGTACCAATTAGAGGAGAAATAATTGGAAAAATTAAATTTCCATAAATAAATAGATGAGTTTAAATAGATAGGTTTTAATGGATAAATATCATATAAATCGTCCAATATAGATTCATGTATAAACAATATAGATTAAAAATAAGGTTCCAACAAAAACCCTTACCTTAGGTTCTTACATTCATCGTAAGCATTCTAAACATCATGTATAATAAATTTAGATTTATTATTAAAATAAACTAGATCATAATAATACTTACATTAAAATATAAAATTCTATTATAATTTTATATTATCTTTTTATTGATAATTATTCATTAAAACCAACATTTTTAGTGTAAACTATTATATTTCCCAAGTAAGTTTTTGTTTGATGCTTCTTTTAATTTCACCATGATCATGTAATCATGATATCAATAATATTAATAATTTTGTATTTATAATATCTTTTCATCATATAGACATTTATAACCATTCATATAATGTAATGATGAAAATTCAATTACATCACTTTGTATAGAAAGTAGTCCATACATACGCATGTGAAAGGACTTATTTTTTCAATGAAAGGAATGAAAAAAGGTAAATAATAATATAAAATTAAATTATAATAATAAAAATTTCCTAAATATCACATATATTCATTAAATCCCTCCATATTACCATCCATTTATAGTGTACATGGAAAATGAATCACAACACTTCATCGAGGTGGTAGTACACACTAACACAATAAATACATTATCATTTTTCAATGGACAGAATGGAGGTCGAAAATGGATGTTCCATTTACATGAAAAAATTTCATTATAGTAATTAATATAATTTCCTAATAATATTATGATTATAGAATATTTATATATGGTTAAGGAAGAAATAAAAATGAAATAGATCAGTTAAAATAAATACAACTTCTTTGTAAAACCTCTTTTGTCTTAAACCATAATCCTTCAAAGGATGGAATTTTGAGATGATAAAATGTAATTGGACCTGGGTAGGGAAGTTATTAATATATTTGGTTTGGTATAAGAATAAATGGCTCAATGTGTGTGGATAAGTGAAGATATTAGGTTCCCTTTTATAAGGGAGGTGGGGGTCACTCTTGTAAATACATAAAACGTTAAAACATAATAAAGTCATACTAAAGTTCATGTGGCATAAAGGAAACCAAAATTTGATTTTTTTGATACTTTTTTTGTGTAATACTATCAACTATTCTCATTTAACTAGGTTATTTAAATATTTTATTCATTATCATTTAATTTAACTCCTCCCCCACCCCCACCCCCCATAATCCTTATAACCTGTATCAATGGTGATGAAGTTTTACAATGGCAGCTATTAAAAAAGGGAAACAATTGAAATTTAACAATTTAACATATTATTTAATAATGAATCAAAATAAGGAATTTTTTCATCAAATAAAATAAATATTTTTGGAAGGAATTCATTATAAAATAAGCATATAAAATTCAATGAAAACTATTCTTAGAAAAAAAATCATTTTTCAGCATAAAACTAATTTAAATACAATTACATTCCTATTAAAAACCATTACATGAATGTTATATTATTTGAAAAATATTCTTTTTGATATATTTATTTAAAATTTTAAATCAACAGTGATTATTTCAATTTATAACTTCAAAAACACATTTCACGTATAAATGAATATTTTTATAAAAAATACCTTTTTACATTAAAATACTTTTACATCCATTTAGAACTCCTTGATAACTAATTAATTCATTTAATTAATGTTTAAAAGACACATTTTTATAATTTTATTACTCTAAATAAATTTTTTAATAAAATATGTATTGTAATAATGCTCATATACAAAATATTTCAAAACAATTCTTTATAATAGTAATTATTTTCTATGTAAAAAAATATTATTTTGGGCAATTTAATTTTATTTAAATAAATTATAATTTGCATAATTTTATAATTTATAATCATTATTCACATAATTATTGGTTATTGTGCATCAAAATATATCAAAATTGGTTATTTAATGAGGATAAATTTATATGAAATTCATATATTGATAAAAAACATCACTGGACATAAAATGTACACTTATGGATTTATTGTCGACCCTCAAAGTAAAATATAAAAATTATTTAGTGCATTAATACCATGTATCTAAAAATAATTGGATATAATATACTTTCATAGATATGATGAAATTTTTATATTCTCTAAAGCCATAAATGGAGTTTGTAGAGTTATTATTCTCTTGGTTATGGGGACAAGAAGGGAATCAAATTCGGTATTAAAAAAATAAAACCCATAGTGTAAAGAAAATATGTCAAAATTTATGTTATAAATATGTAAAAGATAACGGGGTATATTTCATTAAGTGATTATTTAAATCCATTGAATATTGAAAATAATTCCATAAGGAAATTATTATATAAGTTATACAATGAGGATAGAAGATGAAGTTAATAGAGAGAAATATCAACTAAATAAACCACTAAAACACTAGTGATTAAATTTATAGGAGTATAGAAATTATTATAATTATTTCATGAATACATTGGTTAATTCAGAATATTTTCATAAAAAATTAGGACAAATTAAAAAGGGCAGGTCTCTGTGATCAAAACAACTAAACTAGGTCATGAGACTGAAGTATTGAAATGTACAAGTTTTATAAAATCTAGAAAAAGAAAATATTATTTCATTCATGATATTACCATTATTTTTTATTAGAATAATTCTATTAGAGTATCACTTCCCCTCCATATATATTATGTATTGAATTATTGGTGAAATCTTCTAATGATTTGATGATCAAATTGCAAGTCTATTGATCATTTGAAAAATGTTGTTTGTTGGACTATTCTCCCTAAAAATATTGTTATTTTTATAGTTGTATGATTTCAATTGATTTTTGACATGAATTGGATCTCTTTATATATATCCCATATCAATTAGTGAGGAAGTGATATCAGGATTGATATTTGGAACAAACCATTAATCGGCTCTCAGTGAATGGATTAATGTGAATTTACAATGGAAATTACTTCATTTATATCAGAACTATTATGTATTCATGAGGTATAATTATATAAAATTATTGGGGAGAAAGAAAACATTGAATATATGTCTATTTTTTTGAAATTATAGATGAATTTATTAAAAACATTCATATTATCACCGTAAATTTTGAAGCAGATTTTTCTATAAAACTCATTCCAGGTGCTAAGATTATTTACATGAATATATATAAAATATACCATATTTAGTTATATAAATTGAATAAGAATCTCCAATATAATCCATAAAAGGGATTTATTTACCTAAGTGTTTCACCATGGGGTGCACCTATACTATTTATTACGAATAATAATGGGTCAATTCAGATCAACATTTATCATAATGAACTTTATTAGATTGTGATAAAGAATTAGTATCATCTACCCCATATTGATGAGTGTTTTTACCAACCTCTAGGATCTCTATTTTCCCCACAAATCTTAGTGGTTCTTGTACCAAAACACCCAAATCCTACCTCCAATAGGCCATGGTTAGGTGACTAGCACTGAGTAGGAAAATCACTATCATAAAAGGAATTTCCTACGTACCTATACAAACACACAAAACCTCCAATCCAAAAAAATAATAAAATGAAACAACCACTATGAAACAATCCATACATACCACTCTATGCCAACCAACAAAGTATGACAAGAAAGTTAATTACTCTGAAACTTGGAAAAAAAATCCCACCGAAAGAAGTTTGTAACTACAAGTCTAGCCTGTATGAAAAGGTATTGGGACTACTATCTGTATCTGTAGAAACACACCTCAATATTTATGATCTTTCAAAACATTATTTGGTCATGATCTACATAGGAATCTATCAAAAGGTCACTCATTTTCATAGGACAAGACATGTGCGAGAAAATACCATATAGGAATGAGTATAGAAATACTCAGTAGGAAACCCAGAGACCACAAATAAATACAGAAATGAAAGATACAGTCATCTATAAATAGTACATTCCTACATAAAATTTAACAAGAATATCCAGATATTCTCAATCTCGGTCATGTATTTTAGAGGTAAGTCACAACTAACGCAAACCAACACTAGGAATTAATCTCAATTATTCCACAAATAACTCTCCTAAGAGAACATAATCCTCATTCTGAAATCACTGATGACATCCTCTTGAGAAGTATTTTTCATCCGGAACTATAGTGAGATACAGATTCACTGACAGATCTAAATAGGAAACAATACCACACAGGAGGATTGTAGAGAGGTTCATGGGACGATACCAAGAGCTCCATTTGTTTTATCCAGCTATGTAGAGGATCGATTCCCTATAAAGATGGTCATGTCAATATCTAATACTCCACCCAGGTCACAATGAATAAATAGATGATCCTACTCCAGGCCTCATGGGGGATTCTAATAACTCTATCTAGGAATTCCTTCTATATGGATCATAATCCTATGAGTAGAAAATTACTTGTACCTACCTTCAGGGAAATTATAAGGGAATGATACCTTAACAAAACATATCCACGATATGATGTAAAAGTGTTTATATACTTGTAGAAAGTGGTTCACGGTGTGTAGTAGGGTAACACATTGTGTCCCTTGACCTCATGTACTACCCTTGTACAATTGCTCATGTCATTATAACATGTCATGTAGAATGTTGGAACACACTGTGTAGGAGTCACAAGTCATGTCCTTCCATCTGGGTTCCACAAGTGTACTCCAGTTATGTGCCATTACATGGTGTCAACTCATGTGTCTCTTCCCCATTTACCTATAAAAAGGATATTCCATGTCCTTGGTCCAGGACAAGTCATGTGGTGGGGTACACATTGTTTTGAAACCCATGTTCTCCACCCTATGTCTGTGTGTCTCCCAAGATACATGTTGAGTCTACAGAGAGGGCCTACACATTTTTTGTCATGTTCACATGTCTTGTGACATTTTACTGTCTCCTGAAATATTAGCTTCTGATCTGTGGGGTCCACAAATCGTGTAACCTCGTGTTACAAAATGTGTTCCTTGAGTTTTTTCAGAATGTCTGGTTCTTCCTCTGTATTCCTCGATCATTCTTCTTAATTCCAAATATAGGGTTTGTTTTCCTTAATACACCATATCTAGGCTTGTTTCATCATCCTAACACTAAATTTAGGTGTTTTGGTCCTTCAATCAGTGTTGAAAAAATGTATAAATTGATCTCTATACAAACTAATCGAATAATGGTTTATTTCAATTCTCATTGATTATCCTTTAATATTTGATATCTCACCACTATTAGGACATATCTAGGTCGTATGTTCAATTATGTATTTTCACACTAATAAACAGAGGCACAATGAGAATTCATTCATAAACATGATGAAGAATGAAGAACACATGTAGAAAACGGGGGGGGGGAGGAAAAATACATGGAAAAAATATGAGGAATGAGCCTTGAACGTTAATCATTCCATCATAAATCCATCACCATATGGACGATAAGAAAAATATAATCAATTCACAAATAATGAATCCTTGAAAATCCTGAAATTAAATCCATCCTACAAGGAACGATCAAACAATCGATCAACATGTTCGTTGGTCGGTCGGATTTGATCATTGAATAAAATAAAGAGGAATGAAATAAAAAATTATAATGCATCCTACCTAGGAATTGGATCATTTTCTATTGAAGATTGATTGCTTCTTGAGATATCTGTCTAGAAAGATCTCCAAACCATGTCTCGGCTATAACTGTCAAGAGAAATTCTCTTGGGTTTCTTTCCGTATCCCCGATAGAAATTCTAGGGTTATGAGCCTAGTCCTAGATCCCTACCAAAAAAGAATATGAATATTTTTTTATATGTCTTCAATAATAGAGAAAATAAAATATATCTTCAATTTATTTTATTTAAAAAATATAATCCAAAACTACATTTAAAATAAAACCCTTTCCAGATGATGTTAGGTCGTGTATAAGGTAATATTATTTCATGGGAAACAATAGTGCACTCGTATTACTGATCTGGGTACCCATTTAGTAGTTATTCTACTTTTTCTAGAAAAATGTGTGCACATGCTATTTAATATTTTAAAATATTTAATCATTTATTCTGGGGCCACTGTGCCTCATAATTTCATGTCGTCTTAATAAATAGCCTCTAAATTAGTTTATTTAACATTTAAACAATAATACATAAATGGTTTGGCGCATTTCACTCTCCCTGACTTGGGGATTTACATCCCCAAATATCCTAAACAAATGATACACAAAAAATATGAGGTTACTAATCACGAATATGAGCCTCCCACTCCCATGTACTCTCCTAGATATTCATGTGCTTCAACCAGATATGCACTGAAGGAATCAATCACCCATGAATGATCCTACTTTACTGATCATCGATCTCCATCGGGTACTTCACAAATGTCTCCATATCCTCAATGTCAAACTCATTCCAATCAGTAACATGTGAGGGATCATGAACATAACTCCAAAGCTATGAAACGTGGAAGACGTACTACGCCCAGTCCAAATGTGTGGATAGAGCTAAGTGGTACACCACCTCTCTAAATCTACACATTATCTCAAAAGGGATGATAAATATAATAGATACATTACTTCCCCATCCAAATATCTGTAAGCCACATCGAGGTGAACCCCAATGGAACACATGGTCTCCTTCCTTGCACTCCAATGTCCTTCACCAACTATAAAAATAAGACTTATAATGGCCATGGGGAGTCTTCATCTCATCCTGGATGATCTGAACATTCTCATTAGTAGCTCTCCCCAACTTTGGGCCCATGAGTGAGGACTCTCATAGTATAGTCTAGTAAAGTGTTGAACTATATTGTTTCTTATAAAATCCTAAAATAGTTCCATACTAATGGTTGAATGTTAGATATTGTTGTATGTGAACTCCACAAGTGGTAGGTGATCCTCCCAACTACAGTCGATGTCCAACATGCTATCTTGTAGCATGTCCTCCCAAACCTGAATGATCTACTCTGTCTGGTCGTCCTTCTATATGTGAAATGTTGTGATCAATAATAATTGGGTCCTAATATACTAATGTAATCCTCTACATAACAATGATGTAAACCAAGCATCAAAATATAAAACATTCATCAATGGTACTCCATGGAGTCGTACTATCTCCTGCACATAGTGGAATATGAAGCACTCTACTTAACTCATCTCTCGAATAGATTGGAAGTGGGATAACATGAGGATTCAATCAAAAATAAATGAGATGTAATCATTTCCCCTAGACATAATTATTAATATCATCACGAAATCCATTTATGTTATATCACAGTTCCATTCCAGCACATCAATGGGTTGAGATAAACCCACTGGAACCTAGTGCTCAACTTCTCTTGCTGACAAGTAAGGCATCGATAAACGAAATCTGCCACTTCTTTCATCAATTCTGAACACTAAAACTAACAGTAGAGAACTTGGTACATTTTTATCACACCAGGAAAAAATTCCAATGTGGAAGCAAGATACTCCCATAGAACCTCCTCTTACAACACCATTGGTATTTCTATATGTCTTTTGAAAAGATTGATGTGCACCCCTCTCTATCAATTTCCATTAGGATCATGTCCTGTGGACATCTAAGGACATAGGTTCTCATATTTGGTATCCCCAATTTTTGCTGCCCTAACTCTCTATAAGAGTGGAGGGGTAAAAACCATCCACTCGAGTTATGTTCCATAATCCCCAACCATAGAGGATAACTATAACATGGCCAACATCTCTAATGCATCATTCAATAAACTGCTCACCCTTCAAGTAGTGTCTCTTCATCTTCAATGTAAAGACTACCAATATTGAATCATGATTGCAGTTACCATGGTTCTTCTCATGTTATGTCAACCATTGTGAACCATAGTCAATCACTACTTGCCTATACATCAAGACAAAACCATGCCTCATTCCTAATGCATCATAGAACATTACATACAAGGAACCCACCTCTATAAATCTCAAGATCATAGCACTCGTAAAACACTATTTAAACTACTAAAAATATTGATGGCACTTCTCTACCCACACTAAAGATTTCCCCTTTCGAGTCAAATCTTTCATCAGTGCTAATACCCCCATAGAAATTATGAATGAATCTCCGACAATAGCCATCTAGATCAATTAATCTACACACCTCCATCACGTTCTTAGGTGCCTCATAAACTAACACTTACTAAACCATGGAGAATTCCACTACCATTCCATCCACTGAGATAACATGTCCCAAAAAGATTACTTCATAAATCTATAATAGGTACTTTTAGATATTCAAATAAATTTGGTGCTCTCAAACCTATGTCTAGAACTATCTATAAGTATGTCACATTCTCCTCCTCAGATGCCAAGTAAAAAAGGATTTCTTTGATGAAGAATAAAATGCACATGTCTATATAAGTCTATAAGATTGTGTTCATGAATCCCATTAACACTTATATGGTTCTTATCTTGCCAAAGATAATCAAAAAGTAGTTATTGTGATTGTAACGACATCTGAAGGTCATCCTCGATATATCCTCATCTCGTACTTGCAGCTGGTGATAGCATGGTCGAAGGTCAACCATTGATGACCCAATCAACTGATCAAAGAGATCATCAATCCTTTGTAATGAATATATGTTATTCAATGTCACCTGTTTTAGGCACTGGTAGTCCACACAAAAACTCATGCTCCCTTCTAAATTTTTGGGACAAAAATTGGGGTCTCCCATGGTGAAACACCATGTCTCACGAAGCCCTTCCTCTATAATTCATCCAACGTCACCCTCAGCTAGTAAATCTCGATACGATCCATCCGATATGCTGGTGAAGATATCAGTTTCATCCCAGGGTGTAAATCAATATAGAATTCTATCTCCTGATTGGGAGGTTATCCTAGTACATCTTCATGGAAGACATTCTCATACTCCACCACTACTATAAAAAATTGTTAACCCATATCATTCTCTACACCAAGGGTAAGGATATCCAATGAATCATAAATCGATTGGACCTTCCTATTCATGATATCTCTTATTCTACCTAGGTTTTCATTTCACTAACAAAGGAAAACCTCATTCCATTTCTTTGGAGACACCACACCCTTTACCTAAAATATACAAACTAGGAAAGGACTATGGATAATTAATCAATACAAAGAATGATATAATAAGGCCTCAATTCTACCACCAAGAGGTTAAAACAGAAACTCTCACATCTAAGGTTCAGGTAGCACTGTTGGAATCGATATTTAATCCCTAAATCTTCTATAATAGGTGTCTCTAAACATAAGGGTTGAGTCAATGGTTCAACGGGAATATCTAGTTCTTGAACAAGATTTGTGATGAGAAAGAAATTACTAGAACTTGTGTCAATAAGTATTTCACCAAAAGTAGAAAATCCATGGATTATTTCATGAATAAATCCTATAGACCATGTGTAATATTCCACAAACACATACAGTGGTCCCCTCCCCTATCCTCCACCTCCCTGAGATTGGCGTGCATCTCTTAGGGTTGGTGGTGGTAATAAGTCAATACATATATAACAACCTGATACTCTCCTATCTCCTCTCCAACACATTCTTCCCTTCATATATACATTCTCCTATCATTTTCTAAGCCTCAATGGTCTATCCACTATATATATACCAATAACACAGATGTTCAGACAATATTTAGTGAGGTATCCCCTACTGTCACGTGAATAATAGCGCCTCTCCTAGGGCTAGCTTCAACCAACCTTTGAGACATAAACTCCAGATACCCTATCTTAGTATCTCCTCCTGAAATGTATCCCATTTTTTGGGCCTTGTGACTGACGTCGATTACCTACTACCAAGGTCTTTATTCCCGCTCATCCACTACTGACTATTGCTGGTTATATCAACACATCCAAGAATCATTGAACCAAAAAATATCAAACAAGAATCCCAACATAATTCAGAATGCATATAATGATAACGTTGTCCTATATGTATCTACACATACCTCTCTTACAGCTCTAATCATTGATGTAATGATCCATGACCATATCCATCGAGTACCAAGAATGGTTGGGGAACCTTGATGAATAATCACCCACTATCATGCTACACTACTGGAGCTAAAGAAGTTTTTGTATAAGCAAAGATCTCATTGTAACTATTGAGAACTCCTCTCTAAAGATATTTTGTAACTATATCCATGAAATTGCAACTGCATCATGATTATGGATAGCCAAACTTCACCATCATCCTATTGAGCTATGTATAATTCTTTTTTCTAGGACCACCATCTAATCTGCTGGTGTCTGAACTATCTTTCAAATGCAGGTCACCACCTCAATCCATTAATCAACCTCCTGCGGATCAATATTACCTCAGAACCTAAGGGGTTTCTATCTCTGGAACTCATGGAGTTTTGTCATCCTGTACTCCATGTCTGCTGATACTGGGGGTACCACGGGCTCCTTTATAGGTGGTGGTATAATTAGGGAACCACCTAGTGGTTACATCTGGGGAACTAGTCTTTGTATCAAAGACTTATCTCTAAGGGAGTCATCCAAATGATCGAGATAATGAATTATTTCTATTATGATTCACAGAGGTATCCTATTATAAAACAACATATACTATGGTCAATGAATATATATAGAGAGCTATCTCATGACCGACATAGAAACTGAAACTCATTCCTATATGATGCATGTACTATTATTTTATGTACAACTAGTGTTCTTAGGTATAGAGTAGAAAAGTAGGTTATTAGAGTCTTAGTGTATGGATAAATCAATTTCCCACACCAACACTAGAGTCCTTGTCCAGAAGGCTGAACTCAAAATACTTAACATTGTTTCCCCAAACCAATCTCACATACTCCTTATCCTATGGTAGAACCGACTAGGTCTGTTACCACTCTATCAGGACCCATCCTAATGGGGTCCAAACCAAAACTCCCTAAACTAAACACAAATAGGCCTGGGGATGTGGACAAGCACTGAGTAGGTATATCACTAACATGGGAGAAATTGCATATGTACATGTACACACATACGCATCTCAAAGCCCACAAAATGAGGAAATTTAAAATCCACTAAGAAACAATGAATCCATGAAACTATATCCCAACCAATAGATTATGATAGAAAAGTCATGTAAAGTAAAACTAGGCCAAATACAAGTCCAACAAAAGATGTTTGTAACCACAAGTCCAACATATAAGCAAAGGTACTAGAACTATTGTTAGAAACAATAGGAACACACCTTAGCCTTCCTGATCTAACAAAGCTTCATCTAGTCATGGTTCTCCTAGGACCCTTTAAAAATGTAACTCCTCATCCTAAGACATGATACGTGTCAGAAGATCTCGTGTAGGGTGTGTATTACAAAACGTAGTAGGACACCCAAAACCCATAAAGTAATACACAAAATAACAAAGAAGTCACCTATACACAGTATATGTTATAGCACATATAACAAGAATATCTATATATACTTAATCCATGAAACGTACTCTAAAGGTAAGCCACAACTACTACATACCAACACTAGGAAATTACCTTGAAGATTCAAATATATACTCATCCGGTAGAATACATACCTCTGTCCAATAACACCGAAGACATCAATCTGAGAATTAATCTTCATCAAGAACCATTATGAGAGAGAGATATACACTAACAGATAAGAAGAGAATATGATTCCATAAATGAGGATCAAATCTAGGGCCATGGGTTGATACCAAAAACAATATATAGATTAATATTATATGTAGTGGATCGACGCCCTCTAAATTTGATCACGTCAATACCAAAGAATCTACTTAGGGCATGATGAATAAATAAAGGATCCTACTTCGACCCTCCCAAGTAATTTCAAAAACTCTATACAGGAGTTCATGATGAAGGGATCATAATATTATGGGTAGTAAATGACTCATACATACCTTTAGGGAAATGATAGGGGAATGAACCCCTAATGAAACATATACAATATACGGTAGAAAATTTGATCAATAAATGTAGAAAGTGGTACAAAGAATATAGTAGGGTCATAGGCTATGTCCCTTACCCTGGGGTACAACTTGTGTACAATGTCTCTTGTCATCAGAACATTTCGTATGGAAGATGGGTACACATTGTGTAGAATTATTCACACGCCATGTCCTTCCATCCGGGGTATGCTCATGTACTCTGGTTGTGTTCTAGTATATGGTATCAACACATGTGTCTCTTTCTGAGTACCAATATACAGGATAGTCTATGTACTTGGTCCAGTTTAAGGGATGTGGTGGGGTGCACACCGTGTTGGAAACCCGTGTAATCCACCATGTGTCTGTGTGTATCTTGAGATAAAAGTAGAGTCTCTGGGAAGTACCTAAATTCCGTGTAAAAGGATTACATGTTGTTTGAAATTTCACTATTTCCTGAAATCCATGCTTCCACTCAGTGGTGGTCACATGTTGTGTAACCCTAGTTCACATGTCGTGTTCATTATGTTTTTCCAAAATGCTTGTTTCATCCACCACACTCCTTGGTCGATCTTCTAAGCATTTATTTTATTGTATATTCACCATGAAACTCTATATGTAGTCTCATTCCTTCACCCTAACACCATATCAAGGTGTTTTAGGCCTTCATTCATCTTGGAAAATCATTTAAATCGTTTCCAATGAAAACTTCTCATTCATAAACATGATGATTAACGAAAAACGCACATAGAAAAAAGGGAAGAGAAAACCCCAAGGAATGAATCCAAGGAACGAATCTTGATAGTTGTTCATTCCATCCTTGATCCATATCTATAAGAATGATCATAAATAAATATTCAATTATCAAATAATAAAGCCCTATAAATCCCTCAATTAAACCCATCCTATAAGGAAATATCGAACCGTGGATCAACCTATTCTTTTGTTGGTATGTGTTCATTGTTAAATCTAATAATGGGATAAGAAATCCAAAATAACTCATCCTACATAGGAATTTGATCATTCCCTATTGAATATCGATTTCCATTAGATGGATACATGAAATAAAATTTCTAAACCAAGTTTCTGTCATCGGTATCAAGATAAATTCTCCAATATTTCTCTCCATAACCTCTAGGGAATTTCCCATTTTATTAGCCTAACATTGAATCCCTACTTAAAGGGTTACTTAAATGTATAAGCATTTATATGTTGTTGCATCAATGAAAATGGAGAAAATAAAATAAATCTTCACTTTATTTTATTTCTTTAAAAATGTACGGTACTAATTTTCATAACCAACTCACTCCAGCCTTTATTAGGTCATTCTGAAGGTAATGTTACAACTCTGAATGCAATGGTGTCATTGGATTTCTGATCTCGGTCCTCATTTAGATTCCATTACACTTTTTTAGGAAAACTAATGTGCATTCTATTTAATATTTTAAAATAGTTTTAATATTTATTCTCAGCGCACCGTGACTTAGAATCGCATGTATTCACAACTCCTGGACTTGAAATTAATCTATATAATATTTAAACAATAATACATATAAAATCTGTGATATTATATTAGTACATTTCAAATAATAACATCGTATAAAGATATAAAGTATTGAGGGTTAAAAGATTGTAAGAACCAATGAAAACATTTTGTATGAGATATAAACACATTGAATTTACATTGATTCCATTTAGTCTTAAAAATTTCCCTTCTATAATTATGGATCCAATAAATATATTCTTTATAAATTACATTGATAAATTTATGGATGTCATTATACATTACGTTCCAATATATTCTTTGACTAGATAAGAGAAAAAATATAATTTGACGATTTTTCTAAAGAGAATGATATATAAGAATTTGCTTTCCAAATTTATCAAGTGTTAATTCGAGGTAAAAAAGCATCATTGATTGGTCACATTATTACATTTGATTTTATATTAGCGGATCCTTAAAGAATAAATTTATTTTATAATGGCCAAGACAACCTAGAATGATTAATATCTATAGTTTTTTTTGGTTTTTTTGTATATTTTTGAGGCTTGGAGAGAAATTTATTATGGGGAATAAAAAAACGATGTTGACATGGAAGAGAGCCATGTTAATTTAGATAACGTAATAAGAAGAAAATTTTTCATAGCTGAAGAGAAGGTTAGTCATTTCCCATGTTCCAACACTACCCTACAGTTCCAATGTTTTTGTGATTTAATGTTACTAATCAAAAGGATTGAGATGTGTTCTCATGTATAAGTACATGGTAATACCATATTCCTCACATAAATTGTTGATTCACAAGAATCATTTCTCGATAAATGATTTGGATCTGGAATTGGTAAATTTTTATCTAAAAATATATAGTCATTATATTTATGCTGAGATGTGTGACATGTATTCCAATCATATAAGTGTAATGTATATATTCACTTAAAAAGTGATTAATATACAACAAATTATATGGATAAAGGTTATTATAAATTATAATTGTTCAATAAATTACCACAATAGGAAGGTGAATAATGTGTCTTGTGACCTCTTGGGGAATTGGAAAATACTTTTAAAAAAATACTTTCTTCAATAACTTGCTTCACATGAAACACAATACTAAAATGTTATTCGATATATTAAATAAACATTTTTAATGACTAATTTGATGAATATAAACTCGAGTAAAAAATAGAGAAATAAATTAAAATTTCTAACTTTTAAAGGATAAATATTTAATATTATTTAATAGAAAAAAAGTTATTTATTTCACAGTTATTTTAATGGTGTTTATAAATAAAATAGACTGTGTTTAAATATTTATTATGATAAAATTTTACATTTTATTATGTGAAAAAATATATTAAAATCCATTAAATAAATGATTTATATAAAATAAAATTGAGAGACCATAATGTTTAAAATCAACATCTTTTAAATAAAATCATTTTTCATTTATATCTTGAATTTTCATTTAAAAGAAAAAATTATTAATTATCAAATTTTATTTTCAAATGATTAACAAATCTTTTTAAATCCACTTAATAGTATTACCCTTAGTTGATTTTTTCATATTTTTCTGATGTTATTGATTTTTAGGTGAATGGTGAAAAAATATAGTTTTTAATAAAATTATATCATTTATTACTAATTCTAGAAGTGGGTGCAACATAAAATGTTAAACAAAATTTATCATCATAAAATATATATTAATTATTAATTCTATAATTTTATAAATTTTATTATAAATTTATAAAACATATGTTTAACTATATAAGTACGATATTCCAATAAAATAATTTATTTCTGTCTTTTATTATAATTAAATGTTATTTTTGTAAAATTATGATTTTGGATTACTTTGAAAAAATATAATTTTATAAAAATATACCAATTCAAATCATAATAAAAAAAATTCATATATAATTTTACCCTACACATAAATTTTAAGCATAGAAATAAATGTTTCCAAAAAACTGGTTATTGTGCATTACTTATGAAAATGATAAAAATGATTTTTGATTCACATGAAAATTTTACATTATAAATATTAATTCATATTTAAAATAATTATTCTAAAAAATTAATTTTATTTATTCTACAATTAGGCTTTAAAATTTAATTAATTATTTAAAAATTAGATTAGCTGGTAAAATCATAAATGGTAAAAGTGAATATTTTGTGATTAAATGACATAAAAAATATCTAAAACTACAATTTAAATTAATGGATAAAGTATTATATAACATATATAATCCTAAAAACCATAATTATATATTTTAATATCTACTTTGTATGTTTAATATGTGCTCCATTTATATTAAGTGTTTATAATTACAAAAAAATCTTTCTCACCAAATAAAATTGAGCCTCTCATCACCACTTAAAGGCCAAACTAAAAATAATTTTTAATCATATATTATTACATTTATACTTAACCTATATTATTATTCATTTAATTAATAATATATTAAAAATATTTTCTCCTAGGGACTCCATTTCCATGGAGTCTTCCGAGGGAAATAATTGGTCCTAAATGGGAGTACTCTTTTATTCCAAAGTTATTTTATTTTCATTATTGCTTCCAAAAATATAATTTTATTATTTCTATATAATTAAATAATGTTTAATTATGATGAATTTTAGTATTCTATTTTAATAACTATTAACCAAGTTTCCCCTTTTTCTATTAACAAGATATTACACCTTCATTTATGCATTGTGCATACTACCACCTCAACAAAATGACGACTTCTATTTTTCCCCCACTGCCTCTATTAAATAACTATAAGGTTAAAATTAAAGAATTAATATTAAAAATATAATATAATCCTAAAAATTATTATTTAAATTATAATTCACTTTCATTCCCTCTCATTCGTTGGTAAATTAAAATGTTATTTATGGGTTCTGTGGACTACTGCCGCCACAAATTAACATATCTAATTTTTCAATCAATATCATTATTATTTATTGAAATATATTAAAATATGACTCACTTCATTAATATAATATATATATTATCTTTATAATTATTTATTAATGATATTTTCTAAGAAAAAAATTTTTTCTAAATCATAATCCAAAATTTATTGACGTATGTTCATGTTTGGCTTGGTCTAAACAGAAACATGGTCGACGCTATAAAATAATATCATGGATAAATATGAGAACAAAATTACAGATAATATATGATATAAATAATAAAATTATTTTCTTATCTTTTTATTTTAAGGGTAAAATTAATATTAAACTCATTAATTTAGATACCACTATTTGTCTGTTAAAAACCACAGAATCATGTTTATAAATAATTTCATCTATATGAACTATAACCAAAAATATAGTAGAATGAAATTATAACATTATAATAAATTATAATTAATCATTTCAAATACCTTATATGATCTATTAGTGATGAACTTTGTGATATTAATGAACAAAATCACCACTATTATGAAACATGTTCAAAATAATTATGATTAGTCACACATGATATTTAAAATTGATTATATCTAACTAATATTCATGAGGAGATTAATTATATGTGAATTACATAAAAGGTTATAGAATGAAAATATTTTTCAAATATGTTAATTTTATGTTTTTATTTTATATAGATGATATGTAATGACTTCATTGGATGTAAGGAATAAAGATAGAAGTTTCTTGTCCCAATTTATTTTCTGGTCAAGTATTTCTTAGTATTACCCATGTTTTCTCTATAATGGTGTATCTACCACCCCATTTATATTTTTTAAATAATTTTTTTATTATTCCTTTTATTTAATGTTTTATTTGAAATTATGTCATTCAACACGTTTTTCATTGAATTTTTCTAATGTCAATATGGATTTATTGTCTCAAATTTTATTTATGTTATACATATTTATGTTATGCACCTTGTTTTGTTCTATTTTTTCACTTACCACCCAATTTCCATTTTATATCATTATTATATTATATTTAATGATATTATTTTTCTATACCTTTTTATTTATTTCATTAGGGGTAGAATAAAATGTTATAAATTTTTTAAGGGAATGTGTTAACTAAAATGTTCTTCCATCGAGTTACACAATTTATATTGTAATTTATTGTTCCAATATTGATTTATTTTGCCAAATAAATACTTTATATTTTATTTTCACCATTGTTTTGGGATTTGGTAGTTCATCCTTATATACACATCATTAAATGATTCTTAATTTAATGATTGTGTTATGTAAAATGGGTTATTGGTCTTAATTAATATTACCTTATATATATATCTTGTAATACTCTAATTTACTTTTATATGGTCCATATAAAATTTTTTTAAATCAAATCATGAATTGTAATTTATTTCACTTTATTTGATGTTTAATTTCAAAATATATTTTATTCAATTTGTTTTGATTAAAATTTTACTTAGGCCATAATTTATTTCATTAATCCAATTCTTCTTTCATGAGTATTATGTTCTTGGCCTGGTTATGATATTCTAAACCCCATTTAATCCTTCTATTTCACTTTTTTAATTAGAATTTCTCTATTTCTTTCATTAAGTTACTTCATTTCAATGATATCATCTTCTTTGGTGAAACAATGTCTCAAATAAATATTTGATGTCAGTAAGAATAACTCTCATTCTTTCCAATGGATCATTTTCCTTCATGCCCATCTTTTCCTTCCCAACAATATTTTCTCCTATTTTTAGGAACTCATATAACATTAATTTTGTTAATTGTTTTTTAATTATAATCTATTGTAGATTTAGAAAATTAATGATAATTATGACATTAAAATTGGTATCCTCATTTAATTTACCTTCTATTCGTTCTTTGAATTATTATTTTATTTTATTTTTTATTTTATTGTTAAATATTAAAACTTTGTGTTAATGAATATTTTTTATATTATAAATTTAATATTTTATTTATTTTTTTGTTCTAATTAGTTAATTCGTTAGACATTATAGTAATTTGAATTTAATTTTTAATCTTTTATTTCATGAAAATTATAATGGGATTTATTTATAAATTATTGACTTTTTTTAATAAAGGTTCTGCTAATATAATTAAATTAATTAAGTAATTGAATTTGAATATAATTTATAAAAAAATTTATTTTTCTTAACATTTTTTATTCTTTAAATTATAATATTAATATTAACGATTTAATTAAATTTCTTTTAAATTTGTAATATTTATTTTTTAATATTTAAATATTTTTATTTATGTTAACATTTATTTTTTAGATTTATTTTATATTTTAGTTATGCTACTCTGAATTTTCTACAGTGCTAGAGTAGTGTTTTTATTCTTTTGTTTTTGCTCAACAACCAATTTTTACCATGTGGTCAAACCTTCTTTCCTGAAATCACCACTGCTACCATTAAAATGTCATGTTATCATCAAAAGTAGTTCTTTTTTATACTGTCATAGGTTATTCCCTACTACCATGACTGTATTTTAATACCATCATAGTTTCTATAGTGAAGAAAATTTATACATTTCCCATGATACCATGCATGGTTGCCTTTTATCAGGACAACAACCAATTTAATGCAATGCATACCCCTCCTACCATGGATTGGTTAGGTGTGAATTTACTTTCTCAAAAAAAAATGAACCCCGCCTTTTTGTGGTCAATCATGGATCATCAAATAATATGAAAAAATTACTCTACCTGACCTATAAAACTCAATGATTGAAGAAACTGTTGAAAACACAATTCCTGATACTCAATCAGATTGAAACTCCAAATCCAAGTATATCATATCTAGTAACCAAGCATTAATATTTTCATAGGATAATGATAAGATAAAGGAATACATAAAAAAGGTTTATGAGTACTGAGATAATTTTATATCTAATTATTTAAATGAATAAATTGACTTATATTGTATTCTATGTTGGAATTGTTCGTCATCATGAAAAGATTCAACTTTAACTATATTTTGAAGTAGTCTTATCTTGAAGGTGAGGCTGAAACTCATCAGCTAATATCAAATTGAATCCATCAAATCCAAGGAAAATTTAGAAAAGGGATTTTCCTAAGATTAAAATTGATCATAAATTGGGATAATATAGATTATAATATTAACTTTGGAATAAGCCTTGCCTCATTAGTAGGGTAAGTCAAAGGTTCAATATGAAATTTTTTAAAGGGTGTTTGTCTATTGAGACTTAACCAAAGAGAAAGAAATCAAGGATGATTATGTCTTTATATGTAATGATAAGTTTAGTGAAATCATGATTCACTAGTTTGGTTTTTTTTAGTTTTATCTTAAGCAAGATTTAGACCTCATTCCTCTTCGTTCTGTTAACTGTAGAGATAGTCATAGGAAAAAATATTTTCTTCTATGAAAAGTTAAAATGAAGCCTTTGGAATATTTTTTGAGGTTTTGGATTCTGGTTATTATTTTAATATTGTATTCTAGGCTATTTAATTTGTCGTTGATGAAAAATATCACTAAATGGTATAACGAAATGAATATATATGAACTCTAGAAATGGTTTTTAATCAATACTGAGTTTTCCTTGATTTTTTTAAAGTGTATCGTAGTGCATAGAATATTAAAAAGGGAATGTGAGATGTGAAATTTTTCTCATAAATATCTAAAAAATAATATATCAAAAATCATATTGAAATTTATGTATATTAATAGTATGATCAAGAGGATTCTCATATGATTTCTCTCTAATACCAACCGATGTGGGTTGGTCGCATTCGGTTATAAGAGTTTATTTTTGGTCACAAGTTCTTAAAATTTTATAGCCAATATTTTCCCATGAAAAATTTAGAACTAAATACTCGTATTAGGTTAGTTAGTTAGGATAAGATCTATGAGAATAATTTATAATAGATCATCACAAACTAGGCTCGGGAATAATTCATTCATTTTGAGAGAACACGTCCGATAATAGAGTGGGAACCTGAAAAAGATGTTTACGAAGTTGGATCATAAGGACAGAGAAAAAATAACTACAGGATCTTCTTTTCTTGAAACTAATCATATTTTTTCCTGTATTAAAATTTTAAATATGTTTTTTACAAATTATATTTTTATTTTTTCTATTAATATTTCAAGATAGACAATATAGGATAATTTATATTACAAATAATTGACTTCATAATTCTATTTTTCTATGGTTAAAATAGTTTTTAGTGTAATTTATATTTGGTGATCCTTTATACATTCATTTTTATTATTATTTTACACTATTATTATGATAGACAATGGATGATTGTTAATTTTTAAGCACTTGAATGTTATATTTTGTTCTGAAAATTAAAAAAGGATAATGTTATATTCTTTATAATTAAAAAAACATTCCTCTGAGTTATGATTGAGAGATAATCTCAATAGATATATTTCCATGATGGTTTATAAACTGAATTGAGATCCTAGTGGATCATAACATTTTCTTAATGAATTGAAATAATTTTAACTAACTTGAGTTGAATATATAATATCCTTAAATCAATTTAATGTTTTCTGATAGCCTTATTATCATCATCTTCTCAGTTACACTGCCTCTTGTTCTGACTTTCCTTACTATTTATTTACATCCAAATTTATACCATTCCATTATCACTACACAATGATTTATTTGGGTTTTTATTTATTTCTTGTTATTTCTTTTGTATGGTTTTTTACACCTTTCATAAGTATTACCTGTAGAATTGACACCCCACTCATCACTATAAAAGGTAGTTGTAGTTGGGTTTTGAAAAAATAAATTCACTGAATTCAATAACTTCCCTAATTAATTATTGGTTTTATTTCTAAGTAAGGAACACATATATATATACTAATAATAATAATAATAATAATAAATATCACAAAATTATATAAAAAATGAAAAAATTGTTGATAGTTTATTGAAAAACCACACTATGTTCATTGCTAACACTTGTAAATGGATACACATTAGAGCCAAAACAGTATCTACGGAACAAGAACTATTAATTATAAATTTAATCAGGCTTTTTAGTTCCCTAATGAAATATAATAAGTAAAAAATAGAAATATATAAAATCTTAAAGAAAAATAAATGAGAATATTAGTGATAATCTGAATCCTCCTTGATCCATAATCCCAGCACCTAAGAGGGCTAAACTCATGGAGTAATAATTTCTATATATTTCTAATAATCAAAATTTCATAATTTTATCCCCTGGTTTTAAGAACATTCAATTCTTCCATTATTCACTAGTCTTCTTGGAGATTATTATTTAGTTTTCATTAGGGTTTTTAAAAAAAATAGTATAGTTTCCTTAGTAACATTTGAGTGAAGAGGAGTTAAGGTTGGTATTTAATCCCTTATATCTGAAGGTTAGGGATAGGTCATGGTTCCAAAACCATAATAATAAAATAAATCAAACATGCTATGAGATTTTAAATGTTTTTGTCTCCAAATTATACCCCAGAAAAACGACCATTTAGGGCAGGCATGATGGAGTTTTTTCAAAAAATAGATCAGTTTAGAGATATTTTATATAATGTCCCAACCATCGTTTTCTCACCATTTTATAATGAATACCTTTTACATTTCCCTTATACAATATTAATTGAATTTAGTTGATCAATCATGTGTGGGAGACTTCTCTGATATGACTAATGATGATATTAAATGAATTTATATTATGTAACACAAATATACAAAAAAATAAACTAGAAAAACATTGATTCATAATGATGAAAAAAACACTAAAGATACGATGGTCAATGAAAATTCACTATAGGAGAATTTTTTTCATTCCAAGATGTTTTTTCCTACTCAAAATTGTTGTTCTTGTTTTGATCGCCTACTGAAACTTGATAAGAGTGATCTATTTTTATATTTTCTATCTAGAAATTAGGGTTTCTAAGATCCATCATTTATTCAATATAATTAAGGATATAAAACCCAATAGAATCTATATTAGAAGTAATAAGGGATATTGAATCATGTTGTTCTACTTGGTTATTCATCACAGTTTACAAACCAGTTTCAATGTGTATTTGAAAATTAAAATATTAATTCTAAATTATTAGGATTTCTTATGACATTGATCTGCAAATAGGACTCGTAGAAATCCAGAGTTTCTTACATTCATGATAAAATTGGTCAAGTATATGGGGATATAGGTGGTAGAGAAAGGTGGAAACTACCCAACACAATTAATCCTAACATGAGGTAAAATGTAATGTAATTCACCGCCATGATAGGTTTAAACATCTATGAATGGTTTAGGAAACAATATAGTGATAATAAAACTGAATAAAAATCAATGACTGAAAATGAAAACATTAGAAACACCAAAGATAAAGATCTAGTTATATTGAGTATAATGGAAAAAATTATTTAAATTCATATGAAAATGAAAGAGAAAAAATAAAATATAGATAGAACTCATTAAATAAGTAAATAAAAAGGCGACTTTTGAGGAGATGGTAAGTGATCTACTTAATTTGACACATTATTCCACTATCATACAATTTCCAAAAATAGTGAATAATTATAATAAACTATATGATTTCAAGGTTCTTTAGATTGTTTTGATGTTTAATTTCAATGTTCATTTTTTGGAAGCCTTAAATAATATCCCATCATATCATAAAGTTCTTTAATAAATTTTATAAAATGGATTGAGATGATGGTTCAAAAATAAATTTGAATGAGTATTTTAGTGACATCATCCAGAAGAATATTATTCAGAAACTGAAATACCATTGTTCATTTTTAATCTATTGTGGAATAGGAGGAAGTGATATTATTATGTGTAATGACCAATATTTTTTCACCCTGTCATGTAGTCAAATCAGGTTGGTTACTATACCTCAAGTGCACCTCTAAGAACACCAGATTATGCTTACAAGTAGAATGGTTGTGAAGAACATAATGGGAAGACTATAACCCCTAGTATGAAGACATTATATTAGAAGAATAAATATCTGAGTAATAGAAGTATCATAAATATTGTAATAACAACAGATAGCTAGATACTGAAGGCCACTGATCAATCAAACAATTAAAAAAATGTAAAAAGGTTAATAATGTATCTAAGTGTCAAAAGGGTTTAATATAGATGAATGACTGAAACAACTCAAATAAGAAAACATATACCACAGTCTTAGTCCCCACATCGGCCCTATCTCTAACCACCTACCCATCCATTAAGAAACAATCAATAATCTATTCCACTTCCCTTGTTCAAACCTGTATACATGTAATCTAATCAGTTAAAAAATGTAGGCCTAAATAAGGTGTGAATAAAACATAGTAGGTCGAAACAACCACATCTAAAAAACTATTAATATTGTAATTGAATGAAATAATGTGATAATAGGGTATGAATTTATAAATTAAAATGATATAAAAATTAACCTACATTACCACCATGCTGGGATATATTTGAGCATCTTGCAACCCCATACCAACCATAACAACAGGTCCATGGAGGAAAACATTACTAGTAAAATTCCTTTATATAATCACTTTAGCATAAAACTAGGCTAAGTGCTCTATATAATCATTTCATCATAATTTTTCCAAGCCTTCTATAAAATAATGTCATCATAATTGGACCGAGCCCTCTATATAATCATTCTATAATAACTCATAAAATACCTCTATTTAATAATTTAATCATTACTGTGACAAAACCTCTATACAGAGATTCCAAAAAAAATGATCCAAGTGGTTTATATAAGAATTTTAGTATAACCAGTCCAAGACCATTGTATCAAAAAAAAATATAATATACATCAAAAATAATAATGTAAAGAATAATACAACATAACATCATAAGATTCATAGGTCAATTCATCCAATTATCTATAATCTTTAAATTACCTTTTAATTTATCAATTTAGGTCTTAAGATATTACCAAGGTAGTGTACAAACCCATATCAATACATTTGGATCAAATGGGATGCAAGGATTAATCTAAAAATATTATTATCATCAACCATTATAACATTAGATCATGTGCACATTTTATCGGAATTATTTTATAGTATTGAACACACTTAGTCAATTATAATGAGGCCATAGGTATATTTTCTTGACCATCTACCTTTATCAAGTTATCAAAGAAACACCCTCAATAGGGAACAAAAACAAATAACAAAGGAAAATGAGATCAACAAGGAATACCTAGATAACACATGCATTGAGATCAAAACCTAATTCAAAGTTGGTTAGGAGAAAAAAAAATATAATGGAGGATTTCATAATTAATGATTAAACCAAAGAGAAGGAACTCTATGGGGAGAAAAATCATTATTAAGACATCTTCTAGGGTATGAATTTCCAAACAATCAACTAGATTATCTGTATGGTTTGAGATATGAGGCTTCATAATGAATGAAAATAAATTATATGTGATGTATAAATAAAAACTATTGGTCTTGATGAATTAATTTACTTAAACCCTTTCACGGTGTGAATTTAAATATGCGGTAAAATGTGTCATGTTGAGTTAAAATACACTTATCAAACTTTTCATGAAGTGTAACTAATTCATGGTTTGTATAAAATTCATGTCCTGTATCTATTTCCTGTATTCTTATGAGTGAAGTTTTCATGCTATGTATTACTTAAATTTCATTAATATGTCAAGAAGGTAGTAGTCCATACATATTCCTATAGAAATCCAAAAAAAATCCTTCAACTCCACCCAAGACTGAGGAAAATCCCTAAGTGGACTTAGATACATTTATACCTACACTCCAATAATTAAAAAAATAAATAAAAGTCCATAAAATTTGGGTAATTTTCCTCAAAAAAATATCTTCATCTGCAATAAATGTTTATATTCAATGATTCATAAAACAAAATCTCAAATAAAATATATTTTCAACAAAAACTCAAAGAGGGATTCACCAAGAAATGATGAGATCATACAACATCCAGACCCTAAAATAGCTTATCCCAGAGATGCTCTATGAATCACATTGGTCTATCAGTGAATAAGACTAGCCACGATGCTCACCCAACATTATCTCGCTCCCAATTATCCATTTAAACAATCACATGCTACCACTATAGTCACACTAGAGGTATTTTGTTACCCTATACGTACTTCTCATTATGGTCTAAAATCTGTATCAAATTATACAAAAATTATGAATCTAAAGAAAACTCAACTTCATCAACATCAATCAAATTAGTAGTGTAAAAAATATATATCCTATGTTTTGACACATGTAACACAACATGCATGGAACTAAATAGATGTGGAATGGTCAATCAGTACAACAATGGACCAACACATTCCACTATCTTGAGTGGCCTTAAAAACCAGGGAGATATATTTTAATTTTTCCCAATATGGAATTTCCCCAACCAAGGATATGCCTGAAGGAAAACATGATAACCCACCTCCAAATCTAGATTTTATCATTGCTAATCAACATAATATTTCAACCTACATTGTGCCATCATAAATATTTTTCAAATAAACTAAACTTTCTCGGATTTATTCTACATGAAAATAGTTCCAATAAGCGTTGAATCAATTATGTTAAACCAACAAAATCTAAAAATACATTGGCTTCCATAAAAATCCTTTAAGGTTTCCATCAAGATCAATTCCTAGAATCTGTTATTATAGTAAAACCTATATATATTCATAATTTTCTCCCATTAAAAACCAAAATATTGTACATAGGCTCATAATATATCCTCCATAATCAGAATGGTCTATTAATATTGGTTTTAAGTATTATTATGATTGTATTTAATCATAATGATTTGAGGTCTCAGAGACTTTTGAGGGCCCTTATTGAATACAGAACTGAAATGATGATCTCTATTAGAACTGATATTCCATAAAACATCATGTTGTCTAACTATCTTCGAGATGTTTAGACTATCTAGATAATCAATAGTTATTGTATCCCTAATGGTAATGAAGAAATATACCTCCATCAATCAATCTATGATCACCCATAATGCATTATTCATACAACATGTATTGGCTAATCCCATTATGATATCCATAGTAACATCTTTCCATTTCCATTCAGAAGTGGGAAGAGGCTACAATAGTTTAGTATACCTCCCATGTTCATCCTTAAATTTCTTATATGTTAATAATCTAGCCACAAAGAATATTATTCCTTTATTTATACCTAGACAATAGTACTATCTACATAGAACATGATAATGCATTGTCACGCCTTGGTGTACCACTAATCTTAAATCAAGAATCTCCCTCATCAAATACTCACATAAGACCATAGGACCCCATACTCATCAATAGAAAACAATATACTTACCTCTACCAAGTGTTTTTCATGATGTTGGATCCCCACCATATAAGTTGTCCCTCTGAGCTAGGCCCACTGGATCAAATAATTTCTTTGTCTTGATTTGGTCCAAAATCATGGTTAACAAGGATGTCTATGTCAGAGCTAATCATCCCCAAGACATTTAAACATCAAGATTAATATATACAAATTGTGTTGTTATCGAAAAATCATCAAAATACTCTTGCAATTACTTTGTCTATTTCTTCTAGCTCGTGTCATTTTCTATGAAATTTCTTTTTCTCATTTGGTAAGATACCTTGAATTCGAAAGATTATAGATAGTCAAAATACCTTATATGCGGAAGGTTTAAATATCACTAAAAAAAGATCACCTTATCCTATTTTGGTCTATGTAAACACAAAAAAATCTCCTAAAATATTGTGCCTCCATCACCTCAAGGAAAATATTACTTCAACTAACACCATATCATCAGTAAGGTAATTTATCTCAAAATGTATCGATTTTCTAGAGTCACAAAATACCACTTGATCATATTGCATTAGAACTGCATCTAATCCAAATTAAGATGCATCAAATAAAACTGTAAAATCCTTGTCCAATATATGAAAAGTGAGAATCGGTGTTGATATAATACTACACATTAAATCATATTAACCTCTCTTATAAAAATCTGACCAAAATAACTTCACCCCTTTCTTAGTCATCCTAGACATCAGTGTTATCAAATAGGATAAGTCCATTTTTTTAAAAAAATATACTATTAGGATAAGAAAAATATAAATGTTTAAGAAATTATTGGGTGGCTACAAAGATACTACATCTACAGCCTTCTCTAGGTCTACTGCCACTCCTACCTATGAGATAAAATGACCACATAAGTGCACATTATCAATCCAGAAACTACATTTGGTTACCCTAGTGAAAATATGATGGTCTTCTAATGTAATCAAGATGAAATTAAGATGTTGGTCATAAACATCAACATATTTGGGATTATTCTATGATTTTATTGAAAACCCATCGAAAATTGATCAAGGAAAAGATGGAAAATCATGTTCATCAATGCCATGAATATCCCCTATGAATTTTTTAAAATTATTATAATCACCATGAACTTGTAAAAACCATACTAGCTATTAAAATTAGTATGAGGTATATATGGTGGTCTCACTCTCAAATGTTGATACCCTGATCACAATTCAATCGTAGAAAAAATTTGGGCACTTATCAGCTGATTGAAGAGATTTTGGATGTGCGCAAGGGGATACAATATCTTGAACATCAAATAGTTTAATCTCTAATTTTCCAAACACAAAATATATGTATCATTAACCTTCATAGTGAAAATCATGTGAGAACCCCAATGTGAAGTAATACTTCATGTAAAACTCTTATCTTATATATCATCCAATTTAACAATCAATTTCATAATATCAATTGGTATCATCATATAAGGTGGGATAGAAATTTTCACTACTACTAACACCAAATCAGTAATGAATTTCATCTATCTCTTGGCCGGTGAGCTGTAAAACTCCTCTGGGGAAAAATAATAAAATGGTATATAACTAGAAGAAAAGTTTTCTATCACATTCCACCATCATCTAGAGTAATACTTGTAATCTAATTCATGAGAAAATCTATTTTTCTCTAATTTGGTCATGCCCGATTAGTCTGGAGATCCCACACTTAGTGATGAAAATAGCTAACTCCTTATAAATATATAAAGGTGAATCTCCTCCAGTAACAGTCAATGTGATTTAGTTCATGAACGAAATGGTAACCACCTATTTCTAGAGAACATTCTTTTCAATGTTTAATATTCTCTGACTACACTCCCAATGGTGTGTCGATGGTAAAAAAAATATCAAAGCCAACAATAACAAAGACCCAACCATTTTTAAAAAGAGAATATATAAAATAATGTGATGATTCTATATTAAACAAAAAAATTGTTAAGGGTAGATGATACAAGTATCCTACCTCTGACGATAGGAGGTCCTACATCAAAACTAGTGGAAGTAGTCTTTATAAGGTGTAGTTAACATTCCCCTCTAACATGCGATCTATTATGACTCCTATATGATGCTCCCTCTATATGGTTGTTCTGCACCTGCACTATGGTTTCATTTACTCTTCCTTGACCTTAGAATCTAATGGAACTCTTGGTACTAGTCTGCTAATGGGAAGTTAAGTCCTTCCATGACTCCAGTACATATCTTAAACCACTTTCACACCTCTGCTACTGCATATCCCTACAAAACTGTTGCAGGTGGCTCATCACACTTCAAGAAGGTCACTCTAAATTAGGGTACAAAACACTGATCCTGATTTTGGAAAAACATTACAAACAAATAGCACTGTAATAAAACATGGCCCTGAGATAGCTTCCAACTACACTAGTAGCTCTTCCCACTATTTCCTTAGAAATAACTATCATATTAGAACTTCTTTCCTCTAGAAGAAGAGGTCCAATTTCTCCCTACTAAAATAGAAGTTCCACTACTCGGGACCACTCTCATATTCACTTCACCAATGAGATAATGATTCATCATGAATAAAATGATTCTCAATTCAACGAAATTCACCTTTGAAAAAATCTCATAGTGAAGCACATCCTAGAAAACATCATCCTAGAATTCTCATTAGCTTCAAAATATGGCCCCAATAATTTTTTTTAATGAAATTACAAACACAAACGCATATTAGCATGTCCTCCTACACCAGGTATAAGAACTCATGATCCTTCACTTCCTAAACATTTTTTATTAGAATTGGCTCAATAACATCATCACAATTTCTTAATAGGATAATTCTTCTTTCTTCCAAGATTCCTTTGAAGTTCCCCATCAACACAAGGATGGACAACTAAGAATGTATGAAGAAAGATTCACCCTCCAATCTATATGTTTTTTCAGGTTATTGAAGATCATCTTGACTAAATCGATCTAAAACTCGAATTCCTAGGGTCCACCCTCCCTAGTGAACCAAGGTGGTTTCTACAGTTGAAAATCTCTTTTCATATCATACATTGAAGGTAAATTGTGAAAAATATCCCTTTTTATGGATTGAATGACCCTATACAATATTTCATGATTCTAAATATCTATCTGGTTATCATGAGTGGTAGAAAAATCTAGATAATATGTGTTAGTAGCATGTTTATTTCCACTCTACTAACACTCCAATTAAAATATGATTTAGAGGAATTCTGTCTATAAAACAAATGATCTACATGGAAAATAGGATAAAAATCATGGTCAACCAAAACAAGTGACAATAATAGAGAACAACTAGCTCATGGTCTCTCTAAAAATGATTATTATGTTAACTGGAATGAAATAATAGTTCATTAAATACATTTTTCATCAGATATTATATGGATATCATTTCACATTTCATATATGAAAATATATCACATGAAATAAATATGTCGCTATCATTAACAATGCATTTCAACTCAAATAACTATGTGGCTATCATAATTCACGCATACCCTTGTCATACCATTCCAATACATGAGTACAAATCCCATGACACACAAACATCACACAACATGTTAATCACTATCACGAAACAAATATGGTCCCCATCAAAACCTGCACATGAACCACCCCGTTTCATGGACCAATGGGCACTCCCAGTCCTCATGAGCGGGCACAAGTTCCTGTGTATAATAAAATTAGAATTGGGAATGATTTTTCCTAATTTATAAACAAACCATAACAAACAAATAAAATAAAAAAAATCTGTAATTTTCAAACCAAAACATCTATTAATATATTTGAGAATTGAATTACACAATTTTAAACAATGTTAAAAGACCATTAAAGTGGTATAAAACAAAAAAAATACTTCCCATGATCTGCCACATGGAAAGAGGCATCTCCCTCAAGCCACCTCCACAACACTGCATCACGATGGACCGCTAAAAACCGGAATAATTAGAACAAAGGCTGCACCCAAACCAAAGACAAAAATAAGTAATTATACATACACCCAATGGTTTAAGTAGGGTATGAGACAAAGGCTAGTATTATTACACTACTAAATGATTCCATTTGATAAACATTCAATGATGAAAATCATTCATGTTTTGTAAATAAGAAATGCTACTAATAGTTTCTAAAATATGTCACTTTAATTGAAAATAGTTTCAAGTGGGCTACATTAAAAAAAATCAACACATTTATATGGATATAAAAACCTACTGAATTTTCCATCCAAACATATTGTATGATGAAGGTATGTAAAATGTAACTAATGATCACAAGCAATGGGAAAATAACCCCTATGCACTAGCTCATTGTGGGTCCCAGTTACCTCATATCTCGGTGAAAGTAACCACCATAATATCTGTTCTCATGCACACGAGCCTCTAGTTGGGATGATACCCATAACGTATTGGTCACCCAACATCATCATAATCATAGTTTAGTTATTTTTGTCATCATCAATCCTGTTATGTGAAACTAAGGTGAAACCCCACGGGATCAATAGCATACCAGTACATGTCCTCCATCCTAGATAACTAGTTTTCCATCTTGTTCTCAAAGAAGTTCAAAAAGCCATGAAATATAATTTTCACATTCAAGTACCACTTCCACATCAAAAATTCACCAAACATCCCATATGTATATCACACAAGACACATAATCCCCTTTTTTATTCAAATTCATTTTGAAATCATACTTAAATAGAAATATCCCACAACCCTTTTCCCATATCATTAACACTTCAAAAAATCCATTCATCAATTTTATAAAATCGTTCCAATATAGTAAAATCGAGAAACATCCCACACACATATCACAGAATACTCATTTCATTAAAAAAATTCATTTTTCACATCACACTCACACAAAATAGCCCACAAACAAGTTTCACATCATTCATTCCATTTGATAAAACATTTCAGCTAATTATAAAACATTCTACAAATGTTTAACATCATAATTCAGCACATTACCTTTCAAAAATCTGTCTTAAGTTAACAAAATCACCAAAATAGTACATGTACATAATTTTCCCCCTTTGTCTAACCCAAATAAATCATTTAAAATTTTCATAAAATAATCCCAAAGGGTATAACTATATTTTTCACAAAAAACCCATTTCAAATCAACTTTCATAGAAAAATCACCCAAAGGCATTACCAAACTAGAATTGGCATCCCCGTTCAAAAACTAAAAAATCACTTTTACATTTTATAAAACTATCACAAAATATATCACATGAGACACCATTGAAAAATACACAACTTCAAGAAACAAGTTAACTTCAACACTAAATTCTTAACTAATTCAACCAATAATGGTTTTAGAACCACACACAACAGATTATGAAAAATCTGTGTTAATAAATTAGATAAGATAACTCATCAATAATTTCCTAAACATGGAATCACCATCCTTTTGAATAAAAACCCATAAAAATTGGTGGAAAACATCACCCTCACTACCTCCACTCCTAGAAGAAGATAAATTGAGCCCTAGTCCACAATATTTCACCAATGTACCCAAGGATAAACCCTATGTATGAACCCTAGCTTCTATACATTTTATAACTTCATGAAAGTAGAAATTAAACCAAAGGAATATGGAATAATTGAAGTAATAATTAACTTACTTGAATGATCATGAGGTTTCCCCACCAAAACCTCCAAAAATAATGAGTTACATAGGATCTTGAGGGTGATTGGAGGCCTACCATGGCTTCTGGGGTAGAATGGGGGAAGAATGGGGCGTATTATGATTATTTCTAAGTGGGA
This sequence comes from Viscum album, assembly GCA_963277665.1. NCBI lineage: Eukaryota > Viridiplantae > Streptophyta > Magnoliopsida > Santalales > Viscaceae > Viscum > Viscum album. The sequence continues at coordinate 349,278,734 of OY728152.1, read as the reverse complement.
AAAATTGGAATGTTAAAAATATATTTAATGACCTGGACACCTTGCATGGTTTGGATGCACGGTTTAGTAAACTGTGCAGCCTGTGCTGGCCAAACAAAAAGTAATGTTATGCCTATAATTTCAGGGGGGGTCCAAGGTGTAAACCAATGGGGAATGATTGGCCAAGTATAGTGGAGAGATTTTCACAAAACAAAGAACTATTTTCACCCCAAAACTCATCCATCTCAAGGGTATAAACCACCCCAAAAACATACCCCAGAAGAGGTGCCACTAGAAGTGTCCCAAATCCAACTCCAAAACACCACAACCTCACTCCATCCCTTTGAAAAAAAGGAGTCCATGTTCCAAAAAATACCCCCCCCCCCCCAGACTATGGTCATAGATCAGGAACACAAGAGACACTAAAATTTTAATCGCGGAACACCCAGAACCCAAGAGAATGATAAGAATGAAAATTGGATTTGAAACAAAGCATGGAATCCAAAATAAGTGTGTGAAAATTCCCCCCCCCCCATAAATCATTATACTTCACTAAATCCACAATAAGGCCAAATGAATAAAACCAAACCCAACTGATAAACCAATATGGACTCCTTTCTAAGTTTCACCCCCAATGGATGAAACACCTGCAGTGATAAATTAAAGAAGGAATACTCTCAAAAAAACAACATACACAGCATTCATGAAATGATCAAGCACATATAAAAATGTCCTCCCCACCATAAGAGATAACTTGAATTTTTTATAATATTGAATGGGGACACAAATAGAGGAGGCCTGAACAGACTCCATGGTACAAGGGGTAGAATTCCATTTGGAATTTCCAAAATAACATACATGAGAATCATAGTGGGTATCCCCGCCATAAGAACCAACCATCTAAACTAGCTGGCACGGGCCATTAAAAAGGACCCTAGAATATTAGCGATATTAGGGCCGCACGGTTTGGGAAAATGATTGCTAACTGTGAAGATCATTCTGTCTGCATGTCTTCCTCGCACATGGTCACAACTAACCCTGAGAAAACCATGTTCTCAAAATTTATAACAAAATTTCAAACCATTTTAGAAAACATAATTGAATCCAAAGGGTGAAGGAATGACATTGGTTGTATCATATACATGAGGCCCTCCCACCTCTTTCCATTGGACAGGAACAACAAAAGCAAGATGATGACACCATAGGTTTAAACTCTTCCCATTTTTATACTAATGATATGAATATGTACAAGGGTTTTATTGAAAATGTGATTTCCTCTAACTTTGTGCGATCTTCACTCCGGAACCTAGAGCTATAGGTCAAATTATTGAAGCATCTTTTTCCTTGTAGTTAAGCTTTGGAAACCCCCTGAATAAAGCTTCTCTTTTCAGTGACATAAAAACTATAGACTGATCCCAGATGGCTTCACCAAGACATAACACAGTCCAACATAATTTCACCATATCCCAATATCTTACCAATTAAAGGACATAAAATATTCACACAAATCATCCCTTGTTTATTTGAGAGAGAAATAACATAAGGAAAGGACACATACAAACACCTTCCTCTAAAACATAGTATTTTGATGTTTTTCCAAGGGATACATGCTCCCAACATAATAGACGCTCTCAGAGGATTGGACAACCATCACCTTTAAATTAAAACGATCCCTAGACATGACAAGGGATCACTGAACACAGCCATTGTGACCGGTAGATACAAGATAATGAAATAGATCTTATGCCATGTTCCTAAACAATACACAATTCTAGAAAGTGGCCATAACAGCATCTCATGACAATATTTCTCACACTAATTGTTTAACATGAACCCCTAGTTCAGAAATACAATTAAGGACCTAGAGGCCCTCTTAGACACCATCCAGATACTCATTCACACTAATAACCCTAGACCCCTTCCACCTTCAAGGAATTAGGAAACTTAAGAAACTAAGGTCTATTTCAACCTTCCACAAGCACTCTCTCACTACAAGAGGATCCAAAAACCCAAAAAAGGAAAAGGTGAAGGTTCATTCTAAATAAATATATTCTTTTATTGATATACTAGTGAATTTTCCAATGATAAAACAATCTGTACTGCACTTCAGTCATGTTTTAACACTTAGTGGGGGCATACCTTAACAAAAATGAGAACGACAAGTACCCAACCAATATGATCCATTGTTGAAAACATACCACAAACCAGATCCAAACACCTGAAGGTAACCATCATAAAAGCATCCTGAAACATTTCTGACAAGGAGACCAATAAACCGCCCTTCAACCCATCTTACCAAAGAAACACAAAACAAATACACATTTCAAACAAGAGGGGTTCCTGAACTCAAAATATTAAACAGTGACAAAATTTCCAAAAATTCCGAAGACACACCATCCCAAATGAGTCATTAAGACATAAAGTTTTCCTTTAAAATCATCACTTTGAAAATAAATGGTTCAGTGGTTAGTGTATCCACCAAGGGTACCCCATGGGCCTCACACAATCATGTTTCTATGCCACACCGAGCAACCTCTTCATATCCAACCTGGAACTCATACATTCATGCCACTAACAATCTATCATCCCATATAATCCCCACGCATATGGTCAATCATGAAAATACCAAATGTTAAAAACATTTATTTCCACTTTTCAAAACCAAAAAAATTAACCAATATATCTATTTTCTCATGACTGCTAACCACAACATCAAAATCCCAATTTATAGCTTACAAAACGTTTCAGAAAGGCACAACCATTGATATAAGAACTCTCATCCAATTAATACACATTAATTTCAAAATAACTCATCCCAAAAAAACACATTCCAATAGTTTAGATAACTCTATTGGAAATACTTTTTCAAATAAAACATTAACAAAGTTTTTGATTTCTGAAGAGGTGTAAACACACCATTTTCCATTTCTAAACAATTATGAAAATTTTGTTCCACTATTTCACAAATCAAAACATTCCCTATTTGTTAGAAAATCATTTAAAAAACTTTATGCTTCATAAAACCATGTCATATTTTCTTTAAAACTGATCTTCCAAGATTTCAAATTTAAAGAACACAAGACATTGTGAGAGAGAACTAGTTTATGTGGGTGACTTAGAAATATTATTGTAATCTATACTCCAATCACTTCACCATCATGAAGAATGTTCTAGGGAAATATCCATGGATCTACATAGCATTCCAAGCCTTTAGATCTCAATGAGACCATTAAACCAACTCTCTTTTCATTTCCCCTAATAATCGTATATCCAAGAAAACCAGAGGAATCAGATAAATCATGACATCCCCTGACGACATCAATCCCATAATTACATATGTTGGCCATACACACTACCCATAACCGGAATTTCATGTCCCAAAAATCCAAACTCTAGACTATCATGAATGTTCCCCAAATAACATGACCCAAAAAATAACCTCAACCTCCTTTGATACTATTTTTTCACAAACCAAATCTGGTTTCCATCAAAATCAGAACCCAAACTGGACCACGGAAAGTCCCAAAGGGTGTTCTCGAAACCCAAAACCTGGAACAAGTTCATAGGTATCATAAAATGAAAATTCCAAATGATTTAACCAAATTTATAAACATACTACAACAAACAAATTCAATAAAACAAATTTGGATTTTTCAAACCAAAACACCTTTTACGAAATTTTAGAATTAAGTTACACGATTTTAAAAAATTTCAAAGCTTATTAGAAATCTAAAAACCCAAATAAAGACATCCCAAGAACCTATACATTGCAAGAGGCACCACCCTTAAGCCACTTCCAGAACATCACATCACCATGGACTATAAAAAACTCGAACCATTGGCACAAAATATGTACCCAATCATGCGACAAAAATAAGCAAGTCTACATACACCTAAAGGTGTAAGTAGGGTGTGAGAAAAATCCCAGAAGGATTCTAACATTAAAGGATTCCATTTTATAATCATTAAAATACCAAAATCTTCCATGTTTTTTAAACAAGAAATGATAGTAATAGTATCTAAAATATACAACTTTAATTGAAAACAGTTTCATGTGGGCTAAATTAAAAGACATAAACACATTTAAACAGAACGAAAAAGACACCGAATTTTTCATCTAAACATACTGTTTGTAGATGGTGTGTAAAAATTAACTAATGATCACATGCAAGGGGAAAAAACCCCTAGGAACAAGCTCATTGTGGGTCCCTGGTAAATCATACCTCGATGAAAGTAACTATCAAAATATATGTTCTCGTGAACATGAGTCACTAGTAGGGAGAATACCCCTATCCTAGTGGCCACCCAGCATCATCACCATCATATTTTAGTTATTTTTGTCATCATCAATCTTGTTACATGAAACTGAGGCCAAACCCCATGGGATCACTAGCATACTAGTACACGTACACCCACCTAGATACTTGGGTTTCCCTCTTATTATCAAACAAGTTCCAAAAGCCATGAAATATAATTTTCACAAGAAAACAACACTCCGATATCACTCATTCACCAAACTGCCCACATGTATATCACAGAAGTCATATAATCCCATTTTTCATTCAAATACATTTTAAAATCATACTCACACCAAAATATCCCACAACCTTTTTCACATCTCTTTAACACTTCACAAAATCCATTCAAAAATTTTATAAAACCATTACAAGATAGTCTAATCCACATATAGCCCACATACATATCACATAATACGTCTTTCATAAAAAATATTAATTTTTCACATCACACTCACACAAAACAGCACACAAATTTGTTTCTCACCTTTCATGACCTTTGATAAAACATTTCAGAAATTTATAAAACATTCAAAAAATTTGAAACATATTAAATAACCACATTGCCTCTCAAAAACTCATCTTAAGTGAACAGACTCACCAAAACAGTACATGTATGTCATTTTCCCCTTTTCCTAACCCAAATAAATCTTTTACAATTTATATAAAATAATCTTAAGGGGTATAACTATGTTTTGGACACAAAACCCATTTCAAAATCCACTTTCCCGGCCAAAATCACCCTAATGCATTACCAAAACCTAATTGGTATCCCCTTTCAACAACTAAAAAATCACTTTCACATTTTATAAATCTATCACAAAATATATATAACTTGAGTCGCCTTTGAAAAATACATAATTTCAATCAACAATTTAACGTTAATACAAAATGGTTAAATAATGCAACAAAAAATGGTTATCACACCACACACAACAGATTTAGAACATTCTCAATTAAACAAACAAGAAAGTGAACTCATTAATAAATTCATATAGATGGAATCACCTAAATTTTGATTTCATACAATTATATCTAGGTTAGAAACACCAATTGAAACATTTTTGCACCTCAATTAAGATAAATCGAGCCCTATAAAACATCTATCACCAAAAATACTCAAGGATAAACCCTAGGTATGAACCATTGCTTCTGAATATTTTATAAATTCATGAATGAGAAAAGGAATCCAAAGGATGATGGATGAAATCAAGAAGGAATTTACTTAATTGAAATATTTTGAGGTTTATCCACCAAAAACTTGGTCAAAAATGAGTTCCATAGAGAGCTTAGAGTCCTCCCATGACTATTGGGGTCAAATGGGGGAAGAATGGAGTGGATTGGGTTTATTTTATGGAGGTAAAATTGGAATTTTAAATAGATTTTTAATGACATAGACACCTTATACAGTTTTGTTACATGATTTTGTAAACTCTGTGGCCAAACCATGCAGCGTATTCTGGCCCCACAAAAAGTAATTTTTTTACCAATTTTATGGGGGTCCAAGTGGGAATCCTAGAAGAATGATTGGACAAGGATAGGGGAGAAATTTTCACAAAAAAAGAACTCCTTTTATACCAAAACGGATCCAACTCAAGTGTATAAACCACCCCAACAACATTCCCCAAAAGATGTTTTAAAAGGAGTGTCACAATTCCAACTCCAAAACACCACAAACTAACACCATCCCATTGAGATAAAAAGATTCCATGTACCATAATATACCCTCAAGATTATGGTCATAGATAAAGAACACAAGAGACACCAAAATTTCAATACCAGAACATCGGAACCTAAGAGAAAGCTAAGAACCAAAAGTTGATTTGAAATAAATAATGGAATCAAAAATATGGGTATGACAATCACCCTAATTGATATAATATCAACCATAGAAATTGAGACACCTGAAAAACAATCACATCCATGGGTACTAGTATTTTCCCCCATACATGGGTTCTCTACTACCATACACATGATCGTTACCAATTGTAAAACTTTCCTAAAATCCTTTATATCATTCCAAAAAATCAAAGAAATGGTAAGAAAAAACCTGATGCTCTAATACAACATTGTAATGTCCCCAAATCTGACACTCTCTCACATGGACAAACAATGTTGGTTACTAAAACTCATGTGCCCCTCCCTAAATGCTAGAGGATGTTTACTAGTAGTGGGGGTGTAAGGAACATAGTGGGGTTACTACACCTTCTATTATATAGATTTAATGATAGAATAATAAACCTCATAGTAAAAATATAGTGGAAACAGTGTAATTATTGAACGTAAACAAAATAGTAAAGGCCAATGATCAATATAAAAAGATGAAAAATATAATGTAATGATAGGCTTGAATGTAGCTATGTGGAAATTTGGGAGAAATGTACATGAATAACTAAAATAACTCAAAGAAGATTCCAAATAGCCTAGTTTTGAACCCTGTATTGGTCATGTCTCCAATATCTAACCCATCTAGTATGAAATAATCAACCACAAGGTCATTTTTCATGTCCAAAACTATATCCATGTAATCTTATCAGGTACCAAATGGTGGTCCGAATAGGGTGTGAGTAAAACTAATTAGGTCAACATGTCCATGTCCTAAGAAAACCATTATGATAGTATGTGCATTCAATAAAGTAATAATATGGAATTAATTAATAAATTAATATGATATAACAAATAACCTACATCATCATCAGTCCAGAATATATCTGTGCATATAGAAACACCATACCAACTATAACCACATGTCCACAGAATAACACTTAATAGGAAAACACCCCTTATATAATCAATTCATATTATAACTAGGTCAATCCATCTATATAAGAATTTAAACATTATCAGGCCAATCCTTCAATATTATAATTTCATCATAACTGGGTCAATCCCTCTATATAAGCATTTTTTCCTAAATAGGCCAAGCCTTATATATGATAATTTCAACATAAATGGGTCAAGAACTCCATATAATCATTTCAATATAACTGAGACAAGCCCTTTATATAAGTATTTCATCATAATTAGTCCAATACCACTATATAATCATTTCAGCATAACATACAACATAAGTTATAAAGGAATGAATAATACAACATAACAATATAATCCCAAAATGTCAATTCTACAAATTAAATAATATAATTAAATTACCATCTCATTATTCATGTTATGTATTAATCCATTATCATGTCACATGACACACCCATCTCATATCAACATATTTATAGTCATTTAAATAAACATGTAAGCTATTTTTAAAAGTGATCCTATCACAAATAATCATATAAGGTATCCTGTCATGAAAACTAATATTTCAAGCCATTGTTCAAGGGTGTAACACCCCAAGATTTCATAGTGTGTTATTTCTTCAAAATAATTTAATGACTTGCACTACACGCAACACCGAGTTCAATTGCACCATGACTTACCAAAAAAAAGCCATTAAAAGAGGTCATGAATAGTATTAACTAAATTTTAAACTTTAAAATTTTAGAATCCATATTATGAGTTTCTTAGTCATAATGCAAGAACAGATTCATTTTCAGTATTGCAGTTTTATCAACTTTTGATAGTGAAACCTTTTTAAATAAAATATTTTAAACTTTTTGACTAAATGGAGACATCAAAAAATTTAAAATGAAACTTCCCAAGCTTCCACGGTACGCTTTCCTTTGAATAAAACAGTAGCGTGTGTTGTACGCAACATCGAGTTTTAACACACACCACAACCAATCAAACTGGCCGTTATGAATAGTAATACCTAAATTTTGAAATAATATATATTTTATATTTTGAAATGGACTTCATTTTTGGATTCGGAATATCGAATTTATCCTAAGGTGAAATTTTGGTACTTTTCGGATAACTTTCATATTTTGATGAATAGTGAAAATTACTAAATTTTAATTAAAAACAACTTTTTTAATCAAAATAATTAATAGTGATAAATTATGAATTTGAGTGGTTTTAAAGTATATTTAGAATATATTTTTACAATTTAATATAATGTTGGTCATTAGACAAAATTTTACAATTAAACCGAACATAAACAAGTGTCAATCTTTTGATAGTTATTATCTCTTAAAAACACGCTTTTTGTTTTGACAGCGGGAATTAATTTTAAATTAATTTCTGCCACTTCTGTGTTTTGAATTTAGAAAAATGGATTCCATATTTGGAATCAGGATGTTCAAATTGTGTAAATAGGTATCTTTTATTTTTAGACATTTTGAATAATTACTGCGGTAAGTATTTTATTTACCATGGTTAAGGGTAAATCCGGTAAATAAGGGTCAAACAATAATATTATAATAATACTAAATTACCCTAAAACGTCTCTTAACCCTATTGGTTGATACATGGTCGACCATGGGCATCTTTGGGTCGATTTGGGGACCCCATGGATCCACTTGTAAGTGATAATGACACTTTATTTTAATTAAGTTAAAATGAATACAAAAATGACACAAGCATATATCTTTTAGAAAAACAATTTTTACATAGGGTTATATATGTTGTATTTTCGATTATAAATATTCATTAGAAAGATAAAACGATTTCCTACATAATGATATTTTATTTATACTTTTTAGACATTAAATAATTTATTTTATTTATGACACAATGATGATGCAGTAATTACTATAATAGTGAAAAATTAAAATAATTGATATTATAAATACCCAAATAAATATAATATGAAACTTTTAATGAATTAAACTAATTTTATAGGATAATAAGATATATTAGGATTGATTTAATTGACTTTGTTCTATGTAATCAATCTGTTATGAGTTTCACAAAAATCAACTATTGAATAGTGTCAAAATTGACATAAAAGAGTTCTTAAAACAAATATTATATTATTAATTGATATTAAATTCCTAAAAATCTAAGGTTCGGCCAAGAGACTTATATCATGATAGTTTCATCATTAATGTACCACTTGGGGGTCTCTTTGATGTATATAGTAAGTTTATTAACCATATTATATAAAAATACAAAGAGACATTGTAAAGGTGAAACTAATTAACTTAGAGTAAATACTTAAAGATAAGGTTAATATAAGTACCCAAACCTGTCTAAATTCTATTTGTTGAGTGGTTTTCGACCTATACCCACCTTAACCTTTGAATAATCAACTTTGGAGCCATTATAAACTGAATATGAATTTATTATAAATTAATATTTCTAGCTTTTCCAAAGGTTCCCCTCACCCCTCTTATAAAAGGGCACTCCACCTTCTCATTTCTTCACACCTTCAAAGCCTTTTGGTTCGGCCAAAATCTGCCCAAATACACTCCCAACATCCCTCAATACAACCTAGATTCCTTATTTGGATCAGAAATCCAACCTAAGGAGCCCTTTTGATCAAATCAAAAGGAAGAACCCGAAGAAGAGGTAATGATTTCACCACCCTTCTCCAAGATCATTTCTTCTTCCACTTCTTATTCCTTTGTTCTTACCATTCTAAAATAATAACTCCAGTATCTCACATATACTGTGATGTTATTATAAATATGGTACAACCATATTCAGTATTCTATCCACCCTTTGAATAACATGTCACCATACGTGCGTACGTACGGCTTACCGTCTCCACGTCGTGGTGTAATTGTTATTCAATATAATATTATTTGGATGGGTATAATAATGATGTGTAACTCATGTAAATAATAAATATAACATTTTAATGATTCTGTATATATGATATACCATCCATTTATATATTATTTTAATATCAAAAGAATGATATTGTCGCTCGTGCGTACGTACGGACTACCGTCTCCACGAACGCGATGAGATTCATTCTCCATCATATCCATTCAAGTATAATTATCATTTGATGATTTAAAAATGATGTTTAAGGACTAGATATCATTCTGGATATGAATAAGATACAACATCCATGGCTTATGTAACAAAACATATAAAAGAAAATGAGTAAGTTAACTCCCGAAACGACGATAATTCTAAGATATTATTAACAAATCAATGTTAAAAGATCATATATGATATCATATTAATATATATGATTCTTGTATAATTTAATAACAACTATTTCACCATTATACAGGATGTTAACCTACCCCAACCAAGGAAAAGTACAAGGTAAGGGTTTACTTTACAACCTCTTCATTATCCAAGGTTGTTTATACGTAATAATCTACTGGGATCTCGTTATCATCCACATCCATGTTTCTTAATAATGTATTTCAAAACATTTTTATTATTTACAAGAATATGGGTTAAAGTCATTTATATCCTTGTTTGACTTTTTATAAGAGGAATCTTTCCGTCGTTTTCAAAACAAGGTCCTTTTTAACCTTTTCGACAGAATTAAGGTAAGAATGTTTTTTTTAACTTATACGGCGGGTGCGGCTATTTTCCGCCGTTATAAAATCTTCAAAGCTTCCCTTACAAGCTTATAAGAATATTTTCAAAGAAAATGTTTTATTTTATATGGATCTTAAATTATTTCAAAATAAAAGGAGATATTTCTTTAAAAAGAATTTTGATTTCATCTATGTCAACATCCTTTGATGGGATTTAAGATTATTTGAAGTTGATTTATTATGATACAAAACTTCTGTATTGTATTGAAGGTTTTGTGATATGTTTGACTGTGGATGTGCTATTTTTATACCATTCATAGTTTATGGTGAAAGTATTGACATTTCGTATGCTATTTTTAATACGAATGTTTATGTTATGTTTAAACCTTTTCATATGGGAATGCATTGGACTTAATATGTGACGGGTGGAGCCCGCTATAGCTCCTCGATGCATCGGTAGGTCTCATGAGACAAAATAGTGTCTTGGCACAAGGCCTTGACAAAATGTTATTTGTAGTCTTGGCACGAGGTCTTGGCTATGTGGTTATGATAGTCTGGCATTATGCATTCCAACATTATGAAAGTGGTTATTGATTTTTGCATGTGATTATTCGATTAGTAGAATATCCATGTGAATAAATAAATGGAATTATTTCATTTTATTTATGCCATACCATGTTGAAAGTTCATATTTAAAAGGCTTTTGTTTTAGTTATACATTGCCTTAAATGTTTATTCTTATTTATGAAAGTTTCCGCTATATTGTTATCCTTACTGGGCATTTGAGCTCACCCCTTTTCTATGTTTTATTTTTCCCAGGAAGTGAAGTAGTAAATTATGAATGACCTGCAGGGATATTATGTGGGGATATGAGTGTGGATTATGGAGACATTATGTTATTGTAGTAGTTTTTCATTTTATGATGTAATGTAAAACTTATGAATATATCTAGTGTTTCCAAGGCTACTAAACCAATCGGTCTTTCGAGATTTGATCTTTCTTGTGATCATGCCAATGTTACGAAGTAATGCACCGACTCTGGGTAACTGGGGTCGGGGCGTTACAGTTGGTATCAGAGGAAGTTTAGTACAAACCTTGGAAGCTAGATTTAGATAAACTCTGATTAGAGCACGTAGACCTAAGATGAACATTGAGGATTAGTATAGAAGAACTTCCTAGAATTTTGGTATTGTAGAGATTTTGTGAGTTTTCCGAGCAATACATCCTTGTATGGATACGAGCAGGTAGAGGCGGCTCTGGCACAGATGTACCTAGGGGTAAAACCCGAAAACACCGCTTTGAGCTAGACTCGAATGGGAATTGGTGCACGACAACGGGCCTTGCTGCACTCTTGGTTACGACACTCCCGGGGGATATGCTTAGGATAACTCTCATTTTCTTTACAAATCATTATGAAGGGTTTATGAGTATATACTTCCTCAAAGAAAACATTTTTATGATTATGGATTATATCCATAAATAGTTCAATTTATGTTAAGTGTTTTATAAGTATGGGATTATGTATATTGATTCATAAACTAATCTAGTTTATGCCATTGTTTAGAAATGGCGCCCAGTAGAAGGAATGATAACTCCAGAAATGCACATGATTCAAAGAGAAGGAAGGATCATATCTCTCATGGTCTTAAGCTAGAATTTATAAGAGAAATAATCTCCCATGTATTATCATCATATGAAGAAATAATATCATGTGTTGATAAGATAAGTAAAGAGTTTTCTGAGTCATATGGCTTTGAAGGGAAGCAAGAGAAGAAAAGTATGGAAGAGACAAAGATGGATAAAGGGAAGAGGGAAAAGAAGAATTTTCCCATATGTGGTAACTGTGGAAAGAAACACCCTGGAACTTGCCTGAAAGGAATGGGAGTTTGTTATAAGTGTGGAGGAAAAGGGCAGAAAGTACGTGACTGCAAGGGTAAGAAAATGGTTTCAAATGTACAATGCTTCATTTGCAAGGAGTTTGGACACTACGCGAACCTATGTCCCAGTCATCAGACTATGCCGCAAATGATGTTATTGGATAATAATCATGTTATGATACTACCACAGATGAAGAGGAATGATTAGAGTTCTTATGTTGATTATGTCAATTGAGTGTTGTATCAACAATGTACTTGTTATAATAATTATGGAGTATATAAGGATTGTACTGCAGTACTATTTCATTAAGGACTTGAGATTGTGTGGAACAAAGAAAAGTGACTCAATAGCAGGATAATTTTTGGAAAATATATGGGTGAGAGAATGATAAACCATAATATAGTTTTGATACTGAGGTAGTAATTTTGGAATAATACATGATTGTTTTGGATAAATTATATTGGATATTCTTGACTACCTTGGAACTGATTAATGATTTGTATATTCCATCATTGTTGGGGTTTAAAACATTTTTGGATTGATGAAGTATATCCAGCATTCTATATGGAATAGGGGAGCATGAATGTAATCAATAAGGAATATGGTAATTCAAGATGTTTCAGTTTATTAAAAGAATACAAGATGAAGGTATTCATATGCTATTGTGGGGTAAAAAGGATCTATATTATGTTTACCTTCCTTATAAATGTTAGACTGTGATTTTGGACAGAAGTATTTTGGATAGTTCTAGTTTGGATTATTTTGGATTGTCATAAAAGGACAACCCGGAGGTCGGGCGGCAACCCGTCGCGTCCGGCAAGGCTACGAGACTTGAACCCGCAACCGAAGGGCGACAAGGGTGTATCACCTACCACTGGACCATGAGATGTCCTGGATTAAATAATGTAGTTTTTATTAAAAGATCATGTAGATGAATTATAAATTCGTTTATTTTGGAACCCTATACGAATAGTGTAAATAGAATTTTTTTTACATTCTATTATCTTTTAGAGTGAAAGATGAGTTTGTGGTAGAAATTTATTAATGGATAAAACTCTAATTATAAAGTAAGTATATCTCCTTATGATCTTAGCCAATCTCATAAATAAATTCCTCAATATTAAGAAAAGCAACTTTGAACAAAAATGTTTTCCTAGATGGTACCTTAAATCATCACTAATTTATGGCTTTGGGATTGTTAGCCTTTTTATAGCCATGTTCTCTACCACTCTCCATCAGATAATTGATGGTTAGATTTTTCTTCCATATCCATATTTTCCAACATGGAACCCTAATATATGTTATTTTCGGTAATCTTCATACTTTCGACTCTTTATTTTAAATAGAGGCCTCATTAATTCATTTTTCGATGTGGGATTTCAACTAGGATATTTTGAAACGTCAAAAATGTGTTATCCTAATACCCTATGTTTTGTTGAACCGATGGTATTTCAATTCATCATAGATTGATGAATTTAAGGACCTCAATTTTATACTTGTTTGTTATTGATGACCTCAATCACTACCTATAAATATTTACGTTTTTCCTCCGATTATATGTCTCCAATTTCCACCAATGTTCTCCTAATCGAGATCATAATTTGGTGGTGACCCTTTGATTTCTCTTTTCCTCATATTAAGACTAAATTTTAGTAACCCAATTTCTGATGTGGGTTTTCCCACAAATATATTTTCTACTTTCAACCTTTTATTTTCGAAGAACAGTTTCAAATTGCGAGGACGCAATTTATTGAAGGAGGGTGGAATATAACACCCCAAGATTTCATAGTGTGTTATTTCTTCAAAATAATTTAATAACTTGCACTACACGCAACACCGAGTTCAATTGCACCATGACTTACCAAAAAAAAGCCATTAAAAGAGTTCATGAATAGTATTAACTAAATTTTAAACTTTATAATTTTAGAATCCATATTATGAGTTTCTTAGTCATAATGCAAGAACAGATTCATTTTCAGTATTGCACTTTTATCAACTTTTGATAGTGAAACCTTTTTAAATACAATATTTTAAACTTTTTGACTAAATGGAGACATCAAAAAATTTAAAATGAAACTTCCTAAGCTTCCACGGTACGCTTTCCTTTGAATAAAACAGTAGCGTGTGTTGTACGCAACTTCGAGTTTTAACACACACCACAACCAATCAAACTGGCCGTTATGAATAGTAATACCTAAATTTTGAAATAATATATATTTTATATTTTGAAATGGACTTCATTTTTGGATTCGGAATATCGAATTTATCCTAAGGTGAAATTTTGGTACTTTTCGGATAACTTTCATATTTTGATGAATAGTGAAAATTACTAAATTTTAATTAAAAACAACTTTTTTAATCAAAATAATTAATAGTGATAAATTATGAATTTGAGTGGTTTTAAAGTATATTTCGAATATATTTTTACAATTTAATATAATGTTGGTCATTAGACAAAATTTTACAATTAAACCGAACATAAACAAGTGTCAATCTTTTGATAGTTATTATCTCTTAAAAACACGCTTTTTGTTTTGACAGCGGGAATTAATTTTAAATTAATTTCTGCCACTTCTGTGTTTTGAATTTAGAAAAATTGATTCCATATTTGGAATCAGGATGTTCAAATTTTGTAAATAGGTAACTTTTATTTTTAGACATTTTGAATAATTACTGCGGTAAATATTTTATTTACCATGGTTAAAGGTAAATCCGGTAAATAAGGGTTAAAAAATAATATTATAATAATACTAAATTACCCTAAAACGTGTCTTAACCCTATTGGTTGATTCATGGTCGACCATGGGAATCTTTGGGTCGATTTTGGGACCCCATGGATCCACTTGTAAGTGATAATGACACTTTATTTTAATTAAGTTAAAATGAATACAAAAATGACACAAGCATATATCTTTTAGAAAAACAATTTTTACATAGGGTTATATATGTTGTATTTTCGATTATAAATATTCATTAGAAAGATAAAACGATTTCCTACATAATGATATTTTATTTATACTTTTTAGACATTAAATAATTTATTTTATTTATGACACAATGATGATGCAGTAATTACTATAATAGTGAAAAATTAAAATAATTGATATTATAAATACCCAAATAAATATAATATGAAACTTTTAATGAATTAAACTAATTTTCTAGGATAATATGATATATTAGTATTGATTTAATTGACTTTGTTCGAAGTAATCAATCTGTTATGAGTTTCACAAAAATCAACTATTGAATAGTGTCAAAATTGACATAAAAGAGTTATTAAAACAAATATTATATTATTAATTGATATTAAATTCCTAAAAATCTAAGGTTCGGCCAAGAGACTTATATCATGATAGTTTCATCATTAATGTACCACTTGGGAGTCTCTTGTATGTATATAGTAAGTTTATTAACCATATTATATAAAAATACAAAGAGACATTGTAAAAGTGAAACTAATTAACTTAGAGTTAATACTTAAAGATAAGGTTAATATAAGTACCCAAACCTGTATAAATTCTATTGGTTGAGTGGTTTTCGACCTATCCCCACCTTAACCTTTGAATAATCAACTTTGGAGCCATTATAAACCGAATATGAATTTATTATAAATTAATATTTCTAGCTTTTCCAAAGGTGCCCCTCACCCCTCTTATAAAAGGGCACTCCTCCTTCTCATTTCTTCACACCTTCAAAGCCTTTTTGTTCGGCCAAACTCTGCCCAAATACTCTCCCAACATCCCTCAATACAACCTACAGGCCTTAGTTTGATCAGAAATCCAACCTAAGGAGCCCTTTTGATCAAATCAAAAGGAAGAACCCGAAGAAGAGGTAATGATTTCACCACCCTTCTCCAAGTTCATTTCTTCTTCCACTTCTTCTTCCTTTGTTCTTACCATTCTAAAATAATAACTCCAGTTTCTCACATATACTGTGATGTTATTATAAATATGGTACAACCATATTCAGTATTCTATCCACCCTTTGAATAACATGTCACCATACGTGCGTACGTACGGCTTACCGTCTCCACGTCGTGGTGTAATTGTTATTCAATATAATATTATTTGGATGGGTATAATAATGATGTGTAACTCATGTAAATAATAAATATAACATGTTAATGATTCTGTATATATTATATACCATCCATTTATATATTATTTTAATATCAAAAGAATGATATTGTCGCTCGTGCGTACGTACGGACTACCGTCTCCACGAACGCGATGAGATTCATTCTCCATCATATCCATTCAAGTATAATTATCATTTGATGATTTAAAAATGATGTTTAAGGACTAGATATCATTCTGTATATGAATAATATACAACAACCATGGCTTATGTAACAAAACATATAAAAGAAAATGAGTAAGTTAACTCCCGAAACGACGATAATTCTAAGATATTATTAACAAATCAATGTTAAAAGATCATATATGATATCATATTAATATATATGATTCTTGTATAATTTAATAACAACTATTTCACCATTATACATGAGGTTAACCTACCCCAACCAAGGAAAAGTACAAGGTAAGGGTTAACTTTACAACCTCTTCATTATCCAAGGTTGTTTATACGTAATAATCTACTGGGATCTCGTTATCATCCACATCCATGTTTCTTAAAAATGTATTTGAAAAAAAATTTATTATTTACAAGAATATGGGTTAAAGTCATTTATATCCTTGTTTGACTTTTTATAAGAGGAATCTTTCCGTCGTTTTCAAAACAAGGTCCTTTTTAACCTTTTCGACAGAATTAAGGTAAGAATGTTTTTTTTAACTTATACGGCGGGTGCGGCTATTTTCCGCCGTTATAAAATCATCAAAGCTTCCCTTAAAAGCTTATAAGAATATTTTCAAAGAAAATTTTTTATTTTATATGGATCTTAAATTATTTCAAAATAAAAGGAGATATTTCTTTAAAAAGAATTTTGATTTCATCTATGTCAACATCCTTTGATGGAATTTAAGATTATTTGAAGTTGATTTATTATGATACAAAACTTCTATATTGTATTGAAGGTTTTGTGATATGTTTGACTGTGGATGTGCTATTTTTATACCATTCATAGTTTATGGTGAAAGTATTGACATTTCGTATGCTAGTTTTAATACGAATGTTTATGTTATGTTTAAACCTTTTCATATGGGAATGCATTGGACATAATATGTGACGGGTGGAGCCCGTTATAGCTCCTCGATGCATCGGTAGGTCTCATGAGACAAACTAGTGTCTTGGCACAAGGCCTTGACAAAATCTTATTTGTAGTCTTGGCACGAGGCCTTGGCTATGTGGTTATGATAGTCTGGCATTATGCATTCCAACATTATGAAAGTGGTTATTGATTTTTGCATGTGATTATTCGATTAGTAGAATATCCATGTGAATAAATAAATGGAATTATTTCATTTTATTTATGTCATACCATGTTGAAATTTCATATTTAAAAGGATTTTGTTTTAGTTATACATTGCCTTAAATGTTTATTCTTATTTATGAAAGTTTCCGCTATATTGTTATCCTTACTGGGCATTTGAGCTCACCCATTTTCTATGTTTTATTTTTCCCAGGAAGTGAAGCAGTAAATTATGAATGACCTGCAGGGATATTATGTGGGGATATGAGTGTGGATTATGGAGACATTATGTTATTGTAGTAGTTTTTCATTTTATGATGTAATGTAAAACTTATGAATATATCTAGTGTTTCCAAGGCTACTAAACCAATCGGTCTTTCGAGATTTGATCTTTCTTGTGATCATGCCAATGTTACGAAGTAATGCACCGACTCTGGGTAACTGGGGTCGGGGAGTTACAGTTGGTATCAGAGGAAGTTTAGTACAAACCTTGGAAGCTAGATTTAGATAAACTCTGATTAGAGCACGTAGACCTAAGATGAACTTTGAGGATTAGTATAGAAGAACTTCCTAGAATTTTGGTATTGTAGAGATTTTGTGAGTTTTCCGAGAAATACATCCTTGTCTGGATACGAGAAGGTAGAGGCGGATCTGGCACAGATGTACCTAGGGGTAAAACGTGAAAACACCGCTTTGAGCTAGACTCGAACGGGAACTGGTGCACGACAACGGGCCTTGCTGCACTCTTGGTTACGACACTCCCGGGGGATATGCTTAGGATAACTCTCATTTTATTTACAAATCATTATGAAGGGTTTATGAGTATATATTTCCTCAAAGAAAACATTTTTATGATTATGGATTATATCCATAAATAGTTCAATTTATGTTAAGTGTTTTATAAGTATGGGATTATGTATTTTGATTCATAAACTAATCTAGTTTATGCCATTGTTTAGAAATGGCGCCCAGTAGAAGGAATGATAACTCCAGAAATGCACATGATTCAAAGAGAAGGAAGGATCATATCTCTCATGGTCTTAAGCTAGAATTTATAAGAGAAATAATCTCCCATGTATTATCATCATATGAAGAAATAATATCATGTGTTGATAAGATAAGTAAAGAGTTTACTGAGTCATATGGCTTTGAAGGGAAGCAAGAGAAGAAAAGGATGGAAGAGAGAAAGATGGATAAAGGGAAGAGGGAAAAGAAGAATTTTCCCATATGTGGTAACTGTGGAAAGAAACACCCTGGAACTTGCCTGAAAGGAATGGGAGTTTGTTATAAGTGTGGAGGAAAAGGGCAGAAAGTACGTGACTGCAAGGGTAAGAAAATGGTTTCAAATGTACAATGCTTCATTTGCAAGGAGTTTGGACACTACGCGAACCTATGTCCCAGTCATCAGACTATGCCGCAAATGATGTTATTGGATAATAATCATGTTATGATACTACCACAGATGAAGAGGAATGATTAGAGTTCTTATGTTGATTATGTCAATTGAGTGTTGTATCAACAATGTACTTGTTATAATAATTATGGAGTATATAAGGATTGTACTACAGTACTATTTCATTAAGGACTTGAGATTGTGTGGAACAAAGAAAAGTGACTCAATAGCAGGATAATTTTTGGAAAATATATGGGTGAGAGAATGATAAACCATAATATAGTTTTGATACTGAGGTAGTAATTTTGGAATAATACATGATTGTTTTGGATAAATTATATTGGATATTCTTGACTACCTTGGAACTGATTAATGATTTGTATATTCCATCATTGTTGGGGTTTAAAACATTTTTGGATTGATGAAGTATATCCAGTATTCTATATGGAATAGGGGAGCATGAATGTAATCAATAAGGAATATGGTAATTCAAGATGTTTCAGTTTATTAAAAGAATACAAGATGAAGGTATTCATATGCTATTGTGGGGTAAAAAGGATCTATATTATGTTTACCTTCCTTATAAATGTTAGACTGTGATTTTGGACAGAAGTATTTTGGATAGTTCTAGTTTGGATTATTTTGGATTGCCATAAAAGGACAACCCGGAGGTCGGGCGGCAACCCGTCGCGTCCGGCAAGGCTACGAGACTTGAACCCGCAACCGAAGGGCGACAAGGGTGTATCACCTACCACTGGACCATGAGATGTCCTGGATTAAATAATGTAGTTTTTATTAAAAGATCATATAGATGAATTATAAATTCGTTTATTTTGGAACCCTATACAAATAGTGTAAATAGAATTTTTTTTACATTCTATTATCTTTTAGAGTGAAAGATGAGTTTGTGGTAGAAATTTATTAATGGATAAAACTCTAATTATAAAGTAAGTATATCTCCTTATGATCTTAGCCAATCTCATAAATAAATTCCTCAATATTAAGAAAAGCAACTTTGAACAAAAATGTCTTCCTAGATGGTACCTTAAATCATCACTAATTTATGGCTTTGGGATTGTTAGCCTTTTTATAGCCATGTTCTCTACCACTCTCCATCAGATAATTGATGGTTAGATTTTTCTTCCATATCCATATTTTCCTACATGGAACCCTAGTATATGTTATTTTCGGTAATCTTCATACTTTCGACTCTTTATTTTAAATAGAGTCCTCATTAATTCATTTTTCGATGTGGGATTTCAACTAGGATATTTTGAAACGTCAAAAATGTGTTATCCTAATACCCTATGTTGTGTTGAACCGATGGTATTTCAATTCATCATAGATTGATGAATTTAAGGACCTCAATTTTATACTTGTTTGTGATTGATGACCTCAATCACTACCTATAAATATTTACGTTTTTCCTCCGATTATATGTCTCCAATTTCCACCAATGTTCTCCTAATCGAGATCATAATTTGGTGGTGACCCTTTGATTTCTCTTTTCCTCATATTAAGACTAAATTTTAGTAACCCAATATCCGATGTGGGTTTTCCCACAAATATATTTTCTACTTTCAACCTTTTATTTTCGAAGAACAATTTCAAATTGCGAGGACGCAATTTATTGAAGGAGGGTAGAATGTAACACCCCAAGATTTCATAGTGTGTTATTTCTTCAAAATAATTTAATAACTTGCACTACACACAACACCGAGTTCAATTGCACCATGACTTACCAAAAAAAAAGCCATTAAAAGAGGTCATGAATAGTATTAACTAAATTTTAAACTTTATAATTTTAGAATCCATATTATGAGTTTCTTAGTCATAATGCAAGAACAGATTCATTTTCAGTATTGCACTTTTATCAACTTTTGATAGTGAAACCTTTTTAAATACAATATTTTAAACTTTTTTACTAAATGGAGACATCAAAAAATTTAAAATGAAACTTCCTAAGCTTCCACGGTACGCTTTCCTTTGAATAAAACAGTAGCGTGTGTTGTACGCAACTTCGAGTTTTAACACACACCACAACCAATCAAACTGGCCCTTATGAATAGTAATACCTAAATTTTGAAATAATATATATTTTATATTTTGAAATGGACTTCATTTTTGGATTCGGAATATCGAATTTATCCTAAGGTGAAATTTTGGTACTTTTCGGATAACTTTCATGTTTTGATGAATAGTGAAAATTACTAAATTTTAATTAAAAACAACTTTTTTAATCAAAATAATTAATAGTGATAAATTATGAATTTGAGTGGTTTTAAAGTATATTTAGAATATATTTTTACAATTTAATATAATTTTGGTCATTAGACAAAATTTTACAATTAAACCGAACATAAACAAGTGTCAATCTTTTGATAGTTATTATCTCTTAAAAACACGCTTTTTGTTTTGACAGCGGAAATTAATTTTAAATTAATTTCTGCCACTTCTGTGTTTTGAATTTAGAAAAATGGATTCCATATTTGGAATCAGGATGTTCAAATTGTGTAAATAGGTAACTTTTATTTTTAGACATTTTGAATAATTACTGCGGTAAATATTTTATTTACCATGGTTAAGGGTAAATCCGGTAAATAAGGGTTAAAAAATAATATTATAATAATAATAAATTACCCTAAAACGTGTCTTAACCCTATTGGTTGATACATGGTCGACCATGGGCATCTTTGGGTCGATTTTGGGACCCCATGGATCCACTTGTAAGTGATAATGACACTTTATTTTAATTAAGTTAAAATGAATACAAAAATGACACAAGCACATATCTTTTAGAAAAACAATTTTTACATAGGGTTATATATGTTGTATTTTCGATTATAAATATTCATTAGAAAGATAAAACGATTTCCTACATAATGATATTTTATTTATACTTTTTAGACATTAAATAATTTATTTTATTTATGACACAATGATGATGCAGTAATTACTATAATAGTGAAAAATTAAAATAATTGATATTATAAATACCCAAATAAATATAATATGAAACTTTTAATGAATTAAACTAATTTTCTAGGATAATATGATATATTAGTATTTATTTAATTGACTTTTTTCGAAGTAATCAATCTGTTATGAGTTTCACAAAAATCAACTATTGAATAGTGTCAAAATTGACATAAAAGAGTTATTAAAAAATATTATATTATTAATTGATATTAAATTCCTAAAAATCTAAGGTTCGGCCAAGAGACTTATATCATGATATTTTCATCATTAATGTACCACTTGGGGGTCGCTTGGATGTATATAGTAAGTTTATTAACCATATTATATAAAAATACAAAGAGACATTGTAAAAGTGAAACTAATTAACTTAGAGTTAATACTTAAAGATAAGGTTAATATAAGTACCCAAACCTGTATAAATTCTATTGGTTTAGTGGTTTTCGACCTATCCCCACCTTAACCTTTGAATAATCAACTTTGGAGCCATTATAAACCGAATATAAATTTATTATAAATTAATATTTCTAGCTTTTCCAAAGGTGCCCCTCACCCCTCTTATAAAAGGGCACTCCTCCTTCTCATTTCATCACACCTTCAAAGCCTTTTGGTTCGGCCAAACTCTGCCCAAATACTCTCCCAACATCCCTCAATACAACCTACAGGCCTTAGTTTGATCAGAAATCCAACCTAAGGAGCCCTTTTGATTAAATCAAAAGGAAGAACCCGAAGAAGAGGTAATGATTTCACCACCCTTCTCCAAGTTCATTTCTTCTTCCACTTCTTCTTCCTTTGTTCTTACCATTATAAAATAATAACTCCAGTTTCTCACATATACTGTGATGTTATTATAAATATGGTACAACCATATTCAGTATTCTATCCACCCTTTGAATAACATGTCACCATACGTGCCTATGTACGGCTTACCGTCTCCACGTCGTGGTGTAATTGTTATTCAATATAATATTATTTGGATGGGTATAATAATGATGTGTAACTCATGTAAATAATAAATATAACATGTTAATGATTCTGTATATATGATATACCATCCATTTATATATTATTTTAATATCAAAAGAATGATATTGTCGCTCGTGCGTACGTACGGACTACCGTCTCCACGAACGCGATGAGATTCATTCTCCATCATATCCATTCAAGTATAATTATCATTTGATGATTTAAAAATGATGTTTAAGGACTAGATATCATTCTGGATATGAATAAGATACAACAACCATGGCTTATGTAACAAAACATATAAAAGAAAATGAGTAAGTTAACTCCCGAAACGACGATAATTCTAAGATATTATTAACAAATCAATGTTAAAAGATCATATATGATATCATATTAATATATATGATTCTTGTATAATTTAATAACAACTATTTCACCATTATACATGAGGTTAACCTACCCCAACCAAGGAAAAGTACAAGGTAAGGGTTTACTTTACAACCTCTTCATTATCCAAGGTTGTTTATACGTAATAATCTACTGGGATCTCGTTATCATCCACATCCATGTTTCTTAATAATGTATTTGAAAACATTTTTATTATTTACAAGAATATGGGTTAAAGTCATTTATATCCTTGTTTGACTTTTTATAAGAGGAATCTTTCCGTCGTTTTCAAAACAAGGTCCTTTTTAACCTTTTCGACAGAATTAAGGTAAGAATGTTTTTTTTAACTTATACGGCGGGTGCGGCTATTTTCCGCCGTTATAAAATCTTCAAAGCTTACCTTAAAAGCTTATAAGAATATTTTCAAAGAAAATTTTTTATTTTATATGGATCTTAAATTATTTCAAAATAAAAGGAGATATTTCTTTAAAAAGAATTTTGATTTCATCTATGTCAACATCCTTTGATGGAATTTAAGATTATTTGAAGTTGATTTATTATGATACAAAACTTCTATATTGTATTGAAGGTTTTGTGATATGTTTGACTGTGGATGTGCTATTTTTATACCATTCATAGTTTATGGTGAAAGTATTGACATTTCGTATGCTAGTTTTAATACGAATGTTTATGTTATGTTTAAACCTTTTCATATGGGAATGCATTGGACTTAATATGTGACGGGTGGAGCCCGCTATAGCTCCTCGATGCATCAGTAGGTCTCATGAGACAAACTAGTGTCTTGGAACAAGGCCTTGACAAAATCTTATTTGTAGTCTTGGCACGAGGCCTTGGCTATGTGGTTATGATAGTCTGGCATTATGCATTCCAACATTATGAAAGTGGTTATTGATTTTTGCATGTGATTATTCGATTAGTAGAATATCCATGTGAATAAATAAATGGAATTATTTCATTTTATTTATGTCATACCATGTTGAAAGTTCATATTTAAAAGGATTTTGTTTTAGTTAAACATTGCCTTAAATGTTTATTCTTATTTATGAAAGTTTCCGCTATATTGTTATCCTTACTGGGCATTTGAGCTCACCCATTTTCTATGTTTTATTTTTCCCAGGAAGTGAAGCAGTAAATTATGAATGACCTGCAGGGATATTATGTGGGGATATGAGTGTGGATTATGGAGACATTATGTTATTGTAGTAGTTTTTCATTTTATGATGTAATGTAAAACTTATGAATATATCAAGTGTTTCCAAGGCTACTAAACCAATCGGTCTTTCGAGATTTTATCTTTCTTGTGATCATGCCAATGTTACGAAGTAATGCACCGACTCTGGGTAACTGGGGTCGGGGAGTTACAGTTGGTATCAGAGGAAGTTTAGTACAAACCTTGGAAGCTAGATTTAGATAAACTCTGATTAGAGCACGTAGACCTAAGATGAACTTTGAGGATTAGTATAGAAGAACTTCCTAGAATTTTGGTATTGTAGAGATTTTGTGAGTTTTCCGAGCAATACATCCTTGTCTGGATACGAGAAGGTAGAGGCGGCTCTGGCACAGATGTACCTAGGGGTAAAACCCGAAAACACCGCTTTGAGCTAGACTCGAACGGGAACTGGTGCACGACAACGGGCCTTGCTGCACTCTTGGTTACGACACTCCCGGGGGATATGCTTAGGATAACTCTCATTTTATTTACAAATCATTATGAAGGGTTTATGAGTATATACTTCCGCAAAGAAAACATTTTTATGATTATGGATTATATCCATAAATAGTTCAATTTATGTTAAGTGTTTTATAAGTATGGGATTATGTATTTTGATTCATAAACTAATCTAGTTTATGCCATTGTTTAGAAATGGCGCCCAGTAGAAGGAATGATAACTCCAGAAATGCACATGATTCAAAGAGAAGGAAGGATCATATCTCTCATGGTCTTAAGCTAGAATTTATAAGAGAAATAATCTCCCATGTATTATCATCATATGAAGAAATAATATCATGTGTTGATAAGATAAGTAAAGAGTTTACTGAGTCATATGGCTTTGAAGGGAAGCAAGAGAAGAAAAGGATGGAAGAGAGAAAGATGGATAAAGGGAAGAGGGAAAAGAAGAATTTTCCCATATGTGGTAACTGTGGAAAGAAACACCCTGGAACTTTCCTGAAAGGAATGGGAGTTTGTTATAAGTGTGGAGGAAAAGGGCAGAAAGTACGTGACTGCAAGGGTAAGAAAATGGTTTCAAATGTACAATGCTTCATTTGCAAGGAGTTTGGACACTACGCGAACCTATGTCCCAGTCATCAGACTATGCCGCAAATGATGTTATTGGATAATAATCATGTTATGATACTACCACAGATGAAGAGGAATGATTAGAGTTCTTATGTTGATTATGTCAATTGAGTGTTGTATCAACAATGTACTTGTTATAATAATTATGGAGTATATAAGGATTGTACTGCAGTACTATTTCATTAAGGACTTGAGATTGTGTGGAACAAAGAAAAGTGACTCAATAGGAGGATAATTTTTGGAAAATATATGGGTGAGATAATGATAAACCATAATATAGTTTTGATACTGAGGTAGTAATTTTGGAATAATACATGATTGTTTTGGATAAATTATATTGGATATTCTTGACTACCTTGGAACTGATTAATGATTTGTATATTCCATCATTGTTGGGGTTTAAAACATTTTTGGATTGATGAAGTATATCCAGCATTCTATATGGAATAGGGGAGCATGAATGTAATCAATAAGGAATATGGTAATTCAAGATGTTTTAGTTTATTAAAAGAATACAAGATGAAGGTATTCATATGCTATTGTGGGGTAGAAAGGATCTATATTATGTTTACCTTCCTTATAAATGTTAGACTGTGATTTTGGACAGAAGTATTTTGGATAGTTCTAGTTTGGATTATTTTGGATTGCCATAAAAGGACAACCCGGAGGTCGGGCGGCAACCCGTCGCGTCCGGCAAGGCTACGAGACTTGAACCCGCAACCGAAGGGCGACAAGGGTGTATCACCTACCACTGTACCATGAGATTTCCTGGATTAAATAATGTAGTTTTTATTAAAAGATCATGTATATGAATTATAAATTCGTTTATTTTGGAACCCTATACGAATAGTGTAAATAGAATTTTTTTTTACATTCTATTATCTTTTAGAGTGAAAGATGAGTTTGTGGTAGAAATTTATTAATGGATAAAACTCTAATTATAAAGTAAGTATATCTCCTTATGATCTTAGCCAATCTCATAAATAAATTCCTCAATATTAAGAAAAGCAACTTTGAACAAAAATGTTTTCCTAGATGGTACCTTAAATCATCACTAATTTATGGCTTTGGGATTGTTAGCCTTTTTATAGCCATGTTCTCTACCACTCTCCATCAGATAATTGATGGTTAGATTTTTCTTCCATATCCATATTTTCCTACATGGAACCCTAGTATATGTTATTTTCGGTAATCTTCATACTTTCGACTCTTTATTTTAAATAGAGGCCTCATTAATTCATTTTTCGATGTGGGATTTCAACTAGGATATTTTGAAACGTCAAAAATGTGTTATCCTAATACCCTATGTTTTGTTGAACCGATGGTATTTCAATTCATCATAGATTGATGAATTTAAGGACCTCAATTTTATACTTGTTTGTGATTGATGACCTCAATCACTACCTATAAATATTTACGTTTTTCCTCCGATTATATGTCTCCAATTTCCACCAATGTTCTCCTAATCGAGATCATAATTTGGTGGTGACCCTTTGATTTCTCTTTTCCTCATATTAAGACTAAATTTTAGTAACCCAATTTCCGATGTGGGATTTCCCAAAAATATATTTTCTACTTTCAACCTTTTATTTTCGAAGAACAATTTCAAATTGCGAGGACGCAATTTATTGAAGGAGGGTAGAATGTAACACCCCAAGATTTCATAGTGTGTTATTTCTTCAAAATAATTTAATAACTTGCACTACACGCAACACCGAGTTCAATTTCACCATGACTTACCAAAAAAAAAGCCATTAAAAGAGGTCATGAGTAGTATTAACTAAATTTTAAACTTTATAATTTTAGAATCCATATTATGAGTTTCTTAGTCATAATGCAAGAACAGATTCATTTTCAGTATTGCACTTTTATCAACTTTTGATAGTGAAACCTTTTTAAATACAATATTTTAAACTTTTTGACTAAATGGAGACATCAAAAAATTTAAAATGAAACTTCCTAAGCTTCCACGGTACGCTTTCCTTTGAATAAAACAGTAGCGTGTGTTGTACGCAACTTCGAGTTTTAACACACACCACAACCAATCAAACTGGCCGTTATGAATAGTAATACCTAAATTTTCAAATAATATATATTTTATATTTTGAAATGGACTTCATTTTTGGATTCGGAATATCGAATTTAGCCTAAGGTGAAATTTTGGTACTTTTCGGATAACTTTCATATTTTGATGAATAGTGAAAATTACTAAATTTTAATTAAAAACAACTTTTTTAATCAAAATAATTAATAGTGATAAATTATGAATTTGAGTGGTTTTAAAGTATATTTAGAATATATTTTTACAATTTAATATAATTTTGGTCATTAGACAAAATTTTACAATTAAACCGAACATAAACAAGTGTCAATCTTTTGATAGTTATTATCTCTTAAAAACACGCTTTTTGTTTTGACAGCGGGAATTAATTTTAAATTAATTTCTGCCACTTCTGTGTTTTGAATTTAGAAAAATGGATTCCATATTTGGAATCAGGATGTTAAAATTGTGTAAATAGGTAACTTTTATTTTTAAACATTTTGAATAATTACTGCGGTAAATATTTTATTTACCATGGTTAAGGGTAAATCCGGGAAATAAGGGTTAACAAATAATATTATAATAATAATAAATTACCCTAAAACGTGTCTTAACCCTATTGTTTGATACATGGTCGACCATGGGCATCTTTGGGTCGATTTTGGGACCCCATGGATCCACTTGTAAGTGATAATGACACTTTATTTTAATTAAGTTAAAATGAATACAAAAATGACACAAGCATATATCTTTTAGCAAAACAATTTTTACATAGGGTTATATATGTTGGATTTTAGATTATAAATATTCATTAGAAAGATAAAACTATTTCCTACATAATGATATTTTATTTATAATTTTTAGACATTAAATAATTTATTTTATTTATGACACAATGATGATGCAGTAATTACTATAATAGTGAAAAATTAAAATAATTGATATTATAAATACCCAAATAAATATAATATGAAACTTTTAATGAATTAAACTAATTTTCTAGGATAATATGATATATGAGTATTTATTTAATTGACTTTGTTCGAAGTAATCAATCTGTTATGAGTTTCACAAAAATCAACTATTGAATAGTGTCAAAATTGACATAAAAGAGTTCTTAAAACAAATATTATATTATTAATTGATATTAAATTCCTAAAAATCTAAGGTTCGGCCAAGAGACTTATATCATGATAGTTTCATCATTAAAGTACCACTTGGGGGTCTCTTGGATGTATATAGTAAGTTTATTAACCATATTATATAAAAATACAAAGAGACATTGTAAAAGTGAAACTAATTAACTTAGGGTTAATACTTAAAGATAAGGTTAATATAACTACCCAAACCTGTATAAATTCTATTGGTTGAGTGGTTTTCTACCTATCCCCACCTTAACCTTTGAATAATCAACTTTGGAGCCATTAGAAACCGAATATGAATTTATTATAATTTAATATTTCTAGCTTTTCCAAAGGTGCCCCTCACCCCTCTTATAAAAGGGCACTCCTCCTTCTCATTTCTTCACACCTTCAAAGACTTTTGGTTCGGCCAAAATCTGCCCAAATACTCTCCCAACATCCCTCAATACAACCTATAGGCCTTATTTTGATCAGAAATCCAACCTAAGGAGCCCTTTTGATCAAATCAAAAGGAAGAATCCGAAGAAGAGGTAATGATTTCACCACACTTCTCCAAGTTCATTTCTTCTTCCACTTCTTCTTCCTTTGTTCTTACCATTCTAAAATAATAACTCCAGTATCTCACATATACTGTGATGTTATTATAAATATGTTACAACCATATTCAGTATTCTATCCACCCTTTGAATAACATGTCACCATACGTGCGTACGTACGGCTTACCATCTCCACGTCGTGGTGTAATTGTTATTCAATATAATATTATTTGGATGGGTATAATAATGATGTGTAACTCATGTAAATAATAAATATAACATGTTAATGATTCTGTATATATGATATACCATCCATTTATATATTATTTTAATATCAAAAGAATGATATTGTCGCTCGTGCATACGTACGGACCACCGTCTCCACGAACGCGATGAGATTCATTCTCCATCATATCCATTCAAGTATAATTATCATTTGATGATTTAAAAATGATGTTTAAGGACTATATATCATTCTGGATATGAATAAGATACAACAACCATGGCTTATGTAACAAAACATATAAAATAAAATGAGTAAGTTAACTCCCGAAACGACGATAATTCTAAGATATTATTAACAAATCAATGTTAAAAGAACATATATGATATCATATTAATATATATGATTCTTGTATAATTTAATAACAACTATTTCACCATTATACAGGAGGTTAACCTACCCCAACCAAGGAAAAGTACAAGGTAAGGGTTTACTTTACAACCTCTTCATTATCCAAGGTTGTTTATACGTAATAATCTATTGGGATCTCGTTATCATCCACATCCATGTTTCTTAATAATGTATTTCAAAACATTTTTATTATTTACAAGAATATGGGTTAAAGTCATTTATATCCTTGTTTGACTTTTTATAAGAGGAATCTTTCCGTCGTTTTCAAAACAAGGTCCTTTTTAACCTTTTCGACAGAATTAAGGTAAGAATGTTTTTTTTTAACTTATACGGCGGGTGCGGCTATTTTCCGCCGTTATAAAATCTTCAAAGCATCCCTTACAAGTTTATAAGAATATTTTCAAAGAAAATGTTTTATTTTATATGGATCTTAAATTATTTCAAAATAAAAGGAGATATTTCTTTAAAAAGAATTTTGATTTCATCTATGTCAACATCCTTTGATGGAATTTAAGATTATTTGAAGTTGATTTATTATGATACAAAACTTCTATATTGTATTGAAGGTTTTGTGGTATGTTTGACTGTGGATGTGCTATTTTTATACCATTCATAGTTTATGGTGAAAGTATTGACATTTCGTATGCTAGTTTTAATACGAATGTTAATGTTATGTTTAAACCTTTTCATATGGGAATGCATTGGACTTAATATGTGACGGGTGGAGCCCGCTATAGCTCCTCGATGCATCGGTAGGTCTCATGAGACAAACTAGTGTCTTGGCACAAGGCCTTGACAAAATCTTATTTGTAGTCTTGGCACGAGGCCTTGGCTATGTGGTTATGATAGTCTGGCATTGTGCATTCCAACATTATGAAAGTGGATATTGATTTTTGCATGTGATTATTCGATTAGTAGAATATCCATGTGAATAAATAAATGGAATTATTTCATTTTATTTATGCCATACCATGTTGAAAGTTCATATTTAAAAGGATTTTGTTTTAGTTATACATTGCCTTAAATGTTTATTCTTATTTATGAAAGTTTCCGCTATATTGTTATCCTTACTGGGCATTTGAGCTCACCCCTTTTCTATGTTTTATTTTTCCCAGGAAGTGAAGAAGTAAATTATGAATGACCTGCAGGGATATTATGTGGGGATATGAGTGTGGATTATGGAGACATTATTTTATTGTAGTAGTTTTTCATTTTATGATGTAATGTAAAACTTATGAATATATCTAGTGTTTCCAAGGCTACTAAACCAATCGGTCTTTCGAGATTTGATCTTTCTTGTGATCATGCCAATGTTACGAAGTAATGCACCGACTCTGGGTAACTGGGGTCGGGGCGTTACAAAGGGTATTATCTCTGTATGGGTTTCCTTAAGTCAGGTATCAACATTGTTAGACCCAAATGGATCCAAGGTGTAGTTTAAACACATGATTATCATCACTCATTATATTTCTAGTTAATGCACACGTTGTGTTGAAATTTGTGTGTAGTATTAAACATAATTAATAAAATACAAATAGACCATAGGGATTTGTTCAAGACCACATTCCTTCATCTAGTGATCATATAAACACCCTCTATATAAATCTATAACGTAGAATGAAGGTGATAAAGATTAATAAAGAAAACATAGATCACATGGGCATTATTATCAAAACTTGATTCCATGGTGGTAAGGATAACGCACTGCTATAATGGTGGATATAATAATAAAGGAGAAAATAAAGTGAAGGAACACACTAGAAACCAAACTCTAGATCAAGAGATCTATTAGGAAAGGAATTTCCCAAAAATTTCCTGGAGTCTCCTTAGGGTTCGAGAGAGGAGGCCTCACGATGAATGAAAATAATTCATATATCTATAATGAATGAAAACTAATGTCCTATATGAATTTATGTTATAAATACCTTTCACTATTTGAATTCAACATATTAAAAAAATTCCCTTGGATTAAAATATACTAATCAAACTTTTTGTGATATGTTACAAATTCATGACATTTATAACATTCACATTCTAAAACTATTTCACGATTTCTTCTGAGTGACATATTAATGTCAGGTATTACTAAAACTAAATGAAGATTTCATAAAGGTAGTAGTCACTACATATTTGTAAAAAAAATCATATAAATCCTTCAACCCCATCAATTCCTGAGGATAATCACACTATGAACATAAAAACATTTCAACCTGGACACCACTAGTTCAAAAAATCATACATCCTTGAAATATAACTCATTTCCCTAGAAAAATATCACAATACCTTAGAAAATGATTAGACGCAAAGGTTTAAAATAAGAAGAACTCAACTAAAATGGAATTTCAAAAACAAACATAAATATGGACATTCAAGGAAATGATTAGATCTTATAATAGTTGTTTATGTAATCTAGGAGTTAGCATTAACCGCCTTCTCATATCCTTGTTCAATAAAATAGTCCATAGGGATCTAAAATGAACATCTATATATTTATATCTTGTTAACATGTTATTTAATTATCTTTTTGGTAGGGTAGATGATGTATTAGTTGATGTAAAAAATTTTCTTTTTTAACATTATTCCTTGTTGTTGTGATGAAATATGATAATAATGTTACAATCATTTTAAGAAGGATATTGTTTACCAATACTGGTGTGGTGACATATGTTTTGAAGGTTAAACTGACCCATAAATATGGTTAAGGTTGGCAGTAATTTCATGTTCCAAAAGAGTATCCACTTGTTTTGTTTTGTATATTGATAAATGTTTCTACAAAGGATTTTTTATGAGAC
Organism: Viscum album; assembly: GCA_963277665.1. Taxonomy (NCBI): domain Eukaryota; kingdom Viridiplantae; phylum Streptophyta; class Magnoliopsida; order Santalales; family Viscaceae; genus Viscum; species Viscum album. The sequence continues at coordinate 349,245,683 of OY728152.1, read as the reverse complement.
GTCAGGAGAGAAACCCCCATCCTTTTGATGGTCTCATCACAGAATCATTTCATCAAAATATTGTAGTAAATTTTAATGAATATGATTCTATAGTATAATAGAAAAGGTTAGGGAAGATTGAGATCCATCATAGTAGATAAATTACTAAAGATCATTAATTGGCCAATCTAAACAAAATATTTCTAGTTAAAAGGGTTTCTCAGGTTACTATTCGATTTTTTTTCAAACCCCTTTATACCCACCTCTAAAATTTCATCATGTTCTTTACTTCCTTAGTGGTTTTATTCTATTTTTGTTAATATTTTAACTAAGGGAATGAGTTATTGGCTAATTATATCATACATGGAGTTGAAAACGGGGTTTAGTATTCTAATGAGAGAAACATTGTCTTAATTCTTATGAGTAGTTTTGATGAATAATTTATTATTCTATATCTTAAAATAATATTTGAGATAAAGGAGGTGTTACATTTTTCTCATAAATAATCTGAGTCTTTATATATTTTTGGTAGTGAGAAAATGATTCTTTCGACTTATTATTTCCCTAAACATGATGTTGATCTAAGTGTGGGGAATAAGTGAGGAGTGAATCAATTAATTATGTTGTAAATGGTGGCATGTTTCCTTCGATAATAACTTATTTATGTGAAGTTGTGATATTTGGAGATATTGGGTTGAAAAAAAAATTTAAGATATATGTATTTTTTAGAAGAAGTTATCTCGGATAATGTTCTATTGGAGTTGTTGTGTGAACCTAAAAATGTTATTACATTGAACAGTTAAGTCCCAAATAATTGTAAATACCATATGAATGATCATGGATATAATATTTATGTGTTTATGTGTGTTTGAAGACTAAAACATAGTGCTACATGGGAAGAAACCTATTGTTTTTATGTTCTTGTTTTTTGTTTGATTAAATTTCTCTTCCACTATTAGGTTAGTATCATTTCATTTTCACCCTTTTTAGTTATGAGTTTTATTATCACACACTCCCACTTATTATTGTTCTTGATTAATATTTTCTTAATCAATGTAATAAGTTTTCAATTATTTTCATTCTTTTTGACAGTTCATTTGCGGTGACCAAGTGTGTTTATGTGATTCAGGAGTGACAATTTTTATTTATAAATGGTTGGTTGATTAATTGTGAATTTGATGTGTTTCAATGTTCGATCAATTGAAATGAAGAATTCATGGTACATGATGTCCTTATGGTAAAGTGCTTATGTGGTGGGTTTATTGACTGTGTGTAATGAACATAAGATTTTGCATGAAATATCTGGTGGTTATGTGAGAGTGGATACTGCCTAAATGTATTAATCTATTTCAACTATTTTCCAAATCTATATGAGGTATAATTGGTGTTGCTAAATTGATATCATCTACCGTTTTACATTATATCTAGTTATCTTTTCTCTAACCAATAAATTTTAGTATCTCATGTTAATGTTTTAATTTTATTTAATTATTAATTTACTACTATAGGATTATCTTATTTATTTCCTTAATGTAGGTTAGAAATGATTTCATTAAACTGATTATGATTCATCAATAAGGGGATTAATTTTTTTTATTTCATTACTTTTATAACATTCTTAATTTTCTAAATGGTGTTTATTGTCTTCAAATATTTATTTCATGATATATTTTTTCAATATATATATGTCACTATCATTATTTCTTCTTATTCAATGTAAAAAAATGATTCCACTGCATATTAATTTTTTTACTTCATTGAAATTCAGTCTTGAACACATTTGTAATATGCAACCTTTGAATATATTTTTTCTATTCTAAGTTTCTAGATAGTTCCTTGTATGGGCCTCTTATCAATGTATAGTTTTTGTGATTATTGTGTATAAAATGCTCTTATAATCATTCATTTTACCCCTTAGAATAAAATATTCTCTATACTAATTTTTAAATCTATTTTAACCTAACTATTTAAATGTTTCTCATACCTTGAGGTACAACATTGGGTATAATACCCTTTTTAAAGTGTGTGGGAGGGTTCTAAACTGTTCTAAATAGTAATTCATTATTAACCAATCAAAACAACTTAAAATTTTTAAAAATTTGATTTTTCAATAATTACATCTGACTTTTTCATGGTTGATGATTTTTCCAAAATGTTAATGTTGTAATTCTACCTTGGTAAGAAAATTCATTATTACGTTATGGATTTTATTATGTAAGTAATTTTTCATCTTGAAAAAATGTATTTTGGTAAAATTTTGAGAAAATTTATACAATTATTTTTTAATTTAACTTTTAAATTTTATTTCAACACATAAGATTTTAAATCACTTGATTATGATATGAAAATCCTAATTTGGATCGAAATTTTCATTTTTTTACCTTTTATCTTGTTGATGGGTTAATTATTTATTATTTTATTTATTATTCAAATCAATATTTTCAATTGAGTATAATTATGTTTTCACTATAACTATTTTGATTCTTTTCTCCTAATTGTAAAAAGAATCATGGAATTTTAGTTTGAATAAAATCAAATATTCATGAATTTTATGTAAAATATTCTAATTTTAATCATTTTTTATAAAATTAAAATAATTCATCATGATCAAAAAAAATTAGAGAGTAATCAGATTATCTACTTGATAGAATCCCTGGGAGAAATCATTTTGAAAGTCAAATTTTTTTCATTTCAGTTTTGAATTTTTAGATATAATTTTTCAATTAAATATATAATGATTTGTTTCTTAGGGACAATAAACATCTTAACTAAGGGGATATTTTATATGGCTTTTATTTACTTCTTTTTTCTACATCATTTTTTCTGTTAGGCTATGATTTAATGATAAATTTTTCATTAATTTTATATATATATTTTTTATGATTAATTTATAGTTCATTTAGTAAATAAATTGGAATTATGATAATAATGGTAATTCTATAGATTAATTTACTATTTTTTCATTATTTGAATTATTATTTTATTTTGTTTTTTATATTGTTTTTAATTATTAATTCTTTTTGATAATGAATTATTTTTGTTTTTCGAATTTTTATTTTATTTCCATATTTTTTCTAATTAATTAATCAATAAATTATTCCATGAAATTTGAATTTAATTTTTAATGTCATATTGTTTTAAATTTTTAATGAGCTTTAATTCAAAATATTTTTATTTTTAATTAATAAATGTTTTAATTAGTTGGTTGATAAATATAATTTGAATATTAATTTTAAATTTTAATTTAGTTTATTTTTTACTTTGTATTTTTTCATTTTAATTTATGTATTGATTAAATAAATGAATTTGATTTCAATTTTTAAAGCTGAGGTAATAATACTATATTATTTTTATTAATTTTATAATTTTTTTAATTTATGTTATACTACCATGAAGGTCTCAAAGTTCAAGTGTAGTGTTATCATATATTTAGTATCGCTCAACCACATGTTTCTACTATGTGGTTAGACCTAATTATATTACATTTCCTTTGATACCATTCAAGTGGTTTGCAATGTTTATAAATGGTAATTTTTTATACTCTTATAGGGTATTCACTAATACAATTCTTATATTTTTATTCAATTGTAGTTTCTTTCATCTACTTACATTCTACCATTTCCATGATACAGTGAATTTTTCCCTTTTACAGTGAAAACACCCAAAATTCTACGATGTATACCCCTTATACCATGGGTCAGCTATTCGTCAATGTTATTTTTCATCAGACAAAAACCTGTTGTTTTTAGCTAGATCAAGACTCATTTAATATGGAAAACTAATTACTCATCCCAACCAAAGTAACTCTATTATCAAATAATCAGTGGAAAAATAAGTTTTGAAATGTTAATTTTACATTAATATGTATTTTTATTCCAATTAAAATATACATTTTATACTAAAATTACTATGTTTCATGTGTTTCATGAGATTTATGTGTATACTATTTTTTAAATTATATTTTAAAAAAATTTATCTCAATTTTACAAATGGTGAATTTGTATATTGGTATTATTTTCCTTATTGGTAGAATCAATATGGGGCATTTATCAATCTTGATCCAAATAACATATGTGTTTCTCAGGGTTCTTATTTGTGGTTTATTCGATCCACACCCTCACCTCTATTATAATGGGATTCCTTTTCATTTTCCAACCAGTTCTGCCACTCTCAGATACTCAAAAAACCTATTTCATCTAGGTCACCTATGTAGTGTTCATCCATTATCCTCAATGCTCAGAGCCTAATGCTTCCTAACACACCATCATTCCACCTGCTAGGTTGATTCGAGGAATCATCACATTAATTTCATATGGGATTCATTTGGATTGTGTTATAAGAGATCTCTGAGGAGGAAACCCTATTATTTTTTGAAAACTCTAGTAAAAGATAGATACTTTTTGTACCGATTAGACCTTCATGTTCCATGGTTCTTAAGGTTCTGTTCATATGAAACTGGAAGTCTCATTTTTTGTTTACTTAATAGAGTCTTTGATTGAGAACCATATCTGTATAACCCTTACATAATACATAGTTGTTGTGGAATTAAATATTTATTTGTAACCAATTTTCATTCTAGAAATATTGCTCTATAATTGATTTATTTTCCATTTTAAACTATTGTATCATTTATTCTTGGTGTGTGACTGAGTACATCCTAGAGTTGATTGTTCTAAATCCATGTGAAGAAGTTCACCACTGCCAACTATTTTGGTATGTCTGGACTCCTTAGGTAGCTTCTCTGGTTCTGTTAATTTTTTGCGTTGAGTCTAAAATTTCTTATTTTATTCTCAAATAAAAAAAATTGGGTAGTGTTTTCTCCATGAACAAAAGATCACATTGATTCGAATCATATTACATCTTAGTGTTGTTTCCTATTTTTATTTTCTCATCCAACACGTACATTTACGTTGTTATGAAATTAATTTTTTTTGTAATAAAATAATTTCTCTAAATCACTTTGTACCCATATAAAACCCCTCAGTGGGTCTCGGCCAATATTTGGGATAGAAAATTCAATATTCCCCCCTAAAATTGGTATCAAGGCCCTTCTTAAGACTTGACAATGGGATTTATGAAGTTTGAAATAGAAAACATTGACATTGAAAATTATTTTAATCAATATAGAATTACAATGAATTGTATAATTGATCATAATGAGTTTATGGATTCTCTTAATGATCCTATGAAAAAAGTTACCATGCTTTACTCGAATGGACATACCAATACTACTTATGTCGATGTTTTGGATGATGTTCATAGAAAATTTTAATCTCATTGGATGATTCATACACTTATATTAAGGACTCAATTATGCATTGAAGTGATTCCTTATCTCTTGAAGAGATTAATTTCAATCTGTTAGGCAATGAAATTAAAAAGAAATTCACTATTAAGAATTAAGATGATGGTTTAAAAATAAGTAAAAAATGAACATAAACATGAGACTCATCCCAAATAGGTGAGGTCTATGTCTAAGAATAGAAAAATATAATAATAAGGTGTTTAAATGTTATCATTGTAAACAAATTGTAAATATGAAAATAAATTTCTCCAATAAAATGATTGATTGTAATGAGAATAATAGTGATCATTATTTATTAATAACAAGGACTTTGAAAATACTGATGTATTTAATTTCAATAGTCATCCATGATTTGAGGAATTTATCATTTATTCAGGATTTACATTCCATATGTTTCTGAATAGGGACTTCTTTACACAACTAAGATAGATTGAATCAGGTGATTTTTACCTAGGGAATAATAAGATTTTTCTCTATAAAAGTATAGGTTTTATTTATTTATAAATTCATGATGGTATATTTAAAAATCTTGAGTCGGTTAGGTGGGAAACCAAACAAAAAAAGGAAACTTGTTTCCTTGGTAATTATAAACTAGAAGGGTTATACTTTTAAATCAAAAAAATTTTGTCTCATAATTTCATGTTTCTCACTCAGTACTATCAAATGAACCCTTAGGAATGGGTTATATGTTTCATAAGGTAAGACTCACCAGAAATAAATAAATTTTGTTAGATATTACAGTGTTACACAGTACCACCTTATTGCAAAGAAAAAAAGGGAATGTTAGTGAAAATAGTCTTGATGAACATAGAAAAAATGTTTTTTGAATTGTATTAATCTAGGTATTTTTCCATTCTTTAAGAACTATGTGTTTGGGAAGTGCAATTAGGTAATTTTTTTATTCCATCCTACAAAGTTAAAAACCCTTTATAATTCATTAATTTTGATATTTGGGGACATTCTCATATTTCTTCCCTTGGTGGAGGCTATTAGTTCGTGACTTTAATAGATAAATAATGCTAGAATGTTTTGATTTAAATAATGAAAGTCAAATATTATACATTTCATACCTTTAATAATTGGAAGGATAGTGTTGAATCTGAATCTGGTGAGAAACTAAAATCCTTACAAATGGATAATGGTTTGGAATATCTATCCACTGAGTTTATTGAGTTATGTGGATCAGGGGTGGGTGTTGGTATAATATTATTGGGGAAACCCTACAATAGAATGGGTCATCTAAGTCAATGAATATGACTATCCTAGAAAGAGTTAGGTTCATGTTGTTATATTCATCCCTTCTTAATTCCTTTTTGGCTTAGGTTGTTACTAATTTTTTATAACTAATTAATATATTTTCACCCTCTTCTAATTGCTTTAAAAAACCTGTTGTGCAGTAGATAAGAAATCCACCAATCCTTGATCACCACATATTGTTTAGATCCATCCTTTTTTGAACATTCTAATAATGATAATTTGGAACCTGTGGTTATAAAGGGTGTCATTATTTGTTATAGAGAGGGTGTTAGGGGGTATAATCTATGGGTATATAAACCAAGATATCTAAGATGCATCATCAGTTTTGATATTTTGTTTTGTGAGTCTTGTATTCAAAGAAGGAAGACTACTAGATTTAGAGAGGCCATGATACCCCAACTCTTAGGTGTTGAATTTTATTCTAACCGTCAAGTTCCAGTGGGACCTAATCATGTCCCTCTTATTCACCCCCACAGCCTGAAGGTTAATTAAGATTAGATTATTGTTCTATAACTGAATCATATGAGGGTGACCTTATGTGATATCAGTTAAACTAAGACTGAGCTTGGAGCACTATTAGACCCCCTACTCGGTTCCTCTATATTGATATGGGTTTGTATACCTCTAATAATTCTCAAGAAATTTATAATTATGAACCAAATTTTTTTAATAAAGTACTAAATTATAAATAATATTGGTTTTGATTTTCTTCTATGAATGATGAAATGAATTTCCTTCTAATGAACAAGAACTAGACTATGATAACAAGGCCCTTAAATGAAAAGGTTATAGGTTGTAGAAGGATCTTTAATTAGAAATAGTTTAACACCCAGGAATTAAAAATAAAATATAAATACTGATTAGATTTTAAGTAATACATTCAATGTGTAGAGTTTTACTATAGTTATATTTTTACCCTATTATTAAAAATCATACATTTATATTATTCTTTATTTTATAGTAAGAATGATTTCCATATATAATATTTGGAGGTTAAAATTTCCTTTTTTCATGAAAAATTAGACGAAACCATTTATATGAGACTGCATGAGGGTTTTTAAAATAATATTAAAATGAAGCAATTTTTTCTTTTACCAATTCATTTTTTAGTTTGAAAAAATATTCAAGACAATGATACAGATGTTTTGATTATTTTACGATTGAATATTATTTCAGTAGAATAAAATTTGATGCGTGTTTTTATTACAAGCATGGTGAGCCATACATGATTTTCCTTATTTTATATTTTAATTGCATGATAGTTATTTTTGAAAACATGGACTTAATCTTCCATATGAAAACTATAATATCCTGTATTTTACAAATAAAATAAATACCCTGTTGTTGATAAATTATAAGTGATCTATTTGAAAAAAATGATTTATCCATGAAAATAAAATAATAAATGTGTTAAAGGATTTTTGTAAGGGTAAAATAACAGTTAACACATTGGAATATTTAATAAAATATTTTCAGAGTCAGATGTTATGTTAGTGTGATATTCTAAGGCCCATAATTCCTTGGTGAAGATGGTATAATAATATTTAATATATTATAGTATGTGTGAGAAATTAATTCACAATAGTTGAACAAATCCAAAATGGTGTATCTTATGAGAAATGTGATGCCACCATTAGGTCTATATGTGGTGTTTACCCTAGGCATGGTATAACATTTCTATGCGTTGCGCGCTGGGATGCCTCGCATGTGAGAAAAAAAAATTTAAAAAATGCATATTATATTATTTTTGGAAATAATTTATTTTCCCTCAAGAATAGTGTCATATGAAAAATATGAGATCATTGTTAGGTCCAGAATGAGTGGTTTACTCTAGGAGGGGTATGACATGTGTGTGTAGTTGGAATTTGGTATATTCCCAAATTAAATTAATTAATTATATAATTATATTAAATAATTAATTTAACTAATTATTTAAATTTAAAATTTTCACATTATTTAATATACCCACGCTACAATACAATGAACTCCTAAGGGTGTTTTCAAGGAATTAAAATATTGTGTTTTGACTAATTAAAAATAGAAAACACTTTAAATGGGGAAAATAATTGACTCTCAATTCAATTTTATATTGAATAATAGATCAAAAATGGGTATTTGATTTTTTGTTTTGGAAAACCCTTATGCATTGGGTTTCCTCTAAACGGTTTAGTTCCCTTCCATGAAATATCACTGATGTGTCTACAAAAACAAATTCTTATATGTTGTTGAATCCATTAATTAGATCCTATGTTCTTTTTCCCTAAACGAAAGCGTGTTGGAGGCTCGCCTTCTACATGGCGCCCTACGTGCAAGTATTCCTGCCTTACTTTTTTTTTCATTTTTATGCATGTTTCAAAATAAAAAAAGTTCAAAAAAAGTTAAATGAGAAGTTATAAATAGGACAAAAAAATTGATAATCCAAAATATATATATATATATATATTTATACACACATTAGGGATAATTTATTTAAAAATTAAAAAACATTATTTTTTGGATTTTCAAAATAGAAGTATGTATATATATTAATAATCACATTTGGTGTAATTTATTAAAATAATTATAAAATTTTACTATTTCTATTATCAATATAGCTATATATGTATACATATATATTGATAATCACATTAGGGATAATTTTTTAAAATAATATCAAATTATTTTATTTGGATTATCAAAAGATATATATATATATATATTGATAATTTATTATCATAGATAATTATCATATATAATTAAAAATGAAAATTTCAATTAAATTTTCTAAAATAAATTTTAATAGATAATATATAATAAATTACTGAAAGAGAGTAATAAAGGGTAATTTAGTGTAAAAATTATTTAATATAATTATGAAGTGATATTTTTTAAGAAAGTATCAAGAGATAACTATTCTTAAAGGATTAAATATTAAGAACATTATTTGACCTAAACGATAATTTGGAAATTATGTAGGAGAAGGAAAATATCATCCTATGTAATATTTATTTTGACGATTCCAAAAATATATAGTGTAGATAAAGTATTATTGCATGTGATATTTTATATATATCTAACTAAAATAGTTTATTTTGGTTCCAAGGACCGTTGGTGAACATTGAGTCTCAACATTTACTATTATAAGGCCACGAAGGGGTGTTCTTGACTGGTGTATCATTACCTTCGAACTTGATGACTTTTGAGGAGGAGGTTCCTTTCCATTTTAGGCCATGTATGGATGATGTTATCATGATGTAATTGGACTAACCCAAGCTTGAAAATAATTCAATGTGGGTCTGTGAGTAGTGATGGGTGAACTTGTTTTTGGGTGATTACCCTGACTTTAATCGGGGTGTGGATTATTGTTAAATGCTATGACACATAGTTTTTGTGTGTTTAATTTCCTGTAGAATTGTGTTTTAGATTCCATGATACTCAGGTGGAGCCCTGAGGTTGGGATTTATGGGGCTCAGTGGCCAGTTACCCAACTAGACATAGCCCTAACATCTTTAAAGGTGATTTTGGTTACCCCTGTAGAGGGGAAATAATAGTGAATGACTAGATGGTTGTGATATGCTCAGGTTGAGCCTTAAGGTTATGTGAATGTGTTTACCAAACCTTATGTGGTCTTAACATCTTTAATGGAAGGCATGGCTACCCATATAGATGGGAAAGCATAGTGGATTGAAAGTGGATAGTGAGATATAGAGGTAGAACCTTGAGATTGGAAAATATGTTTCTTAGTGGCCAATAACCCCACCAGATGAAGAGCTAACATTATTATAGGTTTGTTTAGATACCCCATTAGAGGGGAAATCAAATTTTTTAGTTCAAATATACATGTCATGGAATCCTACAAACATGGTTTGTGGTAGATTAAAAATGTTTAGAAGGACATGGAGTGACTTGATGGAACATTCATTGTTATTTTAATAACCACCAATGGTATGGGATGGTCTTTCTTGCATCGATGGAGGTACATAAATTTATGATATTATTTCTTATAATGATTCAAATCGGGTGCGGTTGGGGTTTGTAGTGGCTTGTTTCACGCACAATGACTCAAATCATGTATGTTTGCTGATAATTTTCTTATATCTTTATATACACTATTATATATATATATATATTGTGAAATTATGGTAAGAAATCATTGGTAGTTTCCTTTTGAGTCTTTTACACACTCCCAACTTGGGCATTTCAAGGATCTTGTAGATTTCAAGAATAGATATCTAAAAAATGACAGGGGTGCTATGGTGGATGGTTGACTAGTGGAGTATGAAGATGGAGCTAACCAGGGATGACTCTGGATTACCCCTTAGATGTTGTTTATTTACTCTTCTAGTATTTACCAGCTTCTTATAATTTGGTTGTGGTTTCTAAATAGTGATCCTTTTTATTGTACGAAATGTATGTCATCTTAACATTTATGCATATTTAATCTTATTATTTATATTATTGATTTTTATTATAAGTCCTAAGACTTGATAATAAGGTTATAATCTCCCCATGTTTCTAGTTGAGACCCTCACATCTAGTCGACATCCTCTTTCATACAGGAAAAAACACATGAGTTTATGTGGAATTTTGGATGAGACCAAGTGATTCGGGTCGGGATGTTACAAAATGGTATCAAATAATCGGGTTTCTAACTAACTTTTTCTTCTCTTGTTCATTCTTGGGACAATTTATACAGGATATGTGATGGATTTAAAGCTATCAGGAAAACATTGTTAGTGTATATCCAGCACTGCATAGTGGACCTCCAAATTTTCATAAAAGGGAATTAATGTTTTAATGTTACTTTTGATTAGACTAACCTTGGGTGATTCATATGATATTTATTTGTGATTTATGATATTTAATGTATGTTCATGCATCGTGACTGGGAACCTTGGTTCACAAGCCATATATATACCTATTTTTGGGATACATTTTAGTTCATTAATTAAATGCCTTGTTTTGTAATATCTATTCAATATAGTTTTTCTTTTTGTGATATATATTTTCTTATATGATGTCTGATATATCATTATTGGAATAAATTATTTGAACTATGAATTTTGTTTTTTTTCTATATATATATGAAAATTGTGACTAACTTGTTGGGATAGAGAAAAGTGTTAGTGTTTAGAGGGTTATACCTTGGGACGACGGTATACTCTTAGGAAGACCTTGTGTGATCCCATAGACTAGTTAGGATCTGTTTATGATAAAAATGATACTTCTATTGAATAAGATTCCACAATAAATACGTTTTATGGGACTACTAGATGAGCCAAAACAGGATGCTCCTATGCCACCACTAGTGGTACTGGGGGATATAACCCAGCATGCTTTAGTATTGGCATTGGTTATTCAGGCTGAAGAACCCATTCAACCAGGACTCTTTCAGATTGTTACTATCCAAGGATGAGAAACAAAAAGGACCAAGACCGATCGTGTTAAGGATTTCAATCTCTATCACCCTCTGGAATTCTAGGGAACTAGTGTCCCATAAGATACAGAGGTGCGACTAAACAATATGAAAATAGTTTTCAAGATTTTCCAGACCCTTGAGGAAGGGTGAGTGATTTTGGAAACAACTATGTGCCAAATAATTTCTAGGATATGTTCAATGTCCTTGAATCATGATTGGATATGAGATGGTCTCATATTTATGACCTTACAAGAGTTGTTTTTGGAACCATACATCCCTGACATGGTGAATCTAGACCGTGCCCAAGAGTTCATGGTATTATGACCATATTAAATGGCAATATCTATATACTGTACTGGGTTTATGGAGTTTCTCTTCATTTCTCCATTAATAGCTAGGAATGAGGTACAAAAATGTCATATTTTCTAGATATTTAAATAAATGGAGATCAGACATATGGTTAGCATATTTGACTAAATGATGCACTCTCAAGTGTCTCAAACGGCCCTCGACATCGATAAGGGGATTGGGGAGGATAAAGATGCATTCTTACATCCGACACATGGTGGGCCAGTGACTATGCTTTCCCAAACTATTATATGATTCCCTTTGGATGGTGGGAAGAGGAAGGCATAATAGAATTAGAAATTTTATTGATAGTCAAATCATAACAGAAAATTTTCAAAAAACTGCTACAATTTTGGGCGACATAGTCATTATAGCAACACATACAGAAATCCTATATTGGACAACCACCAGTGTGGATAGGTTGGTTATCTTTGAGAATTTTTCACCATGGTCTCCCAGAAGAGTGATAGTGGTTTAGGATTGGCTGGGAGTGGTGAACCTTGGTAGAGGATACAGACTCCCCTAATGATGACGACACGACAAATTCACAGAAAAGATCATGGAGCTGAGGCAAGACATGTCTATGCGATGGTTCAACCACTAACAGATGGGGATAATAAATTTGTTTTTGTATGAGGTATGGTCTCAAGGATGTATTTTTTAAATTATTCCTTGTTTAATACTACTCTATCCGATATATCTATGAGCTACAACTGGACATGACTAACTTAGAGATTTATGTTTCCCTAACTTACCTTTCTCTAATATGTCATTGAAAAAGGACATGAAACCCCAGTATCTGATAGAGAGTTAGTCAGTGTCTAATTTAGGGAGAGACTAATGAGGCACTTACTCAGTGGATAGGTTTAGTGATGTATCATCTAGGACACAATTCTTGTTATCGAGGTATGCATGATGTGTTCCACATTTCGGATATTTGGTGGCGCATGCCTAATCATATGCTTGTTATAGATTTCAAGGACATTGAGTAGAAACATATTGTATCTTATGATGAGAATCTACTTTGAATTATATACTAGAGTGAGAAAGAAATCAGAGCAAAAATGATACCACTAGTCTAGATTCGGGGGGAGTATGGACGGTCACAAGAGAGAAGGGGGAACACGATTTTGATGTTTGAACTCAGTTCCCTGAGTTGTTTACGCAAGACCACTGGAGATACTTCTTACGGATGATAAGTCTTGAGATAGAGAGAATTTTAATATCTGGAATTTTACAAATATAATAAAAACCATCATGTTGGTAAATTATAAGTGTTATATTTGAAAAAAAGATTTATCCATGAACATATCATAGTAAATTTCTTAAAGGCTTTGAGTAAGATTGAAAGTACAATTAACACATTTTGAGAATTAATTGAATACTTTCCGATTCGGATGCTAAGATGGTGTTTGATTCTGTAGCCTATAATTACTCAGGGAAGACAATAAAAAATAAAATATATTTTAGTTAGAATGTGAAATTTTTTCAACATAACTGAATAACTATAAAATAGGGTGTTGTATGAGAAATATGAGACCACCATTAGGTCCAGACAGTGGATTTTACCCTAGATGGGGTATAACATTTGAATGCATCAGAGGTTTGGATTCCAAGCCTGCAAGAAAAATTTGTTTAAAAAAGTTATTATTATATTATTTTTAGAAATATTTAATATATATCAAATGTTTCATCATATGAAAAATATGATACCACCATTATGTCCAAAAATTGGGGTTTTCCCTATGTGAGGTATAACATTTGTGTGAAATATGCATTTATATTGTTCTCAAATTATATTAATTTATTTCTTAATTATATTGAATAATTTATTTATTTATGTATTTAATTTTAAAAATCATGTTCTCATTCTCCTATATACCCACATCGTGCCACCATTAATGCCTAAGTTTGCTTACAAAGCAACAAAATAGGGCAATTTTGACTGATTAAAAACCCCAAATGCCTTAAATAGGAGAAATAATTGACTCTGCATTAAATTTTAGATTGAATAGTGGATTGAAACCAATATATAAATATTAGTTTTTGGAAAACCCCGATATGATTTTTTTACATTAAATAGTTATCTACCCTTTATTTAAATTTCACCTATGAGTCTGAGAAGACATATTCTCTCACATTATTGAAGCCATTGATCTGATCTTAAGTGTCATTTCCTAAAATGGATGTGCATTGTGGACTCTCCTTCTACCTGGGGTACTACGTGCAGGTACTGTTTCTTTTTTATATTTTATTCAAATTTATTTTCATTCTTATGAACATTTCAACGGAAAAAGGGTAAAAATAAAAAGAAGAAGAAGTTAAGGCATAGAGATAAAACATAGATAATCCAAAAGACATAAATAAATATATATGTGTGTGTTTATATATATATATATATAATGATAACAAAATTAGGGAATATTAATTAAAAAAATTATGAATTATTATTTTTTAGATTTCCAAAAGATATTTTTATATATATTGATATATATATATATATATATTGATAATATCATTAGGAAGAATTTATTAAAAAAATTAAAATTTTATTATTCGTATTATCAAAAGAGATGTATATATATATATATTGATAATCAGATTAGGGATAATTTATTAAAAATATATTAAATGTTCTTATTTGGATTAAAAAAATAGTGATATGTATATTAATAATTATTTATCAGAGATAATTTTAAAATATAATTATAAAATTATAATATATTTTAAATTATCAATAGTTAATTATAAAGGATAATTTATTACAAATTAAGGAATTATAATTATAAATGGTAATTTAATAGAAAAATTATAGAATATAATTATAAAAGGATAATTTTTAGGAAATTATCAAGATATTATTATTATTTATGTATAATATTTTATGCACATGATTTTACCAAAATGATAATCTGGAATTTATATAGGAGAGAGAAAATATTGTCGCATATATTCTTTTTTGATAATTCAAAATTTATCCAAGAGATAGAAAGTATCATCACATGTGATATTTCATTTCTATTTGAGATAAAATAGGTTATTTTGGTTTTAAGTACACTTTTCGAACCTCAAATGTTGACATTTATGATAATAATGTCTCAAATAGGTGTTCTTTACTGGTTTATCCTTGCCTTTGACATCGATGACTTTTGTGGTAGGTGGTTCCATTCCATTTTTTCAATGTATATATAATTTTATCATGATGCTATTGGAAAAACTAATTCTTATAATGTATTTAATGTAGGTGTGTGAGTATCCATGTGCGTACTTGTTTCAATGTGATTACCCTAACGTTTATCTTAGAGTTGCTTATCATTCCTTGTTACGACCCATATTTTTTGTGTATTTCATAGCATGTGGAATTTGGATTCAGGTACAATGATACTCAGGTGAATCCTTGAGGTTAAATATTATGTGGTGCAGTGGCCGGTTACCCAACATGACACAGTCCTAGCATACTCAGTTGTGGTTGTGGATACCTCTATAAAGGGGAAATCATATTTACTAGCTGGAAGGTTGTGATATACTATTGTAGAGCCTTGAGGTTAGATTTATTAGGTTACCTGACCCAATGAGGTTCTAAAATCCTTAAAGGAAGGTGTGGAAACCCCTGTAGAGGGGAAACATAGTGGCTAGCTAGAAGATACTATGATACCCAGCTGGATCATTGATTTTGGTAGTTATGGAGCATAGTGGATAGTTACCCAACATGATTCAGTCCTAACATCATTAAAGGTGGGTGGGGATATCCAGTAAGGGGGTAAATCATAGTGGATATCTATAAGATATTGGCCATGGATTCCTCTGGACATGGTTTGTGGGTGTTTTAAATACTTAAGTAGAAATGGGATCACTTTTCTATAACATGTGGAATTCCTGTAAGAACCACCAATGGGGTGGGTGAACCTTATTTCCTCAATATAGGTATGTAACATCATGAAATAATTACCAATTATGAGCCAAAGTAGATGGGGAGGGATTTTATGGAGGCTTTTTTATCTCATGATGACATGACATAACCATACATACTAATAATTTACTTATATATCGATATAAACATTTATATATATATATATATTGTGAACCTATTCTAAGGATGCATTATTTGTTTACTACTGAGTCTTTTACTCAAAACCTACTCATGCATTTCAATGTGCTTGTATATTTTATGACCAAAGATCTGGTGAAGGGAAATGACACTATGGTGGATTATTGTGTGGTGAAGAATGAAGCTAGAGAGGAATAGGGAAGAAAATATATTACCCTACAGATGTTGTTGATTTACTTTTCCTGTATTTACATGATTCATATACACTGGTTATTCTTTCCACTTTGGGATCCATTTTAAAGTAAGACATTTATGTTCTGTTTACATTTCAACATATTTACTCAGATTATTTATATTGTTGTTGTTGATTATTTATCCTATGACATGATACTATGGATATAGTCCCACCAAGATTCTACATGATACACTTAATACTATTGGACAACCTCTTGTGTACGGAGACACATGCAAGAGGTCATGTGAAATTCTGTATCAGACCCGTTGATTTGGTTCAGGATGTCACAAAATGGATTCAAGGAATCAGGATACTAACTAACATGTTCTTCTCTTGCTTTTGGTTAGGGAATGTTGGATAATAGATATGATGGCTATAACTCAAGAAGGTGAACTATGTTACTTCCTTTCCATCACTTCATAGTGGACCTCTGAGTTTCCATAAGTGGAAATTTATGTTTTGATGAAATTATTGATTAAAATCACCTTGGGAGATTCACATTATGTAGAAAAGTGATTTATGAGATTTTGGGTGTGTTCATGCATCATGACTAGGCACATAGGTTCACATTCCATATATATACATCTTTTTGTGTTGCATAGTAGTTCATTAATTACATTCTTTGATTTGTGTTATCAATCTAGGATTGTTTTTCATTGTGTGATATATTTTTTGTTTCCTGGTTTTGTGAAATATCTTTATTTTCATCAATTAGTTTAACTAAACCTGTTGTTATGTTAGTATATATATATATATATGAAAATTGTGACTAAAATATAGGGATAAATACAAGGTTTCATGTCAGGAAGATTATACCTTGGGTTTTTGGTAGACCCTTAGGAAAACCTTGTGTGATCCCATAGACTCGTTTGTATCTGTTTATGTTCCTAATGTTCGTTTTATTACATAAGACGCTACCTTAGAGAGGTATTATGGTACTGCCATCTATGGTATCACATGATACTATTGTGCCTCCACTAGTGGTATGAGAAGATATACCTTAGCATACTATTGTACTGACATAGGTTATCTAGGATGTAGAGCCTAGTCAACCAGGAGTATTTTTTATAGTGCATGTCTATGGTAGAGCCACACAATGTACTATTACCCATCGTTCTTGGGATTTATAAATCCATCACGTTGTATCATTCTAGTGTAGTATTTTACTGCAAGATGCAGAGGACTGACTAGACTGTATCAAGATAATTTTTGATCTAGTACAAACCCCTATGTATGGTCAAGTGATTCTGGAAACCATTAATTTCCAAGGCCCTGCTAAGAGAATGTTGAATTTCATGAATCAAGTTGGGAGATGAGGAGGACTTTCATGGATGACATTCATGGAGTTTTTTCTAGAATAGTACTTCTCTCACACGATGAATTTGTACCATTCCTAATATTTCAGGGAATTATGATAGTTTCCTTAAACTATCTCTACACACATAGCTCGGTTTGTGGAGTTTCTCCACTTTTCTGATTTGTTAGTTGAGAATGATGGATAGAATGATCGGATATCTGACAAAGGATTATGACCGGAGCATAATATGTATGGTTAGGGGATTTGACCTGATGACATACTCTTATGTGCTTCGCAATACTTTCACCTTTGATAAGGGGATAGAGGTGAATAAGGCAATAGACTTACTTCTGACTCATGTCAAGACAGTAAATGAGTTTTCCCTAACCACTATATGAGTCCATTTTAGTAGTAAGAAAAGAAATGCAATATTGGAGCTGAAAATCCATAGACAGTTGGGTTAGAATAGAACTTCTTTAGACAGGTTCTATAATTGTGGGCTACGAGGTCAATATGGAAACACTCGTATGAATCCAATAGTGTACTACCACTATTGTAGCATGTCTTGTCATCTTAGATTCCTTTTGCAAAGGTCTCCCATAGGAGTTCTATGAGGTTATCCCAACCTAGGAGTGGTTAAACCTAGTAGAGGATACAGACTCCCCTGATGATGATGACTCAAGATAACGATAAACATGATCAATGATATGGGTTAGTGCATTTCTATACAGTTGATGAAGAACACACATATAGTGATAAAGAACATTTTACTGTATGAGTTATGGTCTTGAGCACATCTTTTTGACCTTATGTCATGTTTAATAATACTTTTTCCTTTATATATATTATATATGGAAAATAATAATTGAAAGAGTTATGTTTCTCTAAATCAACATTCTCTGATACGACATTGAACGATGACATGAAACAGAATTATATGATAGAGTGTTATTTAGTGCTTTATTTAGTGAGAGACTAAAGAATGAGTCACTCAGTGGATAGGGGTAGCGGCGTATCATCCAGACCATCCTTCTCACTATCGTGGTATGCATGATGTGTTTGAAATTTCTCAGATTTGGAGGTAAATTCATGATCCTACGCATGTTATAGATTGCAAGGAAATTTATTTGGAACCTATTGTATCTTATGACAAGAACATAGTGTAGATTATAGACTGGAGTGATAATGGAAGCCAAGGGAAAACAATACCACTTGTCTAGATTTAGTTTCTGTGTGGATGGTCATAAGAGAAAAGTGGGAACATGAGTTTGATGTTCAAACACAGTGACCTGATTTGTTAATGTCTATTTTCCATGTATTATTTTATTAAAATTAAAATTTTTATTTTATTCCAAAATATTTATGATTCATGTGTTTCATGGGATTTATGTTTATTCAGTTATGAAAATTATATTTCTAGATTTATTTATCTCAATTTTTCTTGCGGATCATTTTTTATATTGGTTTGATTTTTCTTATTACTGGAATAAATATGGTTCATTAATCATTCATGATCTAGTGGAAATATATGAAGATCAATGTGATTATTTGTGGTGTATTAAATGCTCTCTCTTGCATTATTTCCAATTTGATTCCTCGGCATGTCCCTTCCAGCTACATTGCTTACAGTTACTCAACCCATTTGTTTCATCCAGGACATCTATTTTGCATTAAGCTATTTTATTTTATGATCCCTACCTTATAATTCTTTGTAAACCATCATTTCATACACTGTTATTATTTGATGCATACTCACATTAATTTCCTTTTGGATTAATCCATATGGTGTTTTGATCTCACTGTTATGGGGAAACTCATTGGGTTTTGAGTGATTTTGATTGAAATATAGAGAGGGGAAGTAAATGATCTTGCTTCTTTTCCCCATGTTCTTGGAGTTCCACTTTTCTACAACTGGACATCTCATCTAGTAGATACTTATTCAAGACATGAACTAGGAACCAAATATGGATGATTCTTGCATGAAACATGGTTGTTGTGGACTTATATTTTCAATCATAAACAATTTTGGGTATAAAAATTTGTCTCTATAATCGATTTATTTTTCATCATAAACTATTGTATTCTTTATGATGTGTTACAGAGTGTGTACATAATAGATTATATGATTCAATATTCATGTGACAAAGTTCATCACTACCACCATTTTTAGCAAGGCAAGCCTCCATGGATAGATTCTATAGTTCTTTTAATAACTTGTATCGAGTTCCTAATTTCATTTTTCTATTCTCTAAAAAAAATCTTGTTTGGGAGGTGTTATCACTATGTATATAGGATCCCATTGATCCAAATCATGTTATATCTTGGTGTGGATTCATGGTTTTTTCTGTTTCAACATGAGTTTCCACTTTAATAATTGATTCACATTTTTTCGAGAAAATAATTTTTATAAATCACTATGTATCTATATAGAATTACTTACTGAATCTTGGATATTATTCGTGACATATACTTCAATGTTTCCCCAAACATGAAAAATCAGTGAGACTGAGGATCCAAATCTGAGCACATCAAATATAAGAACTAATTACTAATATTTTCAGAAGATGAAGATGAGAAAAAGGGAATATATATATGAGCATGATGGAGTCTAAGGTAACTTTCTCCAACATCAGAAATGAACAAACACACCTTGAGTGTATTAAAATTTTAATTCTGTTGTCTTCTGGAAAGGATTAAACTAAAAATGAGATTTTATGTAGTCTAATATTGATGGTAAGTACATGATTCATTGTTCGGTATCAAATTGATTCTATTTGATCCAATATGGGATTTCAAAAATAATTCTGTTAGACAAGAAATCAAACTTTGATTTTGTTATTGTGAATTCCAAAATTATCATGGAATATGACTTATATTATTAACAAGGGATAATGAATTATCAATATTAAATGTATTTAAGGGTATTCAACAGCAGAGCCTTAACTACTGATGATGAAATCAAGAATGGTTGTGGCTTTTCATGGACAAATTATTTGAGAACAACCCTTGATCATTGGCTTGGTGTTTTTATTTTCATGCAGGCTGGTGATCTAAGGTTGGATTTAGACCGCATTCCCCTATATTGTTTTAGCATCCTAGATGATGACTAGTACACTTGTCCTTTATGATTAATTGTTAAAATAATGTTATTAATAAATCTTGTGATGTTATGAATGAGTGTGGGCCATTTGAGCTTGGATTATCGTTTGTGTATTTATTGGTTGAATCCAACATGCACCACGGGGATTAAAAAATGAATGTCAAAGAAATTTAAAGATTTAGTTGTAGAAATAGTAGGTTTTTCTTGAGGATTTTCAAGTGTACCTATGTTAAAGTATTGTCAAATTTAGAATGTGTTATGTTATAATTTTCTTATGTTTCTCTCATATATAATAGTTTAAAAAACATAATGATGTTTCTGTTGATTACTATAATGATTGAGAGGGCTGCAATTTTTTTCCTCTGCCCACCACAAATGGGTTATTCTCATTATGTTAAAGTATTTAATTCATTTCATATATTGGTGTCAATGGATAGTCAAGAATGCCACATGAAACATTTCAAGTTAATGTGATGTATTAGGTCATTTAATGAGTTTGTAAACTAGGAGAATATTTTAAAATATATATCACACGGAGGGTGGGAAATCATTCATTCATTGGGAGAGCACATAATATTGAATAGATATTAAACCTGAAGCATAAGTTTGGAGATTTAGATCTTGAGTATGGAGGTGAACTCACTAGTTATGGTTTATTTAAATAAAGTCTTCATCTTTATTTATGTACTTTAATTTAAAACATGATTTAAATAAATAAATTTTCCATTTATAATAGAAATATTTCTATATAAATAATATAGAAGAATTTTGGGTGAAATGATTCGAAATTATAAAATCTACACTTCTCTATTTAAAATAATTGTTTTAACATAGTTTATGTTCAATGATATTTCTTCCATTCATTATGAGTATCATTTTACACTATTACAACTACCGAGTGGTGAAGATAGTGAATTAGTAAACTCTTAAATGTTAATTCAAGTACTAAAATTTAAAAATACCTTAATTTTCTCTTCCCTATATATAAATTATGTTACTTTCGAGGAATGATACAGAGATTATCTTGAATGAGATATTTCTTAATTGTATTGTACACTAATTGAGATATTTGTGGGTCATCATCTTTAATTTAAGAATTGATATAATTGTAAAAAACTTCAGTATAATAAATAAAATCCTTATATCATATCAAATAAGTATGATATCCCTATTTTTATCATCTATTTCGTTCCTCCTCTACCTTTTCCAATATTGCTTATTTATCATTACTTACACATTTTCACAATTATATTCACACTTCACACTATTTTAATTTGGTTTTTTAGTGTTTTTTTGTCACACAAAACATTCACTACCCATCCATTTGGAATCTACACCCAACGCATCACAACACAAGGTTGTTATAGTTGTGTTTAAATTAATCCACTTGACAATATTCAATTACATTATTTATTAATCATCTTACATATCATCCCCACATTTCAAATGGGAATTTTATTTCCATATTTATGATGTGGTTTTTCTATTAAAGTGTTTTCAAAATTATAATAGGGTTTACATATCCTGCATATATTTCTTATTTCCCACTCCATATTTTCTCTACATGCCTTTTATTTCTTTTTCAACACTCCATTAACTGAGATATTTTATAAAATAACATTTATATATTTTAGAAAACATTTTATTCCAACCATTTTGAAAATGAATTTCAAAAATAAAATGATAACTTTTTCACTTAGACTTTGTTTATAAGAAAAAGTTAAGAAACATAATTTTGAAAATTTTTCAAAATAATGGATTCCACATATTTTGAAACTTTATTTTAATATTTTTTATTTTACAAAGTAAATTATTTTATCCATTAATATTTAAATTTAATTTTAAAAAAATTTTGAAAATGGTCATTTTAATCACGATTTTCAGTATGAAAAAAAAATTATACATAGAAATTTATTCTTTATCTACACATTGATTATTTTAAGATGATTTCACAAATGAGAAATGTTAAATTTATTTTAGATATATTAATTATCACTAAATTTTATTAACTAATCATCTTTTGTGTATAACCATAATTTTTTATCTAATGTCTTTCCTCTGTGAAAACCCTATTTTTTATTCCTTTGGTTCAAGGGTGATTTCCTAGATGTTATTCATAAATTGATTTTGTAAATTGTTGAATTTACCATATACCCTATATTTATATAGTGAAAATATGGTGTATTATTTTATTTGAAGGTTATTTACCTAGATATATAGTTAATTCTATTAGATACCCATTTATATTTTAGGGGTTAATAATTTTTATTGACGGATTTATGAATATTCTCCTTATCCTATTTTATTTTAAAGCTATATAAAACCCATTTTCCATCCATGGACTCTTTATTTTATGAAAAAATATTTATTTCAAGTAGAACATAAAATAATTGATGGATTATGGGTGGGTTCATACATCACCCTCCAATAAATTGATCAATAGTTTAAATCTAATGAGATATATATATATATGTGGGGGGGGAAAATTTATTTTCTCGCATGAATGGGGGAATGTGTGTGAAATAAAAAGGTTATGTATACACATGTAAAATTTTGTTGTCTTGCAATCATGGGTCCATGTGTTTGACTCATGAATGTAATGTGTCCCTATTACAATTTTTATTCAAAAATAGTCAACTATTCCTTTTTTCTATTATCTACAACATTTTCCAGATGTATTTTTTTGTAATAAAACACCACAGTCCATGATTTTTTATCAATAGTTTATTGGCTATAACGTTCTTATATATAATTATTATACCTATATGATTATATTATGCTAACTTATGATAATTGATTATTATCACTTATGTTTACCCTAATTGAGAATTTGGGGCCATCACATTCGTAGGATTTTGTATTTTCATGTTATGATGTTATGTATAACCTATAAGAAGTCTACATGGGGTCTAGTGTGGCTCAATTATGTGAAATATTCACAGGTACTTCCAAAATAATATTTCTTGAATAGCTAGTCCATAATGTCATTAAACCTTCCATTCCTGGGATTGTGAGATTAATTTTTGAGATGTAATTTTTAAATTATTCAAATGAGGTAAAATAGAAAAAATTATATTGGGTAGATAATGTTGGTTTCATAGTGGGATTTATTTATTTTTTAGGTATACTTTTTTCTTTTTGGGGGGTTAGGATTAAATTACTATAATGAAAACCCTATGGATAATTCTGAGGGATATATATTAGTATAAGATAATATCCAAAAAAAATTTGTAATGTAGTTATTATGTGGTTCTATAGGAAATTAAATCAATTTTTATATAATTTAATGTGGGAATTTATATTTTAAAGATTCACTTATATTTAATAACATTAAAAAAGTATGCTTGTGTGTTGACATGGTTTTTACTTTGGTACACAATGATTGGGTATAAGATTCAACTACTAAAAAGACACTCCTAAGGGTTTTTATTTGGTTAGTCACATATAATTTAAAAAATAATATGGATTATTTAAATATATTGTAATTCTATGGTGTAATAGGTTAGAAAACCTATTATAAAAATTACTGCAGAAAAACATGGTTAAATTAAATGGGTGATAGGATAGACCAATTATATCATAGTTGAACTAAAATTATTATAGTTTGAAATGAAGTTGTTGTTGGATAAGTTATAATAGGATTGAGTTTTCATATTCATATGACCACTTACTCTATTTTGATTAGAAATTTCAATAAACTTTTGGGTTTTTGTGTTTGGTTGGAAAATGGATCATTTAAATGTAACTCTGAAAGGTATGTCCCAAAGAACACTTAGTGAAGAATATTTTAGATAAAACTGTCTTAATAATAATAAGAACAATGAGGTGGATGTCTAATTATAAGTTATATCTATAGTTTATTATAGACCCTTAGGATCTTTCCTTTAGTGAATGATAATTTAAATTACTAGAAATAATTTTTTTAATAGGGATAATGTAACACCGTGATATTTGGGAATATATTTCTTTCAACAAATACACTATTCAATATATGTCTTCACATATAATACAGAATCAAATCTATCTGCATCATATTAGATAAAAATATCATGATATTATAAGTTGAATAAAACCTCTACATAATAAATGTATATTAACCTTTTAAAATTTATTATTTTTAGATGATAAATAATTAATATGATTTAATATTTAAAAATTTATTATTCTATAAGGATATAGCCTTATTAGATTACATAGTCTTAAATTTTCTCAATAAGTCACTTCCTTTCACATTGAGGATATTATTAAGATTATATATTTAGATAATTATGATATAATACAAACATAACTTTTCATATTCATATAGATCATATACCACAGAGACAGTATTCATTTCGTCAAAATTAGACAGATTTTTAAATATAACATATTTTCTTTAACAAATCTTCATAACATTTAACATGGCTTCCTTATTTTTCTTAAACATCCTTAAAACCAGGGAAACCCATTTAAAAACATTTATGATCACAGAGAATCTCAGTAAGGGATATAAAAAGAAGGAATGAAAACATTAGCCTATAAATACTTGTATCTTATGAAATCATTTAAAAAACATACTTGTTACCCATATAAACATACATTGTGAAACGTGATATTTTCAATATATTTCTAGAAAAAATATATAACATAAATTGAACCATAATGGTATCATGGATAATTACATAGATTATCTTGTAACCCTCTCAACTACCTTATAATTTGTAACTCTTGCGATTCCCTTACAATTTGTGTAACCATTGTAGTTACACATGAAGTAACCATACGGATGACCTCCAAATTACACATACCCAATGAATATATGGGAAATAATTTTTCCAAACTTCATTATAAACCATTCCCAAGAATGAGAACATAATCATACAACATGATTAATTTCATAAAAACGTTGCTTTTGAATTTAGTAAAGTATAATTTTAAAAGTGGTTTATAATCCCTTAAAAATATCATATTAATGAAGTGAGACTTAATTAGGATGATGTAATATGTATATAAACTATAAATACACATGATTAAACATAATATAAAATATAAATCAAACAAAATATTTAAATACAACATAATTAATGAAGAATAATGTTAACCCAATGAATGGAAATCGGGATAAGAATTCCCTTACCTTGGGTTTGTCTTACTTCAAACTTGTTTAAAACTCTTGTATAATGGTCAAAAGAGTGTTATTAGTATTTTATAGAAATATTTTAATTTTTATAACACCTTATATGATCATTTAAATACAGCATATTACCCTTTTATTTTTAGTACATTGTTCCTTCCATTGTTTTGGGTGCATTCTTTACATGATTTCCATGGCCGATTTGTATTTGATATTCTTTTCGTGTGGAATGGAAATTAAATAAGTTGAATGAATGGTATTAATATGTTTCATGAATATATAATGATATCATAAATAATTTTTTATTATATACGATTATGGATAATTTTATTAATCATTAATGATGTTTTTTTAGATCATTTTCGTAGTTCCTCGATAATCATGATCTTGTTTAATTATATAATTTACTACCCTGAATTAAAGCTCATTCTAGAAAAAAAAATATGTAAAAAAAATAAACATTACATTATGTTTCAACCATTAAAATGTTTTTATTATATGATTTGAATGAAGTAATATAAATTGGAAACACATCATCCATGATTTTGGTAAATCGTCATATCGAGGATGATATTTTTACCTTTAGAATAAGTGGGAGAGGGAAAAAGAGAGATGATGTTGAAATATTAGATGATTATAATAAAATTATAGCTCATGTATGGTACTATAATTATCATAACATTTTTATGAGGGGATATAAGGATAGAAAATGAAATGAAAGGAACTAGAAATAAAAAAAAGATGAGAAATCCCTTATAAATATTCGGCAACATAATTGAATTACATAAAAATTCGTAAAATATTTTGATAAGGGAAAAAGGTTATCCAATAATTAATAAGTAATATGGAAATTATGGGTGATATGGAATGACATATCCCCACATGAAACAATTTAAATTAAAAGATAGTAATATAAAAAGAGTGCTTAAAAAGATAGAGATTTTGATATGAAACGTCTGCAGCATAACGACTATGCAACATGGTTTTAGAAAACATTAAAAAGAAGAAGGAAATAATTCAACCACTCATGAAATAATTATAAAATAGTATAGGGATATAATAATATTAAAATAATAACATGGTATGAAATCATGAAATACATACCACATAAAAGAGATCTTAAATGGAAAAAATAAGTTAAGAACTCTCTTTCCTTGTAGAGTAACTCAAATGACATGAAGGTTGGGACCATTGGGGCTTGAGTACACCATGGGAGGACTAATAGGAATGTAAATATATTAGATATTATATGATGATGAATTTTAAATGTATGAAATAGATGTTATGTGTGGGTATTTATAGTAAATGAGAGAGTGTTATTTATTAATTTCCAAGGACACCTCATTTCTTGTTTTTGAAAATCCATGGGCTCTACCATGGTATTTTCCAATGGTATTCGCCACTTGGGATGCGTCATAACATATTATACTTTAAAAATGTAGACAAAAATTTTATTTTAATTATTATATAATTATTATATCATTAAACATACCGAAAACCCAGAACTGTATTTTTAGAATTCATGAAAAATTCAAGTATTTTAGAAAAATACCAAAATTCACCACAAATATTTTACAATGTGTAGAATTAAAAAATGAAATCCATTTTTTGGAAATAATTTTCTAAATAATTAAAATTTAATTTTTAAATAAAATAATAATTTCTTCAAAAATAACAATTTTAAATCCATAACTCATTTTTTAACACATTGGAAAATTAATCAATATCAAATTATTATATAATATTAATAAAATAAAATAATAATATAATTTACTATTCATTAAGGTAATATTACTATTCATATTACAATTCATAAGGTTATGTTACTATTCACAAAAAATCATGTTGGTTCTATCAAACTCTAAATAACATACTGATCACAACCGTATGTGACCATTTTTTGAAATTCAATTAATTGAAGTGAAAAATTGTGTTTAAAGGATAGTTATAATTATCTAATTAATACCAATTTTCATGAATTTACAATTTATTTTTAAATCCTTGGGGTGTTACATTATCCCCAACATCTGTAAATTGAATCCTCACAATTTCATTTATTATTAAACATGTGAGGGTACCTTTCCCTCATATCATTTTTGGACTCTCATGTTGCTTCTTCAACCATGTGGATTCCCCATAAAACCTTTACCGGAGGGTTACCCAATTCCAAAATAAATTTTCCCATTGAGAAATAATCTGAACTGGTTTATCTTCATAAAAAAGGTTATGTTCCATCTAAACTGCCTCTGTGCTCAACACATGAGATGAATCAGACACATACCATCTCCATATAAAAACATGAAAAACATTATGTACGTGAGATAAAATTGGAGGCAAAGATACTCGAAAGGTGACTTGTCCAACATTATGCATAATTTCATAAGGTCCAATGAACTTTGGACTAATCTTTCCATTCATAAAAAAATTCATAACACTTTTCCATAGTGATATTATAAGAAAAACATGATCACCTACCTCAAAATAAATGTCTTTTCACCTATTGTATTCATAAATGTTATGTCTGCTCTATGCTGTCCTTATGTGTTTCTAGATCAACATTACATTATCAGCCACTTGCTCTAATAATTCTGGTCCCATCAATGTCCTTTCCCAGAATTCTTCCCAAAAAGATGGTTTTCGACACCAATTCCCATATAATGCATAAAAAAGATCCACTTGTATACTCGAATGAAAATTTTTATTATAAGAAAACTCAACTAAAGAAATATGATGATCCAAACTTCCTTGGAAGTCTATTGAACATGATCAAAGAATATTCTCCAAATTCTGAATCATTCATTCTGACTACCCATCTGATTAAGGACGAAAAGATGTACTGAAATTTAATTTTATGCCCAACAACTTATGAAGGCCCTTCCAAAAGATATAAGTGAACCTGGGATCCCAGTATAATACAATGGAAAGAGGAACCCTATGTGACCTGAAAATATCTTTGAGGTATAGTCATGAAATTATATTCAAATACATTATATCTTGAATAGAAAGAGAATGTGAAAAGTCTTTTAGCTAATCAATAACAACCCAAATTGCATTGTTACCTCTAGAGATATTAGGTAGCCCACCACAAAGTGCATGGATACATTCATCCATTTCCACTCTGGCACAAGAAAAGGTTGAAGCATAAAATTTGGTAACTTCCTCTCTCCCTTAACCTATTGACATGTGAAACATTTCAAGGTAAAATCTGTAATATCTCTTTTCATTAAATCCCAGCAATAATACTCCCGAATGACTCTGTACATCTTAGTATGTCCACGATGAACTGAAAATGGATAAATATGATCTTCACACAAAAAATCATTGCTCAATTGGGAATCACAAGGCGCACGAAAGCTTTTACCAAATCATAAAAATCAATCTTTGTCAAGGATAAAGTTTTGAAACATACCCATTTTAACAAATTCTGTCATTTTTTGTTGCTCACAATTTTCCTTCTTCGCTTGTTTGATTCTTCCTGATAATGAGGACTACACATAATCCTAAAACAAAATAGAGGTATTTCTTGCACTAATATCTTCTAATCTAGAATTCATAAAATCAATAATCTGTGGATCATGTTCTGAATGTAACATTGTTAATGATGCTTGATTTTTTTTGTCTTAAGGCATATGACACTTTTTTTCATTCCCATATTGTAATTGATCATACAATAATAATCTTTATCAGTTTAAGAGATCTTCTCTACCTCATAAATAATTCCTTCTGAGTGAATATATACATCAGACATTTATGGTCAGTATATATTTGACATTTGGCTCCGTATAAATGATGCCTCCAAATTATCAAATAAAAACCCATGGCTACCAATTCCAAATCATGTGTGAGATAATTTAACTCATGAGTTTTTTGTTTTCTTAAAGGAGAATAAAACACATGTTCATTATATATCAAAACAAAACCAAGTCACTTCATTGAAGCATAACTGTAGATGAAAAACACATCATTTGGGAAAGGAAAGTCCAAAATTAGAGCATTAACTAATCTCTTCTTCAGTCCCTGAAAAAAAATCATCACATTATTTTTTCCAAATAAATTGAAACCCGTTTTGCATTAACATAGTTATCAGTATTGTAAACAGTGTAATGTTTTCAAAAACTAATTGATAATAACTTACTAATCCATTAAAACTACAAATATCTTTAATATTTTTAGGTCTTATCCATTCATCTACTACTTTTGTTTTGGCAGTATCAACTATTATTCCAACATTATTTACAATGTTCCCAAGAAAAAAAAATATAACAAAAAATCACACATTCGGAATTTTCCATAGAGTTTCTTTTTCATTAAGGTTTTCAAAAAAACCCTTAGATATTTTTTATGAACCACTTTACTCATAGAAAATATCATAATGTCATCAATAAACACAACCACACAAATGTCCAAGAACTCAAGAAATATTATATTCATAAGATCCATGATTAAAATAGGTGAATTTTATAACCCCAATGACATAAAAACAATTTCATAATTCCCATATCTAGTACGAAAATATGTTTTCGGTATGTCATCATCCTTCACCTTTAGCTGATGGTATCCGGATCTAACGTCAGTCTTGGAAAATTACTGATCTCCCTAGAGCTAATCAAAAAAGAAATCAATATGAGGCAAAGGATATATATTTTTGACAGTGATGTTGTTCAAGGCTCTATAATCAATGCAATGTTTTATGGAACAATCAATCCTTTTAACGAAAAAGACATGATAACCCCATGATGAACTGCTTTGATGAATGATTCCTTTATCAATAAACTCCTAAAACTGATTTTCTAATTCAATAAGTTCCATTTGATACATTCTATATTGGGGTTTTAAAATTGTTTTAGATTTAAGAACTAAGTCAATTGTGAATTCTACTTCCCGATCAGGTATGACACTAGGTAACTAATCCGGAAAAACATGAAGGTATTCATTTACCACTAGAACGTTATTAATCTGAATAGTTCCCTTGTTTTCAAAAATATGAGCAAAGATAACATTCGTATCCACATTTTAAGAGTTTATCAGCTTCTTAATATGTTATATATTGTATGGGTTTTTTCTTATATACAAACTGAAACCCTTTCTGAAATAAAACTTCTTTAGCACTATCGTCAATCTTAGCATGATTAACAGAAATCCATTCCATTCTGAGAAAGACGTAAAACTCTATTAAGGGAAAAACAATAGGGTTTTTAGGTATTGTATTTCCACATAACATAATAGAATAATTATTATAATTATTTTTTTCTATAATATTTCCCCCATTTGTTTTGACAATAATTTCTGTCCTTACTTGTTGAGGGGATATTTTCAATTTACCAGAAAATTTTTTTGAAATAAAGGAATTTGTAGACCTGATATCAAACAAAACTTTTTCAAAATATGAGTAAATTAATAAGGTACCTCATAAAAATTCATTGGATAGACCAATGTATGATGAAGTAGTCGCAAAGGATCTCACTATACCATTCTTATTATAGTTAGGCTTCTTTGCATCATTTCGATCTCCCTTTGGGAAGGAATTTTCATAATGAATCATCTCTCCAAATTTAAACAACTTAATAGTTATATCATCAGGATTAGTCTTAGGATAATTTTCATTAAAATCTAGGGCCATATGTCCAAACTTACCACATCGAAAACACTTCTAAGTTTTCGTAACACATTCTTCAGGGTTCATTTTTCCACACTTTTCACAAACTGGAAACAAGAATATCTTACCATCATATTTCCTTGGATGATTCTTACCCATTGCTTACCATGTGGATATCATCTTCTCCTTGTTGTAAAATTCCATGTGATCATCAGAAAACTCCATCTCTAACCTCTCAAAACATAAGAAAAACCTTTCATAGCTTTTTAGTTCAAAGGAAGAAAATTCCCTTGGATACCATGTCTTTGATACTAAGTAAAAGCAGTTTATTTTTCTATCAATATCCAGAATCAGATTTGGAGAATACCTTACCATATGTCTGAAGTTTTCTTCATAAACATCCACCGAATCTTCCACATTTTTCTTCAATTCAATGAATTTATACTCCATCCTAATTCGCACCACATTCGGAAAATATTTTTCAAGGAAAAGACTTTTAAATTCATCCCTCTCTAAGGAATCAATATCTTCTCTATCCATGATATTCCCAACCATTAACCACCACTGATATACTTAAACATCAAAATGATAAATTTCAAGACTTACCATTTGATTATTTGGACAACCCATAACATTGAATATCTTTTCAAGGGCCTTAATTCATCCTTCAGTCGATACTGGGTTAGAAGAACCATTGAAATCATGTGGGTGTTGTATCATAAAATTTTCCACAATCATCATGTTCTATTGTGGTACCTCTGGTAATTCTCATGCATGTATTCCACCACAATTTATCACCAGCATTAGCTGATCCATTACTAAAACAAACTTCTCGGTTCCAATCCCTACCATTCTGAGCTGCATATTTGGAAGGATATCATTCTGTTGGTGCCTCTCCACTTGAGCATCCTAGATTACTGTGTGGAAAACTATTCTAAAAAAACATGACTTAGTGGAAGAAACAAGGTAATATTTAAATTCTATATCATTTTAAATTAACCATAGAGTAAAAATCAATTATTGTATTCTATTAACATCATCTTAACCCTTAAATTTATCTAAAACATCCTAGGATACCAACTATAAGGACCTGGCCTTATTAATTATATAATATTGAATTTAGTCAATAACTCATAGCCTTTAATATTGAGGATCTTTTCAAGTTTGTATCTATATAAAATTGCGACATAATACATATATAAATTTCCATATTCATATAGAGTATATATCATAAAAATTGTATCCATTTCATCCAAAATGAAATGGTTTTTAAATAAAACATGTTTTCTTTGATAGATCTCTGAAAAATTTAACTTAGATTACTTATTTTTCATAAACATCCTTAAAAACTGTTAAAATTATTTAAAAACAGGGATGATAGCATTCAATCTTAGTAATAGATACTAAAAAAAGGAAAAGAAACATTAGTCCCCGAATACTAGTAATGTATGAAATCATTTTCAAAAAAACGTACATATTACCCATATATGCATACTTTGTGAAACATGATATTTTCATGATATTTCCAAAAAATATATATAACATAAATAGAAAAATAATGATATCTTAGGGAATTACATAACTAATCTTGTAATCCACTAAGCTACCTTATAATTTGTAACCCTCACTGCTACCTTACAATCTGTGTAACCATCGTAGTTACACTTGGAGTAACCATATGGAAAACCTCCAAATTACTCATAAATAATGAATTGGAGGGAGATATAGGTCCCCCCATTCATTATAAACAATTCGTAAGAACCAAAACAGAATCATAAACCATGAATAATTTGACAAAAAAATTGCTTTGGAATTTTGTAAAGCAGAATTTTTAGAGTTTTTTAAACGAAAAGTCTCTTATAAATATCATATAATTGAAGTGAGACTTAATATAGTGGATGGAATATGTTTATGCACCATAAATACACATAATTAAACTTATATATATAGAAAATTAATCACATAAGAAATTTTAATACCACGTAAATAAAGAAGTAGAATGTTAACCCAAAGAATGGAAATCAGGTTAATAATTCCCTTGCCTCGGGTTTTTCTTACATCCAACATGTTTAAATCTCCAGTATACTGGTAAAAATATTTTTATTAGTATTTTAATGAAACGTTTTCAAGTTTTTAACACCCTATATGATCATTTCATTACATCATTTTACCCTTTAATTTATAGTACTTTGCTCCTTCCATTATTTTGGGTGCTTTCTTTACGTGATTTTCATGGCCAGTTTGTATTTGATTTTATTATAGTATGGAAATGAAATTAAATATGTGGAATGAAATGGTAATCATATGTTTATAGAATATATAATGATATAATAAATAATTTTTTAATCATATATGATGATGGTTCATTAGATAAAACATTAATGATGTTTGATTAGATTATTTTTTTTGTTGTTCCTTGATAATCATGAAATTGTTTCATTATATAATTTAATGTCATGTATAAAAGATTATTACAAAACATAAAATAGTTTAATACATACACATTACATTTTTTTCAAAAATTAAAATGTTTTTATGATCATATTTTAATGATATAATAGAAATTAGAAACACATCATCATCAATTTTGGTAAATCGGCACGTCGAGGATGGTATTATTATTTTTAGAATAAGTTGGAGAGGGAAAAAGAGGGATGATGATGAAATATTACATTATCATAATATAATTACTTTTAATTTAAGGTACTATTATTTTCAGAGAATTTTGATGATGGGATATGTGTAAAGAAAAAGAAAAGAAAGGAACTCAAAATAAAATAAAACTTAAGAAATCCCTTAAGAAAGTTCATCATCCTAATGACGTCACATAAATAATAATAAAATATCCTAATGAGAGAAAAAGGGTATCTCATCATTAATAAATAATATGTAATTTAATGCAGATATGGAATGAAATATATCAACATAATACAATTTAAATTAATAGATAATAATGTAATAAGAGTTCTTGAAAAAGAGAGAGATTTTGAGATGAAAATTCTACAGTATAACAACTATGCAACATGGTTTTAGAGAACATTAAAAAAATAAGCGACATGGGTCACAAAATCATAAAATACTCATATAATAGTTGAGGTATATAATAATATGGAAACAATAACATGGTATGAAAACTTAAAATACATACCAAATAAAAGAAATCATGAATGGAAAAGAGAAGTTCAAAATTGTCTTACCATGTAGAGTAACTCCTATGACATGAAGGTTGGGCCCTTAGGGGATTGATTACACCTTAGGAGTACTTATAGAGAGGTAAATATACTAGATCATTGGGAATAATGAGTTTTTAATGAAATAAAATGACGGAATGAGTGGGTATTTATAGTAAATGAGAGGGAGTGTTTTTTATTAATTTCAATGGACACCTCATTAGTGGTTTTATCAAAACCATGGGTTTTCCCATAGAATTTGCCAATTTATTTTCCACTCGGGACTCTTCATACCATATATTAATGTACAAAAGTAAAACTGAATTTTATTTTAATTATTATATCATTATGATGTCATTAAACATACTTAAAACTCACAATTATATTTTTACTATTCACTAAATATTCATGTGTTTTAGAAAAATCCCAAAAATTCACCACACCCTTTTTTAATATGTAAAATTAAAAAATTTAATCCATTTTAAAAAAAATTCTGAAAAATTTTAATTTAATTTTTAAATAATATCATAATTTATTCAAAAATGGCAATTTTAAATCCATAATTCATTTTTTAACACGTTGAAAAATTAATAAATATCTCATTATCTTATAACCTTAAGAAAATAAAATAAAAATAAAAATTACTATTCATTAGGGCCATACTAATATTCATATTACTATTTATAAGGGTAAGTTACTATTCAACAAAAATCAAATTGGTTCTATTAAAATCCAAATAACTTATTTATCACAACCATAGACAACCATTTTTGAAATTAAAATCATAGAAGAGGAAAAATTATGTTAAAAGTATATTTATAATTATCAACATAATATAAAGTTTCAAGCATTTCTAATTCATTTTTAAAAACATGGGGTGTAACATATTCTTTCACAACTAAGTGTCTGTAGTTTTAATAAATAATATTAACCCCATTTAAATGATT
The DNA here is from genome assembly GCA_963277665.1 of Viscum album. Classification (NCBI taxonomy): domain Eukaryota; kingdom Viridiplantae; phylum Streptophyta; class Magnoliopsida; order Santalales; family Viscaceae; genus Viscum; species Viscum album. The sequence goes on along the minus strand of OY728152.1, from coordinate 349,209,890 downwards.
ATAATGATAATATATGATATTGAAATATAATAACTAATATATTTCAAATTATAAATTAGAAATTTATATGAAATACTTTTAAGAACTCATAATATTTATATAAATCATTCTTTTAATATTACCAGTTTTCCTTTATATTTTGAATTGTTATTTAAAAGATAAATTTTTTAAAGAAAATTATTTGTATTTTTAAAAAATAAAATCAATTTTTTAATTCCATGTAACAATGTTATCTCATGGTGAATTATTTATATTGTTTATGAAATTATTTATTTTTAGGTGAATAGTGAAAAGGATTGTTTTTACTAAACTCATAGTGTTTATAACTATATCATGATGTAAGTGAAACATAAAAAATTATTACTTAATTTTTATGATAAATTATTTATAAAAGAGTAAAATTTGATATTTATAAATACTATTATAATTTTGACAAAACTATTTTTAACGACATGATTAATATTTTCCAATAAAAGAAACAATTTTTCACTTTTCGTTTAATTAAACTTTATTTTTATAAAATTTAGTTTTGAAATTCATTGAATTATATATAAATTATATTTTTTATAACAATATAGTTAATATCATGAAAAGAAATTCACATGGATAATCTTACCCTGTATATATATTATTCATAAAAATACACTTTTCTTTAAGACAGGGTTTTATGTAGTACATGTGTTAACGATAAAATTATTTTTCCTACCAAATTTTGATTTAATTTAATAAAATTAATTACATATTTTGAATTAGTAGTTAAAAATTATAGAATAAGTTCTATTTTTTGGAATTAAGAGTAAATTATTTGGTATAAATTTATTAAAACTGTAAAAGTGAAAATCATAACACTAAAGGATTTTAAAAAATGTCTTTAACATTTGTAAAAAATAATTTTGAGAGATTATTGAAATTATTCATCCAAAAATCCATTATTTTACATTTTTAGCTGCATTATATTTTTAACATGTTCTCCCTTTATATTAAGTGGTTGTGATTACAAAAATTCCCTTCTCACCACTTATAAAAGGGGCCTCTCCCCACAACATCACGACCACCCTAAAAATTCAGGTTCCTATGGAAATTATTTCATTTTTTTACTTCCCCAAGATTTTTATTCCTTTTCTGTCAGATTTTTCTTATAATATATTGGACTGATACCTCCATTTCCACGGTGTCTTCCAAGTAAAACCCTAACTCCTCAATGTGAGTACCCTATTTTCTGTAACTTATTTTCTATTAACTATTTCTTTACAAATATAGTTTTAAATTCATATATAATGACTTAATTATATTTTTTAATACTAATGTTATTATTATAATGGAATAATTTTTAACCCTTTTCCCAATTTCAATTAAGAAAAACAAAACTAACATTCGTGTGTTGTGTGGACCATCACCTCTATAAATATAAAATTTCATTTTTCCCCCACTACCACACTTCAATAATTATATAGGTTAAAATTTATAATATAAATGAAAAAAATATAAAATTATTATGATAATTATGAGAAAAATTATAATATTCCTCAATCCCGACCATTTATTGTGAAATGCAAACGTTAAACATGTGTTGTGAAGAATGCATCCTCCACAATGTAACAAATCTCATTTTTTATATAGTGTCTTTATTATTTTTTAAAACCTCTTAAAATATGATTCAAAACCTAAAAAAATATTTATAATATCATTATTCATTCATAATAGTGATATTATTTCAATAAATATGACTTTAATCATCATAATCATCCATTAATTAAGATTTGTCCATGTTTTGGTGGGTCCTAACACAAACCTAAATAGTGAAATAAAATTAAATAATGCATGACTGTGATATGATAATTAATGATTATATATGATATACATATGTAAATAAATATTTTATTTTGGTTCTAGAGTTGTAAAATTAATAATAAACTCATTAATGAAGATACCACTAATCGTTTGTTTAAAAATCACTGAAACATGTTTGTCGCCAATTTTATTTACAGGAACCATAACCAAAACTATAGTATAATGAAATTATAACAATATAAATATTAATTTAAAATAAATAATATGATCTAGTAATGATGAATATCTGGATAATAATGAAGAAAAACTTTACTATAACAAATCAAATTCAAACGATCAAGATTACTGACACCTGAGATTGAAAATTATTAGTTATTAACAAATATAATTAAAGAGATTAATTATAAATTACAAATATTAAATGATATATATTTCAAAACTAGTTCTAAGATATGTAATTAGTATAGTTTTTTAATACTATATAATTATCTTCTTTAGTGGAACACAAGAATTAAGGTGAGGTTTTCTTGTTTCCAATTTTTTCTCTTAAGATATAATTCATAATATACAGAATGTTTTTTTATATAATTTTGTATATACACCCAATTTGTTATTTTATATTATGTTACTATCCTTATTCAAGGTACTTATTATTTCATTTGAGTTCATATCCTTTAAATAGTTTTGATTCAATGGTTTTTAATATCTAAAGGGATTCTTCATCCCAAATATGAATTTATCAAGACATATATATGATATAAAATATGATTTATTTTGTATGGTTAACTTACTCCCACAATAATATTTTATGTCTTGATTATATTATATTAAATTATATTCATTTTTCTATATGATTATCTTTATCCCATGTCGTTTTGACTCAAAATTAAATAAAATTAATCATTTTTTCTAAATCAAATTTTCATAAATTGAGTTACAAGTTTTCATATGGAATTATATTGTTCCAATATTGATTTATTCTTCCTAATGATTAAATTGTAGTGTATTATATACTTATTTTTTGTGGTTATAAAACACTATCATATGGACTCATTATCAAATAATTCCTACCTCAAAAATTATGTTATTTAATAGGGAATCTCGATCTCAATTCTTATTTATTGATATAAAAATCTTTTCATGACCCAATTTACTTTTATATGGTTTATATACTACCATTGGGTGTATTGTAACTGTAATTATATTTTTTAATATAATTTTAAGTTCTATTTTAGGATCTTTTTCATTCATGTGGTTTTTATTTTAATTTCACTCTTGCAATAAAATATTTCTAACTCAAATTCTTTATCCATGAGTCCTATGTTCTCTACTAGGATATGATCTTCTAAGATACATTTTATTATTCAATTTCCATTTATCAATGGTAAATTATCTTTTTTATTCTATGAATGTTACTATTTTCATTGGTATAATATTATTTGAGAAAATTCCTTCTCAATTAAATGTTTTACCTTTGTATGAATAAATCATATTATTTACTGTGGGTCATTCTCCACCAAGATCATATATTTCTTATCTATAATGAATTCCTTTCTTTTTAAGAACATAAATGTAGTTTAATTAATTAAACTCTCAAAATGATCATCGCCAATATTAAAATAGAGATTTTATTTCTGTATTTATGATGTGGGTTTTCAATAAAAAGTGTTTTCAAAATATTAAAAGGGTTTATATATAAATGATATATTTCATTCCTCCACTCCATTTTTTCTCTATACAAGCTTTATGTCTCATTAAAGTGTCCATTATTAAATATTTAATTAAAAAATGTTTTAATATATCAAAGGATATTTCATTACATCAATTTTGAAAAATAATTTTCAAAAGAAACTGGTGTATTAGTCACTTAGACTATCTATATAAAAATAAGTAATGATATATTTTTAAAATGATTCCACAAGAACATATTTATGATCATTCCCAATATAGTTATTTATTATTCCCAATATAATTTTCTTGCTTGGGATGATCATTAATTCCACTCGAGAATTGTCATAGATCGGCACGGGTTCCAGATTTGGGGTTGAATCGGGATGGTTCATGACATCACATCTAAGTATGGATGAATAATGGGTGGGGACTTATATCACCGTATAATTATTTGGTAAATAGTTTAAATATAATTATATATGTATATTTGGGAAAATTTTAATTGTTTTCAATAATGGTTTTAAGTGTGTGACTCATGAAGGTGATGTATACATGGGAACAATTATGTTTTCTCTTAATAATGGCGGCAAGAGTGTAAATAATGAAGGAAATAGACCATTATGCTAATAGATGATCTATAATTGTCATGTATTCAATTTTTTATGATATGCATCAATTTCAATAATTATTTCTGTGTTATTCCATATCTTATTCCATTATTTCTGATCTATAGTGTTGTGTATGGCTTTATTAAATATTTTAATTATACCAATATACTCATGTTACTCTCATATATGATATTTGATTATTATTTCTTATGTTTACAAATATTAGGAATATGAGATAACCTCTTTATTATGTATCCATTTCCTTATGTTATGAAGATATGTATAACCTATGAGAAGTATAGAAGGAGTCTACTATGGATCAATAATATGAAATGTTCATAATTATTATAAAATAAAATTACTTATGTAGCTAGTACTCAATGTAAATATACTATTTGTTATTGGGATTGTCTGATTATTTTATAAGATATAATTTCAATGTTATTTAAATGATATAAATAATCATATGATTTGATTGAAATGATATGTAGATGATTATTTGACATGAAAGTACCATGAAAGTTAGATCATGATGAGGATTGGAATAGATAGAAACTTTACATATTTGAATAAGATGTACCTTAATATAAAGAGGAAAGTTAAAGGATCATATCATTATCACATAGTTATCCAACCATCAATAAACGTGAATATTAAGGAGGCATTAAATGAATATATGGACCTAAAAATATTGTAAGGAATGTTTTCTAGTTCAATCATGACCTTGATGGAAACATTATATTTAGAAATCAGATTTTTGTCCCTTCAACACCACAACTGAATAAGTATCTTTTCAATAAATAAAATATCTCACCATGGTATATCCATCATGTATGTATGACAATATATAGAAATATAATTGATGATTCCTGATTGGAAAAAACAAATATTGATATTTTGGATTATCTATCTTGATGGCTGGCATGTCATTAGGTTAAGGTAAAATGTCGTATGTCAAAGGGGGTGATACACCCATGACCCATACTTGTTTGGAAATGGGAAAAATTAACATGGATTTCATTGTATGAATCCTCAAAATATCTGAGGGATATAACACCATTTGGGTTGCATTAAATCACATGTAAAATTCTTAAAATTACATTTCTATCAGGTATGATTCCTCAATTTATCAACTTACCAAGATATACATTATTAAAGTGGTAAGGATTCATCGATTACCACACTCAATTTAATATAATAGAGATCAAATGTTTACTATAATGTTATAAAAAATTTATTAACATGATTTGAATATTGAGGTAAAGATTATCCTTGTATATCATGCTTATACAAATGGCCAGTCTGAGAGAACTATTCAAACCCTATAAGATATGTTGATAGATTATTCAATGTATTTCAAATGTGGTTGGGATCAAAAACTTTCTCTTTTTAAATTTTATTAAAATAACATCTTTTACTCGATCATTAATATAGACCCATATGAATCTCTATATGTAAATAACAATAAAACTATAACATGTTATAATGAAGTTGGAGAATGAAAGATATTAGGACCTAAGCTAGGTGAGGAAATGGTAGAGAATGTTAGATCTATTCAAAAATGCATAATAGTATCTCAGATTCAATTAAAGAGTTATGTTAATAACCATTTGAGGGATATATATTTTCATGTTGGAGATAAGTTATTTTAATGAAAATCTCCTTAAATAATGTATTGATATTTTTAATGATGAGGAAGTTGTGACCAAGATATATCAGTCCTTATGATATATTTATTAATATCTGAATGGTATCATATCACTTGAAACATCCAACCATAATCCACCAAGTTCACAATTTGTTCCATGTATTTATTTTTAGGAAATTCAAATTTAGTCATTCACATTTACATAACAAATAGGTTATACCACTGGATAATGACCTATTTTATGAGGGGAAAAGGTGGAAATAATATATTAAATTGATAAAGTGTCATGGAATATGACCAAACCCCTATGTAGTGTTATCTAGAAGAATCATATGTTTGAGGAAGAAATATGGGAAACCGAATATGTGATGAAAAAATGAATCATAATTTAGTTTCAATATAGAAATATAATTTCTATGGATATGTTTTTATAACTAGGTTAGAATGTAACACACTGAGAGTTTACAATATATTTATCTTGAATAAATTTTATGTAACGACCCAAAGTTTCATTAATGGAAAATCCATCTTGATCTAGTTAAATGTATCTTTATGAAAAATATTTTCTTATAAGATGTCAACTTCTTCGGTTTTATGTTAAGAATTGTGACCGTTGTTAATATAGTCGTTGAACAGTGATCACTTGATTTGTATAAATATAAGGCTTTAACGAACCCAATTTTACTCAAAAAAAGGAAGTGATGGACTCATCCAGTATAATTGCCCCATACGAAGCCCATTTTTTAGAGCTCGGAAAAGAGGTGGAATCCTTGGGCTTCTCCCTTGACCAAGCCTAAGCTGAGATTCACCATGCCAAGCTCGAACAGGACCGTCTATGGGAAAAGTGGAAGTTGATTGAAATTACCACTCGAGCGATGTTATTCGAGCCACCACAAGAGTCTGTCACCATCGCACAGCTTACCCTTAGGTCTTATGGGGCTGTTTTAAGGGTTTATGTAACAAATAAGTAGTACTATGTTCATTTACATTATTTTTTTATATAATATTGAATATATTTTCTAGTCATTTTGGATACATTTTAAATAGTTTTTAAAGTACAAATGGTGTTTTTAGTTATTATTTAATTAAGAAAACTATTTTATTAAATTAAGGGATTTTTGAATTAAATAATATTTTAATAAAATAATAATATTATCATTAAATTATATTTTATTAAATATAAATGATCTTATAATTTTATGAATGCAATTAAAATTTTATATTAAGGTTTGAAAGCCATTTCTGTCAAAACCCGTGAATTTTCGATAAATGTTGGTTTTTATTTTAAAATTGAAAATTAACATATTTATAAATATTTTTAGATAAAATAAATTTCATTTTTGGAATCAGGACGTCGAAATTATCCAACAGTGAATTTTTCATAATTTTCTGAGATAGTCATATTTTTGGGTAAAAATTAAATACCGTTTAAATATATAATGTGTTTTATGACATCATAATGACCCAATGGTGATGTAATAAAATACCATAATCCTTATTTTCGGTCAATATATGTTTTATCATTAAAATAATGTGATTTTGTGTTTTTTTGACTTACTTTTCAAAGCATTAATGGACCCCTCAAGACATATTCAACACTTTGCCTTTTTAAATTAATTTCCATGGGAGTGTGACTCACCTCCACATAAGCAACCTTATTATTTTAAAAAGTTCGACCTTGGGCCTTATAAATTTTTTTTCCTATTTCCTTTGCCGAAAACCATGGTCAAAAACCATGGGATGGTTTGTGGTTTCGATTAATTTAATGTAAGGGGACCCAAACCTAAATAATAAAGAAATCCCTCACCTTTCCTATATAAACCCACCCAAGCTCCTACTTCCTCCTCACTAAAATCCCCTGGAATTCGTCCAACCTCTACCCTGCTCTCTCTAGAATCCTCCCAAGGTGCCCCAAGCTCCCATGAAGCCTCTCACAAGCCTCTCTCTAGCCTTTGGAAGCACACTTCCAAGTAAGGGTTTTTTCTACCTTTCTCATTTTTTTCAATTTTATTTAAGTTGTTTTACCCTTTTAATTTCAATTATGAATGTTGGGGTATGGTTTCGCACCTCCACCATACTGCCCTCTTATTTTTTTAATGATGGGATAGCCCTTTCTCTCTCATTAAATTCCTCCCATGTACACCCGTTAATATCCCAAAATTCTGAAAGGAACTTCTCTCTCTTCTTTTACATTCAAGAAAATAATTTTGTATCATGAATCTAAATTCCATTACAATTTTTGGGACATGTATCTATATGACCTCCTTACTGTCCATTACATGTAAATATTATGAGGAACCCCTTTATCTCTCATCACCCTTTTTATGAATTCTTATGTCACGATGTTACGCTGCCGAAATCGCACCGATTTTCTAAGCCAATGTCATTGTGTAGTGAATACCATGCCCATTTCTCCATCAAGGGTATTCACCATTATGCACATTTACTTATTGATAATAAAGTTTCATGTATGAATTCCACATTCCTTTATCGTGGAATAAACGATTATGTTTTATGAATCCATGTTTTATGATCCATGTGGCACACTTATGCATGAAATGAAATGTTTAAGAAGGGTGTGCCCTTATAGCGCTCCAATGCATTGGGTAAAGTATAGTGTCATGATACATCATGTGAAATGAGTGTTGACTCATGATAATTCAAGTGCAACAAGTTTTTACTCATGCTTCATGTGCAATGAGGGTTTACTCGTGCTTTATGTGCAATGAGCCTTGGCTCATTCTAATTCCATGTTAAGTGTTGTTGCCACATTTCCATGTTATGATTATCAGGATTTTTCATGCCTCTATGTTCATGTTTCTTTTATGCTCTATTGATATGCCTATTGTCTAACATGTATTGTACTCCTCATTTTATTCCATTTGTACTCCCTTACTGGGTTTTATAGCTCACCCTTTTCTTATGCATGTCCTCAGGTTATCCCATGCAATGCTAAGTACGAGGGAATGTAGTGGTCATGTAAAAGAAGTTTTCAATAAAGATGTTGTATTTCATGTTTTATATTTGTATGTAATGATCCTAAGCCTCAAATACACTAAACCTCTCGATCTTCTTTGTTGTATCAAGTTAATTTTTATGTAATGAATCATGTTTAAGTTGTAATAAAAATCAGGGTTGTCATATTTTATGTTTTTAGAATCTTATGATTCTTTTTACACCAAAATATAGATAATAATTCATTATTATTATTATTATTATTTAAATATATTAAAATACAATTTATGGAAACATAATACGTAAAATCAATTATAACTAGTACACTTATTATTCATAGCTCAACATAAATGTTTTTTAACATTACTTTTTTTGTATATTATATATGTTATATTTGGAAGATAAATTTATAGATATTATATATTCAGATAGAATTGATGAACAGAATTTTTTAATTAATCAAGTCAAATTTAACCTATGGTAAATTTTTTGGTTTTTTAAAATGCTTGATTTTTTTGGGAATACTAATATATATCAATTTTACAAATACCTTAACTTTGATAACAACATTATGATATAATAGTTCCTTAAAAATATGTGAAACCTTTATCTAAAATATATATATGTTTATGGAGTAAAATATATCATTTAAAACTATTATAATGAATTTGGAAACACATGAATCAGTTTTTGTAAAATAATTATATTTTAATCTAATAAAATATTATTTTGGGGTTCATTACATTTAATAGGGTTATTGGAAGGTTAAATTAGGTTTTTTAAATTTTTATTGCCAAATAATCTTCATATTTATAACAATATTACAATATATTCATGTTATAATCTACTAAATAAGAGTCATTGGCCTAAATATGTGTAACTTTATTTTGACACAAAAAAAAATTATTTACATTCCTATAAATGGTTTTTAATGGTTATGATTTCATATATTAAAATTATATAATTCCATGTTATGAAATTAAATCTTAGAAAATTGATTCCATATTTTGAATGAATATGTTCAAATTTTGTAATGTGTGTAGTTTCATTATTTCCTATAATGAAATGTTAAGAGGTTAAAAGTTTAATGTCATGGTTATATTAAAAAGGGTTAGCAAGGAGGTAAAACTAAGGCATAAGGCTTTGAATATCTCTAAAATTTTCTAAATATGTTTTTAAGGTATATAAATCATAACCTATCTTATATTTTATATTAGGTTTCCTTGGTTTCACAATTTAATTAAAATTACTTAATATTTTTTTAATGTTCTTAATATTTACAAGAGTGTCACTACCCACAATTATAAAAGGACCCCTCCTATCCTCACTTCTTCAAAAAAAAATTAGAACTCTATTTAAACTCAGATATATACAAATCACACCAAAAATATCCTCCACAAGTCATACTAATTCTATTCTCGCCAAAAAAGCCACCCAAAAAGCGTAAGGTGTATGCTAATGGAAGATACCCAAGGAAGTGGTAGTCGTCTTAACCGATATATTTTAAGTGTATTTCTATATCCAAATTATCCAAATATTCTATAAACATATTAACATAATGAAAAAATATATTTAATATACTAAAAATATGTTATTTTTTATAACCATTTTATACCTCCTTCCCATCCTATCATAAATCCAGACATCGCATATTTGTACATGTGGAAAATTTCCTCCATAAAGAATTTTTTTTAATAAAACCCTCACATGATTGGTTATAAATATGTATATAATTGATATATATTATTTTTAGGAAATAATTTTAATTATTTGACGATATAATATTATCAACATTCCGACCCTCCTTTCCATTATAGAATTATAATGCCATTCGTGAATACAAGACGACCACCAACTCCATAAAGTAATATGATTTATTTTTAATATTCTATATATGTGGTTTTTCATATAGATTTATTCAATGAATACATATTATATTTTTTATATACATTTTATTTTTTATTTTTCTATACCTTCCATTCATTCCATTCATAAAAAAATGAAAACATCACTCATGCTAACATATGGACTATTGTATCCATGAAGCAATGCATTATAGTTTTTCTAACTACTTTGCATGGATGGTTATAGAGGTGTATTTAATGATTAAATAAAATATTTATGATATTATTCATATTTTTGAACCATGACCAGGATTCAAGGGCTAGAACCATTGAAATGAAACATATATAGAAAATGTAATATTTAATACCCTGAATATTAATTTTAATAAATAATTCTTAATAAATTTTTACTTAGATTTTATAAGGGAATGACATATTATAAGATAATTGTTAATATTTTTTGATTATATATTTATAATAAATAAAAATTTTAATATATAGGAGGATTGATTATATATAAAGCGGTATAGAACCTTAGGTAATGGTATATATTTCAATAAAACTATTTTCAGGATTGTACATTTCTAAATTACTATTGGTAAAATCGTATACTCTATATCACTTTTAAACCACACCCATTTCCTTATCCTCTATTTATTTTTGGGAATTTATTGTTCCCCTTCCATTTTTCACTCTTTGGTACTCAAATACACCAAATTAATTTTTTTATTAAAATTTTTCCTTATTTATCATCTTTGATGGACAATATTTCTCTTTCATGACCATATTTTTCAAAAAATAAAATTTGATAGTTCTTATATATTTTTAAATAATTTTAAAAAAAATCCATTAACTTTTACATTATTTCAAAATTATAAATAAATCAACTCAAACATTTTCCATAAGAATAAACATTGACATTCCATAAAAAAGTTTATAATGAATGGTTTTTAATATATAAAGAATAAATTTATTTTCCTTCATCGAGTTCATCTCTTCATGATTGAATTCAATTAAAATTTTATGAGGTTTTATTAATAAAACCCTATTCACATTATTCTATATGTTTTTCTATTTTAATTGCTACTAAATGAATAGGATGTTTTATTTTGTTTTTCAAAACATATCTCAAAAGGTTTTATTAAAGTAATTTTTTTCTATGTTAACATACATTATGAATTATTATGCATTTAATGGGATATTATATTAAGTTGTCATCCACTTTATTTCCCAATATGGATTTTGATAAAAATGGTATACGAATTTTTTCATGAATCTCATTTCTTTTCCACTAATTAATTAAGTTGTGATGAAATGATGATTGTCATTGTGATCATGTGGCACACATATGTATGGTTTTTATCACATGATGTGTAGGCCCTAAATTATGTATCGCTCGAGTGAATTGGTTAATGATTTATGTATGATGATATTATATAAATGGGAATGATGAGTGAACCAAATAAATTATGACTCTATATCCACTATGTTTATGGTAATGTATAGTCAACTAAATATAATATGGGACTATTTTCAATATCATAGTCTTAGTAGTGACCCTTTACTAAAGAAATAATTTTCTATTCTTATGAGTATTATAAAACTTATTCACTATATTTATGATATTCTATCACTTCCCATGAATGATTATTGATGATTTGTTCAGTCATATAACCCATGTATTTTATTATAATAAAAATATATTCCATGACTCATGATTTATGGTCTGCAAATTAGAACCATGTAAATGTTTTCTAATTATATAACTAATACCCTTTTTGTATTGAAATTATCAACTGCTAATGTGAGAAGACATTACCAATCTCAAAAATATAGATATACTTTTATTTTAATCAATATCCATAAGTTTTTATGTTATTGACTATTAGCATTAATATTTGATGCACACTAGGTATAAAATAGAATTGAGTTTTAATTAAATAAATTGTTGTATATAATCTCTATTCATAAGTGTGAAGAAATATTATCACTGGGATCACTAAAAATATTTCATACCAATCTTAAATTACAGGTCCCTCAAATTATAGATCTCAAAATGATGTCCATGATACCTGATGTTAATTACTTCAAGATATATCTTATGGTGAGTATCATCTTATATAACATTCCAATTTGTATTTTTATTGATTAATATTTATAATGAATTATGTACACATAAAACATATCCATTTAATAAGATATGATCCATATTTTATTATAACCTATGAGATATATTGTTTTAAATTATTATTGTCTTTAATTTAGTGTAAAATCTTGAAAATCATATCACAAGTGATTCCTTTATAGTTATGTTGAAAACCCCTTCCCATATTTTATATATAAATCATCTCAAATATATTACTTTGGGAACCTATTTATTACAACCAACTATATTTATCTCATAGATAAAATCTATTAAAACAACTTATTGGTTATTGTTACATATAAACTTCTTATGTAACATAAGATTATTAATTATAGCCCTGATAGGTCAATTATTGAATAAACTAACACTAAGTGGATGGGAGTGAATCAATAGTTAAACAGTTACCTGAAAACACCAACTCATAAAATAATGTTTTCCAATTACCGGTTTATGAATTTAGATCTCAAGATGATTATTAAATGATAAGAAAAAAATTGATACAGAACACACTCAACACAAAAATGAAATACACATTTTGTATACTATTTTCAATAATTGAGTAATCCATAGATTAAAAATATTATGATCCCTTTACCAATGTTATTATATAACTATTAATAATTAAAATTAAATAAATGGGAAAATGGACAATAAATCCAAGTAAAATAATGAACGGTAGGCATCAACAAGTGGATTACTCTTCACATCCATCAATTTAAGTTCCTCTCAAATTTGGGATTCATGTTTATCAACAATATTATCCTCAAATTACATCCAAATCATCATTTAAAGACTCTATATGATTAATTGTATGCTTAATTAAAGTTTTACCATAATCATTTGTCCTATTATATCGGTGATAAAACTATATACTTATAGTCAATACATATATCATATTGTGACTACCTCCTTCATGGTGATATTGGAAGATTCAATGGTTATGGAAATAATATTTTAAAGATGCTTGACCATCATCAAAGTGGGGAATGAATTACTAATAGTGTGAGTATTTTATTTATTCATATCTACCATTATCTATTAAAGACCTCATATGGTTTGAAAATAACTCTCAGGGAAAGAGACATTCGGTTTCTCAATAATAAGAGTAATGGATTTATCAGGGAATAATCTATATGGTGTGGTCCAATCCATTGAGATGTAAACCAATGCATTATGTTGCGTTAACACATGGTTTCAAAATAATTTGGAAGTGATATTTCATACTATACACAATAAAACAAGATTATTTATAAATAAAATTTCAGGTACATTCGTTATGATGCAATCAATGTCAATGTGTTGTGGCACTCATATGTTATTCTCACACATATCTAATCATACACTCATATAAGAAACATTATAGTGTGATCATTAGATACACAGATAACCTTTTATCTATCAATATTGATTTAAAATTTTGAAAAATTGTGTTATTTACATGAAATACTTCTTTGGAGTGTAAGATAATCATTACCCCTTGATTCAATTAAAATTAGAAAAACAAAATTACATTTTATCGTACATTAACTATAAGTAGATTCTAACTCATCCATGAGAATATTTTTAGTATATAAAACATGAAATCCAAAACTCATGAATGAATCTCTCTAATATTATAGTAAATTAATTCATCTAATACAATGGTTACATATAAACCATACTGTATGATAAAATGATTACATTGTGATTAATTCGACTCTTGGTGTAAGAACCATTCCATATTTTCCATGTCTCAATTGATATAAAATTAAAACACCACTTTATGAATTTATTCTATGATATAATTATTTAAAATCACCAATAACCCCTAATAATCAAGTAGATTTTAGTATCCTATGGAACCTTCTATATCCCCATTTATATATTTTTGAAAAATAAAATACCATTCTATGTAATAGGTCTTAAATCTCCAGCTACAACTAGCAACACCTTAGGCATTTACCTATATTATAACCAACAATAAAATTAAAAATCAATCCATTCTGAGAAGATAACCCTTTTGTATTTCACCCATTTTTCAAGAAATGAAAATGAATTAAATATTTAAAATAATAATGTAAATATGAATTGATCTTGAAAGATAATTCAATACCCAAAACACATCTAATTGTCAGAAATAATCCTTATATAGGGTATTAATCGTGATATCCACAACTAGATCCCTATTTGAAGTAAATTTAAATGAAATATCTCCATGGTCAACCATTTCTAGAATGAAATGTAACATTATATAAATAATTTATAACATTTAGTGTAGCACTTAATTCTTTCTAATATTAAAGGAATATTATTTTTTGCAGGGACTCAATAATGGGAATGTCGTATAAACTTTTATATATCGAATATGTGACATTATTTACATTATGTGTGCCATGGATTTCAATTTTGTAATTTATTGTTAATATGTTTTACTCAACATATTAGAATTTTTTCCCTATATTTCCATGAAACACATAATCCATCAATAAAGAATACACTCTGAGAAGTATAGTTTCAATACCCCACATATTTGGCCCATTCATCATGGGAAAAAACATAATTCTAAATTTATGTGTTCTTATCATACCAAAAAGAACCAAATGTTCCACTTATATATCATAAAACTTGTTTCATTTTCAGAAGTAATGACTCTCTAAGATTACTTTTCAATCATGTAAATGGAATAATATAAATTATTATATTGGATCTTAATGTCATTAATTATAGTGGTATTCAAATAAGACTCAAGAACTCTTTTTGATCCAAATACTATGAATATTCAATTTTGGACCACTTAGTCCCATGTGCAATATGTGTATAGACCTCTCAAAATTATTCCAAGCCATACTTTTTCAACACCTTAAAAGATTAATTTCATGTGAACGATTAATAAATTGTAATATATTTGTGACTTGAATACCCAATGAAAATATAATAAAATATATTATTAACATCTCAATGTGTTTCCACATTTTATTTGTATTGTCCTAATAAGTTTCTTATTTGTTTCTTGTAGATTATATAACTTTAATATAAAAAATTAATATGAGAACATTTATTTTATTTCCCATGATGTAATTATTAGAAAACAATTTTTCTTTCATCTAATTCATCCTTCTAAGTCTATAATACTGCATTAAATTACTTAATGGAGGATATAACATTACCCTTAAACTACCTTTTTAGCATATAATCTTACGAACCATCATTGTAAATCATAAACCGTTATAGTTAAATAATATAGACTTCTTATTAATTATTTATATTTTGAAATGAACACATTAAATCCATATAGAAATAATTATAATAAAAGTAATAAAAATAACTATAATTTTTTGGATTGTTTTTAACCATATCTCCAATGATAAGGGATATTTGAAATCAATATAGTCTATTTGAGAGTATACCTTACACACAAAAATATCTTATTTTCATGTTACTTCTCCTTTATCATTTTGTTTATTCTTAAAATCCCATTTTAACCTAATAATATACTTCTCTTTTAGTCATGAAACCAATTTCCAATGTTTATTTTTCTGAATTTTATTATACTCGGTTTCCATACTATTTATCACATTATCATGTTTCAATGCTTCTTTAATGTATTTTTATTTAACCTATAAGTGAATCCTATATGATTGTAATTCTTTAAAATCCTCCCTGTTTTAACTCTTTTAGGATAATCAACATGTATGATCTCTATTTATTCTTTATTTCTAAGTCTTTTGATGTTTTTTCCTTTCTAAGGGATTTTTTAATCTATTTAGGCATGTATATGGAACTAAACAAAAGCACAAGTTCATTCTTACCAGTATATTATTTAAACCTCTTAATTTTTTAGAACCATTATCAAATTGAAATAGTTTGTGGGAATTCATTTGAATCTCATATAAATTATTAAGAGCATTTCATTTACATAACATAAACTAGAAGTAATTAATTTTATCAAAATCATCAATAAAATTCATGAAGATCCTATCTATATTTATTGAAATAAATCGCATTGGATTGTAGGAATCTAAGTGAATCGTCTAAAGATGTTTCTCTTCCTTTATCTCTACGACTTTATGTCACTTGTTCACCATATTTTCATTATGAAATGGATAATTTTTTTTGAATATTTAACATTGTATCTTTCTTAGATTATTCATCGCATCATGTTTGATTATATCATCAATTTTCTTCCTAATATCCAATACTCTAATTACATATTGGATTTATTCTGCCATACTCATGTGAAAAATATTATTATTAGTTGAAATATATTCCCAATTATTTTTTCCCATAATAATGATTACTAAATCCATAAAAAATATTATGAAAAATATATCCTTAAAAAATATCACATTAATACCATTTTCACAAAGGTAACAAACAATCAAATGATTTTGATTCAATACATTGACAATATGAACCTCACATGATTTATTATTCCTGGTTTTGATAAATACAACTCATTTGATTGTATGTGATCCATAAATACTGAATGTTATTGATAAACCATTATTTATTTCAATATAATTGATGAAATTCTTGTTTTCAGTCATATGTGTTGAGCTTCCACTATTGAGTATCGAAGTTTATTCAACTTTTCTAGCTTTATAATCAACCTCAACCATAATTTAAACTCTTGATTATTAATCTTTTTATTGGATATGGGATTTTTTCATTATAAGATCTTATGGAGATATGATAATCTTTATGGATGTGTTTTTGGTTTGATCAAACTAGCCACATGTTTACTCAATATAATTATATATACTATGTAATTACACCTACTATTTTAGATGTTTTATAAAATCGACTATATGAATGTCAGAATGACTCCCCTTTGATTCACAATCTCTAATAAATTATTGGAGTGATAAATAATTAAAACATGTATATAAATCTTTCCATAGACTCCATATAACCAAAATCATTATCGAAATTTTAGGATTTTTGAATAGTTGATTGATTCTTGAGAATTAAATTATAGAAATTTAAATCAATTTTAAGTCCACAAATTATCTTTATTCTTCTCATTATTTAAATATTTTCCCTTATCCTTAACATTTTTCTTGATATTATCTTCAATTATATTTTGATTCCAAACCCATATTCATTTTTATTTTTTCAACAATAACATTAAACATATAACTTTGATTATTCTCTTCTTTAGGTGATGTAATCACTATTTTCATCCCTATGATACATATATTACAATATAACATGAAATATTGGGTTTATAAAATATTTATTTTTTATTCCATTAGAGAATATATTATATTTTTTATTTCATTATAACATGTCTCCACTAATTTTGAGCATTCATCAACATTTTCTGTTGAATTATTCAATTACATATCATGTTATTTTATTAATAAATTCTATGCCGAAAATAAATTTAACTCATGTTATATAACATGTTCATTAATTCCAATAATATTTTATGTGGAATTATTTGTAATCCTCTCCCTCTATTTAGGTTAATGTTTATATCTCTCATATTTTATATGAAATCCACTTTCATTAAAAAAAATTCATTCAATTTTTACCCTCTAAAAACTCCCCCAAATATTCATACTTAGTTTTTAATTATTTCATTTCTATATCCATATTTTAATTTTCTTTAAGAATAACAACATTTTATAATTATAATTCCTTATGGATTCATCATCAATGCTTTACTCCTCTTCAAAACACCCTTCTTCTTCTTCATACGATATATCTCTAGGGTGATTAAATTTATCCATGAAATCCATTAGGTCTTCATCTTATGATTCATCTTGATACTTTTCAATTTCTAGTCAAAATATATTACATTACCGTTTGAGAATAAGTTCTTATTCATTGTTGTATAGGTCATTATTTTATCATTGAAAAAATTTATCACAATATGTCTATTTGAATTATTATTTAGTCTTTTTTAGGGTCATTTATATTGATTATACTCTACATTATCATGTTTTCTTATAGGAAACAATATTAAAATTGCCCAATCATTCCATAATTGTAATTTTTAAATGGAATAATATCTTTCTATTTTTATTTTACTTATTGCATTCATTTAGGTAATAATGATATAAATTCCATGAAATTCATAATGGTATCATTTTTTTCAGATTCATACTCATGAGATTGATTTATTTTTAGTTTTTTCATACCATATATAACTTTAAAATAGATATCATTCTTAAATATTAATTTTCATCTTAAAGATAACTTCCTTCTCATTTTATAGAAGTTCAAAACATTGTTTATTTTTTTTTGGTCTCATCATCCATGTGTTGATATTAATGGGAATAAATATTTTAATTGAATTTATCTAGGAGTATTTCTATAGACATTTTTACCACTATATAATGTTCAAGATATTTTTTATAGCATCGAATCTAGATCATTATTTTGACCATTAAAATGAAGAATTAATCTCCTTTTTTATATTCAATCATTTATATATCTTAAAATTGAGTCTGAAAAGATTACAACTATGACCCAAATTAATTATTTTACCACTTGTGGATAGAATATATTTTCATTCATATTTACAAGACTATATTAAACCCCACTATTAGTTTCAATAACATATCCAAGAGGGGTGAATCTGATTAAGTTTTTTCTATCCTGCTAGATTTATATTATCAAAGTATAATAAAGTATAGGTTATCCCAACCACAAGACAGTTTACACCATTCTAGGTAATATCAATAACATAACATCCTTGTGATAGATAAAATAGAATCATACACTCTCTGTATCAATAGAATCTGTTTCCATAGAACATTAAAAATACTTTTATATTTATGATATTCAATTAAACCATACATATCGTTGATTAAAGATACAACCTTTGAAAAAACGCAGATCCTTGTTATTGTACTTGGTATTTCTATGGTAAGATACATGGTAAAACATACCAAAATTATAAATTTATTGTATTGTTGTTTGTTCTGAATAAAAATGAATGTTTAAAATAAGAAATATGAATAATACTTGCAAAAAACATGGCCATATAAAATATAATAATCCCATATAAGAGTAAATCACCCCTGAAAAGGGGGTCAATTGGTTGTTATATAAAAATAAAAAAATAAAACATAATGTTTCCATACCTGAATAGTTTGTATGGATCCCAATATGATGAGGATATAATGAGAAAAAGTATTAGATAGAAAAATAGTAGTACAATATTGAAATACAAGATTCACTTAATCTTTTTATCTAGTGGTTAATCCCCAATGTAAAATTTTTGTAATCCCACTAACCACATTCATATTTTATTATCAATATGAATAAGGAAATGTGTATGGGGAGGTTGTATAACATGAAGTATAAGAAATAATGACATGTATGAACAAGTTACTAAATCATAGCTTCACTGAAATTATGTTCCTTCTATATTTGGTTAGTTTTTTCTCCATCATTGTTCTCTTAAAATTTTTTCAAACCACCCCAAGTTACATTCCAATATATGAATATAATGAGAGAACATGTTTTCATCATAATAAATCAATATTTCATATGTATTATGATTTAATTTAATATAATAAAATACCAGTATCCTAGACTAACCTCCTCCCTCACAGCTATATGATAAGATCTGATATATTTTGAAACGAAATTCTGAAGATCCTTTAACTCCATTCTTGTGTGGAATGATTTACTAATAGTTTGTATTTTATATCGACTAATGTATATTAATTTCTATATAAGACCTCCTATGGTTAGACTATAACTATTATAGTAGAAGAAATTCAACTTCTTATACTATGAATTCATATATTTCTCATGTTACACGAAATTTCGTGTGATCCACTCTAGTTGAGTGTGATCATTACGACATTATAACACTTATCTTTTGAAATGGTATATAACTGATTTTTTATAGGCTATTAATTTTAGTTTGTATGAATACCTAAAATAATTCATGTATATCCATTTTTGTTTAATCATAGTCCTTTTGGCATGGATCTCAATGGTTATTCTCATATATCTCAAATTTTAATTTTATGTGTGAAATATTATAGAATAGTCATTGGATTCAGAGAAAAATTATCCATCTATCACACCAATCATACTATTAAAAATAATTTTATTATTAATAGGAAAATAAACTATGGAATGGAATATACTCTAAATTTCATGATAAAATTTAACTTAAAACTACTCAATTAATGTCCATCTTCACTCGACTTCAGTTAGATTCGAACTCTACAATGACCATATTTTCAATAAAAATTTCCAAAATCAAAACTCATGAATGAATAACCTAAATATTATAGTCATAACATGCCTATAATTTGAATTTAGTTTGACACCACAAAATTGGATAAAATCGTTTTTGTAAGGTTAATCAAACTCCCAGTGTAAGAACAGTTCTATATAGATTATATATCAATTGAGATCAACTCAGAGCCCCCCTTTTTAAATTGAAATAATGATAGAAATAAGAAAACTCATAAATAACCCATAATTATCATGATATATTAAATATTATATGGTTACTTAAAATGTATTGATTAGGGTTAGTAATACTGAATAAATATGGTCCAAATAAATGTTTTAATTTTAAAGAATATCAAATATAGTGTGTCTAGGGTTTTTAAAACTTAAAAATTTTATATGAATTTAATATATATAATATGTCAGTATTGAATTCCTTAAATTATTTACATCTTATATAATAGCTATACGGTAACATGTTTCATAGAAATTATTTTGAATCATATTCCATCAACTAAATTAATATGCTACATGAACATTACTTTATAAGAACTCATACCAGCCATGTTTTTTTGTTACATTCTAGCAATAAATTAAAATTATATCAATGAATATCCTAATGAGTCCCACAAATAAAGTATATAAAATTATTTCATATAAATTTTAGAATCATAAAATATGAAAATCCCAATAAGACAAATCATGGTGTAATAGATTACAAATAACCACTTTTCATGGATAAAACCTAGGCCTCAAGACCATAGATCAGTCTAACATAATGTATTAGTATCCTTCAATTAATAAAATAATATAGATAAAAATTCCAATAAAAATTTAACATAAAATATTCATAAATCCAATAAACGAATTATAATTAAATTTATATCTAACATAAATATTATTTTTATTAGTTAAACTAAAAAATAAATTTTATATCACATTTACCTTGTAACACTTATTTTCAGGGCTAGATAATTTTTTGAACAGGTTGAAAATATTTACACTCATCCAAAAATTATTCATATTATAAATATTTTACAAAATAGAATTTTTATATTATAAATAAATGAACAATAGACTATTTAACAATATATAAATTGATAAATTAAAAATGTATTTATTAAAACTGCTTTGGAAATGATAAAGTGATAGGGATTCAAGGAAGTCCCTTTAAACATATATTAGTAGAGGTTTTTTTAGAAAACTATTAGTTAAATTTTCTGTAATACTAAAAATAATAATTATTTCAGGGATTCATATCCCAATCCATTTAATATATTAAGTTGAAATATTATACCACCTTCATCTCTGACATAATATATAATCATAATCCATTTTAGTTGTACATTTATAAAAAAACCATTTCCAATCAGTATTAACATGATTATGGTTTCTCCTCATAAGGATTTTATTTCCATTAAGCATAAAGACATGGTTTGGAAACAATGCATTAGTAATATTAAGAAATTATCTATTTTATCATAATATAAAGATAATTTTTTATTAAACATTATTTTTTCATTAAATGTTTTATAAACATATTTTTTCTATAAAAAATAATTTATTTAGGAAACCATTACTTATCATGACATGTTTTTCTATCTTATGTTATGGTATTTTCAATATTCAACGATATTTTAAATATTCTAATTTTTATCATACAAATTTTTCATTGAAAATGGATATAGTAACATTGAACTATTTTTTAGAGATCCCAATGGAATTGTGCAATAGATAAAAACCCTATAAAAAATATCAATAAAAAAAGGAATCAATAAGATGAAATAAAAAACAATAAATAAATATTACCTATGTATCAAGGTTAATTTATTACCAATGATGAATTTTATCAACATACCCTAGAAGAATTCATTAAATTCATTAAATTAATGGTATCCACGTAACACTAAAAATATTGAATGATTTGGATGGATAGTTTCATTTATAAAATTGTCTTAGAACCTCCTACTTGAAGGAAAATAAAGAGAATATAAAAAAATAGTGATAAAACATAAAGATAATGTATTATAGCTTACTCAAATTAAGTCAAAAAACACTTATTTATAGGAATCCTCCATTTAATAATGAATAATATAAATAATATAATATTTACAATATTTTTAAATGGGTGATCATTATTACAAAATGTTTTAACTCTTATAAAAAATAGTTAATTATTTAATGTTATTTTTAATCTCCATTTATATTCAATAATAAATTTTAAATTCATTTAATTATATTTCAATAAGCTAAAAAATAATGATAAAAATTTTAGGAATGTTTTCTAAATGATTTCTTATACCATTCATCACAAATATTGTGATATAGATACAATTGGATAAAACACAAATAATTTCATTGTGACTATATCCATACGGTGTTTTATTATTTCATGTATAAATCTAGTAGTATCTGATGAAAATAGTTCTGACTGGATGTAAATGATTCCAAAGGATCATTTATAGTGAGTATAGTTGGTGGTCATCATATTTTATTTAATTTATTAATACTTATATATCATACAAGGGGATATATTTTTTTAATTTATGATTCTTACTATGTATATATATTCCTTTACTATTTCACTCTTATATACATGAATCATATCTTTTTTTTAGCTTTTCTATAACAAATTATGATATTCCATTTATGTCCCATTGTTTACTTTTTCATAAGTACTTGGTATATCTAATATAAAAATGAGTCGTTAATATTTTTTTTGATTCAGGTGTGACCTGTGGGGTATTATTTTAATGTATAATCTTCTAATGTCTGACTTAGGTCCTCACCACTAGTCTTAAATAATAGTTATATGGGTATACATGGTGGATTTTTTATAATAACAAAGAACAACTATCATTTGGGTGGACCAAAAGGGGATGTTATAGTAGAAATAAATTATTATAAATTTTCTTTTTTATTTGAGGAAAATGATCCACTGATGAATCCATAAAATTATTAAAAATAATCTCATACCATATCCTCAATAACCATTATAATCTACATTAATTTGGTATCAGTTTCAGATTGGCTGGATATACTGAACCTTCAATGTGTTTTGATGGTACATTGCATTCCCTTATAAAATATTTGTGGGAAAAAAGGAAATTACTTGATATATATATATCCTGACAATATACAGTTTAAACACATACATCCCATATAGTATTCATATTTTTTATAAAAAACTCATTAATATTTATGAATTATGATAACATAGTATGATTGTTTATTTAAACCGTTATAGTATCACATCCTCAAGTGATTCTTGAACATTTATAACTGAATCTATTGAAACTTCATCTTTTTATTGTGGGGATAAGAAAATGTAGCAATCTTACTATTTATTATTGTTTCTCAACCTTCACTTACTGTTTTGTGTGACATTAGAGATAAATAACTATCTATCACTTATTTATAGAACACTATAATTGGTGTATAATATCAAGATAAATTTCAGAATGTTTCATATTTTAATACAAATTTATATTACAAAGATATTTCATATGTTCCTCTGTTGTAAATAAAGTAACAACCACTAAACTATGAAAATAAATGGTAAATTATAGTTCTTTATCCCTTTAATCAATAGTTTTCTAACTATTTATGAAGTAATGAATCAAAATATCATCATAATTTTGTAATCTTGCCACTTTAAATTGATTCATTACTATATAGGTTTTTTATCCTTGATAGAAACATTTAAACACTTTCAACTCTTAAAATCATGTGAAAATAATCCATAACGATCAAAAAAATGAAATTGATCATTTTCATTTTAAAATTTTGATCTATAAACAAACAACTCAAAGTCTTGGCTATAACTTGTAATTTACCAGGTTAATAAATCAATTCAAAACCATTGGTTTTCAGGTATTCAACCCACCATCACAAACTCAAAATTAAATTTCATTATGTGATAAATTATTTAAAAAAATAACAAGTATTATACAAAATAAATTTATCATAAAATAGGTAAATATTTCTACATATAAATGAGAATAAAATAATAATAATTTCCATGATATTCATAGTATATTTATTCTAATTTACCTTCGAGTACACTTCCTTAAAGAAATATCATCTCCATGCTTATGAAATCACCCTAAGTCTACTCTCATTATATCAAAATATATGATATATTTATCTCTTATATTTTCTTTTGTCATAATATGTGTTGTGCTATTTCTAATTTCAATCTTATAAACGTCTCCATTAAATATTTTATTCCATTAAAATATCACAACATTATGGGTTTGAAAATTATCTAGTCAGGGTAGTTTTCATTAATAACTAATAAAATATCTATAATTGGTATTTATCCAAATGAAACATTAAACATAAAATAAATCATGTGTTTTTATAAATACATAACTAATTTAAACTTATAACAATAAATAATATCAATTTTCAATAAAACTATTTCTATAACATTTCATTTCATTAATAGATAAATATATTTTAGATAATTTATGATATAATCATTATTCTCATAGTGTTTGTGAAACAATCCCCATATATTTTTCGTGGGTTAAAATTTATTTTGAAGTAATAATTAAATCAACCAAAATGACCATTTGAATAGTTTCCAAATTTTCTATACAATATATATTTCATTACATACATTATAAACTATTCATAATTCATTATCTTGAATGAAATTATAAGATACCGATGATAACAATACAATGATTGAAATGTTATTTTCAAAATATTCAACTTTATTAGATATATATATGATGGTATATTAGTCCAATATTTATTTTTAATAAAAATATTCCCATTTATCTAATCAAATAATTCTTGAATATTAGTTATATTATATTTTTACTTAATGTTAACTTGGTTCAACAACCTTTAATAGACACATAAATGAAGTATTTCATTTAATGATTCATTTTCCTAAATTCAACCATCAATATCCTTATTCTAATTAATTAAAATACAACATATATTTTCCTCATGAAGACATATATTTTGTTTTGGGTTGTGTATAAATATATCTTGTAAATCTTAGAATTATATCTTCTAAATCACATCATTTTGCACTAAGTGATTCTAAACTAGATTCTCTCTAAAATAAAGGGAAGTTTCACCTTACATTGATTAAAATTCAATTACTTGTTGAATAAAACAATCATTTTAAGTAGAATATTTTAATCTTAGTGTTCTTGGATAATCTATTATATGTTTGGTACTAACCTTTTGTATAAATAGTAAACAATGTACTTTACTAACATATATTGAAAATGATGATATAAAAAATAATTATTTTTCAAGAGTTGTTTAGTAACATAGTGGTTAATAGATTTCATTAGATTTAGCTTTCATAGTGATGTATTTTCTTCAATCATTGTGTGGTTCCATTATAATAGAACTTATTTTATTCTTTCTGATTGTTTATATTCAATCCTTGGTCATTGATTTTCCATGTAATGGAACATTTTTTTCAATCCTTACCTACTAAATATGTATCAGCTCATTGACATTATTTCTATAAAAAATCAATGAATCTATAGTTATTAGAGATTGATAATCTGATATATATAAATATATGGAAGAATATTAATGTATATAATCATTTTACTCTCAAGAATTGATTGAATAAGTTTGAGGATAGTAATTTTTGAATCATATCATTGTAATCAAATATGTTATAAACATGGAATTTGATGTATTGGACCAATGATATATCCTTTTTCCACATTGTATTAAAAGTGATGAATTTATGATAATAAGAGATTACACATCCTATAATAAATTGGTTTATGGGTTTATTGATTATTATCATAATAATCAATGATTTATTATGTTATGTTTGAGTTTTCTTCTTAAATTTATCTTTTATTACTCTAATATTTGGATCTTCAAAAATTCTTATATTCTGCTAAATTTATATTGTTTCACAATTTAATCTAGAGATGATATATTTTGAACGTTTTTATGTATTAAGAGGGAAATTTTATACTTTTACAGGAGCATCAATTCATTCCCCCTATGATGATTCCATATAAGGATAATATTTTTTTGAACTTATATATACAATCGTTTTCTAGGAAAATTTTTATAAGATCTTATCTCTAAAATTTTAATATAACCTAATTTGTTTTTAGTTCAATTTCCTTATATAAAAGTATAAGTAAAGTTGTGATTTCTCTATTGTTTGAAATATACCTCTTAGAAAATTAGAAAACATAAATCCTATTTATAAAACCATATGTATAGAAAAAATTATAATTATTCATGAAATATTATGAGGATGTTCATACTAATACAATTGTGGTTAAATATTATACGATTTTAAAAAAACTATAATATTTTGAGAAAGTAAATTCTAAATTTTACCAAATAAGGGAGATTGAGTATTATTAAAATTACAATATCTAGAATACACCCATTTATATTGAGACTTAAAACATCCATAGACATGTTTCTTCTTCTGATATGGATAATGTAATTATATTGATATTTGGAATTACACATTTTGGAACCATAATAGCATTGGAGTATAGAAGATCTATTTTATAAGCTATTTATGATGATTTTTATTTTATACTAAGAGTAACTACTTTTTAAATACATCATATATTTTTTATTATGGTCAATGGTTTAAAATATATTAAATAGAATGAAATTATGGATAATAATTTTATTTAAAATATTATTGAAATGTTTCAAAAATAATTGTATTTAAATTGGAAATAAAATTAATGATACAAAGATTATTATAAATTTTGGTTCCAATGATTTAATCAAAACATTAATATAATATAAAACAACTAAATCTTAAATTTGTTTTACTTTAATGATTTATTATATGTAATCGTCAGATGATTATTAATATGGATCTTAGTGAAATATAATTTCACAAATAGTGAAATTCATGAATTGAATATTTGAGAAGAATAATCTTCAAAACAATAATTAAATAATAAAAAAAGTTAGGCAGGATATATATGGATGGATGGATTGTAAAAAGCATTCTGGATACCGGATTTTTTTTAAAAATTTAAGAATATAGAAAATGTCAAGACATATTTTCCAGGTATGATATATGAAGAAAGTGAGTGTAAAACAATGGCTAAATATAAATGGAAATAAATATCTAAGAGATATTGATTCTTAAATTGGCAGTGAAGATATATCTTCCATCATGATTGATATGTTGATGATAGATAAAAGATCCCCAAATTCATTACTAAAATTCCTAAAAACAACTTGTTTTACAGAAAATATTGGTATTTCATCCCTTTAATGTATTAATTAAGATTTTACTCATTATTATTTTTTTGATAATGAATTTTAAAGTCAAAATTTGGGGAAATTTCACTAACATGGAGAATAAATATAACAATTTATTGAATAACTGTGATTATGATAAGGAAGAAATTGATAATGTTAATGATAGTATATAAAAATATATTTCTGAGATTAATAGAAAAATAAATATCTTTCTAAGAATCCTTCTAAATATGGAAATGAAGTTGTAAAAAACAAGTGTAAAAAAGTGATTTATAATAAATTAATATGTAATTTTACATCTTTAATGGAGAACAATGATAAACATCTAGACCCATTGAGAGAATTTTTTGTTATATGTACAGTTAGGTATTCATCTTTTGACAATTTATATTTTCAATCCAATTTAAATTTTTAAAAAAGTGATTATTTTTTAAAAAAATTAAAAAAAGAAATTCATTATTATAATGGATTTAATCTATGGAAGAACAAACTTTTAAAACATACCAGGCTTTATTATTCATGTGTTTTTTGAATTAAATACGGAAGGGTTGGATATATGTGGGTTACAATGGTCCTATTCAAAAATATTTCACGACATTAACATGTATGTGTACTGAATATTTAGTTTCATTTACTTCATGTAATAGGGATTAGTATCAACAGAAAAAAAAAATTAGGTTTATGGATAGTATTTGTTATCTATAAATTACCAATAACAAATATAACTTTTTGAACATTTGAAATGTAAAATATGGAATCATAAATTTTAGAGACAACATAAATGGTTATATCATTATAATTGGTGATACATCTAATATGTATTCAATAAATATTGTAATATATTATGTACAATAATATATATTATAGTTTTTTTGATTTTATAAATAATATAATTATATATTAAACTATATTATATAAGGTTGTGTTATAATTTATTATTTTTTATCAAGATAATTTATGTTTTAACATATATGTGTGTTTATTTTAAATTTAATTTACAGAATAGAAATATTTTATTAAATATATTTGTAATTTATCTAGAAATAAAAAATATTAATTTGAAATGAATCGACAATGACATATAAAATTATTTTTCAATAATTAAAATTAGATAATTTATTTTAGAAAAGTGATATACTTAGAATGAAAATTTTAGATAAGATATATAAAATTTAAAATGTTATTTGAGATAAATATTCTTTTAATATATATATATATATATATATATATTGGAATGTTATATATATATATATATACAAAGAACTAGAAATAACTAGTATGTATATGTATAAATATAAACATTTATATATAATTGGTTCAATAAAAAAATGAATGAAAATAAAAAAGGAATATATATATATATATATATATATTGAATCCTATATATATGATGTATATATATTAGAACATATATTAAAATAAATTTTTTTATATATGTAAATCTATATATATGTTAGATTGTGTGTGTGTGTGTTTATTGGAATTAAGTTAAGTAATAAATATATATTTGTGTGTGTAATAACGTGTGATGTATGAGGGAAAGAAAAAAAGAAATAAATGTCATATATATTATCATATAATAATTTATATATATATATATATATTACATGTAACCCCCTAAATTTTTTTATATATGTCTCATTAAATAATTATAAATAATTTGATAGTTTACTTTACAAGCAATACTGAGTTTCAACGAGCGAAAACATACTATTGAAATATTATTATATGATAGTTATCACCAAACCGTTAGACTGGTAGGTATGAATAGGACTAACCATATTACAAATAATTTATATTAAGATTTTTGTTAATAAAAAATTAATAATTAATGATTATAAATATGTACTAAATTTATAGAAAAGAAATTTAAAGCTTCGACAAATATGTTTTCCTCAAAAATGTTTTTTATTTTATTTTATGCACTAATATTATATTTAATTTATTCCAATTTTAGAAATTAAATTTTATAAAAATGTTATAATTTTTTAAATTATAAAATGAAAAATATATTAGGGGAATTTGTTATTTTTCATAAATTGATAGATTTTTCAGTGCATAGGAAAAAATACTTATTTTTCAAGTACTGTCATTTCTTTTAATTAAATTGAGTAAATTAGAATTCCCGTTTTATTTTAAATTTGATATTATAGTTAAATATGATTAATTTTATTTAAAAAATCTAATTATTTACATATTTAATCATAAATATTCATTATTTGGATATAAGTTAATGTTTATGCATAAAACTCATTTTTTAATGTATTTTCATTACATTTATGGAATTTATATTAAAATTTATATCCAAATATTATAATAATTTAATCTCAAAAAAATGGATTCCCCATTATAAATATTTGGGTCCAAATTTGGCACGTATACCCCTTTTATTTTTTGACATTATAAATAGTAATCATAGTAAATATTTGTCAACTTGATAAGGGTAAATTGGGTAATCATGGTTTAATATAATGTGATTAGGCCTAATAATAACAATAAAATTTTATTAATTTTATTGTATTATATTTTTTGAACAAAACCATCAAATTCTATAAAATTTGGAAATTTCTTGCCATTTTCCTATGATAATGATCTTAATATAATTTTAAATAAGGAACAATCAAAAAATATTGCTCTATATGTTTTAATATCGGTAATATATTTCAAAAAGGATAAAAAGAGGATAATTTTAGTTATAAACTTTTATTTGATAGATAACTTAATTTATTCATTATATTTTTATTTTAATTTTTATTGATCGAATAATTACATTAAATGGTTACAAAACGCTGACACAATACTTATTTCAATAATAGAAAAATTATATATATTCATTTTAAAAATAATTAAAGTAATAAAGTTTCACTTATTAATTTTGTTCCACGAATTTTGTATATAAATATAAAAATAATAGTTATTCTTAAAAAAATTATAATTGAATTGTGGATAGTGTCGTAAATAACATTAATGATATTTTATGAAAAATAATATTTTACTAAATTATTTAAAATCTATAAAGATAATATATTTGATAAATTGGATGGTATATAGTTTATAATATAATTCATTGTCTATTTATGGTCACTTTTCATTTTATGGAAATGTTCTTGACCCTTTAATATTTAAAAACCAGGATATTGTGGTAATAGTGAAAAGGCTTAATGAGGAGTTAAAACTAAGAGATAAGGGCTAAAAATAAAATAAAAGTGTTTAAATATTATTGGATTAGATTATTTTGACTCATAATAATACTATCCATTAAATAAATCAATTTTCATCCACTTGAACTTGAAAATTAACTTATATTAATTTAAAATTTTAAGTAATTCCAAGGGTGCATTTCCCCTCACCTATAAAAAGAAACCCCTTCTCTCTTTTCATTACACAAAATTAAGCCATCTAGATCAAAAATAGCATAACCAACTCCCATATAAAATTATATATATATATTAATTATAAGATATTTTATTCTTAAAATAAAATTTCTATGGTCTTTAGGAAGGAATCTAATAGAGTTCTACTGAAGAATGGGTAATTGTCCTACCCGAATTCATTCAATTTATTTCCCCTTCTACCGCCTATAATTTTATGTATTCGTAATATAATAAAAACATTAGTATAATGAATATACATAAGTGTAACTATTATTATGGAACTATAATTATTCACCCTATTTTCCATCAAATAGGGAGTAAAACTATCACTCGTGCATATGTGCGGACTGTTTCCTCTACATAGTGACACAATTCAATTTCCATCACCATATTTTATGAATTTTTATTATGTATTGTTTAATATTTATATATTATATTTATCAAATAACAATTCTTCAAGAATTATAATATAATATATACCTTCTATCCTTCCCATATGTTGGAAAAGGATAATACCTCCCTTGCGTATGTGTGGACTACCACCTCCCTGAAGTGATGTGATTCATTTTTCATTTCCACTTTACATTTATGGTGGTAAGGATAGATTTAATGAATATATATTATATATATAATATAATAATTAATCTATAAATTTAAATTACTATTTATATTTCTTCTGTTCCATCCTTTCAAAAGTGAAAGCAACGTTCAGGTGTACATATGGTCTACCGTCTTCATAAACAAGGTTATTCATTTTACTATCTCTACCTTCCATGTATGAATATATATATAATGAATATATATGATATTTATATCAATTTTCTTATTATATTTATGATGTAACCATGATCACATTACATGAACGAGAACTACTAAACCATATTTCTCATGAAAAACGAAATGGTTAATACCCATAAATGATGATTTTAAAAAGAAATTATAAATAAATAAGTTTTTGAAATATTTTAATAATTTAATATATGATATTATAATTATTTAAATTTTTATGGTATAGAATTATAATAAATATAAATTTATTATACATTTGATTCATATCACTTACAAATCAATTCAAACTTGAGATTAGGGATTTCTTTTACAATCTCATTTAATTTTGGGATTATTTATGTTTGAATATACATTAATGAAAATTATCTGATACTTATTTTATAAAACCATTTAATTATATTATCACCTAATTATTCATGAAATTTTCATGTAGTAGTATTATTATCCTCTCTTGGGTAATTAAAAACATCATGAATGTTTTTTAAGAAAAAATTCATTATTTCCTCTTTAGTCAAAAATATTTTTCTTCTATGTCCATATTTTCAAAAAATGTTTTCCAGAATTTTTTTGACATTATAATGTGACTATTTAAATTAATTTTTATACAATATTTACTTTTTACGAAAAAAAATTTACAAAAAAAATTCTTATTGTTTTTAGACTGTGGAACTTTTGACTTTAATATAAAATATAAAAGGAATATTTTTATTAATGTGCGTAGCATGACAGTAATTTATCTCCATCATTAACACATAAAGATTTGAATCATACATTCAGAAAATTAAATTCTTTATTTAAATAAAATAATTTATTTAATATTTCAGAATTTTTTATATTTTTTTAACCATTTTCAATGTGAAAAATGGTTATTTTCCTCAAGATTTTTTCAAATGATCTGATAGAGGAATTTTAAAATACAATAATTCCCATTGATGTTATTGGGGATATAATACAATGATACTATCTTTATTCCTTCATTGGATTTTTTATGATGATGAAGTATTGATGCTCTATATTCATGATTTGATGGGGATAATCATTGACTGATAAATAATTTTTAGAAGGAATTATATTGATCATTCAAAATATATGGAATGCATACGGAATGAAAGTGATGTGTAAGGTCCCAGACCTATTTCAATCATAAGTAACAAAAAACAGTCAGTCACATGGCCTCAAGAGAACCTCCCCTTACACCATAGGTTTCCCACTACCATTGAGGGTCCATGATGACATGGTGGGTAAAATATATCCCTGTGATCAAAGTAGCGCTGCATAATATTTAATGAATAAATAAAAATAATAAGAATAATAATGATAGATAGGGAAGAAGTAAAACATCCAGATAATAATAGTGAATGATGCCAAGAGTGGGGCCATATAATAATGATTTCCATTTCGTGGATCTATAAAAAATACCAAAATACATACAAACAGTTATATCAAAATAAAAAAATATCAAAAAGGTTATCCAATAGAATAATGATCCAAGCCATGGTCTGGGGTCCAAAGACCCCATGTTATAATCTATTAATAATTAAATATTGGGATATTTTCCTAATACCTACCTACATACATGAATTCTTTCCACGAAAAAATGGTGGCTTGAACAGGGTGTGAGATATAATCTGTAGGCCACCACCATCAGTTTCTACAAAAATGTTTTTTGAAAACGTAAATGGAGTAGTGTTCATGTATAATAATCATTAGAGATCTAAAATGAGAAAATTAACAACCATGTTAGACCATCATCCTCATGTTATGTCATGTTGGTCATACCTACTTCGGAATAAGAAAAAAACACTATTTACCCCTATCATCATGTATATATCAGCATACATAAGACAATCATATGAACATATATACATTCTTAGGTGTGTAAATATGGCTTAGTGATCTTGTGTCCACATTGTATGTCAACATTTCATGTGTCTTAGATCTCTAAATAGAGCATCATAATGTATAAAATATAATGAATGAGTCTGATGTGAGGCTAGGGAATGTGTGACATCAGGGGTCATGCCAACTCATAGTAATAACTCATGCAGTTTGGCTATGAGGTTTTGAGTGTAACCAATGAGGTTACACCCAATTTATTATAATAAAAAAGGGTCTAAATTAGTCTATTGTTCTCATCCATTATGTATTCTAAGCTACAAATGATAGGGCCTAGTGGCATGAATCCATGGTTCCATGTGTCCGAAGATATCTAGATGAATCCAAGGAGTGCATCAAGGACATTCTAATAACTAGAAAATGATTCAATTTAGTCTTTCATACTCCACTGAGGCATTCATGTATAACTAATACATTGACCATGTTCCAATGTGGGTATCTCCACTGTAAACTAGTCCAATGAATTGGGGTGGGGTCCACTGAATGCTCAAGGCGTTCCCTGAGGAATCCAAGAATGGATCAACCCAAACCACTCCTATAACAAGAAAAAGGTCAATAAAAGTCACAATGTATATAAATATAAACTGAAACATTGTCCATATAAAAATAATTCCAATTTATGATGTTTGTTTAATTCATATCATTGCCTTTCTTTTATTGATTACAGGTTTATGTTCCATAATAATAGGTACCGATTATGTGAATATGGAGTGTAACATTTTCCATGTAATAATCAATCCATTTAATCCAATTTATATATAAATCTAATCAATAAATTTTAATTTAAGAATGAGAAATCCTATGTAAGTTATCGTACTATTAATCATTTAATTATAATTTAGTATGATCTAAGATAAACAGCTTTCCAATTTACAAGGCCTATTTCATCAATTTAAATTAATCAAAACACATTAGAAAGATAAACCCGACACTCTAATGGGTGTTTTAGCTATTAGAATATAAAGGGAACATAGGCATAAGCATTGAACACCAAAGGCGTGGCTCAATTTGAGATATTTGGCTTCCATCAATAATCAAGGGATCTGATACAACGTTAACATTCTATATTAAAATACTAATTTAATGAAAATTGAATTTTGGGTCAAAGTGTGGGTGAAAATGGCACACAACACAACGATGACGATAAGAAATCAATGAAAAAATGGAGAATTCATAAACCTCATACCTTAAGACAATTCATGAATAATCATCCAGTCTCATCCTTTATTTTTATCTGTATTGAAATAAAATAGAAATATAGAAAGACACTATAAAAATAAAGGACATGTTCTCACACCAAAAGTGTTCTGAAGATAGTGAGATAAAAAAGGAAAAATGGAAATGGATGGAATCTCTTACCATTTCTAATCCAACAGGACATATGACACTCAAATCGAAGGCTGGATGAAGAAGATTACTCAATTTCTATCAAGAGGAGAGGATAGATATCCCTATAATATAATTTTCTAGAAATATAATATGAAGATAAAAAAAGTGGTTATCCCATTAAAATGTATGGATGGTAAAAAGGTGATTCATCCCACTTTTTAAGAGTCATACGGTTTGGCCGCATGGTTAGATAAAAGGTGAACCAACTATGTGTCAGATACTGTCCATGGATAGTGGCCTCTCATGGCTGGAAAGCGTGGTTTTTCAAATTTTTCTCTACATATGTGCTCCCATATTTAGTTCCCTACAACACCCTGTAATGATTTTCTAGACCATTGGAATGAGGTTAAAAGTTTAAAAAACCATGAACCATGACATTCCAACATAGCTTGAAGCATTGAGCTCCAAAAGTCTCCATACACTCTTAAGACCCTCCTTAGTCCATATGGAAAATTTATATGGATAAGACAAAGGTTTTACACTATAAATTAAAAAGTGTGTACCTTATATAAAAAACAAGGTTGTTAAATTATGGGTGGGTCCTAGTTATAGATTTCCCGTTGATAAATTGATAGGTCTCATGGGTAAAAAAAGAAATCATTCCATTTTGATGACAATGTACCCATTTATTATGAATGACATATTGGTTTAGAGTCTATTATTATATGATTCATGATATCTTGGTTGAGAGGCCTTGATCATGAATGTCCAAAATTATATATTTCCTTTATTAATAATTCAATTTTCAAAATCCATGTGTTTTTTATGTTGATATTATCCATGGATACTCATTGGACACAAGTTTTTATTGAATGTAATGTGTTTTTAATAACCACTATTCCCTATAGATTATTTTTTTTACTCATTATAACATATATAGTACATAACCCATACTAACAATCTGAGATTACCTTTTATTTTTTTCCTTTTCCCTATAATATGAAGAATACTATTATTAATGACATCAATAATGCAATAATATTTCTTATACTATGTTTTTAATATATTTACATTGTAATATGGGAATAATATATGTATGTTGTTTTCCAAGAATTCAAAATTGATCGATCCAACGTGGTAATATTCCATGTATCTTGTACCAATAAAATGAAAATTGACTCTAGATTACTAGATTTTGGGTTTTTACATTCATTATTAGATAAAGATTATTAGTAATTTTAAGAACTAGATATTAAATGAAGATTTCTAACATCAAAATTATGAAAATACCTTGTAGTAAATGAGAACTTATACCATTATAGGGTTTTTTATTTTATTCCTAAATATTAATGATTATTATGAATTAATTATATGTGTTACAATATTTATTGATGGAACCTAAAAGAAAAAATGGAATCAACACCCAAATAAAATGACGAGACTAACCTATTAAGAAATCCAATACACCTGGTGTTGGAACTAAGAAGATCATGGTCATATTTGGGATGTTGACTCAGGTAATGATGAATATCCTTTCCCATATATAAAACCCCGTTGTTTTACATAATTATTCACCTATTTTGGATAACATAATGAAATATAATCCAATATCGTTAAATTAAACTACTTATCCATTTTTAGTTGAACAGTTGATTAATTCGTTTGAAAATATATTCCTATATTTGAGATGTTATAAAAGTGAAAAGGTTATTCTAATAGTGTATTGTATGAATGTATATATCAATAAATGGGGTTCATTTATCCATAAAACTTAATATATTAATGAAATATAAATAGAGTAAAATACAACATTTAAATGGATATTATTTGATAAATACTTCTCTCGAGTACAGTGAGCTGAAATAGTGAGGAAGTTCCTCACTTTAATGAACTATAGAGAAGAAGGTGTTGAATAGTGTGATGATAACTTTATAATACTATAAAGGAATGTTTTGGATTACATATATGATATATAAATCATGATTTACCATTTCATTTATGGGCATAAACCATGTACTGAAGGGTGATGGTTTTTCAAACATTATCATCTTTTGATGATATGGTTTCAAGTTTCATCAAGATGAAGAAAGAATTTTTTAGGTATTATATCTTCAAGGTATGTTAATAAAATAAGAGTTCTTATTATCACTGAGGGAAAATTAATTTTTCAAATAAGAAGAATGGGGTGATCATATTTCCAACATGTGACAATTTTGGAAAGAAACACCAAGGTATTTTCTTAACAGGAACAAGAGTTTGTTTTATGTTCAAAAAAATGGGTCATATGGCTCTTGAATGAAATATAAATAAAGAAACAACTAATATATAGTGCTTCATCTATAAATATATGGGGAATTATTCAAAACAATGTCCCACATATCAAGGTAACATAATACATAATAATCCATGGATAGATGGCTAATTAGATGCAATTAATATAACCAAAGTAGTATTTCCTAAAAATATAATGAATGGTATACATATTATCCACTCAAGAAGTGAGAATGATTTATTTTATCTTTATTTTACCCACTCATTTATATCTAAGGAATTTTATTCCGGTATCTCATAACCATCCCAATGATTATATATTGAGTTTCCACTGAGAACACTTAATGGTAAGATTATCACATCTCAAGTATATATATCCTCTCCAATTTATGTTTGTAGGAATTTGCTTCCCAAAAAATCATTTTGTTATTTATTTAGTTTAATTCGATGTAATTTTGGGAATGTATTTTCTCTCTCATTAATGATCCCATATAATTTTTTCAAGAAGGTATGTTACAATTGATCTTCTGAATCAACTTACGGTTATCTAATGATATAAGGATTAACATAAGCTCCCAATGGAAATTACTTCAATCATATGATTTTACAACATACTATAGAGGTATATTTATCTTAAATGGTTGGGTAGAAACTTATCATTGAGGATATTTATATTATATTTGAGTTTTTCTATATATTTTGAGAATATTTTCCCAGTATTCCCTTGAGTCATGATGTTTTTCTTCAATTGAAATCATTCTTGGTGCTACACCTATTTCAATGACTATATAAAGAATAGACCATATTGATTTGAATGAATTGAAGAAGATACTCTATAATAATATATATAACAAATTAATTAAACCTAGTTATTAACCATGGGGAATACCATCTTTTTGTAATAAAAAAGAAGGTATAATGTCTCTTTTATTGATTATCAAGAAGTTAACAAGATCACTATCAAGAACAACTATTATCTACCCTGTATCGATAATTTGATTGATCCATTAGGTGGTTATCATTATTTTCCCTCATTTATCCTCAATTTTTATATCATCATCTATGGGTTAATAATGAGAATATTTCCAAGATATCCTTCCATATTATGTATGTTCGTTATGAATTTATAGTAATTCACTTTGGACCTATCAATTCTGCTACTATCTTCATATACTTAATGAAAAGAGTCTTTAGAGATTTCCTTGATCGGTTTTTTTTATAATCTTTTTACATGTTAATATTATATATTAAATGATTAATGAATATAATAAATAAAATTTAAGTATTTTTCTAATGACCCTATGTAAGGAGGAGCTATATTCCAAATTTACAAAGTGTGAATTTTGGAAATACAAAGTCTCATTTTCGTGTTTTGTAATTGC
This sequence comes from Viscum album, assembly GCA_963277665.1. NCBI lineage: Eukaryota > Viridiplantae > Streptophyta > Magnoliopsida > Santalales > Viscaceae > Viscum > Viscum album. The sequence continues at coordinate 349,170,760 of OY728152.1, read as the reverse complement.
ATTTGATGGTGTATTAGTGGATCCTTCCAAGACTGATGTTATTGAAAAATGGCTTATACCAATTATTGTAACTAAGATCTGTAGTTTAGATAGGCTGAATATATATTACCGATGATTTATAAGAGACTTATCATGCCTATCAAATCCACTCACCAAGTTGACTCAAAATGGTGTTAAATTAATGTGGATAGATGAATATGAGATTAATTTCAAACAATTAATATTAGTTTTGGTGAGTGCACCTGTAATTACACTACCCTATAGTGGGGAAAGGTTTGTGATATACTGTTATGCATCAAAGAAGGGATTGGGATGAGTCATCTTGTAAAATTATATGTCGATTACTTATTCCTCTCTCCAATTTAAAACTCATAATAAAAATTACCTGAATCAAGATTTGGATTTTGTAGAATTAATTTTTTCATTAAATATATGGAGGAATTACCTATATGGTGAAATGTTTGATATATATACTGATATTAAAATTATAAATTATATATTTACATAGAAAGACTTGAATATGCACTACAGAATATGGTTGTAGTTCATAAAATATTATTACTGGTCAATAGATTACCACCTTTGGAAGGTTAAAATTGTGGAAGATGATATGAGTTAGAAATACCATGTTATTGTTTCCATGATGATGATTGCAAGAGATCTAATATTTATGGATTTGCAGAAGGTGGATATTTAAACCTTCATGAATGAGAATATGTCTTAATTTTCTCAGATGATTATTCAACCATGCATCTATGATAAGATTAAAAATGAATATAAGGAAGATGTGGAATTATATAATATGGTTAGGAATGTTCTTGTCTTTAACCTTGAATATTCTAAAATGAAAGGGTTTGGGAACCGATTATGTTTTTGGTCAATATTTTACATGAATAAAGAGATGTTGGATAATACCCATAATTCATCTTTCTATATTCATCTTGGATCTATTAACATTTATAACGATATGAAAGAATATTTCTAGTGGGATAAAATGAAAGGGATACTGTAGATTATATATCCCAATTCTTAGTGTGTCAAAAATTTAGGGCTAAGAAAAAGAATTCTAAGGGTGTGTTACACCTATTACCTATACAAAATTGGAAATGGTAAAACATATCCATGTATTTTTTTCATCGAACTCCACAAAACACCCAAAGGCCATAATGTTATTTGGGTTGTAGTCAATCGACTTATGAAATCATTTCTATGTATTTAAATTAGAGATAATTTATCTCTTGACCATCTTACTAGATTATAAATTAATTATTTTGTGATATTTCATTTAGTACCACTCTCAATCATATTTGTTTAGGATCTAATGTTTGCCTAAATGTTCCAGAGAATTATTCTGCAGGCTCAAGATACAAAGTTGAGTTTTAGTTCTTTTTATCACCCTCAGATAGATGGTCAGTCTAAGAGGACCATTCAAACTCTATAATACATGTTTAGATCTTTCTTTGTGGATTCTAAATTTGTTTTATATCAGCTCCTTCCTTTTTTGGATTTTCTTACAACGACGGCTTTCACTCAAGAATGAAGATGGATCTTTATGAATCCTCACCTGCAATGTCTTGAAGGCCTTAATTTTTTTATTGATTTTTATGATCCACCATTCATGTGGTTAGGTTGAAACATTATAATTCACTTAGTCCTTAGAGGAATTCATTGCCTATAGGTTTCATACATTACATACATCCCAGACTAACTACTTGGAACTTCTCCTCACCAGCATCTTCATCGTGAAAATAACTCTCCACCTTTGCATGGCTATTCGGCTAGGCCTTCCCATGCATGAACAGGCTTTTCCCAATGGTAGGTGGCATGCCCTCTCATTCTTTAAATCTGTTTAACTTTTGCAGTGGTGAAAGATCCTAGATCCTCCTCCTTCTGATGTTTGTTCCTTTTAGGTTGTCTGGTTTGCATTTCCACTTAAGGTGGCCCGAAGGCCTTGAGGTGGCCCAAAGGCTTTACTGACCTGAAGTCCATGGTGCCCCGAAGGCCTTAAATGATTAAGGGACCAAATCAGTGGCCCGAAGGCCCAAACGGGGGAATATTCCTGGATGATATAGTGCCAAACATTGCCTGCTACAGTTCCCGCTACAGTATCTGCTACAGTTCCGCATCGTTCCTACTATAGTAAAGCTACAATAACTAATATAGTAACTCGGAAATTAGCCTCCTCCTAGAAATAAGTACATAAATATGCCATGTTGGGATTAATTTCTTTAATAAAATATATTTGGTCCTAATATAGCTATGGTAATGGAGGGGAAGGTTATATACATTAAAAAATACATAAAGGTAGCTTATGGTCGACAAAAAATTTGTGATAACAATCATCAGTGAGATATAGAGTTTGAACATGGGGATAATGTATTCCTATGAATATCTCATTAGAATGTGTTTATGAGATTTGTAAATAAAGGAAATTTGATACCTAGATATATAGTACCCTTAGAAATTATTGATCATATTGGGATGGCAACTTATATATTGGAACATCCAATGAATTTATCTCATGTTTCTGATGTGTTCCATGTATCTCTCCTAAGAAAGTACATAATTATTCCTTCATAAGTAAAAATATCAGAGGTTATACCATGGGAGTAGGATCTATCCTATGAGGAAAAACTATAGGAGATTCTTGATTGTGGAGAGAAGTGTTGTGGAACAATACAACTCTTCTAATAAATGTTTTGTGGTGAAATAGAAAAATTAATAAAATATGGTTTCAGTGCTTGTAAGCCTCTATTATGGGCGTTGCAAAGGTGATTAAGTTTAATTATTTTCAAACATTTATGAGGTTTTATTCTTATAAAATGGAGAAAATCATTATGGGAGGATCTGATTTCATTGAAATGGTTAAGGATTATAAAGATTAGGATGCAATATCTTGGTTGCAACTCATGAAAGAAAGTAAAAGTTCAAATATAAGGACTTTTCATCAGATCAGATTTCTATAAATTATTGTTTTGTTAAAAAGGAAAGGTTGGGAGATTCTTTATGTGAAAGGAGGCAATCTTGGATCTTATTGATTCATTTCTTTAATCAAATATTTCTAGAACCATTCTTTTGAAGGATGATTAACTTTTTAAAACCCCATATCTGATTTGAAGGTTTTCATCAATCTGGGGATTTTTAGACTGTAAATGTATTTTACTAGGAATGGGATTTTTTTTATTCTTTTTTCTAAATGAGGAAATAAAGTGACATGCTTGGTTGTTCAGAATAGTCACTCAAAATCCTATATCTTTAAGCATTCATGAATTTAGATTTAAATTCAATCCATTTGATGTTAAAAAACTCTTCATGTAGGTATGGGATAAGATTTTTGTGTTAAAGTAGATATTGTTTCACCCAGAAATCATATTTAACATTGCATCTTCAATCATAGTTCTAACAAAAATAGAAAAATAAATAGAGTGATCTAGGTATGTCTAATTCACCAGAGTACTCATGGGGTAGACCTCAATCAAAATCTTTCTGACAAGGTGATACACTCATATAATTCTGATGAAATAACCTCACAACTCATCGATGAGAAGCTACCGCCTTTTTGTTCTGAATTTATGATCATTGATCACTAGTTGCACTATTACCAAGTTGATATGGTTTTATATTTTTTCTAGAAAATTGGGAATTAATTATCTTTCTCCAAGAAGTGGAAGAGGGAATGTATTGTTTCACATGGTGATGTAGTTATTACGTTCAATATCATTGGTGACATTGGTGAATATTTAGGTGAGATGGGTCAAGTTTAGGTGGTTATTACTCATTCAATCAGTCAGGGGCATGCTATTTGTTCTTCTTCTATGAATAAGGCAACTGATTCTACCAATAACTATGATAGAAACTTGGAATATGGTATGTTTTTTAATGATGATGTAGCACCTTGGAAAACATATGGTGGTGTATATGATGCTAGTTTATACATGGTGTATAACACATATAGAGTAAATTAATCTTTCAAGGAGGGTATCTCATGAAAGGTCTCACGAACCAACCCCGTCCGACCTGGAACCGGTCACCCGAGTCGGCCCACGACATTTCCCTAAGGGCGTTTCTGATCCCCACTGGTCGGAAACCAGTGATGGGCATCAAAATTTAATCATTGAGAATGATTTCGACCATCAAAAAAACATAAAAAAAATAAACAAAACTAATCAAAAAACATAAAAAACTATAAGTGGAAATAAAAAACTGAACATACATCCTTCTAACATTCTGGGTGACCAGCCAACTCAGACTCAAACCTACTCCAACACTGAGCAACTAAACCAAGAAATAGAACAAGAAAAAACCTAGAACTAAAAGAATATGATAGGCATGAGCATTGATATGCTCGGTAGGGATGCCAAATATAACCACAGAATCCAATTGTTACCTTTCCCAAAACAGTCCTATGACAGAAGTATGAAATACCAATATAAAAATAGGTTTCTTACATTTTAAATTAAGAAAAATGTTTTTACCATTTCAAAACCCAACTCATGATACATACCATTTAGAAAATTATTTCTCATTTTATAAATAATATCCAAAATAGAATGTACCAAATCTGGGCTACAGTAAATCAATTAAAATGTGCAAACTAAAAATAAACTAGTGCATGTAATGGCCAAGACCTCTCCGGCCCATTCCTTTGTCAAAAAGAAGGTCAAGAAGTGTTCTAGAGGGTAAAATGGACTTTTTCCACACTTTCTAGAATTTTGAAACTTCACGCCGTGTAGTTTGAGTACACGTCGTGTACCCCCTTCTAGGGTATACCCCGTGTTGCAGACCATGTCCTTGCTATGTGGAATAATGGGTGCACACCGTGTGTCCAGTTCTACACGCCCTGTAGTCCTTCCCTGCGTACGCGTTACCTGTCAATGGTCGTGTACCATGTTGGAGTCGTGTCCTTGTAATGTTCAATAAATGAGTACATGTCGTGTGTCTAAACTACACGTCGTGTAGTCCTTCCCCGTGTATGCGTTACCCTCAAATGGTGGGATGACCAGTCAACGGTCGCGGAGCCGTGTTGGATGCCGCGTGGAGACCGTGTGAAAGAACCAAGTACACGCCATGTACCATAAATTACACGCCGTTTAATTTTTCTTTTCACGCCTATAAAAGGAGGGGTCCTCTCCTCCTTTTCAAAACACACCTCTCCTCCCCTCTCCTCTGAGTAGAGCTCTCTTAAGAGGCTTGAAGGCTCTTCTTTCCATAACTTCTTCATCCGAGCTCTGATTTACGATCCGTCAGCGGCCACGGGATCGTAACGACGAGGCAGATCTTCTGATCTTGGATCTTTTGTATTTCCTCCGACCTTTTCTTTTTGACATCCACCTAAGGAGGTTTTTTCGGGACCCGACAGAAGTGATAGATGCCGACGGACGTCTTCTAAGGTGGATTCGGGGGAGCGTTGCGATCAAGAACCTGTTGAGGTAGGGATCTTACCTTCGTCTCTTTAATTTGTGCATCATGCAAGGTGGGTGTTCTATTTTTTACGTGAAACACTTTTGAACCGGTTTAATAAAGATAATAACTGGCTTATATAACGGGGATGGGAAGTTGTGATTGTTGTTACTTTATATCATGTGATATTATGTTGTGAATTGAATGAGATTCTAACTACTGAAAATCACGGTCGTTGGTGTCCTTTTCTTACGCAATTAAATGTTTCCCTCTCCTTCTGGATTTTATTTTGGGTGGAAACCTTGTGGAATGTGGAAATTGGTTAATCACGTAAAGTTGGTTGTTTAAAATCTGGAACCCTTGTGTGATCACCCCAGTTAAACAAAATGGAGTAATGAACATGTGGGTGTTGGATTGGTTACGTAGAATGTGATGGGGGTGTTTTGTGGGTTTTTATGGATAGAGTGAGAAGCGGGGCTGCGGTTGACTTGGTTGTGGGTTGGTGTGAATGTTATGATGGTGATGGGCAGCAGGCCTGCAATAAATAGTATTAAAGGGATATTGATGTACGGGTTTCGGTGTGGTTGTGGTTATGGGGGTTGGAAGTGGGGCTACAGGTTTGGGTTTTAATGTGAACGGGTTATGGGTTGTGATTATTAAATAAAAGTGGAAGAGTTAATGAATGGTGGGGTGTGGTAATGAAACGGAAATAATAATCAACGGGGCTTATGTTTTTCCTAACTTGTTTTGTGGATGGCAGGGATATGTTTTACGAATGATTGGTGTGGTTAGTTGTGGATAGTTTCCCAGTAGTTAAGGAACTAAATAACTATTTCTACCGAAATGTGAAAACCTAAAAGGTTTTGGGTTTGTTTGTTGTATGCAGGCTTCGTAGTAGCAGTGTCGAGGCACGTGCTTAGTTTCTCTTTTTAGAATCCATAGGTTGGGCTGTGTGGTTGGTATATTTATATATATCTGTATCTTTTGTGTTTTATCGCACCCCACCCATGTTGAGGACTTAGTGCCGAACACTCCCATTTTATGGGAGAGGGTGTTTTCCCCTTAGTTACTAGCTCTATCCTGCTCCTTCTCCCCTAGGCTGTGATGGATTGAGGTGACCTTACACCTAAGACTCTTCAGGTAGGTTTCGATTGGGGTGGTTTTAGCCAAAGAATCTTTGGGCATGTTTTACTATTTCCCAAGAATCTTCGGGATAAGGCCCAGGTGTACGCGGGCGGGATACGTGGTTGTGAGGCCCAGGTGTGTGCGGGCGGGATACGTGGTTGTGAGGCCCAGGTGTGTGCGGGTGGGGAGAGTGTGGAAGCGTCCGGACGTTCGTCATTAGGAAGAGCAGCTAACAAAATGGAAATGGTGCGGGGTACCCAATACTCTTGTTCTCATACTACAACTACCTGTTGTGATTGTGTTTTGGTGAGTGTGGCTGGTGAGGTTGGGTGGATATAATTCCTTGCTAGGTTTCTTCTGTTGTTCTCATGGGACATTAGGATGTCTCCCCACTTGTGCATGAGATATTTAGGTTTCCCTACTAAGTATACTTGTATGCTTACCCTATGTTTACTTTCAGGTTTCCAGGAGGACTACCAGGGTCGTGCGGGACCCTACTAGTCGGACAGTTGGAGTTGTTGTCGTTGATGTACCTTTGTTTTCTTTTGGTATTGTACTTTGAGCTTTCTTGTACTTGTAACTTGTTATAAAATTGTTTAAACATGCATGTGGGCTTGGTTTGGGTTTATTTCTATACGCTTGTTCTTTTTCCTTTTTGGTGGTTGACTTGTCCTATTTCCTGATCCTAAATAATAAAAAGGGTAATTCCTCCCATTTTTGTGAAAAATCATACCCTGGGTGCTAGTCGCCACCCCGGGGCCTACTGGAGGCAGGACTCGGGGGTCATTATCTCCCTTTCACCATTGCCAGCTCAGGAGGGGCATCTTTGGTTGGAGGGGGTCGTGAAAGAATGGTATCAGAGCTGATGGTTAAGAGATAGGATGGAGTCAGTAGTTAGGCACAGTAAGGATTGCATGGGATGGTAAGGCAACAGTGTTTGTTAATCTTGGTGCATGACATAGGCTAGGGAAGACCGGCTAGGACACGGGATTTTAGGACCCCCCGTGATCCGATGCAAGGACTCTGAGCCTACCGAACGACCAAGTGAAACTACATTGATTGTAGGGTAGAGACCCTAGGGAAGGTACATGCATCATTATGATTGTGTTTTACTTGATTTGGGTGTTCTGGGAAAGAATTTTAAATAAGATGATAAAATGAAACCTTGAGTTTTTCCTTACTACTTGGGCTTAGGCGATCCTTGTTTACCATACATCTTTGGCACCTGGACATTGTCCCCGGGTGGCTCAGACGGCCGAGGCCCAGTAGTTTCAGGCGGTCGATCAGTTGAGGATTGATCGAGAGGAGGAAGATAGCCATTGGAAGAATACTCTCCGTTCTTTCCAGTGGTAGACCCTCAAGAAGTACGAGGGTAGTACTTCGGATACGAAGACGGAGGGGTGGCATGAGGAGCTAGGGATTTCTTTTTCCTTGATCCATGCTCTGAGGGAGTATTGGGTTCCCCTAGAAGTCAGTCAGCTGAGAGGTGTGGCGCGAAAGTGGTGGATGCTCTACCTCAGAGAGAGGATAGAGGCAGAGGTTCCATGGGCTGACTTTGAGAAGGAATTCTGAGAGGAATTCCTTTCTTCCATGATCAAGGAGGAGAAGTGGCAGGAGTTACTCTCCCTTCAGCAGGGGAGTATGTCGGTACGAGAGTTGGGGATCAAGTTCAAGGATCTTTTGTGCTTTGATCCAGATCTCTTTTCAGATGAGGAGTCTCGCGTGAGACATTTGGAGGAGGCACTTCATCCTTCTCTCCTGTATGTTGTCACTCACTTCACCCTTCCGACGTACTTGGCAGTATAGAAGAAGACAGAGGTTGTAGAGAGGATGCACTCGCTGGGAGGTGAAACCCATGAGGGGAACCAGCCAGGCTCGTCGAAGGGGAAGGCAGTCAGCAGCAGGTCTCCTGCGACAGGACCATCCAGGTTCAGGCTAGTGGGGAGCATGCCCCAGTAGTTCTAGTTCAGATCTTCGGGTCCTCATCCCTTTTTCATGATCCCAGGACCGAGGTATTTTTCTTATGGAGGTTTCGGTCACATTCAGATTCGGTGCCCGACCCGAGCTCAGTATGGTGGAGGTGGGCAGGTTCAGCGCCCACCTCAGCAGCACCAGTTGTCGGTGAGGCCCTTCCAGCAGCAGCAGGACCATGCTCCTCGGAGGGCAGACTTTGTAGGAGGAGGCCGACCTTAAGGTGCTCCTCAGGGACCTCGACTAGGGTGTGGTCGGGGAGGTGAACGTCATCAGAGAGGCAGAGGAGCTGGGCATGGACAGTTTCATGTAGTAGAGTTGACAGCTTCAGCAGGACCAGAGGTGGTGCGAGGTACGATTTGTTTGTTCAGCACTGTTGTTGCTGCTTTGTTCGATTCAGGATCCTCACACTCGTTTGTTGCACCTGGTCTAGACCATGCTTTGGGACTATATGTAGAGATATTTTCCGTACCACTGGTGCTGATTACACCAATTGGAGGCCAGACCAGCGTATCTTGTGTTTTCTGGGGATGTGGTCTGATGTTGGGACCACATCGATCTAGTGGGGACCTTCTTCTGTTACAGATGCAGCCATACAATGTCATCCTAGGCATCGACTGGTTTTTTTCTGTTAGTGTCGTTATCGACTGCTTCCGGAGAAGAGTTGTGTTCTCCGACATGGATGGGCAGTGTGTATCTTTTGTTGGTGAGAGGAGATATCAGGCGGTAAGCTGGCGTGTGGAGCCTCTCCTTTCCTTGTTTGGTGGGTTATCATTGGTTCTAGCTATTACAGAGATGATGGATGTCCCAGAAGTTATTGGGGAGTTCCTCGATGTTTTTCCTGAGGAGGTTGTGACTCTACCCCCCCCCCCCCCCGATGTGACGTTGAGTTCGGGATAGACTTACAATCTGGTGCCCATCCGATTTCGATGGCCCCTTATCGGATGGCACCTTCGGAGTTGCAGGAGTTGTGGATTCAGATTGACGATCTAATGGAGAAGGGTTTTGTTCGACCCAGTGTGTCGCCATGGGGTTCTCCAGTTTTGTTTTTGAAGAACGCAGATGGTGGTCTCAGGCTATGTATATACTACCGAAGGTTGAACCGGGTAACAGTCAAGAACCGCTACCCCCTTCCAAGGATAGATGATCTCTTCAACCAGCTGAGGGGAGCAGGTTGGTTCTCTAAGATTGATCTATGATTGGGATATCATCAGCTGACGGTAAAGGGCAGTGACATCTTGAAGACGGCTTTCAGGTGCAGGTATGGGAACTTCGAGTTTGTAGTCATGCCGTTTGGAGTTACGAATACACCAGCTGTGTTCATGGGACTTATGAACTTTGTCTCCTGAGAGTTTCTAGACCGGTTCATCGTTGTGTTTATCGATGACATCCTTATCTACTCAAGGTCATAGGAGGAGCACGTTGAGCATCTCAGTGAAGTATTGGAAGTCCTTCGACACCACCATCTTTACGTGAAATTGTTTAAGTGTAAGTTCTTGACGCAAGAAGTACACTTCCTTGGGCACGTGGTGTCTCGGCATGGAGTATCAGTGGACCCGTCGAAGGTGGAGGCAGTTGTTTCTTGGGAATCACCCAAGAGAGTGGCAAAAGTTTGTAGTTTCCTGGGGTTAGCAGGTTACTATCGGAGGTTCATTTCAGACTTCTCTCGAGTTTCTTCTCCTTTGACAGCTTTTATGAGGAAGAACCAGGTCTTCCTATGGAGTGAGCAGTGCCAGAAATCTTTTGACTACCTAACGGAGAAGTTGTTCAGTGCTCCCGTACTCAGGTTTCCAGAGGAAGGGTTGTTGTATAAGGTGTTTTGTGATTCTTCTGGCCTTGGTCTGGGGTGTGTGCTGATGCAGAAGAAGGGTGTGATCTGTTATGGGTCTAGGCAGTTGCGTCCTCGCAAGCGTAACTATGTCACCCATGATCTGGAGCTTGCAGCAGTATTGTTCGCACTAAAGTTATGGCGACATTACCTCTTTGGGGAGCGCTTTGTGGTCTTCTCAGATCACAAGATCCTGCGTTAAGTCTTCTCCCAGCATGACCTGAACTTACGGCAGCGGAGATGGGTCGAGTTTCTCCAAGACTATGACTTTGAGATCTCTTACACTGAAGGTAAGAGCAACTTTGTGGCAGATTCCCTAAGCAGGAAGTCGCATCAGGAAGTAGTTTGGGAATCCGTTGATGCTTGGAAGGCGATGGGAGAGTTGTTTGCCTTGCACTTGGATTCTAGGGTATAAGGTGTTAGAGGTTGTTTCTTTTAGATGATGGGGCAGTCCTCTTTGTTGCAGTAGGTGGAAGAGTCTCAGTGGGGGGACTCCGAGGCGGAAGTGATGTGGGATCGTGTCGATCAGGGGAACGCTCTAGAGGTATGGTCAAAGTATAGCCGACATCGGATGCTTTTCCATGGAAGGTTGTTTGTTCTGGAGGTGATGCGTGAAGTAGTTCTCCAAGAGTTCCATAGCTCTGCCTTGGCGGTACATCTAGAAGATTCAAAAATGTACCGAGGCTTGAGGGAACAGTTTCGGTGGCCCGGGGTGAAACGGGAAATGGCGGGGTTTGTGGCTAAATGCCTAGTGTGTCAGCAAGTGAAGGATGAACACCGTGTTCCCAGTGGTTTGTTACATCCTTTAGATGTCCCCAAGTGGAAGTGGGATGACATATCAATGGACTTCGTCACAGGACTACCCAGAGCTCAGGGTGGTTATGATGGTATCTGGGTGGTGGTGGATCGACTGAAGAAATCAGCCCGCTTCTTGGAAATCAAGGAGTCGATCCCGGTGATTACCTTAGCACAGAGGTATGTAGATGAGGTGGTGCGTTTTCATGGAGTCCCAATGACTATATTCTTAGATCGAGATACTCAGTTTACCTCACGAGTCTAGAGGGGGTTACAACATGCTTTTGGAACCCAGTTACGCCTTAGCACTACTTTCCACCCCCAGACTGATGGGCAAACGGAGCGGACTATCCAGACGTTGGAGGAAATGTTACGACCATGCGTTCTGGATTTCGGAGGATCATGGGTACGACACTTGCCATTAGTAGAGTTTTCCTACAAAAACAGATTCCATTCTACTATTGGCATGGAACCGTTTGAGGCTTTGTATGGAAGGCCATGTCGTTCACCCATTTTATGGGCATAGGTTGGTGAGACAGGTTCTCTTGGGCCATAGGTAGTGCAGAGCACCACAGAGAAAGTCCAGCTTGTACGTGAGAGGATGAAAGCGGCTCAGGACTGACAGAAGTCTTATGTTGATCGTCAGAGGAGGCCCTTGGAGTTCGAGGTGGGAGATCATGTGTTCTTGAAGGTTTCCCCTCGACGGGGGCAGCAGAGGTTTGGTAAAGGGAGAAAGCTCTCACCTAGGTTCATCGGACCTTTTGAGGTGCTGAGGTGAGTCAGCAAGGTGGAATATCAGCTGGCCCTGCCACCCCAGTTTGAGTAGGTTCATGACGTCTTCCATGTCTCCCAGCATCATCGGTACTTACATGACGACTCCCACGTTATTGACTGGGGAGAGTTATATATGGGAGACGACGCAACCTTTGAGGAACGACCAGTCAGAATCGAAGATCGTAAAGAGAAGGTGCTCCATGGACGAACCATTCCCTTAGTTTCTTTGTTGTGGAGGCATGGCGGCCTCGAGGAGAGAACTTAGGAGCGGGAGACCCAGATGCATGCTCAGTACCTGGAGTTGTTTTGACTTGTGTTTTTTCCTTGTTCTTCTGAGATTTGTGTTGATGTTGTACTATGTACCTTTGTTATATGGAATGCTTGGCTTGTCAGTTGTGAGACCTTTTTTTTCTTTTTTCCCTGGTAATTTGTAACATGTCTGGATTTGTGGGAAAGGGAAAAATCTGACCCTTAATCGAGACACATTAAAGCAGGTGCGATTGAACCCGTGCGGGCGAGTCAGTGCTGCCTAAAGCGGATAATATCTCGACATAGGTGAAGGAATTTCCCAAACCCACGTGTTCGGGTAGTGTGTTGGTTGTGTGGTGTTGGGGTTAGTGCGAGTTGAAAAATCCTAATGTATGAAAGTGGGAAGACCCAATTCTTAATCGAGATGCATTAATGAGGATGTGATTAAACCCGTGTAGGCGATTCAGCGCCACCTAAAGCGGATAATATCTCGACATAGGAGAAGGAATTCCTAACACATATGATTAGGGTTGTGGGTTGGGTTCCTGTTATAACGAGAACCCTAAGAGGTATCTTTTTGGGTTTCCTCTGGGTTGGTTTTTGAATTCTCGGGGACGAGAATGTTTTAAGAGGTATCTAATGTAATGGCTCGGACCTCTCTGGCCCATTCCGTTGTCAAAAAGAAGGTCAAGAAGTGTTTTGGAGGGTAAAATGGACTTTTTCAACACTTTCCAGAATTTTCAAACTACATGCTGTGTAGTTTGAGTAAATGCCGTGTACCCCCTTCCTAGGTATACCCCGTGTTGCAGACCGTGTCCTTGCTGTGTGGAAGAATGGGTGCACGCCGTGTGTCCAGTTCTACACATCGTGTAGTCCTTCCATGCGTACGCGTTACCAGTCAACGTCTTTGTACCGTGTTGGAGTTGTGTCCTTGTTGTGTGCAATAAATGAGTACATGTCGTGTGTCTAAACTACACGTCGTGTAGTCCTTCCCCGCGTATGTGTTACCCTCAAACTGTGTGTTTACCAGTCAACGGTCGCGGAGCCGTGTTGGAAGCCGCGTGGAGACCGTGTGAAAGAACCAAGTACACGCCGTGTACCATAAAGTACATGTCGTGTACTTTTTCTTTTCACACCTATAAAAGGAGGGGTCCCCTCCTCCTTTTCAACACACACCTCTCCTCCCCTCTCCTCTGAGCAGGGCTCTCTTAAGAGACTCGAAGGCTCGTCTTTACATAACTTCTTCGTCCCAGCTCCGATTTACGATCCGTCAGCAGCCACGGCATCGTAACAATGAGGCGAAGCTTCCGAGCTTGGATCCATTGTCCTTCCTCTGGCCTTTTCTTTCCGACTTCCACCCAAGTAGGTTTTGTCAGGACCCGATAGAAGTGATAGACGCCGACGGACATCTTCTAAGGTTGATCCGGGGGAGCGTTGCGATCAAGAACCTGCTGAGGTAGGGATCTTACCTTAATCTCTTTAATTTGTGCATCATGCGGGGTGGGTGTTCTATTTTTTACATGAAACACTTTAGAACCAGTTTAATAAAGATAATAACTGGCTTATATAATGGGGATGGGAATTTGTGATTGATGTTACTTTATATCCTGTGATATTATGTTTTGAATTGAATGAGCTTCTACCTTCTGAAAATCACGGTCGTTGGGGGTCTTTGCTTACGCAATTAAATTTTTCCCTCTCCTTCTGGATTTTCTTTTGGGTGGAAAACTTGTGGAATGTGGAAATTGGTTAATCATGTAAAGTTGGCTATTTAAAATCTGGAACCCTTGTGTGATCCCCCCAGTTAAACAAAATGGAATAATGAACATGTGGTTGTTTTCTTGGTTACGTGGCATGTGATGGGGGTGTTTTTTGGGTTGTTATGGATTGGGTGAGAATCGGGGCTGCGATTGACTTGGTTGTGGGTTGGTGTGAATGTTATGATGGTGAAGGGAAGCAGGGATGAAATAAATGGTATTAAAGGGATATTGATGTATGGGTTTCAGTGCGGTTGTGGTAATGGTGGTTGGAAGTGGGGGGTACAGGGTTAGGTTTTAATGTGAACGGGTTATGGGTTGTGATTATTAAATAAAAGTGGAAGAGTTAATGAATGGTGGGGCAAGGTAATGAAACGGAAATAATAATCAATGGGTTTGGTTGGTTGATAAGAGGGACTTTGTTGTGCGGCTTCTGTTTTTCCTAACTTGTTTTGTGGATGGCAGGGATATGTTTTATGAATGATTGGTGTGGTTAGTTGTGGATAGTTTCCCAGTAGTTAAGGAACTAAATAACTATTTCTACTGAAATGTGAAAACCTAAAAGAGGGTTGGGTTTGTTCATTGTATGCATGCTTCGTAGTAGCAGTGTCGAGGCACGTGCTCAGTTTCTCTTTTTAGAAGCCATAGGTTGGGTTGTGTGGTTGGTATATTTATATATATCTGTAACTTTTGTGTTTTATTGCACCCCACCCATGTTGAGCACTTAGTGCCAAACACTCCCATTTTATGGGAGAGGGTGTTTTTCCCTTAGTTACTAGATCTTTCCTACTCCTTCTCCCCTAGGCAGTGATGGCTTGAGGCGACCTTACACCTAAGACACTTCGGGTAGGTTTCGATTGGGGTGGTTTTAGCCCAAGACTCTTCGGGCAGGTTCTACTGTTTCCCAAGAATCTTCAGGATGAGGCCCAGGTGTGTGCGGGCGGGATACGTGGTTGTGAGGCCCAGGTGTTTGAGGGCGGGATACGTGGTTTTGAGGCCCAGGTGTGTGCGGGCGGGATATGTGGTTGTAAGGCCTAGGTGTGTGCGGGAGGGATACGTGATTGTGAGGACCAGGTGTGTGCGTGTGGGATACGTGGTTGTGAGGCCCAGGTGTGTGTGGGCGGGGAGAGTGTGGCAGCATCAGGACGTTCGTCATTAGGAAGAGCAGCTAGCTAAAGGTAAATGGTGCGGGGTACCCAATACTCTTGTTCTTATACTACTACTACCTGTTGTGATTGTGTTTTGGTGAGTGTGGCTGGTGAGGTTCGGTGGATAGAATTCCTTGCTAGGTTTCTTCTGTTATTCTCACATGACATTAGGATGTCTCCCCACTTGTGCACGAGAGATTTAGGTTTCTCTACTGAGTATACTTGTATGCTCACCCTACGTTTACTTTCAGGTTTCCAGGAGGACCAACAGGGCCGTGCGGGACCCTACTAGTCGGACAGTTAGAGTTGTTGTTGTTGTTGTACCTTTGTTTTCTTTTGGTATTGTACTTTGAGCTTTCTTGTACTTGTGCCTTGTTATAAAATTATTTAAACATGCATGTGGGCTTGGTTTGGGTTTATTTCTATACACTTGTTCATTTTTCTTTTTGGTGGATGACTTTTCCTATTTCCTGATCCTAAATAATAAAAAGGGTAATGCCTCCCATTTTTGTGAAAACTCAAACCCTTGGTTCTAGTCGCCACCCCGGGGCCCACTGGAGGCAGGACTCAGGGGACATTATCTCCCTTTCACCTTTTCCAGCTCAGGAGGGGCATATTTGGTGGGAGGAGGTCATGACAGTGAAACAGATAGTAAACAAGAAATGTAAATAATTCAGTAACCATGGGTGATCCTAAACATCCCTAGAATACCCCTGGATATACTCAGTTCAAAACCACCTACCGACATACAGGGAAGCTCCAAACTATATAACCAACTTTCCGCCATATAACTAACCAATACTGTGGTGAAGCCCAGCTGGCCTAAAAACCAATCCAGGGGGTACCAACCCGTCAAATAAGGGTTGATCAACAACTGTCACTCGATCATCTTAATGGATTCTATTAACCCATAGTGGTCACAATAATACTGTGTAAGTAGGAAGGCCCTCACACAGGTGACTCATCTCACCAAACTTCCCTTCCCCAAAAACATACACTTCTTGTGCATTCACCAATAAAGGGTTACCCTATATAAGAGGGACCCCAAATAAAAATTCATTCATTTCACATTAACAAAGTCCAAACCAGGACATCACATAACATAAGCATTCAAATCATCTTTTAAAACTCCTTATGTTACTAATCCGGATTATGATTTTCTGAATCACATTCTTTTCAAAAATCACCACAAAAAAATAACCTTTAGATGTACAATGTGTCATGGTCTTTCTTGTTTACATACCAAAATACATTTAACAAAATATTTTCAAATCATTTCTAAAATCATTTCTGAGTATAATATATCAAACGGGCCATTAAATTTCTCAAACTCACACAAATACACGTTTTAAATCATAAAACAATGTTTTAACGAACACATTAAAACCATTCAGATAAATCATACAATGGGACCCAAACATCATTTATAAAACAATCACCATTTTCACAAAGTTACCATTCATATTCTAACCAAACTGAAACGTACACCAAAACACCTTGCACCCATGATTGACATTCCAAATATCATTTAATAAATCATTTACCAAACCAATAAAAGGATTTAAAATAATACAACAATGTATTTCATCACAATTTCACAAATTTCACATGTGAATCCCACTTTTAAACAAATTTCATACTCAAAAGATTAAAAATTACTTTCTCACCTTTCAAAACATTTCAATGTTTCAGAGAAAACCGAAGCCCGAAGTTGAAGTAAGAACACTAAAAGTTTCTCCCCACCACAATAACTGAACTACGGAATAAATGTAATACCCAAATATACCACACTGTGAAGTGGGAGATGGGGGAACTCCCAACTGATCCAAACTAACTTTTATAGAACGAGTGAACAACACCTCAACTGAAACATGGAACTCTTGACCCAGACCAGAAACTCCCAACACTAGGAGAAAACCCACCGAGGAGTACATAACCCCAAACTGTGAATCTAAGAATAACCACAAGACTAAACTCCTCTGTAGGCACATACAGCTAAAAAAACAAAACTAAACTGAGATCAACCCATACAATTGCCAACCACAATTTTATGTAAAATGAATGATTCAAAAAACCATGAACAAACAAAGATAACTATTTCAATTATAGTAGAACAATCCCATAATAACGTCATGACAAAACTATGAACTCACAACCATGTCAAAACTTTTACAGTGAAAAATAAGACCAGAAAGACTTTAAATGTTCCACCGCCAACATGGAACACAAAATCCGAATCGAGGCTACACACCCCCGACAACTACTGACTGCATGCCGGATTCACCCTGAGACCTACAGCTGGGGATATAATGGATAAAGCATCTCCTGACTCACAGTCAAGCACTGGAATACCTCGGTCACAATGTATTCTTCACGTGACTCTTCCTACAAAACTTCTCTAGAAGACCCAGACATCTGCAATGATGGCATGTCTTTGGAGGGATGCGATATGACGGCTTCACATGCCCGAACCGGCCACACTGGTGGAACACCACTGAATAGTCAAATGAACAGGAATCCAAAACCACTACAAAGGACTCTATAAGAATAGGTTCCTCTGGCACACTTTTCTCACCATATGGGGAACCTTCATGAGTAACTGGATATGTTGTATTTCCAACCAACTATGCTCTGTAGACCAACTCATCTAGGAACGCCTCATCCACCAGCTTCTCAGAACGATGGTCTATAGAACGGAGGACCCACTCCTTGATATCTAGAAGAAGAACCCTGATGAAGAGATAAGACTTCATCAAATCTTGTGACACTGTCTCCATAGAAAAATACATAAGTTCTTTGAAGTGGTCAACATATTCTTTCACCATCGGTTGGCCTTGTTGAATACATATTAGTGGTTTCCTTCTCTTTGTCTTAATCTCTTTAGGTATAAACCATCAGACGAAGATAGATTTAAGGACATCCCACGTCACCCCAACTTGTAATGAAGGTGGGGCAAACAACTCCCATTTTTCCAGATCTTGATCTTCAAAAAAACCCAAAATAGTATACACTCTGACAGCTTTAGGAGTTTACAATACCCTAAAGATGTGTTCGACCTCTTCAAGCCACTCTACGGCTTCTAATAGAACATATTCACCATAAAGGATAGGAAATGTCCTAGAAAACCCCAAAACTATGAATGAATTGTCAGAAACCATTGCGACCATTCTGGGTGGCATTTCTGGAACAACATAAAAAAATAGAGCCAGAATCAAGATGACACTCAACGTGAATCAAAATACCATAGTGAGGTACCAATAGGCACACATATCATAGAGAAATGTTAGTGGGTCATTCCCAATGTAAGCATAAACAACTTGGAGAAACTTACACTGTGTACTCGGACTCCACACGGGTCACTACTCCATGTGAAATCATGATTTAACAAAGGCTTTCCTCCATTTTATTCCCTTAATCTAAAATAAACCAGAACGAGACAAGGAATCCATTGCTGGACTACCCCTGGATACCCGAGGTTCATAACGAGTGAGATTTCAGGAAATCCTTATCGTACCTACCTCTCGAGTCTTGAAAGTCCTCATTTCCATCTACCAGACACCCTAAAAAACAAGGGCCTCCTCTGATACCATTTTTTCACGATACAACTTGGTTTGACATTGAACCGCTCACCCTAGATGGCCTGAAACATAACTAGAAAGGAATTACCGATCCCCATTGGCAGGAAACCAGTGTTGGGCATCCAAATTTAACTATTGGGAATAATTTTGACCATGAAAAAAAGATAAATAAATAAATAAAACTGAAGATAAAAAATTAAAAAACTAGCACCCGAGTGGCCCACGACATATCGCGAAAGGCGTTCCTGATCCCCACAGGCTGGAAACTAGTGTCGGGCAACAAAATTTACCATTTGGAATGATTTGTACCATGAAAAAAAGATAAACTAATAAAAAACTGACTATAAAAAAACTAGCAGTGGAAAGAAAAAAATTGAACATACTACCTTGTGACCTTCTAGGTCACCACCCAACTCACACTCAAACCTGCTCCTACACTGAGAAACTGAACCAGGAACCTGAACAAGAACTGTACCTACAACTGAAAAAATATTATAGGCTTGAGCACCAAGATGCTCAGTAGGAATGCCCAATATAACCCTGAAATCTATGTATTCCATTTCCCAAAACAATCTAATGACACATGTTTGAAATACCAATATAAAAGTATGGTTTTCACATTTTAAAATAAGCATCATGTTCTTCCCATTTAAAAACCCAACACATGTTACATACCATTTCCAAAATCATTTTTCATTTATAAATAAAATCCAAAACAGAATGTATCAAAGCTGGGCCAGAGTAAAACAAGTAAAATGTACATATTAAAAACAAAATAGTGCAGTGGAAAGTAAACACCTAATTTGAATAATCCTATAATAATGGGTGATCCTAAACATCCCTAGAATACCCTTGGACATACTCAGTTCAGAACCCCCTGTCGGCATACAATGAACCTCCTAAGTCTATAACCATCTAGCCGCCCTATAACTGACCAATCCAGTGGTGAAGCATGCCTGGCCTAACAACCAATCTAGAGGGTACCAACCCATCTAGTCAGAGTTGATTAGTAATCGTCACTCAATCATCTAAGAGACACCCAGGAACCCATGGTGGTTATAATAATAACGTGTATGTAAGATGTCCCTCCCACTCATGACTCATCTAACCGCACTTGTCATTCCAAAACAAAGACTCCTCATGTGTGTTCATCCGTAAAGGGTTACCCTAGATGGGAGCACCCCCAAATACACATTCAATCATTTCACATTAACAGAGTGACAATTGGTTCGTCACATCACATAAGCATTCAAACTATCGTTTAAAACAACTTATGTTGCAAACTGGGAATTCACATTTTCTGAATCGCATTATTTTAAAAAATCACCACAAAACATTAACTTTAAAAGTAAAACGCCACATGGGCCTTCAATTTTACGCACCAAAATAAATTTACCAAAATATTTTCAAATCATTTCTAAACCCATTTCTAAGTATACTATATCAAACAGGCCTTTTACTTTCTCAAACGCACACAAAAACACGTTTCAAATCCAAACAACCAAGTTTTAAAAAATACATTAAATCCATTCCAATAAATCGCACAATGGGACCCAAACATCCTTTAGAAAAAAAGTTCAATTTTCACAAATTACAATTCACATACAAACCAAACCTAAATATACACCAAATCACTTTGCACCCATGATTCACGTTCAAATAATCATTTAATAAATCATTTACCCAACAAATTGAAGCCTTTAATAGAATATAATAATGTTTTTATCACAATTTCACAAATTTCACATGAGGATCACACTTTAAAAAAAATTACATACTCAAACCCTTCAAAATTTCTTTTACACCATTCGAAACATTTCAAAGTTTCATAGGGTGTTCCCCTTTAATAAAAATTCATTCTAGCTTTAAGTAAAACATTCCACTCTTTGAAATGTGCCAAAAAAATCATATGCCAAACCAACACCCAAAAACTATTTTCAAACAACCAACCAAACATATATTCCTTAAGTTCCATGCACTAAATCAATTTTACCCAAAATAAACGTAATAGATTCATTTCCAAAATGTTTCTAAAGTCATGTGAAACTCCACTTTATCAAGAGTTTACCAAAAGATCATTTTCAAACTAGAGTAAAAACGTTCTATTTTATAAAATGTGGAAAAAATATCCGTAAATTTATTAAAACAATTAAAAGTGTATATAAACAAATAAATAATTGATTTAAAACGATCTTTTGCAAATACAACTATTATAAAAATAACATAACAATCAAATGACATGCATTACCAGGGTGCATGCCAAATATAAAAATTTACTAAAACTCCCAAGCATCAAATAAATTTCTTCAGATAGGAGAATAAAGAAAACACCTACCTTAATCACGTGAGAATGGGACGAAACCTTCAACGGAAGGATTATCCAAGCCTCTTGGTCCATTCACTCACCCTAAAGTCCAAGAAAACCAAGATTCACATCAACCCTGATAATTAGTGTTCGACCAAAAAAATGAAACCTATGTGTGAAAACCTTTGTTATAGAGGGATCCTTACCAGAGGGAGAACCTAGCCACATGGTGGGGGAAGCAGTCGGAGGAGACGTTTCCCGAAATAGAGGGGTTCACATTGGTCAGTCAAGGAGGGGGCCAGAGGGGCCTGGCCGGTGTGTGGGATAGTGAGGGGAGGGAAGTGGTCGAAAGCTGACCAGACGGGGGAGGTCATGATAGATAGAGGCGGTGCCAGACTAGGGAGGCCACACCTAACTAGGAGGGGAAGTCCGCACCAGACATGAGTCGGGTTGGACAGAGGCTGGCTAGGTCGGTGGGGCGGCAGGTACTAGAGATGGCACGGGGTGTAGGGTTCCAGGCGTGCGCCGAGGGAAGAGCTATGTGGCGGGAGTTGGATGTGAGTGGTTGGGCAAGGCGGCAGACCAGAGGCGTGGCATTGCTGGAGTGGGAGACGGCCAGAGGGGGTGGGGCTCTAGGTGCACATAGGCTGATGAAGGGGAGGGGGCGGCTCGTGCAGGGAACGGGGAAGGGGCTGGCCGGGTATATTTAGGGTTTGCTAGCCTTTTCTTAATTTTTTTCTTATATTAATAATAATAATATTATTATTATTATTAACTATATTATTATTAAAAATCATATTATTCTTACTATTATTATTAAACATTTTATAAAATTATGTTTAATTTTCATTTAACTTATTTTGTTTTATGTATTTATTTTTTTAACATACCATTTAATTAATTCATCTATATATATATATATATGTATAAATTTCGATTACCAGGGAAGTTTCATTGCTCGCCTATAGTCCAACGCGCCGTTGAGAAAACTGCGCCTGAACCATGCTACTCGGTACAACCCGCTTGCAGGGTCAAGTCGTACGCTTGCCAGACAGTTCTATAAACTACATGTGAGTCACGTTCCATAACTCCGAAGAACCCAAGCGTCTGTACGAGAACTCCACAATAACTTCTAACCGCGTGGGATGACTATTAAACAGTGAAAAAAATTCATGTAACCCAAAATATTAATTAAATAAAGTCAAAATATTAAATCATTCAGGTCGGGGTGTGACACAAATAATCATTGGTTGGGTGTCCATTGATATGGGTTATTGAAATTTCAACTCATGAGATTCACCGTGATGGTAGTGATGTCTTGGGTGAGGAGGAAATGGAGACCATTAATGAAGAAGCTGCACATGAACAGTTTAATCTTAGGTGATGCAGGAGTGAATGGTTGTTTTCAGTGACTACAAGAAAAAACATAAAAGTCATGATAATTTATCATAAAAAAAATAATAAGTTCTCTCTAGTTATGGGTGTAATTGATGGTTCTCAGGTAACTATGTTTTATTTACATGGTAATGGTTTTGTTGGTAGGTGTCCCTTGGAAAGAGTAGGATTTCACCATAATATTCATGTTTCTTCCACTTGTGTTTCTATAGGCAGTGTTACTCCGGTAGACTCCAATAGGTGTATGGAGACTTCTTTGTCCAATGGGGATAGACATAAATCACCTTATTCAAAATTATTTTATAATGAAGGATTTTAATTGGTTCCTTCTAGGAAGTTCAAAATTATTGAGCCCAAAAAGAATTCCCCTAATGTTTCTTTTGGTGTGTCGGTTTTTTCCCCTCTGGTTCTACATCTTCATATAGAACCTCCTTCAGGCAACACACATGCAAGAAGGATGGTCCAGATCGACCATTTGTACAATATGAAACTATCCAAAATGTTCAAGGAACAAAAGAAACATGAATCACTATGTAGGTTCCCATACATATTATTTATGGATTTCTTGAACCTTCTGATTATAGTCATTAATGTGAAATACTGACATCCACCGATAAATCCAATTAAGATACCTTGGTTGATGGCACATATAAAATAAAAGAGTCCCAATCGGTTGTTGATGGAATGAAATGGGATAGAGGTGACATTGAAAGCCTCTCATGAAAAAGATAAGTCCTCGAGTAGAGGATAGAACCCTAAAGGTCGAGGTCAAGGGTGAGGTCAGATTAATTGGAATACAATGCATGACAATGACAGAGAGATTTGAATTAAAATTATAGAATGGTTTGTTCTTTTATTGTACTTTGATGAGGGAAGTGTTTTCATGTCTAACCGCATCTTTCTCTTTGTTTATTTTTATTTCTCATATTAAAAAGTCATTCTCCCTACCTTTTTAAAAAAAGTAAGAAACATGGGAACCTGTGGATATTATGAGGAAGAAGTTTCCCCAATTACTTGAATCAGAGTAATGGAAATTTTAGGGTGAAATTATTATAAGGGTTATCATATAACACACAGATATTTTAGGATATATGTTTCTTTAAAGAAATTAATTTCTTTGATATATTTCTATACACACAACTTTTATTTTATGAAAAATTCTCATACTATTGAAATATTTTTATGTGATAGTTATCGCCAATATGTGAGATTGGAGGTTATGAATAGGACAATCCAAATTATGAAAAATATGTATAAATATATTATCTAATATAAATTTTATTATTATTTCTTATGAAATAAGTATTCAATTTACAGAATTAATATTTAATGCTCCAATAATATGTTTTCTTCAAAAATGTTTTTATTATATTTTTTGAAATGAAATTATTGAACATTTTCTTCTAATTTTAGAAATTATATTATATAAAATGATATCGTTTTTTAAACATTAAAATTAAAATTAGCTTAGGGTTAATTTATGGGATTTTTTTTGAAATGATCTATTTTTCCATGAATAGTGAAAAATACTGATTTTTGAAATACAATAATTTATTTTCATTAAATAAAGTAATTTTAAATTAGAATTACATTTATAATATGATATTAAATTTAAATATGATTCATTTAATTTATAATAATATAATTTTTTTATTTTTTATTCTGCAATATTCGTGATTTTGATATATGTTAATTTTTACGCATAAAAACACTTTTTTCTAAGAATTGTTTTTCTTTTCATTTTACACATTTATATTAAAATTAATCCCAACCCAATATAAAAATTTAATCAATGAAAATGGATTCCATATATATAATCAGGTGGTCCAAACATGGTAATTATTTCCCTTTTATTTATAATCATTATGAACTGTAACCATAGTAAATATTTATCACC
The DNA here is from genome assembly GCA_963277665.1 of Viscum album. NCBI lineage: Eukaryota > Viridiplantae > Streptophyta > Magnoliopsida > Santalales > Viscaceae > Viscum > Viscum album. The sequence continues at coordinate 349,146,538 of OY728152.1, read as the reverse complement.
TCAGTAAGGGTAAATCTGGTAATTATTTTTTAAAAATATTGTGATATAGAAAAACTATGACTCAAAACATTTTCTTGATTTTATTTTATAATGTTTTATTCAAACTAAGCCATAAAATTGTAGTAATTTTTTTAATTTATTTCTACTTTCCTTTGATATTTACAAAAATAAAATTTTAAATAATGAATCAAAATAAAAACCCACTCATTTTTTTAATATCTTAAGAAATTTTACAAAAGGATTAAAATAGAATTTATTCACTTCTAAATTTTTTGTTGAATTATAAATAATTTTTTCTCAGGTCAATTTATTTTAAATTTTTTGATATTTAAAAATTACGTTAAATATTTTCACAACACTTACATTGTATTTATTCAGTAAATAGAAAAATACAATAAGTTGTTTAAAATGTATAAAATGTAAAAAAATAGGTTAATTGTTGTGTTCCATAAATTATGTATAAAAATATAACAAAATTGTGATGTCTTAAATTTTAATATTCAAATTCTATATTTCTATTAATTTCATTAAAGTCAAATTAAATTAGTAGTTTCAAAATAACATTAATGATATTTCATAAAAGATAATATATTATTAAATATTATAAAATTCATAAAAATCTAATATTTATCCATGTTAATGGTATATTGTTTAAGTGTTCATACATGGTTCATTTATGTGTCACTTTTCCTTTTTTTTAGCGTTATTTACTCTTAATGACTAAAATACATTAATATTGTGGTAATAGTCAATAATTTTAAAAGGGGGTTAAAACTAAGAGATAAGGGATAAAACATCATGTTATCTTCTCTATATACAATTTCATAAGATGATTTAGAATAAACATGATAGTATTTTATAAATATATTAATTTTTATCCACATGAACCAAAAATAATTATTTACAACAATTTAATACTATAAGTAATTATATGGGTGGCCCTCCCCTCAATTAAAAATGGGAAACACTTCTATCTTTTCATTGCACCACATTGAGCCACATATATTGACCAAAATATGAAAACATATCTGATAAATATCCACATTCATTAATTAGATGTTCTTTATTCTTAAAATACCATTATATTTGTCCTTAAGAATGGGTTAAAAGAGATATATTGAAGAATATGTAATCATCCTATCTGACCTCTTTAAATTTATTTCTTATTATACCTCCTCTGAATATATGTTATCCCCAATAAAATAGTTTCTTCAACATCCTAAATATACTGAAATTTTATCTTGATTACTTAACCATTGTTAGTCACCGTCTTTTCCATCAAATAGGAAGTGAAATTATCGCTCGTGCGTTTGTGGGGAAAACAACCTCCACATAGTGATACCATACATTTTCCATTAAAATATTTCATGAATAATTATTATGATGAATTTTGTATTATTATATTATATTTATGAAATAATAATTCTTCATTAATTATAATATCATATTTAAATTCTTACCTTCCCGTCTGATGGAAAACCAGCTCATTGGTTACTTGTGGACTACCACCTCCATTGTGTGATATGATTCTTTTTACATTTTCTATTTACATTAATTGTACTAAGAAGAAATATAATGAATATATATTATTTATATGATATAATAATGATTTTATAAGGGTTAATTACTATTTACCTTTCTTTTTTTCTCTCCATCAAAATGTTCAACTATCATTAATGAGCACATACGACCTACAGTCTCTATGAATGGTGTAATTCATTTTTTTTATATCTAAATTATATGGTTTAATTAAGAAATATATATGTATAATGAAAATTTATGATATTCATATAATTATTAAATTACTTTATATGATGTAATAATGATCACAGTACAAGGACTGAAACAACCAAACTGAAGTTCTCATGAAAAACAAAACAGTTTGTACCTAAAAACGATGAGTTTAATAAGAAATTATTAATAAATTGGTTATTGAAATGTAATAAGTGGATCATATATGATATTATACGTACTTACATGAATCTATTATATAATTATAACAAATATAAATTTATTATAATGGGTTTTTATATCACTTATGAAGAAATTCAAACTTTAGGTATGGGATTTATTTAACAATATTATTTAATTTCAGGATTGTTTATTTTTGAATATCCTTTGAGGAAAATTATGTGATTCTTATAAGATAATTACATTTAATTTTTTTCTATATTGGTTATTCATGGAATTTTCATGTAATAGTACAATTTTTCTCTCTTGGGTACTTACAAATATAAATAATTTTTTTTAAGAAAAAGAGACAACATTTCCTCTTTAAACAGTAATCTTTTTCTTTCATGTTAATGTTTTATCAAAAATTTTCTATATTTTTTTTATTATTCCCTAATTATTTTTTAACATTAATTTTTACCCATTGTTTACATTTTATGAAATGTTTTAAAATAATTCTTCTTATCAATTTTTAAATGAGTGACATTTTTTCATTTATAAAAAATGTATAATAATTATTTGTTCTTTCATACACAACATGAATAGAATTTAAAATTTTCATGACCAATCGATGACCTGAATAATACACTAAAAGTTTTAAATTTTCTTTTACAATTATATTTTTCCTTTAATAATAGGGAATATTTTTCATTTTAATAAATAATTTCAAGGTGAAAAGGGTATTTTCCCTATGAAATATTCTAGTGACCTTTTAAAAGTACTTTCAACTATAACAATGAATAATTATGTTACCAGGGATATGATACAATGATAACATATTTATTATTTCATTAGGTTTTTATGGTGGTAATGTAATTATATTCTATATTTTGTATGAAATACAAATAAATATTCACTTATAAGGATTTTTGATAATGATTTGTGTAAATATTTTAAAGCATAAGGAATGCATAAGATATGAATGTGACAAGTGGGGCTTAGTTATAAATATCCCCAAAATTCATATACTGATATCATAAGAAAAAATATGAGGCATAAAATTTTAGATGAGAATTTTGATTACACTTCACCATTTATTAATAATGGTGTCTTGTTAGAGAGTCCATGATGGTAAGATTCATGATTTCTTGATTTAGTGGCACTGATCATGAATGTCTATAATTATGAATTCCTTTATTAATAATTTATTTTTATTAATCCATGTATTTTCTATGTTAATAGTATTTAGGGATACACATTAAACTCTAGTGTTTATTGAATATAATTTTTTTTGATTATACACTCTATCAAACTTATTATGCCTTATTTACTCATGATAACTTCTAATGTACATAACCCGCACTGTGCATCTGTACTCACCCTTTATTTTTTTCCATTCCCTTAGATTTGAAGACAGATATTATAAATGATATCAAGGATATAATAATGTTTTCTAGGATATGTTTTTTAATATATTTCCATTGTATTATATGAATTGTGTATATATCTATTTTTTTAAGACTCCTAAACTTGAGGATCTTTTATTGTGATATTCCATATATCTTAAACCAATGTAATAATGTAAACTAGATATATAGGATACCGGATTTGGAGTTTTATCATTATATATATCTATTAAATATATATTTATATATATGATAAAACCCATATATTATAAATATGTATAAGTTATATATATGTTATATATATATATATTTGATTTTTGTTTGTGTTATATATTTTATATTTATATGAAAAATAATGTTCCTTAAGAGCTATGTAATTGAAGAAAAAATAAAACTAAAAAAATAGAAACAGAAATTTTCTTTAATGCGTAAGGAACAAAATTAATGATAATAAATAAATAAATAATAAAATAACAATTTTATTAGTCAAGATTTTATACAAACATATAATCCACCATTATTTTTGGTTCTACTAAAATAGTTTATAAAATAATAATTATAATAATTGAACATTACATATAAGTTGGGTTATAAAAGAAACCCTCCTTGATTTTTTTACCCAAAGAATTTATGTTAGTATTTTTTGAAAAGTATAAATGTTAGCAATTGTGAAGAGGTAGAGTGAGTGAAGGAAGTCAGGTCTAAGGTGTTCATGTTTATGATGAGAAAAATTAATGTGTTTTTATAGCTATTTAGGTAAAGGTAGAATTGTATAAATTTTTATTTCAATATTTCTTCACAAACCCTCATTGTAAGAATTGTATTTTAACTGTCATTTTAATATTATATTCCAATCCCTCTAATGTTTTAAAATAATGAATAATAATTAATTTTATTTCCAAAACCGCATGATATGGTGCTAACTCCCCCAATGTTAGGATTTTATTTTTTTCATCATTTCTTGTGAAATTATTTTCAAAAAGATATTGAGTAATTTTTAAATTATCATTTCATGTGATAATAATTTTATTTAATTATAGTGAATGCTTCAAAAGTCATAATTATTTTATATACATATATAAAGTATACTAGTTTTTAAACCCATATATGTTTTATAGACCAAAGTTTTATTATCATGAATTTTTTGTTTCTTTATAATTAAATATATGTATATACTCTTATATATGTATATATATTAATATATGTAAATGTATCCACTATCGTAGTCTTTTTACATTTTTTACTAAAAACTCATAAGAAAAAATAGGCCCCTTCAAAGTGTTTTATTAAGATTCAGACATAAAAATTGTAAAAAAGAAGTGTATTTTGGGATTGGAACCAAAACATTGAGATGGGTAAGTCCTATATAGACTCTAATGTTCTATGTGGCCTCAATGTTTTGTTTTCCATGTTTCTGAAGTATATTTTCGAAAAATAAATAGATTATTTTTAAAAAATTATTTTATATATTCCATTGGATATTAATGTATTAATGTAATGTGATTCCCTTAGTTTTATTCCAAGACTTAGTTTTAAGAAATGGCCTTTTTTATATGTAAAAGGGTTTAAAAAATTAGTTTTTCTTAACATTTATTTTTTCATTTTTATAAAACTCTTAATAAATTTTTAAAGGGTAATCTTAATTTTAATAAAATATATATTTTAAAAAATGTTTTCAATTTTCATGAGATTTATTTCTAATATATTTTTATTTTATTTTATAGAAATGGATGTCTCAATTTTAAAATCACATATTCATCCATATTCTCACTCCATGTTTAATATGTTTTCATAGGGTATTTAGGTGAGTATAAGTTACTCAATAAATTCGTATCAACTGTGGAAATTAGACAAATCATAGATGATGTTTTCTTAGAATGTTTTTTATTTTAAAAATAAAGTTTATATTTGAGTGAGTTATCATTTGTGTATTTTTTTCCCTAATCATACAAAAATATCCACCTAAATTATCCTCAAACTATACTTTTCAACTAAGGCTCTGTTTTTTATTTAGAAAAGATATATATACAATTTTAATAGCTTCAGATCTAGTAGCACAAGACTAGGAGGACTTAGTAGGTACCAAAGAAACATTTTAGACAACTTTGGAGATTGGAATGTCGAGGATAATTTAATATTATAATTAATATTTTGATGTTTTAGGTGATTATATTTTTTTAGGAAAATCAAAAAATTATGGTTAAATAAAATCTTACAAAAACCTTGTGATCTATGTTTATAAATCCATGACCTTATTTGTTTTGATGTATTGTATTTCATAACCATTTGAACATTTTACTAAATGGAAAAAAATTAACCGCTAGTAATTTCTTCTAATTTACATTTAAAATTATTATCATTTTTATTATCATTTTAATTTCTATAAACACTATGTAATGTTGACAAGGGAACAAATATCATGTATAATTGAAATTTTGATGACGTAGTTTAATTAAGTGGGAGAATATAACATTATAGGTTTTATAATATATATAATAATTTTTTGTTATTTAATAAATAATAGTCATATATAAAAAAATATTTTATAATGTTCTATTAAAAATGAATATTTTATTTATCAAGAAATTTTGTGCCTGAATATATGTGTGTGTGTGTGTGTGTTTTGAATATATTTTGAGGAATTATAATATGATATTAATCATATTTGACATTCATATGTTATTATAAAATACTAGTTTTAAATTAATGTACCATGACATATAGAATTTGGATACAAAAATTAAAAATATATAATTTAGTTTAGAAAAGCGATATACATAGTATGTTAATTAAAGATACGATATATACAATTTAAAATATGATTTGAGATATATATTCATTTTTTGTGCTTTTAAATATATATAAATATAAATATATATATGATATAGAAAATATGTTGATTAATATATATATATATAGTAAACTATAAGAATTACAATATTCATATATATAAGTATATGTATGTGTGTGTTGGTATATATTCATTTATAATTGATAAAAAAAATTGACCTTGTGTTATAAGATAATATTTATCAAATATATATATATGTCTATGAATGTGTGTGTGAACAATATAAAAATATAGAGGGACATATAACCAGTATGTATATGTATATATATGTGTGTGTGTGTGTGTGGAATTGATGGAATAAAAAAGAATATATGAAAATCGGAATGGTAGAATATATTTATATATAAATGCTATATATATAAATGTTGTACTATATATATATATATATTAAAATTTATGATATATATATGTTAATATATATATATATATTATAGATATATATATATATATATATATATTAGAATATATATATATATAAGTGTATGTAAACATATATATTTATGTGGGAATCAAGTCAAGTAAAAACAATATACATATATATGTAAAATTGTATGATGGGTAAGGGAAGGAATATATATATACACATGACATATATATACCCTAATATAAGTTGATATATATATATATATATATGTTAATATACATATGTGTGTGTGGGTGTGTTAACATAAATATTTTATAAATATAAATAAGTTATAAATGTTGAAAATAAATAAGTTACAATATATATGTTATATATATGTTATATACATTATATATATATAGGATAAATAAAGTTCCTTAAGAGTTAAGGAATGAAAAAAATGTAATGAATAAACTGAAGGAAAAAACATGTATTTTCTTATTGGGTAAGAAGAATCAAAAAATAAAACATTTAAATAAATAAATAACAAGAACAAAGTCTCAATTTTCTTAGCAAATACGTTTTATAAATATACAAGACACTACTATTTGTGGGCCCCCTCAAATAGTTGATAAAATAATAATAATAATAATAATACTAATTCAAATTATCTTTGATGTTGGGATATAAAAAACACTCTTACTTGTTTGTTTCACACAAAGAAGCTACGATATGCTACATTGGACAATATATGTGTAGAGTGAGTGTAGTAAATAAATTCTACATGGTTCGCTTCCATGAAGTAGAACTGTAATGTGGTTCTGTTGTAGTTTCGGTAAGGGAAAAATGTTTTAAATTTCTATTTCATGGTTTCATCAAAAATACACTTTTTAAGGGAAAAAATATTTTAATTGTTGATTTAATGTTTTTTCCAAATCCTCATATGTTTAAAAAAATAATCCTTAATTTTTTATCAAAACCATATTTATAAGGGGTTAACACTCTCAATGTTATGATTTTATTTTCATTATTTTTAATTTCATGTGAATTTATTTTCAAAAGGTGTTTTATTAATTTTAAAATTATCATTTCATTTGATAATAATTTTATATAATTACCATGGATGTTTCATAATTACAAACTATTGTATGTTAATTCATGAATTATACTGGTTTAGCATCCCATGTATGTTTTATAGTCCATAGTTTTATTATCATAAATTCATGGTTGTATTCAAATGAAATATATATATATATATATATATATTCAAATATATTTATATATTAATGTATTTATATACATCCATTTTAATAGTTTTTTTAAGAAGTGACTGAAAACCCAAGTGAAAAAAGGCAATATTAAGGAATTTTATGAAAATTTGGCACTAGGATTTTGTAAACATGATGATGATTTATGGATTAAACTGAAACCTTCAACAAAATTAGGTCATATAAAGCCTTTAATGTTCCTAGTGGCCTAATGGTTTTTTTAATATGATTGTGAATTATTTTTCTGAAAAATAACTGGTTAATTATTAATAAAATATTTTAATTATTATTTAGGTTATTATTGTTTTATTAATATATTAATCCATTATTTACATTCTATGGCTCAGTTTTAAGAAAATATGTCTTTTATATTTATAATTTTTAAAAAAATAAACATGTTCTTAACATTTATTTTATTTTTTATTTAAACCTATTAATTAATTTTTAATGGATATAGTTAATTTGACATAATGATTTATTTTATGAAAGGTTTTCAATTTTTAAGAGATTAATTTTAGAGATAGTTTTCTGAAATTTTTATAATAAATGGATATTTCTATTTTAAAACACCTCACTAAAAAAGATTTGGGTTTTTCCAGAGCTACCCTTTTTCAGTGCTAAAAAGTGCTGATAAATGAAATTCATTTATCTATGCTAGAAAAAAGTGCTGATAAATGATACATTTATCGGCATTAATAAAATAAACCCTTTATCAATATTTTTTTAACCGAGATAAAAATACCCTTTATCAATGACTTTTTCAAGAGCTGATAAAGGGAATGTTTTTCATCACTAGAAAAAATCATGGGTAAATTGTGCCATTTATCAGTGCTAAAAGACATTGATAAATTCCACCTTTATAAGTGTCTTTATTTTAGAACTAATAAAATACAACCTTTTATCATCATTTTTTTAGCATTGATAAAACATATATCTCATCAAAAAAATTTATATCATTAAAAATAATATATTGATATATAAATAACTTTATATTGATATAAATATAATATATTTTATTGAATATTATTTATAGAAGACTAAATATTCATTTACACTTAATATATAATATATTTAGGGGAAAATGGACTTATAAATAATTAAACAATTTCTAATTACTATGGTCTAGTAGTCATTTAATAACAATAAAATGAGATAAAAATTTAATATATTAATAAAGGATCTCAGATAAGTTGAAAACATGACTTGAATTTCAAACAAACATAACTTTTGATCTGGGTATCCATTTGGGATTTATCACATATTAAATCAAAGATTGAAAAATTATTTATATCATTTTTATCATAGGGGACCAAGGTTACTATTTTTTGAGGGCAAAAAATTACCGGAATGCCTCCACAACTATGTTTTTATTTGAGATACCCTATCATTATGATATTCGATGGGATTTATCCTTCGTTTAAGAGGGTGTTCATGTATTTTTTTAGTAGATACTGAATTTATTTTCAAGGTTTACGTTCATTTATATATCATGATTTTAAAATTTTATCATTTTTAATATTATCATTTTATTTACAATTAAATATAAATATATTTATTTTCTTATTTTATTATATTTACATGTAATAAATATATTCTAAAAATTAATATTTAAACATATATACATAAGATTGTATTTTTAAATATATAAACCATACAAAATAAATATTTATTATTAATTTTATTTAAAATAAAAACAATCCATTTATTTACCTTATAAATATGCATTAGTATATATACCTATACAAGTAATGTTTTTATGAAAATATGGGTGTTTCAATAAATATATATGTCTGTGTTTATATTCTAATATTTTTAAATAAATACATATATGTATATATTTCTGTGATTGTGCATGAAATATAAATTTGTACGTGTGTGTGTAAATATGTGTGCGTGTGTGTGTCTCAATATTGTTTAAATACATCATATATAAATAAATTTAAATAAATATATCATTGTTGTTAAATATGGTATAAAATTATATTTATAATAGAAATTTATAAATACATTATAAAAAATTTATATCAAAATATAAAATTATATATAAATATATGTAAATATATATATGTGAATATATAGAAATATAGATATATATGTAATGTATAAAATTTATATCCATATATATAATATATAGACATATTTTAAAAATATATTCAAAAATAATCATATAAGTCATATAGAAATAATTATTATCCATTTTATTTAAACAAGTATTTAATTATTTTTTACAATAAAAATTATATTAATATATATATATATAGTTATAAAAATGTATATATAATGTTTATATATAAAAATATGTGTGTATTAATAAAAAGAAATATTTTTATATTTATATTATAATATATATAATTGAATATTGATATATAATTATTTAAATAAATATAAGTGTGTATATACACATCTCACACACCCAAAAACATATATTTTATAAATTTATTTTGAATATATTATATAAATATATATAAATACATGAATTAAAAGATTTTTGTAAATAATAAATAAAAATATAATAAAATATAAAACAAACCAAGTTTGGGGAAGTGGTAAAGGGGTTTGAAATACTAAATGGAAGTTACATGATCGAGTCTAATCATGCACGCAAATGAACAGGTAGTTGAGAAATGAAAAAGCATTGAAAATTGGGGGTTGATAGTGCTGAAAAAGGGGGGTGGTTGAGAGTGTGATAGGGTCAACGTGGGGATGATGTGTTGTGGGGTGGGGGTGAGTGTTAAAAAAATTCAAATTTTATCAGCGCTAAATCAATAAAAGATAAAGGCACCTATTATCATCTCTTTTTTTAGAACTGATAAAACCACACTTTTTCATTGTTTTTTCTAGCTATGATAAAGAGATCATTTATCAATGCTTATGAGGTAACTTTGTATTAGAACTGAAAAAGGATAGAGATTTTAATGGTGCATAGCTTAACAACATTTTTTTCACTAAATAATATAATTTCTTTGGTTTTCTAAAATGTGATCTGTAGTAGTTCCTTACCAAGATGTTTTCTCACCCTATGTTTTAAAATGTTTTGAAAAATGTATTTTATAGTGTTATAATTACTCAGAAGAAATATATCAACTGTGAAAATTAGATGGAGAGATATTTGTGTTGCATGAAAAGACATTATATTTCAAAAATAAATGTGTATTTGTGTGATTTATATTGCGTTAATGTTTTTACCTATGTCTCCAAAATTTTAGACCTAAAAAATACCCGTACTGAAAATTTTTAAAATTATATTAAATATTTTATTTAGAATAAAATATATAGTGTTTATGGAACTGAGATCTGGGAGCACACGGGTCCGAGAACTACTCCTTTATAAATCATGTTACCTCATCTAGCATGAGTAAAGATACAATATAGGAGGAATTTTATTTATTGAATGAAAATGTTATGAACCCTTTAATTACACAAGTTCATAGTTATAATTCAACCACAAATATTTAATATTAAATTCATTTATTTAAATAAAAAATAATTTTTTTTGCCTCATATATTTTTTAACGATATAATTGAAGAGAATTGATTGTGGAAAATTTTTTAGAAAATGGAGAAAGATTCCTTAAAATAAAAGGATTTTGAGAAGACTATTAAAATAGAAAGGAAAAAAAGAATATATTTTTGATTAAAAAATATCACTGATAGTGCCCCAATTTCTATGGTGGCATCGGCCAGGACTGGTGTTGAGTAGAAGAGATAATTGTAGTGTAGGGTGGCTCTATGGAAGATGATAATTAGTTTGGAAATACCCTAGTCATTCATGTATATAGAGAGGGACAGATCCAAGGGGTTAATCATGTTAGGTACTCCATATCCAGGGTAGTGAAGTGGTTCCCTCCTGACTATGAAAAAGTTGTCGTAGACCAAAAAATAGTGTCATTATGCACTAATTGAAATGTAATCGTACTGATCTGAGTCATCCTCTTTATTGGTATAGGGTTTCTCCTTCTTCATCCACCAATAACTAGTTCTTTGTTGTGATCTATAATGCTTAGTTCCTAGGAGCTCAAACATTTTTTGTTAACTCTATGAATCCTATGAATACTGAAAACTTCCATTTAATACATTGAATCTTTAAAGTCTTGATGAATACACTATGAAGAAGGAATATGCCACTATAAAGTTGGAAAACACTATAATGGTGTTAGGAGATATGTAAAGTGAAGAATTTAAAAATGAACACTAAAGAGATCATATAGTGGAAATATATTTTCATTCCCTTCAAACAATCCTTTAAAAATTAAAGTGTACTCATAACAAAAAATATATATATACAAAAAATAAATATTGACACTAGAAATTTTTAATGTGGAAAACCCCAATGAGGGAAAAACTGTGGGACTTAGTCTAGAATAAAGATCCACAATAATCAACGAGTAAGTGATATAAACTCCAGAAAATGTAAGGGTTTTCAAAATTAATACTCAGATAAAATAGTAGATCAAAGGCATAAAGAAAATACAGTCTAAAAGTAGCTTAAAATGAAAAATTTAGCCTAATGAAGAAACTCAAATTGATATTACTATAAAGATAAACTGTTGAATATCCAAAAAAAAGGTGCAGATGAAAATCACCAAGAACATATCAAAGAGAACCATAGATGAATGGCGATCAGACTCCTAAAATTTCACCGTTATTAGAACTTAAACCCAATGGGTATAACCTTAACTGCATTTCCCCTAGTAAGATGATAAGATGGCATGGAGTGCTTCAACAAATTTATGCATCCTAAAAGAAACTCCATCTTATCATATACCAGATCTTCCTTTAATTTTGTTTTTTAAGGGGGGCATGGGGTCTCCCCATGAGGATGAACCCAAAAAAATCCCTTTAAACTAGTTTGGGAATCATCACCAATCCAACAATAAATTGGAATGTATGAAATTTACCTCAAGGTAAAATCTTGGTCAACATGTATGAATCATTTTTCATCAGTGTGGATATTATCAAGTTCTAACTATCTTGAATCAAATATTTCACATATCCATTGATATCGAACATTGATATATTTTTACCTACCATGAAAATTGGGGTTCGTTCCCAAACAAATAACACTCTAACTATCATAAAATAAAACATTCTTGTCCTGATTAAAATTAAACTCTCAAATAAATTTTTTTATCCACAAAATTTTTTTGAATTCCTCTATATCTATAATAAACTCAGAATATATGGTATATAAAATAACACATCTCTTCAATCTATACTTCAACGATATATCCCTCCTACAAAAGATATCCAATGGAATAAAGAAGACTATCTTGAATTGATATCTCCAGGAATTTCTGAATCTGTGAAGCCATAAAGAATAGTTTTCCCATTTTCAAAACACAATCTCATATCAAAAGTACCACAAAGATAAGAAAATATATTCTTCATTACTATCTAATTCTCTTTATGATGATTATATAGAAAATGACTGACCACACCAACTTCATGGTCTTTATTCGGTCAAGTACATACCATCACATACATGAAATAGCCAACAATAGATGACTATGGTATGTTTTAAGTATCCTCTCACTCTTCATTGGTAGAAGGAAAATAATTGGTACTAAGATTAAAATGTAATGAAAGAGGAGTACTATCCTATTTCTCTCTATCCATAAATATTCACTAGATAACCTTCTCAATAGATATCTCATGAGAAAACCATAATTTATTATCCTTTACGTCATGGGAAATTTACCTTCCAACAATCTTTCATGTTGTCCCCAAGTCGTTCATCATAAATTATTGACAAGATCCTTCTTTAATCTGTCATTTATAGAATAATTATGGAATAAAATGATCATATCATCATCGTAAAGCTATAGTATAATAAAATAATCATTAGTAAATATTTAAAAAAATGTTCAGAAGATGTTTTCCTAAAACCTTGATGAAAATGATATATTAAAACTTCATATACCACTACAATGGAGCTTACTTAAAACTATAAAAACTCTTATTTAACCATAATACATAATTTTCTTTAATTATTTCAACAAAACTCATTTCCTTCTCTATATAAATCTCATCCTATAAATCTCCAAGGAGGAATGTTATCTTTGCATCCATATTCTTGATCTGCAGATCCAAACTAGCATCCAAACCAAGAATAACATGAGTGGAATAAATTTTTATAACTATTGAGAAAATATAATAAAATAAATAAATTTTATATGATGGGATACTTTAACAAATAAAATTTCATTGTATCATGAGAAAAATGAAATCTTCATTTTTAATTCGATAAATCTACCGATTTTGAAAAACTATCTTACTTGTAGGAAACTTCACTCGCTCAAAATTATTGTAATCACCCAATGACTGCATCTTTTCATACATTTCTAGAACCCATCTACCCTAAAGGTCACTTTCCATCCCCTCTTTAAAAGATTCTGGTTTTCCCTCTACATTGAGGATCAAATAAACCTCACGCGAATACCAATTTGAAATAGTACAATTCTAAGATAACCTCTACAGTGGAACTACAGACCCATGGAACTAGTAACAAAATGTGCATCAAAAACATAAAATCCAACTTTTTCACCCTGAACATCATTCTAAACATCAACATGATCATAAAAATCAACAATATGATGTAAAAATGAACCAAACTGGCTCAAGATTGACAATTCCATTAGAATATGGAGAAGTATATTTTTTCTCCCTATTCTATATTTGAAAAATTATGATCTTCTTTAAACACTGCATCACAGCTTTTAACATGTTTCTTAAAAATAGGATCATAGAACTTGTATCCTAACTAATCATGTCCATAGATAATAAAAATAAATTGTGATAACAAACAATCTAATTTGTACCTCTCATCTCTAATTAGATGAACAAAATCCTTTCAAACAAAAACACATAAATGAAACTAGTTGATATCTTTTATATATAAAAACTTTTCAGCAGTGTCTATTTGAAAATTAACCATAGGTGATAAATTAATAATATAAGAATTAATAAATAAAGAATCACCCCAAAACTGTATAGAATACATTTTTTATGAATGAAAATAGAAAACTCATTGCAATAATTTACTATTAATCTACTCTACTATGAAATTTAGGTTAGGTTTCTTGGGAGGAATCTTTTGATGAAGAATACCTTCCTTCCTGCAATACTGATCAAACGGACCACAATACTCACCCCTATTGTCAGTATGAATATATTTCAACATCATACCAGATTCTCTCTTAGTAGGAACATGAAATTTCATAAAAACACTATGTACCTAACGTTTTCATCGAAAACATAAACCCAAATATTATGTGAGTTTTTATAAATAAATGTAAAAAAATAAATACCTCCACAAATGGTATTAGAATTAAAATGACCAAAAACATCAGAATGTAATAATTTATGTAATCGTGGATTCGTGTGCAAAATATAACTATTGAAACACACTTTGTACTGTTTTCTATCTATAAAATGATCACACATGTCAAATTTGATAGCTGTAAAATTTGTAATAAAATTTTACATGTCCAAACAACAATGAACTTTCTCACTAATTTGGTTGATACACTTATTACATTACATGGAATACAAAATTCACTGAATAATGAATGAAGAATCATAAGAACTAAAAGATATTTTACAGTACAAACCTGAATGCTTCTTCTCTTGATCCACAATCAAGTAACCTTCAGAAAGTATCCAATGGCCATCACCAAAAGTACTATTAAAACTATCATCATCAATAATTATGACAACCCTTATCATTATTACACATTAATTCGTGATTTATTATATAATATTAGACATAATAAAACCTAGAATATTGAGATTTCTAATGTCTTTTTGGTAATTAGGAACCACAAACAACAACTTCAAACTGGGGGTACGATTCCGAAATTAAAAACAACCATAACATTCTCATAATATTCCATTATTCTTAAAATTGCATGGGATAACATGGGGACATTGATTAGAAAATAAAAACACATTTTATAATTACATTTTATTCGTATTAAAAGTTAATTTTTGATCATATGGGCCTGAGTTAGTACATTTTAATTTTAAACATCCACTCTCATCAATTGTGCACTTCATGCCTAATGTACACCAATTTAGGCCCAATGACTCATCTAATTTTATTGAATGTAATTATTAATGTTTTAATATTATATTTTTGGAAATTTATCTTCACTTAAAATTTAAATTTTTCTCATTCAGGGAGCAAGGAAAGATTCATAAAGGATGATGAAGATATTTGGTGATGAAAGGAGACAATTCTGGTGAAGGCAGATTGGACACCAACCCACTGTTGATGATGTGGATCCCACAATACTGGACCAATGAAGCCCAAATTTCTTTTGATGATAAAAGACATGCAGGGGAACAAAGCATTCTTCAGGACAAAGTGCTAATTCAGTCTCCATGATGGTGATCAAGGCAGCCCAAATGGAAGATCAGAATCTGGGCCAGAATCTGCGGCCCAGAATGTCAGCCCAATGAATCTTCCATATCTCCCTAACCACAACGTAAATTGAGCTGCTATTTTACATTCTGTTAGGAGACATCCGGGGCTTCATTTGTGTCTTCTATGGCCCACTCAAAAGCGGCCATCTAGAAGGAATTTGAAGCGGATCTGTCAAGTGGATGCAAGTTGGATGCCATCTCGGGTCAAGGGTGGAGAAGTCTCCTCTCCACCTACTTTCCACCACCTATGCCTACCCTCATTGATTGGGATGACATGGACTGTTGGAGCTAGGCCTAAGGATCCAAATTTGCCTATTTAAGGCAGTGGTGGTGAGGAGGAACTCATACCTTCTTTCATGTAATGTTATTATGCTCAATTTTCGTTGTAATGCTTTCATTTTCCCCATGTAAGTTTCTTTTTGTATTTCTAAGTTCTTAATCCAATTCCTTCTCTTATATTCTTCCAATTTCTATACTTAAATCTATAAAATCACAAAAGCACAGTGATAACTCTGTGTGTTGGTGATATATTTCACACATAGGTGTGAATTCCATTCACACACACGGAGGAGTGCTCGTTATTTCCGCGGTTTTAATCTCTTCAATTCAATTCTTGTAAGCCGTCTTCCGCCCACCATTGATAGTATATCATCAATGGAGGGATAAACCTTTAATGGGTTGATCTTAGGAAGATGCAAAGGCTTGATTTAATGTTTTTTAATGCACGAATTGTTGTTAATTGGTTAAATAATTCAAGACTTCCATTCTTCAATTATTTTCGCTCCTCATCTTCACTGTGTTTGAGAAAGCTAATTCCAATTACTAAATTGACCATATACCTTGGAGAGATCATGAATATGGTTCTCTAAGTGTGTTGGTGACTAGTAATTGAGTTTAGTTAGTATCTAACCAGAAAATGATGAAGGTAGTGTTATTTTAAAGAATGGTTTCATCAAGAATTAATAAAACCAAAAATTTGTCTAAGGAAATAAAATGCATTCAATCCACCCAAAGCGTAACCCTAAGATCAACCCATTTCATTATAATTGAACTCAACTAAGCTTATTAGTCTTCTCCCAAAACACTTAAAACAAATCCAAGTTGTCCACTTCATAGCCAAAAATCCATCCCTTAGGTTGTGTATCTTAGGTATCTTCTTAGGTCTCTGTGGAATCGACAACCCAAGCTACACTACAAGGACTGTTCTATACTTCCTCTCTTGGGTAAATTTGGGCGTGAACCAAATTTTGGTGCCATTTCCGGGGACCAAGTAAGTACCTTAGATCCAAAAAAAACCTTCTTTCCTCACCTCCATTCTTCTACTCTCACCCAAGATCTCTTATCTTGTCCCTTTATCGCTTTTTTTTTGGCGCATGTCCGCCTACACCCGCGATTTCTCAAACAGACTAGTTAGGGTGGAAAGTCCTAGGATAGGGGAGTCAAGTGCACCTAAGGGATTGTTTAAATCAGATTCAAATATTCTTGAAACCCCGAAGTCAGAACTTGAAACAAGTCCAATGGAGGGTCATCCACAAAATCAAATTGTAAACCCTAGGGGGAATCAAATGGGAAACCAAAACCAAGAAGCTCCAAACTTAGGGAATGTAGTTGATCAAACCATGAACGACTACCTCACTCCAGCTTGGACCAATTCCCCCTCATGCATTAGACACAATTCCATAGGAGACACCAACTACATATTCAAACCCCATGTCCTAAACCACCTTCCAACCTTTCATGGGATGGAGTCAGAAATGTCATACCTTCATGTCAAAGAGTTCAACGACATTGTTGAAACCATGTGTCCCCCACATCAACTAGAATCCGCTAAGATGATGCTATTTCCTTTTTCATTAAAGGATCGAGCTAAAAATTGGATAAAAAACTTGAGACCTACATCAATCCACTCTTGGGACCAACTGCAAAGAGAATTCTACAAAAAATACTTCCCTCATCACAAAACAATTGCACTTAAAAAGAGCATCAAAAACTTTTTGAAAAAGAGGGAGAGTCATTCTATGAAACATGGGAGAGGTTCAAAGACACCCTAAACATGGTTCCACACCATGGGTTTTCCATACCTGAATAAGTGAGAATTTTCTATGAAGGGTTGGGTCCGGGTAATAAACAATTCATTGACATGATGTGTAATGGAACTTTTAAAAACAAGGCCCCAAATGATGCTTACGAGTATCTGGAAAGTCTGGCTGAACAAAACCAAACTTGGGGAACTTCACCTTATTCTGAAAATACACAAAGAACCACTGGAATTCATACACTTAGAGAAGAGGAGAGCCTTTGGGCTAAACTTGCAGCACTCTCTAGGAAGGTTGAAGAGATAGACCTTAGGAAAGTCCATGAAATCCAAAATGTAGACCTTGTTTGCACAATTTGTGACAAACATGACAATAAAACAGACAACTTCCCAACCATCCCATCCATCAAGGATGTTCTTCTAGGAGGACCCCCAGTGGAAGTTAATTCCCTAAACTTTCAAAAGCCCAAATACCAAAACACCTTCAATCCAAGGTACAATGACCACCCTGGCTTCCGATGGAAGGATAACCAACAACATAACCAACCACAAGGGCAAAATCCTTACCCTCAACAGAACTACCAAACCCATAACCAGTTCCAAACCCAACCTATCCAATACCAACAGCCACCGGTCCATTTTCAACAAACCATCCCACCTCCAAAATATCCCCCTGGGATAAACCAACCAACTCAACCACCAACCCAAACTGTTCCACAAAGCCTACTAGAACAACTGTCCAAACAAATGGAGAGGATGAACTCAGAAGTCTCTTCCCTAAAACAAGAACTTCAAACCATCAAAATAGGAAAGGCACCCATTCCTACTCAGGCGGTGCCATCCTCAACTTCAAGGGGAGAGTCAAGTTGTGCTCAAACAACTCATGAACAACTAAAGGCTGTGACAGTTTTAATAAGTGGGAAATAAATTGAGAAACCTAAACAACTAATTCAGAACCCACCTGAAGATTCAAACTTGGATGAAAATTTAAATGAACCACAAGATCAAACTGAGGAAACTGATAACAATGTGAAAGAAACAACTCTTCAACAAACAACCCCACAACCTGCACCATTTCCCTAACGCATGAGGGGGAAATCCAAGCTTGAACTGATTGAAACGTTGACAGAAATATTTTCACAAGTCAAGTTGAACATACCCCTTCTCGATGCCATCCAAACTATACCTGCCTACTCAAAGTACCTTAAGGACTTGTGCACTTTTAAAAGAAAATTTTCACATAAAAACCAAGTCCTTTTGGCTACTAATGTGAGTACCACCATTCAAGGGACCATTCCTCCTAAGTTAAAAGACCCAGGTTTCCCTTACATCAATGTTGAACTAGGAGAAAGCAATGTTGTCAAGGCCTTGTGTGACCTAGGTGATAGTGTCAATCTCATCCCATATGCTGTGTACTGCCAGTTAGGCCTAGAAGAGCTCCAACCCACATCTATCACACTTCAGCTTGCTGATCGTAGCATTAGGGTTCCAAAGGGGATTTTAAAGGACGTTCTGGTAAAGGTTGAAAATTTCATCTACCCTGCTGATTTCATTATCCTTGACAACCATCCAAATTTAGGAAATAAGGAACAAACCCCAATCATCCTTGGTTGTCCTTTCCTTACAACAATCAACTCTGTTATCCGAGTCCGAAATGGGAACATGACCATCACCTTTGGGAACATGAGTCTAGACTTAAACATCTATAATGCAAGCTCACAAATAGGGGATGACGAGGATATTCATGAAGTAAACATGATAGGAAGCATTGATAATGAATCCATGGAACATCAAGGAATATTTGATGAATGTTTAAGTCAGAATGAAATTGATTTCCTTTGTTCATATGAAGGAAGTTTATCTCCTTGGATTGAATCATTTTCAAATTGCTCTTATGATGAAGTCTTAGGTCCAACAATCAGTGAATCCTTTCAATAAACCAATTTCATAGAGACCCCTCTAAATTCCTTCCCTAAATTTGATCAAGACAATCTAGTGGCTAAAACTTCTACATGTGAGGAATCAATCCAATCTGAACCTCTAAAAAAAGAAATTGATCTTGATCTAATGTCCCAATCTTCTGCTGAAATTCTGAACCAACCTGATCTTGAATTGAAGGAACTTCCTGCTGCACTAAATTATGCCTTCCTAGGGGAAAATCAAACACATCCTATTGTCATTTCTTCTTCTCTTGAATCCAATCATGAGAGGATGCTTCTAGATGTCCTTAGGAAGCATAAGAAAGCCATTGGTTGGACTCTTTCTGATATTCCTGGGATTAGACCACTTATCGGGACTCATAGGATTGTTCTGGAATCTGATTCAAAGCCATGTCGTCAACCTCAACGGCGACTCAATCCTAATCTCATGGAGGTAGTAAGGAAGGAACTTCTGAAATTGTTGAAAGCTGGTATCATATATCCCATAGCTGAGAGTGAATGGGTGAGACCAATCCAAGTGGTTCCGAAAAAGGCTGGAATCACAGTGATAACCAATGAGGATGGAGAGATTTTTCCAACAAGGGTGAGTAGTGGATGGAGGGTCTGCATTGACTATAGGAAACTAAACTCATTCACTAAGAAGGACCATTTCCCCTTACCATTCATTGACCAAGTCCTTGAGAGAGTGGCAGGTCATGCCTTCTACTGTTTCTTAGATGGGTACTCGGGGTACAATCAAATTGAGGTCTCCCTATAGGATTAAGGGAAGACTACATTCACATGTCCTTTCAGTACCTTTGCCTTCAAACGCATTCCCTTCGGGTTATGCAATTCCCCTGGAACCTTCCAGCGGTGCATGATGGGAATCTTCTCAGACATGGTAGGGGATTTTCTTGAGGTCTTCATGGATGACTTCTCTGTGTTTGGGGATACTTTTGAGGGATGTCTGCAGAATGTGGAGAGAGTCTTGTCAAGATGTGAAGAAAAAAATCTGGTCCTAAACTGGGAAAAATGCCATTTCATGGTTAAAGAGGGACTTGTTCTAGGCCATCTGGTCTCGAGTAGGGGGATTGAAGTTGATAAAGAAAAGGTTGACATCATTCGTCACCTTCCATCACCCAAAACGGTCAAGGAAGTGATTTCTTTCTTAGGACATGCTGGTTTCTATAGAAGATTCATCAAGGACTTTAGTTCAATATCCCGTCCCCTTTGTGATCTCTTAGTAAAGGATGCTCCATTTGTTTGGACAGAAAGATGTGAGGGTTCATTCTCAACCCTCAAATCCTCTCTCACCTCTCCTCCCATTATGAAATCTCCAAATTGGAACCTTCCTTTTGAACTTATGTGTGATGCCAGTGACTTTTCTGTTGGAGCTGTGTTAGGACAACGTTGTGATAAAACTCCTTATGTCATTTCTTATGCAAGAAAATCCTTAAATGATGCCCAAATCAACTACACCACCACTGAAAAAGAGTTACTTGCTATTGTGTTTGCCTTAGAGAAGTTTAGGTCCTACCTCTTAGGATCACCCATCACTGTGTTCACTGACCATTCTGCACTAAAATACCTCTTCCAAAAACAAGATGCTAAGGCTAGACTGATTAGGTGGGTCCTTCTCTTACAATAATTTGACCTCACAATCAAGGATAAAAAGGGAGTTGAAAATGTTTTAGTTGATCACCTCTCTAGGATGGAATTCAAAGACAACTCAAATCACCTTTCTGTGTCTGATTCGTTTCCTGATGAACACTTATACTCTGTGAGTGACTGCCCTTGGTATGCTGACATAGAAAATTTCTTAGTGACAGGAGTCATTCCAAAATTCTTAGGGACTCAAGCTCGAAGGAAATTCCTTTCTGATGTTAGACACTATGTGTTTGATGATCCATACCTCTATAAGTTCTGCCCTAACCAAGTCATTAGGAGGTGTGTTCCAGAATCTGAACAAGAGTCCATCCTTAAATTCTGTCATAGTGAGGCATGTGGAGGTAACTTTTCCTCTAAGAAAACATCTGCTAATATTCTTCAATGTGGTCTTTTCTGGCCCACCCTTTCAAGGGACTCCTAAACATTTTGTCAAAGCTGTCCTAGGTGTCGACAAGTAGGGTCCATCACAAAAAGGAATCAAATGCCACTCACTCCCATATTAGTGGTTGAAATCTTTGATTGTTGGGGAATTGATTTCATGGGTCCCTTCCCAAACTCTCGGGGATACCTCTACATACTCTTAGCTGTTGATTATGTCTCAAAATGGGTTGAGGCCATTCCCACAAAATCCAATGATCATCAAACTGTGATTAGATTCCTAAAGGAAAACATATTCTCTAGATTTGGAATTCCTAGGGCTATCATAAGTGATCGTGGAACTCATTTTTGCAATCTTCCATTCTCATCACTCATGGAAAAATATGGAATTTCTCACAAAGTGTCCACTGCTTACCACCCACAGACCAATGGTCAAGCTGAGTTAGCCAATCGTGAGATTAAGAAAATTCTTGAAAAAACTGTCAACCCCTCTAGGAAAGATTGGTCTGAGAAACTATTAGATGCTCTTTGGGCCTATAGAACTGCATATAAAACCATTTTAGGAATGTCCCCATATAGGTTGGTTTATGGTAAAGCATGCCATTTGCCAGTGGAGATTGAACATAAGGCCTTTTGGGCAATTAAGAAAATGGATTATGACCTCTCATTGGCCGGAACAAAAAGGAAATTAGATCTCAATGAACTGGAGGAACTAAGGATGGAGGCTTATGAAAATTCAAGGATCAATAAAGCTAGAGTTTAAGCCTACCAATCTAGGAATATCAAGGTCAAAAATTTTGAACCGGGAAAACTTGTGCTCTTGTATAGTTCAAAACTTCATTTACATCTGGGAAATTTAAGGTCTAGATGGTCAGGACCTTTCATAGTGCATCATGTATTCCCCCATGGGGCAGTAGAGATTCAAGATCCCACAAGTGGTCACATTTTCATGGTCAATGGTCAATGGTTAAAAACATTCTTTGAATCATTCAATAAACAGGAAATAGATGTTGAGTTAATTGATCCAATCTATGAACCAGGAAAAAATTGATAAATTTGGGATCTATGTCGGGCTAACGACGTTAAACAAAGCGCTTCACGGGAGGCAACCCGTGGTTTTTATGTTTCTAATCTTTCTGAATCATCTTTTCAAATAATATTACTTAATCATTTTTATATTTAAAAATAAAAAAATAAACTTTTGACATGTTCTTCTATTATGAGTATGGATGGGTACGAAAGAGGAGCACCATATTCATCTATGTCACGTGGTGTGATCCTTGAGTAATACCTTACCCAGAAATTTAAAAAGAAGACAATGTATCATCAGTTTATTTTGTTTTTATTATTCAATAGGTTAAGAAAAAAAATATAATAATACAAAAAAAAATTCCACGCCATAGGCCGTGGGGCAAACCCCATCACAACAGGCGAAGCCGCGGGGACTCGAACCCATGACTGAAGGGAGACAGGGGCGCGCGCTTACCACTGACCTGCGGCTTCTTGTGATACCTTATTCTATAATTTTTATATATATTCTTATATTTTACTTCCTTTATTATATAAATATATATATATATATATTGTTTGTTTTTGTTTGTTTTGTTTGTTTTGTTTTTTTCCTTTTTCAACTAGGGAACTTTGCAAGCGACATGGATATCAAAGGAATAAATTCGAGCGGCAAGAACTTCAAACTTCAACCACCAGGTGACTTCATTCCATAATCCTCATTTTCAATTTCCTTTTTAAATTTTTATTCCCTTCCTCTACTCCTTCTAATTTTTCATTTCTTTAAACACTGGGGATAGTGTTGTTTTAAGTTGGGGGGGAGATAAAATAAAAAAAATGCTTTTGTGTCAAAAACAAAAATTGAATGATTTGAAAAAAAAGTAAATGGAAGGAAAAATTCCTTTAACTTTGAACATGGTAATACACATTGCACACTTTGAAACTGAATATCAAATAATTTAGCATGCCCTGATTCTGATTTTAATCTTTGTATAATTTCATGAGCATAGATTTTGGAAAGTGTGTCTGTCCAATGTGATATTTCATCGTTTATATTTTCATCCAAATAAAAAAAATGCCACAATGCACGTCCTCTACACTGTGGGGTACTAATTTGAATTTTTGGGTCCCATAATAAATAGCATAGGATGGTTTTATTTTTATGAATAATATGAGTATTCAAAAAAAAATTTAAAAAATTATTAAAAAAATAAAAAATTTTGTGTAGAGCAATGGATTGATAAAATGTGAGGCTTTCGACAATTGGGGATCGTGACTCTAGAGTTGTCTAGCCCTGAGTTTTTCAATCTATCTCTATTTATGTTAATATGACTTTTTTTTTGATTAAGTTAACTCGAGACGATGCCTGAGTATGTGGGTTTCACTTGGTGCCCTAAGGCCTTTGAGTCTGGAAGTCATCGGCAAAGTCTTGCTACATGGGTTAATTTGATTAATTGCAATCTCAATTACTATAGAAATATTGCAAAAAAAATCAAAAAAAAAAGAGGAATGAAGAATACTCATATTAGTATTAAATGTGATTCCACCTAGCGCTTCCATGATTTTCCCCTTGAATGAAAATGAATCCCCATATCTATTGTGATTCACAACACATCATTACAACTAATTGAGTTGGATGAAGAATGATGATGGATTTGATCAAAGGAATGGGCATGGGATTGGGATATGATTATGAAACTATCTCGTATTAAAATATTTTGATGGGATGCATAATTTTTTGGTATGAGGTATTTTGGTGAGCATTGTTTATTAAAATGTTTTTGGAAAAGGGAATTTGATTTTCATAATCTTTGAGTTATTTGCTCAGGACTAGAAAATCTCAAGTTGGGGAATGTGATTAGACAATAAAAACACATTTTATAATTAAATTTTATTGGTATTAAAAGTTCATTTTTGATCATATGGGCCTGAGTTAGTACATTTTAATTTTAAACATCCACTCTCATCAATTGTGCACTTCAAGCCTAATGTACACCAATTTAGGCCCAATGACTCATCTAATTTTATTCAATGTAATTATTAATGTTTTAATATTATATTTTTGGAAATTTTTCTTCACTTAAAATTTAAGTGTTTCTCATTCAGGGAGCAAGGAAAGATTCATAAAGGATGATGAAGATATTTGGTGATGAAAGGAGACAATTCTGGTGAAGGCAGATTGGAAACCAACCCACTGTTGATGATGTGGGTCCCACAATACTGGACCAATGAAGCCCAAATTTCCTGTGATTCTATAATACATACATTGGAACAAATCATTCTTCAGGACAAAGTGCTAATTCGGTCTCCATGATGGTGATCAGGGCAGCCCAAATGGAAGATCAGAATCTGGGCCAGAATATGCGGCCCAGAATGTCAGCCCAATGAATCTTCCATATCTCCCTACCCACAACGTAACGTGGGCTGATATTTTACAGGCTGTTAGGAGACATCCGGGGATTAATTTTTGTCTTCTATGTCCCACTCCAAATCGGCCATCTAGAAGGACTTTTAAGCGGATCTGTTAAGTGGATGCAAGATGGATGTCATCTCGGGTCAAGGGTGGAGAAGTCTCCTCTCCACCTACTTTCCACCACCTATGCCTACCCTCATTGATTGGGATGACTTGGACTATTGGAGCTCGGCCTAAGGATCCAAATTTTCCTATTTAAGGCAGTGGGGGTGATGAGGAACTCATACCTTCTTTCATGTAATGTTATTATGCTCAATTTTTGTTGTAATGCTTTCATTTTCCCCATGTAAGTTTCTTTTTGTATTTCAAAGTTCTTAATCCAATTCCTTCTCTTATCTTATTCAAATTTCTATACTTAAATCTCTAAAATCACAAAAGCACAGTGATAACTCTGTGTGTTGGTGATATAGTTCACACATAGGTGTGAATTCCATTCACACACACGGAGGAGTGCTCGTTATTTCCGCGGTTTTAATCTCTTCAATTCAATTCTTGTAAGTCGTCTTCCGCCCTCCATTGATAGTATATCATCAATGGAGGGATAACCCTTTAATGGGTTGATCTTAGGAAGATTCAAAGGCTGTATTGAATGTTATTTAATGCACGAATTGTTGTTAATTGGTTAAATAATTCAAGACTTCCATTCTTCAATTATTTTCGCTCCTCATCTTCACTGTGTTTGAGAAAGCTAATTCCAATTACTAAATTGACCATATACCTTGGAGAGATCATGAATATGGTTCCCTATGTGTGTTGGTGACTAGTAATTGAGTTTAGTTAGTATCTAACCAGAAAATGATGAAGGTAGTGTTATTTTGAAGAATGGTTTCATCAAGAATTAATAAAACCAAAAATTTGCCTAAGGAAATAAAATGCATTCAATCCACCCAAAGCGTAA
Organism: Viscum album; assembly: GCA_963277665.1. NCBI lineage: Eukaryota > Viridiplantae > Streptophyta > Magnoliopsida > Santalales > Viscaceae > Viscum > Viscum album. The sequence goes on along the minus strand of OY728152.1, from coordinate 349,119,977 downwards.
CCCTAAGATCAACCCATTTCATTATAATTGAACTCAACTAAGCTTATTAGTCTTCTCCTAAAACACTTAAAACAAATCCATGTTGGCCACTTCATAGCCAAAAATCCATCCCTTAGGTTGTGTATCTTAGGTATCTTCTTAGGTCTCTGTGGAATCGACAACCCAAGCTACACTACAAGGACCGTTCTACACTTCTTCTCTTGGGTAAATTTGGGCGTGAACCAGACATACTTAAGAAATGGATGAGATATAAATCCAAATAATGGAATAAGAAATTAATAAAATGTAAAAGGTGATACATTTTATAAAATACTAATAAAAATGCGACATAAAAGGGGTGATAATCATAAAAATGAACAATGGGGCATTATATAGCATGGAAACCTAAAGGAAATATGGGAATGTGGATGAAAATTTAAACATGTCATCATAATCATAAGTCAAGGTTAACCACTAAGAATATATAACATAGTTTTCTTAATATTACCTCTTGTTCACCATAAATTCCATCTCATAAGACTAAAACATTACCCAATGCATTATAGCACAATATGGGTGCACCCATTATAATTATATCATGTACATGCATAACTACGCCAAAGATATCATATACTTAAAAACATATTTATCACATTTAATCCCATGATAATGGAGTGTGGATTAAGTTCTTGTAATTCCAAAATTCAAGAATTATAAGTCCATCATGGTGAATACAAATAATAAGAAATGGGTACGGGTATTCACTACAAAATTGTTTGGTATGGAAAATTGTGGTCAAATTTTGACTGCATAATGGGGGTACATAAATGTTTATGGAATGGATTAATGATATTTAAGGTGGATCTCATCATTTTTAAATCATAAGGGAAGTAATGGGAATATGAAAGAACTTATCAGAACATTACGAATTGGATATAAAAATACAATATAATGATGATGCTTGGATGAAAAAGAAAAGTAGAGGATCCCTTACAAAATTTATGCAGAATTACGGTATATAACATTGACTGTGAAAATGGAATATTGATAGGGAATTGATGTCTCCCATTGATAAAACACTACTTGGTAAGTAGATTCCATATCTAATTTCAATGAAAATAAATAATCTTTGACATTAAGTTAAATAACAAAAAACAGTTACTTGAATGAAAAAAGAGGAAGATGATAATTTCCCTTACCTTGAAAAGTTTCTTTCTAAATCATGGAGGGGGAACTTAGGACCTTGGAGACTATCATGACCCAACCCATTTTATGGCCTGATTCAAAACTACCCCAAGCCTACCTCCATGGGCATGGGGTGGTGACAAGCACTGAAGGCACAATTAAACATAGGGAGGGCTTTTCATAAGTACATGTATGAACACACATAACCAACTCAATGAAAATGTGTAGAGTGAAAAGGGGAAAAGATACAACACTATAATTATATAAACTAGGAACTCACAAACATCTGGACATTAAAAAAGTATGGAAGTTTAAAATGAATATATATGGGAGAAATGCATGCCCAACCTGAAATACGTCTCAATCTGAAAAAACTAGAAAAGCGTAAAAATATGAGAGATCTCATCTCCTATATCCCAAGATATGAACACTAAACGATGTCCAATAAACTAGTATCCCTAAGCTCTATAGAAGTCATGGTGGTTCTATTCATAATCTACAAAAGACATGACACTTGTGGGAAATTCCCTACAGGGGTGAGAATATACATACCCATTATAACACCCAGAAAGGGCTGAAGGGGGTGCAGTAAGAGATGAAAAAAAATAGGGAAGTAGTAAATTGAACAAGGTATAGTGAATGAAAATAGATCAACCCAATAATAGTGTGATTGAATTCTCATCTAAAAACAAGGGGATAAATAGTGTGAGTAGATAAACTACCCATCGAGCCATTGCTCCCAATAGCATGAGAGTATACTCATTTATCCCTGAGAATCAAAACATGGAAAGAACGTGGTATACCCTACGTGACTTCACATCTCTAGTTGGTGAGTATCTAAATACAAAGCTTGAATCTAAAGGAAATAATATATATATATATTGAATAAAGTTTTGCTTTTTCCAATGGACCAAAGTTCTTTTTATTATATAAAAAAAGAGATTACATGAGTCTAAAATATGGGATCGTATTACAATATTTTACATTAAAGGGGAGTAAATCATCATGGAGATCCTCCCTCAAAGTAATGTCTTGACTTATATCATAATTTTCCAGTCCATCTACAACCATGTTCACTTCACAAAAGGTATAAGTGGAAATGTGATTGATATCTTTGAGTTAATAGAGACCATTCATCTTACGTGTAATAATCAACCTGGCCAGATGAATTGCACCATTACAAATTACTTTCACTATAGTATTCAAGTCACATTAATTCCATATTTTGTTCCAACATTGGTTCATAGAGAGAGAAATATTATGAATCACCCTCATCATTATGGATTTTAGATATGAGGCAATACCATAACTTCCAGAGATGCACCTTAGGATCTGACCAATACGAAGATTCATGAATTGTTCGAAAAGAATCAATAAATGATTTCCAATATGTAATGGGTCTTCCCAAAGGACACAAATAAAAGGTACTCAATCATGACACCTAGATACTATCCTTTTTGTGCATTACTCACTCAGCCGCACGGTTTTAGGTAACATCATAAGAACGTGTATCAGTTGAAATAGTGTCCCTCTTGTTCATGAGTTCAAATCCACGCAAATTCAAATATCATAAATATACCACATATTAGAGGGACCACAAATTCTAGTTAAGGATCCCATGTTTCGGTATGGTAGGAGGGTCCTACTCTGATAGTCACTGAGGAACACCACTGCCCAGTCCTATAAGAAGGTACCGCTTGGTAAGGTCATCATGGAACTCAATTGTCCAGTCCTACTAGATGGAAAGCCTGGTAAGGTTGTTGGGGAACTCCACTAACCATTCCTTCTAAAGGGTAAGCCAAAAACATTTAGGAACTCCACTACCCAGCCCTACTGGAATGTAACTCAAAAAGATCATCATGGAATGCCACTACCCATCCCCACTGGAGGGTAATCCACAAACATTGAAGAACTCCACGGACTAATACTACAAATTTTTTATCTAAATTTTGTGAAGAATGTGAATGTGAAATTATTATATGAAGCTGATTTGTTCAATGAATCCTAATCCAATACAATCAAACATTACATCATCATTCATCACGATTTCCCAAAGGGATGGGGAAGGATATATTACTGGGGGAATCTAGAAATTGTGAGGGAAACTCTAGAAAAATAAATTTATGTTATATTTATATACATCATTTTATTTCAAGTGAATTTAATTAAATGAATCCAATTAAAACACCTCTAACAAGTGAGGTGTCCAGACATTCCACACCGACTCATTTTATGTCGTGCCTAGGGAAAACACTGCATTCGAGACCCAACTATGGTCTTAGATGCCTGATCTGATCAACCATTTATGATTTACCCCATTTTCTTTATCTATATACACACACACTGTATAAAATATATATAATATTTTTATAAAAATAGTTTTAGTCAAACCAGGCCTCCTAATTCCACACCATCTCAGTTAATATATCTGGAAATATATATAAAAATATTTTAATGTATTACAAGGAAAATATCAGGTCTCTACATCATTCCATCCTTCAATATTTTCATACCAAAAAAGAAAATATTGGTAAAAAACTCAGGATACAGAGCCCACATCTAGAACTCCCACTCCTCGAAACTCTCCTACACATCTCTATGATTCCACAACATGAGAACCAAAGTCATGGTCTATCCATATAGAGTCCTCTTCTACAAATCCTCAATCGCCACCGAGTTTGTTGTAGGGAAGCTAACTGCTCTGAAGCTTCCATCACTAAGTAAGACTGGGACTTGCTATGAAAGGGAATCGAACACAATTTTACCCTTCCTTAGAGTGTATAATATCTCATAGTTGTTCTCCTATAGTAACACCAACAAGCGTCGCTATCTCAGGTCCAGGTCTCTCTGAGTAAAGACGTACTTATGACTCTGGTGGTCTGAATAAACCACAAAGAGCTCTCCAATAAGATAGTGTCTTCACATCCTCATCGATAATACTACCACACCAATATTTATATCATGAGTTACATAGTTCTACTTATTGGGTCTCAACATCATTTACCCATATGTTATAACTACTTATTTATGCATAAACATGCAACTGAATCAATCTCCTTAGGCATCACACTACAAGATGAACTCCACACACCCCTCTAGTAGTCTCAACATTGATGGACTCTTCAAAATATTCCTCATATTCTAAAAGGCCCTATGGCACTACTCTAATACCAATCTATCATGACATGACCAATGTCGAGGCTCGAGTTGCAATTTCCCCAAACCCACCTCCATAATCCATGGGTGGTGACAAGCACCTAAGGCACAACTAAAATCAGATAAGCCATTTCCTATATATCTATATGCACACACACATCCAACTCAATAAAAATGGGTAGATGGAAAATGGAAAGATGAATTAAAATATACTATTAATACATTAAAATCTAGATATTAAAAAAGTACGGTAGTGTAAATGGAATGTAAAGTGAAAAAATACATGCCCGACCAGAAATATGTCTTAGCACGAAAAAAATGGAAAGAGTAAACAACTGAGAGATCCCATCACATGTATCCCATGTTATATCCATAGTATGTAGTTTAAGAACCCAGTATCCCTAAGATCCTATAAATTCATAGATAACCTATCCATTTTATACAAAATACATGACATGTGTAGGAAAATCCCATGTAGGGGTGAGTATATAGATACCAATTAGAACACCCTATAAAGGATAAAGGGGGAAATAAGAGAGACAACTAAATAGGGAAATAGTAGATAGAACAAGTTAAAGTGAATGAGTATAGATCAACCCAACAAGATACTAAAAGTAAGATCATCCACGCACTAGGGGATAAACATGGTGAGTAAAAAAACTACCCATCGAGCCTTTTCCACCTATAGTAGGAGAGTAGACTCATCCAAACATGAGATGATAGAAAAGGAAATCGTAGGGCATACCCCACATGCCATTGAATCTATTATAAGGAGAGTATTCAAACCTAAAGTGTGAATATAGAAGAAATAATATATATATATATATATATATATATGTTGAGTCAAACAATCTTAAACGAGAGGGTAACGCGATCTCCATTCCACAGCACAATCCAAGAAGAAGAGTCAACAATGGTTCAAAAATAACTCCATAAATGATTCCAAGTATCTCAAATATCAAAACTAAACACCCAAGTCTATGGGATTCAATCACTACACCTTTATACTATCTACTTTGGGTGGCACTGACTTGCTCACAAAGTTTTATTTCACATCAAAAGAATTTTTCAAAGTGGGGAAAGTGTCCCTCTTCCTTTTGAGTCTAAAGCCACATCAAATAACATATATTCACTACATCTCATAGTAGAGGGGCACAAATTATAGGAAAGGATCCCATGTCCTTGTATGATAGGAGGGTCCTACTCTGATAGTCTCTGAGGAACTCTGATGCCAAGTCTTACTTGAGGGTACCACTTGGAAAGGTCATTGGTGAACTCCACTACATAGTACAACTAGAGGGTATGCCCGGTATGTTTGCTGATGAACTCCCCTTCGAATAACTAGTATAGGGTAATTTTGGAATTTCTAGGAACATCACTAGCCATCCCTACTAGAGGGTAACCTGGAAATATTGTCAGGTAATGCCACAACCCAGCCTAACTAGAGGGTAAGCCCAGAGTGTTGAGGAACTCCACTACCGGATCCTAATTCTTTTTTGGATTGATTTTTTGTAAATAAAATTATTATTTAATAATTAGAATAATATGATGCATTCATTTCATCATAATCAGATCAGATTTGATGTTTTTTTATCATTCATCTTGATTCTCCAAAGGAAGAAGGGAGGAGCTCTCATCGACGGATTCCGGAAAATGTGAGGTCAACCCTGGAAAATTTTATTTAAAGATATATTTATAGAAATAATTTTAGGTTAATTGAATTTTAATACTTAATTTATTCCATTAAATGAATCCACTTAACGAACCTCAAACAAGGGTGGGGTATGAACATCCCATGTCGACTCATTTTATATCATGCCTAAGAAAAACACTACATTCCAGACCTAACTGTAGTCTCAGATTTCCGATTCGATCAACCACTTAATTTTTTCCCTATTTTAATTATCTAAAAATGAATGAGTAGTATAAAATATATTTAATATTTTTAAAAAATTAAGTTCAGGTACATTGGGCCTTGTAATCGCACGCCAATTCAGTGTCAAATTCAGAAAAAATATATATAAGTATTTCAATGTCTTACAAGGAAAAAGAGAGTCTCTATAGGGACACCTTGGGAAGAGCATGAAGGATATTTAGATATGGTAAATGTGAATAACATAATGTATTAACAAATTTTAGTAGAGATTTGGGGGAAAGGGTGGTATTAATACATGAGGAGGGGTGGGTTTTAAGTGATTAAATATTGGTTGTTTTACTATATAAGATAACAACTTGTGAGAATAATAAATTAAAATCATCATTATTAACAATTTAAAAGTGGGGGTGATCTTTTTATGTTATTGTTCTCCCATAACCTAACCACACCTTAAATCCAACACAATTAATGCACATAAATCAAAAATTATTTTTATCTTTAAAATTATAATTTTTTGTTCCAAATTGCTAGGTATAAATTCATAAATTAGATTTAAAATTTTTAAATTTTAATGTTAAATTTATTAAATTATACATTAATTAAATAAAATTTAGCATAAATCTTTAAATATTAATAACATAATAATGATTTCATAAAATCACAGTAATTCTTAAAGTGGCAATTTTCAATTTTTCACTAAATATTCATTTTTGTCAAAATAATTATTAAAAAATTATCCTAAGATAATTTTGACTTGATGAATCCAAAAATTTAGTTTATTTATAAAATATTTCTCTAATTAATATAATTTAAATTTTGAAATAAATCAATATTTTAGTCAAATATAATTATTTAATTGGAAAATCAACATTCGGGCCGTTATAAAAATTATTTTGTGATTCATAAAAATATATCATCATTTATAAATAATTTTATGGTATTAATACATGAAGTAAAATTTTATTTAATACATACATATAAATAATATTTTAATAGAATTTGTTTCATAGACTTACAATGTTATACAATTTAATTATATTATTAAACAAACTCTAAAATCATTTAAAAGTATCTATGTGAGCAACACAATAATGGCCAATTGATATATTGACTAATGATAAAAATGTAGAATGGCCATATTAGTTTAATAATAAATTTATTTGATCATATTTACCCATAAATACACCATCATTCTTACAATTCATCATTCCCTTCAATTCTGTCAAGGTTCTATGTGGTTTCCAGAATGAATTTTGTATTACTATTTGTTTGTTTTCTATAGAATGTTTCATGTATAGGATGATTCTAATAGATTTAGTGGAAACTTTTTAATATATTTTACTTTATTTATTCTCTATTAGTCTTACCATTGTAATATTTTGATTAATTATGGTAATTTTTATTGACTAAATTTATTTTTCTTAAATAAGTGAATAATTTTTTGTTGGTTTTCAAGTATGTGTTTTCTATCCTTTTTCTATTCATTATTATAAATGTTCATCTCAACTTATGGTGTAGAAAAATTCATGAAATAAAAAAATATGTGTTTATAAGAAACATTTGTTAAAAAATAAAAGTTTTTTTAATAATATAAATTAATTTTTGGGGAAATAAAACAAAACTATTAGAATTAATATTTAAAAAAACATTAGGAGCATGTAGAAAATTCCTCAAAACTAGCTTACTTCTTATGATGGTATCCAGAAAAATAGTCATGATACCTACCACTTCACCATGATCAACATTAACCATATTCAAAATCCCATAATTATATAGGTTGTAAAATGTAAAGAACACCTTTATTTTATGTCACATGAAAATAAATACTGCTTCTAAAAAACCATGAAAAAACATCATAATTATTATTAATATACTCAAAATCAATACTCAGTTTATCCCATGTAGAAACATTTCCACAATCATCTCCATTACAATTTTTCTTCTTCTAGTTTTCATTCATTCTATTTTCTCTTTTTAGCTGATAAAAAAACTTCTAAACATATCCTTTCTTACCACAATGATGATATTCAAACTCCCTATACTAGAACCTGGAGTTTGTTCTACCTTTTCTCTTTCCTCAATTTCTTTATTGCTAATTATTTGCTAAACTTCTCACCAGGCTCCTTGTGACTAAAATCTATGATGAATATTTCTATTGATTATGTATCCTGGCCTATTCAATCAAATTATTATAATTATGAAAACTAAATGATATAGAACCATTATAAGTAAAACTGGTTAGAGTAACAAACAAATTATCCCATGAATTTGATAAAGTATTAAGAAATAAATTCTCTAAAACCTGATCATAATAAGTAATAACCATACAAATTTTTTTTCAAAACATCTATAATATTCACTCAAATAGTCAAAAATATACTTACCTTTCTTGTATCTAAAATTCGTCATTTTTTATGTAGAAATAATTTATTAATTCCTATATTTGAAGCCTATGTTTTTTCAAGATTCTCCAACAATGTTCGGATGTGAGAGATGTTGATAATAAGGATCAACATGTTGTCTTCAAACCACTAGAGAATAAAACCACAAATTATATCATGCTCAATCTCCTATTTTTTATCAGATATTATTATTAGCTTTATAGTGTTAAAAAATGTAATATATATTCACACAAAAAAATAGTAGATCCTTCAATTTTAATATCCATATAAGGTATTTGGTACCATTAAAAAATCATTGGACAATAATTGGTATCTATAATTTAACTGAACAAAAATAAAAATTATATGAACCATATGATGGGAAAATGGAAATTAAAAAACATGAAAATGAACACAAATGTGATCATGGAGTGTAAAAATATTTTATTTCCATTCAAAAAATATTTTAAAAATTAAAGATGATTTCCAATGACCAAATATATAGGAAGAAAAATAAATGCTGACACCAATAATATTTAATGTGTAAAACCCCAATGAGGTAAAAATCATTACCCATAGTGTAGAAATAAGATATAATATAATAAATGATTACATGGTAAAGAATCCCAAAAATTAAAAGGATCTCAAAAGTAATACACATATAAAATATCATATCAAAGGGAAAAATAAGTTATAGTCTAAAAACAACCTGAAACATAGAACACAACATGATAAATGAAACTAAATAGATATCACCATAAAGAGAAGGATCTCATTGTTTGAATAAAAGGTGAAGATTAAAATAACTTGGATCAAATCAAAGTGAACCACGGATAAAAGTTGATAAGACCTAAACACGTTTTCTGATTGCAGATCTGAAAAATGCTAGGTATAACCTTAACGTCACTTCCCCTGAGGAGAGGTGAATATGGTGAGTGGTTCTTCAAAACTTTTATTCTCCATAAACAACCTACATCTTTTGAAATCCTGTATCTCCCTTACATGGATTTTTTAAATAGGATTTTGGGGTCTCCACATGAGGAGGACCCCAACAAAAGGTGCTTTCCACTATAAATGTGAGTTCAAGGGAACTATCCTAAGTAAATTTTACTCCCCATACCACTGTGAAGTTATCAAGCAAGATATATTAAGACAAATATTAATATATGAACCATTGGAGATAACTGAATATTTAATATGATGTCTATTTTGTTTGAAGGGTGTACTGCATGAAAGGTGAATTCGTAAGAATTAATTTCACCCCAACATTAATAATCCACAACCTAATGTATCATTCTAATTATACATGATGTTTTTAAGGTATAATTATATGATAAAACAGAATGAAAATATCATTAAATGATATTTTATGTTTTTGAATCAAATTTAAAAAATATTAAAGGTATTACTACTGTAGTTTTGTTTCCAATACATGCATGGTATGTTGGGATCCTTCTTGATTGGGTAATGAGTGGGTACATCACCAGAATATATTAAAAAATAAAATTTAGAAATAAGATATGAGATAAGTGATTATGAACTTCTGAGGATGACATTTTTTAGGTGGATTTTTTTTGTGGGGTTGCGCTCTCTTCTGATCCATGTAGTGACATTTGGGTTTTGATAGTGGTATTCATATCTGCAACAAGAGAAATTCCATTAGTCTGATTTGTTTTCATCTGTGGTGATCTTAGATCTAATATTAGTGTTTTTTCTTATACTCAATTTATTCAAATAATAAACATATACTCTACACATTCAGATCAATTTTGATTTCTTTATCAGGATGCATTATTTGTTTCATGTTGTGCATATGCATTCTGTCTTTAAACCACAATTTTATCTAAGTATTTTTTTAGGCCTTTCATCATATTTAGGAATCTTTGCAGGGTATTATTGATTATTAGAGATTCTTAGTTCTTGATTAGGTTCCAAGATTATTCCTTTTTGTATTTTCAATGTTAAAATTTGATGGTGCTGCCATTTATTTTCTACACATATTTTTTATTCATATGTATCTACTATAATGATTTAGGATTATTTGAAGGGGAAAAATTACATTGTCTGTTCTCTATGTTTATTATTGTGTTAGTAGCTTACCTTTTTTCAAATCATCTCAAGTCAAAGGGTTGTTTTTTGTTCATATAAATTATAGAATTGAATTGTAGACAAATGATTTTTTTGAATAATACCAATTACCATATGTGAAGATTATAAATAAAGGATCTTATTTTTGTTAATTTAATGTATCACATGGTGTTTAGTACCAAGAAGTCAGGAATATTGTATAATGAAGAATGACACTTTGAGAATGACATATTTTGTCATTAGAGGGTTGAAGGCAACGTGATGATCCATGTTGTTAACATCTACAACACCAAAACATTGAAGGAGAATCTTGATCCCACATATGCTTTCAATATAGTAAACAATAAAATGTTTCTACTCAAATAGGTGATGAATTTGAGTTACAAAGGATGTACCTCAATTTTGGACTATATGAGTGAATTTGAAGAATATTTTGATAAGTTTTTTTGTATGTTTATTGATTTTAAGATGATGTTTTAGTGCATTGGTAGCTTAATACTTTACCTGATTTATGGGAGAATTTATGTCTTACTCTAATCGATTATTCTCCTAATGGTTTCATGACATTTAGTTTTTTCAAATCTACTATTTTGAGTTAATAATTCAATTGACTTACATAGGAGAAATATTCATTAGATACTTTAGTCACAAAGAATTGGGATAGAAGTCAAGAACTCAATTCGGGAGAGAGTATTTTCTGAAAGAGAAAAGGTATAAGAAAATCAAGGTTGAAGGAGTCAAATTTTGAATATCACCAATGTGGTAAGAAATGACATGTTAAAAATATTTTTATCAACTATAAATGGAAAAAAAATGATGTAAAATCAATAGAAGAAAAATATTGATGGAGATAATTATATCGCCACTATTATAGGGGTGATCATAGTTTTTTTTTTGAATTCATTAATATTTCTTCAGGTAATTCTTAATGGGATGATGAAAGTGGTGAATTTTTCTCATGAAATCATGAAAGGAGTCATTTACATCTTTTATCCTTGGTATTATTTTGATTTAAAATATTTTTAATGATGGTCATGATGATTTCTTAGGTATCGAGAATGTTTTTTATAGACTGTTAGAGGAAGTAATATAATTTTGAATATTGTTAGACATACACCTAGAGTTTATCTAAATCTTATTTATACAAATAATCTTGTTGGTGAAATTATTATCAATACCTGGTAAATTTTATTTGGTTTGATTATCCCTCATATACAGATGGTTTTTATCTGATTCTGGTGTCTTTTATTCTACAATTTTTATTCATATAATGAACATATTCTCTATGTGGTAATATCTATTTGGATACCATTATTAGGTTGAGTTCATTATTTTAGGATTTTTTCGCATTTCTTTTTATTTCTTCCATTGATCCATTATTTTATCTAACTATCATTTTTTATATCCTTCTCATATTTGGGAGCCGATATATTATACTCTTGATTATTTGTATTACTATTTTCTAGATAAGGTCCCATGGTTTTTCTCTTTTGGTTTTTCCAGGTTAAAAATTTATTGTGTCATCATTTACTTTTTTGCCCAAATTTTTGGTCCTTGGGCATCCGATTTAATTTTTTAGGCTAATTATTTGGGAAATAAAAAAAATCTACATTCACTTTGTTTTTAATTTATGGGTTTGTCAATTTCCATCTTTCCAAACATGGTTTTTTTACTTCATCACTATAAATGCAAAATTTTCAAATTAATGTAGAATTTTCACACTATGTACTTAGAACATCCATGTCTCATCCAAGAATGTAGGTGTGAATAAATTACATGATCTAATTCCTTATGGGAGGTCAGGTTACCCCAGTATTTTATATACCACAATCCTCCATAGAGTGCATTAATGATCTCAAGTGAAGGTTTTTTTTTACCTCTGTGAATCATATGGACGTTGACCACTTTTATTTTCAAAAATGAATCAAGAAAAGGAATTTATAAATCAACTAAAATGAATTAAAATTCGACTATAAGTATAAAAAAATTGATTAAGGACCTCAATATTTTCATTGTGAGGTTGAGGAAACACCCTTCATGCACCAATAAACTCGACTCATAATGCCACAATTAATCATGCATAGGAAATATGAGAAACATTAAATCTTGAATAGATATCGACTCCTTGGGATAATATAACACACCCATTCATCATAGAGTCATAGAAACTAGATCTCATTATGTGTTTTAGTTCAAGTCGTGCCTGGTTTTCATCTCACAGTGACCATCACAAATATTTTTCTTAAAAAAACTATAATTTCAAATCATTTGGGGAAAATAACGGTAGGATGATCATAGATTCTTTAAAACAATAGGATATGGTTATTTTATAAAGAATAAAGAAAACTATGGTGGATTTTTAATATCTATACCACTTCATAAGGGAGTATATGAACTAAGAATTTTATAACTTCTATTGTCACTTATTAGGAATTATTCTGTTATATGATTTATATTTTTTATTCACTTACTATAGGCTACCATGAGGGAGTTACTTGTTTGTGTGAATCAAAAACATAAGGGGAATTATAAATTGGATATTTTTTGGTTTTATAGTCAATTAATTTTGTGTTTTTACATCATCTATACTTCTTTTATATCCCCTCCATTCCTTTCCATTATTAATCATTTGGTCTTGAGTGAGGATGTTCCCTATCAATGTGACTAATAATATGCATCCTTCTCCATGTCCATTGGGTGGGTTAGATTATACATTTAAAAATGGATTTGGGCTACCTTTATCACTAACTAACAAGAGTATTTGATCATATAAAAATGGGAAATAATGATAGAGAGAGATAGAGATAACTAGGACTATGTGGAAAACCTAGACCCCATTCTGATGACAACTATGCTATATTTTTATCCTTTATAATTCACTAGTATATAAACATGAATATTCCATTAATAGTATTTATTTTTTTCTTCTTCAAAAAATCATAATCAACGAAGTTCTTGTTATACATAAATTAGTTTATAGGTCATGAAAATTGATTTAAGGTATCTTCTTACACCTTGACTCTGACGGTTCAACTTCAGACATACATTTCCTATACAAATTATTTTTAGTTTTGGTGATTCTTTCTATGAATTATATATTTCTAAAATAGTCTAAAAACAAGAATTAAATATGATTTTTAGGTGATCAATTTTATAATACCACTTTTGGGGATATGGTTTCAGAAAATTATTGATTTTTTTGTACAATATTTTATCATCATATTTTATACATTCTATTTTTTAGTTTGGTTTTTTTATTCTTTTTAAACACATGTTATTTTCATTCGGAATAGAAGTTTTATATTTCATATTCTATGTGCACCTCGACTTCATTATTCTTATGGTGGATATCAGACATAAAATTTCAGAATCCAAGGTAAATATCCAATGGGAAGGATTATGCATCCCACAATAGTACCCAAGAGACAATTAGGCACTGCTCTATGGACATAAGATTTTTATTAAAGATTCATGTAGATAAATATATAGAATTTCCCAAGAAGTTGAGGAATGAAGTTCTATGACCAGGGAGGATTCCAACTTTGAATAACTACAAGAGGAGGCATTGTAAATAGATTCTATGTTTGATAGAAAACATTTGGTTAAATTAAATTGAAAAGATAAGTATGAAAATTAAATAAAAATCACCCTCATAAATTTTTATTCAGAGGATAATAAAGAAGAAGAGTCTTTATAAGAATAATATACAATGGATGAGGAATAGGTGGAGACAACTCCTAAAATATGAAGATACAATGAACATTTATAAGTGAAACTATTAAAATAATAGAAATAAAAGATCTGAAATGATTGGATAGTCTAATAACTCCTCCTCCAAACAATAAGGATATGTATATTTTTAGTTAATCCTGAAAAATGTGTTGAGAATAATTTATAGCGGATAAGGAATGGAGAGAGAATAGGCGAGCTACAACATTGTTCAGTGAAAAATCAAGATCAGGAAACTTTATACCACCATCCCATTTTTTGGGTAAAATAAGTATGGTCGAGCTAAATGAACATAAAAATATTGTATGTGGGATGAAACCCATGTTTTATTACTATATTATATGACCTTTATAAATAAATTTTTATAGTCATAGGATTTATATTATGAATTTATTTTATGATGTAGATTCAATTCCCATAATATTTTTTAGCATTAATTCTTGTATCATGCGATTGAATTTTTTTTAAAAAAATTTCAAGTTTCATGATGATGAAGGAATATAAGTAAAATAAAATAAGAAAAATAAGAGCTTCATTGGAAATTTTATTATTATTCCTAATTCATTATTTCTTTTACACCCCACTTTTTTTTAACATTATTTATTGTGTATAAAAGAAAATTACATGCCCCACTTGAACTTCTTGATTTATTTTTCTTCTAAGATGAAAATTTTCTTAGTAACACCATCATTCCAAGTCTTATATGTTTTTTTAAATAATATTTAATGTGTAAAATATGAAATAAATCAGTATTGATAAACATGGGGATATTTATTTGATGAACCATGATTTTTGGGGAGTAGTTTATCTATATTAATGAAAATTATCTAAAATTATTTATGATTTGTGTTTTTAATGTTTATATTCATTGATATGATATTTTTATACCTATCCTGAGTGATTATCCAATTTCACATGTTTCCAATATTGATAGTGTTTTAAACAAATTCATTAATATTATTTCTTTTACTAATTTTTTATTGTTACTTGGGGCGTGTAAACCTACTTGATCATGCATTTAATCTTATCAAATATAAAATTAGATAATAAAAAATTAAAATAATTGAGACATTTATTATTTGATCCCTTATATACTTTGATCCCTACCTTAACATTTAATCCTTCATTTATTCCCATTAAATTAATGAATAACCTTGACCGGGAGAGAAACATTACAAATATATTCAATCTATGAAACCATACTCAAGGTATTTTTATGGTACCAATTGGAATTAATGTGAGTGAAGGGGTTGTCTATGGTGTAAGGTGTTTCTATATATTTACAATATATAATTATTATGCTTCTTTCATGACCCCCTCCCCACAAAGTGTACCCCTCTTAGGCTGACAATGTGAGAAGGGAGATAATGACCCCCGAGTCTCACTTCCAATAGGCCCCGGGTTGGCGACTGGCACCGAGGGTATAGTAACACACAAATGGGAGACATTACCCTCAATTAGAACACATGCATAAGAGGGAGATAAGATAGTCACCAATCAAATCCAACTCAGAACTGGAAATATAAAAGAAACCCAAGTTCACAAATGGAATGGAATGAAAAATTACTACAACTATAAGGGGAAAAACTACAAGTACCCAACAGAAATTAAAAATAGTAGCAACCACAAGCCCGAATATCTCCTGCAACCCCAAGATATTAGAAACCATCTTCATTTCCAACCTGCTCCAAGTGACCTGAATAATAGTTTATATGTACATAGGTTGAGTATAACAGTATACTCATTAGGATACTCTACGAAGCATCTCGTGCAAAATTAAAGAAAGAATGCTAAAGCACAGTGAACAACAAGTGAAACTAACTCATCACCTAAATAGGTATACTAAGTTCCCAACATCACCATGGATACTCTCACCAAGTTACGCATACAAGAATATAGAATATAGTAAAGAATACCAAGGGTACCCTGCTACTACTTCCCCACTGGTTTTCTGCTTTTCCCCAACGCCGTACGTCCTAAGCTTCTCTCTCAAATATGGCTATCCCATTGAAACTTAGGTGTAACACCACAATCTGAACTTCATGCACCACAAAGGCTTGCTCGCAGACACCTGGGTGAAGCACCACACCATCCTCACAACCAAATGTAACCAAGTAGTTTTCAGGAGTCACCATAGATCACATAACGTGAACCATACATCGGGTATTATACCTCAATCCATTACATCCCATACACTGAGTAAGGATCCTCAAGCCATCACAGTCGATACATGTTACACCTATAGTAGTCCATAGGATACTATATCTAGAATATATGTGTGTGAATAACCACAATCCATTACCTCCCTCTACACACATATACGGGGAAAACAAACCGTTGTGCCTAATGGCACAAGTATCTACCAAGAGAAGAGAGCAGGGCTAAAGGGGGTAGTCACCCATTCGTCCACCCACCAGAATGTGGGAGAAAACACCCCCCAGGGCCCAGAATCTCAATGGTGTCAGTTTCCCTTACTAAATAGGTGTAGTAGCGTATAGAAACACAAAAAGTACAAATATACTATATCTCACAACCACGCTATGGGCATAAACAAGTCTTAGATACAACTGTAGCTAACGTATCTCAGACTCTAGGATGCCGCTTCTAAGACTAGGTATCCTATAAGCACACAACCATTTAAGGATCTTTATTAGATTACTTCATTCCCTTTTATCCATTTCACTTTATGTTAATTAGTTAATTAGGCATTATTTAACCATGAACAATTCCAAATTAAATTTCATTAGCATCACACCCAAAGTCAATTCTTCCTGCAAAATATTACAACCTCGTCATTATGTTCTAGAAACTCCATCCCCATGGGTTAAAACCATTTATTCAAACATTAATTAATGAAACACTTTCCCATATTCCCGGGAATTCTTGAAAAACATTATATGCTTCCAACACAAGGGGCTCAACACGGTGAGTAGATGTAATACCTATCAAGTCTTTTCCGTCAATCGCAAGAGCATATAACCATCTTCCCTAGAGATGCTAAACATGGAAACCATGTGGCATACCCCGTGTGTCATCGCCTCTTTCGAAAGAAGGGTAAGAAAGACCAGCTGCCTTGAGCAGTGGGGAAAAGTAAAGCAGACAATCAACCAGAAGAAACAGCAAGCATCCAACAATCACATCAATCACACTCCATCATCCCTTGTGTCCTCCCTGACACCCACATGCATAAACTGATGCATTTCATCACTCTAGGCATCATCCGCTGGCACAACCAAAGGCCTTTATCCCCCACATACCACAACAACCATCCAGGATCACATCATAGCACAAACAGCAGGAAAGCCAACATCACATCAATTGTCTCTTGGCCCTTTAACAAACAAGAGGGTAACTCAGAATCCTTCAAGGAATTATCAAACAATCAAATTCTTTAATCCATCTTGAATTAACAGATTTATAATCCATTTGTTTCAACATCGGGAAACCTAATCAGTAATCTATCGCAAATGATTAAACAGGCTTACTACGCCAATTTTATTAACCTCATATTACCACAAGAACTAGATTCGTTTCAATGCCTCTTTATCATTATCAAAACAATTATCAATTAATACTGGTTTACGTTCTTTACTAATTTCCTTCAAAAACAACAGCTAAGCAAAGAAAACATAGATATCACACTATCTAGCAAAAAAAGAGGCAATAACATACGATCGATAACAATTTATTTATCCAGTTAATTATATTTATTATGTCAATACCATTGTCATCTAGTGGGATTAATCATGCTAACAATGTTGTTGCATGTAAAAGAAAGAGAAGCAATGAATCCCCTACCCCGAGGTTTTTGACAAAAACTACGACGGTTGAAGAACGTTCAAGAAACCTGGGTCGATTCTCCAAAAAATCATCTTATATCTCTTCTCCTAGAAATATCACGACCAAATATCATCACATTTTTCATCCATACACATAGATCTACCCATAACTGGCATAGATCTAAGAGATCGAGAGAAGAGGAGGAGTAGATCAAACTAGATCTAAGATACCAATCATGATCGATCACATACCTCAAGAAACTGGATTAGATTCACCAAGAGAATCCTTCAGATCACCTCCAAAATTCATGGGAGAGGTTATCCTACCATCAAGGGAGGTTAATCCTGAGTTATGGCAGCTTAAGAGCTTAAACGGGCATGGTAGAGGCGAAACGGTTGAGATACACAATTTTAGGATCTAAACATAAGTGCCCGAACAGTTTGACAAATCGTGCGCTAATAGTGCGTTAGCTAATGCCTCATAAAACACTCCTTTCATGGTTAGGCCGCATGGTTAGAAAAACTATGCGCTAACCGAGCGGTTCCACTATCTCCAACATTAACTATGCACAGTATGGCTGCACATTTTAGACAAACTATGTGCAGCCTGTGCAAAAGCTAATACCCTTTAGTTTTCCTTAAAGTCCACCCATATGCACCCCAAGTCACCTTAACCTCCCAGAACAACTCTAAAACTACATTTTCACAATGTAATAGAATGGAGAGGTTTGGGCCCATTACATCAGATACCTCTCAATACATTCTCATACTCGAGAATCTGAAACCCACCTAAAGTGAAAATGAAATAGGGTCTGAACAAACACCCATCGAGATACCTCTCAAAAGAGAGCAAGCCACAAAATAAACAAAGTGAGCCATCTCATAAACATGAATGTTTCATAACCACACAAGTTACATAAAAACCTGAAAAGAGTTAAACATCAAACAACTCTGGGTACTGAGCACATATCTGTGACTCAAGTTTCTAGTTAATCTCCCCCAAGCCACCGTGTCGTCAAAAGACACGAACTAAAGGAATAGAATGCCCACACAACACCTTCTCCTTGTGGTCTTGGATCTCCACAGGTCACTCCTCAAAGTTTGCATCATCATCCACATTGATCTCTCCCCAATCGATGATGTGAGGATCATCATGAAGATAACGACGGAGCTGTGATACATGGAAAATATCATGTATCTGACTCGTCTAAGGGGGAAGTGCTACTTGATACACCACAGCTCCAACACGAACTAATACCGCAAAAGGCCCAACGAACTGGGGAGAAAGTTAACTTCCACGACCAAACATTCGCTGCCCACGACGGGGAGTCACCTTTAGAAACCCATGATCTCCAATATTAAACTCTAAGGGGCTCCTTATTTGATCGATATATGATTTCTTACGATCTTGTGATGTCTTCATCCTCTCACGAATCACCTGAACCATCACTATTGTATTCTGCACTAGTTCCGGTCCAAGAATTGCTGACTCTCTGACCCCAGTCCAGCACAATGGAGAACAGAATGCTTGGAAATACAATGCTTCAAACGGCGCCATACCGATGGTGGAGTAAAAACTATTATTGTAAGCGAACTCCACCAAGGGTAAGTGCCTCATCCATGAACCTCCTAAATCATGAACACAAGATCATAACATGTCTTCAACATTTTTGATAGTTCGCTCTATCTGACTATCCGTTTGAGGATGAAAAGCAATGCTAAGGTATAGTTGAGAACCGAAATCATGTTGGAGACCTCTCCACACCCTGGAGGTAAAATGAGGATCTCGATCAGAAATGATCTTTCTATGGACTCCATGAAGTCTCACCACCTCCTCTAGATACTTCCTCGACAAAACTATCACTGATCTTGACTCCTTGATTGATATAAAGTGGGCCGATTTTGTTAAACGATCCACTACCACCCAAATATTATCATGTCCTCCCTAAGCATGAGGAAAACCAGTAACGAAGTCCATTGAGATGTCCTCCCACTTCCAATGAGGAATCTAAAATGGCTGGAGAAGACCACCAGGAACACGGTGTTTGACCTTCACCTTCTGGCAGACTAAACATTGAGACACAAACTCCACAACCATACGCTTCACCCTAGGCCACCAAAACTGACTCCTCAAGGATCGGTGCATCTTTGTCACGCCAAGATGTACTAATAATGGTGAACAATTGAACTCTTTGAGAACCATCCCATGCATCGTCAAGGGAACAGAAATCCTTCCATGATACAACACTCGGTGTTGTTCTTCCTCAGACCAACCATCAAGGGTTTCGTCAGAAACAACTCTGTCTCTCCAGACCTCCACCTCAAGATCCCCCAACTGGTATTCATCCACCCTTTGCATCAGGGATGACTGTACCTTCATCTGAAAAAGATATCCTCTAACCACAACTTCTCCCATATCAAGATGTAATGCTGACAGTTCTTCCATTACTCTCTAGGAATCACCGGATTCATGCACAGCATGACTACATGAATTTTGACTCAGCGCATCAGCTACAACATTCCCCTTTCCAGGTGTATACAATATTTGGAAGTCATATTCCTTCAAGAACTCCATCAACCAATGCTACCGTAAGATCAATTCATGCAGGCTGAAAACATACCTCAAACTCTTATGATCAGTGAAAAACAACAAAGCGCTCTCCAATGAGGTAATGTCTCCACAACTTCAGAGAAAAAACCATGGATTCCAACTCAAGATCATGGGAGGAATTGTTATGTTCATGGGGATGAAACAACTGAGACCCATAAGAAACAACTAATCTCTGCTGCATGAGAACACAGCCTAACCCCATATGTGAAGCATCAAGGAAAACATCAAACTGGACTCCCTCAGCTGGAAGACAAAGGACTGGAGAACTTACTAACTTCTCTTTTAGATACTCGAAAGCTTCATAACACTGATTAGTCCATATGAATTCATGATCCCTCCAGGTCAAAGTTTATAGAGGAGTTGCAACTCGAGAGAAATTGGCTACAAACCTCCTGTACTAGCCTACAACACCAAGGAATCTTCGCACCTCTGACACTGTCTGGGGGGATTCCCAAGACAAAACTGCTTCTATCATTGATGGGTCCACAGCTACTCCATGTTGGCACACAACATTTTCCTAGAAAAGGACTTATCGTGTCAAAAACTCACACTTATACCACTTCCCAAACATCCAATGTTGACGAAAAACTCCCAAAACATCTTGTAGAAGCTACGCAAGCTCCTCTTCAGATTTGGAGTGCACAAGGATGTCTTCGATGGAAAACTACCACAAACTTGTCCATGACCCCACAGAACACAGCATTCATCAATCCCATCAATATATCTGGAGCATTTTTCATTCCAAATGGTATTACAATGAACTCATAATGCACATGACGACAAGAGAATGCAGTCTTCGGAATATCCACATCCTTCACACGCATCTGATGATATCCTGACCGCAATTTGATCTTCCAGAAACAACTTTCTCCCTTTAATTGATCAAATAAATCATCAATCCGTGAAAGAGGATATCGATTATTTATTCACACTTTGTTAAAGCGATTATAATCGAAACACAAACTCAAACTGTCATTGGAATTCTTCACGAACAAAATTGGTGCACCCCACGGTGACACACTTGGCCGAAAAAAACCGCACTGTAACAGACCATCAATCCATATATGCAGCTCTCGTAACTCAGAAGGGGCCATATTATATGGAGACATATAGATAGGATATGTTCTTGGTTGTAGCTCTATCCTAAACTCAATCTTTTGTCGAGGGGGTAATGCTACAACCTATTTTGGAAAGCCATCAGGGTACTCCTCTACGACTATTGGAAACGCTAACTACAAAACCTCTGAAGAACTCAGTAACATCTCATCGTTCATGGATGATAAGGATGGAACTCTCCTATAACCCATCCGAGGATCTCGCTCACCAACAAACACCACTTTTTCTCCATCCACACCAAAGAAAATGACCTTCTTCCTAAATCAATCCATGATAGCCTGCACCGAATACAACCAATCCATGTTGAGGATTACATCATATGGTTGTATTCGTAAACATAGGAAATATTTCCAAGAGTGTTGTTTCCCCAACACTATCTCATAGTCTCTACATATTTCAGACAAGTGAGCTCAACCTCCAACTGGCAAAGTCAACACCAAGGGCACTGGAAGCCTCTCTACCTAAAGTCCCAAAGCATGGACAAGGGTAGGTGATATGAAGGAGTGTGTCGCTCCTGAATCAAACAAGGCATACACCAAGGTAGAAAACAATCAAAGGGTACCTCGAATGAAATCTGGCTCGCTTGGAGCTGGAAACACTATAGCATGAAGCAGACCATGACCTCCTCCATGGCCTCTCTAACCCTGATGAAAACCACCACCACGGACGTGCTCTACTCTCTGAGGACAAGGAGCATTATGGGGCTTTCCTCTACCAGACCCATCTACTATCTGCTGATCAAAAGCTGGTGTAATTGGTTGCAGCTACCTCGGCTGGAACTACTGTAAAGACCCTCAAAATTCAATGGAAATTTTTTCTTAATTTTCTTTGGAATTTTACAAGAACTCGGTTTCTGATAGCACCTGATTCCGAGGATCGGTGTGCCTGGAATCATTTTCCGAAGTTTAGCTCGGGTGCGTTCAGTAAACGAACGAGAGGGTTTTTCTAACTTTTGAACCGGTGCTCGGAATCAAATTCTGAGGGCACCGATGGAATAACAGCACCGGTATTTTCTTAGAAACATCTTTTCCGGAGTTGCGTTTGCTCAAGTGTAGTTTTTAATTTTTGAGGTTAAGTTAAGAAATAAAATAAAAGAGGTACAACCGATTTTTATTTTATTTTTCTTAACATAAGTTAAGTGGTTGATGTGGGACCCACAATATCCTACCCACTTGGTAGGATATTTGTGAGGTTGGGCCCACAGGAGCCCCACCGTTTCTTTCACCTTTTTTCAAACCCCCTCCTTTAATTATGTAATGCACCCGCACCCCCCTTTTTAATTAAGTCAACCCTTGCGTTTATTCTGGTTAAGAAACGCCTCATTAATTGGGCGGTTTTAAACTCCGCATTTAATTGTTCATTTCATTTCTTTTTGAAATTCAAACATTGGCTTTTTCATTAATAAAATAAGACAACTCGTATTTTATTTGGGTTGAAACTTGTTGCATGGAGAGGATTTGGAGAAAAGCCTTCTCCTTCGACGAAGAACGCGAAGAACGCGAAGAACGCTGGATCCTTGAAGATCGACGATGTGAAACTTCTTCCGCAACGTTCCTTATTCCTCAACACTTATTCTGTGGCACTTCTCCGCGATGCGATGATCCTCCCTCTGTGACGCCTTCTTCCGCGACGGTTATTTCCGCGATGAATCCTCGCTCATCGAATTCGACAATGTAGGGGAATTATTATTTCGTTTGTTCCTGATTACTTCATCGTTGGCTTATCGTCTATTTGAGGCCACCTGTTATTGCAATAACGGGAGGAGGTCGTACCGCACGATCACGGCTGACTCTCCTCCCCTTTTGGTTGTTTGATATTGTTGCGGCACGAGCAAGGCAACGCGGTGCCAAAGCACTGCGTGAGAATTTTAAGGAAAGGGGGAAGAAGCGCAGCATCGTCGCGCCACGCCGTTGAAGACGAACCAAAGACGCGGCATCGTCGTTCCGTGCCAGAGAACCACAAAAGAACCACGGCCAGCGCGGGGCCGCGGCGGAGGGTCGTGGCGCCGTCGCGCCGCGGCCGGTTCGGGGCCGCAGCGGAGCAGGGGGACCGGCGGCCGGTTTCGTGCTGCTGGCATTGAAGTAGAGGGATCGGCCCTTGTCGGTCCCATGGAGGCAGCAGCCAGACGGCCATAGCGGTCCAGCCGGTCAGGGGAAATCGTGGGTTCGTAACCCCCGGTCGGCCAGCAGGTGCGGCCCCCCACATGGGGGTCGTGGGTTCTCACCGCGGGGGGCAGCGCCCCCCCCCCCCCCCCCTTCATCGCTCGGCCGTTACGGCCGAGCTGCTGGCCGCGCCAGCGCGCCGGGCCGGGCTGGGCCGCGCCCAAGCGGGCCGGACCCGAACCCAGGTCGGGTCGACCTGGTTCGGGCCGCCCCTGGGGGTATCGGGCCGAGTCAGACCGGGCCCGAACCCCCAAATATCGAACCTCTTTCGGTCTGTTGCCCATAACATGAGCTACAGGACTACGATCGATGCACCGTCAGTTTTGATGCGATCCTTGGATCAAGACGGTCGTTTAGGTATATTACACTCAGGTTTTCGGAGAACTTTGTGTTCGGCCGGGTTGGTTCGTACACGAAACCAACCAGGCCCTCAGAGCGGAAACGCTTATAACTTGAGCTCCGGACGTCCGATTGACGTGTCGTCAACTTTGTTGGATTCCTCTTAATGAGAAGAAACTTTTGGCATTCTTTTCCTAAGTTTAGGATGCAGATGGATAATGGCCGGGTTGGATTGAACCCGAAATCCAACCGGGCCCCTGGAACAGAAAAGTTGATAGCTTTCAGACCGAACGTCCGGTTGATGAACCGTCAGCAGCATTGGTGATCACATTGATAAATGGTCCCTATGAGAATATCGTATGAGATTTAGGGGTATAGTTGAGATATGTCCAGGTTGGTTCGCACACGAAACCAACCGAGCCCCTGGGACGAAAAGGCTAGTAACTCACTGACCGGGCGTCCGACTGAGGCGCTGTCTATTGTGTTGAGACCCCTAAGTTGAGGCGGTCCTTTGAGATACTTCTTTGTGGAACTTAGTGATACTTGGAGTATCGACCGGTATCTCGTGGAGCGGACCCTCCTGTTGACGAGCTAGAAGAGTGCAGAGACCGAGTAGCTGGCTGAGACTTGACGACTGCTGATCTATCGACTCGGTGTATTTTGGATAGCCTAGTGGGCAGATCTTGGTTGTAGCGGCAGACCCATGGTGGAGGAGTGCTTGGTAGTAGCGGTAGACCCGTGGTACTCAACAGAAGGAGTACCTCTTGAGCCTATGAGGGGGAGCGCTTGGTTGTAGCGGCAGACCCACGGCGGAGGAGCACTTGGTAGTAGCGGTAGGCCCGCGGTACTCAATAGAAGTAGTACCTCTGGAGGCTATGAGGGGGAGTTCTTGGTTGTAGCGGGAGACCCATGGAAGAGGAGCGCTTGGTTGTAGCGGCAGACCCACGGTACTCAACAAAAGGAGTACCTCTGGAGGCTATGAGGGGTAGCACTTGGTTGTAGTGGCAGACCCATGGAGGGAAGCGCTTAGTTGTAGCGGCAGGCCCACTGTACTCGAGAGATGAGGAGTTCTCCAGTAGTCGTGGTTTTGACATCATGAAGAAGTATACATGTGTGAGCTGAGTCTTTATTTTCAAACCTTATCTTCGATAAGGTTGACATGATATCCTGTGTGGATTCCGTTATGCTTTCCTGTGTGGATTTGGTTGTGTTTTCCTATGTGGATTGGGTTGTACTTGGGCTCGGATGTTGGAGCCGAACGAGAATTGATGACTTTGGTATATGTATGGGCATATACCTAAGTGGTGTCGGATGTTACTTCGTGATTGTATCTTACCTTTTGGATTATCCTTTGTGGATTCTGGGAGACCTTAGGGGGTCTCGGGGTCCCTACTAAGTAGCTTATACTCACCCCTGCACGGGCTATGCCCGCACTGCATTGTGTTGGTTGCAGATGACGGACAACGCTGATCATGGTTGAGGTACGAGGAGCAGGTCGGTACCCGGAGGTGGATCATTGGGCAGGACGTACACGGAGCGGACGGCTGGACCCGAGGAGCTGTGGAGGCTATCTGTACCCACCCTTAAGGTGGGACTTCCAGTGGATGGCTCGAGGCTGTGGCTTTACTTTCAGTTGTTGTTTTCCCTTTCCAGTTGTACATTACTTTTATTTTGGGTTTGTATTCTGGCCCACCTACATTTCTGCACTTACTGTTGTACCCAGTTTTTACTTAGTGTTTACTTCTACTGCTTGCTTGCTCTGTGGTGTTTGTTTACTTTACCAAGGCAATGCCTTCCCTTTTCACTGGGAATTATGCCTTGGTGCTAGTCGCCAGCCCCTAGCCTATGGAAGGCGGGCTTGTGGTAGTCATGGCACGGGCCCCGAGGACGGGTCATGACAAATTGGTATCAAAGGAGTTCGGTTCTACCGCAGAACTCAGGACTCTGATATTTTTCTATGTGAAGCAATAGTGTTAAGATTGTTGAGTGTGGTTATTAGTCCAGGGAGTCCAGTGTTGGTGCGGCGGCCGACGTATCCGTACACTAGGACCCTGACTTTTGATTTCCGACTTAATGCACAAAAACATTGATTGCATGTGTGTTTCAAGTTTTCTTTGTGATCACATTGTGTCAGCTCACTAGGAATATTGTTCTGACCATGGCACACTTGTCTCTTTTTAGGATAGCCCCATGATGGCAGCCATCTAGGGTTTCAAGCGTTTTGCGTGACGACAGCCCACCAAGCTACAAGGCCTCAGTACAGGGCCCTTTGACAGCAGAGGCACCGACAGTACCTCTACCCGCCGAGCCACCGATTCTACCAGCCCCAGCCGCTGATGATGCATGTCGCCTTAGTGCACTGCACGAGTTTCAGCGTCAGCGACCGCCTAGGTACTGTGGGGAGATATACCCTCTGGCAGCTGAGGATTGGCTGGAGGGAGTTGTACGAGTTTTCCATTTGGTAGGGACAACAGTTGATCTTATGGTGGTCCTTACAGTGATCCTCCTACATGTGACAATAGGTAGATGGTGGAGCTTGATGCTCCAGGTGAATGACGAGGCATCTCTTCTTTGGACGGACTTTGAGAGCCTTTTCCGCTCAGAGTTTGTCCCAGCCACCCTATGAGCAGTGCGCATCCAGGAGCTGCTACACCTGCGGAAGGGTAGCATGATAGTAGCCCAGTACGCGGCAAGGTTTACTGATCTCTCGCACTATTTGACAGACATGGTACGGGACCCATTCTTCAGGGCCTGAACCTTTGAGCAGGGGCACAGCCGAGAGATCAGAGCTTCAGTTGTTTCTCAAAACATTCCAACACAAACAGGGGTGTTGGAGAGAGGCCTCTTATTGGAGAGTTTCATTGCTGAGGAGTCTCTAGCAGTAGGACCCACCACTAGCCAGCATGCGGCAGAGTCTTCTGCAGTGGTCAGTAGACATTTGACGTAGGGTTCCAAGAGGACTAGACCTACAGGTGGTCGACCGCATGACATAGGATCATTTGTACGAGGCACCCGGGGTGGACAACGACTTACCATGATCGTACAGTGTTACTCCTGCGGCGGGGTTGTTCACATGGCTCGTGACTGTCCTACCCGCCATACGGATGACCAGCATAAGAACGAAGGACCTTCCAGGCAGAGGTAGAGGTTCGATCAAGGCAGACCGCATGGAGTAGGAGACCGTGGCAAGGGAGTTGGCCGTGCAGCTGGAGGTGGGCAATGATTCGAGGAGTTTCCACCACCAGGAGGTCCACCCCGACTGCAGGGAACTGGTGGACATGGGAGAGCTTAGATTCAGGCAGCTGAGGCCTACTATCATAGAGCTCTGGGAGTAGATGGACAATAGCGGGACTAGCTCCAGAACTGGAGACTTTTGTTTATGCTTCTTCTAGCCTTGTTGATGTTTGTTTGTAGATGCTTTGTGTCTTTGTACTTTGAGATGTAGTAATAAAAGACACCTTTCTTGTGGTGTTTACCTTCATGTCCTCTCTTCATGTTGTTACTAAGAGGTTCCAGTTTAAAAACCATTGACTTGACCCTCACTTTGAGATACCTACTAGAGGAGACCCAGTGACCACACACTGATGCCGACAGTGTGACTCAACCCTTGGAGGCGAGAGTAACGGTTGGATATCTTGGTAGTAGCGTTGAGGCCTTACGACTTCATGCTTGGTATTAATTAGTATCATCCATGTCGGGATTGACTGTATTAGGTGAAAAATGTGGTTCATCCAGGGGATGAGACCAGATTTCTCTTATCGGCAAAGAAGAAATCTCAGCAGCTCTTGTAGGACCAGAAGGGTCCAAGTCATCCAAGAGCGGATGAGGACAGCTCAAGGCTGGCAAAAGTCTTGTGCTGACAGGGGGCGGAGACCACTAGAGTTCGAGGTTGGCGACCACGTTTCCCTACGGGTCTCACCTCGACGTGAGTTATGGAGATGTGGATGAGGCGACAAGTTATCTTTGAGGTTCAATGGACCTTTCTAGGTCCTCAACAGGGTAGGCGAGGTGGTTTACCGCTTGACCCACCCACCTCAGTTGCACCCGGTCCACGAAGACTTCCAAGTATCTCAACTGAGGAGATACGAGCTCGACCCTTCGCTTTTCATCGACCATGAGGAGCTGGACTTGGGCGATGGGGTGACCCTCATGGAGGTTCCAGTGGGGATTGATGAACGATAAGAGTGTGTCCTACGAGGATGAGTTGATTCCTTGGGTGCACTATCACTGGCAGTACGGGAACCTCCAGGTGAGCACATGGGAACGGAAGGCTCAGATGCGTTCTCAGTACTGCTTTTGTAACCCTATTTTATTTTAAAGATTTACGAGGACGTAAAGCCCTGAGGTGGGAGTAATTTAAAGACCTGTAAAATTCAAGGGTAATTTTTTCTTAATTTTCTTTGAAATTTTACAAGAACGCAGTTTCTGACGGCACCTGATTCTGAGGCCCGGTGTGCCCGGAATCATTTTCTGAATTTTAGCTCGGGTACATTCAGTGAACGAACGAGTGGGTTTTTCTAACATTTGAACCGGTGCTCGGAATCAAATTCCAAGGGAACTAATGGAATTGATGTGCTGGTATTTTCTTAGAAACACCTTTTCCGGAGTTGCGTTTGCTCGGGTGTGGTTTTTAATTTTTGAGGTTAAGTTAAGAAATAAAATAAAAGTGGTACAACCGATTTTTATTTTATTTTGCTTAACTTAAGTTAAGTGGGTGATGTGGGACCCACAATATCATACTCACTTGGTAGGATATTTGTGAGGTGGGTCCCACACGAGCCCCACCATTTCTTCCACCTTTTTTCAACCCCCCTCCTTTAATTAAGTAACGCACCCGCACCCCCCTTATTAATTATTTCAACCCTTGCGTTTATTCTATTTAAGAAACGCCTCATTAATTGGGTTGTTTTAAACTCCTCATTTAATTGTTCGTTTCGTTTCTTTTTGAAATTCAAACGTTGGATTTTGCGTTAATAAAATAAGAAAACTCTTATTTTATTTGGGTTGAAACTTGTTGCGTGGAGAGGATTTGGAGAAAAGCTTTCTCCTTCGACGAAGAACGCGAAGAACGCAAAGAACACGAAGAACGACGGATCCTCGGAGATAGACGATGTGACGCTTCTTCCACAATGTTCCTTATTCCGCGACGCTTCTTCTGTGATGCTTCTCCGCGATGCGATGATCCTCCCTCCGCGACGCCTTCTTCTGCGACGGTTATTTCTGCGACGAATCCTTGCTCATCGAATTCGACGATGTAGGGGAATTATTATTTCGTTTGTTCCTGATTAATTCATCATTGGCTTATAGTCTATTTGAGGCTGCATGTTATCGTAATAACGGGAGGAGGTCAGACCGCACGAACATGGTCGAATCTACTCCCCTTTTGGTTGTTTGATATTGTTGCGGCACGAGCAAGGCAACGCGGTGCCGAAGCACCACACGAGAATTTTAAGGAAAGGGGGAAGAATCACAACGTCGTTGCGCCGTGCCGTTGAAGATGAACCAAAGACGCAGCGCCGTCGCGCCATGCCAGAGAACCACAAAAGAAATGCGGTCGGAGTGGGGCTGCGGCGGAGGGGCGTGGCGCCGTCGCGCCGTGCCGGACGGACCAAGACCGCAGCCGGTTCCGGGCCACAGCGGAGCAGGGGGACCGGCAGCCGGTTCCGGGCCGCCGGTGTCGAAGCAGAGGGACTGGACCTTGTCGGTCCCATGGCGGCAGCAGCCGGCCGGCCAGAGCAGGTCGGCTGGTCAGGGGAAACCGGGGGTTCGTAACCCCCGGTCGGCCAGCAGGTTCGGCCCCCCACATGGGGGTCGCATGTTCTCAACGCGGGGGGCAGCGCGCACCCCCTTCACCGCTCGGCTGTTACGGCCGAGATGCCCGGCCGGTTCAGGCCATGTTAGCCGCGCCGCGCCGCGCCCAAGCAGGCCGGACCCGGAACCCGGTCGGTTCTCCCGGTTCGGGCCGACCCTGGGGGTATCGGGCCGGGTCAGACCGGGCCCGAACCCCCTAATACCAATCCTCTTTCAGTCTGTTGCCATAAATTGAACTACGGGCCTCCGATTGACGCATCGTCAGTTGAAATGTGATCCTTGGATCGAGACGGTCGTTTTGGAATATTACACTTAGGGTTTCGGAAAACATTGGGTTCGGTCGGGTTGGTTCGTACACGAAACCAACTGATCCCTCAGAGCGGAAACGCTTATAACTTGAGCTTCGGACATCCGATTGACGTGCCGTCAACTTTGTTGGATTTTTCTTGATGAGAAAAAACTTTTAGAATGCTTATCCAAAGTTTTGGATTCGGTTGGATAATGGCTGGGTTGGATTGAACCCGAAATCCAACCGGGCCCCTGGAACGGAAAAGCTGATAGCTTTCAGACCGGACGTCCATTTGACGAACCGTTAGTGGAGTTGGTGATCACGTTGAGAAATGGTCCCTATGAGCATACCCTATGAGAGTTCGTGGTACAGTCGAGATACGGCTAGGTTGGTTCACACAAGAAACCAACCAGGCCCTTGGGACGAAAAGGCTAGTAACTCACAGACCGGGCGTCCGACTAACGCGCCGACTATTGCGTTGAGACCCCTAAGACGAGGCGGTCCTTTGAGATACTTCTTCGTGGAACTTAGTGATAATTGGAGTATTGACCAGTAGCACGTGGAGCGGACCCTCCCGGTGATGAGCTAGCAGAGTGCAGAAACCTAGTAGCTGGCTGAGACTTGATGACTTCTGATCTATCGACTAAGTGTATTTCAGATAGCCTAGTAGGGAGAACATGGTTGTAGCAGAAGACCCGCGATGGAGAAGCTCTTGGTAGTAGCGGCAGGCCCGTGGTACTCAACAGAAGGAGTACCTATTGAGGCTATGAGGGGGAGCGCTTGGTTGTAGCGGCAGACCCACGGCGGATGAGCGCTTGGTAGTAGCAGCAGACCTGAGGTACTCAACAGAAGGAGTACCTCTGGAGGCTATGACGGGGAGCGCTTGGTTGTAGCGGCAGACCCATGGAGGAGGAGTGCTTGGTTATAGCGGCAGACCCACGGTACTCAACAGAAGGAGTACCTCTAGAGCCTATGAGGGGGAGCGCTTGGTTGTAGCGGCAGACCCATGGAGGGAAGTGCTTGGTTGTAGCGACAGGCCCACTGTACTCGACAAAGGAGGAGTTCTCCAGTAGCCGTGGTTTTGACATCATGAAGAAGTATACCTGTGTGAGCAAAGTCTTGATTTTCAAGCCTTATCTTCAATAAGGTTGACTTGATATCCTGTGTGGATTACGTTATTCTTTCTTGTGTGGATTTGGTTGTGTTTTCCTTTATGGATTGGGTTGTACTTGGGCTCGGATGTTGGAGCCGAATGAGAATTGATGACTTGGGTATATGTATGGGAATATACCTAAGTGGTGTCGAATGTTACTTCGTGATTGTATATTACCATGTGGATTATCCTTTGTGGATTCTGGGAGACCTTAGGGGGTCTCGGGGACCCTACTGAGTAACTTATACTCACCCATGCACGGGCTATGCCCGCACTACGTTGTGTTGGTTGTAGACGACGGACATCGCTGATCGTGGTTGAGGTATGAGGAGTAGGTCGGTACCCGGAGGTGGATCACTGGGCGGGATGTACACGGAGCAAACGATTGGACCTGAGGAGCTGTGGAGGCTATTTGTACCCACCCTTCAGGTGGGACATCTAATGGACGGCTCAAGGCTACGGCTTTACATTCAGTTGTTGTTTTCCCTTTCCAGTTGTACTTTAATTTCAGTTTGGGTTTGTATTCTGGCCCACTTACTTTTCCGCACTTACTGTTGTACCCAGTTTTTACTTAGTGTTTACATCTACTTCTTTCTTGCTATGTGGTATTTGTTTACTTTAAAAAGGAAATGCCTTCCCTTTTCACCGGGAATTACGCCTTGGTGCTAGTCGCCAGCCCCTGGCCTATAGAAGGTGGGCTTGGGGTAGTCACGGCACGGGCCCCGAGGATAGGTCATGACAACTGCCTCAATAGAGGAACCTGGAATGTACCACCCAGTGTAGGATGTAAACTATGAAAGTTCGGGCACACTCGCTACTTATGACCACCACCACAAGAAAAACAAGGACCTGATCCCTTGGCATAGGTCTGAGAGTTGCTGCCTCTGGAGAAATGATATGTGAAGGGCTGGGACCTACCCCCGGCTGAACGGAAACTCTTCTGCTGTGAAAACTGGTAAACCTGAACCACAGCCTTGCTTCGTGGGCGGTCATCATGATCCCCCACTCATGATGATCATGTCCGGGCCAATTTCCTCTCTACAACCTCTGCCCTCTCCAACACCTCAAGATATGTCTTCAACATAAATGGGGTGACCTTGCGCAGGATCTTTGGACACAAAGCCTCATCAAAATGCCTTTCCCTAGCCACCTCATCTGGTAATAGGTCTGGAGAATATTGTAAAATGTTTCTGAAATGGATTACAAACTCTAGAATAGTAGATCTCCCATGTTGAAGGGTAAGAAGCTCCTGGCGACTGGATGCCTTCGCAGTCGAAGAAAGGAACTCGACTCTAAACTTGTCTCAAAACTCCTCCCATGAGATCGATGATTCCTCACGATCCCTGAGGAACAGGAACCACCACTACCTCGTTGTTCCACATAGTATCGTCATAGATAAGGACACCCAGTGATCCTTCCGAGCACGGATTGAACTTAAGCCTCTCTCGACCTCCTCTATTCAGTCTTCCGTGACTGCTTCTGAAATATAGCCCTCGTACTTCTGCAAAATCTGGCGCTGAAACTCTAGAAGTTTCTTTCTCCAGGTATCATCGTCGTCTACCTCTACCCTCAGCGACTAGCTGGAATAGCCTACTGGACGTTTTTTGTGTAAACCTGATGAGGTCGTCGACCTGAAGCCAGACTTGTAAAATTAAAGACCGTTAGCTCCTAAACCTAGAATATAGAAGACTCGTCATTAATTTATTAATTTTTTTCTTTTATTAATTTTAGGTTAACCTATCCCAAGGTCTACCCATTAAAATGCAGGCACAAAGAATAATGATTCATGATACTTTCTTAGGTATCTACCCTAAAACTAGTATCACCTTGTTTAGTAGCCATTGTAAACTTAAAGGTCCATACATCAGATCATAGGGGGGCCTAAACGCCTATGTCTTATCCAGTATCTAGTGTATAACTCACTTTCTAAATATTAATGACACTATTTCCCTACCAACCCATGAAACCTCACATGTGCCTAACTCCAAACTCCATCCTATCCCTCAACCAGACATCAGATACCACTCTGTCACGACCCCCTCCCCACAAAGGGTACCCCTCATGGGCCAGAAATGTGAGAAGGGAGATAATGACCCCTGAGTCCCACCACCAGTAGGCCCCGGGTTGGCGACTAGCACTGAGGGTGTAGTAACACACAAATGGGAGGCATTACCCTCAATGAAAACACTTGCGGAAGAGAGAGATAAGATAGTCACCAATCAAATCCAACTCAGAACTAGAAATATCAAAGAAACCCAAGTGCACAAATGTAATGTCATGCAAAAGTACTACAACTATAAGGGGAAAAATGCAAGTACCCAAATGAAAGTAAAAAACAGCAGCAAGCACAGGCCCCAACAGCTCCTGCTACCCCAAGCTAGTAGAAACCAGCATGATCTCCAACCAGCTCTAAGTGACCTAAAAAACAGTTTATATATACAAAGGGTGAGTATAACAGTATACTCAGTAGGATCCTCCATGAAGCCTCTCGGGAAAAAGTAAAGAAATCATTCTGAATAACAGTGAACAACAAGTGAAACTAACTCATCACCTAAACAAGTATACTAAGTTCCCAACCTCACCATGGATACTCTCACCATGTATCACATACAAGAATATAGAATATAGTAAAAAATATCAAGGGTACCTCGCTACTACTTCCCCACTGGTTTTACTCTTTTCCCCAATGTCACACGTCCTAAGAATCTCTCTCCAAAAAGGCTAGCTCATAGACAACTAGGTGTATCACCACAATCTATACCTCGTGCACCACAAAGGCTTGCACACAGACACCTGGGTGAAGCACCACACCATCCTCTTAACCAAAAGTTACCAGGTAGTTTCTGAGATCCCCCACAGCTCGCATAACATGTATCATACGTCGGGTATTATACCTCAATCCATTACATCCCATAAACCTACTAAGGATCCTCAATCAATCACAACATGTACATGTTACACCTATAGTAGTCCATAGGATACTATATACAGAATATGTGTGTGTGAATAACCACAAGCCATTACCTCCCTCTACACACATATATTGGGAAATCTAACTAATGTTCCTAACGGCACAAGTATCTACCAAGAGAATAGAGTGGGGAAAAAGGGGGTAGTCATCCATTCATCTTCCCACTGGAATATTGGGGTAAACACCCCCCCCCCATGGCTTAGAATGTAACACCCCGAGCTTCCACGATATGCTTCTCTTTCAATAATGCAATAGCTTGCGTTGTACGCAAGTTCGAGATTCTAACACATCGCGACTAATCAAAATAGCCATTATGAATAGTAATACCCACTTTTTGAAATTATATATATTTTATATTTCAAAATGGACTTCATTTTTGGATTCGGAATGTCGAAATTAGCCTATGTTGAATTTTTTGTAATTTTATGAGAACTTCCAAATTTTTATGAATAGTGAAAAATACTTAAAAACAACTTTTTTAATCAAAACAATTTATAGTGATAAATTATACTATTGAGTGGTTTTAAAGTATAATTAGAATATATTTTTACCATTATATCCAATGGTGGTCATTAGAATTAATTTCACTTTGAAATTGGACATAAACAATTGTCAATCTTTGGATATATATTGTTTCTAAAAAACACGCTATTTGTTGTGAAAGCGGGAATTAATTATAAAATTAATTAATGCAACATATATGTTTGTAATTTTGAAAAATAGACATAATTTTTGAATTTGTAATATCAATTATATCTTAGGGTGAAATTTTGGCATTGTTCTGAAAAACTTCAATTTTTGATGAATAGTGAAACCACTAAGTGGTAGTTAAATAACTGATTTTTCATGAAATATTTCCACTTTTGTGATTTTATTTTCAAAAATCCAACATACATGGTTGTCATTAGGAAGTAACATGCGGTTCAATGGGATTAAAATAATTTTTTGGTGAATAGTAACTTTTAAGTTTAATTAATCGTGATTAGAGGTAATTAGTGAAATTTAAGGTAAAAATGATATTATAAAAATATGGAATAACCTTTACACTTGTCCAACCACTATTTGATGTGTTATGGCCGACCAATACAATACATGGGTCAACTTGGGGACCCCATGGAGCCAATTTGGTAGGAAAAGGACATAAATAACTTTTTATTTAATGTTAAATTAAAAAGGTCACAAACAAGAGTTGTTTTACTAAAACAATTTTTAAATGGGGTTATAAAAGTCATATTTTGGACTATAAATATTCATTAGAAAGATAAAATGATTTCCTACATCATGATAGTTGTTTTATAATTTTTTTACATTAAATAAATTAAATTATTTATGACACCATGATGATGCAGCGATTACCTCATTAATTAACGATTTAAATAAAATGAAAAGATAATGTAAAATACAAGGCTTAAACTTGTCCAAAGACTTTTGGATGGGTATATTTCGAACCCTTATCACATTATCCTCGAATTATAGAAGTTTGGGACCTTTAGAATACGAAAATCATTGTATAATAAAGTAATATTTTATTACTTTCCAAGAGTGCCCCTCCTCTCCACTTATAAAAGGCCCCCACCTCTACCACCTCATTCACACTTTCAAGCCATTTGTCTTGGCCAAAATCTTCCCAAATACTCTCCCAAATTCCCCCTATTACTCCTAGAAGCCTCACTTTAGGCAGAACTCTTCCCAAGGAAGCCTTTGGCTCAAATCAAAAAGAGTTACCCGATTTTATGGTAATGTCTTCTCTAATGTTGTTTTGTTTTATTTTTCTTCTCCAACCCCATAAACACTTTTTATTAATTTATTTTGTAACAACACAAGTATCATAAATATACTAGTATGTTGTTATAAGAATTATTCGAGCTACACTTACACACACCTACATCTAATGGTTAAAGAACATACCGTTTCTGTGGATGGTGAATTTTTGCCTCACGAAACGATGATTGTTCAACACTCATATAACACCTCTAATGGTGTCCATTATGATGAAAATATTTTTATATATGATATATATTATGTTTTTGGTTTCCTTATGATTTTAAATTTTTTATTTATGGCATACCTTTATGGTTTCCATTATGGGTAAACGCGATATTTTCATTTTAGGAAGTGCGGACTACTGCCCCCTCAAAGTGATTTGAATCGTTAATACCATATGTGGGATGTATAAAGGATCGAGTAAATGGTATTATACACTATATTATACTGGAATTATATTATACATTTATTTAATTATGATTTCATTCCATTAAATACGAAATAGAAATGAAAGTAGTGTTCATGCGTACGTACGGCTTACCGTCTCCCTGAACGGTGGATTTCATTTCTTACCTCTAAATGTTACGTGATATTATGAATGAATGTATATACTGGATATATATGATATATATGATATATATCTCATGAATATAATTCTTGATATAATGGATATTTCACCACATGAACAACTTGTAATTATAAGAAGTTTATTTTTGACTCAAGTACCAAAGATCGACAAAACGACCGTTATTAACTTAAATAATTACATAATGTTCATGACATGGTAATAAGTGATATAAAAGGAATAAAAAACTTGAAAAAGGTTCTTAATAAATTATAAATTAACTCTAGTTTATTATTCAGGAGGTTAACGAACGGTCGAGTCAAGACAGGACCCAAGGTAAGGGAACTTCTTGACCCAATTTTCGTTCTTTGGGTTAATCTCCTACTTTCAAATTATGTCATGATATTATTGTGTCATATCTTGTATTTGTACTTTATTTATGTGTACTTATAGTGAATACACATAATATACCTACTTTGTTTAAAAAAATGGTCTTTGTAAGGGTCTTCGTCTCAATCTCCTTTCATTGAGGCATATTTTGTTTTATACACAACTTTATTTTATGCAGTGTTTAAACCCCTTTGAATTTTATGTTTATTCAAAATGAATCTTTTTTATACGAAGTGTTTTACTAAAAGACAAAAATGGAATGTTTTTCTTTCCATACATATGTGGCGACAATGACTTCTCCGCCGCCGTGACCATTATTTGAGTTTCGGCTTCTTCTACAATCCATAACTTTTTTTAATGAAAAATAAATACAAAGTTTTAACTTTCTTTTATTTTGGTATTGAAAATGGTTTTGAAAGTATTTTTATTATATCAATGTGTTTTATTGATATCTTGTGATTGAAATGTGGAAATGTTATGTTTCCATTATGCATGTTTTATGTGATACGATTATGTTATGGTTTATGATATAGTTAAACCTATTCATATGAGGAATGCATTGGACTTAATAAGTGACGGGTGGAGCCCGCTACAGCTCCTAGATGCATCGGTAGGTCTCATGGGACAAACTAGTGTCTTGGCACGAGGCCTTGACAAAATCTTTTTTGCGGTCTTGGCATGAGGCCTTGGCTACGTGGTTATGATAGTCTGGCATTATGAATTCCATCATTATGAAAGTGGTTATTGATATTTCATGTGATTATTCGACCAGTAGAATATCCATGTGAAGAAGTAAATGGAATTATCTCATTTTACTTTTTCCATATTATGTTGAAGTTCAAGTTTAAAAGTATTTTCTTTTAGTTATACATTGTTTTAAATGTTTATGTTTATTGATGAAAGCTTCCGCTATATTGTTATCCTTACTGAGTATCTGAGCTCACCCATTTCAATGTTTTAATATTTTCCAGGATGTGAAGAAGTATTTTATGAATGACCTGTAGGGATAGTCAGAAAAGGATATGAGTGTGGACTATGGAGACTTTGTTATTGTAGTTTTTCACTTTATGATGTAATGTACGTTTATGAATGTATCTAGTGTTTCCAAGGCTACTAAACTAATCGGTCTTTCGAGACTTGATCTTTTGTGATCATGGAAATGTTACGCAATAATGCACCGACTCTGGGTAGCCGGGGTCGGGGCGTTACAGTTGGTATAAGAGGCAGTTTAGTACTAACCTTGGAAGCTAGATTTAGATAAACTCTGATTAGAGCACATAGCCCAAAGATCGACTTTGAGGATTAGTATAGAAGAACTTCCTATAATTTTGGTATTATAGAGATTTTGTGAGTTTTTCGAGAAATACATCCCTGTCTGGATACGAGCAGGTAAAGGCGGCTCTGGCACAGATGTACTTAGGGGTAAAACCTGAAAACACCGCTTTGAGCTAGAATCGAACGGGAACTGGTGCACGACAACGGGCCTTGCTGCACTCTTGGTTACGACACTCCCAGGGGATATGCTTAGGATAATTCTCGTTTTCCGTACAAACCAATATGAAGGGTTATGAGAATATACTTCCTCAAAGAAAAAAAATTTATGATTATGGATTATATCCATACACCGTTCAATTTACATTAATTATTTTACAAGTTTGGAATTATTCATTGAAATTCATAAACTAACCTAGTTTATGCCATTGTATAGAAATGGTTCCTAGTGGAAGGAATGTGAACTCCATCAGTACGTATGATCCAAAGCGTAAGAAGGATCATATCTTTCACGGTATTAAGCCAACATTTAGAAGGGAAATAATCTCCCATGTATTCTCAACATATAAAGAAATAGTATCATGTGTTAATAAGATAAGTAAAGAATTCTCTGAGTCATGTGGCTTTGAAGGGAAGAAAGAGAAGAAAAGGATGGAAGAAAGAATGATGGAAAAAGGGACGTGGGAAAATAAGAATTTTCCAATATGTGATTACTATGGGAAGAAACACCTTGGAACTTGCCTAAAGGGAATGGGAGTTTGTTATAAGTGTGGAGAAAAAGGACACCAAGTGCGTGACTGCAAGGGTAAGAAAAAGGTTTCAAATGTATAATGCTTCATCTGCAAGGAGTGGGGACACTACGCAAACCAATGTCCAAATCATCAGAGTGTGCCCCAAATGATGTTATTAGATAATAATAAAGTTATGATACTACCACAGATGAGGAGGAATGATTAGAGTTCTTATGTTTTTATTAAAGAATTTTGTAATTTGAGTGTTGTATCAATGATGTACTGGTTATAATAATTATGGAGTATATAAGGATTGTACTGTAGTACTATTTCATCAAGGACTTGAGATTGTGTGGAACCATGAAAAGTGACTCCACAGTAGGTTAAATTTTTGGAAAATATATGGTTCAGAGAAAGATAAACCATAATATGGTTCTGATACCGAGATAGTGATTTTGGAATAAGACATGATTGATTTGGATAAATTATATTGGATATTATTTCCTTGAAACTGATTGATGATTTGTATACATTTTTGGACGGGAGGAGTATATCTAGTATTCTATAAGGAATAAGGGATCATGGTAATTCAGGATGTTTCAGTGTTTTAAAAGAATACATGATGAAGGTGTTCACGTGTTGTTACACGGAAAAAAGGGGATCTTTATTATGTTTGCCTTCCTCATAAAATTTGGATTGTGAGTTGGACAGAAGTATTTTGGATAACTATAAAGGTTGGAATGGATTAAGTTGAACCTTGGATAGTAATGTTTAAGGTTAAAACATTTCTGAATATTATTTTTAGAATATTATAATAGTTTTAGAAAAAGGACAACCTTTAGGTTGGGCAATAACCCGTCGCTTCGGACAAAGCTGTAGGAATTGAACCCACAACCATATTGCGACAGGCCTTTATGACCTACAACTAGCATACAGGAAGTCCCTGGTTATTACAAAATAGTTTTCATAATCTAAATGGTATGTTTTAGTATTTTGAACCTTGTACGATTAGGATAAATATAATATTTTTGAGTTCTATTATCTTTTTGAGTGAAAGATGAGTTTGTGGTAGAAATTAGTTGAAGGTTGAAACTCTACTTGTCAATCATAAATATATATATACCTATATCTTATTCTATGAATAAATTAATTCTTGAACTTTATTAAAGTGATATTGAAACAAAAAAATGTGTTATCCTAATACCTTATGTCTTGTTGAACTGATGATATTTTAAATCAACATAGATTGAAGGCTTTGAGGCCCTCAATTTGACACTTGTTTGTGATTGATGACCTCAATCAATCCCTACAAATATTTATGTTTTTCATCCAATTATATGTCTCTAATTGCCACCAATGTTCTCCTAATCGAGATCATAATTGGGTGGTGACTTTTTCATTTCCCTTTCCCTCTTATTAAGGCTGAATTTTATTAACCTTATTTCCGATGTGGGTTTTCCACAAAGGTATTTTCTATTTTCAACCTTTTATTTTCAAAGAAAATTTTCAAATTGCGAGGACTCAATTTATTGAAGGATATGATAATGTAACACCCCGAGATTCCATGATACGCTTCTCTTTCAATAATGCAATAGCTTGCGTTGTACGCAAGTTCGAGATTCTAACACACCGCGACTAATCAAAATAGCCATTATGAATAGTAATATCCACTTTTTAAAATTATATATATTTTATATTTCAAAATGGGCTTCATTTTTGGATTCGTAATGTCATAATTAGCCTATGTTGAATTTTTTGTAATTTTCTGAGAACTTCCAAATTTTTATGAATAGTGAAAAATACTTAAAAACAACTTTTTTAATAAAAATAATTTATATTGACAAATTATAATATTTAGTGGTTTAAAGTATAATTAGAATATATTTTTACCATTATATCCAATGGTGGTCATTATAATTAATTTCACTTTGAAATTGGACATAAACAATTGTCAATCTTTTGATATATATTGTTTCTAAAAAACACGTTATTTGTTGTGAAAGTGGGAATTAATTATAAAATTAATTAATGCAACATATATTTTTGGAATTTTGTAAAATAGAAATCATTTTTGAATTTGGAATATCAATTATAGCTTAGGGTGAAATTTTAGCATTGTTCTAAAAAACTTCAATTTTTGATGAATAGTGAAACCACTAAGTGGTAGTTAAATAACTGATTTTTCATGAAATATTACCACTTTTGTGATTTCATTTTCAAAAATCCGACATACATGGTTGTAATTAGGAAGTAAAATGTGGTTCAATGGGATTAAAATAATTTTTTGGTGAATAGTAACTTTTAAGTTTAATTAATCGCGATTAGAGGAAATTAGTGAAATTTAAGGTAAAAATGATATTATAAAAATATGGAATTACCTTTACACTTGTCCAACCACTACTGGATGTGTTATGGCCGACCAATACAATCCATGGGTCAACTTGGGGACCCCATGGAGCCACTTTGGTAGGAAAAGGACATAAATAACTTTTTATTTAATGTCAAAATAAAATGGTCACAAACAAGAGTTATTTTACTAAAACAATTTTTAAATGGGGTTATACAAGTCATATTTTTGACTATAAATATTAATTAGAAATATAAAAATATTTCCTACATCATGATATTTTTTATAATTTTTTTACATTAAATAAATTAAATTATTTATGACACCATGATGATGCAGCGATTACCTCATTAATTAAGGATTTAAATAAAATGAAAAGATAATGTAAAATTCAAGGCTTAAACTTGTCCAAAGACTGTTGGATGGGTATATTTCGAACCCTTATCACCTTAGCCTCTAATTATAGAAGTTTGGGACCTTTATAATACGAAAATCATTGTATAATAATGTAATATTTCATTACCTTCCAAGAGTGCCCCTCCTCTCCACTTATAAAAGGCTCCCATCTCTACCACCTCATTCACACTTTCAATCCATTTGGCTCGGCCAACCTCTGCCCAAATACTATCCCAAATTCCCCCTATTACTCCTATAAGCCTCACTTTGTTCAGAACTCTTCCCAAGGAAGCCTTTGTCTCAAATCAAAAAGAGTTACCCGATTTTAAGGTAATGTCTTCTCT
This sequence comes from Viscum album, assembly GCA_963277665.1. Classification (NCBI taxonomy): domain Eukaryota; kingdom Viridiplantae; phylum Streptophyta; class Magnoliopsida; order Santalales; family Viscaceae; genus Viscum; species Viscum album. The sequence goes on along the minus strand of OY728152.1, from coordinate 349,077,543 downwards.
AATGTTGTTTTGTTTTATTTTTCTTCTCCAACCCCATAAACACTTTTTATTCATTTCTTTTGTAACAACACCAGTATCTTCAATACACTAGGATGTTTTTATAAGAATTATTCTAGCTACACTTACACACACCTACATCTAATGGTTAAAAAACATATTGTTTCTGTGGATGGTGAATTTTTGCCTCACGAAACGATGATTGTTCAACACTCATATAACACCTCTAATGGTGGCCATTATAATGAAAATATTTTTATATATGATATATATTATTATTTTTCTTTCCTTATGATTTTTTATTTTTTATTTATGGCATACCTTTATGGTTTCCATTATGGGTAAACGCGATATTTTCATTTTAGGAAGTGCGGACTACCGCCCCCTCAAAGTGATTTCAATCGTTAATACCATATGTGGGATGTATAAAGGATGGATTAAATGGTATTATACACTATATTATACTGGAATTATATTATACATTTATTTAATTATGATTTCATTCCATTAAATACGAAATAGAAATGAAAGTAGCGTTCATGCGTATGTACGGCTTATCGTCTCAATGAACGGTGCATTTCATTTCTTACCTCTAAATGTTACGTAATATTATGAATGAATGTATATACTGGATATATATGATATATATGATATCTAAATCGTGAATATAATCCTGGATATAATGGATATTTTACCACATGGACAACTTGTAATTATAAGAAGTTTATTTTTGACTCAAGTACCAAAGATCGACAAAACGACCGTTATTAACTTAAATAATTACATAATGTTCATAACATGGTAATAAGTGATATAAAAGGAATAAAAAACATGAAAAAGGTTCTTAAGAAATTATAAATTAACTCTAGTTTATTATTCATGAGGTTAAAGAACGATCGAGTGAAGACAGGACGCAAGGTAAGGGAACTTCTTAAACCAATTTTTGTTCTTTGGGTTAATCTCCTACTTTAAAATTATATCATGATATTATTATGTCCTATCTTGTATTTGTACTTTATTTATGTGTACATATAGTGAATACACATAATATACCTACTTTATTTAAAAAAATGATCTTTGTAAGGGTCTTCGTCTCAATCTCCTTTCATTGAGGCATATTTTGTTTTATACACAACTTTATTTTATATGGTGTTTAAACCCCTTTGACTTTTACGTTTATTCAAAATGAATCTTTTTTATAAGAAGCGTTTTACTAAAAGACAAAAAGGGAATGTTTTTCTTTCCATACATATGCGGTGACAACGACTTCTCCGCCGCTGTGACCATTATTTGAGTTTCGGCTACCTCTACAATCCATAACTTTTTTTAATGAAAAATAAATACAAAGTTTTAACTTTCTTTTATTTTGGTATTGAAAATGGTTTTGAAAGTGTTTTTATTATATCAATGTGTTTTATTGATATCTTGTGATTGAAATGTGGAAATGTTATGTTTCCTTTATGCACGTTTTATGCGATACGATTATGTTATTGTTTATGATATGGTAAAACCTATTCATATGAGGAATGCATTGGACTTAATAAGTGACGGGTGGAGCCCACTACAGCTCCTCGATGCATCGGTAGGTCTCATGGGACAAACTAGTGTCTTGGCACGAGGACTTGACAAAATCTTATTTGTGGTCTTGGCATGAGGCCTTGGCTACGTGGTTATGATAGTCTGGCATTATGCATTCCATCATTATGAAAGTGGTTATTGATATTGCATGTGATTATTCGACCAGTAGAATATACATGTGAAGAAGTAAATGGAATTATCTCATTTTACTTTTGCCATATTATGTTGAAGTTCAAGTTTAAAAGGCTTTTGTTTTAGTTATAGATTGCCTTAAATGTTAATGTTTATTGATGAAAGCTTCCGCTATATTGTTATCCTTACTGAGCATCTGATCTCACCCATTTCAATGTTTTAATATTTTTCAGGATGTGAAGAAGTATTTTATGAATGACCTATAAGGATAGTCAGAAGAGGATATGAGTGTGGACTATGGATACTTTGTTATTGTAGTTTTTCACTTTATGATGTAATGTACGTTTATGAATGTATCTAGTGTTTCCAAGGCTAATAAACTAATCAGTCTTTCGAGACTTGATCTTTTGTGATCATGCCAATGTTATGCAATAATGCACCGACTCTGGGTAGCCAAGGTCGGGGTGTTACATAGAATCCCTAGGGTGTCAGTTTCCCTTACTGACAGGGTGGAGTAGTGTATTGAAACACAAAAATTACAAATATACTATATCTCACAACCACACTATGGCCATAACCTAGTCATATAAACAACTACAGCCAACGTCTCTCAGACTCCGAGCTACCACTTCTAAGACTAGGTATCCTATAAGCACAGAACCATTTAGGGAGCTTTATTAGATTACTTCATTCCATTTTTATCGGTTTCACTTTACATTAATTAATTCATTAAACATTAATTAACCATGATCGATTCCACATTAAATTTCATTAGCATCACACCCAATGCCAATTGTTCCTTCGAAAGAGTACAACCTCATCATTATGTTCCTGCAACTCCATCTCCATGGGTTAACACAATTTATTAAAACATTCATTATAAAAACACCTTCCCATATTCTCAGGAATTCTAGAAAAACATTCTATGCTTCCAACACAAGGGGCTCAACATGGGGATTAGATGTACTACCCATCGAGTCTTTGACGCCTATAGCAAGAGCGTAGACCCATCCTCCCAGGAGAAGCTAAACACGGAAATCACGTGGCACACCCCACGCGTCTTTTCCTCTTTCAGAAGATGGGTAAGCAACACCGGTTGCCTTGAGTAGTGGGGAAAAGTAAAGAATACTGTTTCCGATGCTTTCGTCGGGGCGTGCGCGCGTCCATCCGTGGAGGAGGATGCATTGCACTGTGTTGCCCCACATTACCGCTTTCCAAAGGAGGGTGGCATTCGCTCCTTATTCAGGGATGTTTGCTCCTTGATCAAAACCGGGATGATGGGATGTCGGTTCTTCCTTCTGTGGATTCCTCCTCAGAACTCATCACCTAGTCCGGGTCACCCTCATAGATTTCATACGTTGTTCGTGAAACTCTTCCCAGTACCATGTCTCCATGGATGCTGGATAATTATACTGCTTCTGTCAGGACATTCCAAAGGGTCTGGTTAGGGTAGAAACCTTCAGTCGGGGTAGTAGTCACGTCAAGCCATCAGTTGCGTGTCTGTATGCTGGGGAACTGGTATGTCTGTCTTATGTCCCTTGTCATGGGGCTTCTCGAGGGCGTGGAAGCCCGAGGCATCCCACATCGAGCGTGGGGAATTATATAATATAGACTTATATCTGAGTTTTTCCTCAGCTTCCTGTGTTTAACACAGGGTATGCCACAGGTTTAACGTCCAGCAGAGACAGATCAGCCCGATCAGAGCATTATCTAGAATGGATCAGATTGAGGAATTTCCCTTGAAGGGGTGCTGATATCGGGACCAGCCCATGGGTGGCTGCGAAGGGGAGCGGAATGGTATGATCTTTCCGGGGCATGGCAGTCCGGGTGAGACTCAGGATGGGTGATGGAGAGTTGAATGAAGTGGAGGGGGAATGAAATGGTACCATCATGGGGGGGCGACAATAAAGTTGGGCTTGAGCCTCGAAGAGACATCCTATGTATCCCTGTGGCAGGAAATCAAAGTCCGCGTAGTTCGGGATGGTGTCAGCGAGCCGACGTGAAGGTGGACCTTGGCCCAATGGACATCGTCAGCGAACCGGCGTGAATTTGGACCTTGGTCCAATGGGTGTCGTCAGCAAACCGACGCGAGTGAGGACCTTGGTCCAGATGGTGTGGGGCTTACACACTAGGCTGCCCAGGTGCTGATGACCTGACGTGAAGAAGGTCGGAGTGACCGACAGGTGGTGGGCTTGAACCTCTGGGAGGCTTCCAACGTACCATGCCTTGATATGGATCAAAGACCTCATAGTTCAAAGGGCTTCATCGGAGAACTGACGTGAAGGTGGACCTTGGTCCGATGGGCGGTGGGCTTGAACCTCGTGAGGCATCCTACATACCATGCCTTGACATGGATCAAAGTCCTCATAGTTTGGGTTGGTTTCATCGGCGAACTGACGTGAATGTAGACCCATGGGTCCACTAGTGGTGGGCTTGAACCTCGTGAAAGCTTCCTACGTACCATGCCTTGACATGGATCAAAGTCCTTGTAGTTCGGAAGGTGGGCGTCGGAGAACTGACATGAGGAAGGGACCTTGGTCCAATGGGAGATGGGCTTGAACCTTAGGGAGGCTTCCTACGTACCATGCCTTGACATGGATCAAAGACCTCATAGTTCGGGTTGGTGAGTCAAAACGGTTTACCGTCGGACTGGGATGCAGTTAACGTCTTGCGGGACAAAGATGAACTCGACGTGAATGAATGATGGGTGGGCATGAACCTCAGGGAGGATTCCTACATACCATGCCTTGACATGGATCAAAGTCTTTGTAGTTCAAATGGTTGATCAGTTTAACGTCATGCTAGACGGGGCATATATTTTAACGTCATGCTGGACATGGTATTGTCATGGCCATTGCTTACTATAAGCCCACGTGAGTCATGCTCGGTGTGTGAAACAAGAGGCAGCAAGGACCTGACGATCACGTTGTGAAGGGTGCGTCTGTGAGAAGCGAAGAGGGGCTTACGCGTTGGGCGGCCCATGGTGCTGGGACTTACTCCAGGATGGAGGCTCGAAGTGCGGAAAAGCGCAGCGGGAGAGGGATTTGGGACCAATGATGGGAGGTACAACGTTCCCTATCACACCCTCCACTGACCTTGGTAGTGGGGAAGTACAGAGATGCAGGGGTGCAGCCTTCCGTAAGAGGGGCTAGGGGGATTATGCCAAGGTGGATGCCCTTCTCCCATGGACATACGCTACTCCGAGAAGGAGGATATCATCCCTTGTGAAGGGGATGACCCCATCTCTGTGGAGACGGGTGGTGTAAAAAATGTCCGAGCTGGGGGGGACCCTACGTGCGAAGCATAGGGCCAGATCACAGTTTAACGTCAGGTGTTGAGGACGAGGTTCTTGGCAGTTTAATGTCCTGTAGCTCGGACGATGTGGGTTCACTCCACACCCCTGGGACTTACATGACCGGAACCCTTTGCTCCTTGGGGAAGGGAAGGTACCATTAAGGTCGTGTTCAAAGGGGTTCGTAGAGCGAACCATCAAGGGGTCCACGTTTTCATGGCTATGTGAAGAAGAAATAGCCGTTAACGTGCCTATGCGAAGAATCATTAGGCGAAGCAATTCTATGAGTGGTGTTTCCTGTGGGACTTTGAAATCACATCGTGAAAACCTGGAGGGTCACACAGGAAGAGGAATTGCCAAGCAGAGGAGTGTGGTTCGCGAAGTGGAGTGCCTGGGCCTTAGCATGGGGCAGAGGTGTGCATGGGGGTGCTTCGTGAAGTGGAATAGTATTCACGGAGCACTGCCTCGCGAAGTAGAGGTGCCTCGTGGAGCAAGGTGTCACGAGGCAGTGTGCTTCGCGATACGTAGCGATCCTGCCTTAGTATGGGGATCACTAGTACAGGATGGGTGTTTCTCAAAGCATAAACACTCCGCGGCTGCCCGGGTTCCCTTGGGAATCCCCCTCCTTCGTGAATGCCCTTGGGCTTCGCGAAGGGAATCCCTCTCAGAAGAGGGGCAAAAAACGAGACAAAGAGAAGGTGTCACGTGAAGTAGAAGTACCTCGCGGAGGTCATGATTCCCGGGGAGAAGGGTGCTTCATGATTCGGGAGAGGAGAAGCCGAAAGGTTGGATTGTTCCTCCTCTTGGGCTCAGGGGGGAACCCAGTATTTATAGGAAAGGGGTGCCGTGAAGCAGAAATCACGCAACGTGAAGGGGCGGCGGTTGCTTCACAGCGGGACCACGAAGGTCAAATCCGTTCACGGAGAGTTACTACCTCCATTGCTTCGCGGCGGGAGCACGAACGTCAAATCTGTTCGCGGAGAGGTACTGCCTCCGGTGCTTTGTGGCGGGACAGCGAACGTCAAATCTGTTCGCGGAGAGGTACCACCTCCGGTGCTTCGCGGTGGAATTGCGAACGTCAAATCCGTTCGCGGAGAGGTACCGCCTCTGGTGCTTCGCGGCGGGATCGCGAATGTCAAATCTGTTCGCAGAGCAGTACCGCCTTCGGTGCTTTGCGGGACCGCGATTCTCGGGGGTGCTTCACGTCGGTGCTTCGCAGGGCAGCGTCCGGGGCTTCTTTTTGCTCCTTCCTTGCGTGCAATATTTTGGAGCCAACAAATGCCCCCCCTCAGACTTGGACCCATGAACCGCAGGGTCGAAGTCTGAGGGACAATCGCCAAAATTGTCAGTGGTTCGCACTGTGTCTTCGTGAAGGGGGCCCGCGGTGCTGACCGCGGCCCCGGGATTCGGACGTGCCGCGATGCTCTGCGCGGGTGGGGCGTGCCACGCAGCTCCAGGGTCACCGCATATAAATAGGGGGCCGACCTCTTTTGTCTTCATGCAACATCCGTGTCCTTTTTCGCTCTCGATTTCGCGAAGCTCTGCGTACTCTGCGCCTGCTCTCCATGAATTGAGCTTCGCGGCGAACCGCGAGTATCCGACTCTGTGACCGTGCCAAGATAACTTCTGTTTTTCCGAACAAGGCCAGACTCCATATCTTGGTTTCGCGGCCGAACTTCGCAAGCGATCTTCATGAGCAGGATTCGCGATCGGGCCTGAAAAAAAAAATTTCTGTGCCAAAATCGAAAATGGCCCACTAAGAATCTGTGTTGGGGGTGCTTGCTGACCCCACCCATCGGGATGAGATGGCCAACTTTCCGGGCCTTGGGGAGATGGTCCGAAGCCACTTGGACCACATTTCTTTGACAGAGTTGCTATCGGAGTGTCAGAAGAATTAACTGCAGTGCAAGAAGCTTCCATTGTATGGCTTCGGGTTGAGGGATGACGTCTTCATCCCTGAGGCGAGTAGGGACGAACCAGCTTGCTGGTTTAGGAGAACACCATGTCAGCACCAATGGTTTAGGATGGCCGATGGTCATGTGCAGGAGGACTTCACACCCATCACCGTCGACTGTCTCTACAACCACGTGAACAATATAGACGGGAAGCCACTACAGCCGAAGACGTCCCCCCCTCTCCACCATACCATGCTGAAGACGGCTTTGCAGGATCCGAAGAAAGGGTGGTCCGATGAGTGTGACCTTCTCCAGGGCGGAAACATTACTGATGACTAGGCCTGGGCCTACTGGGTAGGCGCCTCATGTGAGGAGTTTGGGGCCGAGCTGAGGAGAGTGGGTTTATATGAGGTGGCATGGGCCTCCCAATTCCACATTTACCAACTGAAACAACTGATGCCGGAATTGCTGAGCAGATGGTCGTCTAGGACCAATACCTTTCACCTGCACCACGGGGAGGTGGGCATCAGCCTGTGGGATGTCCACCAGAATTTAGGGGTTCTAATCTTGGGGGCCATGTATGATGAGTTCCTCCCTGTCATCAGTTTGTGGGAGGATACAGAGCAAATGTCGTGACTGGCGTCGGTGCTGATGTCACTCATCCCTGGAGAGGACAAGGAGGCAGTGAGGGATGTCCACTTTAAGAAGTGGTTCATGTGCTTCCTGAATTTCCCAGAAAATTGAGAGTTCCCTCCGAGGCCTCAAACTTTTCCGAGGGTGGTCCAACGGGGTAAGGAGCACTTGTATTGGAGGGTCTTGGAGGACAGCCAATGGAAGATGTGGGGTTTCAGTGTCATCACTGAACAACAGCCGATAGTCAGGTTGGCGGCATTCATTGCGGCTCTCATCTATGGTTGGATCTTACCAGTGAGGGATACCAGTATGGTGGTGCGGCCCAGCTCGTTTATCATGGTGTCCATGCTGGCCATTGGGCAGCGGGTCAATCTGGGGATTCCCATGGTCGCCAAGCTGTGCAGAATGTTACGGCACATTAGCGAGGGCAAGAAGCTGCCAAGGATATTTGGTCCCTTCCACCTCCTGTATGGGTGGTTTGTGGCACACATTAGGGGGATCTATTAATATCCAAACCCTATCTCACCGCCGAGATCAAACTTCCTCCCCTCCATCTTGAATGCGGTTGGGAGCTTCCCATTCAAACTAACCATGCTGATGGTGCTGAACCGGGTGTGGAGGGAAAATGAGTTTAATTTCCACCCATTCCCATTGCTGACGGGGGTACTCACTGATGACGGGAAGGGAATAGAAGAGCACTAGGCTTACCTCATGGCCTTTCGAGGTGGAGTTTTGGTGGCACGAGTGGATCGTGAGCCACTCTGCGAGCCGTACACCCCACATCGGTTTGCGAGGCAGTTCTGGTGCCTCCAGCGGCTGACCCTGCAGGTCTACTGGGAGGTGCGTCACGAGGAGCACCCGTGTGTGATGAGGCAGTTGTGGCTTATGTTCACATGGGAAGATGGGAATATGCTAATTACATTTCCTCCATACACCGCCGCTTTCGGATTGGTGAGGGAGTATTCCATTAGTTGGGAGGCTGCTTACCCAGGGGAGATGCTGAAGCAGCCAACTGTTCGGGTTGGCAATGGTGGGCCTCCTCTATCCCAAGGTCGGGGTCTGAGGGAAACTAGGGCCTCTCACGGTGGCGGGGCTGCTGTGGCAGCGAGACCCGCACCGACCGAGGGTGTGGCAGCAGTGGCGGATCCGGTGATTCCGAAAGAGCAGGGCCATCCAGAGGGGCGGCCGCCGAGGGGATTTCGTAGGATATCCACTTAGGCTCCGGGGAAGCGGCTGCGTCATATCGATGTGGAAGAGGATATCATCTTCCCGGAGGCCTGGTACATTTGGGATATCAACTGGAAATTCCTTAGTCCACCCGAGATATGGGCACACTTGAATTGCCTTGGGATGGAGTTACCGGGCATAGGCCCAGTCCGGGCTGGTTTCATGGCATCTCCGGCGGAGGCAGAGCAATATTTGGATGAGCTGGAGGATTACGTTCACTCTAGTGGTGTCCCTCGCCCAATGATAGACTGGGTGAGGGTACTGCTGGATCGAATGGTCCCCCCCACAGTTTTCAGCTTTCGTTCTGAGGGAGCGATTCCCCCTACGAGAAGAATCAGAGGACTCCTCTTGGGAGGATGAGGTCGGAGGAGGGAGCCCGTTGGAGGAGGGAGAGGTCAGATATCAAGGCTCAGATTCCGATGATTTCACGGAGGCTCTTGAGGTAGCATTCCGATCTTCTTTCCTTATGGTTCATTTATGGGACATTATAGACTTCTCACCGATGTTTGATCCATGCAGGATGAACTTATACGCAGGCCTCGTTCTCGCCCCTCGGCGGGTGATGATGCAGGACCTCCAGAACCCGCGCCTATGGTTGCGTCCAGTTCCGCGTCTGGTGGGACCAGAGCACCTGAGGTGGCTCCTCCGGATTCTCCAGACCTTCCAACAGTATACGGAGGTCCTCACATCAGGGTCTCATCGATATCGTCTCAAGACCAGCACCAGTAGGTCGATCTATGTAAGTTTCCTCTACCGGTTTCCTTGTCGTCATATGTAGACTATGCCAACTAACGTTTATGTCCCTCTCTGCCGTACAGTTCTCCGACTGGCATGGGCTGCTGCGGTAAGGCTAGTCGGGATGTCTGGTGGCATCCCTCCTAGGGGCATGCCGGTGATGGTGGAGATAGTCCCCTCATCTCCCCGAGATGTCACACGCACTATCACTGGCGGGGCCACTAGTAGGGTCATGCCTGAGGTTATTAAAGTGGAGTCTGATGAAGAGGATCGACCGGCCGGTCCCAGTCCAGCCGCATCTGCTTCGGTGCCAGATGTTGCGCCGGATTCAACGCCAAATGTAGATCCTGCAGAGGACTTCTTGCGGGTGTATCCTGCGTACGAGCCTACCAATCGTGCATACTGGGATAAAACGGCCTCCGACGAAGAAGATAACAGCATAGTCCACCGCCGGTCGTGGAAGATGATCACACACTTCATCAAGGACACCCCCCAAACACTATGGGTGAATGAAATAGGCAGACTTCACTCGCGGATGCGCGAACTGTGCACTGGGGGAGTGGATGCCCAACATCCTCACGCGATCGTCCGAGATCTTATGGCTGAGAAGATCCAGGAGCATGATCGTGGGATCAGTGTGGGATGGTAGCGGAGGAAGGCGATAAACATCAAGAAGCTCCAGGAGGCTGAAAGCGAGGTCCAACAGCTGCAGGCCTGGGCAGATGAGCACTCAGCCTCTCTTAATGCACAGTATGTGCTGATATCATGGTTGAAGGCCCAGATGGCAGAGGCAGAGGAGCATATGAGGCAGGCTTCTGGAAAGATGTCTTCCATTCAAGCTGGCGTAGAAAGGGCCAGAGCCAAGGCTGACAGACTGTGCCCCGCCACTGCTGAGGAGGAGCAGGAGTTGAGTTGACGACAGAATGTTTTGGACGCCACAAGCCAAAGGGTGGCGGGGCTGCAACGTGCTTTTGACGGGGTCAACCCGTCCATGGGGGGAGTCGACCCCGGGTGTTGTAACAAATTAAAAACCTTTCAATGGTACTCTCGTGCTTCATTTTTTTTTCTTGAATGTTGTAGCATGCATGATTTACACTGTTTTCATTGGTTCATTACATCCCTACAATGTTTGAGGGACGTTCGGCGATAATTCCCCAAGCTCACGTGGGTCAAGCCCGATGTGAGAAACAAGAGATAGTTGCCTTCTCATCTCAACTAACATAGGAGTGGAGACCATGATCCGGGCATCCGGAATTCGGATTACCATTCCGGATTTCCAAAATATGGGAGAGGCTTGGCCGGAGAAGGAATTTCTTAAAATAGCCGAATTACCGTTTCTTCAGCGTGCCCTCATGCACGAACGGTGCAACGCGAGGGGCACTAAAATTGGTCCGAACAGACCGAAACGGGAAGCGTGAATTACGATGCCAAATATTCGGAGCACTGTGGGCATGGCGTGACAATAAAGGACAGCCATTAACCATGGAGGAGAAGCGGTATCCTTACTGCATTAGCCTGAAATGGGGGAAAAAATAAGGGTCGACCATTGACCATGTTCGAAACACGGGACCATTTCTCAAATGTTGTTGGTCAATCTTTCGGGACGTTGGCCCAGGACAGTTAGTGAACCCTGGATCGAGCATCTATACTGTTAGGGGGTCCCTCCAAACATGACCGGTCTTCCGGAACGTTGGACCAGGATGGTAGGTGAGCTGATGCGGCATGAGACCAGGACATTAGGGGGTCCCTTCATACATGAAAGGGGGCGAGGGTCCGAATAAGGGGTACACAAAGCGTGGAATATGGAGTGATGGTTTGTCCGAACAGAATCCAACACTCATGTAATTACACCACCATGGTGGGAGTACGCTAGATGGGCGCATTGGTTTGATCACGGATCATTCCCTATATGGGATAGGGCCTCTCTAGAGTGGGGTTTTGTCACTTCCCAATGGGATCTTGGGGCATCCTGAACTTGTTCAGGGAAAAATTACAGCTACATATTCCCCCCTGAGGGGTCAGGCCAAAGGGCCGGAAATGGGAAGGAACAGGATTTTGTGATTCCTGGGGCTGGACCATAGGTGAAATGACTGGACATCTCTACATATCCCATGAGCATGGGAATCAAGCCGTACGTAGTTCTAGAAGCACAATGTAGTCATAGAACAACACTGACATGTGAAATCCTTTCTGGCAGAGGCTCTAGTGCATCCCATGATTAACATGCGGCATCCTGAACTTATTCAGGGTAGAACCGTAGTTTAGTGTCATGCATTGAAGACATATGGACTCCTCCAGTTTTAACATCATACGATAGGACGTGGAGTGAAAGAGACCTGGGAGCATATGGTGTGGTAGTTATGAAACTGACATGAATGAGGACTTGGAGTCCAAATCCACCACGTACCCCCAGAGGAAACTCTTCAGGTTGAGTGACCAAGAGTGAGGATTAGGCTGGGCCCGAAGCAGAGTGGTCGGGTGTTCCTACGTACCCCATGAGGATGGGAATCAAGCCATATGTAGTTCTGAAAGTGCAGTTTAACATCCTACGGGATGATGAGAAGCCCGGCTGTGTTGGTACACATCCTGCCAAAACTACTAAGCCCACGTGAGTCGTGCTTGGTGTGGGAAACAAGTAGTGGTGGGACTTTCCCGACACAGAAGGGGGCAGGTTAGGGTGAAGGGATGCCCGGTGAAAACTGGCCCGATGACACTAACACAATCATGAGGCACACCTAGATGCGCGAAGAGAAAGATCCGAGTATGATGGAATTCCACTTGAAGATGAGGAAGTGGAAATGTGTGAATCATGGAACTCGAGATTCAGATCACGATGATGGTGCCGTGATGATGGAGGATAACTGTTGACTGTGGTGGAAACCCAGCATCCATATCGTGTTAGCCTATAATTGGGGACAGACAAATGAGGGTCAACCGTTGACCATGTTCGAAACACGGGACCATGTCACAAATGTTGTCAGAGATCCGTATGGACGTTGGCCCGAAGCGATTGGAGGGCCCTTAGGTCCAGAATCCATGGAGAGCCCTTAAGCCTAGTATCCATGTCATCCGAGGGTCCTTTTGGATGTGGAAGAGGATGAGGATCCAAATAGCGAGCTCACGAAGCTTGGTCATGGGACGAGGGGAATGTCCCTATGAAAATCCCACACTTCGGGCTCTTTGTCGAAACAAATCTGAATACGATATGAGACATATTAGATAGGGGGAGTAGAGTCCATTCTCATAGGTATATCTTAGTTTAGGGTCATAGAATTCGGACCATGGATGGGAGGAAACATAAGAGGCACATGGTGGAGTAACTCAAACACCTGGTGTGAATGGAAATAGGGGGTGTGTACGGTGCAGTGAAAAACCCGACGTGAATGAGGACATAATCCCATATCACACCGCACGGCCCCCTTGGGAGAGGTTTTATGTCAAGGGACCAAAAGAAAAGGTTAGGTTGGGCCCGCGAGGAAGTGCCTGGGCACTCCTACGTATCTCACAAGGATGAGAATCAAGCCTCACGTAGTTCTTGAGAGATCATGGTTTATGGTCTTAGAACTCGGACCATGAATGGGTAAGAAGAGTAGGGGACACATGGCAAGGAGGTTACACAACTCGACGGTAATGAGGACCTATGCCCTACTTACCGTGTGTTCCCTGGGGAAATGCTCGAGTCGAGGGACCGAACACAAAGGTTGGGCTGGGCCTGCGGGGAAGTGCCTGGGCGCTCCTACATATCTCATAAGGATGAGAATCAAGCCTCACGTAGTTCTTGAAAGGGTTACATGGTAAGATACCATAGCTGGGGGGAAAAGGGAAGTGCGGGCATGGCCCTTGCACTAAAAGAAGCGGAATTTGATAAATCTTGTTTGTCCTTTAAGGTGAGTGTGTTTTTTTTGTGAAGTGATAGGCATAGGGTAGCAGGACCTGGTATCGCCACAACAATCAAGTCGTGATAGGTGTTGACAAATGGCATGGCACGTGACCAATACCCAACATGGTGTCTTCTAAAACGAGGTCATCACAATTCAGTGCCGTTTTTTGTCGTGCGACCAGGATGATAATGTCACAGTTTAGGGTCGTGTGATAGGAACAAGCATGCATTTTAACGTCATGCAGTTCAGACGTAGCAGAGGCGATTCTAGGCCGGGAATTTGTATGGTTTAGTGCAACATAACCGACATGGATGAGGACTTGGAGTCCAAATCACACCACATAGTCTCGTAGTCAGGGTCCCGAAGGCGGGATGCTGAACTCAAGATGGACCCAAAGATAGGAGGTCTGGGTGTTCCTACGTATCCAATTAGGATGGGAATCAAGATGAACATAGTTTTAGATGGATCTTAGTTTATGGTCTTAGAGCTCGGACCATGAATGGTGACAACTTCCCGAGTAAGCGCAGACATCAACCTAATCCCTATGACCACGTGAGTTAAACTCAGTGTGGGAAACAAGGGGGGAATCCTTATCGCAATACTCGGGGCATCTATCAAAGGGGAGTCAGCAGAGAGCCCCGAAGGACACCTTTTACACAACTTCTTCCCCCAACGCGCAGGCGTGCATGGAGGAATAGTACCTAGAGTTCTGAGACTCTACTTGGACATGATGAGGATGGAGAAGGATGTGAATCGTGTAACTGACATTTTGGGCTCAATGGGGTTGGCGTGGCGACAGAGGAAAACTATTGACCATCACGGAAAAAACATTCTCCATATCACGTTAGCCTGAGGTGGGAAGAACAAACGAGCATCGACCGCTGACCATATTCGCAATAGGGGATTTTATCGATTTGTTGTCCGCAACCCTCGGGGGAATTGGCCCGTAACGGTAGGAGAGCCATTGGGCGTAGTATCCAGACCATTATTGGGGGTCCCTCTGGGCGTGAAAGATGATGGAAGCCCTGATGCAGGGATACACGATGCCTGGAAAGTGGGTGTGGACGTGTCCGAATAAAGTCTGGCATTCCAGATAATAAACCGGAGTACCCTTAGGCACATTGGCGAACCGCTGAAAAGGGTCGACGGAATAGCTCGGGAGGGAGAGGTACATGGCGCGGTCATTACAAGACCGACGTGAACGAGGAAATAGTCCCACATCACACCATATAATCCCCTCATGGAGGAAGGGTAGGACAAGGAGCCATGATGGGATGGAGATTCCCGGGAGATGTGGCTGGACCCGAATCCTAGACATTCAGGTGATCCTACGTATCCCATGAGGATGGGAATCAAGCTGCACATAGTTCTCTAGATGTAGTTTAACATCATACGGTACGGGGAGGGGAGTAATATACCCCCAAACAAGGGAGGGGTATGGTACGGTGAATAAACCGACGTGAATGAGGACATAATCCCACACCACACCATACACTCCTATAAGAGAGGACCTAGGCTGGGGGCCCGAAAAGGCCAAGGGTCCTGATGGTTAGGCATCAGTCAGGAAGGCCTGAACTGCTTGTAGTTTAACGTCTTGCAGTAAGGATGAGGGCCAAGGGCCCAAGGTGGCCAAGGGGCCTAAGGCTGAGCCTCGGTGAGGGAGGCATGAGGCTGGGCCTCGGTCAGGACGGCCTGACTAACTTGCAGTTTAACGTCATGCATCAAGGACGGGTAAAGAGATAACTTTGTCTCATCCGGGGATGTGTATGGCATGGAAAGTAACCTGACGTGAAAGAGGACGTAATCCTATACCACACCATACACTCCTATAAGAGAGTTGAGGCCGTGGGCCCGACCGCTGGCACCACCCGGAGGGAAGTTTGTCACTTCAGGATGGGGCAGAATGAGTTACCGCACTCGATGTTTGGGACATCTTGAGGTGGACCCGAGGATCCGGGACACGATTGACCATGTTCGAAACACAGCGTCCCTATGGTGACCCGATATGGGAGAAACAAATGAGCGTCGACCGTTGACCAAATTCGCAACGTGGGACTAGTATCAGCTTGTTGCTTGGAAACCCTCGGGGTCGTTGGCCCGTATTGTTTGGAGAGCCCTTGGGCGTAGTATCCAGGTCATTCTTGGGGGTCCCTCCGGGTGTGAGAAATGATGGAATCCTAGTCAAGGAGTGGGTGAAGCATAGTCATATCCATCCACAAAAGAGGAAAACATCTCCAGGGGGTGACGTGTAGCCGGGTCGAGGCTTGCTCGATGTGAGTTGGGGCAAAAGTGTGCACCCTCCCATATGTCTTTACCCGAGGGGAATACTTTGGATTTTGGGATGGGCCAATGGACAACATGTCCGGGCATTCCTACGTATCCCATTAGGATGGGAATCAATCCATACGTAGTTTTTGAAGGCCATGAAGTTTAACGTCATGCGGTGAGGACGAGGGAGGATAGAAGAACGGGAGTGGGCATATGGTGCAACCCTTACAATCCTTGTATGAGCGGGGCTATATGAGTGGGGCTAAGAAATCCTACTCCTCGCTACGCAAGGACCCTCCAAGGAAACTATTCCCAGGGGGATAGTGGAAGAGAAGAACTTGGGGTTGGGCTCAAGACGAGGCTTCCAAGCGTTCCTACGTATCCCATTAAGATGGGAATCAAGCCGCACGTAGTTCTTGAAGCGCAGTTTAACGTTGTCCTGGATGAAAAATGTGTCTAAACTGGGTATACGTATGGTATAAAGGGTAACCCGACATGAACGAGGATGTAATCCCACACCACACCATACAATCCCATAAGAGAGTCCGAGTCAACGAAGGCCAAGGGGCCCGAGGTTGTGCATGGGCCAGGAAGGCCTGACTGGCTTGCTATTTAACGTCTTGCAGTAAGGACAAGGGGAGATCTTAGTTTAAGGTCATAGAGCTCAGACCGTTTTGCAGTTTATTGTCCTGTAGGACGGTGGTGCAGTTTAAGGTCGTGTTGGACCATATAGTTTAAGGTCATGCTGGACCTTACAGGATCAGGCGAAGTACTGCCTGAGGAACCTGGAGTTGGTGGGAGGAGTTACGTGCTCACTACCATGGTCACCAAGGAGTACGACCCGTTGGGATAAACCTTATGGATGATATAAGGTCCTTCCCATTTGGGTTCTAGCTTGGGTGGTTTCCTACCAAGGATCATTGTCGCTCAAAGGGCCAGCACTAGGTCGCCCTGTTGAAAAGAAAGGAGGTGAACCTTCTTGTTGAAGGCCCTCGCTATCTTATTCTGATGCATTTCTAGATTGTGCAGGGCATGAAGCCGATTCTCGTCTAGTTCTTCTAATTCAGCTAGACGGATTTCGGCCACCTCATCTGGAACCTGCTAGTCATAGACGGTAGTGCGTAACGATGGCAGCTGGGTCTCAATGGGTAGGACGACCTCATCCCCATACAACAGGGAATATTGGGTCACCTGGGTGGAGTTGCGAGTCGTCGTCCGATAAGCCCAGAGGGCGTTGGGGAGCTTGTTCGGCCAACTTTTCTAGTTCTAACCAACCATCTTCTGTAGAATGTTAGAGAGGGTTTTGTTGAATGCCTCGATCTGTCTGTTTGCCTGGACATGATAGCGGGTGGTATGGTTCGAACGGATGTCGTACTTGGCATACAATTTCTTCAGCTCAGCCGCTCGGAAGTTGGTGATGTTATCAGTGAGGACGGCATGAGGGACTCCAAACCGGTGGATAATATTGGAGCTCACAAATTCGACGATGGAACGGGCCTTGACCTCTCTGAGTGGAACTTCCTCTTCCCACTTGGAAATGAAATCTGTAGCGGTCAGGATTAACCTACACTGGGAAGATATTGCCGGTGGATATAGTCCCACTACATCAAGTCCCCATACCGCAAATGGCCAAGAGTACTTGGTGTGGTGGAGGGGCTCCGGTGGCCGATACAGGAAGTTGGCGTGAACTTGGCATGTATGGCAGCTCTTGGCATACCCGATACAATCATGGATCATAGAGGGCCAAAAGTACCCCAACCTCCAGATTTGATGGGACAGTTTTGGCCCAGCTTGATGGGAACCACATGAACCGGCGTGAACCTCTTGTATAACTTGAGGAATCTCTACTCCTTTAACGCAATGGAGGAGAACGCCATCGAAGCT
The DNA here is from genome assembly GCA_963277665.1 of Viscum album. Taxonomy (NCBI): domain Eukaryota; kingdom Viridiplantae; phylum Streptophyta; class Magnoliopsida; order Santalales; family Viscaceae; genus Viscum; species Viscum album. Next base: position 349,060,021 of record OY728152.1, on the reverse strand, counting down.
CCGCTTATAAAGGATTTGTTCAAGACCGGGGCCGCTCTGGAGGGTAAATTGCAGTGCGCGGCGTCGGATTTGCTCGCGCTCGGCCCGTTCGTCCGGGAGGCGACCATTTTGGAGATACTCGACAAAAGGTGCCCTCCAGTTGGGAGTGGCTTCAACCACTATTTCTGACGAATCTGGGACCCCTGACGTAGAAGGACCAGTTGTGAGATGACTTATCTGCAGGCCATCATTGTCCTCTTGGGTGACGAGGGAAATAACTCTCTGGTGTGCCACATGTATGATCAAATCATCTTGCTCGGGTTCTGCGAGTGACGCAGCTAAGCCAGCCAACGCGTCAGCTCGATCGTTCTGTGACTGAGGGACATGGGTGACCTCTGGCCGAGAGGGGAACTGGGACATTAGGCGAAGGGTGCACTCCATCAATGGTACAACCTCCGGCTTCCTAATGACATAATCACCATTGACCTGCTTGATTACCAGCTCAGAAGCTCCTTTCACATGTAGATGGGGAACGTCGATCTCAAGGGCCAACTCGAGGCCTGTGATAAGAGCCTGGTACTCTGCCTTGTTTTTTGTACAAACTTCTTACAATAGGAACGAGTATGGTAGGACGTCTAGCACCGGGGTAATGAAGATGATACCCAGGCCCACTATGTTGAGCTTAGGATCATTGAGCCTCCTACCGGTGGGGCTCCGGGAGGAACTGTCGAAGTGAATTTGCCAACATGGGATGGCATGATCGACTGAGAGGATCACCTCATCAGGAAAATCTAGGTCCAGGGATTGATCCATGGAGGTTGGATGGGCAGCTAAAATTTCTACCACTGCCTGTCCCTTAATGTCCTTCTGAGGTATGAACCTGATATCAAACTGTTGTAGAATCACTGCCCACCGTGCTAGTCAACCGGTCAACATGGGGAGGTTCGGGATGTACATTAGTGGGTCTACCCAAGATACCAATTTTACCTCATGATGCTGCAGGTAATGTCGCAACTTCTGTATAGAAAAGACGAGCACAAGGTAGCTCTTTTCGATAGGGAAGTATCTGACCTCTATATCGAGAAGCATGCGACTGAGATAGTAGAGACGGTTCTCAGTACCCTCATTATTCTTCTGGGCGAGAAGTGCACCGAGGTACCCTTCTAGGGTAGTCACGTAAAGGACCATTGGATTTCTAGAAATAGGTGGCATCAAAACCGGAGGTTGTAGTAGATACTGCTTTATTTCCTTGAAGGCGGTCCGACACTCTTCATCCCCTTCGTAGGCGGCACCCTTCTTTATGAGCTGAGAAAAGGGCTTACACTTGCGACCAGATATGCTATGAATCGGCGTATATAGGCTAAGTGGCCTTGGATACCGCGAAGCTCCCGAATATTACTCGGGGGAGGCATTTGGCTGATGGCCTTGATCTTCTCTGGGTCGATTTCAATTCCTCGGTATCTAACAACAAATACAAGAAACTTCCCATAGGTGACCCCGAAGGCACACTTCAACGGGTTCATCATCAGGTGACGGGAACAGAGGAAACCAGACAATTTCTCAAGGTCTTTGAGATGGTCCTAGCGCTGGCATGATTTGACCACTAGGTCATCTACGTAGCATTCCACCAGCATCCCGAGAATTGGCTTGAATATGCGATGCATGGCCCTCTAATAAGTGGAACCTTCATTTTTCAAGCCTAAGGGCATAACCTGGTAGCAAAAGGTACCTTGGGGGCCCTGAAATCAGTGGAATCGTCGTCCTCGGGGGCCATCCAGATCTGGTTGTACCCGGAATACCCATCCATGAAAGAGAGAGCTTGGAACCCGGCCGTGGAATCAATCAATAACTCAGTCATCGGGAGGGGGAAGTCATCCTTTGTGTAGTGCCGATTGAGGTCGCAAAAGTCAATGCAGACCCTGATCTGTCCATTATTCTTCTTGACTAGCACAATGTTGGAAAGCTAGTTGGGATACTGGACTTCCTTAACAAAGTTGTCTTTGATAAGCTTGTCAACTTCGGCCTCAACCATAGCACCGTGAGAAGGGTGCATCTTTCTGGGAGGCTTCTTAAACCCACGATGGTTTGCAAGGAGGCCCAAATGGTGAATGTCTACCTAGGCATCTAGTCCTGGCATCTCATTGTAACTCCAAGCAAACATGTCATAGTGTTGTTTAAAAAAGTCTAGGTACTGCTGCTACTCCTTGGGGGACATGGCTGCACTGATCAATGTGGGTCTCGAATCGGCCTCGATACCAAGGTTAACTTGTACCAGTTCATCAACCGTGGTAGAGACGCCTTCCTCAAAGGTGGGGGGAGAATCATCCAGGTCTTCCTCTCCACCCATGGGGGGATTTCCCGCAACGGGAGATACTTCTGGGCTATCAAAGCCCGAGGGGCAGCTGGTGCCGACTTGGGCTGCAGTGGTCATTATATCAGGACACTCACTCTCTATGGAGACCATAGCAATGAAGGCAGTCGACCCTATCCCATCTGTCCTTCGGCCTAAGGGGCCATGTTTGATGATATCAAAGTAGTTGTGATGCGTCGGCCTGAGTCGGTTGATTCCAGCCCGGCGGAAGAGACGCGTATGACGTACTTCCATTGTCATAAGCTTGACATCCTGGTACCGCACAGGGGTAGGAGTCTCTGGGATCACCTGAGCATGGATGGTGTAGGAGTACAAGGTGATTTTCCGCCATCGTTTGGACATGGGAATATGCCTTCCTTTCATACTTGAAATAACAAAATATTGCCCCATGTCGGGGGTCGTGGCCTCAAATAGGTGGATCGGGAGGATGTAGGCATCATCCATGCCTTCCCAGGGATCACTTGTGACTGGGGTGGGTCCATCCCCACTTACTAGGATTTGCTTATCCTTACTCTTGTAATAATCAGCATCCAGATAGCGGGCCTCAAAAGAGGCGAATGGAGACGCATCTCCTTGTAGCAAGCCTACACGACCATTGAGGGAGTATTTGAGGCACTGGTGATATGACCAAGGGACTACAGCGTGCAGATGGAGCCATGGTCTACCCATCAATGCGTTGTAGGCGGTGTCCTGAGAGACGACCATGAACTCAGTGCTGGAAATTAAGCCACTGAACAGAGTCTTCAGGAGGATCTTTACGAATGGGGTTTGCTCGGTCCTATCGTATCCTTGGATCCTTAGGTCAGAAGAAGTAAAACCATCTTCAGACAGACCCAGCTTTCGCAGTGTCTGAGTTGGAATCAGGTTGATTCTGGAACCCGTGTCAATGAGACAGCGGTGGACCTCCACACCATTGAAGTGGCCAGTGATGTACAGCGGGAGAATATGCCCCTGTATAGGAGGGTCCTCATCTTCACCGGAGAACAAGATAACCTCTTGACATTCGGCGTTCTTAATTGCCTCAGCATGGAAGGCTTTTGCAGCTGCTGCCTTCGTCTCAAACTGGAGGGGGCTCCTTAGGGCCTCGGAAAGTGCTTAGCGCATTTCAGATGATAGGCGAAGGGCCTCAAGGATAGAAAGCCTTGTTGGAATGTCGGCCAGGTTCTTTAGGACATCGTACATTCATGCCAAGCGTGAAACTCTGCTTACAAGAGGTCGTTCTGCAGTTGGAGGCATAGCGGGTTCTGTCGGTTGAACCGGCGGTTAGTTAGTGCTGGGTGCATCCTGCTGCCTACTAGTTGAAGCCTGGAGAGTAGTTTCTGGACTAGGATCGGACAGCGGAGACTGTCATGTAGTTGGGAAAGACTGACTGTGATATGGACGAGGCAGCTCTTCCTGATCTAGTAGCACAAACGGTGGTGGAGGTAGAGCTGAGGGCGTCAGATGGGGTTGCGCGTGTTGAGCTCTGTGCTGAGCCTGCTGTCTCATCTCAGTAGCGTGTACGGCCTGGATGACAGTGCCTACTACTGTTCCTCGACGACCGGCTTGGTTGTGCTTCCACTAATGTTGGCGTCGGCTGGAAACGTTAGGGGGGTTTGCCTGGCTTTCCCCCTCGTCGGGGGTCATATAGGGATTTACCAGCTCCACGGTATTAACCGAAGCATACCCCTGGCTGTCGATCGACGATTCATCCACCACCGGGCGGATTCTGGGAGGAATCCCCATTTCAGGGGGTATAAAGTCGCTAAGAGTACGGGATGACGACAGCACTGGCGGAGCGCGTTGTTTCTCCTTGCATCGTCGCTGCTTGACCTTTTGGGAAGAGGTCGACTGTGAAGGCAATACAGAGGTACTGGCTACTTCTCTTGAAGGTTCTGGCTGCTTCAGGTGTGCTCAGATGATACCATGGGCATAGACAATGGTTTTTCGAGCCATCCAGTCGTCCTGTCTCTAGGCCCCACAGCTGGGAACCTGCCTCCACTCGCCTTCGCTGTCACTACCGATCTCTGACCCTGCAAAGACACCTGCTACTTGTGTTGGTGTCGGTCCCAACCTGACTATGTTGTTGTTGACCTGGTCTTGAAGATAGTCTTTAAACACATAGCATTGCTTGAGGTTATGCCCCAGAATCCGATGATAAGGATAGTAGTTGGGGTGATCGATGAGATTCGCCTCTGCCGGCCTTCTTCACTCGGGCAGGCGCACAATCCCTTACTCTAGAACACTTTAGAAGTAGCCAGGGACCTAATTTTCATTGAACGAATAAGTCTGGTGCCTTCTTTCCGGATAGGGGGCCCTGGGGGCCTGGCCCTGATGAGGGGCCGGAGGGGCCTGTTGGGGAGGCGGCGCTTGATTGTCTCGCCTAGGTGGAGGTGGCACATTGAGCGGGGGAGCCTGTCGATTCTGAGGTGGTCGCTGCTGGGCAGGAGCCTGCGCTTGAGGTGGAGGAACTCTGCGGGGTTGCATGGCTGGTGCTGCTGGCAGTAATTCCAGTTACCTGGGGGCTTCTATTTGGGCCACCGCGGCGGGTTTGGCTCTGGAAGTCCTCCTGGCTGGGATCATAGGGGGCAACGAACGTGCCTGACTAGCCTATTGCAGATCCTCCTCAAGGCGCTGAGCCTTATCTGAGAAATCTCGGAACCCTCTAGGGTAGTTCTGGGTAATCAGAGAAGGTACCATCTCTGTTTTAACGTTTTCTACACACATCGTTAGTAATTGCTCCTGAGTCAGTGGCATATCGAGGGAGTATGTAAGTCCCTTCCACCGGGCGATTAAATCTACGACTCGCTCATCAGGCCTTTTCTTACACTTGAAGAGGTCTGTAATGCTAGTCTTCCGCGTGGTGGAGCTGAACTGGTATAGGAACTGCCGGCGGAGATCCTCCCAACCAGTCACCGATCTGATAGGGAGCTGGTTGTACTAGACGAATGTGGGACCTATCAATGTCTACATGAAACATCGGAGCTTGGACGCTTCTTGCTGGGCCGGAGTCCCCAGCATGGGGCCACACTTGGAAGAAAAATGGGCCAAGTGTTGCGGCGGTTCCCCCGTCCTGTTGAAGGGAGAGAAATTGGGGTTCCCAAAACCCAGGGGTGAGGGCATATCATCCACCCACACGGGATACGGCTTGCCATCCGGTGGGACTTCCACCTGCCGCGTTTCCAACGCTTCAAGGAGGGCTATGAGTGTCGCTATAAGATCATCCAGGTGGGGGTCCCTATCTTGATGGGGATCCCTAACCACAAGTGTGTTTCCAGGTTCCTCGACACAATAGATGGCTTCGGTAGCTCATGGATCGACTGGCGGAATGACCTGTTGGGCGACTGGGGGAACCCGGACTGGATTCTTCAAATTGCCCCGTCGTTCAGGAGGGTTTGGCGAGACGTATCGTGCCCTCTTGCCGTAATTTCCGGATTTTTCCCTATCTGTGGAAGTAGCATGATCAGGGATGCCCGGAGGCATCTCACCAGGAGGAAATTGTTCCTTCCCCTGTTGCCCTGGCTTGGGATTACCATAGTCGGGTCGCCGCTCTGCAGTGCACTCGGCCAAGATTTCGTCAACCAGCCTCTTCTACTCAGCAAGCTGCTGGCGTAACGTGGCCTTCTCGTGATCTTCGTATGTCTTCTATACAGAGGCGGATGGGTCAAAGTTCTTGACAGTTCTAACGTGCTCCTTACCCTTACCGGAATTTAGACTGAGTACCAGCGACTCGGTGGGTACAGGGAGGCCTAGAAGGTTCCTCTACTGACGGGTAACCCTCTCTGATGGGTCAAGCAGTGGCGGTACGCCCTCGGGGGGTAATTCTCCATCGAGAAATTCAAGCTCGTCTTCCTTGTCCACTACGTCAGCCATGTGGACTGCAACCCCTCTCGAGGGCATGTCCTCAATGTCACATAACAAATTGGGCTTCCACCAGATAGGGCTGAAGTGGAGAGCGGCATAGTGTCCCCAGCCACGGACATGAACATGGGGGGTTGCTTCCCTGATGACTCTGCAGAGTACTGTGAAACTCTGAACACATTTCCGTTGAAGGGTGCTCTGAAGACCTGGTGACTTAGGGTGCTGGGCCACAGGGAGTGCGGCCAAATCGATCAGGCGGCATTGCTCGCCGATTTATTCAAAGTGCTCTCGACTTCTGGGGTACAGCACCCGCTCGTAACAAAGGCGAAAGTGTGTCGCCCATAGGGTTTCGCAAAATCACCCCACTTCTTCTGGGGTAAGGGACTCTGGCGCGCGAAAGTTAGGTGTCGTCATTGGCTAGAACTCCTCCGGGAAGTGATCCACTACGAGAATGCTCCAGAAGCTCCTGGGTTCGGGCTCGGGGTCTGGCCCTGTATTGCCCCACTCGTCAACTGGGGGTGGCTGAGGGATTGGTATCGGTACCGAGGCGGACCGCTGGGACAATAAACATGGCGGCGGAGAATATGGCGAATGAGATGATTGGCCGCTGAATTCCGGTCCATCCTCTGAAGAGTGAGATGACCTGACCACGATATCATGATACGATGGGCTGATAGCCACATCTTCAGGCACAAGAGTCGCGGTCACCAGCGATGGGTTACTCCATTGCTCTGTCGTCGTTGGTCCCCAAAATAGCTCCATGTGATCTCTGGTAGAGGTAGAGGGAACTTCTGGAGACAACGGTGGTGATTGCACGGTCGGGACCTGCGGAATTTCCACGATTTCTTTCTCCTGGATGTACCTACGGAGAGAGGTGGGAGTCCGGTGGACCTCTCATTCCTGGAGAATGAGGCTGACGCGCCTGGTTCCTGCCCCAGTCCTAGATGCGGAGGAGCGGGGAGAAGGTTCCATCGCTGAGTAGCATTCCGCTTCAGAATCCGAGAAACGGGCAGGTCTGATCTCTACCCGGGCCTTCCCAGGACTCTTCTTGTGGTGGCGACGACCTGCTCTTCTACCCTAGGGTGGCTCTTCAGGATAGGGTTGATTCCCAATATGTAGTCTTTGGGAGGCGCTAGCGCCGTGGCGGAGAGGGATCCCGATCGAGGTGGCCGGGGTGCGAGGGGAACCAGGGAAAATGTCGAAGGGTACATGGGGAGGACCTCCATGGTTGATGCGGACGGAGCGAGGCTGACCTTCACTCCTCGAGTTGTTGGGGCGAGGAGGACCTTCGCCCGGTGTAGAGAGGACGTAGGGAGGATCCCCACGTTGGAGAAGGACCGGATGGACAGTGCCTTCAGATCAGCGGTCGGGGCAGGAGGAGGGACTCCATACCCTGTATAGTGGGTGCGGGAGAGGTTTCTGTGCCGAGCGTCACTACCACGGGGCGGGTCTTCCTTTGGGATGGGGGTAGCACGGGGCATACCTCTGTGACGAGCTTCGGAGCAGGGAAATCCCACGCACTGTGGAATGGTGATATGAAGTGGACCTTCATATAGAGTGACGTTACCGCGGATTGGTTCGCGGAAATCATCGCTCGAGCCTGTGGCCCCGAGAGTCAACCCAGGCTGCCCATGGGGCGGCTGAGGCCTCGATCCCGGTCGGGTGAAGGAGTGCCCCTGATCAGTGTATGTAGGAACTCTATGATGTGCTTTGGTGGTGGCTTGGGACATAGTAGTTGTTGACGTTGATGTATCTTGGCGAGCGTCCTCAGCCCGGGCCCGACACTGACATCGGGTCAGACGAGCTGGCGCAGGTGGTGCAGAGGCATAACTTACGTTCTCTTCCTACGAAATCGGATGACGGAATTGACGCAGTCTAATGGAAGCCCTTTCCAAGAGCCCTTGGATCGGGACTCTGAGCGGGCCGAGCCGGACGTCACCCGTCTCATCAGCATAAGGTGAAGAGTCGTCGAGGCGTTCCGGGGACAGGCTCCCAAAACAATTGAACGTTGGGGTGGGGAGAAAGAGCTCCCTGCGTGGCCTATTAGGGTGGCGTTGACGGCGGGGCCTAGATGCCTCCAGGTCCAAGCGGTCCATATCCCGAGTTGGGATGACCTCTTCCTCCTCATACCTGCATACAAGGTTGTTGATCACCCTTCGCTGTGTGATCTCTGACAGGGATAGGGGATGTGGGCGCCCCACATTCACAAATGTAGAGGATGTCATGGCGGCAAAGGAGCCATTTGGGGCGGTTGTGCCGGTATTTCCCATGACCCTGTATAGGCGAGTGGGCGGTCATTGCATCTCCATAGCAGCAACCTGGTTCCTGGGAAACGGAGAGATCAAATCATCAGCACTACGAGGAAAAGGGTTGACAACCAGTTCCCCAACGTCATTCCATTCTCCATGTCTATAAGAAGGATCCACGCCAACACGTCGTAGAACGGAATGCCCCACGTTCTACTGCCCCAACTTCCGGTGAGTTTTCTGCCAGGCCCGCCATTTGCTTGGCAGGACCCGGCGCCGGATATCTGGATCCGGTGACACGTCAATCTACTGGTGTCTCGAACACTACTAATCTCCACATTGAGGAGAATAATTTCACGTTGGGTTCACCATTTTTGTTTTTGACTCTTTCGCCAGGGCGCGCGTGTGTCTGTCCATGGAGGAGGATGCGCTGCACTGTGTTTCCCCGCATTCCTGTTTTCCAAAGGTAGGCGGAATTCGCTCCTTATTCAGGGACGTCTGCTCCTTGATCAAAACCGGTATGATGGGATGTCAGTTCTTCCTTCTGTGGATTCCTCCTCAGAACTCGTCACCTAGTCTGGGTCTCCCTCATAGATTTAATACGTTGTTCGTGAAACTCTTCCCAGTACCATGTTTCCATGGATGTCGGTTAATTACACTGCTTATGTCAGGACATTCCAAAGGGTCCAGTCAGGGCAGCAACCTTCAGTCGGGGGATTAGTCACGTCGAGGCATTAGTAGCGTGTCTGTATGCTGGGGAACTGGTATGTCTGTCTTTTTTCCCTTGTCATGGGGCTTCTCGAGGGCATGGAAGCCCGAGCCATCCTACATCGATTGCGGGAAACTATATACCATAGACTTATATATGAGGTTTTCCTCAGCTTCCTATGTTTAACACAGGGTATGCCGCAGGTTTAATGTCCAGCAGAGATGGATCGGCCCGATCAGAGCATTAGCTAGAATGGATCGGATTAAGGAATTTCCCTTGAAGGGGTGCTGATATTGGGACCATCCCATAGGCGGCTGCGAAGGGGATCGGAATGGTATGATCTTTCCGGGACATGGCAGTCTGGGTGAGAATCAGGATGGGTGATGGAGAGTTGAATGAAGTGGAGGGGGAATGAAATGGGACCATCGCGGGGGGAAATAGTAAAGTTGGGCTTGAGCCTCGAAGATACCTCCTACGTATCCCCGTGGCGGGGAATCAAAGTCCGCGTAGTTTGGGATGGTGCCGGTGAGCCAACGTGAAGGTGGACCATGGCCCAATGGACATCGTCAGCAAAATGATGTGAATGTGGACCTTGGTCCGATGGGTGTCGTCAGAGAACCGACGCGAGTGAGGACCTTGGTCCATATGGTGCGGGGCTTACATACTAGGCTTCCCAGGTACTGATGACCTAATGTGAAGAAGGTCGGAGTGACCGACAGGTGGTGGCCTTGAACGTCTGGGAGGCTTCCTACGTACCATGCCTTGACATGGATCAAATACCTCGTAGTTCAAAGGGATTCATCGGTGAACCGACATGAAGGTGGACCTTGGTCTGATGGGCGGTGGGCTTGAACCTCGTGAGGCTTCCTACGTACCATTCCTTGACATGGATCAAAGTCCTCGTAGTTCGGGTTGGTTTCATTGGTGAACCGACGTGAAAGTAGACCCATGGGTCCACTAGTGGTGGGCATGAACCTCGTGAAGGCTTCCTACGTACCATGCCTTGACATGGATCAAAGTCCTCATAGTTCGGAAGGTGGGCGTCGGCGAACCGACTTGAGGAAGGGACCTTGGTCTGATGGGAGATCGGCTTGAACCTCAGGGAGGCTTCTTACATACCATGCCTTGACATGGATCAAAGACCTCGTAGTTCAGGTTGGTGAGTCACAACGGTTTACCGTCGAACTGGGATGCAGTTAACGTCTTGCGGGACAAGGATGAACTTGACATGAATGAATGATGGGTGGGCTTGAACCTCATGGAGGCTTCCTACGTACCATGCCTTGACATGGATCAAAGTATTCGTAGTTCAAAGGGCTGTGTAGTTTAACGTCATACTGGATGGGGGAATAAAATTTAATGTCATTCCGGACATGGTATTATCATGGCCAATGCTTACTCTAAGCCCACGTGAGTCATGCTCAGTGTGAGAAACAAGAGGCAGCAAGGACCTAACGATCACGTTGCGAAGGGTGTGTCCGTGAGAAGCGGAGAGGGGCTTACGCATTGGGCGGCCCATGGTGCTGGGACTTACTCCGGGATGGAGGCCCGAAGTGCGGCAAAGCACAGCAGGAGATGGATTTGGGACCAATGATGGGAGGTACCTCGTTCCCTATCACGCCCTCTGCTGACCATGGTAGTGGGGAAGTACGGAGATGCAGGGGTGAAGCCTTTTGCAATAGGGGCTAGGGGGCTTATGCCAAGGTGGTTTCCCTTCTCCCATGGACATATGCTACTTCGAGAAGGAGGATATCATCCCTTGTGGAGGGGATGACCCCGTCTCTATGGAGACAGGTGGCATAAAAAATGTTCGTGCTAGGGGGACCCTACGTGTGAAGCACGGGGCCAGATCACAGTTTAACGTCATGTGTTGAGGACAAGGTGCTTGGCAGTTTAACGTCCTGTAGCTCGGACGAGGTGGGTTCACTCCGCACCCCAGGGACTTACATTACTGGAACCCTTTTCTCCTTGGGGAAGGGAAGGAACCAATAAGGTCGTGGTCAAAGGGGGTCGTAAAGCGAACCATCGAGGGGTCCACATTAGTGTGGCTATGCGAAGAATCAATAGTCATTAGCATGCCTATGCGAACAAGCATTAGGCAAAGCAATGCTACGAGTGTTGTTGCACGTGGGACTTTGAAATCACATCATGCTAACCTGGAGGGTCGCACGGGAAGAGGAATTTCCAATCCGAGGAGTGTGCTTCGCGAAGTGGAGTGTCTGGGCCTTATCATGGGGCAGAGGTGTGGATGGGGGGTGCTTCGAGAAGTGGAATAGTATTCACAGAGAACTGCCTCACAAAGCAGAGGTGCCTCGCGAAGCAAGGTGCCACGAGGCAGTGTGCTTCGCGATACATAGAGATCCAGCCTTAGCATGGGTATCACTAGTAAAGGATGGGTGTTTCGCGAAGCATAAATGCTCCGCAGTTGCCTGGGTTCCCTTGGGAATCCACCTCCTTCACAAATGCCCTTGGGATTCGCGAAGGGCATCCCTCTCGGAAGAGGGGCTCAAAACGAGACAAAGCGAAGGCGTCACACGAAGTAGAAGTACCTCGCGAAGCTCTTGATTCCTGGGGCGAAGGGTGCTTCGTGATTTGGGAGAGGAGAAGTAGAAAGGTCGGATTGTCCCTCCTCTTGGACTCAGGGGGAACCCAGTATTTATAGGCAAGGGGAGCCTCGAAGTAGAACTCATGCAATGCGAAGGGGCGGAGGTTGCTTTACGGCAGGACCGCGAACGTCAAATCCGTTCACGGAGAGGTACCGCCTCTGGTGCTTCACAGCAGGAGTGCGAACGTCAAATCTGTTCGTGGAGAGGTACAGCCTCCGGTGCTTCGCGACGGGACCGTGAACGTCAAATCCGTTCGCGGAGAGGTACCGCCTTCGGTGCTTCGTGGCGGGATCGCGAACGTCAAATCTGTTCGTGGAGAGGTACCACCTCTGGTGCTTCACAGTGAGATCGATAATGTCAAATCAGTTCGCAGAGTGGTACTACCTCCAGTGCTTCGTGGGACCGCAATGCTCGGGGGTTCTCTGCGTCGGTGCTTCACGGGGTAGCGTCCGGGTCTTCTTTTTGCTCCTTCCTTGCCTGAAATATTTTGGCACCAACAAATACAATCAACCAAAACAAAAAACAAGCATCCAACAATCATATCCACCCCATTCCATCATCCTTGGTGTCCTCCCCGACACCCACATGCATAAACCGATGCATATTTCTACTCTAGGCATCATTCGCTTCCACAACCAAAGGCCTCTATGCCCCCACATACCACAAAAACCATCACGGATCACATCACAGCACAAACAACAGGAAAGCCATCATCACATCAATTGTCACTTGGCCCTTTAACAAACAATAGGGTAACTCAGAACCCTTCATTGAATTATCAAACAATCAAATTCTTTAACCCATCTTGAATTAATAGATTTATAATTCGTTGGTTCCAACATCAGGAAACATAACAAGTAAGCTATCAAAAATGATTAAACATGCTTACTATGCCAATTTCATTAACATAAAATTACCACAAGAACCAGATTCATTTTCATGCCTCTTTATGTTTATCCAAACAATTATCAATTAATCTCGGTTTAGGTTCTTTGCCGATTTCCATCAAGAACAACAGCTTTGAAAAGCAAGCGTAGATGTCACACTATCCTGCAAAACAAGAGGCAATAACATACAATTGATAATAATTTCTTTATCTGGTTCATTATATTTATTATGAAAATTCCATTTTTATCCAGTGGGATTAAACATGCTAACAATTCTGTTGCACTTAAAAGAAAGAGAAGCAACGAATCCCCTACCTCATGGTTTTTGACGAAAACCACAACGGTTGAAAAATGATCAAGATACCTAGTTTGATTCTCAAAAAACTCACCTTAGATCTCTTCTCCTAGAAATATAAATACCAAATCTCATCACATTTTTCATCCACATACTTAGATCTACCCATAACGGGCATAGATTTAAGAGACCGAGAGAAGTGGTGGAGTAGATCTAAATAGATCTAAGAAACAAACCAAAAACGATAACATACCTCAATAAACTGCCTTTGATTCGCCTAGAGAAGCCTTTGGATCACCACCAAAATGCTTGGGAGAGGTTCTCCTACCTTCAAGGGAGGGTAATCCCAAGTTATGGTTGCTTAGGAGCTTAAACGGGAATGTTAGAGGCGAAACGGTTGAGATCCCCAATTTTATGATCTAAACATAAGTGCCCTCATGGTTAGGCTGCAAGGTTTGACAAACCGTGCACTAACCGTGTGTTAGCTACTACCTCATCAAACACTCCTCGCAAGGTTAGGCCATATGGTTAGACAAAGCATACACTAACCATGCATTATCCACTGTCTCCAACATTAACTATGCACATTATCGCTGCACAGTTTAGACAAACTGTGCGCAACCTATGCGAAAGCTACTGCCCTTTAGTTTTCCTTAAAGGCCACCCAAATGCTCCCCAAGTCACCTTAACTTCCCAGAAAAACTCTAACACCACATTTTGACAAAGTAATGGAATAGAGATGTCTGGGCCATTGCAGATTCATTCTTTATACTCTATAAAATTGATGCATAATGAAAAAAAATTAGTAGAAATCAATGATGAAAATGAAAAAATGTAAATAGCACATTGAAAAAAATCAAAAAAGGGTAAATTTTTTATTATTCATACTTATTATGATTTTTTAAACAATTATTTGAGTTAGGGAAAGTCAGTGATGTTATTATTTGAGAATTATTTTTCATTGATATTTTATATTATTTATCATCTAAATTACATTAAAGTCAACCTTCTTTTTAGTCATTAATGATTTAACATTGATTACCTACCAACACTCAACCTCATAGTCAATTAATTTTTTTTAAAAGACCACATGATTAATGTTGACATTTATCTTTATGGAGTAGGTATTTAATATAAATTTCATGAATATGGTTAAGATACATGTACTTGAGGTATGAGCATACTTCCAGGGAAACATAATTGTTGATTAATGAGATAAAATTTTAAAATGAGGTACAAAATAGTTATCATATATGATAACAATAAATAAAATAATATGAATTTTGGTTATGAATGGAATCATGTTTTAAATGGGGAGAGTAAAATTAATTATAAACTTTGTTTCTTTAATAAATGAAGATTTTGAGAGATTGAATTGTTTGATGCTTGATGGTTTATTCCAAATTGATAATTATTTAATTTTTTTGATCTTGACGTTTATATATTTCTAGTATTGACTTTCCTTATATTGGTGTTGAGATAAAATTTTCTAGGATAAGAATGTATTTACATTTTGGGGTTTTGTTAGCTATAATTCATACACACATTTTTTAATATTAAATTAATTGATTTAATTAGACAAATTATTTCTCTCGCCTTATATTTTAAATGATTTAATGGTATATAATTTATTTTTGATATATTTTGAGTAAAATGAAGAAATATGCATTCAATAATGGGAATTATGAGAAGATTAGAAAATTGGAAAATCCAAAAAGAAGGTAGTTTGGTTTAAAAAAATGATGCCAACTAATGGCAGTGCCCTCTAGGTGCATTTTGGATGATCAAAGGTGTGACTAGTGTAGGGAGGTGTTGGGAAGGAGGAGAACTAGTGTGTGGTAGAACCAATATTTCATGTCAATAGATCAGGTAAAATCCATAGTGATAATAAAAAAATGGTCTCTACATCCTAGGTAATGAAATAAAACCCTACCAACTAAGAAACTGATGTGGGACACCGAAAAATATTAGTACTATTCATTTACTAAAATTATATCATAAAAGTTATCCCCTACACAAATTTATGTTTTTTCCTATATCATTCCATGCTAACCTACTACATTTCATGTTATTATATTGGTAGTTAAAAGGTTATTAAGTGATTGATTGCTTCAACCTTTATAATAATCATAGATTCTAGTCACTATAATTTTCTACATAGAAGCTTGAAGAAGGCTTGATAAGGCTATTATAAAGAAAAAATGGAACTATAAAGATGGAAAATTACATCAATTAGATTTCCACTACCACTTTGAGGATGAGGAATAACATCCATGCACCAAATAACAAGGATCATCAGGATACTATAAATCTTTCTTATATGCTCTATGAAGAGCATGATGAATTTATGAACCATGGGACATAATTGAATCATAATGACATATGTGGTAGTTGGAGGGTTCCCTAAATTGAATTTGAATTTGTAATAATGAATTGTACCATGCCATAAATAAGTCGTATGATGTGGTAACTATGTAAGGATTAATGGAGTTCCTAAGATTTTATCCCTTTTCCAAAACACAATGAAAAAATTACACTGTGAGGATTTATGTTCACTCCATAAATATATATATGACTCATGTAAGTGTTGATGGAATTTTTTTCTTGTCACTTGCATCTCATTGTTGTGGAATGGACAATGAGATACTATGTTTTCAAAGATATGAAGATGATTTGTGTAATTTCAATTGTATTCTCATGAAAGGGTTTTTTAAGTTGGAGTGAATGAATTACTGGATCTTATGATCATTAAGAGTTTGTGTCATGCATAGTTAACCTCTCAATATAACATGCATGTTCAAAAAAAATAATATTATGATTCTTATGCATTTATGGGAGAAAAGGGTGGGTTTATAGTGAATTTTTAGGTATAATTTGAGGATATATTTTTAGAAATAAAAAATTAACTTTTAGACGATTATTATTCTAATAAATAAAGGAATAAATCGCTATTGAATAAATGATATAGATTTGAAATTAGGTAATTTGTATAGCTACTCAGTTGAAATTATTCGGCTATAAGTTTTAGTTTCTATTTTTATTCACTCCATCATGGCTTGAAGGAGGGGGTGATTTTCATTTTTTTAAGAATTAATTTTTGGGTAATAGTAACTAGGAGACTTTTTATGGTTAATTCATGTTTTTTTAGAATCCATATTTCCTTTATATCTTACGCATATCTTTTTCATCATGACCATTGCGTGTTGATTAAGGGGTGATATTTTAATATGATTACTAAGTCTCAACCTTCTCTATGAACATTAGTTTTGTTAGTTTATACATTTAATCATAGATTTATAACACATTTATCACTAACTACCTGAACTATTTGATCACAAAAAATGGATATTAATGAGAGAAAGAGAGAGAGTGATCACATGAACCAAGGGTGTTTCTTATACCTTATTTTGATAACAGATTGACTAAATAATTTTCCATCCAACATCATTAGTGCATGATCTAAAAATTCCTATTATTTATATATTTATTTTATTTTCTTTCTTTTTATTCTAAAAATATGAATCAATGAATTTATGTCCTTCCATAATTTAGTATGATGATCAAAAATAATGAATTAGTATATCTCCATTCACCTCATCTCTCTAGGATCAACCATGATCATACATTTCATATATCACATATTTATAGTTTTATAAATTTATCTTCTATGAATTATAAATTTATAAAGTAGTTTAACCAATATATAACTGAAAACTCTCTATTGTTTATCAGCTATATAGATTATTGATTATTTCGATGTATTATCATTTTATTCTTATATATGCATCAGAAATATACATTTACACTAATGTAGTTTACGTTTTATTATTATAAAGTGATTTTATTTTCATGAAGTTATTCTTACATATCAATGATTTTAATTTAAAATTGATCTTTTACGTGAATATGTTTTAATAATTTTGAATGTGAGTTTTCATTTACCTTGATTATTATTATTATTTATTATCTCTCATTATTTTATTTATTACAATTACACATTGGTGATAGTATAGATAATTTTTAAAGGGTTAATCGTTTACTGTTATTGGGTCCATTTTCTCTTATATTATGTAGTTTTATTAAGGGAGAATAATTTAGGGAAGATAACCTTTCATACTCTAATGAGGGTAAAATGGAGTTCTTTTTTGAAGAAAATAAAATTTAATTTAAACATATTTTCTTTAGAATATTTTTTTATCATGTTTTGAAATTATCAGAACATTGGATATTATAGAGTAATTTTCCAAAAAAAAAATATTGCTAGGAACTTTTTTTTTATAAATTTCAATAAATTATAAATTTTTATTTTGCTAACATATAGTGTTCTACATTTTATGTATTATTTTTTCATTATAAATATATAATTGTATCCCCTAAATCATTATAATCCAGATCAACTAATCCCAAATATTAGTTTTTCTTGAAAGTAATTAAATTTCATCTAGATTTTATTAAAATATTTGAATATGTTGATTAATATATGTTTTTTAGAGATATATTCATCATCCTAGTCTATTTATAGAATGGGTTACAATTTTTTTAATACCTTTTCTTATAAATATGAGACTAAGGACTCCAATACTAGATATGAAAACATGAAGAAGCTGATTTCTGATGTTCAGGAGCTTTTCAGTACTTCTATGGTTGATATCATCCATTATTTTTATTTTCTAGTGTGATCTATGTTCCTTTATATTTATGTGGTTTCACTGTAATAGAACATAGTTTCTCTATTTTAATTTATTTCTTCTAAATTTTGACCAAATATCTAATAGGTATAAAAACTTATTCTTTTGATCCTGGTTTGTAGAATAAGTCACATGGTATTCAATTTATACTAAATACTTTTAAAATATTACATAGTCAAAAGATCAGGAAATTCTAAAATAAATAGATTGAATATGTTCTTAGGATATGAACAATGTTCTCCCAATCACTGATTAGATATGCATAGGGAAAGAACATATAGATTTTGATAATTTTGATCAAATTGGTTTTTATATAGAACATGTAGTACTAGATCTATGATATATCTTCCATACAAAACCCAATGATTTTATATGTATTTCTTTTAAAATAAACATGAGGTATTCAATAGATTTCTTTGCTTAAAACCCCAAATCTAAATGAATTATTATCAATTATAACCTAGTAGTTAAATTAGAAGGTATAAATGGTAATAAAAACATTATAAAAATATATTTTTACTTTTTCTAAATAACTAAAATTAAATTATTAATTGAAAATAAATAGGTAATCAATTTTTATTAATGTTTTTTTAAGTTTCAAAAATATATTTTCATTAAAAAATTGTTTTAATTTCAGTAGGTGCATGGAAATTATAATTAATTTATATCATTTTTATAAATTTTATTTGATGGAATGAATATTATTAATTATATTATAAATTAACTATTATATTATAGTGGTTTTTTTGGATTTTTATAAATTTATTTATTTTTCAGTGATTAGTGAAAAATACCAATTTTTATAAGACTATAATTTCATTTCATTAAATATTTTATTTTAAAATCCACATTATATTTATTATTTGATATTACAATAACATAAGTATAAATTAGTTATAAATAATATATTTAAATAATTAGGAATAATCCTTATACATGATTTTTTTATAAGTTTATATTGGGAATAAAACACATTTTTCCAAAAACCCTTTTTTTTGGGAAATCTATTTTTATTTTTATAAATTAAATTAATTTCTATTTATTAATATTTTAAATGAAATAAATATATTATACATTGAATTAAAAATTAAAATTAATTCTATGGTTTTTACAAGGAAAATATTGGAAGTAAATTATGCTTTACACTTAAAAATTTATTTTTCAAAAATAAGTTTTTGTAGTGCTTTACATGTTAATTTAAAATTAAATTATTCCACTTATTAAAATTGAATATAATGAACTATATTAAAAAAAATAATCTTGATAATTAAAATAATTTAATATGCTAAACTTTTTTTCATAATTAATAGTAAAAATAGTTAAAAAAAATTACCATGGTTAAGGTTAAAATAGGCTTATCAGGGGTAAACTAAGAGATAAGGGTATCAATGCCACATAAACATGTTAAATTATTATTATTTGAATATATTTCTACATTATATTATATTATATTTGAATCATTGTCCTTTTTTTCACTTTCACATGAAAGTGACATTTTATTTTTACAATTGGTCATGTAATTTAATGTGTGCATTTTCCCTCACTTATAAAAGGGAACATATTATCCCCTCTTATTCAAACAATTTGGACCTTTTGACTCATAAAAATTATTCTCTAAAAACATCATATATTCCTTCCCTCCATCCTTTATCCCCTGGTATTCATCAAATACTAATCATTCAATGCTTAAAGTGTAACCTAAAGCAGGCCTCTCAAAGAAGTGGTATAAATCACAACCATGATCATTAATTTTTTTTTATTATTATAGATTATATAAAGCTATTATATACATTAAAAATTGATAAATATTGTATTATAAATATACTAATATGTTATTATATTAATTAAAGTGCTTTTTCCAACTTATTATCCACTAAAAAGCATCGCTCCTGTGAACATGTGGACTACCGCCTCCACATAGGGATATGATGCAATTTTCATCACCATCATTCATGGTTGGTAATTATTATGGATTTAGTAAATATATATAATTAATATATATTATATAAATATTATTTTTTAATGGTTAATTATTAATTACCTTTCATCAATTTCGTTCATCGAAAAGTGGAAAACATCACTTGTACATACATATAGACTACCATCTCCATGAAGTGATATAATTTATTTTTCATCACCGATTAATATGACACGTTATAAAACGATATATAATGAAAAAATATTATACATGAAAATTGATTAATATTATGTAGATAATTTAACCATGATAAATGTGCAAGGAACCTAACTTATGTACTAAAACATTCAGGAAAAACAAAATAGTTAACACCAAGAAATGGTGATTTCATGAAAAAATATCAATAAATGTGTGTTAAAATGTTATAAGTGACCCATATATGAAATTATAGGTATTAATATGTTTTTATAATTATAATAATTTTTAAAATATTGTACGTTGGGATAGAGTTCTTACGATGCAAGTCATACTTGACGTAAGGGTTATTCATCTCAATTTTGTTTCATTAAGACATGTTTGACGTTATGCATGAATTTATGTTTATGTGGTTTATATACTAATACTTTTAAATTATGAATCACAGATAATTATTAATTTATTTTTATTTAATTTTAAAATTCAAATTATTTCATCCAAATTATTTTGAATCGAATGTTACCAAAGTGGTAATTGTTTTTCATCTCAAATTGTCCTATTTGGTACATATTCTATGTTATAAACCCATATTCCATTAAGAGGTGTATATACAAACCCTTTTATATGTTTTATTATGAATTTAATTTTTTTTTTGGAATTTAAATTTTCAATTTATATTATTTCATTCATGGGAATTAGAAATTGAATTTTATAAAAGAAATAAGAGTTTTATTTTACAATTAAAATTTTTACTGGTATTTTTTATGCTTAAATTTATAATGATGAGATTATATGATATATCAATCAAAAATATTAGTTTTTTCATCAACATGGGTTATTTTTTGAGATTATATGTTTTCGTTCTAGTACTCAAGATACAGAAAAAAGTTTTGTAAGGAAAACTGACCTTATTTTTTTCTTCGATCGAGAGTCTTTTCCTCCCATGTCCATATTTTATGTAAAATATTTTCAAGGAAGTTTTTTAAATTATTAATAAATATATAAATTAATTCTTACACATTTTTGAATTTATATGAAATTATTTAAAATAAATCTTCTTTTTTTCTAAAGTAGTTACTTTTTACATTTTTCAAAAAATGTGAAAGGTATTTTGGTTTTAACATACACCGCATGTATGAAATTTTTCACCATTATAACATATCATTGATTTGAAGTTTCTATTATAGGTTTCCATGTTTATTTTCATGAAAAAAATTTCCCTTAATATTTCATATATTTTGAGATTTTAAATAATTAATTTAAAAATGAAAATGTATTTTCCACAAAAAAAATGTTACAATGATCATTCAAATGTATTTTCATCTATAAAAACATCCTTTGATGTTTCCTATGATTTAATTGGGATATGAACAAATTTTAAATTATTTATTATTTTTTTTATGATTTATAATTTTTAATATGAAATATTAATGAAACCATTTTTCTTTTCCTTGGTTTAATATATTATGTAATGAAAACTATTTTCATGAACTTTTGGAATACATATATATTGTGATTATGTGATGTGTGGGTCTATAATATCCCTCCAACTCATTGGGTGATGATAATTTTTTATGATATCAATGGGTACACGATAGGTTATCCCAATCCAAAAAGCAAGAACATAGGAGTTTATCCCATGCCAAAAAGAGGTCATATGTGATTTTATCCCAATAACAAAAATGGGTACACATGAGATTATTCCGAGCTCAAAAGTGGGTACACTCGAGGTTATCCTAAGGCTAAAGTAGGTACATAGGTGGTTACCCTAATATTAATAAGTGATGATTTCCTTTTTGGGTATCCTTGACATAATATTTCTCTTTATATGATTATGACATACTATCTTCCTCTCTCTTATTACATGTTCTTATTCCAAATCTATTTTCTCAAAAATTAAGATCTTTCACTATCTTTTGATTCATGTCATATAGCCTACCAAAAAATTATTCCATGATTCGTGTTTATGATCAATTAATAATTATGTGTGGTCTTTAAATATTAAGATTATGGTCTCATACCCATATGATTATATTATTCCCAAATATGATCAATGAACAATTTATCTTATTTTTACCCTTACTGAGCATCTGATCTCACCATTTCTTATGTTTCCCTTCCACAGGTTATGAATCAATTTTTTAAATTGGGGTAATACATAGAAGTTTACTATGTGAGAATTATTTATGCGAGATGTTAATGGTATTTCAAAAAATATGGGGATTATGTATCTAGTCTATAAAGAAACTAAACCTTTATTGTCCTTGGGAAGATATTTTTGTGAAATGTATTGAATACATATCTTAAAAGATAAAAAAATTATTTATGTAATGCTTGGGTCACTATAGTTGGTATTAGAGGATGATACAGTATTAATAGAGATTAAGATTATAAAAGGATAGTTAAAAACCAAAGGATATGCCTAAGAATAGGATAACAACCTATGTTATGGTATATAAGAAAGTGTGGATCTCCTAGAAAATACACCCCAATATAGATACAATAATGTAGATGTGTATATGGGTAACAACATTGAAAGGGGAATATTGGGAATTTACTTGATCTTCATCGAAACAAGATGTGCTTTCATAATACTAAAAACCTATATAAAAAATCCTATGGGATATGATTAGGTTATTTAATACTTTCTTTAACTGAAATTATTAATGATTTGATAGATAATGTCCAACGATGCCCTCGGATACACCTAAGGTGTCATATATTGAATAGAATGTCTCAAGAATGATATTTTTTATTATATATTTTTCATTACTATTATTATTATTCTTTATAATATAATAATTCTAATTTTAAGTAAATGGATAGAACCATAATGAATTATGTTAGTATTGAATATGATGAAGAAGGTAATGATTTACCTCTAATGAAACAGAATAATATGGG
Source organism: Viscum album (assembly GCA_963277665.1). NCBI lineage: Eukaryota > Viridiplantae > Streptophyta > Magnoliopsida > Santalales > Viscaceae > Viscum > Viscum album. The sequence goes on along the minus strand of OY728152.1, from coordinate 349,037,383 downwards.
AGATTGAATTAATGCTTACAAAACATTATCAATCAATGAATCGTGCTAATATTCCAAATGAGAAATGGAGGAGAAAATTTACTATTGATCCTTCCATGATGAAACATCCACCTTTTTTAATGGGACTATTAATCTTCAAATTTTTCATAAATGGATTAGTACCACTGAAAACATATTTTCTATTATTTGATTTCTGGTGAATTAAAATGTTATTTTAGATGTTTATAATTTGTAAGGTGAAAGAGATCAATGCTAAACACTTAATATGGATATAATGTGATGATAATAAATTTACTCGATGGAGAGGGATGAGTTTAGGAGGTTATTTTTTAATAAATACATTCTGGTTAATCTTCATAAAAAATTTATAAAGAATATTATGAGATAATCAATAAGGATAATGAATCCATTATTTATCATAAAATAATTTTTTAAAGTCGTTATTGGTAACATTTTAGTATTATAATTTCACCAAAAAGTAATATTAATAAATTATTTAGTTTCCTAAAACTATGTATCTAAAGCCCACTAGCCAAAAGGGGCTTTAGTAGCTATGAATAAATCATTTGATGTGTTATCAAGGTGGAAGTAGATATTATTATGACTCGTCAATCTCATGTTTTTTATTAGAAAATAAATATTTAATTAAAATGAAATTATATTAAAAAAACATAAAGGGAAGAAGATGAGTCTTCCTTTATGCTAGAAGTATGTAAAAAACTTGGAAGAAATTATCTTATAGGAATATTAAATGATTTAAGTGTAAAAAGGAAGGTAATTTGGAAATACAATGTAAAATTAATGAGAATAAGTTAGCTAATGATGATAATGGACATAAATCTCCACATAATGTACAACCCACACTATTATGTTTTCAAAGAAAAAGTATGATCATTATGATAACCAAAGTTCAAATCCACGAGTTAATGATGGTGATTGACATCATCAAGATCCTAATACAAGATAAAAAGGAAAATCACATGCGACCAGAATTATTGATATGAGGTTTGATAATTATGTGGTGTAGGGTACACTTACCATCCAATCTATAACTATTAATGAATTACTGGATTTGGGGTTTTCCCAATATTTTCTATGTGAAGAATTTAAAAAGGGTATCATATTACCAACTCATGATTGGATGTTAAATTTTCATAAAAAACTCATAATTTTACGATGATCACATATCACATCTAATATTATTCCCCAATTGACGTTTATGGGAATATACTTTGTTAGAATATTTTTATTCCACCTATAGTAAAATTTGATGTCATATTGGGAATGTATTGGATTTATTTATAAAAATATCATAAAAATTGTTTAGTAAGGTAAGTTACATTAAATATTCCAAATAAACCTATGATTCTTTACTAATGTGAGGATAAATATTAACCTCCAATTGAAATTAAAACCATTTCATGGGTATTGATTCATATTTAAAGGGGGTGTATAACTCAAATGGATGGGGAGAGAATCAAAATCAATGATATGTCTATTTTGAGGAATTTTTTTATGTATTTCTAGAATAGTTACATTATTTTCCATCAAATAATATTGTTGATTATTAGATTGTAATCATACACAATGATACACCTTTTTCAAGGTATCCATATAGAATGTCCTTAAATGAGTTACCAGAATTGAAGAATAAAGTTAAGGAAAATCTTGATAATGGATTCATTTGGACATGTGTTCCACCATTGGGGTTCACCTATTTTTTTCTAAAAATAATTATGGATCAATTCTACAATGAATTGATGATTGAGAACATAACAAAATCATAATCAAGAATAAGTATCCTCCGTCTCGTAATTATAATTTATTAGATCAATTACTAGGAGATCAATAATTTTTATAAGATTGGACTTTCATCATGATACTATCAATTTAAGGTTAAAAATGAAGGTATAACCAAGAAATATTTCTGTTTGACGTATAGAAACTATGAATTTATAGTGTTACCATTCTGTATTACTAATTCTCTTTCTATCTTCATGGATTAAATGAATAATTTCTATATATATTAACTTGATCCTAATTTGGTAGTTTTGTATTTGATATTATTATATATTCCAAGAGTAAGGATGTTTATAAATATCACTTGCGGATTATACTAAATACCCAAAGAAAGGATAATTTGTATGAAAATTTTAACAATTGTGAATTTTGGTTATATAAGGATTCATTTTTGGGTCACATATGTTAGAGTTTGAATCTTTATATTAATTCCTTAATTTTTTTTAGAATAAATTACTATTTCCTAAAATTTATTAAATTCAAAATGTTTAAAACATAATAATGATTTCTTATTTACATGTATTATTGTTTCAAATGTTTAACGAATTATTGTAATTTTAATTTTCTACATTAATCATTTCGCTAGATATTTTAAGTGAATATCTTATTTTAATTGTTTTAATATGTAATTTACTAGTGTCTTCAGTAGAAAGCATTCCAAATATTAATAGCTCAAAGGGTCAGCCCTTTATCCAAATATAGTTCACCCAAGAGTCGTCCTCATGGGGGGACTGATCAAATGTGCCAACCACTGTGGTAGGTGAGTTTGGGCCATGTATAGGCCCACAAATGCATGTTCAGGAAGGAGTACATGTTAATAATGTTGGGGAGCTGTGTCACCAGTTGGTAGAATGGTGGAACCCTATTGCAGACCCCAGTTACTCTATTTTCTGTTGCTAAAGATACAAAACATTAAATCAATCATTCCAAAATTAGATGTGGGACAATAGAGCATGAAATCACTATTCTTATGTTCCTAAATATATGAAGATAATATTTATGGTTTGATAGTATCCATTTATTCCATCTGATGGATCATGTGTAATGTCTTCAACCTTCAGTTATCTTAAACAACGTTATTCCTTTTATTTTTATAGTTTTATCATGTGATATTGAGTTGAGCTTCAGAGGGAAAATCAGTAATTTCTTATCATCATGTCAAATTATTGTTATAAGGTTGACCAAACCAAATCCATGCATTAAATTTCATCTTTCTAGTATTTTGATCATTCTAATAACAACATCCTTATACTCATTATCAGATTTATCCGATGAACTTCTCCAGCAATGGTTCGACCACTCTTTAAATACAATAGATGACCAAAGTACCATTCTAAAGGTATATACCTTGAATTATAGATTATTGATCGATAGTATATCACTTTAATTGATGTATTTCTATCCTCTTCAATAGAGCACTCCTACCGTGCACCAGTACTACCATCATCATCGTTCATAGAAGCACTTGAAGATGATAGTATCACCATCCAATCTTCATGATGTGTTAATATGAGATCATAATGGTAGATAATATAAACATGGTATCTATCATAAAATATAAATCGTAGTTCCACCAAGTTAGCATACTTCATAAATAGTAGTGATGCATATCATCTCCATACAATGGTGATAGAAATTGAGCATGACGGTAGCTCTAGGTTCCTCCCACATAGTTGAATAGTTATATATGATAGTGGTAGATCATCTTCATTGTGGCAGTAGCGCTGACCATAATAGTTTTATTCTACATCAATAGTTGGTTCTAAAACTATAAGAGTAGCATATTTAGGTGAATCCATGGTAGTATCATCTATCGTTTCACATAGTGATGGTAGTTCCTTTGTTTCATATCAATAGTGGCATCAAAAATTTCATCGAACAGTAGAAGCTCCTTCATGTTATATCAAAGTGATGATATCACCACTCCCATGTTTTTAAAAGGTAGAGTAAGAAACACCTCAATGGTAGAACCTCTTAATAGTAGCAGTAGAAAAATATTACTACCACTCTGTATTTCTATCTACCAATAGTTTAATTATGGGTTTTTAAATTATTTATGATAATTTAAATAATTATTTTAATTACTCTGTTATTATATCTTTTCTAAAATACAATTACATAATTTGTAAAAATTATTTTTGAGCATAAATTATGTACGCATGTATACAAGTATTATTGTTCTTATGATGCTCTATTTTTTTGGTCACATTAATAGTTTTATAAAATATTAGTTTTTTATATATATTTAATTTTAAAAAAAATTACATGTTATTGTTATACTAGTATTTTTTGACCATTTATAAGGTTATATAATGTATAAATAATGAGTGAAAAAGTTCTTTTATATTTAGAATTGTTTTCCTAAATATAGGTAATGGTAAAATTAAATTTTTTTTATATTGTAACAAGTGGAATCCAGTGATTTTTTATCTTAAAGCTATGATAATATATTTCAATTAATGATAATATGGAATTAATTAGTTATAGATGTGACCAAGGAATTAAAAATATATATATATAGATGATTCAACATGATTTGGAAAGCATTTATGTGAATTCTTATTGATTTTCATTCAATGAAGAAGATTTGTGACTTATGATTCTTTATTGTGATCATTGGGATAATTATACTACACCATACTCTACTATTATAGTGATCAAGATCATCAAACCAAGATGTTTTCCTAATAAGATATGACTTCTGGGTTTTCATTATAATATTTTACTTCGAATTATTCTATTATTTTTATTTTTTAATCTATTTTTTTCTAGTTTATGATTTTCCCCATCAAAATTAGGTCTTTATTTTTTTAGTTGTTCTACCACCTAAAAGTAATTCTTGGTTGTGACTCATGGCCAAATTTAAGGTCATGAAGTTGGTTCAAGACTCCTATAAAATGTCTTGGTTTTTTCAATAGGTATTTTCAAAAAGGAAATTTTTTTAATAGGTTCTCATACCATTTAAATTGAGTTTCCTAGTGGGTACCAATCTTCTCATGAAGTAGAGATGGGTGAGTATTGTACTGGGATCATGGTGATCCAAATAGAAACAAATATTAGTGTTTTTTATTTTTATTTCCAATACATTTTATATCTTTAAAAAATAACTCACTAAATAATACTTAATAAATGAAACTATATTTTTTATTCTTAATATTTTGAAAATGACTACTCAAACCCCACCCCTAGTCTTAATAATCATCATATAAAGTCCAATAATTAGTATGAGGGGATGGGGTTCCTTGAATTTATATTTAGAGTCTCTCATTGTTTCTATTGTTTATTTTTAACACAATGATATCCTGATATTATTCACTAAATAATTTTGGGAATAATTTTTTTTTCTTTCAAGATGGATGGTGTTAATTCCAATGATGTATTAATTCTAAAAACCCCCAAAATTCTATGGAAGTGACTATATCTACATGAAAAATATAATGGAAGAATACTTGGAACGATTAAGTATGGATCACTGGACTGTAGTGGATAATACAAATGAGCTTACCGTATTTGATCTAGAGACACTTTTATGTAATTAAATTGTAAAATATGTTTTTAATGATTAAGTTAAACATATTTTGAATTGTGTTATTGTAGTTGACTAGGTTTTTGGAGCGGGTCGAAATCCTCAACCCATTTGAATTTTCAGACTTTGGTAGTCATACCAACATTATTCATGATCTTTGTAACATAATTATGAGATTATTATGAACAAAAGTTCTCTTTATAGATGATTTTTATTTTTCTTCAATTTCATTGGGGTTTTGACTTCTTTTCAAGTGTTTGAGAGGCCAAAGAAACCCAGTTTAGGGAAGGTGTAGACTGGGGTGTACGATTAGGAAAAATTGTGAGGACCCCAAAGAAGAACTGTGTGGCCATATGGGTTCACTATAAATGTTATCCAAAATCATGAAAGAGGGGGTGTAAGTCCATGTTAGAGATTGCCTATTTTTAATATAGGAATCATGCACAATTTACACATGGTTTGGTAAACTGTGCGCCTAGCCCATGTGTGGTGTGGTGTTCAAGCAGTGGGCACTACATGGTTTGCACACAGTTTCTCAAATAGTGATGTAACCGTGTGGCCTCATTAAAAGTGAAAAATTTCCATTTTCCCCGTATTTTTGTTAATAGTGTTTCCCCTCTCTTTTCCCCCCTCACATGTTACTCCTCCCCAGTGGTCAAGGAGCCCCATTCCTCCTCCTTCTATGATTTGGACTCATCTATCTATCCAAGCTCAGTTTTGATCATCGTCTATCATGTTAGAACTACTTTATTAATTCAGTATATCAATTATAACCTTTTATTATTTTCACTTTCCATATGGAGTGTTAAATATATAAAAGTTTATTTATCTTTTTTTAGGGTGTTCATCTAAAATTATTATTTTTTCTGAATCGTCTCATGATAGAGGCTAAGAACATATTATTGAATGTCTACAAGTATGAGGTAGGTTCTTTCACGAATTCTATTTTATTACATGATGCTTTAGGGGGTTCATTATTTAGTGCATCATTGGGTTTCTAAGAGAGACCCAATTAATTTAATTAATGTATATTAATTAATAAATTTAACCCATGAGATGTATGTGGGAATGATCCTCCTTGACTACAAATGGTGTAAACCTGGTGAGAGGATTCATGCCTCTTGGGAAGATTTGGCCGAGTGTGTTTATTAATTTAAATTAAATTTTTTATATTTTAGGGATGGTTATATGAGAAAAATAAAGGTCATGAAAAAAGGGTTGAGGTGGTGATGACCACCTAGATTCAAATGATGCGTTTATCTGGTTGGGTGAGGCTCGGGTTCTATGAGTGATGTTGATCATAGGTTGGGCGACGTGGTCATCAGTTTGAGGCAATGAGGTCAGCATGATTTATGGAATGGACTGAGACTTTGATATGGTGTTGGTTATAAGGATGAGCAACATCCATTCATGGGAATGAGTTTCTTGGATGTTTTTTATTAGGTACTTTTTTAGTTATTTATTTTGACAATGACTGGATGACACATTGTTGGAATAATGTGAACATAAGACTCAGTTGATGTGTTGTTATTGACCACTCATATGGGTAGAGACATCCATTATATCTAGTTTAGGGTGTTTTATAACACCAATGAGGTAGGGGTTTTCTATATAAATCTACTATGTGGAGAGGGACCATCAGTTAATGGTTTTGGGACCGTTAGTTGGGAGATGAGGCCCAATTTATATTGAGGGCATTGGGTTAGGATTATTTGGGGGGATGGTTATCTCCATTCCTTGGTAAAACATCTATTGAGCCAATGGTGATCATTATTTGGATAAAAGACATCTTTTTACCTCAAACATAGGTCTTTGAGATGATGGGGTTTATTCTAAGATAAGGTTCAATGGACCATGTACTTAATTGGGTGTGCCTTCAGGACATAGGTTATTTAATTGTGATAATGGAGTTGTTGATTGTAATGAGGTATCGGTGATACATTTACAAGTGGTTCCTGAGGGATCTCTAGTATGTAAATCATCAAGGGATTTCATGGTCTCTATTATAATGATCCTCCCCACTGTAGGTATATATATATATATATATATGAATCCATATGACACGTATATATCTAGGGGAAGATGGATTACCAAATATAGTGGAAGAAGTTGATCGTTTCCATGTAAATGCTGGGTATAAGAGAAGCAATAATTTATTTATTATGCATGTGTTACCTTCTTTTTTATATTTATATACACCTTATTTATCAAATATGTAAGACAAAAAATGTTGGCGGTGGCCTAATGATATTATTATCACACCCAACATGGGCCCCTTGGGACATATGTCGACTTTATGCTCTTATGATCAGGTAAGGGTTCAGGCATAGGAGTTGTACCCAAGAGATCATGTTGTACCTTTTCATGGGATGGATGGAAAGGGACCTTAGTGTTCCTACATCATCTAAATTTTACATTGGATTTTATTTTTGTATTGGCATGCTCATACATGTATGTACTGAAGTAGTCCATGTAAAACCCTTATTGCTTATTATTTTGTATTACATTACTTTTATGAATTATTTTACTAATTTTTTCATCAATTCTATTGTAGCTACAAATGAAATTTTATTTTAAAAATTTTACGCTTGAGATTTTTTAACATTATTTCTTCTATTTTCTATTTATTCTTCCATTAAAGTGGTTCGTTGGTCCATTGTTTTAGGGTATTTCTTCCCCGATTTTATATACATACAAACCATTATTATTATCACCATATGATGTTATAGTCTCCCCACTGTCACTTTTTTACACCCTTTCTTCTAGTCAGAAGAATTTGGATAATAGAGAGGTGTCCCTAAGGCCAAGTGTCACACCGGATCTAAGAACTTTCCAGGTGGGAAAATGGGTGGGGTGATACAAATGGTTTCCGGGTAGTTCCTGATTGGGAATTAGTAGAATTGTTCCACTGGATAATAATGGTATCATGTTTTTCATTTTCATTTGGTATTAATTGTTGGGATATGGTAGACCAGAGACTACTATGTTTTTATAAGTATTTTTAGAGATCATGTTTGGGTGTTTGAATCCCCATGCACAGGGAACAGACCAAGTTTCTATGGTTAGTAAATTATTGTTCTCATTTTATCTTTTTATAGTTTATTTGATTTCCACCTCTAGTGGTGCACTTGGGTGTGATGTTTATCATTATATGGATTTTTTCTATTGTTCCATTATGGAATGGGGGGTGTGAATATATTTTGTGATAATATTTTAGGAACATATGAGGTGTTTCACATGAGATTGGAATGGGGAACTTGGATCGCACTAAGATGGTATGGGTTGTTTTATGTGTCAAAAAAGTAATCTAAATAATGTTTTCATACCTAGACTCTCCTTAGTGGAATTCTACTCAACCATACAAAGAATTTAGATCTAATGAGATATTTATTTTATTTGATGTGAGTATATGCATGTGTTATATGGGTATAGAACTAATAGGAACATGTGAGGATGATGATAGGGGTGATCTATTTAAAGTTTCAAAAAAAGAAACCCAAATACGGTTTTCCAATATAGATTATCATTGGTGGAATTCTACTCAACTAATTGGATTATATGTGACATCTAACCCTATTATGGGAAGTCAAGATATAAAGATGAAAGACACTTGATTCCAGAATCCAATTTGAGTAGGCAGGGATCCATGAGATCAGGTTACTTTTGGCACCTGAATCTAATATGGGTAGGTGAGGGACCATGAGTCCATATGTCTTATGACATGGTGCGGTAGGAGAGGTTAAGGGTAGTGATATTGTATTTTATGTTACTTATTTCCCTGTCTGAGATATATATTGATACTATTATGGTTGTATGAATATGATTTTGGTATTTAGTGGGATGCCACCGAGATGGGCACCAAAGGAGTGTTAGGAAGGTAGTGATTTGGTTTCACATGAGCATGCACTATATGAGGCCTGTGAGGGATAGGATGAGTCCCCAAAGGCTCAAGATGATCATGAGCCTTAGGTAAAGGAACATGTGAAGGCTCCAGTATAGGTGGGATATCTTCTGGATATGATGGATATTAGGCCTTGGCTTGTTGAGTAACATATGGATAACTTAGTTCTCATCATCCAGTATTTCAATACAGTAGCACAAGGAGTTTATCCATTGATAGAGTACTTTAATCGGAAGTTCTATTCATATAATCCTCCTCTATTTTAGTGTTATGGTGTACCAAAGGTGGAAAATAACTAAATGGAGTTAGTCCAGATCATCTTCAATCATCTTGAGACACCCACATTCAAGATCGTAAAGATGGATGTGTAAATTCCTAGGGGACCGGCAAAGAACTGGTGGGATGTGATGGTATTTAGGGATAGTCTTGGGAGGAATTTGAATATAGGTTCTTCAATCCCTTATTTATATAGACACTGAGGGAAGTGAGAGCTCTAGAGTTCTTGTACAATTATTAGGGAGAAATTTCTTTCATCGAAATTATAGCTACTTTCATAGATTGGTCTTATTTTTCACTCAGTATGGTTGGGGATGACACCTCAAGGGTATGGAATATTGAGGATGGTTTATGTAAATCCATATGGGTATAGGTAAAAACATTCTTGTTAGCCTTATTCATAGGGGATTTAAATCAGTTTTTGATAGCTGAGGGAATATTGATAGACTGGTTATACTCGATCCAAGTGAAAGTGTCAGGTGATGTTAGCACCAATTATCCAAATAGAAGGAAGTTAGGTTGTGAGGAGTCTCAGAAGGTTCTCAGGATATAGACTCAAGTATATCCCCAAGTATTGGGTATTTGATAGAGTTATTTTAGTATAGGAATCCATGACATGTGTGGGAATAGTGAGATCAATCACTAAAGGAGTGGTGAGCATTCGGCCAGGTTGGGAATCCCAATAAGTTCAGTAGGAATCCTTTTTGGACCACTAGTATTATGGTACTAGGGAAGACTCAAGGATCTTTGGTCAGACTAGGAGTGGTACTAGTATTTAGTATCTAGAATTCTGTTATAGGTTGAGGTCATGGTAGAGACAGTGGGACGTTTAAGTGGGGTTAGTGTCTTGTAGAAGGTGCAGCTCCATAGGGAGGCTAGGCCTCATTTATTCAAGCTTCTAGAAAGGTGCATGCAGTGGAGTTTCCATGTGCAGAGCAGGTCGGGCTTCCAACTATAGTTAGAGGTATGTCATGGGTGTAACAAGAGGTGATTTTTATTTTGGTATGACCTTTTTTTGGAATGTCTTGTCATGTGTGGATGAGGTGAACGAGTTGTTTTTGGACTAACCAGACCCTAGTTAGTAGGTTGGAATTGGATTAGATGCATGGTATATATATAATTGAGGTGTGTGGTACCGGTATTTATTATGGGAATTGATGGATTCATGTCATGTATGAGATTTGTTGGCATTGGGACACTCATTTTGAGCACTAATATTAATATATATGATACATGTTTTATATGAGAAGTGTATGCATCTAGGAATATGATGAGATGAAGGACATGAATTGTTTAAGATGTGGTATAGGTATTATTTGAGAAATTGATGATGTCTAGTGGTGACCATGCATCATAGGACGACTTTTGAGTCCTGGTATAATTGGTTTATCATTGGTTTATTTGATTTTTGGGGTTAAGAATTGACCTAGGAATGTAACTCCTAAGGTGGGGAGTGCCTTGAGAGAGAGTTGACCTATGAATTATAAATGGGGTGGACTGGGTTGGTTTTAAAGAGATAGGTATGTTTTGTACCATTTCAGTACAAGGCTTGATAGATTAGGGACAATCTATGTTAAGGTGGGGAGACTATAATGTCCCATGTTTTTTTAGTGAGTCAAAATCCTCAACCCGTTTGATTTTTTTTAGTTTTGTGGTCCTACCAATATTTTTTTTTCATTGAAATTTAATTATGATAGTTATATGGAATCTAGGATGTGTTTATAAATTATTTTAAATGATCTTAAAGTGCCCCAGGGATTTTAGTGGGTTTAGATTCTGTTAGAGGCCAAACCCCCAGTTTCTAGAAATAATGGAATAGGGCACTTGTTTTGGGAAAACATTAAGGGATCCTAGGAGAAAACATGCATTCCTCTAGGTGCACTAGATATAGTTTAAAAAACTATTCAATAAGGAGTTCACTACCATGTGTGAGATGTGTGTTTTTTAATAGAGGTCTTGTGCACTATTTGTGCATGGTTTGGTTAACCATGAGTCTATCCCATCTGAGGTGTGGTGTTCAATCAGTGAGAACTTCATAGTTTGTCCATGGTTTTCCAAGCCATTTGGTAACTGTTTGGTATCATTAGAAGATTAAAATTTCAATTTTATAGTAATTTTATTTAAAAGGGTTTTCCCACTCTTTTAAAACCTCATTTGGATATCCTCTCCAGCATCTAGGGAGTGGCCCTCATACTTGTTTTATGATTTTTCCTGATCTATCTATCCAAGCTCGATTTTTATCATCATAGGTCACATTATAACAAAATCAATAAGTCCTTAAATATTCTAGCCTCCATTATTCTCTTCCCTCACCACATGTTGTTCTAAATCTACTCAAGCCATTTTACACTATTTTCAGGGAGTTTTTATAAAATTTTGATGTCTTCCAAATCGTCTAAAGTTTCAGTTTCATATCGGACAAGTGAATCTCTACTAATATGAGATAGGTGGTGCCTAGATTTCTCTTTGATTTTGTGGTGTTTTAGGGGGGTTGTTCTTGTGGACTCCATTGGGTTGTCTGAGAGAGACCCTAATAATTTAACTAATGTATTTTAATTAATAAATTGAAACCATAATATTCTAATGGGAATGATCCTCCTAGACTACAAATGGGGTAAGCCTATTGAGAGGCTTCATGACACTTTTGAATATTTGGTCAAGTGTGTTTATAATTTAAGTTAAATTTTTTATATTGATTTTGATGGTTCCATGATAACGTGACAATCTTGGCCTTAGGATTGAGATGGTAATGACCAAATGGATTGAGATGATGTGTTATTTTTGTTGGGGGAGGCTCAGGTTCTATGATTTATGTTGATCATAGATTGGGAGATGTGGAACTCGGTTTTAGTATATGAGATTTTCATGATTGAGGGAATGTCTTAGGGCTTTGAGATTGTTTTGACAATCTGGATGAGTGACATGTTCATACGGGCATGAGGTCCCTGAATGATGTGTTTTATATACTTTTTTTTGTAATTTTCAGTCAATGTGATGGTCGATCCCCTATTGGAGTCATTTTTACACATATAAGACTCAAATGATGAGGTTGTGTTGACCACTCATGTGGGTAGATTCCTTTGATATATGTAGATTAGGGTGGTGTTGAACACTAATGAGTTTGGAGGTTCTTGTTAGGGAAATCCACAAGGATAGTGAGGATCCATCAGTTGATGGTGTTGAGATTGTCGGTTGGGGGATGAGGCTCATTTTATATTAAGGCTATTTGAAAAGGATTATTTAAGAAGATGGATATCTTCATTCCTTGTGACATGAGCTATTGACATGAAGGTCGTCATTATTTGGAGGGAATACATCATTCTACCTCAAACATCGGGCTTCTAGTAGATAGGGATTATTATCATCTATGGTATGAGGAACCAGTTACATTATTGGGAATTCCTTCAAGATATTTGTTATTTTATTATGACACGAGATGTGTTGGCTGGAATGAGGTTCCAGTGATATATTTACAAGAGGTGCATGAGGGATCTCTAGCTTCTTACTTATCAGGTTATACCCTGGGCTCTAGGCTAAGGATTCTCACCACTTTAGTTATATATATAGTGAGAGAGAGATGTTTCTCTGTATTCCATATATATAACTAGGGCCATGTGGATTATCGGAGATGGAAGAAGCAGGTGATCACTTATTTACGACTGATGAGAATAAGGTAAGTGAGTATTAAGTTATTGTGCATGCATTATAATTTTTTTATATTTAGATAAACGTTGTTTTTCATGGACATAAGATAGATATACGTTGGTGGTAGCCTACTAATATTATTCTCTTACCATACATGGTCCCCTTGGGACACGTGCAGATTTTATGCTCTTATGGTTAGTTAAGGTTTTAGGATCATGGGATGGACCCTAGTGATTGTGTAGAACCATTTCATGGGTTGGGTGGAAAGAGGCATTGGAGGTTCCTGTATCAGATATAGTTTACATTTGAGTTTCCTTATTTATCATCATTTTTATATTTTTATTCACTAAGTTCAACCACATTTGAACCTTCTTGATTAATGTTATGTATGAACTAACTTGGATGACTTCATCTACAAATGGTATTGTGTTTTTTTGGTATCTACAAATGGTATTTTTTCTGCAAATAGTTTTTTCATATTTTTGACCATTATTGCTTATGTTGTTTGTTTATGCTTCTGTTACTGATGGTTATTAGTCCATTACTTTATTTTATTTCTTATTCTGTGTTAAATACATATAGGACAATATTATTATCACCATATGAGGGTACAGTCTCCCACTATCAACTATTGACACCCCCACCAATAGTATGTAGCCATTGCTATATGAGGAGTCGCACCTAAGGCCCAGTGGCACACCACCCATGAGAACTATTTGGGTGTAACAAATGGTTGGGGATGTCATTACCCGACCATAATTAGGACTCAAGACATAGCTACCCAAATCCTGCCTCCTTGGTCCATGGGGTGCCGACAACCGCTGGAGAGAATATCATAATTAGGAGGCCTTTTCATAATGTACATGTATGAACACACATGTCTATATCGATGAATAAATTTATGTGTATAATAATTAATATATGAAACATATAGAGAGTAAAAAATTCATGAAGACCTCTTTGGTGTACAAGAGTATGACATGGAAAATAGAATTGTAAATGAGTAAAAATACCCACCCAGACCAAAATTTGTCCCTACATAACAAAAATTGGAAAGTAAACTACTAAGAGAGACTAATCCTAATCTCCTTGTCATGACTACTATATGTCTTTCTAGTATCCCTAAGCTTTTCTTGAGTCATCATTGACTTGTTCATCATCTTCATAAGACCCGATAAGTGTGGAAAAATACCATGAAGGGGTGAGTATATACATACCCAATAAGATTCCTTGAAAGTTGAAAGGGGGAGCAGTAGGTGAAACAATAGTAAAGAAAAGACTATAGGTAGAAACCATGATATATCTCAACCCATATAAATAGAAATAGTAACCTCATCCAAGTGAAAGGGGCTCAACATGGTGTGTAGATGAACTACATGTTTATTATTTTCCACCCATAGAAGGAGAGTAACATCATCCAACTCTATGAAACTAAACACTTAAATCATGTGGAATACCCCACACATCTTCACAACCCATGAAAGGAGAGTAACCTAGTATAGAGGTATGGATATATATGTGTGTATAGATATATATTTATTCTAAGAAAAATAATCCTAAAGGATATAGAACGGGGATCTCTATATCACATTTCATCCTAGGTAAGGTGTCACCAACAGTTCTAGATGTCCAAGAACGATTCTTAGAATTTGTCACATATGCCAAGAAGAAAACATCTAGGTCAATAAGTTCCTCTTCATTATGATGTACAGTCAAGGGGAACAATCTATCGGTAGAGGACCGATGCCCTGGTATAATAGGAGGGTTCCACTTAGGGGATAGATAGAGGACCCATACCTTATTACAACAGGTTGGTTACACTCTAATAACCGATTGAGAAACCATTACCTTCCAAACTGGAGGGTTCCACTCTGATATTCTATAGAGGAACCATGCCCTTCCTTGTATGAGGGTTTCATTCATATGGTAAAGGACCCATGCCTTACACATCTAGAGGGTTCCACTCTAGATATCAATAGATGAACTATTCCATGTTCCAACAGTAGGGCTCCACTCTAATGGTATGGAACCCATGCCTATACATGGTGTAGGGTTCAACTATAGGATTATGTAGAGAACCCATTCATATCCCATCTAGAGGTTTCCACTCTATACATTGAGGACCCATGCCCAACCCATCTAGAGGGTTCCACTCAGAATGCCTCTGGTGATCCTACAAGATCATTGTCATCATTGAGCATCACCTAAACAAGTAATATACTCAGAAAAATATCACATAATATCCAAAATTCCATAAAAGAGTGAACAATTTCATTATATCCATTAAAAACATATGATAGGTTACTTTCAGGCCAAAATTCGAGTCAAAATTAAGTAAATATGATATGTTTAAGTTTCTTCATAAGGAACCAAGTGGTACGCTGTGTGTGAGGGGACCCACAAGGCGTGTGGTCCCACTCCATTACATAGTTGTGTCCCTAAAGGTAAAAAACTCACCATACTTGTAGGAATATATGACATGTAATGGATATACTCAGTGTTCCCATTCTATTCAGTGGTCACTCATGTGCTTGGTCATGTATGTGAACCCAGGATGTGTCTGTGTACTTTTTTACACTGTCTGTCTGGCCATTCCTGAGCCCATGTACCCTCAAAATACACATTAATTCTTCTAGAATGATATCACATGGTGTGTGGGGGTACCAAATGAAATTTTATACTTATAAATCATGTAAAACGTAGTCATACCATCTAGGGACCAACACATTGTGTGTTCATTAAACTTTATGGTGTGTATTAAGGATTTTTCTATAATATCAAATCCACTCTCTATATTACATATTTGGACTTTTACATTTTATATAAAACTTGTTTCTTCCTTATATTAGTATATCTATCTCCAACTAGTGGATTTCATCCAAACGGTGGTCAAAAAAAATTTCTAGGGATTCATATGCACCGTCCCACACCACGCATGATTGTGTCATTCCATCAAGGATGATTTGAATTATGGTGATCAAAAAGATCACCTACTACCCAAAAAAATACCATATATATATCCCTAATTCTTCAATAATTCCCTTTTATGTTGTTTCTTTATGACTCTTGGGGTCTGATCGGGTTTGGTACTACCTGACAATGTTAAACGGAGACCGTAGTGTCCAACTGGTGAAGAATGTTGAACAATTGATGGTGAGGAATAAAAGAAAAAAATTATCGATTATTTACATGTTTTTGTGGGAAAAGATAAATAATATGGATATCTATGGTTACTACACCATTAGTTATCAAATTATCCAGTACATGGGTGCATGAAAAGGCTACTACAATTAGCACAGATTATAAAATTGATGATTCTGCGGAATAAATTTAATCAAAAAGGGAATAATCCATATTTTTATGATTCCTACCTATATATTAGATCATTCTTCATCGATCAATGTTTGAAGGATGTAATTTTGTTTGATGTGATCCAATCTTCTCCAATACATAGTATCATCTTCATTTTATATGATCCGCCAATGGATTGAGGAAGGAGAAGCTCTTGATGGTCCCAGTATTATGTGGCTAACACTGGGAAAATAACCATATCAAAATATTTAAAGGGAATTAGAAATAGTTTATTAAATTAAATTAATTAAATTACACATTTAATTATTTCATTGAATGTACCGTGAATGGGAGAGAAATGGGAATGCCCTATGACCACCTATTTTAGGTCTTTCCTAGGGTACACATCATGTTCCAGACAAAATATTGGTCTCATATTTCTAATTCAAGATTCTGTTTAAGTGTCACCCATTTTCCTCAAAAAAATATGTGTGTATAATATAAAATAGATTTCATTTTTTTAAATAAATTCCATGCACACCATGCCTTGGAATCTCACTTTGTCCCAGCGTCTATCTCTATAAACATATATTGAAGTGTTTTAAAGTCTTAAAAGGAAAAAAATGAATCTCTAAACATTCCATCCTTCAATATTTTCATACCCCAAAAGAAAAACTGAAAAAGAAACTCAGGATATCTAGCTTGCATCTGTCTCTCCCGCTCCTAGGATCTCTCCTATATGTTCTCTTGTATTCGCAACATGCGAAACAAGGGGAACGTCATTCCATGTAGGGTCATCTCTTGTCGATCGTTGATCACAACCGGGTGCTCTACAATGGAAGATCCAACCTCGATGTCCAATTATCTAAATTAGTTGATGTTCATAGGGTCATGCAGGTATCACCTCAGCTGTGACGTGTGAAATATTTCATGCACCCTCTCTAGTTGTTGGGGTAGGGTGAGGCTGTATGAAACCTTGAAAACACTTTCCACGATCTTGAATGTCCTGATGAACCTTGGTAATAGCTTTCCTCCCCATCAAAACCTATGAAATATTCATCGTGGGGAGAATATCAGGAAAATATGGTCTCCCTGGTTGAACTCCAAGGGCCTACGATGGAGATATGTATAAGATTTATGCATACTCTAAGTCATCCTCAACTACTCCTGGATGACCTAGACCTTGTTCATTTCCACCTATACAAACTCTAGAATGGAAATAGATTTCATTTCAATCTCTTTCTAGAACAATGATGGCCTGTAGGGTCTCTAGAATAGTGTCTCAAAAGGTTACATACTGACGGTAGAGTGGTAGTTGTTGATGTAGGAAAACTCCCCCAAGTTCAACTGTTCATCTCAACTTCTAAATAAGTCTAACATGAAATCCCTCAGAATATCATCCAACATATGGATACTAAGATAGATATTCATAACTATTTGGGGGAGAAAGGTTGTACTCGTCCTCATCTAGATCATGAATTTATCCATTGGGACTCTCCACAAACTTGACGTAAAACGTGTGTCACGATCAGATACAATCATCTATGGAATCCCATAGAGGTAAAAAATATCTCATACATACAACTACACCAAACTTTCAACTAAACAATGATCCCTGATAGTAAGGAAGTGTTTCGAAATCATGATCCGGCCAACTATCGCAAATATATAATCCTATCCCTTTACTTTCTATTGATGACATATCCCAAAATCCATGGATATGTCATCCCACATACACTCTAGGATCTAAGGGGCTTCAAAAAACATACTGGAACCTGGTGCTTAGCCTTTCAAATTCATAGGTTAAGCACCAAGAGATAAACTCTGCAATTATTTCTCCCATTTTGTTCCACCAAAAATTCTGATGAAGGTGTCTTTATATCTTACCCACATCATGTTGTATAGATAGGGTTGAAGTGTGGAACTCTCACATCACCTACTCCCGAATCATGAATGAAACTATCATTCATCCCTGAAAAATAATGATATTTCCCCCTCCTTTAGAATATCTATTTAGTGAGTCACCTATGGATATCTAGTCACACAATACCTTACAGTCGATGTCTCCTAGTTGGGGCTCTCTCACACACTTTAGAAGAAAAGGAGTCAACCCCATTGATTGATGAAAATTTTTACCCTCCTGCTCCACCAGGTTCATTTGTAAGGAATCCAACTTCGTTGAGGCCTCCTCCACCAAGCTAGCCTAGTACTTCCTACAAAGGTAATATTATAACATGTTTCCATTCTCTAGAGTATAGAATATCTCAAAGTCACAATCCTGTAGGAACTCCAACTAGAACCACTATCTTATGTTCAAGTCTCTCTGTGTGAAGACATGCCTAAGACTCTGATGGTATGGGTATACAACCAAGTACTCTCCAAGAAGGTAGTGCATCCACATCTCTAGGGAAAATACGACCACGTCATGCTCTAGTTCATGAGTCACATTATTATATTCATGGGATCTTAACTTCCTCGACCCGTATGTGACAACTTCCTACCACTTCATAAACATAAAGATAATCCTAGTACCTAAGGAAAGACAATAAAATTCATACTCCATGCCATCCCATGGTAGTCTCAACATAGGAGCACTCTTTTTCCTCAGCCTCAACTCGTTAAAGTCCCTATATCAATACTCAGTCTAGGTAAATGGCTCCCCTTTCCACATTATGGGGGTTAAAGGGGATACAATCTTTGATAATTATTCTACAACCATATTATAGTAACCCTACAGGCCAAAAAAAATCCTCACTTCTAAAACAGTCTAGGTTGGCTCCCAAGAAATCATGGAATCATTGTTTACTAGGTCCGTATCTAATCCATGGTAGGAAATAACATTCCATATAAATTAAACCTCATGAATCAAGAACTGGAACTTTGAGAACATTCTATAATGTAGGTACTCACGATGAAAATCTAGAACGATCCTCAGGTGATTTAAGTGATCCTCCTATGATATAGAGTAGAAGGGTATTTATTCAATTAATATGAAAACAAACTAGTCTAAATAAATTTGGAATATCTAGTTCATAATATCCATGAACATGGTGGGGGAATTCATCACACCAAATGGAATCACCAGGAATAAATAGTGTCTATAATGACATCAGAATTCCATCTTTCGAATATCAGCATCGTGAACATTCAACTAGTGGTATCTGGACAGAAGATCAATCTTCTAGAACCATATCATTGCTCGTAACTGGTCAAGGATATCATGAATCTTTGAAAAGGTTTACTTTTCCTTTATCATGTATTTCTTAATGCGATGATAATCAACAAAAATCCACAAAATATTGTCTGACATTTTCATGAAAAACATTGGAGATACCCATGGGAAAAAACTGGGCCCTGTGAAACCCTTCTCTCAAAAGTCCTCTAACTAAATTTTCATCTCCTATATATCCGTATGGGATATATAAAATGCTTAAGAAGATACCAATGAGGTCCCAAGATTCATGTTGATGAAAAAACCTTCTCCCACAGCAAAGGTAGTCCTAGAAATCCCTCAGGGAAGATGTCCATATAATCCTCCATAACTGAAGAAATCTAGATACCTAATGATCTTACAGAACGAAGGGATATAATCTCCAATTTAGGGTTTATGGGTTGAATCTACCTACTCAAAAAAACCATTCATACCACCATGAGATCTCTCTCGCCCATAAAGGTGAATCTCATAACATCAGTGTAATGGAATCTGACTCATCTAAGGTGACCAAAAATTATGTCATAGGACATGGAAAACAAATAAATACCAAATATTAAATGATAGGGTTGAATTTTGATAACCAAAATATCGCATTTCAACCTATCTCCACCAATTTATAGCTCACAGTTCTAGGAGATAAAATATACCTAAGAAGCATTCCCTATAGGAACCTTAAGATGAAACTATTGGGATAGGGCCTCAACTGGGAGCTCCATCTATTGAACAAAGAGTATAGAGATGAATTAAATATTGAATGTTGTTTCTAGTAATAGTGGATAAAGAGTATAAAACACACATATCATACCTCTGATCATCTCGTTCGATGTGGGGTCATGAGCCTCCAAAGCCTGTAGTTGTTCACAGACTTAAATGCTCGGTCCCTAAGCTTGATGTGGGATGGTTGGTGGTGGTAGTGAAAGTATCTCATAACTTAATCCACCAACCATAGATCATAATCCTAATATACTATATCTTCTTCCCTAGGGGCCTCCCTAACCTCTCCCAGGATATCCCTGATCACAGTACTGTCTCTATCTTGGTAGACTGTCAGCTATCTACATAAGCTCCACAATGCGTCTATTTGGGTAGTCATGTGATATGTGACCTATCCCATCACAAGAATATAACTACCCCTCTCCAATATACCCTAGTGGTTTTCATTTTCCTTATTACATATAACCACGTATCTAAATCTGATCATTATAGGATCTCCTATGCGGAGATCCTAATCACTGGCACCTATTAGCAGATGTAGATGACTCAACTCAGTGACATCCACTTCCATCTCATGCTTCCAGGAATCCCTCTGAAATAAAAATCTCAATCACTTATTCCCCCTCTAAAACCCCTACATTTGTGGTAATGAACAATGTAACCAAGTTATCATTGATCTCTCTACAAATTCCAAGCTCAAACATCCGAGCTTAGAAGTATCCATCTCAAATATTGTAATTGGAGTATTGGGTAATGTTTTTGAACCTAGATATGTAATCCTCTACCATCATCCCTCATTTATGAAGCTTCAGAAGATACTAAATCTGAACTGAGAACAAATAGGATGGGTGGTACTCCCCACGAAACCAATGCTATAATTCGGGCCATGACAGTGTTGACTCATCTTTCATTTATGTAATAAGATTCCAGTTGCACCCATCTGTTCCTTGGAAAAGGAGAGATGTCATCACAACCACCTAATACCTTGAGGTATAAATAATATTAAAGATATAGATAATCGAATATAGACAATACCACACTACATATCGATTTATCTAGCCATGGAACATCAGCAGCCTTTGGCGCTGGAACTCATTGAGTGTTGTGCACCTGCATGCATCCTCTTCATGATCGATTGGTATAATCTGATTCTCGATAGGTGGTGGTACTAATACCTTCCCACATAGTGAAAAATGCTTATTGGATGGACCATAAACTGAGGTCTCCTTACTCATCATATCATCATCATGATCTGAAACTAGTATCCTAGATGGATGACATCACAGAGGTATCCTAAAATTTAATCAAGGCGTACAACATTCATATGAGCATATATATATATAAAAACAATGTGGATTTGACTCAAAAAGGATGGTAAAATACTCAATATTTTATTATGCATGTACCATTGATCCCATCAACTAATTTCTCAGTATGCCGAGTCAAAAAGTAGGTCTTTAATGTCCTGGTGAATTGATACGTCAATCGCTCATACCATCACTGTATTCCCTAGCCTAAGAGACATACATGAGACACTTTGAAAATATTGAACTAATCAAAACCAAATCCTCATAATTTTACTACTAGAAATAACATCCCAATGAATGAACTCCTCTAATAACAATCTATCATGACTCAAACCTAACCAGGGATTGAGCCCCATCTACCCTAAGCCCACCTCCATTGGCCAAGGGATTGTGACAAGAACTAAATGGAATATCCTAAATGGGAGGAATTTGTTTAATATATAATTATGCACACAAATAACCATCTCAATGCATGATTTCATAGTAATAATAATAAAAATATGCAAGATCTAGAAATTAAACCAAGAATCCAAACCTCTTGGGTGTACAACAGTATAATAGTGAAAACTAAAAAATAAAGATGAAAAAATACATTCCCAACCATAAATATGTACCAACCTAAAAAATGGAAAGTAAACTACTGAGATATCTCAAATTCTAATCTCCAAGATACAACAACCGTATGTGGTCCAAATTACCTTGTATCTTTAAGACCCTCTGAAGTCACCAATGATCTATCTATAATCTACATAAGACATGACATGTGTGGGAAAATATCATGTAGGGGTGAGTATATACATACCCAGTAAGATGCCCTGAAATCTGGAAGGGGGTGAATTAAAAGACATAATAGGAAATGAAAAAAAAATTATAGTAAACAAGATACATATAAACCCAAAAAAAGATAAAGAGTACCTAATACAAGAACAAGAGGCTCAAAATGGTGTGTAGATAAACTACACATCAAGACTTTTCCACCCATAGCATGAGACTAACCTCATCCAACCTTGAGAATATAAACACATAATGCATTTGGAATACCCCATGCATCTTCACAACCCATGGGAATACAGTAACTAAATCCAAATATATGGACATAGTTGTATATATATGTGCTTAGAAAAATTATCCCAAAAAGAGAGAAAGGGGATCTCCATATCACAACATAGCCCAAGTAAATATTCACCAATAGTTCCAAAATTTCAACAACGATGCCCATCATCTTGTGTGTCTACCAATAAGAAAATATCCAATTCAATCCAGGATTCTTCACTATGACACATAATCGAGGGGCCATAATCATTAGGTAGAGGACCCATACCCTGTTAAAATAGGAGGGTTCCACTAAATGGATAGATAGAGGACCCATACCTAGTTCCAACATGAGGGTTCCACTCTAATAGTTGATATAGGACTCATTCCATTCATATTAGTAGAGTTCAACTCTAAAATTCTATATAGGACCCATGTAATGTCTATCAGGAGGGTTCTACTATGATGGTAGAGGAATCATTCCCAACACATCTAGAGGGTTCAACTATAGAAGTATATAGGGGACTCGGGCCCTGTTTCAACCGCATGGTTGCAATATAAGGGTAGATATCCCTTTTCCAGCTCATTTAGAGTGTTCCATTCTAGGATTTATAGGGGACTCATTCCCAGCTCTGTTGGAGGGTTACACTCTATACATCGAGGACTAATGCCCATCCCACCTAGAGGATTCCACTCATAATGTCACTGGTGATCCTTCCTAAACATGCTCCATGCCTATAAATATCTCAAATAATATCAAAAAAATTAGAAATGATGGAATCATCACATTATATGTGAAACAAAACTCATATTAGGTTACTCACATGCCAAAATTTGATTCAAAAAAAGGATATATGATATTTTGACGTTTCTACTAATGAAACCAAGGGATACACGGCATGGGAAGGGCCCCACACATCGTGTGGTCCCACTACATCACATGGTTGTATCCCTAGATATAAATGTATCACCAGCCATGTTGGAATACATGGAATGTATAGGATATACATAGTGTTCCCATTCTATTCAGGGTCCTTCCCTTGTACTTGTTTGTGTACATGAATCAAAGCCTTGTCTGTGTACTTTGGTACACAACGTGCCTAGAGATGACCACTCTCGTGTACTCTTGAAGTACATTCCTAGTCTTCCAGCATGATATCACATGGTGTGTGGGGGTCCCATATGGCATGTGATACTTATAAATTGATAAAATCCTAGCAGATATAGCCAGGTCCTGACATGTTGTGTGTTCTTTGAACTACGATGCGTGTAGTCTGGATTTTTCAAGAATCATAGATTCTCCCAATGTGCACTATATCCAGTAATCTACCTTCAATTCAGGCCTTATTTCCACATGATATTACTGGATCTATCTCTTTCTAGTGGATTTCATCCAAATGATGGTTGGAAAACTAATTTCTAAGGCTTCGTATGAACCACCTCGCACTGCGCACAATTGGTTCCTTCAATCATGGATAATTTGAGTCATCAAAATGAACATACAAAACCCAAAAACATCCTAGATCTACACTTGATTAATTGATACATCCCTCATTAATTGATTCATCATGATTTTTTGGATTTTATCGGTCTCATTATAGCCTGGAAACGTCAAATATGGACTATGGGGTCCAACCGGTGATGAATGAAAAACAATTGAGAGTGGAGTGACAAAAGAGAAATTTTATCAACTATTTCCAAGTGTTATTGGAAAATGATCCATAATGAGGATATGTGGGGTTATAAAAACAAGAGTGAGCAAATAAAATGGTACATGGGTGTATAAAAAGGCTAAAAAAATTTTAATGAGCATAAAATGGATGATTATACTCAATAAATGTAATCGAAAGTGGTTTAATCCATAGCTTGATGATTCCTACCTTGATATTGGTTCATTTTTCATCAAAAATCTGTTCCCCATCATTTGAAGGAAGTTTTTTTATCCTTTTCACTTTGATCTGCTACGATCTAGAGATGCATCATCATCTGATATGATCTTCTAGTAGAAATAAAAAGTAGAATCTCTCAATGGTCATAGGATTATGATTCTAAGCTTGGAAAAATTTATAAGATGGAATATTTAATGGAAATCAGAATTATGTTTTTCAATTAAATTATTTTAATTAAACTTTTAATTAAATCACTGAACATGTCCTCAACAGGTGAGATATCTAAACACCCCATACCAACTAATTTTAGGTTGTGCCTAGGGTAAACATTGTATTCCCAACACAACCATGGTCTCATATTTATGATCTGAACTTTTGTTGAAGAGTTATCTCATTTTATTTAATAGACTATTTTCATGTAATATAAAATATGTTTAATATTTTTATTAATTTAATTCTGGGCACACTAGGCCTCAGAATATTATGTTTTCTTAGCGCCTGGATATGGAAATATATGTAAAAATATTTCAAAATTATTTAAAGTACAAAAATCTTGTCTATACACTAGAAATATATGTCCATGTCTACATGTGTAAGATATCCCACTATATATGATGAATACTACATGTGACCCACTTTGGGACTAACAAGATCCTGAGAACCAAGATAAGAATACAATGAGAAGAATAATATTACATTAACATGGTAGATGAAGAGTTAGTAACCCAGATGTTCCACTAGTTTATAATTATTACAAATGGTATGAGTGCTCATGGTTAAGTAATGGACAGTAAATATATAGTTCAAACAGTACTGTGAGATCTTCCAGAAATATGGAATGTAAAGAAGGTGTACATTATTGAGAGTAATAATTTTAATGATTATAACTTATATGAACTAATCGTATCTTTATTGTAGTATGAATTGGAGTTAAAAACATTTTTTATGATGATTCTACAAATAGAAAAGGTATTAATTTTAAGTGTAATGTTAATTAAATAACTAACACTTGTGAATCCAAGTTATATGAAAGGGAAAAATGGATGGATCATTTTAGAATGATGTTTTTCATGTTCCTGAAAAACAATGGAGGACAGAGACAGTTCAGAAGAATTTCTATCAAGTACTATAAGAAATTTAATTCTAATAATGGTCATGATGATTCAGAATTAACATGTCATGAGTGAAAAAAAAAAGGAAACATTATAAAAGAAAGAACCAAACTCAAACATCCAAATAAAAAGAAAGGGAAATGTGGAAAATAAAGAATTGTTTGTTTGGAATTTGGGAAGAATCATATGGTTATGACTGAAGTAGTGATTTTGGATGTGAACAATTAGATAGGGAACCTTGCTCTGATGGATATACAGTTTTAGGTAACTGATTCACTTTTCACTCAATTGACTACTTATTATAATTTATATCATAACCCTATATATGAAAATAAAAAATTATTCTAATTCATGTTTAGATTTTTATTTTTCTAATTATAAAGTTAAACAAGTACTTAAAAAAAGAATTAATATTTGATGGTTTCAGGATAATTGAAATGTATACTAATATAAAAATTAAAAATAAGAAATTGGTTAATGAAAATGAGGAACAAAAAAGTGAATGTGATAATTTCAACACCTATTACCCTTATGAATAATTTTATAGTAAGTTTCATTATGGGTTTTCGAAGCTAAAAGGGGAAAATGAAAGAGTTAAAAACATTATCATAGTGAATGATAATGATAAGGAAAGAAGAATTAATTTAGTTCTAGATGATTTAACTAAATTTTACAATTAATGTAAGAACCTTACGTATGAAAATTTTCAATTAAGAAGAATGGATTATAGATCTAATATGATAGTTTATATAGATTTAGATACTATTCAAAAATATAATATGAATTTGAAAATTGAATTTATTATTCGTAAAGATAATTTATAAACATTTGTTTAAGGTAAATAATAATATGATAAAATAATTTCATTGATGAAACTAAACAAAAATAAGAAAAAAAATTATAATAGTTTATTTCCAATGATCAATAATACTAACATTATTAAATGTTAAAAAGGTATTATTTCTAGTTTAACCTATTTTAAATGCAGAATGATGGGCCATTATGCCAAATAATGTTCACTAAGATTTAAAAAATCATTTGGGAATACTAGAAAAATAATTAATAGAGATTTATCTTATAAAAAACCCACTAATAATTCTATTTAATCTATTTGGGTTCCAAAATTTTCTATCACTAATCCAGATGAACCAAGGTTAGAATGGGAACCAAAACCATATTTTTTATTGTTTAATTTTGGGAAATCTACCTTATAAGTCTCAAAGAATCATGGTATTTAGATAGTGGATACTCCAAGAACCTGACTACTGATATTTCTAACTTTCTGTCATTCAATTCACGTTATTGTGGTCTTTTCGTACTTGCAGAAAAATCTAAATGTAATATTAATAGTATTGGTAATGTTTGTTTTTATGAAAATATTATTATTTAAAAATTATTATATATATATGGTTTAAAAAATAATATAAAAAGTATATCATAGTTGGTTAATGATGTATTACATGTTATTTTTGAAAATAATAAATGTACAGTTTTTAAAAATAAATGTGTTTTATTTTCTGCCAATATAAAAGAAACTGTTTATACAATTTACTTCTATGATCTATCCAAACAAAATGGTATGTGTTCAAATATTGTAGAAGAGGATGAAATTATGGGGCATAAGTGGCTTGGGAATAAAAATTTAAAATTGTTTTCACAAACTATAAATGCATGAATAGGTTCTATAATTTCCAATATTTTGTACAAGTATTTTGTGTCTGAATCATGTTTAAAGGGTATGAAACACCAAAAAATATTTAATTATATAAATGATATTAGTAATTATAAATGTTTATAAGTATTACATCTTGAATTTTTTGGGCCTATAACTATATGATGGGTTTAGTTGTAAGATATATGTATTTTTAATTTTAGATGATTACAATATATTTATCTGAACTTGTTTCTTATTACATAAAAATGAAAATTTAAATAAATCATGTTCTTTCTGTAAAATTATTCCAAACATTGAGAATCTTCCAATAATATCAATACTAATTAATATAGGTAGTAATGTTTTTAAAGTTATAATATTATAAATTTTGTGATGAAAATGGATGCAAACTTTATTTTTCATCCCCTTGGACACAATAATAGACTGGTGTGGTAAAAAAGAAGAATATATATGCTATAAATGGATAGATCAATTATTTTGGAATTTAATGTTCCTAGAATGTTTTTGGGAAGAGGATATAATTATATCTTGTCACATTTTAAATAAGGTACTTAATAGATAATTTTTAAATAAACCCCATTATGAAATGTTCAAAGGGTCTGAACCTAATGTTGGATATTTTAATGTGTTTCGTTAGAAACAATTTATATTAAAAACAAAAGATAATTTAGAAAAATATGATCAAAAGGTTATGAAGGAATATTTATAGGATATTATAATAAAATAATATCATATAGATATTTTAATAAGTTAACTTTGGTTTTTTATGAATTTTTATATATTAAAATTAATGAAAATAACGACAATAAGAAAAATCTATTTTAGAAAATGATAATGATGAATTTAGGAAATTAAATTTTAGTGAAGGTTTTGACCATGAAAATGATAATGCAACATTTGAGGAGTAGAATAGCTATTATCAAATTGGTCATAATGATTGGAAAACTCATAAATATAATAAAATTGAAAAAGTAATTAGAAATGTATAATTTTTAAATAAACAAGAAAATATTTTTTACTTTACTGTGAGAATTATTCTTATGTTGATGATTTGGTTCCTGTTAAAATTGATAATGATTTAATTGATTCAAATTTAATTAATGCTATGTTTGATAAATTAAATCAATTTAAAAGGAATCGAGTGTCTAATTTGTTTGAATTTCCAAAATAAAACCCAATCATAAAAACTAAATGTATTTTTCATAATAATAGTGATGAAGTTGAAAACATAGTTTAAAAAAAGCAAGACAAGTTTCTCATGTTTTTTCCCAGGAATAGGGAATATAATTTGAAGATTATTTTTCTCCTATTTCTAGGATAGAATTAATTATAATTATATTATCCTTTAATTGTTTTCAAAATAATAAATTATTTTAATTGAATATAAAAAGTTCATTTTTAAATAAAATAATTTCCAAGGAATTTTAGGTAGATAATCCCCTAGAATTAAAAATTATAACATTATAAATATGTTTTTAAAATTCAATAATGATTTATATGATCTTAAGAATTCTCCTCAATCTTTGTATGAAATAATTACCCAATTCTAAATAAAAACTTATTTTGATATAGGAAATTTATACAAAACCATGTTTATAAAAAGAGTATCAAATGATATGCTGGTTATACAGATTTATGTTGATGAAGTAATTTTCAGTTCAACTGATGATATACTATGTAATTATTTTTTAAAACTAATGTAAAGTGAATTTCACATGTGAATATTAGGAGAAATAAAATTTCATCTTTATTTATAAATTAATTAATGGAAAATTGTATTTTCTTAAATCAACCTAAGTATAAGAAATAACTTTTAAAATGTTTTGTACTTTATTCAAGTAAGACTATGAAAACACCAATGAGTACAAATTCAAAATTGGAATTCGATGAATCTGGAAACACAGTTGATAATAAAATGTATATAGGAATAATAGACAATTTACTATATCTTAAAGTATATAGAGAAGACATAATGTTATATGTTTTTTATGTGCTATATTTTAGTCCAATCCTACTGAAAGTTGTCTTAAATTTGTTTATAGAGTAATTAAATATATTAAGGTTCTTATAAGAACTAATTTATTTTACTCGAATCAAAATTGTTTGGATTTATTATATTATTCAAATTAAAACATTGTATGATGTAGTATTGACTACAAAATCACTATAGGTATGTGTCATTTAATCATTAAAATTTTAATTTCATGGAATTATATGAAACAACTAAATGTAGAATTTTCTACTATTTAGGCTGAATATGTTATTGTTGCTATCAACTATTCATAAATTATGTGTATTAAACAAAATCTATGTGATTTAAATTTCTTCTATGATTAAATTCCAATATTATGTGATAATAATAGTGCAATTTCAATTTATAAAGACCCTCTATACACTCTATAAAAAACACATATATTCTAGATTTAATTTTCTAAGGGATCATGTAAATAAATGTGATATTTGTTTTGAATTGCTTGATACAAAAAAAACAATTGGAGTATATTTTTACTAAACCATTATATATTGTATAATATGATAAAATAAAGCTTGAAATAGTTATACATGAAGTGAAAAATTAATATTTTCTATAATTACAACATTAATAAAATTTTAAACTATTTAAAATATCTATTCACTTGACTGTTGTTACAAACTGTTAGCTTTTGTGAAAAAATACTACTATGTTACTTTTAATTATTTGATACTGATTTAAAGGGAGATTGTTTTAAATATTTAATTTTAATGTACTTTTTGAAAAATTTCAAATGGGGGGAGAATTATTTTTAACATTTATCCAATGTTCTGTTATGTAATTTATAAAAAGGTGGAGATTATAAGAGTTTGAATCTCTGTATTAATTCATTAAATGTTTTTTTTTTGATAAATTATTATTTCCTAAAATTTATTAATTTCAAATTGATTAAAAAATAATAACGATTTATTATTTACATTTAAAATTATTTGGAGTGTTTTATGATTCATTATAATTTTAATTTTCATCATTAATCATTTATTTGGATACTTTAAGGAAGTATTTTATTAAAATTGTTTTACTAATTTGTTTAGTGGTTTATTAAGTAAAAAATAGGTTAAACACGACTAGCCAAAAGGTACATCCCTTCAAACACATATATGGGACTTGTGGGAGGACGGGCCCAATGATCCATCAATGATGATAGGTGAGTGAAATCCATTTATAGTCCTATAAAGGAGAACTTAGGTATGAGCACGTGCGAAGAAGGTGAGTGGGTCATGTTGCGAGATGATGACAGGGTGGAACCCCGGAGTGGACCCTGGTTACTCACTTTTGAGTGGATAAAGACATGGAAACATTAATAAAGGATCACTTGATCATGAAAATTTTTATTTGGTATAAAATATAACACAATCATTGTTCTATCATGCATAAATATATGTACATGAGCTCAATCATTGAATCAAAGACATTTAATTCTTCTGATGGATCCCTTGAGTTTTCTTCAACCCTTGGATTTCTTAAACAATGTTAATCCACCTCTTTGATAAATCTTTCTCATGAAAGATATTTTCTAACATCAACAAGATAATCTATTATTTCCTCTCATCATGTATAAGTATTGAGATAAGGTCAATCGAACAAATCTATTCATTCAATTTCTTCCTATATGCATGTTGATCATTCAAATAATAAAATCATTATGATCTTTATCAACTTCATCCGAAAAAATTCTCATGCACTAGATTGACCCCTATTTTAATCTAATGTAAGACCAATGTACTACTCAAAATGTATATCCAATTAATAGTAGATTACAGGTTGAAAATATCTCACTTTCATGGAAGTTCCTTCAGCCACCTCAGTAGTATCTTTCCAATAGTGTGATGGTAGTACAGTTGTCCTCCTCCACCAAGATACCATAAGTAAATATTATCATTTTCTTATAATCATGATTGTATTATTATGTTTCCATTCAAAAATTCATCTTATCATGGTATCTATATTAAACATTCAATGGTATTTCTGCTATGTTACCTTATTTCATCAAGAGTGGTAATGCACAGGGGTTCCTCATAATGGTGATAGAAACTGACAATGATTATCACTCCATATTCCTCCTTCATAGTAGAAAAGGAACACATGGTATCATTAGATCATCTTACTTGTGGTAATAGCACTGACCAAAATGGTTTCACGCTACAATGGTAGCTAGTTTGTGAAATGTAACAGTAAAATCTTCATGTGAATCCATGATAATATCATCTAACATTTGACATAGTGATGGTAGCTTCTAGGTTTCACAATAATAATATCCTCATGAATTTTATCAAGTGATATAATCTCCTAATGGTAGATCAAATAAATGGTAACACCACTCCCATGCTTTGGAATGGTAGTTGTAGCTACACTTCAACGATAACACCTATTAATGGTAGAGGTAGCAACATCTTAATAATGATAGGTATTTCAATATACTATTAGTTGAAAAAAAATATTAAAAATATAATTTTTCTATTATTTTAATAGATATTAATATTTCAATTACTGGATTATTATTTCTTTTATAAAATAAAATTAAATGTTTTGTAAAAATTATTTTGAGCGAAAATTATGTACAAATGTACACAAGGTGTATAGTTCCTATGATGCTCTGTTTTTGTGCCACATTAATAATTAAATAAAATGAATTCTTTTTATATCATTCTAATTTTTTTATAAATGTTTATTATATATAATTATTAAATTTATATTTTTGTAATCTTTATAATGTTATATCATGAATAAATAAAGAGAAAGAAAAATATTTTTGTTTCAACTTGGATTTTCTAAATACAGGTAAAGGTAACATTATATTTTTTTATCTGGTTACAAGTGGAATGCACAGATTGGATCTCTTGATACCTAATTAATATCTTCCAATTAATGATGATAAAGGATTAATCAGTTAGATATGTGATCAAGGAAAAAAACTACAATATATAGATCTTCAAAATAATTGGGAAAACATGGGTGTGATAAATTATTGATGTACATCCGATCAAGAATATCTATGACATTATATTCCTTGTTATGATCACTAAGGGACTTCTACTACACCATAATCTAGTGTTTTAGTGCTCAAGATCATTGAACCTCAGTGTTCTCATCCACATATATTTATTCTAGGTTTTTATTGTATTTTATTCTTTGAATTACTCTTTTTTTATCTATTTTCAATCATTTTATGTCTAATTTATTCTTTTCCCCATAAAAAGTAGGTATTTTTTACTAAAACCTAAAAGGAATTTTGGGTTGTGACTTCCTATAAAAATTCATGTCACAGACATGGTTCAAGGATCCTTTAAAAAGTGTGGGTTGTGCCTCCTGATATTTGTAAAATGCAGGTTCTGTAACAGGTTCTCACACTTTAAAAAGTGAGTTTTTTATTGGTTACCCATCTTTTCACAATGTATAGAAGTTTTAGTATTGGACTAGTATCTCGATGATCAGAACCATAAAAACTATCAATATTCTTTATTTTTAATTCCAATGCATTTTATATATTAAATAAAAAACTCACTACGTGATATTTAATTAAAAAAACTCCGATTATTTTGTCATTAATTTTTTAAAAAAGTTATCCACCCCCCCTTCTTAATTTCCATCTCTTACGATCCAATAACATAATCTCCAATAAGGGTACATTAGTGGATCTATCAATGATCGGAGTTATTGAACATTTCCCTAGACCAACCATTGTGGCTAAAGACTATATATTTTTAAGATTGGTTTTTTATTATCAATTCTTTTTGAATGATTTTTTGGGGCTATCTATTCTACTCACCAAGTTAACATGGAAGGGAGTTAAGTACTTTTGGACAGATGAATGTAATGAAAATATCAATTAACTGAATAAAAGGTGGTTCGGGGCATATATGCCCACACTACCCTTTAATAGATTTGTGTTTATGACTTATATTGATTGATTGAAGTAGGTAGTGGGATTTTTTTATGAAAATTTATATGGTTATTCCCTATACCTCGATAATTAAAAGTTCAAGAGAAAAATCATTCGACTCATTATTAGGAGTTAGCAGTGGTAATAAATTTATTAAAGATATGGAGGCATTATCTTTATGGATAATTATGTGAAATATATAAAAATAATAAATTTATAATATTTATATTAATCAATAAAGAGTCGCATATGTGTCATAGAAAATGGTAGTATTGTATTAAATATTTTTAATTCTCAATACATCCGCACATTGGGAATGAAAATAGGTTGGTTTAAACATTCAGTTAAAAGGATCTTTTTGTCTTATCTGTGTGGAGGATCAAAAAATATCCAATATTTATGGATTTCATTGGATGTACCATGAAAATTTTGAGTATGGGGATAAATATTATCTTTCACAAATGAGTGTTGAACTATATATCCATGTGAATAATAAAGAGTAAAGTAAGGATGATGTACATCTATAAAAGATTATGAGAAATATTTCCTATTTAAACCATGATTGTTATGGAATGATAAGGTTTAGGAATAGAGTATGTGCCTTGTCAATACTAGACATGTAAAAAGATCTATTAGAATAATATCATATCACATCACTCATAATTCCTCCAAGAAGTATAAAGATTTATATTGATATGAAAGAGTATATATGGTAGGAAAACATAAATAGAGATATTGTGGAGTATGTATCTTGGTGCTTGGTGTGTTATAAAGTTAATGTTGAGATACATAAGTCCATGGAGGTGTTATAACCATTAATCATACCATAATTGAAATTGGAAAACATTATCATGGATTTTAAAATTGGACTCCCAAAAACTATAGTAACTAAGGACATACAATTATCTCAATTCTAATAGAACAAGTAAGGATTCAATGAGCTCTTTATTTATTGAATTTTAATAGCTTGGTGGTCTATCCATTGAAATAAACAGTTGATCATAACTTAGTTATAATATATTTTGATAATGAAGAAAATAATATTATCCTTTTCCAATTATTAGTACTTTGATTAAAATTTAAATGTTTAGATATTCAATATTATAACCCCTAAGTTCTTATAATAGTTATAAGTGATAATAATTAATAACAAAAGAAGATCACTAATCTAAAATTTTACTAAGATGACTATAAAAAAAAGAATTTAACAAATTCAAATTTTTTCAATCCATCACAATTCAAAACCCTTTTATTATTTAACTACTCATGTTCATGATGGAAAAAATACTATTAAATAAATTAATTAATGAAAACCAAAATAAGAAAGATAATGTGAAAAAAATTTGTTTCTCTTTGAATAATTATCTTCCCTCTAGCTTCCTTAGTTTCTTCTCCCGATTGGGTACTCTATTTCATGTTTGGATCCCTAATATCAACCATGTTTTCATTATTCTCCTCATTTTTTGATTTTTCCAGAAATTAAATTCAAGAATTAAATTTTCATTCATCAATAAAAATTATGACAATCAAGAATTCAATGATTCAGTAGTTTACTAAACCTTATTCTCTCTTATGATAGGCACATGAATTTTTTTTTGACATGAAACATATGTTACAGACACGTGTGATCTGTTTTAAATTCATCTAGAAGGGATTTATTCCTTGTTGAAAATTCTCAATTTCACCACCTCTTCTTAAAAAGTTAATTTCCCAACATGTGACTTAAATAAGAAACATACTAATGTCAACTACATGTGTAATGATGTCTTTAACTATTTCATAACTCAGTCTTAGCACCATACCATGTAATAGATCTAAGACCAGAAATAATTATTTTTTTAGATTAGGGTTCTAGCTTGGGTTATCTATTAATTTTTTTATGGCTCATCTCAAGTTCATTAATGGGTGTGACTTCTCAGGTTCAGTCGGGAAAGCTTCAGTCTTGGTTTGATTACACTAGGCTTCTTGAACAATCTAATGTTGTGTTCCATCATTTCCATCTCCTTCAAGATCAAATCTTCAGGTCTGGGATATCATATCTTATAGCCTCATCCACCTCAGTGAATTTTTTACGAATTATTTTTCATGATTATGAATTGTAAATTTATTTGGCATTAGGATAGCAGCAGGATCCACATGTCCTTGAGTGATACAAATTCAAATTTTCAACATTGATGCGGCTCGACTCCCTTCAAAATCTTCAAATTCACTTCGGAATATAGATAATCACATGGTTTTCTCCCTCATGTGAATTTTTGTCCATATAAATAGAGAATTAGATGATACAATATTCATAAATCATACCTAAAATGAAGATTGTAACCATGGGTTCTTTGGTTTTTCTCTATCAGCTTCCTTCCAAATTTTATGAATCCTAAATCATTTCCCTGAAAAATCAGTATTTTGTGCCTGATGAGGTTCATATAATATTCCTTCATTTTCCAAAAATGGAATTTTATTCTTCAATATTAAACAATATCCTCCTCTGTTCAGTCTAATGACCATGATTACTGAGGTAAAATAGTACCAGTAGTACATGATCTCTATCTCGGGATGCATTCTTCCAAGTACAGCATGTCCATTATTGACTAATTTCAGTAATGGGGATTAATTCCACCATTATCCCCCCCCCCCAATTATTTTCCCACATTTATGGTGCCACGTGGTTTAACCTCATAAAGGATTCTATGTGGTTTTACTATCATGGTAAATATGTCTTCATTTTATGTGTGTATATAAAGTAATGGAAACTATTCTAGAAAATCATCCAACTTGGTGGTGTCCAAAACATATATTTTGTTCAAGAATATATATTTCATCCTTCCAATTTTTTATCTAATGGTTCTTGTTGATCGATTGGTCATTTCAGGCCTTAGTTATCAGAGAAATGTTTAATTGATCCACAATTCCACACTCTAAGGTCGCATCTCCCCGAATCTCCCAGAAATCATCAACACTGTAATGTATTGTATTTTCCATGTATTATTTATGAATATTATATGGAATTTTTATGAAACCATGATTTTTGACAGTGTGTGACTCAGAGGCATGGGGTTCCTAGAATAAATGTTTGAAATAAATTAAACATTAAATAGAGTGTGCTAGAAGATTTCAAGAAAAAATTGAATAAATTTTGAATGGGTGCCTGGATCATAAATTTGAGAGCACCGTTGAGTTCAGAATAGTGAATTTACCTTAGACGTGGCCTAACATCAACCCGCATGGGTCTATAACAGAAGTTATTTTTTGGAAATTTTAATGGAAATGAAATAAATATAATAGTTTATTTTATTTTAACATTTTTATAATGAAGCGATTCATTTTATGGTTTTAAATAACCAACATCCCAGGGTTAGTCTCATAACCCTAGAATCTTTCCATAGTGTCCTCTGGAACTTTTGAGGGGAGCCACCCTAGAGAAATTCCCGATGAATGACAACGTGTGGATAATTGTGTGGTGAGATTGATTCCCAACCAATGGCTGGTATCCTTCATCGATTATCGAGATAATTTTTTTTATTTTAATTATTTTCCCCATTATTTGATTTAACGATGAACATGTATCAACCCACAAATATGTTGACCTGCTTATCGTCTGTTCTTACGGGAGGGTCCTTTATTGGGTTTGTTTTGGGGAATTGATCCATGTATGATTTTATTTAAATTGATTTACTCTATTTAATACTTCTAACAAGAGAGGATCAACACTATGATGAATTATGGTGGAGGTTCATTCCTCAATTTGATGTGTGGATTTCTTCTTCTCTTTTTTATCCTGTTTTCATCATATTCTTCATGGGTTTTTGAACAATGGATCATTTCACATATGTTTCACAACACAACGATCCCAAATTGGAGATCTGATATCATGAATACCTAGAAGATGTGTGACGACAATGGAGGTGGATGAATTGACTTATTTTGGGAGAAATAATTCATCAATGTTTCTTTATGAAGATGGATCAAAATGTGTTTTTGAGGCCGATCAATGGCTTGAAACCAATAGAATCAACTTCATGGTGATAAATTAACCCTAGATATTCAGTTGGGAGGTAAACGAATGGACATATCAAGAATCAGAGAATCTCTCGAAGCACATGATGAAGAACCTATGATTCAAGAAAATCACAATAAACACAGTGTGTAGTTCAAACTACGTGGGGTGTGTGACCCGTTGAGTGAAATCTAGTTTTTCGGGTGATAGAAGGAGATGACATGGCATGTGACAGATGTCACACAGTTTGTGGGTCCTTACACAAGACCTTGTGTGTATCATGGATGATACACAGACATGGGTTAGAGTACATGGAATGTACTCCACCACACGGCCAGACCATGCTGGTTACGCATGTTACCCCATGTACCGGTACATAGGTTGGCATACATGGGATGAATCCATTTACGGGCACACTTCCAGTATACACTGAGCAGACCCCGGATAGTCGGACACAACATATCACCCTCTTACATTCCTTATATAACTCTTTCTACATAGAATTCACTTCAACACGGGTTGTTGTAAAAGGAAAATAACTGGGTCGTAGGGCACATTGTGTGACCTTTCTACAAACTATGTACATTTTTGTACATCACATGATCTTCTTGTCCACAATTCCTTGGATAGGATTCACTTGGGTTAGTTCCCCCTTTTCTTGTTCCACTAAAGTTCAGGTATTGTCTCCATCTATAAGAGTATGATCCACTCAGCGGGACTTTTTTGGGTGGATTCATAATCCCTTGAGTGGCAAGGAGCGTGATCCTCTACCCATTATTGACTAAAGGTAGAGTCAGGTATTAACATGACCATTCCTATAGGATGTCTATCCACTACATAGTAGGTGAATTTGGATGAGTCATGTTATACTCCAATTACCTAGTACTGATCCTCATCTGTGTATCTTTATCTTTCCCCACTCAGGAGTGAGTTCTCCCCAAATGAGTTTTCTTGTTCTCGCTTCAAATCTATCAATGCATATATATATATCTCATGAAACTTCTTGAATAACGTACTTCTTAGAAGTACATCATCAGAGCTGTCAGACTCATGGAGTGAGTTCTCCTAGATGAGTGCTTCGTGGAATCTTCAAAATGAATCCCTAGTGTGGGTATGGGACCGTTGTGACATTCCTCTAGAATACAGTTATTTGATTAGATTATATCTAGATATGTTTCTCTTGTTATATGTTCTATAGACATATACTGTGTAGAGCTAACTATACCTTTAATTTTTTAATTGCTTTATGGTTTTTGGGGTCCTTACATAGTATTGTTGTAATCACCTCAGTATGGGTTTTGCCTGAAAGTTTTGTGTCTTATGTAGAAGAGTATCCTTTTAAGGGAGTCTAGGGTTTACCAAGATCAGGTCAAGCTTTTTGAGCTTCCTTATAAGAAAATTCATTCCTACGTCTAGGATCAGCAGCCCAACACCTATTTTCTTTCGTACATGTTGGACTTTGTAGTTAGCAGATTCTTTCTTTTGGTGGTCTTGTATTCTGACCCAATTTACGTTACGAACATGACGTTCTATTATACACTATTGGTTGGGATCATTTGTTTGAGTTCATTTTTTTACTTAATGTTTTTTACGTTTCCACATTTTAGAGCATGGAGATGGGTGCATGTGTACATGTACTTACGCAGTGCCTCCCATTTAGTGATATTCCTACTCGGTACTGGTCACCAGCCCCTAGCCTATTATATGTGGGATTGGGGAGTCGTGGATTAGGCCACATTGTCTTGAGGAGTCATTTAATGGGCCTTACTTGGATGGTTCATGATAGAGTGGTATCAGATGTGGTCGATTCTACCATAGGACCAAGAGTCTATGAGATTGGTTTGGGGCAATAGTGTTAAGTGATTCGAGCTCGACTTTCAGTCTAGGGACTCTAGTGTTGGTACGGGTGGCTTACATATCCATACAGGTGAACTTTTATAACCTACTTTTCCACATGATACATGAAAACACTAGTTTCAGGGCAAAAATTAATGTTACATACACCATATAGGAATGGGTTGTGTTTTCCATCTCTATTTTTTCTTCTATCTAGATATACTCTTTGACTGTGGTACCTCTTATTTCTATACAGGCTTCCTCTGCGATGCATACCAGTTAGGATTCAGTATCTCGATCATAAGGATGACCCCATTAGTGATGAGGATTCCATACATGGACCAGTTACCTAGGTGTTACCTCCAGGTGGTGCACCTGCTACACCACTACTAGTGGAGTAGCACATGTTACCTACATAACTGATAGGAAAGGAGTGCAGGCTGAGCGTGCTCTATGAGCTTTAAAGATAGAGACCCCCAAGGTTTCGAGGTGATCCCAACCCTCAGGCGACTGAGGAATTTCTTAAGGTGGTGACCTAAGTTTTCCATCTAGTGGGGGCACTAGCGGACTAGATGTTGATTCTAGGAGTGAGCATTCTTCAGGGTTTGGAGAGGCTATGGTGGATTTTGACCATGTAGTCTCACGATGAGGAGACTCTTTCTTGGATGGATTTTAAGAGACTCTTTAGGAAGGAGTTATCTCTAGTTACACTAAGAGCAGTGCGTATCCAAGAGCTTCTTCAGCTCCAGCAGGGCAGTTTAACAGTGATAGACTATTCATCGATGATCACAATCCTTTCCAAGTAGTTGATGGATTTGGTCAGGGTTCTGTACATCAGAGATCGAACCTTCGACCAAGGTCTATGACGGTACATCCATGATTGTATCATGCCTCTATAAATTTTAACTTGTGAAGGAGTGCTCGATCGATTATTGGTGGTTGAGAGCTTCTTGGATGAGTAGAGAAAGCTAGTGTTAGTCAGAAGAAGGAAGATAGGTCTAGAGACCTTGGTAGTAGGAAATAGACATCAGGAACAAGGATCAAGACAAGGGAGATGTCATAGGAGGACCGAGGACATGGAATTAGCGGTCTAGGGTTCTCAGGTTCGATCCAATCAGCCTAGGGAGAGGTGATGCTACTCGTACGACGGAAGAGGACATCTCACAAGAGACTGTCCAACCTATCCATCTAATGATAAGGATGTGGTGTATGGACCACCGAGGCAGAGGTAGAGAATGGATCAAGTAGACACACTAGGCAGTGGACATGGAAGAAGAGTAGGGAAAGCTATATGTGGTGGAATACGCTTTGACCTACATCCACCACTACCCAAAATATATCCACACCAGGCGCATGGAGATGGGGGATAGGGGCAGGGGTGGCTATATGCGGTCAATGCATATGACCCAGGGACTCATGGGACGATATGAGGTGTGATTTGAGTCCCTTATACCGTTGATGTTGTACCGATAGACATAGGTGATATTTATTCTTTCCTCACCACACATCTTGGGAAAACCTTGAGATTATAGTAGACTCATTGACTCAACCCTTACGCTAGGAGGCACCAACAGGAGGAGACTCAAGAATCACTCATATTTTCTAACAGTGTGATCATACCCTTGGAAGGGAGAGTTTTGGTTAGAACCTCTTGGTGGTAGTTTCGAGGCCTTATGAAATCATTCTTGGTATGGATTCGTTATCATTGGTCCATGCCCAGATTAAATACTTTAGGCGACGAGTGTGGTGATTCTGTAGTGATTGAATGAGGCTTTTCATTATTGGTGAAAAGGAAACCCATGTATCATAGAATGGGTTCATGTTTAGGAGGGTGCATCTGATCACTCATGAGTTTGCTAGGTTTACCCTCGAAGTAGCATATGTTGTGAGCTTTCAGTTTCTAACAATAGTGGCAGAGTATGAGGATTTCTTTCTAGAAGATACTCCAGGACTACCTCCCATTCATGAAGATCAATCCTACATCAACTTACACACCGAGATTACACTGATATCCTCACCGGCTTATCAGATGGATCCTATTGAGCTTCACGAGTTGAGAGTGTAATTGAATGTTTTATGAGTAAGGTCTTTGTAAGACCCAGTGTTTCACCCTAGGTGGCCCCAGTTTTGTTTTATAAGAAGGTAGAAGGATGTTTGAGGCTGTGTGTGGATTACCAGTTCCTGAATCAGGTAATGGTGAAGAGAAGGTATCCACTATCAAGGATCGAAAACCTCTTATATTAGCTAAGAGGGTCATGATGGTTTTCTGAGGATGACCTTCGATCGGGTTTCCACCAGTTATGAGTTTGAAATGAGGATATATCGAAGACGGATTTTAGATTCCTCTATTTTCACTATGAGTACATAGTGATTCCTTTAATTGTGAGAAATTCCACAATAGTGTTCGTGGGACTTATGAACCGAATCATTCATCAGTATGTATACCAGTTCATAGTCATCTTCATTGACAACATCTTTGCGTACTCAGTGTTAGAGGAGGATCATGCAAGATAGATACAGATGGTTATAGACATACTATGAAAGCACCAGATTTATGGGAAGCTCTCAAAGTGCATGTTCTAGATATAGGACATCCAGTTTCTAGGACATTTTCTCTCATTAGTTGGAGTATCGGTGGACCCCTCCAAGGTCAAGATAGTGTCAGCATGAGATCCACCCTAGAGTGTGATAGAGGTGTGGAGATTCCATGGCCTGGATGGATATTATCATATATTTTTCTTGGATTTCTCCTAGATATTATCACCGATGATAGCCTTAAATAGGGAAGGGGTTTCCTTTTGTATAGACAGATAAGTTCCAGTAGGATTTCCAGCAGTTTATGTAGTGCATCATGAGTACATTGATGTTGATATTTCTATAGGAGGGTGTCGAGTACATAGTTTTCTATGATGCATTAGGGACCATGCATTAATGTGTTCTAATGTAGAGGTGGGAAGTTATTTCTTATATTTCGCGCCACCTA
Source organism: Viscum album (assembly GCA_963277665.1). Taxonomy (NCBI): domain Eukaryota; kingdom Viridiplantae; phylum Streptophyta; class Magnoliopsida; order Santalales; family Viscaceae; genus Viscum; species Viscum album. Next base: position 348,995,273 of record OY728152.1, on the reverse strand, counting down.
AGGCCTCATGAGATGAACTATGAGACTTATGATCTTGAGATAGCATTGCTAGTCTTCTCATTAAATATTTGGTGACACTACCCAATAGGCAAAGGATTTATCATCTCCTTTTACCAGAAAAGACTCAAGTGCAAATTCTATCAGACGGAACTAAATATGAGGTAGAGGAGATGGCTAGAGTTCCTATAGGATTATGAGTTTGATACTGTCTATACTATTGGGAAGGAGAACATTGTGGAAGATTCTCTCATTAGGAGATCAAGTTCGTAGCTACTGAGTGTGGCGTCAAAGCAGTTTTCCTCGCTAGAGAAATCCTTCATGTATTGAGATGATGCAACTTATCTCTAGTCGATGGTTGTCACCCCTCAACTCTTATTGAGAGACAAGGAGGCACAACTATGGGATGTCTACTACAAGAATTTATATGCTCAATTATCTATAGGACAAACTCATGGTGGATATTCGAAATGTGGGGAGTATGTTATCCGTTTTAGGGGATGGACAGTTGGGCCAGTGGTGAGGTGGGAGGAGTTTTTGAGGGATATTCATACATCCCCCTTACCGGTACATCTTGGAGTGGAATAAAATGTACCATGACCTTCGGCGTCAGTTCTAGTGGACAAGTATGGAGAAGGTAGTAGAAATGTTCATTTCTCTATGCCTTACGTCCCAGTAGAAGAATGCTGAGCACCATGTTCCAGTAGGGTTAGCTCACCCCCTAGAATTTTATAATTTGAAGTGGGATGGAATATATATGGACTTCATGACAGGCATACCATGAACATCTAGGGTACATGATTCCATTTGGGTTATCATTGACTGACTCACTAAGTCAGACCAAATCCTAGCTATAAGGGAGAAATATTTTGTAGATAGCTTGGGATTCCTCTACTTGTAAGAGATAGTTCAGCTACATGGCATCCATTCAAAAATAGTATTAGATCACAATTCTTGTTTTACATATTAGTTGTAGAAGGGATTGTAGTAGGAATTTTGGACACATCTATGTTTGAGCAAAGCATTCCATCCCTAGACAGATGCTTAGATAGAGCGAACCATTCGGGTTTTGGAGGATATGTTGCAGGCCTATATCTTGGAATTTGGAAACAATTGGGAGGACCACCAACCACTGGTGGGGTTCCTGTAAAACAACATATACCAATCCATCATCGGTATAGAACTATTTGAGGCTTTATATGGGAGATCCTATTGATCATTTCTTTATTGGACTGACTGTAGAGAGTCAGCACTCATCGGTCCAGAGTTGGTACGAGCTACAACTGAGAAAGTGTAGATAATCCAAGAGCAGATAAAGACAGACTAGAGCTAGCAGAAGTCAAATGCTAATATATGAGGGAGACCTCTGGTGTTCAAGGAGGGATACTATTTCTTCCTTTGGGTCTCACCTCGTCGAGAGTTGTAGAGATTTGGTTGGGGTGTAAAGTTGTCTCCGATGTTCATCATCCCTTTTTGGATAAAACACAGAGTTGGTGATGTGGCATACCACCTAGCTCCACCGTCGTAGTTTCACCAAGTATATGATGTCTTCCACATGTCACAGCTGAGGAGTAACTTTCATGAGCCATTTCATGCCATCGACTGGGGAGAGCTGGACATCAATGATGGAGAGTCCATCGTAGAGTACCCTGTGGAGATCAAGGATTGACAGGAGATGATCCATTCTGTGCAATTGATTCCCCAAGTGCATGTATGGTGGAAACATGAGAATCATCAGGAGAGAATGTGGGAGTAGGAGACTCATATTCATGCACCGAACCCACAACTATTTGAGTATCCATTTTCATTGGCTTTTTAGGGATGTAAAACCCCTAAGTTGGATATAATGTAATGTCTCAATTATTCAATGTAATATTTTTAAATATTATATAGAATTATTATGAAACCAGAATTTGTGACGACATGTGATTTCAAGGCTCGGGGTACCCAGAATAAATTTTTTAAATTAATTAAAATTTTAAAATAGCACACTCGAGCAGTTTTCCAAAAAAAATGGATTAACATTTAAACAAGTGCATGGATCATAAATATGAGGGCTCCATTGTGTTCAGAACAAAAAACATACCTTTTGTGGGGACTAATATTAAAAGTCATAGGTCGATAACAGAAGATATTTTTTATACATTTTAAAGGAAATAAAATAAATTTAATATTTTATTTTATTTTATAGTTTCCGCAATGAAATAGTGAGTTCTTTTGTTTTAAATAACCAGGATCCCAAGTCTAGGCTAATAACCATATAAAATTTACCTAGAATCCTTTGGATCTTTTGAGAGAAGCCACCTCAGAGAAATTCCAGAATAATGTATATGAACGACGATGCATGGATCATTGCGTGGCAAGATAAAATCTTGAAAAATGATTGCTCTCATTCTTCATCGATGATTGAGGTAGGGGTTTTTATTTCAACTCTTTTCCCCGATCATGGATTCAACAAAAAATACTGATCAACCCATGAATAGGTTGAACAATGGATCATTTGTTCTTGAGGGTGGGTCCTTTACCGGGTTTATTTTGATGAATTAATCCATGCATGATTTTTTTAATATGATTTGCTCAGTTTAATCTTTCTAATTTGAGTTTATCAATGTGGTGACAAATGAAGTAGGAGGTTTTTTCCTCAATTCATTTTGTGAATTTCTTCATCCCATTTTTACCTCACGTTCTTCATAGGGTTATGAACAACGGATCATTGCGAATCTATTTTGCAATATAAATATACCAAATTGGAGATCTGACATCATGATGAACTAGATGAGGTGTGGCAACGATGGTGGTGGAAGAATCAAAACATTATGGGAGAAATAATTCTTCAATGATTCTTTGTGCGTATGGATCGAAACATATTTTCAAGGACGATCAGAGGCCCGAAACTAGGGGAATCATCTTTTGGGGATGAATTGACCCTAGATATTCATTTTCGAGGGAAAAATGACTTGATTGAGAATCATAGGATCTCCTACAGTGTCGGATGAACAAACCTTCAATTCTAAAAAATCACAATGAACACAAAATTTAGTTTGGACTACATGGCATATGGGCCCCGTTGATCGATAACTAATTTTTCAGGCGACAGAAAATGATGACACAATGTGTGATAGATTTCACATGGTGAGTGATTCCTTACAAGGTAATCGACGTGTATCTTAGACAATACACTGACACGAGCTGGAGTACATGGCATGTACTCCACCACATGGTAGATAAGGCCGGTTACGCAGTTTACCTCGTGTACCAGTACCCAGGATGGCAGACACGGGATGAAGTCATGTCTGTGCACACGACCATCATACATAGAGCGATGATTAGATAGCAGGACATGATGTGTCATTCTCTTTCACACTGTGTATACCTCTTTCTACATGACATTCCCTTTGACCTTGGTTGTTGTACACGAGAAATACCATAGGTCGTAGGACATGGTGTGTTACATTTCTACACGTTGTGTATCTTTCTGTAGATGGCTTGATCTTTGTGTCCACCATTCCTTGGGTAGGTTTTTCTTGAGTTAGTGCTTTGATTTCTCATTCCCCTAAATTTTGGGTATCATTTCCATCCACAAGAGTATGATCCCTTCAGTATGACTTTTTTGGATAGAGTCATAATACCTCCGAGAGGCCTTTTGCAAGATCCTCAACCCATTTTTGACCCTAGGTAGAGTCAAGTATCTATGTGTCCAATCTTATAAGACGCCAATCCTCTACATAGTAGGTGAATCCTGATGATTTGTGGTCTAAACTGTGGACCTGGTAGTGATCATCATATGTTTGTCATGATCTTTCCCCACTCAGGAGTGAGTTCTCCTAAAATGAGTGTTTTTATTCTCTCATCAGATCTATCAGTGCATCTATCTATCTCTCATGAAAAATTCCGGAAAATTTACTTCTCACACGGATGTCATAAAATATATCACACTTGTGCAGTGGGTTTTTCCGGATGACTTCATTATGAAATCATTGATCTGAATCCTTAGTGCGGGTATGTGGTCATTTTTACTTTCTTCTAGAACACAGGTATGGGTTTCAAGTATATCTAGATATGTATCACATTTTATATATTCTTTATACATATACAGTGTATAGATGAATATACCTTTACATTGTGTATTTCTTTGTGTTTTTCGGGGACCCCTAATGAGTACTGTTATACTCTCCCTTGAACAGGATTTTCCGACATGTGTTGTGTCTTATGCAAATGAGCAGCCTTTTGATGGATTCTAGGCCATAATAGGACCATACCAAGCTTTGTGAGCATCCTTACAGGCCGAGGTGTTCCTATGGCTACGAGAAGTAGTACTAGTACCAATTTTCTTTTTTACATGTTGGAATTTTTGTTTGTGGGATCTTTAATTTTGTGGTCTTGTATTATGGTCGAGTTTACTTTCCACACATTACATTCCATTGTACTCTGTTGGTTAGGTTTAGTTGTATTCATGCATTTTTTTCCATAGTAGTTTTATATTTCAACATTTGTGGTCTTGGAGATGGGTGTGTGTGTGTATAGGTACTTAGAAAATTCCTTCCATGTTAGTGATATGCCTACTCTGTGCTAGTCACCATCCCCTTTCATATTGGAGGTGGGATTGGGGAGTTGTGGCACATGACCCACTGGGACAAGTCTAGACAAGAATGTCCTAGATCCCTCATGAAGATCATTAACATCCCTATAGTGATACATCGGGTGGTGAAGGAGGTCATGGGATTAGGGAATAATTTGATCATCATGAAGACAAACTATGGGGACTCACCCATGATGATGAATATTATTCTCTATGAATGTGTACTTTAAGCTGTCGTCAATACCGGTGATTCCAAACTCTAGGAAGATCGGATGGTGTTGTAGGCAATCCTCCACAATATCCCACCAAAGATTATCTACATACTCTCCATCAAGGAAAATGTGAAGGAATCGTGAGACATTTTCAATCCCATGTGCATCGATATTTTTCATGTACACAATGAAAATTATTATAATTTCAACAAGGAGTATGAAGGAATTACTTTTCACAATGGTGAATCAATGGAACACATCTCAATGCGGCTCACCAGGTTTGTCCACAAACTCACAATCCTCATTGATCTAGAGACATGAGAAAAATTCATTGAAAAATATCTATTAGTCATCTCCTATAGCTTATCACAAATTTATCTTTCTTTTGAGATGTTACTTGACATACTGATTCACTATGTGGAGGAGTTAATATGGAGACTCAAAGTGGTGGAGGACCTTTTTGAGATGGAACCCACCAAAGACTATAGTGGGAATTTTCTCCTCACCAAGTAGGAGTGGGTTGCATGGATGATGGAGTGAAACAAAAGTTAGGGACCATTGAATGACTCCATGATTGGATACTGGCACCACCAACAACAATTAAGGGATGACAGGGGATCTAATAGAGACCATGATTTCTCAAGAAACCAATGTCACTATTATGGTAAAATTGTTCATTGGAAAAATATTTTTACAGTTTGCTGAAACATGTTAAGGTCATCTTGACCCATGGTGATGTTAATGATCCCACACTCCATATGATAGGACCTTCACTGTGGTGCCTGATACCCCACCACCATGATCCTCCACTTCTAATTCACTTTCATCGTAATGCAGTACTCTCTAGAAGGTCATGGAGAAGGTCCTTTCACAACATGTTCATAAGGAGGTGTGAGATGACGACATATGGTACCTCGAAATTGATGCCACAAACCACATGATCGGTCTCCCCACAATCTTCTCTGAGCTTCACTCTGGGATCGATAACACCATCATGATCGGTGATAGATCATTCATCAATATAGAGGGGTGTGGGATGATCTTGTTTTCATGTATGACTGGTAAGAACCATTTTCTCATGCTCATGGGTAGTGTACTCCATCCCAATTCTAACCATAAAAATCATAAATATAAGATAGATTGATGAGAATGGTTTTTAGGTAATAATCGATGGAGGTATTATAAAGATCAACAGCAATAAACGACACCTACTGGCCCTGGTGTAGCATTTCCCTAATCAGACGTACAATCTAAGACACAACATTTCATGTCCTACATGTTTTTCTGGAAAAAAAATAGAGGTGTCATGGAGCTGGCAGGAAAGGATTGACCACCTAAATTTCAATTATCTACACAAGCTCACTCAACATGAAATGGTGAGAGGTATTATACAGATTTATTTGGTGGATCAATTATATGATATCTTCCTTGATGGGAAGAAGCAATGTGTTTCTTTCCCTGAGAAAGTGAAGAATCATGTGTAACAAGCCATCAACCTTGCCAATGGTGAAATCTATGGGCTGATCTTGCCGAAGATGACATGAAGGAACCGATGCATTCTGTTATACATGTATAACATGAGCTACTACTTGTTATTCAATCTACTCATAATCAAGGATGAGACTCTTGATAATATTGGACTCTTTCATGCCTCAGTGGAAGAGGAGATAAGACGTGAGCTAAAGTTCTTCCACACTAACAGTAGTGACGAGTTTACATCAGTGGAATTTGGTGAATACTGTGTAGAGAGTGGCGTGGAATGAAAACTCAAGGATCCCTATTCACAATAATAGGCTGGATTTTATGAAGAACATAACCAAAACATGTTTTCCAAGTCACAAAGAATGATAAAGGCAAAGGGTCTTGCTAGGATATTCTTGGGTGGGCTATCTCCACTTCTATATTCAACCTTAACTGAGTGGTGACACACAACCTTGATGGGATGATGCCATACGAAGCCTGGCAAAGAAAAAAATAGTGGTACACTTTCTCCGCAACATGCATGAATTGTGAATATCAATAATGTAAGGACAGAAATGAAGAAACTAGATTACTTGAGTATACCAATGATCTTCATTGGATACAATTTCAGTTCCAAAGCATGCCATGTGAATGACCCCATCAGAAAGTGAATGCATGTACCACATGATGTCATCTTTGACGAGGCAGATCTGTGGGATAAAAGAAATCATGATAAATAAGGTGTGTTGAGTAGGGATGATCCATTATCCATAAAACACACAATGTAATGTATACCAAGGACAGTGGAGACTAGAATCACTATCACGGACTAGATATCATCACTCACACCCACTAGCGCACGCTCAGCAAACTTTGCAACACTATATGCAGTCAAGGTGATGCTCACTCCATCGGTTGTAGTAAATTTCACTTTGATGCCATCCAACATGGAAGAAGAACTTGATTTTGATCCTGATGATGTGTTAATTCTGTTTTTCACCATCAAAAACATTATCAGACTGAGGGATCCACCTAGGTTTACACTATGTGATCTCTTCTCTGGTGAGTTACACTTCACTACAACTGATGATCCAAGCCTGCCCACCTGAATTCCACATTCATTACATATAATCCAGTGGTAAGCGATGATAATTTTTCAAGGTAGGAACAGTTCATGGGCATTCTCACAAATTCAATTGGGTACACCATGTTGCTGGAGTTGTGCACAAATTTTGACGTTGTTGAGATCCAGTGATCACAATAGAAATTAGTGAGGTGATTTGTGACTAATTTCAATGATGGGGATAAATTCCACTGCTATTTTCCCCTCCCCCGTAATTATTTTTCCTCATTTATGGATCATCATGGCATGACCTCATAAAGTATGTCATATGGTTTTAATTACATTGTATATATATATATATATTCATTTTATGTGTGTATATAATGAAAGATAAATCTCTCCAAAAAAGCATCCAACTCAGAGTTATGTAAAACATATCCCATGTTCTATCATATTTCCTTCATCCTTCTATGTTGTTCACGTGCATTTTTTGTTGATTTTTCAGTAATTTCCAATATCCATCTCTGTGCACAACTCTAAGATCTAGCTCAATATTATCATTGAATCCTTAGACTTTGTTCTTCACTAGGTGTAGCTAAAATGGTTTGATTTCTTCCTCATATCGCTATACTATCTCATCAATCATTAAGATTAAATTAGTACCCAATTTGTACTTCATGGATTCAATAGTTTGAAGTGGTTGACATACTCATCCTTGATTCTCATTCACTGTTAGTATAGGATTATTCTTCTTTGGAATTTTCGAATTGACCATGGAGGCATGGTCGATCACTGATAAGTCTATTTTTCATACATATTTTTATGGGGAGATATATATAAATTCATTAAATATAAATTTCCTTGATATAATATATGTGCCTAATATTAATGTTTCTAAAAAATTTATTCAGCATTTTCCTTTTGAGAAATATAATGGAAAACATGAGAATTCAGGTACAAAATGACACTTTTAGCCACGAGATTCTCTTACCATGAGATGAAGGATTTTTGAGATAAAAGGAAGAGGGAAATTTTAGAGCAGAACCAATACATGTCATGTAATGAGAGTATATGATGTGTAGATTCAATCCGTAACATGCTGCAAACAGTTCTGAAGAAGTTGTGGCAATGGAACGTGTTGTGAACTGCAAGTACACATTGTAAGACTCCAATACACGACTTGTACCTAGTCAAAACAGCGTACGAAGTTTCCACATATTCAACGCGGCTAAGGAAAATTCAGGTATGAAGTACACGATGTGTATGGAAAGTACATGTCATGACGATAGTGACACGTGAAAAAAATAATGACAGTGGTCCATGGGTTTTTTTGATTTTGGCTTATTAATACCAGCCTTAGACACCATTCCAACATACTCTGGACCTGAGGGAGAAAGCGTGATCACCAGGAGGCTTCTATAGATAGGTTTTTATTTCTGTTTGATTTTATTTTATTTCATTGATGTAATCAATTGAATGCTTTCTATTTTAATTCCAATATCTCCTTTCATTCCTTTTTTTATCTCACTCTCTCTCTTATATTGTCTTACCTATGGGATAAGGTTCATTCATTGCTGGCAATAACTCAATGATGATAGTCTATTTCCGTAGGGTAGAGTGGAATCAGTTGAAATGGGTGTATATCAAAGTGTTTTATTTCATGTTTTTCTTGTGCAATGATTATATATGGTAGGTATCATGTTGCGACCCATTTTTATCATATCTGTTATTAAATCATGGACCAAGTGTGTTCAACAGTAGAAAAAAACCAAAATTATTGAAATAATTAGTTTGTGACCAATGAATGTGATAATCTTATGCAATCACAATCTAAAATAAATGAACATTACATATTTTGATATAGCTAACCAGGGTAAATTTGGATTCTAGGGCAGTTTGGTAGGGAATGAACATTTCTTCTCTCGATAATACTGTTCGGTTGCACAACCATTTATTATTATTATTTTACAAGTGTAGTCATGATTTATATATAGGAAAACAGCCTCTGGGAACTGATTCCCCTCTCTTATGTTTCTTTATTTTAATATATTTATTTAGAATGCATCATTAGTTTAATTTAATGAAAAAGAAATTTGAGTGACCTAACCTTTATTCTAGAGTTTTCATCATTGTGTTCCCCTCTCTCTATGGGTTTGAACCCGTAATTCTGTTATACAATGGATTTGTAGTTTGTAAAATTCATGTTAATTTAAATTTATAATTTTATTCACACCTAGAGTAATTAAAAATGATTTTTGAGTGCATCAATCACGTTATCCTTATGGTGTATGAAATCCATGTGGACTCTTTGAAGGAAGACCATTTGTCTTATACTTTTCAAATTTTCTTTATGTAGCTGATAGATAAAAGGAATCGATCAATGATTTTGCTGAAAAATATCAATATCATAGTCGATTGTGAGAGAAAGGCACTAAAGATCCATTAATATTCCAAAAATCATCACTCATGGTCACTTACCCAGAAAAATCCATGGTTAATCTGCTCATTTTCCAAAATTTCCTCATAAAAATCGACTACACATGAAAAATAAGAAAAAAAATTATTATGAAAAAAAATATTAAACAATTAAAAATATATAAAAAAAATAATTTAGAAAACATAAATTTAAAAAAATTATAATTTAAAATTAAATAAAAAATTATAAAATTTAAATAACTAAATTAAAATTTCATTAAATACATAATTAATTAAAAATAATAATAATAAATATTACTAGAGAATTAAATAATTAATTAATGTCAGAAAATATTAAATCACTAAATATAGAAATTAAAAATTAAAATAAACTTTTATTAACTAAAAATTTATTTATAAAATGTAATAATAAAATAAAAAATTAAATTCCTAGGACACATAAATAAACATAAATCAAGAATAAATATTAAGAAAGAAACATAAAAATTAAATAATAAACTCATAACTCGACACATTATATGATTTTAACTTGAAAACATAAATTAAACATAAAATTCATTAATTTATACATTTTCTTAAAAATTAATTGCAACATAAAAAGTAACCAATCACAGACAAATTTTAGCAATTATAACATAATTTAAACTACAAAAAAAATCAGGTTGAAAAATATAAAAAATAAAGGCTGCATCACATTTTCCCCAAATTAGTACTTTTCTTTTCCTCAGTGAATCGTTAAGTCATATTTTATTAATGGAACACTAAATCTCTAAATGGAAAAGTAGTAATTCCATAAATAATTGATTTATAAAAAGTAATTTTAACCTGTGGATCAAATTAATAAGAAAGTGTGAATTACCTCTTTAAAACATTGGTTTTAGTGCAATATTTAATTACTATTTTAAAAAAATATTTTTTTTGCAAAAAATTTAATTTGAGTAAAAAAACATAAATTTGCATTTAACAAGAATTCCCAAATTTATATTTAACTACAAGTGATTATACAGATATTTTTTCACTTAAATAATATAGAAAACCATATGGATGTGTGAATTCAATAAATACAATGAGGTATAAATAAGGTATCCAATAGTTTTAGCTAAGAGAATTAATGAATAAAATAATAAATAAAAACAACTCAACCTAGATTAGGATTTTTATTTCATAGCCCAAGTAAATTTATATATTATATGTTTGATTAAATTGAAGAGGTTCATTTTAATGATATTTGTATAAAATTCACACAAAATCTTACTAAAAATGAATTAAGGGGAAAATAAATTATTTGAACAATTAAATTTGTGGGGTAACAGAAATGAGCTTCATAATGTCATATCACAACTTCAAAAATTGAGAAAAAATTCACTATTTAAAAAATCCAAAATGATGCTAAAAAACTCACAAATTTGAAAACAATAAGGGTTTTTGATTGGTTCTCAATGAATTAAAGTTTTTATCTATTAAAACCACTCCCCCACACACAATACCCAACATTATCCTGAATGATGCATTTTAAGGTGGGAGAAACAATAGAAACAATTTGGTTCAAGCATATTTACAAATACAGCATAAGGAAATATGTTTTAAGGGGTGTAATGAAAGCATAAATAGGTTTTAAACACCACGCAAACACTTAAAAAATTCACAAGGTTTATACAGGCCACTACAAAAAACATCTAAGTATATAAAAATAAATTCTTATATTTTCACTCATCAAGTGAGTTTATGAATAAATTTAAAAGAAACGGTAAAAATAAAATGCAATTGAAACATTATTGTATATATATAGAGTTGATGTTTTGATAGTATACAAAAAGGAATTAAATAAAAACAACATGTTAATAGAAATTAAATAAAAAATTTAAATAATCTTCAAACCCACAATTGGTGACATTTGAAAAACTAATGGAAAATCAGAAAAAAAAAATAGATACTAAAATAAATACATCCTTGTCAAAAAAAGATTTATCCATTTTAAAATATCATTTTCAATATCCCATGAATCAATCATCAATATAATCCTATGGTTTACAAGTTAAAGCTCTTACAATAAATAAGATCAATATTAGTTGACAAAAAATAAAAAATAGTGAAAAATTTATAAGTGGTAAGGATTAGGGAGGTTTTATCCAATTTGTAGATGCAATTATAGCTTCATTAACCTTAAAACATAGCTAAAAACCAGTGTTTCTAGTGTGAACACTTCTTTATGGACTACATAAAAATTAGAAAATATATTGTATGACCAACCATCCTACTTCTTGACCACATCATACTCAGGATGTTTCCCTCTTCACACTCAAATATACAACGTATCTCTCTCTCAACACCTTCATTACACTTGGTCTCTTCCTATTAAGTACCAATTTTTTTTTTTGAAAAAATTAAACATTAACTATACTCATTAAGAATAATAAAAAATAAGTTAAATCATGAATTGATAGTGTTTGGTAATGAAACTCCATCCAAAAATGATTCACAAATGTAATGGGTACCACAAAAATGTTTTAAGAACATTTATTTAAACAGAAAAAAAAAATCAAACGCCTAGAGAACCATGGGTTTCCTCCCATAAAGTGCTAGATTTAGAGTATCTATCCACACATACCACCTAATTTTAAATCCATGATCATTAAAATGGTATGAATTATTGTTGGCTTTGACATCACTTTTATGAAAAAAAGAATCAATAGATTTTTCAAAATATTTTCCAACTACAATAACTAAAATAATGTTCAATACAATATCTAAAATAGTATTTATAACATTTTTTTACAACTATATTTCATTTTCCAAACTATAAATTGATCAAGTAATTTCTCCCAACCATTCCCAAACTTAGGGGGCTGTAGTCACTCAGAAAAATGTGTATATCCAGTTATAATATGCTCACCAATTTCATAGAAATATCCCAAGAATATTATAAATCCTACATGTCAGAAGAATCCATACTAAAAATTTAATGTTATCTACTAAGAATGTGTTATCTAGAGTCCAAATAAGAATCGAATTATGTTAATTTCTCAAGAACATATCAGAAATAACAATAATTTCATAAGACATCAATCACAATAGGTAAAAGTTTCTTAAGGAAGTAAACTTGTTCATAATGAACAGTATCAAATTTATCATTAGGATATAGACCAAAACATTACCTAGTTTCATAAACTTCCAAAAACTAAAATTCATATGTAAAACTATCAAATAATGGATCAAAAAATCAGTAAGAAAGATTTGTGATTATAACTCCAAATTGGGCCCTAGGGAAGGAATTCCCTCATTAAAAGATGACTGAGAGTGTGGTACATAAACATGAGATATTTCTTTAAGAGGATGAAAAAATACAATTTTATAAACCACCAAAGAAAAATAAAAATATACGACTGGACCTTAAATTCACAATACTCATTAATAACTAATGTAACCATGGAAACATATTTACATACCTCTAGTTAATGGTGATGAAAATTCCTTAAAAAATCAGCATTGAAATTATCATTTTCATTAGTAGATGAGTCATAGTTATCCTCAAGTAATGATTTCTAAAAAACATGAAATTCATCTATATCATTCCCTACATGGTGGGTCATTTTTTCTTTATGAAACATCAAGGTTTTCACCTCTAGTAGCTAATAATTTTCTTAATAAAATGATTAGGACATTTTTATCACACTCCAATTAAAGGATTATACAATAAGTGGGAAATATAATTGTTCCTGACTTGAAAAATATTCCATACACCCACTCATAGGTATGATTGACTATCCTATCGACCAATTTAAGAGATAATGAAGTTGGTTTCAACTCCCTTAGACCCAAATTTTTGAACACTTAGAAAGAAATAAGGTTGATACTAGCACATAAAATGCATAAGCAGTTTAGTTCCCCACTATCTCCAATTATACATTGAATAAAAAAACTTCTAGTGTATGTTAATTTGGGAGTTAATTTATTTTGGATAATAACAGTATATTATTTAGTGATATTTATGGCATCAAATTCTTTCCAATATCATTTACTTGATAAAGATATCTTACACAATTTACAATATGACCAAATTTTATGTAAATCGCCCACAAAGGTCATGTCGAAAGTTAAGGATCTAAAATTTTGAATTAATTCCAAATATTCATGTTTATCTAACTTTTTAACCTATTGGAAAAAATGGATAGAAGGGGAATAATTTTTCAAAATGGGTCGATTATTCTTATCATCCTCAAACATCACCTTTTTATTTCCCTATTTAAAAAATTTTCACTTTAACATTCTTTGTTCATTATCTTTTCCATGTAATGATCTTCCATTTTTTTCATGTTGGAACTCGCTGTCTAAATTTATTATTTTAAAATATTATAAATTTTGTGTTTCAAAAACTATTAAATATTTAATATCAAATTTTCTATGTTACACCCACACTTCCTTTTGAGTTTTGAGGCCATAAATTATTGTAATACCTATCACATTCTCCATACATATCAACTCATTGGTTCCTAAAAACGTATCATTTCTTTTATCTCACAAGCCTTCAAAAAATTCCCCCAATTTTTTCCCAATTAAAAATTTTAAAATCAGCTTTAGATCTTAGTGAGTCAATTTTCATCATTATATTCTTCATAACCTTTAAAAATTAACTATGGAATGAGAAAGTTCATCCTAAAATTTCAATTTTGGTTTAGGTAGATCAGATCATCCCGATATAGTAGTTTGTCGCATTATCCCTTATCTCCCTTGGACATTTTTTTGCGATCTTTGAGTCTAGAATTGTAGTTGTTTGAAATTGGATAATCTATTCATTATAGTGTAACAAAAAAAAGGGAATTATAAATTATCCTCACATTCTTATGACATGAAACTTATTTTTTCAACACCCCGATATTTTGTGAATTATTTTTTTCGAATTAATCTATCCTTTTTTATATTGTTCAATTCACGCACCATAGAAATTAGTTATTTTATATTAAATAACTATGTTCGGATAGCGTTATATGCAACACCAAGTTAATCATGCACTACATGAAACATAAATTATATCTTCCTTTATAGGTAACACTAATGTTAGCTTTCATTACACACAATAATGACTTTCCTCGATGGCTTACGTAACAAGCAAGACCATGTTTTACTGAACAATAATATATTATTTAAATATTATCATAAGATATAACCTTTCTGTTAAATTAGAATTTATTAATAGTATTAAAAAAATTATTAAATATATAGTTTACACAAATATATGATGAATTCATATGTTTCCAATTATTTAGAAATGAAAATATTTAATATAAAGGATATTTTTTTATTTTTATGCTCCCAAAGGTGTTTTGTCTTAATAAATTAAATTAATTACAATTATTGAGTGATAATAATATAATATATAATTTATATATTCAATAAAATATTTTTTATGTTCTTCCAATAGATTTTATATACATAAGATAAAAATAAGGCCAATTTTATGCTTAAAATATATATTTTTATACATGTAGTTTTACAGCCTTTTAATGAAGAACCCATTTTAAATCCAATTTATGGAACTTATATAGTTTTAATATGTCCAAATAAACTTAATATTTTAAATACAAAAATAAAAATTCTTTTTAGATAATTTTTTTGTATTTTTCTATAAGGATTCATTTTTAATGAATAGTTAAATTAAAATATATAATTTTAGTTCAAAACTGCTTGTTTGTCTAATTTATTTATAAGTTGAAATTATATTTTAGATTAGTTTAAACGTTTAATTATATAATATTTTAATCAATAAACCCAATTTAGTACATTTTAATTAATTTCACTTTGAAATTGAACATAGAAACATAAAAAACTTTTGAACGTTTTTACCTTAAAAAACTGCATTGTTGACCCAACTACTGGATTAAATTTAAATTAAATTCTTCCAATTATTTGATTATAATTTGGAAAATAGACATAATATTTTAAATAATATTAATTTATAATTTATAATAATTTGACCATAGTTTTTTCCCAAAAATATTAGTGAAAGTGATTAAAATTATTTACATTGATTAATATAAAATTAAGCTTAACTAGTGACTAAACCTTAATCACAAGGCGAAATATGACCTAGAAACTTTTACAAAATCCATTTTAAGGCCATATTTTGAAAATATCTCCCCTTTTATATAATTTTTCTATTATTTGATCCTCTTTAAATAAAAAATTTGATGGGTCTTCGGTTTTCCAAAATATTACAAGAGTGTCGCTCCTTATGAACTATAGAAGACCTCCTCTCCTCCCATTTCCTCGCACCTATCAATCAACATTTTCTAAAAAAAATTATGAAATATCTACCCAACATCCCTACCTTACTAATTTAATCCTTCCATGGGCATTAATTATTCCAAGTATGTTCTTTGGTTCAAACCAAAAAGAGTTACTTGATTAAGAGGTTACACCCTCCCTCAAACTCATTTCTTTTATTTTCTTTCTAAACTCCATAACTATTCCAATTACATGATTTTATAAATAAATAAGTATAATAAATATTCTATTATGTTATTATGATTTTATTTATCCTAAATTTACACACACAACCATTAATGTGTAATGAACTTACCGTTCGTGTTTGGCGAACTACCACCTCGTGAAACGATAATTGTTCATTTTTTCTTTCCCAACATTCAAGGATGAGAATTGTGATGGAAAATATTTTTATATATGATATATATGAAATATTATATATATATATATATATAATATTTTTTATTATTTAATTCTTATATTACCAATTACTTTATTCTTTCCATTATGTGTAAACATGATAACATCGTTTCTCGAAGTGTGGACTATCATCCCCTCAAAGTGATGTGATTTATTCACATGATACATGGAATGTATAAAAGAATGTTTTAATTAAAAATATGTGCCATATAAAAAATAAAAAAGATATAATTGACATAATTAACTTTCTATAAATACAATATATACCATTTTATTTATTACCCTATCAAAAACTTAAAAAGTTAAAACGTCGTTCATGGACCTGTGGACCACCGCCTCCTTAACATGATGTGATTACTTTTACATAATATTAATTCTATAAATAAGTATATATGATTAAAAATATTTCATTTATTATATAATTATCATTTTTTAATGATTGATGTTACTTACTTTCTTTCCATAACAATCATTGAAGAACCGGAACATTACTCATTTGTACGTACGACCTACTGTCCCCATGATTATAACATTGATTCGTTTTTCACAACCATATTTAATGATTTGTTTTAAAAGTATAATTAATGTATAAATATGAAAATTATTTCATGATTATTATTATTTATATTTTTATGTGTTGACCCTCTTGACCATATTCGACCAACCATTGTCATTTTTATTACATGAACCGAATTTAGTCAAAACACACAGTTTAAACTTTATTGTTTATGTAGTTGTATAAAACATGGTAATAAGTGAAGTTGAAGTAATAAAAAACTTGAAAACGTGTATGAATCATGTAATTAATTAATAAAATTTTATTATTTTGGAATATAAAGACACATGAGACAAGTCATACTCAAGTTAATGGAATATCATCTCACTCTTTATTTCCATGAGATACCTGCCTTTTTCACTGCTCATCTATTTTTTGTGGTGTTTATATTTCCCATGAATTCATTCTATGCCTGTTATAATTAAATATATTGGTATTTACATAACTATTTTATGTTATTTTTTCATGGGGATTAAATTTTAAAATTTACCAATTCCGTAAATTAATTTTTTCTTAATTCCTCTTCTTTGAGACACATTCATTTTTATACACGTATATTTTTATATGAGGTGTATAAACTACCTTTAAAATTTTATATAATGAATATCATTATTTTAATTATATTTTAATCTTCATTTAATTTAATTTTACTACATGGGGAGTATGATTCAACTTTACCATGTGGTAAGAGTTTATTGAAACAATCTCACTATTTATTGAGATTATTTATGATCACATTTGTTTTATGAAATAATAAGATCTAAATTTCAAGAACACTCATGAATTTTCTTCTACTATGTTCAGTATTTTTGTATTTACGTATTATTACCATTTTTCCACTCTGTAGGACTTCAGATAATTAGGAAAATGTTTTTATTAAAATATAACCTTACCTCCCTCTTCGGTAAGAAATCTATGTTATTTCCAAACCATGATTTCCAAAAAGATATTCCAAGAATATTCTATTAATATCCTATGATCATTAATGTAAATTTTCACCTTTTTTTCATTTATCAATGTTTTCAATGGAATATTCTTATCACTTTCCAAATAAAATATTTTCTAACTTTTTACCATGAAAAAGTAATATTCTTTTTATATCATACGGCATGTTCTAATTTACATGACATCATTTCTTTGAATAATACTTTTCATGTTTACAAGGTTAATTTTTAAGTGCATGTTTTTTAAACAGATTTTAAAAAAATGGTTTTCAAGAGTTTTTCAAAATTCTTTTATAATATTTCAAGGAAAAATGATTTTCAAATGGTTTTCAAGATCCACAAAAAGTTTTCAAATGACAAAGGATTTAAAATGATTTCAATTTTCCCTTTATAAGTTTTCAATATTATTTTCATGGAAATGATTTTCAGAAGGAGTTACATATTAACAGTCATTATTCAAAAGTGAAAGTATAATTTTCTCAGGAATTATATTTAAAAGATATTTAAAAATTATTTTCCATATAAGATATAATTCATTGGTATTACTCAATAAATTAAGAGAAATGTTCTAAAGGTTCTATAAATATGCTTTCTCTTAATGGTTTATGTACTGATGACATGATGTTTATGCAACTCACTTTTTTTATGGGTTATATGTCAATGAAACCCACTTCTTTTCAAGGGTTAGGATTTTTTTTAAATAATTATGATACCTATTTTTCTAGATGTTAAGGTATGATTTCATCTTTATGACACCAATTTTATTCTGTTAATTATGATATTATTTTTTATGAATTTTTGGAACATGCGTGTGTGATTTCATTATGAAATGGGTGGGACCTATATCTCCCTTCAATTCATTGGGTGATATTTATATCTCATGAGATAGACATGTATGTAATGAGTGTTGAACTCGGTTCAATATTATAGGTCTAGAACGAGGAGTGAACTCAGTTTAGTAATACAGGGATGGAACATGGAGTTAACCCATTTCAGTAAAGGACTTTTTCCACTAAGATGACCTTAGAAGCAATGCCTTAACTACTATGAAAATCATTATATATACTTATGTGTAATCAAAAATTACATGTTTTATTCCTATGATATTATTTAATGTATTATGTTCATTATTTACTTTTGATTCATATATTATGAACTACTAATATTTATGCCATGATATCAGTTTATGATCATTGATATGCAGGGTATGATCTTATATTATCATGATCATGTTCTCATACCTATGTGCTCATGTTTATGATTACATGTATTTATTGTTTAACCTTACTGATCATCTAAGCTTACCCCTTTTTAGGTTTCTTTCACCTTGTTATGAAGATATTTATTATGTTTGATGTGTCTAATAAAGGTTCTATTCAAGAAGAACCTAGTGGGAGATAATGTTTTTCATTTATGTACTAGTGTTTATGTCTTGATGTTTCCAAAGTAACTAGACTTGTATGGTCTTTGGTCATCTATTTATATATTGTTTTAATATTACGCAAAGTTTATGCAATGTCTATGTATGTTAAGGTTGTGTCATTATAGTTTGTATCTTTGGTTCATTAAATATTGAACTTTCTTCTGAATTTAACACGTTTTATGTTTATTTCATGACCTAATCCAGTTTTTTATCTTTATTGGCCTTCCTCCATATAATTGATTTGGTTTTCCAGTTTTTTTAAGTGTACTAAAAACTTATTTCAACTCTTCAGTAGTTTAATTAGTATAAATTATATTTAATGATTGATTAACTAATTAATGATCATATGGTGGAAGGCCCAAATAAAATTTTCCATCATAACATAGGAATGAAATTTATTATTGGGAAATTTCCTAAGAAAACTCCAAAATCTATCCCATGCCTCGTGGAATGAGTGGTACTTTTTTTGAAGGAAGTTGGTGATTTTATTTCTCAGCACTCTAGTCAACCACATTGGGAATAATTTCATAACAAAATATTTATAATATTGGTTCTAAGTGTTAAATAAGTTCTAGTCTAATTTATTATACCATATTTTAGCATTATCATTCAAGAATAATGGTAATATTCTCATTCTAACACCATTCTCACTCAATCATTAATTAGTAAAATGTTGAACCACATTATAAAATTATCTAATTATAAATACAGTGTCATCATTAGGATATCTAGAAAAAAATTGTATTAGTAATAGGAAGGTTTTGGTGAGATTATAGTTTCTAGAATATTTGGAATTTCTAAAATAATATAGATTTAATGAAATGATAAGAAGTTGAAATTCTCCACCATTAGTCATTTCCACAATTTAAATCCTAGGTTTAGGTTGAATAAGTTAAATTATAGAAAAAATGTTGTCCATTTGTTTTTTTTAACAAAATTATTCATATATCTTTTTTTCTAAATATTTAATTTTTTGATTTTTTTATTATTCACTCATTCCTTCCGCAGAAACGACCCCAAAAATATAACACGCCACCAATGAAAATGTGAAAATTTAATTATTTGTAAACCTCATTACAACTAATATAGTGATGAGTGGGTGTTGAATCCATAGGGAAGGTTGAGTGAGTGTGTTGAAAAAATAAGAACAAACATTAATAAAACCAGTCATGAGTGATAAGGGAAAATGAGCATGAGTTAAAATAATAACATGTAAGGATAAATATGTAAAATAGTTGTTAAAAAATGGGCCTATTGGAATTTATTTAATTGAATTAAATATATTTTATTCTTTACACTCATTTACTATAATTTTATTAGTGCTAAAAGAATGGTTGATGATTCACTGAGATCTCTCTTTAGTGAAATCTCCTAGCTCAATGATCCCCCACCCCTTAAAATTAACATTAAATCAATACTCATGAGTAATATTTCTCATTAAGAGAGAAGTTAATATCAACATTTTCCAATTTTTGGTATTTCAGTTAAAATTAAAAGTTATACAAATTTACTATCATCACCACTAGGTTCTTATAATTGGGATAATTTGTAACCCCCATGGTTTTGAAAATAAATATTGAATAAATGAAACACTATGTCCCTAAAAATAACACATTTAATAATCAACACATTAAACACAACTTTACCTCTTCTATGTTTTTTTATTTAGAAAAACGGTCATCTAGAGTTGTGATCAGTAAGTCATTTGGAGTATGATAGAACCAACATGATTTTTGGTGAATAGTATCATACACTTATGAATACTAATATGAATAGTAATATGACACTTATGAATAGTAAATAATGATATTATTTTATTTTATTAATCTATTAGGATAATGAGATCTTAATTAATTTTTCAATGTGATATAAAGCTAATTATAACTTTAAAATTGTTATTTTTCAGATTAACTATGATTTTATTAAAATTTAAATTAATAATATTTATAAAATTATTTTTGAAAAATAGAGTTCATTTTTTAATTCTACATGTCAAAAAATGGTTTGGTTGAATTTTTGGGATTTTTCTAAAATTCTTGAATTTTTTAAGAATAATAAAATATGGTAAAATATCGTATATACAAATTATTAGTTAAATAAAGTATTTATGAGATAATGAGTGATGAATAGTAACTTGGTTAGAACTCACAAGAACTTATTACTAGTAGGGGTCACATGAAACAACATTATTGGTTATATTGAGGGAAATAATATAATAATGAGTAAAATATTCAAAATTCATTCCCCTCCTCTAATATAAAAAACCCCCACCACTCCCTCTTATCTTCACACCTCTAAGACATAAAGAACCTAAAAATTCTTCCAAAATACCCTTCCCAAGTCAATAAAAAATTCTATGATTCTCTTGGTCTTTCCAAAAGACAAAAACTCTTTCCCTTAAGGAGGTTCCCAATGATGTTTGGTAAAGCACCTTTCTTTTTTGTTTAGTTCCATTTCAATTTATATTATTTTTTATCCAATCCTCACCTCCTCATCCCAAATTACCATGATAACTCCATTATAGTCTATATACTGTAATTATATCATGTGAATTGAATAACCATCAACAATATTCATAATCTATCTTTTATTTTATAAACAAAATCATCGTCCATGGGGTTCCAATTTACATCTTTTGTGGATGATGAAGTTTTTTTCATCAATTCACCCTCCATTACATGTCATGAAACCATTTTGATGGTTTAATAATACTAAAATATATGTATTATAAAATACTTAATATTTAGGAACCATTATATGTACATGATATTAAATCATATAACAAAACTAGTTCTTAATAATCAATATACTGCTAAAATAATCTAAGTGAATGTCATTAATATTTCATCTAATGATTCACACTCATTACATGTAAAAAAATTATATAAAAGACCATTAGTACTTTTTTATGTTAATAATTTATTTTTAAATTCAATTCTGGAGATTTTCATCCATTCCACGTGAAATCTATTACTTTAAAACTAGTGAACCGATTATGAAAATCAAGGAAACGATGACTCTGGAACAATGAAATTAAGTATTGTAACTTATCAATAAGCACATAAATGAAAAAAAAATTATTATAAACTAAATAAATGTCCAATAGGTTCATAAATAAGTTATTAATATGTCTAATTTCATATTCTAGGACCTTAAGTTCAATAGTGGAACACATTCGGACTTAAGGTAAGGGTTTTCTTCCCGAACCTCCATTTTCATCAGGGTTACTCTTATTGTCTAATTACATAAATTGAATTATAATGTATTCAAATTTACTAAGCATATATTCTTTGAGAATGTTCTATATATTTTTACCCACCAAAATCCTACTTTTATTTATGGGGAGTTGTATGTTTTAAAATGATCTTTCAAAAATTATTCCCAAAATACAAGCCTAGTTGAAGGGAATTTCTCAAATTATTACCTATTTAAAATATTAATCTATAATTTGTTTTTATACACTATTTTCTTTATAAGATCAATAATTTTATTATGAAAATACAATATTAATTCAGTTTTTGTTTTATACAAAGTTTTTTCCAAAAGAACTCTACTTTTCAAAATACAATATTATTTATCTCGAGAATTACTTGATGATTTTATAAGAACATATTCATCGATTTCATCACATTTGTTGATTCTTATTTATTAATGGGATTAATAAATTTATGGTAACATTTAAAATAATTAATTTAATGTTTTATGATTACATTGGTTGTGGATGTTATATCTTAAAACCATTCATCGATTTACTATGAATGGTTAGTGTTTATGCGTACTGTTCGGGGAATGTTATTTACATTTAAAATATTAATTTCAATAAGATTGTATATATTGTTTATATTTATCCCTATTCATATTAGTAATGAATTGGAAATATTAAGTGTTGGTTGGGGCCTGCTATAGCCTCTCGGTGCATCGGCGGGTCTCATGAGACAAACTACGATCTTGGCACAAGGCCTTGACAAAATGATTATTTAATGTCTTGGCATGAGGCCTTGACGGTATGGTTATGATGTCCCGCATTATGAATTCCATAATTATGAAAATAGTATTGATGGTTCATGTGCTTGTTTCGAATAGTATAATACCCATGATTATGGAATTATTTATTCAACTCTTATTCATATCATAATGTGTTCATGTTTTTGTTAAAGGTTTATGTTTTTAGTTATTCAACAAGCCTAATGATTATGTTATGATATCTTCCGCTGTATTGATTACCCTTACTAAGAATTTGAGATCACGCCTTTCTTATGTTTCATTTTCTCAGGACTGAAGAATTTTATTATGAATGAAATGTTGAAATAACATAGGATCTGTTGAAGTTGTCCAAATAGTTTCTATGTAGTATTTATTTTCAATTTATAATGTGGAACTTATGTACGTATCTTGTTTCCAGTGCTACTAAATTACTCATTACTTTTGGATTAATATTCCTTTTTTATATTCCAATTTAATTAAATAAGTCACTAGCTCTAGGAAACTGGGGTTGGGTCTTTTAATAATTGATACTCATTAATAACATAATAATATTTTGAACTAAAATTGCACTAAGACTATTATAATCACAAGAGTTAAACAAATTTAAATGTTTAAATATTTTTCATTCTAACACATAATCATTATTTTTTTAGTTATTTTGAAAATATAAATAATAAGATTATTCAAGAGTTACTTTAACACCTTGATATTTTTAAATAATGAAATTATATTCAATAGTGTATACAACATGCAACACCAGACTTAAACAAACCATGAAATATTATTATTTAAATGTGACTATTATAACCTAGCCATTGAATTGGAATGTATGAATAGGATTAACCATATTTTGAAATATATATTTAATGGTTGTAATCAATAAAAATTTTATTAATTAATTCATAGTATATTGTGAATTGATTTTTAGTAAAGTCATTTTATTCATCAGGACTTATTTTCTTCAAATATGGTTTTTATTTCTTTACATGACAAAATATTATAGTTATTTTCACAAATGCATAGAAATATTATTTTATAAAAGGTATATTTTTTAAAAATTATCATTTCAAATTTATCTAATGGTGAAATTTGGTGATTTTTCTGAATATTTTAATTCTTTAATGAAAAGTGAAAATAATGATTTTTATTGAAAATTGTGTTTTATTTTAAAGTATTTACAAATTTTAATTCTATTATGAATTATTTATAAATTATTATTAGTTCATTTCCATTAAAAATAGTCCAATTCTGGTTTTTCAAATGAATATTATGATTCAATTTAGTATAAAAACACTTTATACTTTAAAAAAATACATTTTTATTAAAAACTAGTTTCATTATATTTTTTCTATGTAATTTTAAATTAAATTAATAAACATTGAAGTATTGAATATTGAAAATTTTATTCCATATTTGTAATTAGTGGATCTATATTTTATAAATAGGATCTTTTATTTTTGGACATTATGAATAGTAACCTTAGTAATTTTTGTTACCATATTAAATGGTAAATTGGGTAATTTAGGTTTAAAATAATATGATAAGGACTAAAAAATGACCCTTACAATTGACTTGAATTTTTTTTGAGTATATAGCATTAATAAATATAAAAATTTCATATATATGAATTTTTTCCATTTGGACATGATTTTGGACCTTATAATATTTAAGTGAATATAATGCCAAAAATGTAACACTCTTGCTTTTCATGACTATATTATTTCTTACATAGTAGTAAAAAGAAGATATGATTAGTTATATATATTAATTTTAATGGTAAATTATTCTTTTATCATGGTAATTAATTTTTAGTTTTTAGTTATTAAATAATTAACATAAAATCTTATGCAACACCGACATAGTAATTATTCAATTAATATATGAATAAAATAAATGATTTTAAAAATAATGTTATATGAGTGATCTCTTTTGTTTAATGATTTTTTAGATAAAAATGACATATTACAATCATTTTTAGGAAATATATTCTAATAATATTTTTGTATTGTAGTTAAAAAATTCAAATTAAATGAATATTTTCAAAATTGACATTAATGTTATTTCATAATAAATAATTTTTCATTAAATAAATTAAAATTTATAAAAATAATATATTCATCAAATTTATTGGTATATGGTTTATGAAATAACATATGGCCCATTTATGGTCCTTTTATCCTTTTATAGTAACTATATTAACCCCTTAAAAGTAAAAAATATTGATATCACTGTAATTGAAAAGAAGTTTAATTAAGAGTTAAACCAAAAATATAAGGGTAAAAATATGACCTAAAATTGTAAAACTATTATTGGATGATATTATTTATACTTATACTCATATTATATTTTAATATTAACAATTTGGATCTATTTGGAAATCAAAATTAATTTATATAATTTAACATTTTAAGAAAATCAAAGAGTTCCCCTCATCTCTTTTATAAAAGTGATCCTATTATTCTCATTTAATCATAAATATAAAATACTTTTCTTCATAAAATACCTGAAAAATATATTATTTAAATCCATATACACATATAAAAGACCTTATGGAAGAATACCATCTTTATAAGTCTTATGGTGTAAAGAAAATGAGGATTTCTGAAGAAGATGTATAGTTCTTAACCAAGTGTTTTTTTATTATTTCTTCGTACACCTCCTTAAAATCTATTTAAAACATAATTATTTAATAATATCAGTATATAAAATATATTTATATTATATATAGTTAATTTAATAACCAATATCCATCTCAAAAATCCATCAAATGGGAAAGGAATCCATTATTAGTGTGTACGATGCACTACCACCTCACGGACCGATGTAATTCATTTTCCATCACCACAACACAATGATTGTAATAATGATGTATTTAATGTATATATAAATGATATTAATATCATATTTATCATTATATAAAAATAATATAACTCCAATTTCCTTACCATTACATTCAATGAAAAATGATAGGGTCTTTCATGCGTACATGTGGACTACCACCTCCACGAACTGATGTGATTCGCTTTTAATCACCACATCACATTGATGATATATATAAGAATATTTAAATAATTGATATTTCAATAATTATATAATTATTATTATTTAAATATAAAATATTACTAACATTCTTTCCATAATGATTGTTGAAAATTTAAAATGGTACTCTCGCGTATGTATAACCTGTCATCTCCAAGATTGTGACATTTTTCATTTTTAACGGCCATATTTCATTATTGGTTTTAAATGAATATTTTATATTTAAAAATGATAATTATTTCATGATTATTATTCTATATATGATAAAATAATTACCTATTTGACCATAGTCAACCTCCCAAAGTCATTTTGGACATTCTAGTAGAATATTATCCAGACATTTGACGTGAGCATAATTGACTATGTAATTTAATATAACATGGTACTAAATAAAATTAAGTAATAATGAACATTAAAAAATTTATTAATAAATTAAATAATTAACATAATTTTATTATTTATGAAGATAATTAATTTAAATGATGATTCGGACTCAAGGTAAGGGACTCTCATTGAAAAATCATATTTGAAAGTTTCCCTTACAACTCTTTTTCTTCAATATAAATATTTTTAAAATATTTTATTTATGTATTTATATGGACATAAAATAATTATAAAGGATATTTCATTGTATATGTTACTTTCTTTAAAAGGTGTTCAAAAGGAATATTTTTATAATAATTTTTTTTAATTTCATTATAAAAGAAAAATACCAATGTTTTATTTTAATGTATAAAAAGACAACTACTTTTCCTGTTGTTGAAACCGATATTTGATTTTTGGATACCCATACAAGATTTCATGTTTTATTAAAATAAAAACCCAATTTCCTTGAATTTTTTATATTTTAGTTTTGAATATTATTTTTGAAAAGAAAGTGTATTTAAATATCCAAATGTGTTTTTCATATGGGTTAAAATAGTTTTTCAATGGTTTTATGATGAAATGGAAAAAAAATGTTTTATTCCTGATATGGTACTTGATCATTATATATTCAAAACATGTGATCCTAATATAGCTTATAATATGGTTTGATCCCTATTATATATCATGAGGAATGGTCGACCCTGATACAGCTTATACGATGGGTTGAGCCCATTGTAGATAATAAAAAACAATTGATCCATATATTTATTATATAAAAGGTGAGATCCATTAAATATCACTATTTAACAAGGTTATGTTCCTTGTTATAAAAATAAATAAGGGTGTATTTAACTGTTGTGGTGTCTCCAATGGATTTAACTGGTCTACAATTATTTATAACATGGGTTTAAAATGGGTTAGGAATATCTCTATGTTTCCTCAAAGAGAATTTTATTTACATGATATGGGTTTTAAAGATTTTATTTCAGAATTAAAAGTTTTTTTTCATGTGGAAATGATTTATATCATTCTATCAAACAAAATTGAGATAATGTTAAACATTTAATCTGTTTTTTCCTTCCCTTAGGCTGACAAATTTCTTTTTTCTTCATGTCCCTTACTAAGGTACATATGATCATCCCACATGTTATTGGTTTTAAGGATGGGTAAGGATAAATAAGAAGTATATTTTAATGTCATGAAGCGTTTTCATAAAAACAAATCTTGTTTTCTTTTAAAAGTATTATATTGTATGAAAAATGGATACTGAGCAAAAGTGTCCACTTTGTAAAATATGGGTTTGTTATGTAAGTGTTATGACCCAATTCCATAAAAATATAAAGCTAAAAAGGTCCTAAATTTTCAATAAATTTAATTCTAGTGTAATGTAACTAGACTATGTGTTGTTTAAGGCTGATTCTTTATATTTACTTCAATGAAAACAAAAAATAAGAGAAAAATATGAAAAGTTGATTCTCTTATGAAGAATCATCTCTCCTCCAGGTTTCTCTTTTCTCTACTCCTGAATGAGTTCTCTACATCTAGTTCTGATCTCTGCTTTCATCTATCTGATGTCCAATATCCCCATTTTTTATACCTCTAGAAATTAAATTTAGAAATTAAATCTCTATCTGTCATGAGAAATTATCATCCTTAACATGTCTAGTTAGAAATAGTTGTTAAGTACTTATAGTATTTTTTGGGGGACAGACACATTAAAATATTTTTTCTCTTCAGACATCCTCAGCATACCCATTCACAATATATTTTAAATTCATTTAGATGTTTTTTCACTTAATTCAATCTTCATTATTTCTTAGTCTCTTCCTAATATGTGACATAAAGAAGTCACATGATATTTTAAACAACACATGTAATAATATCTTCAACTATTTCTTAAATAGATCTCAACTCAAGACCCTTGTTGATATTCAAAATTTTCCTCACACTCTAAAATTACAGTTTTGGTTGAACTAATTACGTAACCTACCCTGAAGGAACATTCCAGGTCCAAGGAGTATGTTTCATGAAAATTTGACGAGCTGCACACAAAGAAATTGTTATTCATGCAAAGGCCATGTGAAACAAATGAAACACTATGTTCCATGGATACTACCAATTAAAAAATGATTTCCATGGAATAAGCATAAAAAATGGAGGCTCAAAAAAATAATGATTTTAATTAAAAACATGTTCGCAACAGCCTAGTTGTGCGAGAAAGGCGACGTCGAACAACGCATGATGCACGGTTGATCCAAAGTGGCAATATACCAAGAATCGTGCAATCACATTCCACACAATAGTATATTTTTGTGAAATCCACCACTGATTTTGGCTAAATAAAAAACCTCACCCCACAACTTTAGTGGGGGTATCTATAGGACGAAGAAACACTCTCACTCATGCAAACCCCTCTTTCATGAAATCATGAAACACTAGAATCAATGGACCCCCAAAGGTATAGAACTTTAATAATAGACCTCCAGTGGGTTCAAACATGTCTTGGAATTCAGTTTACAGATCCTCACATAACCCCAATTAAGTATAATTTTTTTCATACAAGAGAAGGATCCTTCCCGCAATCCATATTTGTATGCAAATCTAAATCTTGTGCATATTCATGCCCCTAGAATATTTGTGTTGTACTTATGCTAGTGCCCACGGCTTGTACAAATCTATTTACACACAATAAAATAAAGATTTATGCAATAACGTTTTTGTCCCTACCCTAACATCACCCATTCCCCTATTACATCCATTATGTAAGACCCCGAATTTCTAAAATAAAGACATTGTATTTTATAGTGTTTATAACACGAAACACCAAGCGTAAAAGGGAATATAACACCCATATACCTTATGATATATATAATTCAATCTAATCAATTGATTTTATTATTAAAAAATTATTTTATCTTGTTTTACATGAAACAACAAGTTTCATTGATAGTTTGCGTTATATGCAAGACTGCGTCTTACCGAACAATAATATATTATTAAAATATTATTATTTAATATAATAGTCATAACATAACCATAAACTTATATGTTATGAATATGATTAAATAAATTCTGAACATATATAGTTTATACAAATTTATTAGTAATATTGTTTTCAGTAATAAAATAAGAATCATTTATAAGAAAATTAAATGTTTTCTGAAAAATGATATTTTTTCTAAAAGGCGATTTATTCGCGCTCTACACACATAATTTAAAAATAAATTTAAAAAGTTTTAGAAACTTAATATTAAAAAATAAATTTAATTTTTTAAATATGATACCGAAATTATATTATAGAGAATTTTTTTTATTTTTCTGAAAAGAATCACTTTTTGGATGAATAGTGAAAAATACTTAATTTTAATTAAAAACTGTATTTTCATTTAAATAATTTAGAATGAAAAATTATATTTTGAAATGGTTTTAATATAAAATAAGTTCAATTTTATATCAATTATTCCAATTTAGTAATTCTAATCATTTTCATGTGTAATTTAGATTTAAAAACTTTTTAAATTATTGAATATTTTCACTTAAAAGACCTGCTTTCTCAAAATGTTCGCAAGATTAATATAAAATTAAAATTTTACACCCATAAGAATTGAATTTTCATAAATTTATAAAAAAAATAATTATCATAATTTATAATTTCTAATAATTCTGACTTAATTTTATAGGAAAATGGATTTTGAATGCAATAAAAATTAATTACTATGGTTAGGGTAAAAATGGGTTTACCATGGATTAAACTAGAATGATGAGAGTTAAAATGACCTAAAATATTATATTAATTTTATTTAATTAGTTTATGTAGATCATTTCTATAAAATTATCTAAAATATGGTAATTCCTTTTTTACTTTCCTTTGAATATAAAATATACAAGAAGTTAAGTAAAGAAAAGGACCAAGAAGATACTTTTATTACTTTAAATATCTATAATGATTTGGGATAGGGAAAAAATAAAAAAAAAATAGGTTATAGATATTATTTTGAAATATAAATTATTGTTTTATTTTAATAATTTTACTTTAATTTTTAGTAATGAATTTGATACTTAAAATTCTTAATAAATGTCAATGTAGTAATTATTTAGTTAATAAAGATTAAATAACTCATACTAAAAATAATAAAAGTGAAAAAAATTCATTTAATTATTTTATTAAATTAATTTTATATATTAATATTTCATTATACATAGGTGATAACATAATATATTCTAATTCCATCATAGTATTGATATTTTTAAATTCAGTTTAATGAAATAAAGTCCAAATTGACATTAATGTTATTTTATGCTTAATTATGTTATATTAAAGTATTTAAAATTTCTAAAATTCCTATATTTCAGAAAATATTTTTAAATGACAATAAATAGAAACTATATTCCATTCAAGGACCACTTTTTCTTTTAAAATGAATATATTGATACCTTATTAGTAAAAACTCTATTAGAACGGTTAATGTTAAATTGGTGTTTTTTCACGATACATGTGCTTCTGATAATATTAATTTACATTAGGGGTTATATTTTATAAATGAGATATTAGATATAGATTTATGGTTTCCAAAATTATATAATTATTATCACTTTAATTTAGTCTTATCGTATAAATAACCTAGGTTAGAAAACTAGTTACTATAGTGAAAACTCAAAATGGTAAAAGTAGGGAAACTTGGAAGATAAAGAAACAGATGTTTAAAA
Source organism: Viscum album (assembly GCA_963277665.1). Classification (NCBI taxonomy): domain Eukaryota; kingdom Viridiplantae; phylum Streptophyta; class Magnoliopsida; order Santalales; family Viscaceae; genus Viscum; species Viscum album. Next base: position 348,963,825 of record OY728152.1, on the reverse strand, counting down.
AAATTTCTTATTAGGTGGAGGAATGGATAAAACATATAATATAGAAAAACCTTTAATTATCAATTTTATAACCACTTTAGGTAATATTGAACTCTAAGTAGGGAATTATTTGGGTATTTAGAATAATGTCACTCCTCAATTATAAAAGGTGACTCACTCCCATCACTTCTTCGCACATTAAAACCTATTTGGTTTGGTCAAAACCATACCAAATAACAATAAAACTTCACTAATATCATCATATAAGTGTTTTTTTATCAAAAATTCTTCTTGATAAGCCTTTAGTGCAAACCTATGGATGACACTTGAAGAAGAGGTAATGTTCTTCCACATGCATCTTTATTTTATTCCTTTCTCCACATCCTTAATTTTTTTTAAACCATGATGATGTAATATCCTTAGTATATTAAATATAATGGGACATTTTTATTATAATTTCATGATATAAAATCATATCCACTTCCATCAAATGGGTTACGAGATCATCGTTCACGTGTACGGCGGAATACAACCTCACAAACCAATGTAATTCTTTTTTCCATTTCCACCTCTCAAGGATGGGTATGATTATGCATATAAATTATATATATTATATTTATAAAATATTTATACATCTAGATTCACTATATCATAAATCTATTTTTACATTCAATTCCGTAGGATAAATGACAATGTCTCTCCTATGTATGGTGGACTACCACCTCGCTTAGGGATGTGATTCATCTTTCACGAATGCTTTACATGGAAGGTCACAAATATAAATTTAATTAATTTATGTGATATTAATGAAATAATTATTAAATTAATTACATATTTATCATCATGGAAAGATAATATATAAATATATCATTTTCTTTCCTTCCTTTTCAATCGCATAGAGATGATAACATCGTTCGTGTACGTGTGGACTACCGTCTTCCCAAAGCGATGTGACTCTCTTTACATCACCAAACCATATAAATGATATATATATATATATATTTATTTATTTATTTATTTATTTATATAATATTTTATATATATTACATTATTATAATTCTATAATGTTAAAATATTACTTACCTCCTTTCGATAATGATCATTGAAAAATTGAAACATTGCTAATGCGTACATACAGCCTACTATCTCCATGATTGTAACATACTTCATTATTAATAACCAAAAATCATGATTAGTTTTAAAAGTAAAATTTATATAAAAATATGAAAAATATTTCATTAATATTATTCTAGAGATGATATAACTATATAATATGTTTAATAACTAGATCTTTAATGATGAAACATGCATGTGAAAACAAGGCAATTAATACCTAATACAATGATAATAATGAATGATTATTAATGACTATGTAATAAGATATTATAAAAGGATCATATATAATATTATAAATATTAATATTTCTCTATTATATGTTAATAATATGTTTAAAAACACTGTATAATAGGTTAAATAATGTTTAATTAAGAGGAAAAATGTGGTAAGGGACTTCGTCTCAATTTCTTTTTATTGAGTCATATTGTATTGTTATGCACCTAATTTTGTTCATATGTTGTATATAATTACCATTTGACAAGTAATATCATTAGTTATTCACTATTTATGTAATTTTATTTTTAATTTTGGATTATTTCATCTAAGTGGATTTTAATTAAATGGTTCCAAGTGGTAAGGAATTTCATACCTTAATTTCTGTTTGTTTGGTTAGTCTTCTACTTCATTGATTATATTATTATAAGATTATATGTATAGTGAATTTTCAGTGCCTTGTGCCTTTTTCTCACTTTTTTTAGGTGTATTTATAGTCGATACATGTAATAAATTCATTTATTAATTCTCACTTAAACATTATGATCATTGTAAAGGTATATTTCATAATATCATTCTAATCGATATTTATTACTCTTAAATTTATGTTAAAGGAAATATATCAAAATTTCCTAATAAAACTATTTCATTTTATTATCCTATAGTTATTAAAGATATTTTCAAGTAATAGGGTCATTTTTCCACTCTTTTCTACTTAAATTAATTGTGAAAATATTTTTAATAAAATCCGACTTCATTTCTCTCTTCAGTTGTAATTCTATTTTCATCCAAAACCATGTTTTATAAAACAAATTCAAAAAAAATTATCCGTTTAAAAAATATTTATTAAAGTAAAACATTCATTATTTAAGAATAATTTCCCTAATTCAGAGTCCAATTATTATTTTTCTAGTATATTTTCACTAGGATGTTATCTCATGATGCGTTTCATTTTCATCTTATTGAGTAAATGGAATGTATTTTCAGTTATTTACATTTCTATATTGATTATGCCATGTCTATTTGTTTAAATGGAATGTATGTTCAGTTATTTATCTCATCATATAGATTATTATTATTGATTCATGATGTACTATGATGTACTTAACCCTTACTGAGCATTTTAGATCACCCTTATTTTGTTTCCCTTCCCCAAGATTCCATGAAGATTTTTATGATTGATATGAAATGATATTCTAGAGGGAATAATGTTATTCTAGGAAAAAATATGTTTCAATTTTTGTTTTCAATTGTATTATTGGAACCATGTATGTATCTATATTATCATGAATACTAATCTATTTTGACCTTTGGGATTCGGTCCTCGAATATTATTCTAATGTAATAAATTATGCACTAGCTCTGGACTAATGCGTCATGGTTTCTACACATACCCTACCTTTTTCTCTTAACCATATGTTATCTAACGCTTTTATCTCCTAGGGATAGGTACCTAAACATCAGGCCTCCTCATTTTCACTCCTCTATAGCTGTGTTAACTCTATACCCTGCCCATAGGCGCAGGAGAAGTGGATTGAAAACCCTTGAGGTGGCATCAATGAGGGAAACAACTCACCTCTCTTTGTAGATATAACTTATAATAAGTAATCCTCTCTCCTTGACACAGTCCCCCATGGGGTGTAACCCCCATCCATGTCCATGATGCATGATGTAAAACTACTTAGCTCCACATCTATGTTTTATGAAGTAAAACTACAATACAACATCCTCAGAGCAACATGTAAAACTATAGTCTTACCCAGTGAGATGAACATAGGATGCCCCATGTATGATCATCATTGAATTCCACCCCCTTACCCAACATGGGATGAAACACCTACCATGAGAAGCTTCCATGTTTTGGGCCCACACCAACCATCCCCACCTGGGGATGAGATTGCTGTAACAGGAAGATTCCACATGTAATCCACACATCATCCCTCATTGACACACCATACATGACACATGTTTTATTAACGCATGTTGTTAAACTGAATAGACCGATCCTATCAAATTTCCTTAAACAATAGTATCAAACTACATGGTTTTTAACCCTATCTATAGATAGGGTATGTAGGATGCATCCATGAGGATCAATCTTGAAATCATCTTAGTGTAAAATTATCCCCCTTGGGGGACACACTCCATCATCCTAGTGTGAAAACAGATCTCTTGGGGGACAAGATACATCATCCTATTGGGAAATAATTCCCCTTAGGGGGACACACTCCACCACCCAGTGTGAAATCTCCCCACTTTAGGGATACACTCCACCAAATATTGAGTGTGAAATATTCCCCATAGGGACACACTTAACCACCCGATCCATCTATTCAAGACATTAAACATGTGACCTAATCTATAATTCATACCTCATACAATATACATGGGATGCCTAAGGTACAAATTCTTAGATATCTTACACCCCTAGCATCAATTACATCACGAATGAGATAGGATGCCTTTCCCCCATTCCTATGTTGCCTCATATATGAGATTCCCTCCAAAGAGGAATACATTATAGGCCCCCAACCTACCCAACATCCATACAATCCCAATATGCCCAACATTACTACTTACCCTGATCTAAGGTTTCTTCTCTGTTGTGATGGATGCAACTTAATTAAATGGAATCAAACTTGAGATGGAAACATGAATTAATTTCATGAAAATTACATAAATCTATGTGGGGGGCCCGAACTGGGTAACAAGTTCAAATTAAGAATACATGGAAATATAAACTAACAACTCATCCTCCCGTTTTTATCAAGGAGAAGAAATCATTGATGAAAGTGATGTAAGATTACCACCTTGTGAAAGTGGGAATGAGAGGTAATAGAGAAGTGTTTTTGGGGTGTGTTGGACTGGTTGAAAGCATCAAAACCAAAACTGGTAAACCCGATGTGAAACTCTTCTTATCAACCATGAGGACTAGTAGCGTTTAGGGAACCAACAAATTTTAATTTCATCGGATATATATATTTGGTACCCGTTACCACCAAGTAAATTGTGGACTCAATATGAAACTCACCCATGACTTGGGGTTGACAACATTAGGAATCCTCAATCTGTGACGTTGTCATCATGGAATCCCTATATACATCATGATGAATGGAATACATTTTGGAATAGGGAATCGCCTTTATTATATCTGTACTCAGGATGAATCCACATTCCTTACAAGACTCAATCTACCAAAAATAGGTGACCTAGTTCCAATAGGCCTAGGGGAATGGGAAACGTTGTAAGTAAATCACATATGATTATATCCCCACTATGACATCCACCACACCCTCATCTTTTGGGTACCTATGTCCCATATCACCGTTAGGGATCATCTAGAGGAGGGAGATAGATGCCCTTGTTCCCCAGTACGAGAAGGAAGCGGTCATTCCCACCAGGGATATAGCCCTCCAAGATCATTAGAAATTCTCTCCTCATAAACACCTACTCTCCCTAGGTAATCTCTAGAGAAAATCACCCCCATTATAGTACTAAACCACTTCTGGAGCCTATCCCTATAGTTATCATGTTGCCCACTCCCTTTAGTCAGTGAGGTAGGGGATGTTCAATCTTTTCTTACATCAACCATTGTTTGGAAACATCCCAAGAGGGCTCCCACCAGGCCATAATAGTGCCAAAATAGACTGATCCCACATGATGATGAATGGGTTGATTTTATCCTTGTTCTATTGTCCCTAGTCCAAAACACCTAATGCTGAGGCTGGGGGTAGGATCAAAACATTTCCTTCTACAGTGAATCTTTTACAATTCTAATGTACCCTACCACCATAGATATATCCCATAACATCCCCACAATAGGTAAGAAAGGATTGGTCTTCACATTCTTGGGATCAAGACCCCAACAACCTCATCAGATGGTTGGGTTGGTTGACATTATCATTGGAACCACTACCAGCTGTTATGGGCCATCCAATGATGAGTAAAACTAGTGCATAGGTACTCCCACCACCATTATTAATGAATTCAAATGACCTCCCCACACCATCATATGTGAATGCATAGGTCCTCCCCACACCACCACAAATCTATATGGAGGTTCTCTAAACACTTACACCAATTAACTGGGAGATCATCCCCATGTTACCACCAATCAGTGTGGTGTTCTTTCCAACACTTATATTAACTAGCATAGAGGTCCTCCCCATGAAAAAAACAATATATGTAGAGGTCCTTCCCACATTGACATAAACCATCATTGAGGACCTCTCCACACTCAATGCATGTCTTGATATGAAGAACCATCCAAGGGAAGTAGGGAGAATACCCACCATGGGGTCCATGACCATGGTGTATGTTGAAACCCACATGGTGGAAACATAATAAACTCTCAATAATTCTCACATGTCAAAGTATCATTCTATCATAGGAAAAACCCTAGGAAGTTTTATGTCCTCATCAACCTCTTAGATTATGAAGCAATGGATGACTCTATGAGGGAACCATCATTATAGACACCAGAGTCTCGAGAAGACGCCTGAAAATTAAGGCTTATGATATTAGAAGCTAAGTTCTATAAGATCCCTTGATACCTTCATAGGTACCTATAGGTGGAGGATGTTCTGACATCCTTTCAAGGATCTACAGTGAAACCATATCTTTCATCACCAATTTTCATCCTATTTATCTACACATAAGATGATAATGAGGTGTTTGGGTCTGTATTGACACCCTCATATGATGGGGAGCACCCTGTTGAGCCTCAAATGGGCATTTCAACCCTCGCACATGAGGCAATGATAAACACTTCATCCTATATAACATGATCTTGAAGATGGAACCTCCTACAAGAGATGTCTCAGCATATAGTGGATATTTGACCCATGTAGTGGCCCCTCTTCTAGTAGAGAAACTAAAAAGTAGAAAAATGATAGTGACTTTTCCCTTATCATTTCCTGTACCAATCAGTTCATAGGTCGACCAAGAATAGGACCCTTCCCCTGAAAAAGGGGACATGTGGAAGCTTCTTGACATTTACTGGATATTAATTATGTTCTGGCCACCGATAGCTCTATAATTTTTAGCTTTGGAGTCCCTCACTGAGTACTATACATTGTGCTTCCACCATATTATATGGCTGACTCTTCATCACCTTCGGGATCCATAATTGTCCTACCTAGGGATTCACAAGAACCTTGATGTTTCCAACCAGTAGTGTAGAAAGGTTTAAATCACAACGCTCAAAGTAGCTTAGTGTCATGAGTCATATGGATATAGCCATAATCTCTATAAGACCAATTTTATGAGACATATAGTTCTCCACTTGGTCAGGTATGAGATGTCTCCATATGTATATATCAAAGGATGGGTGTAGTATGTTACTCTCCACTTCATCCCTACCCTGCAGTAGTGAAAGGACTGACACTCCGATCTATCTACCAATAATGAAGGTTCCCCTATGAATACCACCAAGTTGAATTCCATCACTACTAAAATAATAATTTATTAAAGGAATAGGGCTTCCAAAACATGGCATGATTGAGAAAACCCAACTCATGTGGTGACACAGTATAAAGCAGACTTGTCGATAGGTTTTTGTACTTGTCAGCATAGATAGGCTCTGGGTCTCAGGAGTCCCCCAAATGAGATTTTGTTTTCCTTCCCATTTTTAAAATGATAAGGGAAAGGGATATGTTCAACCCTATAACCCTTATGGTTCAAAAAGATGAGCCAAACCCCAGGATAGCTGCATTGCTTCAAGGGATCAAGAAGTTTAAAAGGATCACCAATGAGATCATTTTCAAGTAATTCCTCGACCTTAGTATTTTCCTAAGGGACCTCATATCTCCTCTAAATGGGAACACAATTCTCCCAATATAAATTCCTCAATTTGAACTTGGTGTCCCCATGAACCATGTTAGCGAAAAATATGGAGGTTGTAGAAAATGATCGAGATATAAGTCACCAATCAAAAATACCTGAGTAGTGTGATTCTCCATATTGGGATTAAGGGTATGATTATCCCTAAGTTAATGAACCTTTCAAGGCATTGGAGTACATAAAACCCACTATGATAATGTGATATTTACTCTCTTCGCCCATATTAGGGCTCTAGAAACGCAACAGGTGTCAATACCACCTGAAGTAAAGTCATAATCTACATGGTTGGACCATGTATCAGTGCCCCAACAGTTTGGTAATACTAGAGTCACAACGTTTAATGTAATGAGTGACTATTTATAGCTTCTGGACCACTTAGTCTCAAGGGTAGGTCCAATGTTGGGGACTCCTGAATAGTAGGAGTCCATCATGCTTTGATGTTTTGTCTAAACTCTAGAAGGGTCTACGTTCATTTGATACATGATAGAGATAATATGTTAAGAATTTTTTATATATTTATATAAAATTTTTAATCCCTAAAAATTTATAAATTAGTGCATATTTATAATAATTATTGTATTTATGGTGTATTTTGAGATAAAATGTGAAAATTGGTTAATTCTGGAAATTAAACAGTTTTCTTTAACTTCATTATTTTGAGCATTAAATTTATAATATTGATCCAATTGATAAGAATTTTTTTTTCTAGGATTACTAAATTTATTGGATTAAACATTGTATTCTACGACAAGAGATTATTCAAACAACAAGAGGCCATAAAAAATCATTGATGTTGGAAAACCTCTCGGATGGACAATGTGGACCCTACCTCCATAATTGAAGAATTAATTGGGATAATGTCCTCCAATTGAATTGATTATTCCTGGATATGAAATATTACTTCTGGGTACATTTTACCAATAAATTACATAGATTTATTCATCCATTAAGGTGTCCATTTGATGATATAAATTGAAGGTAGATTCTTGGAAATCTTATCCAGAAAAATTCACACTCAATAATAGCTCCATAACATCCTCTAGATGAGTCCAATTAATGTGAAATTTTTATGTCAAATAAAAAATTAAATTGTGATAATACTATAATAAGGGACCTTAGGGTGATTAGAATATATGATGGATGAAACATGAGCCTACTTTAGGGATATCGATTCTATAAGGGAAGTTGTTTTTCCCGTTTATTTTATTATTTTATTTTTATTTTTATTATTTTTTACTATAGTTTTATTTTCAATGTAATTTTAATTTATTTTATTTTAAATAAAATCTAATTCCTTAATGGTTTTTTTTATTTTTGTTTCTTCTTCCACACACACCCCTTATTTTATTATTTTCTTTTCTTCTCATTCTTTCTCATTCCACCCCTTTCTTCTTCATTGTGGTCTTTAATACTCATGATCATGAGTAACTATCCTGAGGAACTTCCTGAGGGATAAATATAGTGTTAAAAACAAGTTTTTTTACATTATTTTTTGTTTATTCATATTTAATTATGTAAGTTCAAGGGTGGTATTAGTGGTTATGTTGCATTTGTGTCTCCACTTGCCACTTGAGGCTAAACATTCTATTCTGTGATATTTTCCCTCGATTGAGGAGGTGGATGTGTGGTCTATCACTGATCGTTTAGTTCATTATATATTCAATACCATAATTAGAAAATGATACTTACACTTATAATGGATCTTGTTTATTATGTAAATTCGAAAGTAATGAAGAGATGATGAATTTTCGCACTAGGTGTTCTCCCTGGAGGATCCCCTTTTTGTTTAACAAAATTCTTTCTGCATCCATTTTGTTTTCATTGCATATATATATATATATATCAATATTACCAATATAATTCCAACCCACTTCACTAAATTATTTAGTTTTATATTATTTAAAATATAAATAGTGACAATATAAATTTGGTGTTGTGTGAATTTCCTCCTTGAGAATGATTCTGGGTGTGTATTATATTGCATTCATAGGTCAATAAAATATTGATCATGGATTCATGAAAAATCCTCATTCTTTAATATATCTAATTTCCAATAGGTTTTGTTTCTATTTGGGAGGATCTCTGACAATAGTTCCTATACTTGTTCAGCTCCATTACACACAACATGAGCATCACTAAGCTTTTCAAATGCAAGCAGAGTCCCAATGAGAGAATCACTAACTTTTTTTCACCCAATAGAATAGACTCAAAAACTCACTTACAATCCATTATCTCGAGAATAGATTCTCATGATGTGTGTAGAGAATATTATGAAAGGCCAAGATCCTACCCTCATCTCCCAAAACTACCCGGTTGGATTTTAAGAATTCTTGAAAAATGGATATATGTCTAGAGGATGCCTTGTAGAATACTATAAAATAGTCATTACCATTTAAACTTCCATATATCATGATAATGCATGTGAAATAGGTGACTACCATCATCGTGTATGAAGAGGCCCCTAAGCCAGTACACCTACTAGCCCCTTTTCTAGATGAGCCTTGCTAAGCACAACCTCTCCCTACATAGCACTACTAGGCACAACCATGAAAAATGTAGCAACATTGATAAGGAAACATGGCCCCAGCCCCTATCAAGTTCAGTCTCCCATGGTAAATTTTATAGAAAGAATAAATATATTGTATTCCTTCATGGATTCATATAAGTTTCCATTCAAGATCAGGTTTTATTGAGAGTGGTAGGGGTGAATTAGTAATATATATTTCCTTGATGTTTTCTTCTTCCTGAAACAATTTTTACCTCATGTTAATGAGTTATCACATTCACTAAAAAGAAATCAATCACACATCCACAATAATATAATAATTTTCAAAGTTCACTACTCAACAAGTGTAGCTACGTAATTTGTATAGTTTGGAAACAATCCAATACCACACAATCCACAATAAAATAATACTTTTGTGTGGAATAAAAAAAGTAGGATATTCCCATACACTCATGTATAACTATGTTCAGTACAAAAATACATGTGCTTCATGTAACATGGAAATATATAATAATATTTGTTTAATAGGTTATGAAACATTTTATGGTGTTGCGTTGTCAAATTTCACAAATATTTTCTTCAAAATAATTTTCCAATTTCTTACCCAGTAGCAGGAAAGAACTTCCCAGACATCATAATGATACTAATTATGCATTCCTAGTCTAATTCCACACTAATATTTCTTAGTTTGATTATATAAATCTTTTAGAAGAAAACTGCTGAAACTATATTGATCTGCTTCTTACTCAATCTAGAAAACCCAGTCCAATTTCTCAATCTAATTTCAGAAAATATGATTATGATCCTGTATTTTATCCGTTATTCTAATGTCTATAAAACATATTAAGGAATTATCAATCTAAAAACATTTTCTCCCTATACACATCCAGTGTCCTTCCTTCTCTCTTTAAAAGTACATCTCTATCAGAAAGAAAAAAGTATTTCCTCCTTTTATAGGTAACCCCAAAGTTGTTTATGTGGGATTCTGAAATTCCTTCCCTCTTAACAAAAATTCACAAAACAAAAATTTCCCTTACATTTCAGATTAATCATTGAATTATTCTATGCTTTTTAACTCTTCTAATTTATTATTAAATCCTGATGAATCTTCTCATAATTTTATCTCGCTTCATACTTTCTTATCAAACTTCAGTCCAATTTTGATTGTCATTCTGATTTCCTCATCACGATGAAGGATTATTTTTAATAATATATTTTTTATTACACTGCTTCTTCAAACATAAAGATACCCTTTAAAAAAATTCACAATTTCCTTAAAAAACATTAAATATCCCGCGTGACAAAACATATGGAGGATATTTTAATAAATATCATTTTTCTTCTTTTCCTTTGACTAATGAAACTATGTCTGATGAAGTCCATCATCCAATGAGATTTATCAGTGTAATTCTTCACTTGAAGAATCAGTATGTTCTTCGCTATGATGAATTGGTGTCACATCCAGTGTGATGCTTGGAACCACATGGATTCTAATGACTCTTGACACAAATGATACCAAAAACATATCATATTTCTTCTTTTTTACTTGACCCAATTGAAAAAAAACCTACATAATTCATCCTAATGAAAATGGTCATCTACATAGTTGATTGATCTATAATTCCATTTTCATCAATCCCAAAATAAACTGTTCCTTTTCAATTCAATTTTCCCCAAAAAATACCAAATAGAAACAATATTCTTTAAAAAAAATCTTTTCTTCCTCTGATGATTTGTGGCACTCCGCATCTGATGGACCAGTACCAGCAACTTCAACATAAAAAACTTCTTTCTTATTCTTATTAAAATTCCAATGACCTTACAGCACTCAACTAAATTCTATGAGTAATTTTACCTTGTCTATTATTGGTCGAACTGAAAAATAGTACCTTTGGTTTCCCACGAACTGATTATCCTTTCCAGCCATCAAACAAGACTATATGTAGAGATATCACCCTAATGATCTGATATTAGAAAGCTTCGTCTTCAGTAACTTCCATATTCTAAAAAACTTCTGGTTATATCATGACTTCCACATGACTTTGAATAAATTTTAAATATTCATAGAATCGTATGACTTAATTTGGTATGTATTATAACGTACCATACTTTCCAACATACATTTTTCTTCCCAACAGATTCTTAATTAGATTGGTACTACTCTATCATTCCTTCATAAGACATGCATCAAAAGTTGATCATAAAACATTTGACTTTTTTAAAATCAAAATATTAAATCATATTCAGATTTCCATTGGAGCCTAGAAAACTCTGAAGCAGCTTACCATTACAATCTTCCATTCATTCCGGACTAAGGTGAGTCCGATAAACCATTTCTTATGGAAAACATCATCTCAAACCAATGGAATTTATTAATCTTTTGAGTTTGATCATTTGAATATATTAATCATTCAGATTATTAGATTTTACAAAGTGAATTGATTCCTTTTCTTCTTTAACAAGAAAAATATAACACTATCAACAAAAACCCTTTCATCTTAAAAGAACAACTTCCATCCATCTTGGTCCCAACAATCTCCCCCTTTAGATTTTGTTATCAACAAATGATCATAAATCACAAATATTTGTAACCTAAAGCTATGTATTACTTATCTTCCAATATAAACATACATGATCAAAATATTTTTAGGAAATAAAAATCATTGATTGAAAAACCATGTTGTAAAAAAGAGTGACTCATCAAACATCTTCAACTTTTAATCAAAACTTTTTTCACTTATTCTAATTTTTTTTAATAAAAAGTTTCCTACAAAAAATCCAACAAATAGATAGAATATCTTACACACTTAGATAATGAAATCACAACTTACCCACAACTCTTCCTACATATATGCTTCTTTAAAAGGTTTAGAGCATATAGAAGGATAGTTTTTGGAAACTATTATCTCCCCATTGATAAAACTATCCAAAGACTATATGAGATAGGGGATAAAAACACATACCTCAACCTTTATGAGAATGATGTTGGAAGTCAATTTTTAACCTCAGTTTTTGAAAATGTTCCTTTGATAAATGTTTTGTGAAAATTTCAGTGACTTGTTCTGATGTAGGAACCTGATACATCTTCAATTCATTCTTCATCACATGATCAATGATGACATGATATTTTATATAAATGTTTTTTGTATTTGAATTTTATATAATTTTTATTTTAATATTTATTACACTTTGATTATCATAACCCAAGAGCAAGGGTAACATTACATCAACTAATTCTTCTAAATGAGTCTTCATCCACATAAGTTGAGTAGAATATTGATTGGAAGAAACATATATAGCATTATACATTATAATAGTTACGAAATTTTGTTTCTTTTTATTCCAACTAATAAAAACTTCCCCATAATGAAAACTCTTCTTGATGTGGATCTTATATAATCAACATTTCATGTCCAATCAGAATCTGAATACCCACAAAATTCAATACTTTTTGAGCTATCATATATGATGCAATAATTTTTTATGCCTTTGACATATCTTTGAATTCTTTTTTCATCCAATAGATGTGATTTTTTTCGAGCACTCTGAAATATTTCACATAAGGTAAATGTATAAACAATTTCAGGTCATAAGATAGTAAAATACAAAAAAACATTCTATAAACTTATGAAACTATTTTTAATCAACATTGTTTCCTTAACCATCATTTGAAAACATGGTTCCCACTAAAATTGGTGTGGAAATTGGTTTCAAATTTTCTATTCGGATCTTCTTAGGAACTTACAAATCATAATTTCTTGAGAAATAAATTTTTTTTTCTTCTTTTGTATGATTTGTAACCTCGAAAAGTATTTCATTTCTTCTAGAATGGACATCTCAAACAAATTTTCCATCTCTTAATCATATATTTCACATGTTCTTTCATCATTCCCAGCATAGATAATGTCATCAATATAAAAAATTTCAATGAGGGAAGGCTCCTAGCATTCATCGATGTTGAGATTGAAATAAACACTTTCTTTATTGAAAATCATAATCATCAAGAAAGTATAAAATTTGTAATACCAAGACCTGAGATATTTTTTACCCCATATAAGGATTTATTTAACTTCCACACATAACATTCATCATTCCCAACAAAATGTTCCATATGGTTGTTCAATGTAAACTTCCTCTTCAATATAACCATTCAAAAATGATGATTTCATATTTATCTAAAAAAATTTGTAACTTCGATGTGCAGTAATAACAAGAAATGTTCTTATTGTTTCTAACCTTGAAATAAGAGCCAAAGTCTCATCATAATCAATACCTTCAATTTTTTAGTATCCTTTTCAGATTAATCTTTCTTTGTTTGTTATAACACCGCCTTCTTCATTCAACATTTTCTATAAAATATAGTTTGTACCAATAAAATTTTTTTCATTTGGTTTAGGTATTAGTTACAATATGTCATTCTTTTCTATCTAATCTTGAACTTAATTCATAGCCTGAACCCATTCTGGATGCTCCAAAGCTTTATTCACATCTTTCAAGTCATCTTTTGAATAAATGGAAGTATGTGTAACTATTTTTTATGTTCTTATTGTTTTAACCCTTTTATTTTGATCACAAATAATGTTTTGAGCTTCTACTTTCTTCCACATCCAAGGATGATTCTTTCCAGATTCTCCCTCATCACGGGAAATAGCATAGTCCAATTCTTCTTCTTGATAAGGATTATAATTCTTCTCATTCTTATCAGAATCTTTATAAGAAATTCATTCACCATGTTTTTATTTCTTTTTTATGAGAGTTTATTTATCTTCCTCAGCATTTTCAATAACTTTCCCATCAATGGAATCAACTAATATTCTTAACTCTTTGTTTAAACACATGTATCATCTTCCTTCTAGAGTATACCCAAGAATAATTCCATCTTCAGCCCTCTAAGATAACATTCAAATGTTTACACCTTTTTTCATTATGATTTATGGATTCCACAAAAATATTAAGTGTTTCAAACATGGAGTTTGGACATAAAACATTTCATATGGATTCATATATGAAATTGTTATGTAAAAAATTGGTTTCGAATATACATAATAGTGCTCATGGATTGCATCTAAAATTTAAGATAGAGAACATGTTCAAGTAACATAGTTCATCCCATTTCAACCAGACTTTTATTTTTCATTTCAACAACACGATTTTGTTGAGAAGTGTAAGGTGTGATAAACTCATGCTTAACTTCATGCTTCTCAAGATATCTTTCAAATTAATCATTTTTTTGTTCACCAATATTGTTTTTTTTTAAACTTCTTCACAGAATACTCACATTCCTTCTCATATTTCCTCCTAAATATTTTTTTAAAAAATATATATCATTTGAATTATGTTTGATATACATGATATAACTAATGCGGGTAAATTCATAATTGAATCAAACAAAGTAATTATCTCCATGTGTCAATCGTTTTCTCATTATCCAATAGATATATGAATGAATAAGTTCTATGTTACATTTTGAACAAATTTATACTTTATTATGTAAAAAATTTGTAATATTTCTTTTTTGAAATATTTTGAAAAACCAATATATTCTTCTTGACATATCAGGAATTACATGGACATTATATCTCATTGATAACTTGATCAGGTAACTATAGGACATGTGCCCTAAACTTTTATGCCATAAATTATTCTCTTCTACCATTATTAAGCAACACGTTTTCTGAACCACACCAACTTGGATTGATTTTATTTTTTATGTTGACCTCTTGAAACTATCTTTACATCTTCCTCACTTTTCAAAACAAACCCATATTTTCTAAAAATAACATTTTTACGTTCATCACAAAGTTGTAAAACACATAGAGAATTTTATTTCAACCAATCAATGAAAAAATCATTCTTGTATTTTAACTTTTCATTCCCAATTATGGCTGATCCAACACCTCTGATTCTAAGTGATTCATCATTTCCAAATTTCAGTGTTCGTTCTTTGAAGGCATTAACATTATTCAAAGAATTTAATTATCCTACCATATAAAAAGAACACCCAATATCAAAAATCCATGTTTTTTCTCCTTTTGTAGTTTTAAGGGATCTTTCTACAATAAGATATTTTTCATTCCCTTTATCATTCATAACATATATCATTTGAGACTTGTTAACAAACATTTGTTTTTCTAGTAAAAAAAGACATACTTTTTCTTGAAATTAAGGTTGTACACATCATTCACAAATAGTTTCTAGAGGATGGAATCTAATTGCAATAATAACACTAACCTTCTCAGTTTTCTTCAAACCATCCTTCTCAGACTTCTTCCTTTGATGGGATTGACTCCCCATCAAACATTTCCTTCTATAATTTGTGGAAAAAATTTAATGTTATTTTTTAATTCAATATATATTTTCCATATTTTTGAATCGATCACAATACAAGAAGTATCCATAAAAAGATTATTTTCCTCTGAAATTTCGATACCTTCTGTAGTTATTAGCATGTTTCTCCACAACATTCATGTTTTTATTATATGAATTTTGTTGTCCACCAACCATTATATTATAAATCAGAATCAGCTTCTTCATCTCAATTTAATTTTCAAACAAATAAAAAACAATTATTAGAAACTTTTTCAGACACTAAGTATTTAGACACTTTTGACTTCCCCACTTTGTTGGTTTTGTCCAGATACACAACTTGTCATGATTTCTTCTTCTCATAAAATACTTCTACTTTATTCTCAACCTTTGAAGGTAAATTTTTATCCTTATTTGTTTTACCCTCTCCAGAGATTTCACCAACTTCGAGATAGAAATATTGAATCATATAACCCTATTTTTAGATTTAAAATGTTTTTTGGACATGTTATAGTTATTAATATTTTTTATTCAACATTACTTCCATATATTCATTAGAATTAATTTCATTATCAAGATATTTCTTTAAATAATCAATATTTTTTGACATCGTAAAATTCTTATCAGGAAAAGATTATTGATCTTTTGTCCAAAAGACTTTACATTTCATCTTCATAATTTTTTTCTCATACCTCTAAATCATTCTCTATCTTGCATTCAATTATTATTTCAGATGAAAATATAATTGAATTTCTTATTCTTCAGAACTTCTCCTTCTAAATTCTTCATTGTTAACTATTTCAATAAAAGGTATTATCATCCTTCTCAATAATCTTTTCGTATTCAAATTCTCTATCTTCTTTTTATTCATCTTTATATAAGAAACATTTCCATTTGGATTTGACGATTTTTTTATCATTCCATTTAGAATAAGATATTTCTTTATCTCCATGATTCATAAATGATTTTATCTACCTTCTAAAATCTTTCTCACTATCGACTTATTTAATTCATCAAGGAAAATTAGTCGCAAAGTTCACAATAACTCTACATTCAAAACATTTCAAGGAAAGTTTTCACTTCTATTTACATGTACATAATTTCACATTCTTAAAAGACAAAGATAAAAATTCATCCAGATTTTTTCATGCCTCATTTTGAGAATCAAATTCACCAGCTTCTTATTCAATAAGAATCTTCTATGACTTTTTTTTTCATGGTAGCCTTGAAACACATTTCTCTGTCTTCTTTTGTTTTTCCTTTCATGACAATTTACCTTCTCATTTCATAATTAATGAGGCATCTTTGAAAATAATCCGGATATAATATTTTTGGATCTCTATCTTCCAATGTGGAAATATTAGAATGAAACTTTTTGGGAAGATTTCTCAATATATTTTAGACAATAGTATTATCATCTAACTTTTATCCAAGACATAAAATAGCGTTGACAATGTCATTCACCCTAGAAAAGAAGTCACCATCATATTTATACTCACCCATCTTGATAACATTATACTTCAGCCTCTATATTTTAAATGTTCACTTCTTCTCTTTTGTATTATCTTCTTAAATATTTTTCAGCTTATCCTAGATACCGTTGTTAGTGGAAACTCCTTTCAATCTTAGAAACTCACTTTAAAAAAGTTATGAGAGTAAATCATTATTATCTCTTCTATAATTCTAAATATTCTTCTTTTCAACATGTGTGAGAGTAAATTTATTATCAATAGGAGGAAATGAATCTATTTAATCTTAAAAAACATCATACTAAAGATACATAAGATAAGGAATCACTCTATCTTTCCAGATATTATAGTTGTTACCATCGAAGAACAGAATCCCCTTACTATTCACATAATTTACATTCTCCATCACAACATCACTTTCAAAACATAATAAAAGAGTAAACAAAAGGAAACTTTAGATATTATACAACTTTTATGTTCCCAATAATGATCATGTATCAAGGAGAGGGGGAGGGGTGAATCAATGATATGTTTTTTTCTTTTAAGTTTCCTTTTTTATAAAACAACCTTCACCACCTATTAAAGACTTATCATGTTCCCTTAAAACAAATATACTACTCATATATGAGAACATAAGAATTTATAATTTTCACTACTCAATAAGATTATCTATGTCCTTTTTATGGTTTAGAAAAAATCCAATACCCAAAAATCCACTAGAAAACAATACTTTTTTGTGGAATAAATTGAGTAGAATATTCCCTTACACTCATGTAGAACTATGTTCAATAAACTAGTGAATGTACTTCAAATAGAATGAAAATATGTAATATAATTTTTGTAATAGGTTAAGAAACATGATACTGTGCAACCTTTTCAACTTTCACAGATATTTTCTTCAAAACAATTCTTCACATTTTTTCCCAGCAGTAGGCAAGAACATCCTGAACATTGTAATGATACTCAATATGATTTCCCAGACTGATTCCCTAGATGAATTAATCAGTCCAATTATATAAATATATCATAAAACCACTAATTTTTTTTGAACTTCATGTTTCTCTGTCTAAGAAACCTATTTTGATTTCTCAGTCCGAATTTGAAAACTCTAATTACGATCATTCTTCTTCTCATTTCTTCTTCTATTCGGAAAACCGCATCAGCAATGTTCAATCTAGAAACTTATTATCTCTAAAAACATTCATCTCAACACATCTTATCTTCAATGGTACATCAATGTTAGAAAGTATAAAGTACTTCTTCATTTTATAGCCTAACGATATGTGGTTTAAGTGGGATTTTGAAAATCATTCTCGCTCAACCAAATTTCTCGAAACAAAAATTTTCCTCATACGTCAGATGAATATTTGACTTATTTATAACTTCTTAACTCTTATCATTTATTCTTTAATATTATCGAATATTCTCATGATATGATATCAGTTTATACTTTCTTAAAAAACATTAGTCTAATTCTGATTGTCATTCTGATTTCCTTATTATGATGATGACTTATGTTCAACAATAGATTCTTCATTATGTTTCTTCTTCAAACAAAAAGATTTCATTGAGAACATGTTCACAATTACTTTAAACAGCCTTTCAACATTTCCCATGACAACACTTATAGAGTTGGTTTTGAGAAATAGTTTTTTTTTCACCTCTTCTTAGACTGATGAAATTGTGTCTGATCAAGTTCAGTATCTGATGAGATTTATCGGTGTCATTTTGCACTTGAGAAATCAGTCTGTGATTCACTCTGATGGATTGGTGTCACATCAAGTACAATGGTCATCACCACATAGAGTTTGATGACTCTTAACCCAATTGATACCAATAACATATCAGATTTCTTCTTTCATACTTGATCCAATTGAAAAAATACATCAAAATTCAACCTAATCAAAATTGTTGACTACATTGTTGATTGATCTCCAATTCTATTTGCATCGATCCCAAAAATCTCCTCATTATTCTCAATTCCATTTTTCTCAACAGATCCCAAATAGAAACAATATTATTCAACAAATTTTTCTGCCACTAATGATTGGTGGCACAAAGCATACGATGGACCAGTTCCAGCATCTTTGACTTTAGAAACTTCTTTAATCTTCTTATAAAAGTAAAAATAAACATCTATCACTCAAATTAGTTCTCCAAATACTTCTATCCTGTGGATTATTTTTCATCCTAAAATCTAGAACCTTCAGTTTCTCACAATTTGATCAACCGTCCCAGACTTCAAACATGTCTGTGTCCAGTGGTCTCACACTAATGAGATGATACCGGAAAGATTTACCTTCTGTAACTTCCTTCTTCTTTAAAAATTATTCTTATATCATGACTTCATTATGACTTTAAATATGGTTAATATTTTAAAATCATCTTCTAACATACATAAGAATGTATTTTAACTCCCCATCCTTTCCAGCGTACATCTTTCTTTCCAACCAGTTCTTAATATGATTGGCGGAACTCCCCCTTTCCTTCATAAGGATTGTATCACTAGTTTCTCATAAAACTTATGAAATATATGAAATAAAAATTAAAAAAGAATCATCATATTTTTTATGGGATCTAGGAAGCCTCTAAAATAGATTCCCATTATGATCTACCTTTTATTCTAGAATGAGGGGAGCCTGATAATCCTTTTCTTCTAGAAAAATTCTTCTCAAATGGATGTACTTTCTTAAGATTTTTTTTATTTTGATAATCAGAAAATAATGATCAGTTCAATGATAAGATTTTATAAAGTGAATTGATTTATTTTCTTCTTTGGAAATAAAATACAACACCTTTAGCACAAACTCCATTTAGCATCCAAAAAAAACTTTCATCCAACTTGGTCCCAATAATTCAAAGGTCCTAGTAAACTTCATCTATGATCTGGAAAAGAGAATCATGTAGTTTCTAGAGTGAAAGATACCCTAAAATGATAGACTCACTTGATATTCCAATCACTTCCCATATCAAAAGATCCTTAGAAACACCATCAAAGAGTTATTTGTATTTAAATATTGGCACTATGGCTAAGTGTATCGGGGCCTAGTCAAACTATGTGATGTTCTAGTATATGTGGAACATATCTTTGCTAAAACTAATTGCAACAGTGAATAATCTAGTGAGTGGTAGTAGGTTCCTAGTTTTCAAATGATGATGTATTATGTTTTTTTAGATCACAAGGTAATCGAGCATGCTCATGGTATTATCCATGCTCACTTGAGAAATTTGGATCCTTTTATGGTTTCTAGGCATCCTCTGACCGTTCTATACATATATATATCATAGCATTCAAAATCTCATAATAATAGACACTAATATGGCAAGGGAAATCAGATCCCCACACCGGTTCCAAATCCATCTTACACTCTTAGAGGTTTCATGCCTCCCAAGTTAGGATATTCACCCTGGGTCCACCCATCCTTGGATTATTCCACTAATGGTTAGTAGGAGTACACCACTATGAATGTAGTTGAGATAGTGTACCACTTTATAATGACTTATATTGAGTAATTCCATGTAAAAACCTTGATTACCTCTAGATTACATCATCAAAGTAGAGGTAGATGCTATAGGATTCATCATAATGCTCAGGCTAGTTCTTCAAACTAGGATATTTGTGCAACTGAAACGTGGAAGAATGCCTTTCACTCTGTTTGGAAAGAATACCCATCTCATTCTATGCCATCTGGTACACCTTAACAGACAATTTTAATAGTTTATTGTGTGTATTAGTCGTTATTTCACTATGATCAATGACATTAATCATGGGCCTAACCTCATCCAAATTACAGTTAGCTAGTAGTTTCTCAAGGTAGACCAACAAGCAAGGATTTCAATATTTATAGTATTATACAAGCCTTAGTGCTTAAAAAAATATAATCCAATACACCCCTTCCAAATAATGACTCTCTATGTGAAAAATATCCCCCTATCACAGAAATATGGTGTTAAAAAACACCTCATTGGTATACCTTTGAGGATTTCGATTCTTGAGAATCTCTCCTTGTCAGAGGAAATGCTTGTGTTCCTTACTGAAGCATTGAAAATACCACTTCAGTTTGTGGCTAAGGAAGCTATTACTAAATCCAAATATGTAAAATTGGAAGAGAAAGTGGAATGTCAATCCATTATCTCATTTTTTAGAGAAGACAAGTGTGTCCTCATTCAGGGGTACATACACCCATTATATATCACTAACCAATTAAATGGTGTAGAGATACCCTACTTCCTAGTGGATACTAGCTCTATGATCTACCTCATATCAACCCATATTCTCTATTAACATGGACTGATAGAAGCATATCTGACTCCCTCTAACCTAATGATTTTGGGGTATAATATGAGTGAGAAGAATCCATATGGAAAAATCTAGCCAAAGGTTCAATTCGATGGTCTAATATCAAGAAATAAATTTATGGTAGTCTCATAGGATATTTCTTATAACATGTTTCATGGAATACCCTTAATTCATTTTCATGCATAGGTCCCCTCTTCATAACAACAGTGCCTCAAATACTCCATTGATGGTCAAGAAGGGGTACTCTAGGTAGGTGTGTTCCCCATTGACTTCTATGAGGCTCGTTATCTTGATGGAAGGTACTAAGATAGGGTGTGAAATAAAATCTACACCGATATAGTTGAGTGAATCAATTCACCTTGTTATCCAATTTCCACAAAAAATAATCCTTGGATTGATTTAAAGGATACGTTTTTTTCTTAATTCATCCACTAGATCCCACAATGCTAGACCTGGGGGTCGATTCATTTTCTCTAAGAAAAAGGACCTCTCGTATATTACCATATACTCCTACGCTAAGTGGGATCAAAGTATACCAAAAGACCCTAATAATGTGAGGTATTGAGAAGATATCCCCATGTAATTCCCAAATGTTCCACAAAAATGGGATAACTTGATGAAGGTTGAATCATCATCGTTGCACTAGTATCAAGAGTGTACCTTGCATCTAGAAACCAAATGAGATTTCCTCAGAAAAAAAAATTACATAGTCTCAACAGAATGGGAACCCCTCATTTTGGATTTTGTAACTTCTAGAGAAAACACTAGTTCTTCCCCTGTGTCTAATGTCCTAGAATTGACATTCTCTCCCTATGTCTCTCTTATCTCATAGGATGAAGAGGATTTAGAGGAAACCCCTCTAATATTTATTGAGGGTATCTCCACCACCATTGATGAGCTAACATATGAGAACCTTATTACCAAGTAATATCTAAGGCCGATGTTGATCAATGTATTTATATCCTCATAGGATTAGTAGTAGTATTTTACCTTCTTGTAACATAACCTCATAATGTTTTCTTGGATCTATGTTGATATTCCTGGGTTAGACCCTCATGTCATTTTTTATTGTCTTGGCCTCCCAGTGGGTCATTATAGGTTCAAACAACCTTCAAAGAAGATGCACCACTCTCATTGTGATATGGTTGAGGTCGAGGTTGATAAGTTTATTAAATCCATATTTTTTAGGGAGGTACAATACCAATGTTTTCTAGTCGTAATATTCCTAGTTAGAAAGAAAAATGGGAAGATCAAAGTCTATATTGACTTCCGAGACCTCAACTTCCATATTCTAAAGGATGGTTTTCCTCTTCCAACAACAACCTTGATGATTGATTCTATATCTAGGTTCCAAGACCTATCCTTCATGTATATATACTCTAGATATAATCAGATGTAGATGGACCATGAGGATAAGGATTTCACCATGTTTAGGGAACCCCAAGAGACATTCTACTATTAAGTGATGCCTTTCATCTTGATGAATATCCTAGCCACGTATCAAGGGGACATTCACCACATCATCAAGACAATTCTTGATACATTGGTGTAATTATATGCGAATGGTCTACAGTTAAAATACCACCACTATCAGGACCATCTCAAGGAACTCAATAATGTGCTTGACTTCCTCCACTCCCGATACTTGATGATAAACCACTCAAAGTTTTCATTCAAGGTTAAATATAATAAATTTCATGGATTCATCTTAATTTACCTAGAAATTGAGATTTTCCTAGAGAAAATCAAGTCCATCAATCAAATTCCTCCACTGAGAATACTCTAAGAGTTGTGTGGCCTCTATGGTCACTTAGCCTACATACACCGATTTATTTCAAATCTGGTCATCATGTGTAAGCCCTTATTTCTACTCATGAATAAAAACATTGTTAACTAATGGTATAAGGAGTGCCAGAATTTCTTTGAGGATATCATGTAATAACTGTTACAAACTCTGGTTTTTATTCCACCTGTCTTAGTAAAGCCTGAGGTCCTCTATTTGACCTCCCTAGAAAGGTCCCTTGGCACCCTTCTAGCCCATAAAAATGATGAGGGTAGAGAAAACATCTTTTACTCTCATAGTGACATGATCCTCAGAAAGGTGATAAGATACTCCCCCATAGAGAAGAGTTTCCTCACATTGTTCTTCTCAGTGTAGAAGTATCAACATTATTTGTAGCACCCTGGTATGTAGTTAGTGTCTCGGGAGGATCTACTAAAGTATATCCTCGATGTCCCTATGAATATGGGATGATTGGAACACTGTTTGGTAATCCTATATAAATTCAACATTAGGGTTTTCCCATAGAAGACTATTAAAGGTAGAAATTAACAAACTTATTGGCTTCACCTCTATCCCCTAAAGAACTTCACCCAAATATTGATTTCCTAGATGAATCTATTCACTTAGTAGAACATCATATACCATGTTGGAAGATGAATTTTAATGGTGCCTCCAAATACTAACTAGTAAAAGGATCAATGTCCTCAGGCTCAATAGGGTAGTCCTGGGAATCATTTTCCTCACTTAGACCTAGGTTGTATTTCCAATGATGTTACTATTTTAATAAGGCTTCACCAAAAATGAGTAAAAGTATCGGTCCCTTATTACGATTCTTCAGTTGACTCTCACAAATGATTTCCAACATTTACAAGTGATTTGAAAATCTAATCTAGACACCAAATAGATCAAGGGTGAATACTTCATTAGAATGCAATCGATTGTTCCCATACTTCAATGTAACCATTATCTGATAGCCCAGTTCCCTTCCACGATAGAGGTTACCTATCTTCCTCGGTCGTAGAATGGCCAAGAAAATGCATTGAAAGGTCTAGTTTCATCCCTCATAGTGCCTGACTAGGATTAACTGGTCAATAATATTTCACATTGGAGGTTCATTTCCCTATCCCTTTCAGATGATGGAAACCAATAGTTCAATTATCTAGCCACTGGTGGTTCTCTTTTATGATCTTCAAAAAAACTCCATAGTTTCGGGAATTTCTGATTGGAAAGATCCTTTTACTAAGTATCTTTGATGTGTCTTTCACCCATCAATCATATCCAAGAATGAGCAAATCCACTGGCATGCAGTGATGCCTACCCTCTATAGTGGGACTAACCTAGAGAGAACCCTCTATAGATGTGGGTTCAATGGAATTCTCCTCCATTATATCCAAAGAGATGAGATGCCTCAGGTTATGCAAGGGGTCCTCTCTGGATTATGTCGTGAACATAAAAAATGATTGAATATCACTCATTAAATCACGAGATTGGGATACTTATATCCTACCATAATTCATGACTATATTGGGTTCCCAAAAAATTTTCATGAATGTCATATCAATGCTAACTTCATTTATCGATCATTAGAGCTTCTCTACGCCACAAACTACTCTTGGAACTTTGCAGTTTGGGGACTCAATTTTTTGAGGAAATATCTTCCAGTGAAAACTCAACAATGTAGGTTCATCTTTAATGAAACAGACTTCTTTTCCAAATGGTTAGAAGTGGTTCCCCTCAAAGAAGTCAAAACCTATTAAGTGATAATGTTTTTGAGTTGCCACATCATCCATCGATTTGGATTTCCACATGCTATTCTCATAGACAATGACAACAGCTTCTGATCTACTGATCTGAAGAAATTGTACACCAAGTATAGAAACTGGTATAACCATACTTATCATCACCATGCATATGAAAATTGTTAGATTAAGGGGTTCAACGGGACCCTCTCTAACATCCTGAAAAAATGGTGGTCCAAAACAAAAGGATTAGGCCATAAAAGATCCCCAGTTCCCTTTGGGTCTATTATTGATAACTCAATAATAGATCCAGGTGACCCCATACTCCCTAGTATACAGAACATATGTATTCTAATGCATTGAGGATTAGCTTCCATTTCTCTGAATTCTTGTTTATGACTATAAAATGCTAAAAGATTATAAAAATACCATCTAACTATTTTGGAAGACCTAAAAGAAGATAGTATTCAAGTCTTACATAACCTAGAATGGGACAATAATAGAATAGTGAGAGTGTTTATTAAGAAGGTTCTCCTTCACTCCTTCCACCAGGGTCACATGGTATTGACTCTAATAATGCCAATGTTACCTAGATAAACATCATTAAAGGTGTAGAACAAATGGGAAGGACCTTATATTATCCATAAAGACAATTCAAATGGATAATACTCCTTGATCACCATGGATAGAGATAATATTAAACCACCCAGCAATGCAACATTATTAATGTATTAATTCACATGAATTCACATACAGTCAAATAATTATGTCCTTAAACTATTTGAAACTAGTAAAATCTATGCAACCTTAAGCTACAACACCATGGTCCTAAATCAATGACCTTAATCTATTTTCAACTGGTCTAAGATATGTGACCTTAAACCACAATAACCATGGTCTAAACTCTACAACCATAAACTAGGAGTCACGGTACATTCGTTATGAACTTATAATTTTGGAAACTGGTCAAATCTATGTAACCCTAAACTACATCAACCATGGTCTTAACTCAACAACCATAAACTAGGAGTCATCATCCAATCATTATAACACTAAAATATTTTAATCCCTTATGGTCCAAGATCCATGAACCTAAATTGGTAGAAACCGTGGTCTGATTTTTTCAGCATTTAACTAAAAATCCCAACATCCCCAATGCAAAACATTAAACTGTGGTATCACCCTATGTAGTGAACATAGTATGCCTCATGTACCAAGTGTGAGATGACATAAAAACAACATCTTCAGCACACAAATATAATCTATTTCCTTACCCAATGTTATTAGCAAGGGATTCCCCATGATAACTATGGGATGCCCCAAGGCCCTCATTATAGAGGGTTTCCCCAATTTCTGCATCGGTATCCTACTGTGCCACCTTTCAGAACTATGTGTGGCTTAATTCCTATTTCCATGGGATATATAATGATTCCTAGAACCTCTATCCACGTGCCCAGCTGAAGATTCACCATCATTTGTCCCTTTGGCCCCACTTACAGTCCAATCATTATGAACATAAAATATGTGAAATTTATATAAAGGTATTTATGTATTATGTGGACCTGAATCACCCTCTTTTCAAGTTGGGTTTTAACACTTCCATGACACATATTTATTCATAAAATCATTTCTCTAGTAAATTAATGATGACTTTAAACTATTCTATAAATTTCATGGTCCAAAACTTATAACCTCAAACTATGTGCAACTCATTTCATGATCACTTCATGAGGTGTAGAGCCTCCTTGGGTCCTTTAACACTGGTTTTTAACCTTTTGATTCCACTTGAACATCCTCAATGTACCTACCCATGGTCCAATATATATGAACCTAAACTAGGATTCCTGTTCCAAGAATTATGACTTTAAACTGTGTGCATCTGCCCCTAATTTTCATGGTTTGATTCATCCACGGTGGTTCACCAAGAATATTCACCCAACTATTTCCAAAACTATTTGTAGCTTAATTCCCATTCACATGGGATTTGTAGTGATTTCTATACCTTCTATCTTCAACACTAGCTACAAATTCACCAAAAAAAACCATTAATCGTGACACCATCGCCCTAAAATGATCTTATGGGAATCCTATTTGGGTATATGACCCTATCATATTCCTTGACCCATTATCGGGCTTGGATTCCCACATGAACTAAAGTGATGAAAAAAATAATAGGCATCTCAATCTGCAAGCCCTACCAATGTCCTCATCACATAACATTAAACTGTAGCATTACCCCATACAAAATTGGGATGCCTCATATGATAAGTTGTGATGACCCAAAACCCTTACCATGTATAATATTAAGATTCCTCATATAAAAAATATAATATTAACCAAAAACTAATGTCCTCATCACATGAAGTAAAATTGTAGCCTTACCTCGTAAAAAACTGGTATAACTCATATGATTAGTAATGGAAGACTAAAAACCCTTAACTTTTAAATATCGGGATATCACATATTAAAAAACATAGATGAACCAAAAACTAACATCCTCAAAGCACTATGTTAAATTTTATTTATACCCTATACAAAATCAGGATGCATCATATGATATTTATGGGATGACCAAAAACCCTTACCCTATATAATATCAGGATGCCTCGTATGAAAAATATGAGATGAACCAAAAAACTAATGTCCCTAGCATATGATGTTAAATTGCAGTCTTACCCCATAAAAAATTAGTATGTCTCATACAATAAGTATAGGATGACCAAAAACCCTTACCCCTTATAATATCGGGATGCCTTATAATATGATATTGTTTGATATCCTCACCATTGAGAAATTCACCCCTCTCATATCGGCATCCTACCATGATGCATTCTAAAACTACATGTAGATTGATTCCAATTTTCAAGGGATAGGTAGTGATTCCTGAATACCACATCCTAGGACCAGCCCTACCATCAAATCATTTTGGGTTCATTCCCCTCTGGTCCATACTTGAATGTCACCAACAATCTTGTTTATCTCGCACATTTGAGCACATACCGTAATATCTCCTAAGTCACTCAATAGTCCCTTCAGAACACTCACCACATCCACATTCACACTTTTCATGTTCTTTGATTTGGATAATCATCATCATGTAGATATGAATAGGCTCCCTAATGGAAATGGTTCATGGCCTCAATGGATCACCTTCCATCATGGGCTCACTCCGCAAAGGATATTAAGTAAAAAATAGTGGATCTCATGTTTTTTACTCAGTTAATGGTCGATTAAACATTTTTTCTCCCCATCCTAAACCAAAGTGGGTATACAACCTATTTTTTGAAAATGGTCAACAATTGTTACTTTCTTATCAGTCCTTCACCTTTTTTCTATAAAAATCTCAAATTTTATGATCTACCCTCACATGATTTTTTGGTCATTTTACCCCCTTGTGTCCTCCCCTTCAAATAGTAGGATAATTATACCACTCTTTGTTTCTCGCATCGAACATGACTCGTGTGGGATTAAATGTTGGGAGGTGTTTTTTCCTCATGAATGTTTTAGATGCACTAGTACCACATCGGTATAATCTCTATAAACATAAATTATTAGTTCAAGTCAATGAATCCAGACATTAAATTTTGTTCTAGTAATCTTCATAATGTGTAATGTGGCACCAATACTCCATATCCCCCAATTCGCATTGGTTCGCCTATCTTCCATTGCATGAAAACTCTTTTGAGATGCACCCGCTATAGTCCAGGCACTATGACCATAAATTATTTTCAAAATGGTCCAAAATCCATGACCATAATCTAGGAACCTAGGTCCAAGAATCATGACCTTAAACTATGTGAAAACTGTCTATAGGATGTTTTTTATAGAAGGGACTCCTAGGATCTTCATTCACATCGGGTTACCTCTCCCCTATGCCACACACTTCCCCTTTGAGACACACAACCATGTTGTATGAGCATCATGACCTTAAACTATTTTCAACATCTTGTCCTGACTGGTATGACCTTAAACTACCAAAGGTAACACGTCTTAGTTTCAAGACACTCAAATTTTCCATGAACATCCCAATTACATGGCGTTAAACTTTGTGATACATTTTCCTCACCATATTAAGTTAAAATGTGTGTCTATTATCCTAATTGTATGATGTTAAACTGTGAAGAATATTAAGACCTCGCCTGAGAATCTTATTTTCCACTTTGGTTATGATCACCTTCTACGTTGTTTGTTTTCTTCAGTCATCACTCATTATCCAAGACAACGCTCCACTTAGAAGATGATTCTGACCTTTTTTCAGTCTGATACTTCTACCCAATGTACTGAAAATCAACAGTGTAATAATTTCAAGAGTGTGGAACTCTATTTATACATTTCATCACTTCATTTCCATACTTCAAATCTCCCTTGATTTGGATCCCCACCCTCCTCCACATACAAATGGGCCCCATTTTATGGTTTGGTCCTATGCCACACTGGATCACCTATCATCTTGATTACATGTACCGAAGGACTTTTGATAACATTTTCAGATAGTCCTCATGATTCAAACACGGTCATTAGTTGATCATCAATTCATTTACCCCATCCTTGAATAAATGATAATGAATTGTGTATTTTGAACTTGCTCAGTAGTTATCCTCCATCATCATGACACCCCCTTTATGTTCAAAATCCTGAGTGTCTCGATTCATGCTCTAAACCACCCCTTATTTTGTGTATAATTCAGTGCCCCTGTAATTACCCCTTTTATGAATAATAATATGTTGAGAATGTCAGATTCTTAGAGAGTCTCTTGATTTAGAAAGAATATTCTTGGCTTGGAAACTTCTGATTTTCAATAAAAAAAATAATACCATGAGTGTTTTACGATTTCTAGAAAATCCCATATAAATTAGAAATCAAATGATCTTCCCTTTTTTCTCACACTGGGCATGAATCATGTGGGCCCAGGAATTGATCAGTGGTTGTATCGTTAATTTAATTTAAGTGTGGAACAAATGTTTGAAAATAAGAAACATGTCCATGTATATGAAGGGATTAAAATAGATAAAATTCTAAACAATAAAAGTGTCATCCACACACCAGATCCTCTCTTTTGTCCCAATACAAAAATCCCTCTAGGGATCTACATTGGAAATTGAGTGCTCCATCCCAACCAACCCCTAGAGTGTGGCCTCCAGAACTAGTTGCATCTTGATGAGCTCCACCTCTTCCTCCTAAGCCATGTGAAGAAGCTTATCATCCCTAGTCCTCACCTAGTCCTACTCAAATTGGAACTCAACTCACTAAGATACCACTTCCTCTACTTGATACTCAACCACCACCAATTAATCTTTCAACTAAATGATGATCCACACTTGAGAATTGATGAAGGCCATGTTCTCATTCATTTTTTCTTACAACTATTTATTTTCCTAATTGGTCGTCTTGGGATTCTTAGTGCCATTAGATTTATTCTGGTGCACATAAAATCTACTTATTAACTTTTATCATTAAACTACTAGGAATGTTAATACAAGAGTAGTGTATTGAGGCAACAATCTTCCACTTCTATGGTGCCCAAAATAACACATCCAGGGGAAGTGGGACCCCATATTGCTCATTGTATGTGGCTCTAGAGTGTGGTTAATGAACCTATACATGCTCCTCCATCAATTTTTCTAGACGATGTGGTTCTCCTTTGTAAAACCAGACCTAAAATATCTCAATTCCTTGAGTGGTTCAGGTTCATACTCCATGAATCCTATAAAGACATTAGTGGTAGGGCCTTCCTCTAGGATCCTCTCGGATAGGTTGGGATTTAGGTTGAGAGGGAGGGTATCTTCATCCAATTCTTCATTGGAAGTTCCATTTCCACCAACCTCAAGCTCTACCTCCCTAAAAATATCACCTAAATTTATAATGGGATTCCCTCCCAGGATTTGAGGTTGGGTCATATTGAATAAACAACTCCCCAAGAGTTGGCACAACTATTGGTAGAGGCACCTTGGGTTCCCCAACCAAAGTTGTTTGCTCAGAATACACCCTATCAAGAATTGTGTATAACAGAAAATCATGCCAATTAGTTTTACTAGTGATGTTGGGTTGGGAAATTATGTCTCATGTAAGGAAAAAAGACTTACAGAGGGTGGGGGTTTGGGAGAAATATAGTCCTAAATTATTCAGAGGTATTCCCACCACTACAGACCCCTCGAAACTAGTTGGTACTTCAATATATGTAATTAGACCCCTAAATGTTTTTTGGGATGCATGAAAACAAATAAACATGTTGATACAATATACTTGAATAGATCCATGAATTTTTTAAGAGAGCCAAGACAGTTAAAACTCAATATTACCTCAAGGAAAGTGGATATCAATGATCTGTCAACCTATTTGGTCTACCTCACCAGCAGTAGACACTACCAGAATAATATCAAGGAGTGGTCCCTTGTAGATGAATTAGAGGATTGGGAGCATTGAGACCACCCTACTAATCTTCTCATCATACCCTCCAATCACAGAGTCTTTGGGAACAAACTCTATAGTGTTCAAACCAGTACCTATTAGGCCAAACTCATACCCTATGATAGGGACCCCTTGTCCATCCTCGGTTGGATTATATATAATTGTGAATCTCTTTTAAAACATTTAAAATAAGAAAAAAGAGAAGCATTTAAGGAGATAGGTAAGTTAAAAAACTGATCATGCCTTCTTCGAATGAAATCTTGATCAGTTCATCACCCTCAAGGGTGGCCTCTTAGCTCTCCTACTAATTTTCCATATTACTGTGTGATACCCATGATTCCTCATCCCTAGTGCCATGTGTGTCAGTACAAAGGGATGATGCCTCCAAAGTTGATTCTTTGGAAGATTTTGTCCTCTTAGGATCAGTATTACCACTGAATATCATGTGCACCCAGCCAGTAGGAATCTCATCACCCCTCCACTAGTGTAAAAAGGCTTCCACATCCTCAATGTATTCATATATTTTTTGAAAGATTACTCTTGAAGTGATCCGGGAAATACCCACCTATGGAAGCTTGATTCTATACCAATTCAACCTTATCTACATATGTCCCATTTTTTATTTTTAACAGTTTTAAATTATTTTGGTCTTATGGCCATAATATTTTCAATATTAATATAAATTATGAAATTATTTATTTTTATTATTCTAAACATCTAGGTATTTGTTTCATTTTTCTTTCCCAAAATCATAATCGACCATATAGAATCTCAAAAGTAGCTCACAAGTTGGACCACAAAAACTATTTATAGATGTATATATTTTTGGTGTTGGGTCTCTAAATATCTCATGGTGGGACTACATACTGTGAAATTATGTGGTTGGACACGAAAAAAGTTTTGGAACATCTTTTATGAAAGAATTGGTGTGTGAATTTTTCGTTTTCATTGAGATTATGGCATTCTAATCGGTAGGTTTTCAATTTGGAGAGTTTGACTAGATAGAATAAATAGTTGGAGTAAAATTGGAGTAACTCTCAGAATACATGTCCAAATATTCTTAAATTGTTAGTATAGATAGAAGAGAAATTTATTAACAACATTCATGATGTGTTTAATGAGTGAAAAGTTCATTTATTATGGATAAAATGCATCAATCTTTGGAGGAAAAATTCTACCTATAAAAGGTGGGGAGATCCTCCTTCTCAAATCTTGCACTTTTTTTCATAATTAATTTATTATTTATTTTTGATTTAGTATTAAATTATAATTTAGATTTATATTATATTCATTCATTTTTTTTTATTTCTGTTTACACTATCCACCATCTTTTCTTCTTCTCATACTACCATCGTCAACTATAATACTCAAGATCATGAGTAACTGACCCGAGGAATATCCTGAGGGAGTAATCAGGTTCTTGAACCCAAGACCATGTTTTTAATATTCTTTGGGTTAATTATAAAGATAATTTATATTTTTTTAATCTGCACTATGGTTTTATAATGTTTAATTTCTTAATATACAACTATTTTCCCTCAATTGAGTAGGTGGATAGAGGGTGTTCTTGGTGATCGCTAAGTGGACATTTCATTCATAATAGGGGTAGACTGAGGTGGGAACACATATGACAGAGTTTTTTCATTATGAATATTTGAATTTGGTCAATGAAGGTGCTCCCTAGAAGTACTCTTGGGATAACTTCCCTACTTCACTAATTCCTGTTTGGATGCACATTTTTCATATGACGTGGAAAAGCATATTTTTATGTTTTCCTAGTGCAGCATAGAGGCTGACCAGGGTCATCACGATTGAAGAGAATTTTCATTTGTTCACTCACTTAAATAAATTCATATAAACAAATTATTTTTGTGGTTTTTATTATTTCTATAAATTAAATGGAATTTATGAAAATAATTGAAATAAAAAAATCAATTCTAATTCATATGAAATGATAAATAGAATGGAATTAGTGAAGAAAGGAAGTTCTCATGAGAGAACTACCATGGAGAACCTTTATTTTCTAGCTTCAAATATTCTTACTGAACACACTCTATCATTTTCGTGCACACCTTAGTCTACCCCAGTTATGAATGAAAATTTCACTCAGCAATTACCAAGCACACCCTCCATCTACCTCTTCAATCGAGGGAAAATTTATGTAGATTAAGATGTTAAACTTTAGACGAGAATAGTGATTATTATACCCACTAAAAATAATCCTTATAATTAACTCAAATAAGATTAAAAACATGGTTTCATGTTCATGAACTTCATTACTCCATCAGGATATTCCTCTGGTCAGTTACTCGTGATCATGAGTTTTATAGTTTAGGATGGTAAGATGAGAAGAAGAAAAAAGGGTAGATAGTGGACACAAAAATAAAAACAATGCATAAATTTTTTATAAATATAAATTAAAATTTAAAACTAAAACAAAAATAATTAAAAACAAATAATTTATTAAGAAAATGGGGTATTTAAGAGGGAGGTTCCCCCATCCTTTTTTAGGTTGAATTTTTACTTCTAATGTTGTTGCATTGTAGCTGAAATAAATAACATTTTCATGAGTTTCATAATTCATGAATGTTGTTAATAAATATATTTTCCATCTATCCTAAAAATTTAATCATATTTATAGTTGTATTCCGAGAGTATTCCAAATTTACCCTGACAATTTATTTTGTCCATTCAGACTCTCCAAATTTCAAACCACAATATTACAATGTTTTAATTTCCATTAAAATGGCCAATTCACATGTCTGAGCATTCAAGAAATATGTTCCAAAACATCGTGAACATCAACCCACCAAATTTCATAGTAATTGGGCCTATTAGGAATGAGTTAAGGACCCAAAACCAAAATTCTACAAATATATAAATAGTTTTTATAGTCCAACTTGTGAGATTCTTTTGATATTCCATCTGGTCAATTTAGCTTCTGTTCAAGAAAAATGAAATGAATTCCTGGATATATAGATTCTTAAAAATAATTAAATTCATAATTTGTATTAATATTGAAAATTGTATGGCTATAAGACTGAAATAAGTTAAAACAATTAAAAATCCAAAATGGCCCATTTTTATGAATAAGATCAAAATACCACCAATATCCTAAAATATGGAAATGTATCTAAACGTAACTCTTTGGTGGTATTTAAAACAATGACATTAAATGTAACATTATTGAAAGTATTTTCTCTATCAATTCCCCCACAATTAAATCATGCGTGTCCCCAAGCATAATATCTTAACATGGAATTCAGAGGACACCAATTATACAAAAATATAAATTCCAAAGTAATAAAATAAAAAAAATCAATGTAAAATCAAAAATTCAAAAATCCACAAAAAATATAAATTTAATTTATTATTTTTCAAATAAACAATAAATTAATTTATTTTACTTTTCCCCTTTGAAAAATAATGCGACTTATCCTTTCATAAATTCAAGCTCCTCAATTCATTATTATTAAACATACCACATCATGATTTACCACACTTTTGATTATTTTCTCTCATAACTCATTATACAATTCAAGTAATGTTATGATCATATCATGAGAATGGGAAAATTATCCAAAGGCTTTCAAATGAACTACATTCTCAAATTTGTAATGTCAAAAGGCACATAAAATTATGAGGACATTTCAATAAAGGATAAAATGACTATGAGGCTTATGGTTGGTTGGATTTGATGATTTAAAAATTAAGGCTCCTGGAGGAGGTTTATCTCTAAAGTAAAATGTATGATATAAAAAGTAAAAGTGTAATGAAATTATCCCCTTCATAATAGAAACACCAACTTCCCCAAAACTCTAAGTAAAGGTTATGATCAAGGAAGTATAATGAATTATTTGTGCACCCTCTTGAATTTTTTATTACTTTTTTATTTTTTTATTATTTTATATAGTAATGATTAGATCAAACCTCACAACCATCACCTAAACACATATTATCAGAAGATCTTCAGTCTATAAAATGGTGATTTTTTGTTTTCCGTAATCATAAGCCATTTTTTATCATTTTTTTTTTGTTTTTTTTATTTTTTATTTTTTTATTCAATAGGGGAAAAACAATAAATAGTATAATTAATGAATCAAAAAAATTATTTATTTCCACAATAATCACCCCCACACTTTATCCTTGAAGTGTGTATCATCCCTTAAACCATGACTCCCACCACCCCCAAACATCTTCTTTAAAATATCATCAAAATACCAAGAGTAGGGTAGGAATGTATACAAATAGCTTGAAATATGGATCATTCCTATATAGGTCAATCATGGATTCTATGGGATATATAAGTATTAATAAAAAGGTGATATTTAAGGATAAGATATTTTCAACAGATGTAACAATAATTTTAAATGTTCTTTTGCACAATCATAGCTTTGACAATTTCAAATGCAAGTTATAATGGGTGGCATGCCCCAAGATCACCCCTGGAATATGTCCAAGATATAGTAGGAATTACTTGGTCTAGAAATACTCTTTTTAATGAGACATATGATATTGGACAACAAATCAAGGCACGATCAATAATAAAAAATCAATTCATATGAATTTTATCAATTCAAATCATGAAAAATGGTTGGAAAATTTCATTTACAAGAATTAATCAATTCCCTCAAATCATGAGTCATCATTTCAATATCCACGATTCACATAAAACATTTAAATATATATTTTTGTCATTCATTGTCACTAACATTGAATTCTAAAACATTCCATAACTAGATTCCTAAAAAACTCATGTCTCCTAGACAAGTCAAGTAAAGAATTAATTCAATTGTGGGCATGAAATTATTATCATTAAATATAAAAACATGTATTAGAAAAAAAAATGCATGGTGTTTAAAATATTAAACAATAAAAATTAACTCCCTTTCACATGAATCTTATTCTTTCTCTTCCACTTTTTAATGGTTTTTTCTACTATCATGAACCTATAAATGGAAACAACTTAGTTAAGCATAATTATCATTTCATTATAGCTCAAAAGGATAGGAGGTAGGGGGATGCATGATTGAATAATTCTTAAGACTTAATTCGAAATATAAATTCAAATGAATTAAAATGAAAGTACTAGATGTAAGTAAAGCAAAAATCATGGTACGATCCCCAAGTTGGTTTTAGATTCTTTTACTACCTCCAAAGGGTAGTAACAGCTTTTATCCATAATCTATCGGTCGGTGAATTTTCATAGATTTGAACCACCACATGTGGTCCCTTTTATCATGGACATCTTTTTCTTTATTGAGGAGGACTACATGGATAGAGTACATCAGATCCTCCCCCTTTGTAATGTGGTATAGCATTCATGGATGTGATAATATTAAGTCTGTATCATCCTCTTCTTTGGTTCCTATTTGTGAAACCTTCGCCTTTTTTTAAAGTGTTGGTTCAACATGTGTTGTATGAATTGAATGTTCAATGGGAAAGTAAGTAGGTAATTTTTCTTGAATAAAATTTAAATTTGAATTAGAAAAGATATTCTCCCTTTTAAAATGATAATCCTAGGTCTCAATTTCCTCAAACTCTTCTTCTTGGAATTCTTCATGGGATTACTCAAATTTATGTTCAATAATATTTGGGAGCTCCATGTGTTCCTCAATAAGTGGATGTTCAATTTCTTACTCTTCCACTATGGAAAAGTAAGGATTGACCAAATGTAAAATATCAAATCCATAATGAGTGATACTCAAATCAGATTGAATAAAATTAGAAAATAAAGTGTTCAATAAAGGATTACTCCCTGAGTTGGGTTTGGTTCAATCACTTCTTTAGTGATAAGTGCCTCTTGAATTAAAGTATTAATGGATGGAAGTAGGTAGTCGGGCTCTTCCATCCTTTCTTAAAATTGTATCACTGTCGTGGCATCCACCTCTTCTTTGGGTAGAGTGAAATCTATTGGTACTGGTTCTTCTACTTTCTAGTTATTGGGGAGGTCATGTTGTACCTCTTACTCATTATATAAATCTTCTATATCTCATTGATCTTGCACATGTAGATCAGCAGGTAAGTCATCCTCATCATGAATCAACTCATGCTCATCATGTATAGCTTGATTCTAGTTCCTAAAATGGTTGGGCTGCTGATATTCCTTGAGTATGGCCTTAACATATTTGATATCATTAGAGAAATTGGGTAAAACCGGTGGAACTTCCTTCTTATGTTTGAATCCTTGTATGTTATTTCGAAGATCATCGGCCATGGCTACTAAATCTTTAGGTGAGATCCATGTTGCTATGCCTCTTTGATTCAGCTTGACCATTATTATAAAATCATCATCCCTTATTTGTAGGGCCTCCTCAGTGTAGTATGTTTCTTCTTCCTTCACCTATGTGTAATTGTACCATGTATTGAATGAATTATCACCTGAAAACATGATGGAAAAGGAATTTTTTTTAGAAAAAAATGAAAAAAATCTAAAATGTTAAAATAGAAAAGGTAAAGTAATGAACATATTATATCCCATAGAACAATGCTAGTTTTGACGCACGCCTATCGTAGGGAATGGAAAAAAGTGTATTTTTATGTTTTCATTAGGTAGCAAAGAGGCTAACCAGGGTCGTCTCACTTGAGGAGAATTCTAATTTGTTCACTCACTTAAAAAAATTCACCAAATCTATTTCATTTTTTTGTTTTTATAAGTTCTATGAATGACATGGAATTTATGAAAATAAATTAAATGAAAAAAATCAATTCTAAATAATATGAAATGCTAAATAGAATGGAATTAAAGAAGTAAGGACATTCTCCTGAGAGTACTATAAGGGAGAACCTTCATTGACCAGGTTCAAATATTTTTTGTGAACACACTCTATCATATGTTTGCACACCTCAGTCTACCCCAGTTATGAATGAAAAGTTCACGTAGCGATCACCAATCAGACCCTCCATTCACCTACTCAATCGATATAAAATGGTTGTATATTAAGAATCTAAACTTTAGAAAAACACAGTTAGGATTACACCCATTATAAATTATCCTTATAATTAACTCTATGAATATTAAAAACATGTTCTCGGGTTAAATTACTTGATTACCCCCTCGGGATATTCCTCGGGTCAGTTACTCATGATCATGAATATTATAGTTCACAGTGTTAAGATGAGAAGAAGAAAAGAGGGTGGATGGTGGACACCGAAATAAAAAATATATATGAATTTATTATAAATCTAATTTTCAATTGAAAACTAAAACAAAAATAAATAAATAAATAAGATAAAGGTATTATTTGAGAGGGTGGACCTCCCCTCCATTTATATGTATAATTTTTTCTCTGAAATATGATGATTTGTAACCCCAATAAATGAGCTCTCCACGCATTTCACCCTTCATGAATGTTGTTCATAAAAATCTTTTCTGTGTCTCCTAAAAATTTCAATGTATATAGACTTGCGTTATGAGATTTATTCTTGTTTTACTCTGACAATTTATTCTATCCAGTCATGCTCCCAAAAATTCAAGCCATCAGATTAGAATTTATTAATCACCATGTAAATGGCCAATTCACATGTTTGATACTTCATGAATGATTTTTAAAATCTTATTATGTGTCCACCCACCTAATTTTATAGTAATTGGGCCCATCATGAATGACTTAAGGACCCAAAACCAAAAATCTACATATCTGTAAACAGTTTTCATGGTCCTTCTTATGATCTTCTTTTGAGCTTCCATATTGTTGATTCAGATTTTGGTCAATGAGGATGAAATGAATCCTTGGATGTGTAGAATACTAAAAGGAAATAATTTTATAATTTGTATTAATATTGAAAATTTTATGGCCATAAGACAGAAATAATTTTAAACTATTAAAAATCTAAAAAGAGCCATTTTTATGATTAAGCTCAAAATAAAACCAATATCACAAAATGTTGCAATTTATATTATTGTAAAAATTTAGTGGGATTTAAAACAATGAAATTCAATGAAATTTTTTTTAAAATATTTTCTCTATCATGTGCCTCATGAAATATCCCATCTACCACCCGACTACTCTTGTGTCTCGCTTGATGGTACAATTATCCTCACACATTGATGCATGATCATGCCTCGAAATGACGCTATCCAATTTCTTGAATAACCCTGAGAGGGGCCATTATTTTCTTTAGTGGGTGGAAGCATAATGACATCACATATGCCATCACCTATGAACATACACTATAGTTGGTGAATGATACAAGGATTCCTTTCCTCACATATCCCCTTTTAAAATTGCATCATCTAATGTTAGATGAATATGAAT
This sequence comes from Viscum album, assembly GCA_963277665.1. NCBI lineage: Eukaryota > Viridiplantae > Streptophyta > Magnoliopsida > Santalales > Viscaceae > Viscum > Viscum album. The sequence continues at coordinate 348,923,907 of OY728152.1, read as the reverse complement.
TTCTTCAAAAACTAAGATGGGGTATAATGATTACAATAAGTGTATATGTCTACCCTTGAAACCAATAATCCACCTTAGAAGGTCTGTAAATACTCCCACTGCTCCATCATCCCCTCCAGACTATCCACCATCTCACCGGATGGAGTTGAGGATGGGTGAAATTTGAAATTTATAGCATTTTTTATTTTGACCATAACCCTGATTTCTTTGAGAGTCACCGATAAAACCCCATAGATGTTGATTAGTGAGGGTCTCCTTTCACAAAATGACCTAATGAGGCTCGATTTATAACTACCACAAGCCTGCCTCTATAGGCTAGTGGTGGAGACATGTGCCAAAACTCATAACTAAAATGGGAGGCCTTTTCCTAATTTACCATTACACACACACCTGAACATATCTACGATGAAATCCAGAGGTATAATAATAAAATATTCAATATATAGATAATAAACAATGCATGTAAAACCTCTAGGGATTATAAGAGTAATAAAATGTAAAATGAAATGTAAAAGGGAAAAATGCACGCCCAACCCGAAAGTTGTCCCAACATGAAAAATTTGAAAAGGGTAAAAATTATGAGAGAGCCTAGATCTAGATCTCTAAGATTCAAAGATTGTACATGGTATAGTTCACCAAGGTATCCCTATGCTTCCCTATAATCACCGACGACCTATCTATCGTCTTCATAAGACATGACATGTGTAGGAAAATCCCATGAAGGGGTGAGTATATACATACCCAGAAGGATGCCTGAAAAACAAAAGGGGAGTAGAAAAAGAAATGATAGGAAATATAAATCTCAACCCAAATAAAGAGAGTAAAAAAATTCAATTACAAGTATACATACATATATACATATGCTGGGAAAAACAAGCCCAAATGAGAGAGAAAGGCGATCTCTATCTCACAACACAACCCAAGAATAGAGTCTTCCATCAATTCCAAAGGTTCATCATCGATGCATAGAATCTCACGTGTCTTTCCATAGAAGTAATCATGTGGAGGTTCCACATCTCACCACTATACCTCACAGTTAATGTGGAATCATCTCCAAACAATGGATCTACACCCTAGTGCATGAGGGGGGTGTCACTTAGTGCATGGAGGACCCATGCCCTAACCGATAAGGGGTATAAATCAGTGGATAGAGGAACTTCACCCTATCTCCATAGGGGGTACCACTCAGTAGATAGAGGACCCTCACCCTAAAACCATGTGGGTACCACTCAATTGATAGAGGACCCACACCATAATGTCATAGGGGGTACCACTTAGTTGATAGAGGACCTTCACTGTAACACCATAAGGTAGAACCACTCAGTAGATAAAGGATCTACACCTTAACGTTATAGGGGGTACCACTCTATAGATAGAGGACCCAAACCCTAATGCCATAGGGGGTACCACTTGGAAGATTGAGGACCTACACCCTAAGGCCATAGTGGGTTAACACTAAATAGATTGAGGAACTGCACCATAACTATATATGGGGGTACCACTCAGTAGATAGAGGACCCTAAACCTAATTCCATAAGGGGTACCTCTTAGTAGATAAAGGTCCAACACCCTAAATCTATAGGGGCAACACTCGGTAGATAAAGGACATTCACCGTAATGCCACAGGGGGTACCACACTAATGATCATGTCTAATCACTACCATCGTTGATCACCACCTAAAGAAGCATCACACTCATAAAAACCTTACATAATATCTCAAATTCCACAATGAAGGATCCCATCACATTATACACGGAAAAAAAATCAGGATATGATACTCAAGGGACAAAATATGAGTCCAAATGAAAAAGATATGAGAGGTAGAAGGTTCCAAAAAAGGAATTAGGGGTATATAGCATGTAAGGGGGCCCACACCGCATGTGGTCCCACTCCACCACATCGACATGTCCCTTATGGTACATAGATCACTACCCATGTAGGCCAACATGGTGTGTAAGGGAACTACATAGTGTGCCTTATCACCTGGGGTCCTGACCATGCTCTTGGCCATGTCTGTGTAATCCTGGCTATGCTCATGTACTTCTGTACATGGAATTTCCTCCCACATGGGGTCTTTCCTGGGTCCTTTTGGTCATGTATGTGTACCCTGGACATGGTATGGTAAACAACATGTTTGTATCCATGCCTGTATCCATGTACTATCAGAGTAAAAAGTTGTTCTCCATTACAGAGTCATAGGGTGTGTGGGTGTCTCACATGAAGCGTGATATTTAATTCACCTAATACCATACCTTTCATAGATGATGCCCTACACCGAATGTTTTATTCAGACTACATTTTGGGTTGTAGGGTCTTTCACAGAATTTTCTGACCTACTCTTCCATTCTAGATCCATGCCCATCGAGTCAAATCTCTCCTCCAAACTGCCAAAAATCAATAGGTAATATATAGATTGTCATTTTTAGTTTATTGTTGTCTAGAAAACATATCTATGATGGTATACCCAAAGCTCCCACCTCATGCATCTCCCATGTCATCGTCAAAAGTTGTTTTAGATCCTTAATCCATGATTGAATCACCTCCAACCAACAAAGAATCACAATCCATCCCAGATTCATGAATCTATTCATCACATGTGAATCCTTTGTAGATATGAGGTCCTGATCACGCTTGATCTAGCACAGAAATGTTAAATTGAGACCTTATAAGCCAATCGATAAACAACGCAAAAGACATAGGTGGAAAATCATAAGAAATAGATGTACAAAATTCTTCGACCAAGCATTATTGTCCTAAATATAAAATTTTGGATATCTGGGATGAGGAACATGGAACAAAAAATATAGAATGATTAATCAATTTAAAATTGGTACATGAGTGTATTCAAAGGGTCAAATTGAATGTAGATCAAGAGATAGATTTTATCATGATCAATTTATTTAATAAAATGGGGTATAATTGAAAATTTTATGGGTCCTACCTCAAATTGGATCATTCATCAATTCAGAAAGTGCTCTCTAATGAATGATAGAATTCATTGTGTTCCCTATGACTCAATTCTCCCAGATCCAGAGTTTCATCGTCAACTAATTTAGATTCACCAATAAGAGGGTGGAAGAAACCCCTCTTCAAAAATCCCACGGTTATGTGGCTAACCCTGAAGATCCTTCATAATGGTCTACTTATATAGAAATTAAAATTTTAGGTCAGTTAATTCAAATAAACAATTTTATTATTTATTTAACTAAATATGTCATCCCATGGATGTTTTTATCTGAATGTCTTGTGTTTATCCTTTTTAGGTCTCACCAAGGGTATAAATTGTGTTCCAGATTCATCCATGGTCTTAGATTTATGATATAAGACTCCATATAATATTTTTCCCTTTATTTTTGAAAAAATATGTGCACATGATAGAAAATATATTTAATATTTTTTTAAAATTAATTCTGAGAACACTGGGACTCAGAATCACATGTCGTCTTAGCAGCTGGCTCTCAAAATATTTGTAGATATATTTAAAAATATTACAAGGAAAAAACATGTCTCTAAATTATTAGATCCTTTATTCTTTTCATCTTTAGAAATAAAAATTTAAACAAAAAGATCATGATACTAAGCCTACATATGGCTCTCCTACCCTAGATCTCTCTTGAATGCACATGTACTACCACAACACATTAACCAAGGGAATGGTCCATCCATGTAAGGTTATCTCATACTAATTCTCTATTTCCAGTGGGTTATCTTCAAATGTGGCTCCAAACTCGTTTTCAAGCATTCCCCAGTCAATGGCATGCATTAGTTCATGCACATATATCCTCAACTGCGACACATGGAATACATCCTTCACCAACTCCAACTGTGGGGGTAGGACGAGGTCGTAAGAAACCTCGCCAACCCTCTTCAATATCTCTAATGCCCTGATGGACCATAGGGATAACATGACTACATAGATGAATCTTATCAAAACTCATCATTGGGAGACTCTTAGGTAAACCTGGTCTCCATAGTCAAACTCTAAGATCCATAAACATCAATATGTATAAGATTTATGCCTTATCTAGGATTTAATTATATACTCATGGATATCCTGGACCTTCTATGTCGTCGCTTGAACAATATTTCTCCCAAAAAGATATGCCTCACCAATCTCATTCCATCATAAGGGTGACCAGTTGGGTCTCCCATACATGGCCTCCAAATTTTTCAGACTAATAGTATATCGGTAGCTATTATTATATGAAAACTCTACTAATGGAAAGTGATCCTCTCCACTCCAGACGATGTCTAACAAGAAAGACCTCATCATATCCTCGAGCACTTGGATAGTACGCTCAATATGCCCATTTTTTTGGGGGGTGAAAGGTTATATTCATTCTCATCAATGTCCTAAATTCCTTCTGCAAGCCTCTCCATAATCATGTCATGAACCAAAAATCATTTTCATAGAATATAATCAAGGGGAACCCATGAAGTTGAATGATATTTTGAACATAAAACTTCCCTAAAATCTCCACTGAACTCTACTCCCTGATAGCAAGTAAGTGCACTGACTTCATGACTCTTCTAACTACCACGCAAATGGTTTCATGGACCCTCTCTGTACGTAGAAGACCTATCAAGAATTTCCTGGATATTTCATCCCATTTTCACTTTGGGATCTCAATGGGCTACAACAATCCTACCAGAATTTGGTGATCAGTCGTCACCTTCTGATTGGTGAGGCACCATGGAGTGAAATCAGCCATGCTCTATCTTATGTCGGCCCACCAAAACTTCCACTGAAGGTCTCTATAAATCATTTAAACAATGGGATATAAAACCAAAGGATGACTATGGAAATATATAATAACCTCCTCTAACATCATAACTAGGACCGCGGTCCATCCCTATAAAAGGATGACTTGATTCCCTCCTTTGTAAAATCCATCAGGTAAATATCGTGAGGATATATGGCCATGCAAGACCTCAGAATAAATGTCTCCCAATTGGGAATATCTCAGACACTGAAGGAGAATAATATTAAAGACCATTTATTCAACAAAATTTTTTCCCTCCTGGTCAACCAGGGTCTGCGACAAGGAACCCAATTGCTCAGATGCCTCCCACACCAAATGAGCAAGAGACTTCCTGCTAAGGTAATCTGCTACCATGTTTCCCTTCATAGGAAAATATACTATGCAAAATTTATAGTCCTGCAGGAACTCCAACCTGTGCCTCAGCCTCAATTTCATGTCTCTCTATGTGAAGACATACCGGAGGTTCTGATGGTCCATGTAAATAATAATGTGATCTCCCAGAAGATAGTTCCTCAACATCCTTAGACCGAATACTACTGTTTTCATCTCTAGGTCGTGATTCATGTAGTTCTTCTCATGGGGTATCAACTACCTCATCCCATATTCAATAAATCCCTTTATTTGCGTCAACACATAGTCAATCCTAGTTCCCGAGGCATTACAATACACTATGAACACTACACCCTCCTTTGGTAGCCACAAAACATGATCACGAATCATCCTCATCCTCAAATCCTTGAAGTATCTCTATATTTTCTCAGTCCAGGTGAAAAAATTCCCTTTTCATGTTAGTACACTCAAAGTGGATTCAATCTGGTAGAATTCTTCAAGAAAACTCTTACAGTACCTTTCCAATACAAGGAAACTCCACACCTCTGACACGCTCTTGGGTGGTGCCCAAGAAAGAAATACATCGATCTTCGTTGGGTCGACACCTAATATATTGTTATAAATTTCATTCCCAGAATGTGAAACTCATGGATATTGAACTAGAACATTAAGAGCTATCCATAAATCTACTGCTTTATAAGAAAATATATGATCATCCACAAGTGTTATACATGCCCATTCATAGAGACAGAGTATATTATTATGTCATCAATGAATACAAAAATAAATCAGTCCATGTATAAATGGAAGATCTGGTTCATCAAATCCATAAACATAGTGGGTGAATTCATCACCCTAAAATTAATCACTACGAACTCATAGTTTCTATTGCTTGTATGGTTTGTTTTCGAAGGTGGGAAGTCTATGGAACTGGACTTGACTTCATGGTACTTGCTTCAAAGGAGGATCAAGAGCTGATGATCTATCTTTGCAGAGTTTTTTGGATTTGGTTGTTTAAGAGGGTATGGCGTCAGCCATCGGATCAGGCCTATGCTTTGACACAAGACACTTGTTTGTCGAATAACCTTGCAATGATGGAAGTTTCACCACGATCAAATTATAGGGAGGAGCATCCTCGTGTTGTCATTCTGGTGTTATTTTTTCAACCTTTTGATTGTGATTTATCCTATGTCTATGAGGTCTGCATGGGTTTCACCCCCTTAATCCCTTAAAAGGGGGTTTTATCTTATAATAATAATAAATTGAAGGCCTTCGGGCCATTGGATGGTTCATTGGGTAAGTCGACCATAAAATCCTTCACGACTGGGGGAATCGAGGTGCTTGAATAGCTCGCTGCACCAAGGGATACACTCACCAACTAATGGGTGATGGGCTTCAACCTCCTACTCATAAAACTCACTCATCCTACCATTATACCTCTCTCGGTCGTAATGTTTAATCGTATCCCTTCAGTGTATAGTCATCTAACTAATCTATGGTGACAATCAATCTGAGCTCACACCATGGACAACCAATCCATATCTAATTTGATTTCATAGGGTTTCATCGCAACAACAAAAATTTCCCACAATAACATTTCTCTACAACATGATTTCTCACACTGGAAGAAGACAAATGATATAGAAGAAGAGTTCCCTATAGGAACCTCAATACAAATTTTTTGGGCTAAAGCCTCGACTGGGAGCTCCATCTCTCAAGAAAAGAGTAAATACATGAATAAATTAGTCACTCCTATATCAAATAATACTAAATCCAAAGTAGAATAAACACATACTGTACCTCTAATCTTCTCGTATTCTATCAGGTCATACACCTCCATAGCTGATAGCTATCTGCATTGCCGACTTCCTGTTTCCTAAGACTGATGTGGGTCGTTTGGTAGTGGTGGTGGAAGGATCTCATGGAATCATCAACCACCAAAACTCCTCCTCTTAGAGATCCACCCACTCCACTATTGTAATTACCCAAACTTTTATCAATGGATATTCCACTAGATCTAATTAAATATATTATTATGAAAATTGGTTACATAAAATATGCACTTATTTTTTTTTATAAATTTTTTTTTTGGATTTCAAAGTTCCATTAAGAATTGTTACCATTTCTAATATATTCGTTGAATAGTGATCACATGATTATAAAAAATATAGGGCTTTAACAAATCCAATTTACTCAGACAAAGGAAGTGATGGTATCATCCAGTAGACTTGCCTCATATGAAGCCCATTTGTCAAAGCTCAGAAAGGATTTGGCGTCATTGGGAATCTCTCTTGGCCAATCCCATGCCAAGATTGAATATGTTAAGCTCAAGCAGAACAGCCTACGGGAGAAGTGAAAGTTGATAGATATTACCACTCAAGCGATGTTATCCGAGCCACCACAAGAGTATGTCAGCGTCATGCAACCTTCCCTAATGTCTTATTCTAGTGTTTGAAGGGGTTATGTAACAAGACCCTAGATCAATTATTATGAGCATTATTTTTGTATAGAATAATGAATATACATTCATTTTATTATTGTTAGTTTGTAAATAGTTTTTAAAGTAAAAATAGTATTTTAGTTAATATTCCACTAAGAAAATCTATTTTGATGATTTAATGGATTTTTTAATTAAATAATATTTTAATAAAATGTTATTATTATTAAATATATTTTTATTAAATATAAATGATCGTATAATTTTTATGAATACAATTGTAATTTTTATTATGGTTTGAAATCAATTTTTTTCGAAACCCAAGAATTTTCGATAGATGGCAGTTTTTATTTTAAATGTGAAAATTCAAATATTTAGAAAATTATTTATATAAAATGAATATTTTTTTGGGAATTCGGATGTCAAATTATCTAAGGGTGAATTTTTCATAATTTTCTGAGACAATCTAATTTTTGGGTAAAAATTAAATATTGTTTAAATATATAATTTTTTTATGACATCATAATGACCAAATAGTCATGTAATTAAATACTATAATCATTATTTTCGGCTAATATATGTTTTACCATTAAAATAATTTGATTTTAGGTTTTTTTATTTATTTTACAATGTCTTAGTTGACTCTCCAAGACATATAAAACGTTTTAGATTTTTAAATTGATTTCTTTGAGAGTGTGACTCACCTCCACATAAACAACCCTATAATTTTAAGAAGTTCAGCCATTGGTCTTATAAAATAATTTTTTTACTTCCCTTTGGAAAAAACCATAGGGAAAAACTATGGTCTGTATTTTTGTTTTGATTTGTTTAATGTGTGGTGTGCGAACCCTAAATAATAAATAATTCCCTCTATTTCCTATATAAATCAACCCAAACTCTCACTTACTCTTCACTAAAATCCTTTTTAGTTCATAAAAACTCTTCCCTCCTCTATCAAGAATCCTCCCAAGGTTCCTCAAGCTCCCATGAAGCCTCTCTCTGGCCTCTCTCAATCCTTTGGGATCACACTTACAAGTAAGGGATTCCTTCCTTCTTAATTTTATCCAAGTTTATTGATATTTTTATAACCTTTAATTTTCAATTATAAATGTTAGGGTATGATTTATCACCTCCACAATAATTCCTTTTTTATGTTTTAATGATGAGAGACCCATTTTCTTTCACATTAATTCCTCCCATGTATACTCAATACCATGCTGAAATTCCTCAAGGAATTTCTCCCTCCTCATATACATTAAAGAAAATATTTTGTATTATGAATCCAAATTTCATTACCTATGTTGGTAAATGTATATATATGATCCCCTTACTTTCCATTGAATTTACATATGATGAGACACCATTTTCCCTCTCATCAACCTTTTTTATGAAGTCTTATGTCAGGCCGTTATGCTTCCGAAAGTGCACTACCATTTTCCGAGACAAAATAATCGTGTAGTGAATACCATGACCATTTATCTATTAAGGGTATTCACCTTTATGCACATTTACATATTGATGTAAAATGTTCGTGTATGAATTACACATTCCTTTATCGTATAATAAATTGTTATGTTTAATGAATCTATGTTGTAAGATCTTGTGGCACACTTATGCATGAAATGAAATGTTTAAGAATGGTGTGCTTTGATAGCACTCAAATGCATAGGATAAAGTTTAGTATAATCATACTTCAAGTGCAATGAGGGTTTACTCATGATAAATCAAGTTAAATGAGGTTTTAATCATGCTTCATTCGCAATGGGACTTGTATCATGCTAATACCTTGTTAAGTGTTGTTGACACATTTCCATGTTATGATAATCATACTATATCTTGCCTTTATGTTCATGTTTCTTTTATGCTCCATTGATATTACTACTACCTAAAATGTATTGTATTATTCATGTTATTCCTTGTTACTCCTTTACTGGGCTTTATAGATCACCTTTTCTTATTCATTTCCTCAAGTTATCTCATGCAATGCTAAGTATGAGGGAATGTATTGGTTATTTAAATGAAGTTTTAAAAAAAGATGTTATGTTTAATGTTTCAAGTAATTATGTAATGTAACTAAACCCCAAAGATACTAGAACTATCGATCTTCTTTTTTGTATCAAGTGGAGGTTTTATGTAATAAAACATGCCTATGTGTGTAATAAAAAGATGGGATGTTATAGTTGGTATCAGAGGATAGGTTTAGTTATTTTTTGGATTATGATTAGAAAACCCTTTGGAAAGCCTTAAGGATATGACTAAGTATAATAAAAACATCTCTAGGTTTTTTTTAGTATTGAGTGAGTGTTTTATCTTGAAAATACATCCTTATCTGGATACGAGCAGGTAATGGTGGCTCTGGTATATAGATGTTCCTAGGAGTGAAAAATCTGACAAGAAGTTTCAGGCATGACCCGGGGTATCCTGGTACACGACAATGGGTCATTCTACACTCTTAGTTACGACACACCTGGGGATATGCTTTGGTAAATTCATAAGCTCAGTATTAACCATTATTAATGGAATTAAAAAAAATCCCCTAAGAATATATGTTATAATGTATATCATGGATAACATAGATTGAAGCCTATAGATTCATAAGTTAAGGAAATAGAATTAATTCATAAGTCATCTATTTTTCCCTTGGTTTACCCATTATGTTTGACCCCTAACTTTCCTTTTATTCCATCCAATGGCTGGTAATAGAACGACTTGGGCTAACAACCGATGTAAAGAACAATGTGATGATTGTTCTAATGAGATGCTCAATCCGATGGGAGCAGGAATCGTGATCTTTGTCACGATATTCTCTCAGTTAACTCAATATTTGAATAGAAACATGGGTCAAGAAGAACAATCAACCCCCAAAAGAAAGAACAAGTCACCATAGAGATCTTCATGAGATAAAGGCCTCCTACTTTTAATGGATCATTTGATCCATCAATCACTGAAAAATTGATCAACTCCATTGAAAATATGTTCTCCATCTTTCAATGTTATGAACAAAGATATGACTAATCCATCATAGCGTGCGAGGAAAAATTTGAAAGGCTTGAATGATACACCTCCATCTTTTCCATTACCCCCCAAATGCAAGGTTTAACTCTTCTTTGGTGGGATGAAACCTTGACTATGGAAATCCCTAGTGATCCATGACTTAGAAAGCTATGAGTAAATTTTCTAATGTGCCCTCAAGGTAAAAATGGTGATTGATTAATCTCAGGAGTATTAAAGGGATAAGAAGCGTTAGGTGGAATTCAATTCTGGTTGTCCGACGGATATGTACAATGGTGATAAGAAAACCCAGCACCCCACATGCCATAGTTGTGGAATGAACCACCATGTAAATTTCCTGAAGTGGATGAGGAAATTCTTTGGTTGTGGAAGATAAGGGCACCAATCCATTAACTACTGACAATAAAAAACCCATGGATCCATCAGAGGAGAGGAACGCTCTATTCGACCCACAACATGTTGTTCATTTCTTCAACTACAAATAACGAGGGCACCTTAAAATCAGTTGCCTACACCAAGGGTTTTCGGAGGCAACCTATAAGGCCCCAGCCTTAAACCTTACTTAATCTTGAGTTATTACAAGATTACACCTTGAGGATCTTTTCAGGTTTAGAGTTTTAGAGAATTAGATCATAAAACATGCCTTACATTCCACATTTAAACAAAGTGGTTACATAAAAGATAGTATTCATTTTTCCCATCAATTGAAACATATTTAAAATAAAACATGTATTCTTTCTTGACACTTCCTTGACACTATCATCATATCATGTACCTTTCCCTTGACCTGTGAAAAACATTTCAAAAACTTGGGATGAGCATAAAAAGCTCAGTAAGGGATATAAAAATATGGAAAGGAAATATGGGTACATTTATACATAAGAATGAAATCATACTTTACCCATAAAACATAAGCACTTTAACAAACCTCATCAAATCATTAATAAATCATATAAATCATAAGACATAAAGTTAACTTGAGGCATTCATAACATTCTTACATAGGGAGTAACCCTCTTGGTTACATTTGGAATACCCATCACAGTATATTCCCTAAATCTCTTCGGATAAACCTTAACGTTTAACTCCTTCGTGTTACCCAATGCATTGGAAAGATATATATCAGGCTCACCCACCCTTAGTTTATCACGGAACCACCCGTCTTCATAATAATGCCCAAGAACCTCAACATAATCGTATCACATAAAACATGCATAAAGGAAACATAACATTTCCACCTTTCAATCACAAGATATCAATACAAAACATTGATATAAAAACATTATGAAAACCATTTTCAATACCAAAATAAAATAAAAGTAAAACATGGTATTTATTTTTCTTTTAAAAAGAAGGTATGGCTTGTAGAGGAAGCCGAAACTCAAATAATGGTCACGACGGCGGAGAAGTCGTTGTCGCCGCATACGTACGACAAAAACATTCACTTTTTTCATTTAGTAAACACTTCATATAAAAAACATTCCTTTTGAATAAACGTAAAAGTCAAAGGGGTTTATACACTGTATAAAAGAAGGTTGTGTATAAAACAAAATATGCCTCAATGAAAGGAGATTGAGACGAAGTCCCATACCTCGGGTCCGACTTGACTTGGTCATTATTTAATCTCCTGAATAATAAACTTGAGTTAATTTCTACTTGTTTAAGAACCTTTTTCAAGTTCATTATTCCTTTTATATCACTTATTTCCATGCCATGAACACTATGTAATTATTTAAGTTAATAACGGTCGTTGTAACGATCATTGGTACTTGAGTCAAAAATAAACCCTTTATAATTACAAGTTGTTCATGTATCCATTATATCGACAATGGTATTCATGATGTAGATATCATATATATCATATATATCCAGTACATGCATGCATTTATAATATTATATAACATTTAGAGGTATGAAATGAAATGCACCGTTCATGGAGATGGTAAGTCGTACATACGCATGAGTCTGCTTCCATTTCTATTTCATATTTTATGAAATGGAATAATAATTATATAAAGTTATATTATAATTCCAGTGTAATATCATATATAATATCATAAATCCATCCTTTATACGTCCCACATATGGTATTAATGAATGAAATCACTTTGAGGGGGTGGTAGTCCGCACTTCCTTAAATGAAGATATCGCGTTTACCCATAATGGAAACCATAAAGGTATGCCCAAAATGAAAAATACAGAAGCTTAAGGAAATCATAGACATATTATAAATCATATATAAATATAGTGTCATCTTAATGGCCACCTTTGAAGGTGTTAAAATAATGTTGAACAATCATCGTTTCGGGAGCAGAAATTCGCCATCCACGAAAACAGTATGTTCTTTAACCATTATATTTAGGTGTGTGTAAGTGTAGATTGAATACTTATTATAAAAACATCCTATTATATGGAAGATACTTGTTTTGTTACAAAATAAATGAATAAAAAGAGTTTAGGGGGTTGGAGAAGCAAAATAAAACAAAAGAACACAAGTGAAGACATTACCTTAAAATCGGGTAACTCCCTTTGGTTTGAGCTCAAAGGCTTCCTTGGGAAGACTTCTGACCAATGTGAGGCTTCAAGGAGTAATAGAGGGAATTGGAGAGACAAAATGGTCAGGGTTTTGCCGAGCCAAATGCTTTGGAAGTTTGCGTAAGGCGGTAGAGGTGGGGGCCTTTTATAAGAGGAGAGGAGGGGCACTCTTGGAAAGTAAAGAAATGTTACTTTATTTTAAAATGGTTTTCGGATTCAAAAGGTCCCACATTGATATAATTCGAGGTTAAGGTGATAAGGGTTCTAAATACACCCATCCAAGAAGTTTTGGACATGTGTAGGTCATATATTTTACATTATCTTTTCATTTTATTTAAATCCTTTATTAATGAGGTAATCGTTGCATCATCATGATGTCATAAATAATTTAATTTATTTAATGTCTAAAAATTATAAAAAAAAATATCATGATGTAGGAAATCTTTTTATATTTCTAATGAATATTTATAGTCAAAAATATTACTTGTATAACCCCATTTGAAAAAACATTTAGTAAAACAACTCATGTTTGTGTCATTTTAATTTTAACATTAAATAAAAAGTTATTTATGTCATTTCGCAACCAAAGTGGATCCATGGGGTCCCCAAGTTTACCCATGGATTTTATTGGTCGGACATGACACCTCCAATAAGGGTAGGATATGTTTCAATCTCATCTCATATTATTAAAACATTATTTTTACCTTAAACTACATTAATTACCTCTAATCGTGATTAAGAACTTAAAAGTTACTATTCACCAAAAAATTATTTTAATCGCATTGAACCACATTTTACTTATTAATGACAACCATGTATGTCGGATTTTTGAAAATCAAATCACAGAAGTGGAAAAGTATCATTTAAATGAAAAATCAGTTTCTTTAACTACCACTTAGTGGTTTCACTATTCATCAAAAATTGACGTTTTTCAGAAAAATACCAAAACTTCACCCTAAGATATATTTGATATTCTGAATTCAAAAATGATTTATATTTTAAAAAATTCAAAACATATAAGTTTCATTAATTAATTTAATAATTAATTCCCACTGTCATGACAAATAGCGTGTTTTTATGAAACAATAAGTATCAAAATATTGACACCAGTTTAAGTCCAATTTCAAAGTGAAATTGATTCCAATGACCACCATTGGATTAAATGGTAAAAATATATTCTAATTTCACTTCAAAACCAATTCAAGAGATAATATAATCATATAAATAAATTAGATTAAAAAGAGGTTTTGAATTAAAATACAACATTTTTCACTATTCATTAAAAAATGAACTTTGTCGGAAAAATACCAAAAATTCACACAAAGTAAATTTTGATGTCCCAATCATAAATAATAATTTTATTTTGAAAAATATAGATTATAAAATTATCAAAAGATATATTTAAAAATTGTTTGCCATTAAAAGGCAGTAAAATAATCTTTTAAAAATATTAGTGTATTCCATGCTTAAGATTGGACTTATTCTCATTTTAAGCCTCTAAAACACTATCTAATTCATTAATAGACATATATAAAAATATATATTATTCATTACTTACTTGGGATGTTACACAACCAACAACCTCTAAGGAAACAAGGGAGAGTGTTTTCTTTCTCTAGCACCGAAGTGAACCCCAAAAATGAAGTGGTGACATGTAAGATAGTTATTCATAAATAATAGTGAATTCACTTTTTGTTTCTAGTTATATGAATTATTTTATATCTTGAAAGTTTAGTAGAACAATCCCAACATCAACACAAATCATGGATGTAAAGATGTTGGTGAGTACGGAAAATGGGACAATCATTGCATCGCATGAATATAACTCCTCTACAATCATAATTTGTGGATTGAAATTCATGGATAACATCATTATACTCCATATGATTACATGTATTTGTCTTAGGTGATTGAGTCCAAGGAAGAAACCATCCTTTAAGACACTCATATTGTGAGGGAATTTGATGAAGTGTTTCCCGAGAAATTTCCTGGTATTCCTCCTAGAAGAGATGTTGAATATTCAATTGACCATATACCTAGGGTGTTTCAAATATCCAAGACTCCGTATAGAATGCATATTGTGGAGTTTGAGGAGCTGGAGAAACAACTACAAGAAAATATGGATAAAGGGTTTATACGCCCAAGTGCATCACCATTGGGTGCACCAGTCCTCTTCATCATGAAGAATGATGGGTCAATGCACCTATGCATTGATTATCATGAGCTCAACAGAATCATGATAAAGAACAAGTATCTTCTATCACGAATTGATGACTTGTTCGATCAACTGTTTGGATAACAATACTTCTCCATGGTGGATTTGCAGTTGTGATATTATCAAGTAAGGGTGAAGAAGGATGATATCCCCATGACATAATTTCGTACAAAATACAGGCACAATGAATTCATAGTAATGCCTTTCATACTCAATAATGCTCTAGAAATCTTCATGGACATGATGAATAGTGTCTTTAGAGATTACCTCGAAAATATTATGGTAGTCTTTATAGATGATATTCTAATATACTGCAAAACCATGGAGGATCATGAGGAGCATCTAAGAACTGTACTAGTGACCATGCAGAAGGATAATCTATATGAAAATTATAGAATTTGTGAGATCTGGTTGAAGGAGGTCTCATTCTTGGGGCATATAATCACAAGAAATGGGATATCTATGGATCCCTCCAAGACAACTACAATTGAGAGAAGTACGAGGCCAACATCGGTAACAGATATCCATAGCTTCTTGGTGTTAGATGGATATTATCTCCAATTATTGAAAAATTTCTCACAATTTTCCATCCGTATTACCAATATAACTCTGAAGGGATTATGGTTTTATTAGAGTGATAAAAGTGAAGGGAGCTTCATAGAGTTGAAAAGGAGGCTTATCATTGTGCATGTGCTCACATTACCCACTAGTAGAGAACTTTTTGTGCTATTCAGTGATGCTTAGAAGAAGTTCATGGGTTATGTGTTGATGTATAATGATAAAGTGATAGACTACGCATTAAGGAAGCTGAAAATCCATTAAAAACTTTCTCATGCACGATCTTGTGTTGGCGGCTGTGAACTTCTCGTTGAAAATCTTGCAGCATTATCTCTATGGGGAGAAGTGTGAGATATATACCGATCACAAGAGATTCAAATATATATTTACAAAAAAATGTAAATATGCACCAACGAATATGGATAGAACTCATCAAGGATTATGACTACTCGATACACTACCATCCCAGTAGGGAAAACAAGGTGGTGAAGGCTCTATGTATAATGATCATTCATCATTATCAATGATGAGAATTGAAAAGGATTCAATCTTTAAAGACTTGTAGAGGATGACATTGGAATAATTAAGGGTGGAACATCATCAATCCTATCTCAAATGATTGCTCAACCATACCTCATGGAGAAAATAAAGGATTCTCAAAGGATGTGGTGATTCTGAAAAAGGTTGAAGCTATCCTAAATGGGAAATCCTTAGAGTTCGTGGTTGACAAGGATGGAATTGTGAGATTTGGGTCACGATTATCTATACCATATGATCAAGAGATAAAGAAGGAGATTCTAAATAACGCACGTATCTCAACCTTCTCTATTCACCTATGGAGAACAAAGATGTATTGAGATATCTGAGAAAACATTTGGTTGGACAATATGAAAAGGAAGATTGCTGAATATACATCAAAGTGACTTTTATGTCAACAACTGAAGGCTAAGAGGAAAAATTCTGAGGTGATGATGCAACCACTAACCATACCAACATGGAAGTGGGACCACATTACCATGGACTTTGACACTGGACATCCAAGGAAATCCAGAGGAAACAATTCTATATAGGTCATTGTGGATCATCTTACGAAGACAACTAACATTATCACGATTCGAGAAGACTTTACAGTGGATCAACATGCACGAATTTACATCAAAGAAGTGGTAAGGCTGCCTGTAGTACCACTATCTATTATATCTGATCGTGATCCTATATTCACCTTGATGTTATGGAAATGACTCCAACATGCTCTAAGCTTTGAACTGAACTTCAGTGTGGCCAATCATCCACAAACTGATGACCAATATGATAAAACTATTTAGACACTAGAATATATATTAATATCATGTTATATGGACATCAAAGGAGGATGGGACCCACTGATTCCAATGGATGAATTATCCTACAATAATAGATTCCACTTGAGAATATGAATGGCACCATATGAATCCCTTTATGGGAAAAGTTGCAGAACATCGGTGTGTTGGGATGAAGTCGGTGAGAGTAAGATACTAGGACCTGAAATGGTTGAAGAAATGGTGGAGAAGGTGAAATCCATTCAGCAGCATATCAAGGCAGTCCAAATTCAACAAAAGAGTTATGCGGATAATTGTTGACAAGAACTTGAGTTCAATGTTATAGACATGTCATTTCTATGCATATCTCCTGGGAGGAAGTTCATGAGGTTTGGAAGGAATGGGAATTTATGTCCTAGGTAAATCATCCTCTTCGTGATTCTTGATCGTGTTGGGGCTTTGACCTATTGACAAGCACTTCCACCTACCATGGCCAAAGTATGTGATGTATCTCATGTATCCCTTTAAATTATGTACATACTAGACCCTTCATAAGTACTCTCTTCAATGGAAGTACAATTAGAAGATGATCTTTCTTACGAGGAGAAACTAGTGAAGTTCTTATATCATAGAGAAAACGTTCTATGAAATAAGATAATTCCTATCATCAAGGTGTTCTGGAGCAACCACAAGTTTGAAGAGGAAACATAGGAATCAGAGGAAGTGATGAACCAGAATTACCTGAATCTGTTTTAGGGAAGTAAAATGAAATTTTTAGGTTGAGATTTATTAAGAGGGGAAGATTGTAATGACCCAAACATTTATCAATGGAAATTACTCTTCATCTAATTAAATGTCTTATTATGAAAAATGGGTATATAAAATATGCACTTCCTTGGTTTTATATATTTTTGTGGAATTTCAAAATACTGTTAATAATTGTTATCATTGCTAATATAGATGTTGAACAGTGATCACATGATTAGTATAAATATAGGGCATTAACAAAATCAATTTACTCAGAAAAAGAAAGTAATTGCCTCATCAAGTATACTTTCCCCATACAAAGCCCATTTGTCGGAGCTCATAAATGAGGTGACGTCATTGGTCTTCTCTCATAACCAAGCACAATTCGAGCTTGAATAGGTTAAGCTTGAGCTGAACCGCCTATAGGATAAGTGTAAGTTGATAGAGATTACCACCCGGGCGATGTTAACCGATCCACCCAAGAGATTTTAATCATCACACACCTTACCCTAATTTCTTATGCAGGTGTTTTAAGGGGTTATGTAACAACACCCTAGAAATATTATTACGAGCATTATTTTTGTATAGAATAAATAATATACAATCATTTTATTATTGTTACTTTGTAAATAGTTTTTAAAGAACAAACAGTATTTTAGTAAATATTCAATTAAGAAAATCTATTTTGGGGAATTAATGGATTTTTGAATTAAATAATATTTTAATAAAATATTATTATTATTAAATTACTTTTTAAAAATATAAATGATCGTATAATTTGTATGAATACAATTGTAATTTTTATTAAGGTTTGAAAGCTATTTTTGTCAAAACCCAAGAATTTTTTATAAATTTAGGTTTTTATTTTAAAAGATAAAATTCAAATATTTAGAAAATTTAGATAAAATAAATATTATTTTTGGAATTAGGTTGTCTAAATTATCCAACGGTGAATTTTTCTTAATTTTTTGAGTCAGTCAAATTTTTTGGTAAAAATTAAATAATGTTTAAATTTATAATGTGTTTTATGACATCATAATGACCCAAAAGTGGTGTAATAAAATATTATAAACATTATATTTGGATAATATATATTTTACCATTAAAATGATGTGATTTTAGGTGTGTTTGATTTATTTTACAAAGCCTTAGTGGACCCTCTAAGACTTATAAAACATTTTAGCTTCTTAAATTGATTTCCTTAAGAGTGTGACTCACCTCCACATAAGAAAACCAATTATTTTAAGAATTTAGGTCATTTTACTTATAAAATATTGTTTTCCACTCCCCTTTGGAAACAAATATGGGCAAAACCATTGGCAGGTCTGTGGTTTGTTTAGGTTAATGTGTGGTATCCTAAACCTAAATAATAAAGAATTCGCTCTCCTTTCTTATATAAACCCACCAAAACGCTCACTTCCTCTTCACTCAAATAAATTTGGAGTTCCTTCAACCTCTACCCTCCTCTCTCTAGAATCATCCCAAGGCACCCAAATCTCCCAAGAAGCCTCCCTTAAACCTCTCTCAAACCATTGGGATAACACATCCAAGTAAGGGATTCCTTCCTTTCTTATTGTATCCAAGTTTTTTATATTGTTATACCTTTTAAATTTCAATTATAAATGTTGGGTTATGATTTCACACCTCCCCCATACTTCCCTATTTATGTTTTAATGATGATATAACCCTTTTTCCCCTCATTAATTCCTCACATTTACACCCATTATGATGCTGAAATTCCGTAAGGAATTTCTCCCTTCTAATTTACAGTCAAGAAATTATTTTGTATTATGAATCAAAATTCCATTACCTATGTTTGGAAATGTATCTATATGACCCCTTACTTCCAATTTAATGTACA
Source organism: Viscum album (assembly GCA_963277665.1). Taxonomy (NCBI): domain Eukaryota; kingdom Viridiplantae; phylum Streptophyta; class Magnoliopsida; order Santalales; family Viscaceae; genus Viscum; species Viscum album. The sequence continues at coordinate 348,904,150 of OY728152.1, read as the reverse complement.
TTTGATGAGACACCCTTTTCTCTCTCATCAACCTTTCTATGAGGTCTTATGTTATGTCGTTATGCTTCCAAAATTGCACCACCATTTTCCAAGACAAAATCATTGGGTAGTGAATACCATACCCATTTCTCTATCAAGGGGATTCAACTTTATGAACATTTACTTATCGATGTGAGAGATTCATGTATGAATTCCACATTCCTTTACCATGGAATAAGTTATATTTTTTAATGAATCTATGTTGTATGATCTTGTGGCGCACTAATGCATGAAATGAAATGATTAAGAAGGTGGTTTCCTGATTGCGCTCTAACGCATTGGGTAAAGTTAAGTGTCATGATAAGTCAAGGGAAATGAGGGTTAACTCATGTTAAATAAATTACAATGGGGGGTTTACTCATTCTCCATGTGCAATTATCCTTAGCTCATGCTAATCCCATGTTATGTGTTGATGCCACTTTTCCATGTTATGATGATCATGATATATCATGCCTTTATGTTCACATTTCTTTTATGCTCTATTGATATTCCTACTACCTAACATGTATTTTATTCTTCATGCTATTTCTTTTTACTACCTTACTAGGATTTATATCTCACCCTTTTCTTATGCATGTCCTCAGGTTATCCCATGTAATGCTAAGTACTAGGAAATGTAGTGGTCATGTAAAGGATGTTTTCAATAAAGATGTTGTGTTTCATGTTTCAAGTCGTTATGTAATTTTCCTAAGCCCCAAAGACACTATACCTCTCGATATTCTATGTTATATCAAGTTATGGTTTTATGTAATAAATAATGTCTAAGTGTGTAATAAAAATAATGGTTGTTATATCTACCATATGTGCCTCCCTAAGGGCTACCATGCCCTCACTTGGGAGATCCACGATAAAGTTCCTACCTCTGTCGTGGTGGTCCATCCACTATCTTCTTAAACTTCTCTGCATGTCTGGTTGGGAAATCATGCACTATGTAACCTCTCCCATCACATGCATATCACCACACCTCTCTGGGTTTTCTTGGTCCTTTGAATGTTTCCTATGTTGCACCACCATGTGCCTACATAGGGTCATGGGGAGGTCTCTTGCGATGAGAGCCTTCCTACTAGTGTCTGCTAGCTACTGTAGATGGCTCAACCCAAAAATGCCAACTACTAGATCCAGCTACATGGAATCCCTATGATAGGAATCTCTCCATCACCAGTTCCAAATGCAACACCTCATAATAAGTGGGAATGCATAAGGGTACTACACTGGTTCAAATATCTCTGTGGAGACCCTGCTCAAAATTTCATACCCAAAATTAACCACCCTGAATCATGTTGAGGGGGTGCTATGTAAGGTCAGTGAACCTTGAATCATACTAAACCACTATCATCCCTATCTAATGTGTGTCTATAATTTCATATATCTAAAATTAGTGCAATCATTTGCGGTTGTACATCTCACAAAATAGATGCTAGAATTTGGTCCATGAGAGTGTTGACTCATCATGCATATGTGTAACTGGACTCCACCATCACCCAGATGATCCGTGGAAAAGGATGGATTTCAGTGCAACCACATGATCATTTTGTGATCAAGTAATCCTAGAAACATTGATCATTGACTATATCCAATCATCCGCTGCTTGGGGATCTGGATCACTGTGAACCTTAATGGCCTCTGGCGCTAGAACTCACAGAGTCCATTATGAAAGAGCGCTTCCTTAGCCTACTCTGCTGGTATGATTTTCTACTCAATAAGTGGGGGGTGCTACTACTTGTCCACTTGTAGGAAGAGCCTCACATGATGGCCTCTTAACTGAGGCATTATCACTCATCGGATCTTCATCACGATTGAGAATAGGTAACCTGGATGGCTGTCATCATAGAGGAATCCTGAAAATTAAATCAAGACATTCCATGATCATATGAGAATATATATATGGGGAGTTGTCTCAAGAAGGATTTTCATAAGACTCAGTCCTATATGATGCATGTATCATTTATCCCGATAACCATTGTCACGGTATAATGAGTCAATATACAGGTAGTCAATGTCCCGATGAAGAGATACATTGGTCACCACACTAACACTAGGTTCTCTAGCTTGAAAGCTGCACTTGAGACACTTAGATACTATTTCCCTAAAGCTTAAAAAAATCCTCATAAGGGGGATACTCCAAAGACCTTCCAATGGAATGAATTGTTATGGTTCCAATAAATCTTGACCTAACCTAACGGGGCTCAATCCCCAAAAACCACAAGATCACCTCCATTGGATATAGGTGGTGATAAGCACCAAAAGGAATAACTAAAATGGGGGGAATTTTTCTAATGTACCTGTATGCACACACCCAACCATATTCATACATTAGTGAATTGTAATAATAATAAAATACATAACATCTATAGAACAAACCTTACATGTGAAACCTATAGGTAGTACAAGAGTACAACAATGTAAATTGAAAAGTAATAGGGGGAAAATACATGCCCAACCAGAAATATTCCCCAACCTGAAAAAAATGTTAATGGTAAACATTATGTGAGAGATTGGCTCCATATCTACATGATCCAACCTCCATAAAGGGTCTACTACACCCAGGATACCTATACTCACCTATAATATCTGGGGACCAGTATGTCATCTTTATAATACATGACATGTATGGGAAAATCCCATGTAGGTGTAGTATATATATACCTAGTAGGATGCCCCAAAATCTAAAGGGGGAGCAGTAAGAGTGACAATAAGATATAGATAGCTCAACCCAAAGCAAGAGAGTCACAAAATCCAATGACATGGATACATACATACATACATACATACATACATACATATATATATTCACAATAAAATAATCTCAAATTATGGAAAATGTGGATCTCCATATCACACTCCAGCCCATGAAAATTATCTACCATAAGTTACAAATGTCAATCATAAATGGCCAGCATCTCACATGTCTATCCATAGAAGTAATGGTGTTGAGGGATCACACCTCGCCACTATGTCGCATAGTTAAGTTGACATCATCTCCAAGGAGAGGACTGAGACCCTAGTGCATCTGAGGGTTCCACTTAGTGCATGGAGGACCCGCGACCTATCCCATAGGGGGTACAACTCATTGGATAGAGGACCCTCACCCTAATTCCATAGGGGCTACTACATAGTAGATATAGAACCCATACCCTAACACCATAGGCGGTACCCCTCAGTAGATAGAGGGCATGTACCCTAATGTTATAGAGGGTACCACTCAGTAGATTTAGTACTTGTACCCTTACACCATAGCGAGGTACCACTTAGTAGATAGAGGACTCGCACCCTAACATTAGTGGGGGGTTTCACTCTAATGATCATGCATTATCACTACCAAAATTGAGAATTTCATAAATAATCCTCACACTCAAATTACCTTGAATCATATCTCAAAAACCACTACAAAGACCACCAATGTGTTCTATATGGAAAAACACTCAGGATAGGCTACTCATATGCCAAAACCCGAGTCCAAAAAAAGATCTATGAGAGTTAGAAGGATCCTAAAAAAGGAATTATGGGTGCACGACATGTAAGGAGACCCACATGGTTGGTGGTCCCACTCCACTAGTTGGTCGATTCCCAGCTAGTACATGGCTCACTGCCCATGTAGCCCTACATGGTGTTTAAGGGACCCACAAAGCATGCCTCAACCACCCAGGGTCCTTCCCATTCTCTTGGACATGGTTGTGTAACCTTGTTCATGCCCATGTACTTTAGTACATGGAGTTTCCTTTGCACTGGGTCATTCCCAGGTCCTTCAGGTTGTGTCCATGTACCCTATTTGTGTACCGGTATAGGGAATTTGCCTAGCCATGCCTATGTTCATGTACTCCCAGAGTACAAGTTGGGTCACCAGCATCAAGTCACATGGTGTGTGGGTTTCCCCCATGAAATGTTATATTTAACTCACCTAAAACCATAGTTGTCACAACAATCGACATACACAACATTTGTTCTTCAAACTATAAGATGTGTAGTCGGGTTATTCGTAGAATTTCCAGATCGGTATTGTAGTTCCAGATCCACACCCGCCACATCTAATATCACCTCTAGGATAACCAAAATCAAATTTGAATCATTAATTATTAATTTATGGTTGTCAGTTGGTCGGAAAATGGATCTCTATTGGTCTACCTGAAGCCAACACAACGTGCACCTCTCATGCCATCTCCGAAACCCGCTTCAGACCCTGGATCCACAAAGTAATCCCCCACATCATAAAAAGTATATGAATCCATCCCTAATTCATCAATCCATTCATCACACGCAAAAATATAATGAATTTGGGGGTCCAATCGCACTCGATCCCGCCTGGAAATATCAAATTGATACCACAATGGCAAATCAGTGAAGAATGCGAAGAATGGAGGGGGGAAGCACAAGAAAAATATGTTCAAAAATCATTTTCCAAGTGTTCATGGACAATGAATACAATTAGGGATATCTGGGGTGAGAAACATTGTGCAACACTTATAGATTTAATAATCAATTTAAATTGGTAAACGAGTGCATACAAACGGTCAATTTGAACACATATCTAGTGATAGATTCGATCATTCTCAATCTATTTAATGTATTACTGAAGAATCAAAAAATTGATGATTTATACCTCAAAATGGATTGTTCATTTATGAAGAATGTGCTCACCAACAAATGGGAGATGTTGTTGCTTTCTCTATGCCTCGATTAACCTGGATCAAGAGTTTCGTGATAGTCTAATTTGGATTCTCCAATGAGAGGGTGGAAGAAAATCCTCTTCAAAGATCCCATAGTCATGCTGCTAACCATGAAAATACAACATAACAGGATACCTATAGAGTTATTTTAAATATTAGGTTATTTAATTCAGATAAATAATTAAATTATTTATCTAAGTAAATGTTCTTGCCAATGACTTCTTTTATCTGAACGTCCTGTGTCGACCCATTTAAGGTCACACCATGGGTAAAACTGATGTTTAGGATTTAATTGTGGAATCATGTTTTTGATCCGAGGCTCCGTTTAAGAGTTGTCACATTATTTCTTAAAAACTATGCTCACGTGATATAAAATATATTTAATATTTTTATAAAATTAATTTCAGGCACATCGTGCCATGAAATCACACGTCATCTCAACGCCAGGCTCTGAAAATATTTATATATATATATTTGATTGTATTATAAGAAATAAATAGTGTCTCTACACCAAAAACCAATATTTATATGGGTAATGGCGTTTTGGGAATTCAAAGCCTCTGAAATGTGCAACAATCCCCAAATGTAAAAACTAGAATGGACCGAAAATATGACTAGGCTTGCTCCCTCGTGCCATGTGGCCCAACTGACTATAGAGTCGGGCCACCAATGATATTCCTAGGCTTACCTAGTAGTCGTACGCCTTCATTACTGCCATTAAGAGCATACCTAGAGGTTGTACAATGTGCTCATCCCTCATTGGAATCATCCAACCACTAAGGAAGGTGGCCAGAAATATAGTGAATTAGACCACCGATGGTCATCCTTCCATGTTGTAGCCCCACTACTGATAGATAACTTCCTCCAAGACACGTCAGTAAAATTTTGGTTTCCTTCTATGTTGTGTCATTGAACATTTCTTCGTTCACCTTGGTATTTTTTCAGTTAGAGTCTTTATGAACATTCTCAGGTAGGTTTTGTATTTAATTTCCCGATGTAAGGGGGTGCTTCTTCATTACTTGAGGTAACGCATCTAGAAGGATCTGTGCCATAAGGGGGTCTTCTCCATGTCACCCTAGAAATTTGGCATTTGGAAGAATTCATCAAACAAAAATCCCATTAGAAAGATTATGCCAATGTAGTGGAGGTCTCACAGGATAATCCCCACCTCCCCATGACATTTGTGGAAGGTGTTGGTGTTTGGGGACCACTGGCTGAGGAGATCTGGAAGTAGCTCCTGTTGATGATAAACGGTGAACTGGGATATCTATACTGCTTCATACCGTCAGATGTGGCACAGTTCAAACTCATACTCTTTAAAGGTGAAACGTACCCAATACACCCATGCCCACTCATCAGTGATGATCCCCAAGATCGTAGGTCTAAATCCTTATACTAGGCCATGTTGTGGTTGTTATGAGTGCTAGTCTCGAATATGATTGCATAGAAGAATGAGAACTCATCATTCTATGGATGTTCCCTAGTAACCTTCCTTGTGTGTCTTCGTTCTTCTGAGAAGGATGACCCAGAGCAGTGATGTTCCAGTGCGAAAGCTCTTTATGACAAGTGAACAAAAAGTGCGATGTATTCACTTTGATCGCTTGGAAAGCCACGTCATCCATCAGACCAACTTTATAAAGAGGTAGGTGGTTTCTCAACAGATATCCCCATTGGTATTTTTATCAAGAAGCTCTGGTGTGAATTGTTATCAGAAACCACCCTTCTTGCCCAAGGAATTTCCGGTTTTCCTGCCATCTCAACCCTTTATGTACCAGTAACTGCTTCAATCTCAACTTGGTCAGCAAGGTTGGCCATTTCTGGAAGATCTGTGGATTCAAAGGCTGGATCCAAAAATCTAGCTTCCAGTCATGCAAATATGCTCTGTCACCAACTTTTTAGGTGCTAGCACAATAGTCTGGTTGAAGCACGTAAACTTTTTCATGAAAGGCAGGAGTTACCGAAAAGTCACGGTAGAGAGCTCAGGATTCTTCATAAATGGGATAAGATCCATGCACGAGAGACTGATTATCATGCACAAAAGTTAGATTACTATACAGAGGGCCCCTCTCCCTATTTTTAGGCATAGGTCCATTAGCTTGGGTGAGTGTGAAATGCAGTTTCACACCCTAAGGAAAGAGTTGTGTTAATGTGCGAAAATCAGCCACACTCTTTGGCGTTTCCCTCAAAACTGAACCTTCTAGACCCCTGTCAACTCTGATTTCGAGGGGGCATTTGTTGATGCCGAATACGTGTCTCATGCTCTGAAATTCTAGTTTTGGATGAACCAATTATGCGACCCACCATGAAATAACATTCTGAGGTCGAGGAGAAGGCTACATGCAAATTTGAAGGGTTATATACAAATAAGTAGTTCTGCGTGCAAATACGACATTGAGTTCGGTGGATATATTAGAGATAAAAATGATGAAAAACACGTATGTGTGCAAAAAGGGAGGGTCCCATGAAAAATAAGAACATTTCGCAAAAACTTACCACACAATAACCCGTTTACGAGAGAAAGGCGACGTCAAAGGACACATGTTGTGCGATCAAGCCCAAGCAGCAAAGGACTGGGAAGCGCACAACATTGTTATGTGCTACAGTATTGTTGCACGATATCCACACCAAATTTTGGCTACAAATAGAACATCACCCCACACCTTGAGGGCGGATCTCCGAAAGACTAAGTTACACTCTTGCTTGTGAAAACCCCTCTTTCACCACATCATGCAACATAAGAATCCATAGACCATTAAAGGTAGAGAACTTACACATCCGGCCTCTTGTGGACCCACACTTTTCATGGCCTATAGTTGAAAGATCCTCACGCATCCCCTATAAAGGCTGATTGGGTTCATGTAAGAGAAATGTTAGGACCAATAGGGGCCTATATACCCTGAGAGGGGGGGTGAATCAGGGTATGGATATTCTTTTTCAAAATTCTTCCTGCCCCACCGGATCTTGACCTCTTTATTATAAGGGTCACTTTGTTTACACTTGTGTGTTTATTATGATCACTTATTTTCTTCTTTGTCTGATGATGATGCTTCAAATGCAATGCAGGGAAGTAAGCAGGAAGACACAAAGATTTTTACTTGGTTCACCCTCACTGGGATACGTCCAAGAAGTATACGCCGACAAGTTGCCGGTCGTACCAAATTTCACTATTCTTCACTAGATGTGGATACAAAGTTCGGGCTAGATCACTTCTATGCCCAGGCTCACTGCCTTTACAAAGTTTAGGGTTATCTCACTGCTTTCCCAAGGGTCACTCCCTGTTTCTCTCTCTCTGACTCACTGCCGGTGGAGAGGATCACCTTCTTCCTCTTCCTAAGCTCACTGCTCTGTGAAGGGATTCACTCACAGTTTATAGACCTGTAGGTCTCTTAATTTGCATGAAATAATGCATCTTCAACTGTTGATAGATGCTCTATTGAAGTACAACTTTCATCCATTGATGAATACCTCTTTTCCTCTGAACACTGTGCAATTCCTTTTGGAAAAACATTTTCAAAGCACCCTACTTCGCGAAACTCCCAATTTCGTGAAGCTCAAACAAGCCTTTGTGAAGCTCCTGCCTTTTCGCGAAGCACTTTCGTGAAGCTCAAGCCATCGCAAAGAAACGTCCCTCACGAAGCTTACTAAGCCAACGCGGAGCTCGCAGGTTTCGCGGAGCTACAATAGCCGCCGCGAAGCTCCTCTTTCACGAAGCACACTGGCTCCGCGAACCACCTTTGCAATATGAGAGCAAAATATTTTCTCTGAAAATTCTCTCTAATTCTCTCGAGGGGTCGGCCTCTATTTATAGGCGATTCCACCGACCTTCGAACATTCCGCGCGAAGTCAACGCCACGTCATCTCAAATCGCGAAGCTCCGAAGTTTCTGCCGGAATTTTTTCCAAATCGCGAAGCACCACAGCAATTTTCCATTTGCGGAGCTCATCGTAATTGCAGAACATCCCATAAATTCCTTCATGCCTTCGCCGCGAAGCTCCCTCTCAATTCCCTTCATCGCTGTGAAGCTCCCTTGCAAATCCCTTCACCGCCGCGATGCGCTTCAGCCTCTACCGTTCGCGAAGCTTGTTGTAATCGTGAAGACTCACCGCCTCCATTCTTCTGGTCTTCGTGATTTCCAAACCATGCATCCTATATTCGTGAAATTCATGTCTTTTCCATATTAAATAATGATCTTCATGGAAATCCATTTTTCGTGATGCTCACCAAACTTCCAGATTTTGGACCCCAAAAATTTGGCAAACACTGGGAAACGGCGCCACCTTGTACTGCTCTTTTTTACCGCCTCCAGATCATACTTTCCTTTGTCATCGTTATTTGTCAACAAGGATTGTCAACAAATTCTCGGGAACTCGACAATTCTCTATAGAAACCTGCTTTTTCAACAAACACAATCAACCCAAAAATACTGCAATGTTACCTTGAAGGATTTATGCCCAACAAGAAACAACCTTCATGCTACCTGATATGCATGAAACTCCAAATCATGCAAGAATTCATGCCCCCAAAATCCATGTGGTGTACTTTTTCTAGAGCTCATGACTCGTGCAACCCTATTTTCATGCAATTCCATAATGTTTCATGCAACAAAATCTTGGTCCCTGGCCTGATATCCCCTATACTTCTAATGCAGCCATTACCCATCCTTTTTCTTCTAAGATAGGCATCGTAATTCCTTTTTTCTCCTAAGCATATAGACCATAATGTTGGGACTCCTGATTTCCACTCCTCCATGGAAGTGTTTATGAGATGCCCCGCCCAGAGGCGCATGATTGGTAGACATGTAATCCCTAGAAGTGACATCAATGAGGGTAACAGATCACTTATCTTGGTAGAGATTTCTTATAACGAATCTTCCTCTTACATTGACACGACCCCCCTCTAGGTGTAACCCCCATCCATGTCTGAGCTATATGATGGAAAATTTTCTAGCTCTACCTCCTAGTTTATTGATGTTAAACTTCACAACAACATCCTTAGCAGCAGATGTAAAATTATAGTCTTACCTTGTGCGATGAACACAGGATGCGCCATGTACCATCATTATGAGATGTCCCTCCTGTCCCAACCATGAGATGAAATGTCTGCTATAGGAAGCTTCCACATGTAAGCCCCACACCATCCTGCCCTAGTACGAGATGAGACACCAGCAATGAAAATCATCCCCATGTAAGCCCCACACTATCCCTTATTGACACTCCTCCTGCTAAATGAGCATCCTTACCGTATGATGTTAAACTGCATGGACCGGTCCTACCACACAGACTTAAACTACAACATCAAACTATGTAAATTTAGAGCCATATTTACCGATATGATACATATCACTCCTCCATGAGGTTCAATACCAACATCATCTCAGTGTGAAATCATCCCTCTTAGGGTGGACACACTACATCATCCGAGTGTGAAATCATCTCCCATGAGGGGACACACTCCATCATTCCACTACAAAATCATCTCCCTTTGGGGGTGGACACACTCCATCATCCCAGTGTGTGATCATCCCCCATGGGGGGACACACTCCATCATCACAGTGTCAAATCATTCCCCCTAGTGGGGCACTCCATCACCTAGTGTGAAATACCCCTTGGTGGAACACCACACCAAATCCCAAATGTGAAATCTTCCCCCCTCTGTAAGGTTTCGGGACTGCGCAGCGGAAGCCTGTGGGCCAGGATTTTAAATTTTTCTGCTTCACCGGAGTGACATAACCTTTTCAGCTCTGGTGATCTTGTCCTGGCTTGGTCCGAGAATCTATCAAGGTTCTTTAGGAGCAAAAAAATAAACTTGAACATTTACCTTGTTCAGAATTTACGTGCAGGACGCCGGCGATCGTTGCTCGAAGACTCCGACGACGAAGCCCTCTAGATCATCCACACACGCCTTGCAAATCTGCACGCGCGCCATTCGTCAAGATCCGAGTGCTAGCATGGATCTTCGACGCACACTTCGACGCAGCGATGATCACCACAAAACTAGCATCTTCGATCCGTGAAGGCGGAACTTGAAGAACTTACTAGTTTGAGAGAGTCTCTCTCTAGAACTCAAGAGGAGAGAGAGGCTCTCAATTCCAACGGATGAATAGTCACTAGGGGAGAGCCACTCTTTAAATATATATAGGGAATATCTATTATACGAGGTAAGGGTTCCCAGCCCCCGTGTATTAAACATTCACTATATATATATTATAAATAATTATTTATGACAAATTAAATTATGCCATAAATAATATTTATTATTTGTCACTGAACTACAATATATATAATTATATATATATATATATTACATGATAAACATGAGTCTAACTTGACCCGCACCTCCTGATAATATTAATCAAACCCAAGACATAAATATCTGTCCGATTAACATTTATCTATGTATTTACTTAATCACTCGTAAATACATGTTATAAATAAATTCATCAAATTATTCCAAACTTGAATAATAAAAGAATTTATTTATTACTTGGTGATCGATAGGACTTGGATAATACCCGGACCCCGTGGTGGGGCCCACCAAACCCTATAATCCTATTCATCAGAATAGGGCAGATTGTCAAAGCGCTGTTGTGTGTGACCCTCTAGGCCCTTATCTCAATAGCAGTGAATAATATCACCGACCTAGAACGGGGTCTAGCAACCCATCGAGGCCCCTATAGAGATAAGGCAAAGTCAAAGCAACGACTGCCTTCCCACGAACACAGTCTGTGTAATCTAATCTCTTCGTCATCAATATCTCAATAAAGAAGAATGCATACTCAGTGTCATCATTCTTCATTTGCTTTACTTTGTTTGTTGATTTGTCCGGACGGTCTTACCTTCCACTACCATGGCCATGGATTTAATGAAGGTGCAACCATCCTAATCAACCAGGCCCGAGATATCTCTTCCTAAACTGGGAAGTGACAAATCCTTTCTCGATCATTCAATCCATGTCATTCCATTAATGACGTACCCGATATAAACTACTTCACCACGACTTGTCGCCATGGTTTTCGCCTTATATCAAATGTATGTAATTAAATGACATTCACTGATAATAATCTCAAGTCAGGAGACCATTACACATGTCCGTAGATAGGAACGACCAATGACACCAGAAACATGTTGTGTTCCTATTAAGCGGGTATGTCCTCAGGATCTCGTTAGCTAGAGATCATCAAGAGCAAACTTCATGAGATGAAGTCTCAATGCTTATGATCCCCCAGCACCTGATGGTTACACATCATCTGTGTCCTTTCAGAATGATGTAACTGGACCATAGGACGTTACTTTAAGATTACTGTCATGGCATTTCAGGGTTCTCATTATAGCCCGGGACCTGCTATAACCATTTGATGCGACAGGTAATCTAAGGAAATTTCCATTAATAAAGTGGATGCAGAAGTATCTACACTATCATAGAAAGATAAATACATGTGTAAAACAAACTGAATACATGTATCAGTAATCAAAGTAAAAAACAAGTTGGGTCTAGGGCACCCACTTTCAACACTCCCACTTGCACTAGAGCCAACTGCTAACAGGTTTCAATCCGCTAGCTCTCACATGTGAATCATGCTTCTGCTGAGAAGTGGATTTAGTCAGGGGGTCTGCCACGTTGTCCTCTGTGGATACTAAGCTAACTGTCACTTCACTTCTTTGAGTAAAATCCCTCAAGTGATGGAACTTCCGAAGAATATGCTTTGTCCTCTGGTGAGACCTGGGCTCCTTGGCAAGCACCACTCCAGTAGTATTGTCACAATATACTGGAACATGGTCTGCACTACTAGGTACAACACCAATGTCTGAGACAAAGCTACGTATCCAGACTACTTCCTTTGCTGCATCGGAAGCTGCAATATATTTGGACTCTGCTGTAGAATCAGCAACCACAACTTTCTTTGAGCTTCTTCAGCTCACTGCACCACCATTCAGGCAAAAGATGTAGCCTGACTGCGATTTCATATCATCATGATCTGTCTGGAAACTAGCATCAGTGTATCCCCTCACAACTAGTTCCTCATCTCCTCCATACACCAGGAACGTATCCTTAGTACACCTCAAGTACTTAAGTATAGTTTTAACAGCTGTCCAGTGCAGCTCTCTGGGATTGTCTTGATATCTACCCACCATGCTTAAAGAAAAGGCAACATCAAACCTAGTGCATAGCATGGAATACATGATAGAACCCACTGTCGAAGCATAAGGGACTCTACTCATTCTTTAAATATCCTCTTGTGTTTGTGGACACATTTTCTTGGAGAGATTTACACCATGTGACATAGGTAATAATCCTCTTTTGGATTGTTCCATATTATACCTTTTGAGTACCTTGTCAATATATGTACTTTGACTTAGGCCAATCATCCTTTAAGGTCTATCTCGATAGATCTTGATCCCTAGGATGTAGGCTGCTTCACCTAAGTCTTTCATGGAGAATCATTCATTTAACCAAGTCTTAACTGACTGTAAGACTTGCACCTCGTTTCCCATGATTAATATGTCATCAACATATAAAACTAGGAAAACGATAGCATTCTCTTCAACCTTTTTATAGACACAAGGATCGCTTTCATTTTTGACAAAACCAAAATCTATTATGGCCTCATCAAATCGTACATTCCTTGATCTTTATTCCTGCTTCAATCCATAAATGGATCTCTGTAACTTGCATACTTTATTGGCATTCTTTGACTTAACAAACCCTTCGGGTTGAGTCATATAGACGTCTTCAACCAACTTCCCATTTAGAAAAGCAGTTTTGACATCCATTTTCCATATTTCATAATCATGAAAGGCTGCTATTTCAAGCAATATTCTGATGGATTTAAGCATTGCCACTGGTGAGAAGGTTTCATCATAATCAATGCCTTGACGTTGTCTGAAACCCTTTGCAGCCATTCCTGCTTTAAAGGTATTAACCTTACCATCCATGTCCATCTTTTTCTTGAATACCCATTTACAACCAATGGGATTTACATCAGCTGGAGGGTCTACCAAAATCCAAACTTGATTTTGGTACATGGACTCCATCTCAAAATTCATGGCTTCTTGCCATGTTGCAGCTTCTTTGCCTTCTACTGCTTCCTTGTGGGTCAGAGGTTCATCATCCTCAAGGATTATTGTGTCACCTGACTCGGTGACAAGAAAACCATAACGCTCTGGTTCTCTAACCTCTCACGTAGACCTATGTAGTATCTGTGTCTCAGGAACAATTTCTCCTTCCACTTGTTCTTGTAGAGATTGTTCCTCTACCAACTCTTGTGCATCTGGAGCATTGACTTCATCGAAGTCAATCTTGCTCCAACTATTTCCAGTAGAAATTTGATCCCTTTCTAGAAATGTGGCGTATCTTTCCACAATGACTTTTCTATCTAAAGGGTTATATAGGTTGTATCCTCTAGTTTCCTTAGGATAACCTACAAAGATTCACTTAGTGCTTCTGGATGCTAATTTTTCACTTGGTAAAGTCTTGAAAAATGCCTTGCACCCCCACACACGCATGTGTGTCATATTGGGTTTCTTTCCAAACCATAACTGATATGGAATTCCATCTGTGGCTTTAGTTGGTACTCGGTTAATGGTATATGCTGTTGTCTGCAAGGCGTATCCCCAAAAGGATAATGGAAGAGTTGTATGACTCATCATTGATCTGACCATGTCAATCAAGGTCATATTCCTCCTTTCACTAACACCATTCCATTGTGGTGTATAAGGAGGAGTGAGTTGAGATACTATCCCACACTCCTTCAAATGATCAATGAAAGCTTGGTTAAGATATTCTCTGCCTCGGTCTGAGTGAAGTGCTTTTATCTTCTTACCAAGTTGGTTTTCTACTTCATTTTGGTATTCCTTAAAGAAACGAAAGGAATATGACTTATGCCGCATTAAGTAGCTATAGCTATACCTACTATAATCATCGGTAAAAGTGATGAAGTATAGAAAACCACCCCTTTCCTCTACGGGAAATGGACCACATACATCGGTATGTATTAATTCCAGTACTGCATTGGCTCTTTCTCCCTTTCCTGAGAAAGGTGCTTTGGTCATATTTCCTTGTAAACAAGCTTGACATACATCTAAGGGTTCTAACTGTACCGAGTCTAGATACCCTTCTTGATGTAATTTTTGTAATCACTTCTCATTTACATGACCAAGCCTGAAGTGCCATAGGTAGGTGTTATTTGAGTCATGTTGGTTATTTTTGTCATTGATAGCCATTACTGAGTTTTATAGTTCTAGTATATATAAACCATTTTTAAGATGTGCCATACCATAACATATGTTATCCCTATAAAAGAGTCAACTTTTATTTCCAAACTTGAAATAAAAACCCTTAGTGTCTATACATGACACAGAGATAATGTTTCTGGTAACAGACGGTACGTAATAGAAATTGTTTAAACCAAGAACCAAACCAGTTGGTAAAGTCAAGTGATAGTTTCCCACTTCCAAGGCCGCCAAACTTGCACCATTTGAAGCTCGGAGATCCACTTGACCTTTTGCAATATTCTCAAACCTACTTGGTTCCTATATATGAATACAAATGTGTGATCCACATGCCGTATCCAATACCCAACTTGTAGATAATGATAGATTGCATTCAACGACAAAAATACCTGAAGCAGAAGCATCAGATTGCTTCTTCTTCCCAGCTCTGCAATTCTTTTTCCAGTGGCCTTTCTTGCCACATCCAAAATAGACAGCTTCCTACTCATTACTCTGCCTCTGAATCTTTGGCTTCTTGGCAGGACGATGCATTGGTGTCTTTGGCCTTGACTTGGCTTTAGACGCCTTTGCCTTGCCCTTGTTTTTTTTGTTCACCATAAGGACAGATGTATTGGTGTTTTTCATGTCCTTATTAGCATGGAGAACTAAAGCCAAAAGATCTGGGAGCGACTTTGTCATATCATTCATATTATAATTGAAAATGAAATTCGAGAAGCTTGACGGTAAAGAGGAAAGAATGAGATCCACTGCTAGTTCTTGGTTTAGTTTGAACCTAAGGGCTTCAAGCCTTTCAATATACCCAATCATTTTGAGTACGTGAGGACCATCTTGGTGCCCTTCTGCTAGCCTGCACTTATAAAGCACACTTGAGATTTCATACCTTTCTTGCCTAGCCCTATCCTGATATAGTTCTTGGAGATGTGAAAGCATCTTGCAGGCGTCCTCTTCCTCATGCATTTTTTTGCAATTGGTTGGACATGGATGACAGCATGATGCATTTTACATCAAGTGCATCGTCTACCTGATTTTTCCACTTATCTTTTTCCTTCTTGCTTGCTCCCTGAGGAGGCTCAGCAGGAATTGGGGATTCCAGCACATATAACTTTCTTTCTTGGCGTAGTACTATGCGAAAGCACCTATACCACTCCTGGAAGTTATTGCCAGTCAGGATATTTTCTTTATCCAAGATTGATCGCAGTGATAAATTACTAGTGGTGTTGGTGATTTCCATTTTGAATCTACATCAGATAAACATTTAGCAGTTATTACTTTGTCTTGATTACCTTTTGGACAATTTATGATTAATAAAATATCATTTAATGTCTCCCACTATTTTAACAAACCTTAATATCCCTCACCATTAGATTCGGAATACTCTATCGCTTGAGAATTCTAGTGGCAAGGATCCTTGAAACCCCTTTCGTAATATACAATCTAGGGCTATGACACTACTTGAAGGGTTTCAAGGTAGGCTCTATGCTGGCCAACCACTTATTCTTGTGGTTCCTTGTATAGTTGAGTAAAGTCCCAGCTTTTGGAATCTTTACTTGATTCCCTCAACCTCTCGCCTCTAAAGTGATATCAATTTAGCTAAGGCTAATCCTTGACTACTCACTTTAGTTAAGACGACTCATTTCTCACATGGAAATGCCCCGGTAGTAAGAGGCACTCTCAACTGAGGCTGATGAGCACCCAAACTGCCGGTTTTGTTTAGATATGAGAAACGGAAGGCATTATGACTTAATATATCTTTGAGGGATTTTTAAATTATTAATTGACGAATATAATCCTTTTTCTATTTATTATGTTCAAACTGGGTTGTGGTGCTCACAACTGAACATTCAGAAGAGTATTTATTCGTCACAACTTTACGCATTTTCTCTTGTTTACTATCCTATGTGATCATGCAATAATCATGCATTCGCATAAAAATAATAAACTGTGCATAAAGTAAATCAAGCATTCTGACTGGTCTTGAGCATTCTATAATGATTGATCAATAACTGATCAATCATCACCTAGGGGCACCCCGTACCTGAGTCAATATAAGACTCGTGTCGCAGCTGGCCCCAGTGAAAAGCATCCAACTCCTGTCTGGACTACCGCCTCATTTTGGCGAGGTCTGCCTCTCGGATCGTCATCGAATAAATAGAAATATACTCGCACGCAGGTGAGGGGGTCTCGGGTACAAAATACAAGTGGTGCAATGGACACGTAGGCCCTTATACATATTTGAATTAAAAGACGATTCGCAGACCGTCATTTATCTAATTAAATATTACAATCATCGCACGCATTGAATAAATAATTAAATAAATACATACATGCCAAACATACACAGGTCGGTCAAAAGCTCAAGACCAGTCGGGGTAAAAGTGCAATAAAAATTAAATTGCAATAAATTTAAATTATGCGACGGTGTTCTAATAAATTAAATGAATTTGATTAAATTAAAATAATTTATTTTTATCGGTTCCATTTGTTTAATTTAATTTTAATTCCAAAATTAAATTAAATTAAACCATTAATTTAATTCTAAAATTAAATTAAATTAATATTTTTGGATTAAAATAATCTAAACCCCTATATTAATTCCAATTAATTTAATTTAAAAACTAAATTAATTAAAATTAATTCAGTGCAGGTTACCTCTAACCAGAGAGGAGTCTGACGGGTCTGCGTACCGCCGCGGGATGTCGTCCTGGAACCGCGACGTAACCGTGGCGCGACCGTGGCGTGACCGCAGGGTGACTGCGGCGTGACAGCGGCGTGACCGCGGCGTGACCGCGGCGTGACCGCGGCGTGACCGCAGCATCCAACGATTCCTGCGACGGTTGCATCTCCCGACAGCCCGTTGCTCCGGTAATGGTTCGGGGCGGCCGGACGGAGCTGGTCCGGCGTGGCCCGGAGGAAGTCTGGTGAGGGGGTGGGGAGCGGGCTGTCCAAAACGTTCTGGTAGGGAGATCCCTGGCGGGGCGGGCGGCTGCCGGCAGGAGCCGGTCCGACGCGGACCGCGTCCGGAGAAAGGGAGGTCGGCGCGAGGGCTGTCCGGCGAAGGAGAGGCCAGCGCGAGGGCTTTCCGGCGAAGGGGAGGCCGGCACGAGGTCGGTCCGGCGCGGGGATGGCCTGGGCGAGGTCGGTCCGGTGAGGGGAGGCCGGCGCGAGGTGCGGTCCGGCGCGGGGAGGCCGGCGCGAGGTGCGGTCCGGCGCGGGGAGGCCGGCGCGAGGAGCGTTCCGGTGCGGGGAAGTCCGGCGCAAGGTGAGGTCCGGCGCGGGGAAGTCCGGCGCGAGGTCGGTCCGCCGCTGGGAAGGTCGGCGCTGGTGTGCCGTGGTGCTGGACTGCCGGAGGAGGGGAGGCCTAGGGTTTCGGCCTCCCTTGGTGCGCCGCGGGAGAGAAGACCCGTAAGGGTCTTCCTCCCCACTTCCCCCCCTTTTTTTTACAACAAATGTCCATCCCATTTGTTTTTTTTATAAAACAAAAGGAGAAGACCCCATTTTGGGGTCTTTTCCACTCCCTTTTTTTTATAAACAAAAGGAGGAAGACCCCAAGTCTTGGTCTCCTCTATTTTATTATAAAAAAATTTCCACACACTTTTGTGGAAAAATATTTTATATATTTTATTATTATAATAAAATTTATTATAAAATATAATAAAATATTTATTATAAAATTATAATAAAATATATTTTTGATGTTTATCTCAATTTGAGAAATAACATCAAATGAACAAGAACTTGCGACGTCGATCCGATTAAATTTTTTCAAATGATTGTATCTTGATCATTCGAAATCGAAACGACGCGCGGTCGAATCCGAATGAACCATTTTAACGCCCCGCAATTAAATTTAATGCAATTTAATATTTTTTGACTCAGAAAAACCTTGTGCTCCCTCTGATACCACTGTAAGGTTCTGGGACTGCGCAGCGGAAGCCTGTGGGCCGGGATTTTAAATTTTTCTGCTTCACCGGAGTGACATAACCTTGTCAGCTTCGGTGATCTTGTCCCGGCTTGGTCCGAGAATCTCGCAAGGTTCTTTAGGAGCACAAAAATAAACTTGAACATTTACCTTGTTCAGAATTGACGTGCAGGACGCCGGCGATCGTTGCTCGAAGACTCCGACGACGAAGCCCTCTAGATCGTCCACACACGCCTTGCAAATCTGCACGCGCGCCGTTCGTCAAGATCCGGGTGCTAGCGCGGATCTTCGACACAGCGATGATCACCAAAAAACTAGCATCTTTGATCCGTGAAGGCGGAACTTGAAGAACTTTCTAGTTTGAGAGAGTCTCTCTCTAGAAATCAAGAGGAGAGAGAGGCGCTCAATTCCAACGGATGAATAGTCACTAGGGGAGAGCCACTCTTTAAATATATATAGGGAATATCTATTATACGCGGTAAGGGTTCCCGGCCCCCGTGTATTAAACATTCACTATATATATATTATAAATAATTATTTATGACAAATTAAATTATGCCATAAATAATATTTATTATTTATCACTAAACTGCAATATATATAATTATATATATATATATATATATATATATATATTACGTGATAAACATGAGTCTAACTCGACCCGCACATCCTGATAATATTAATCAAACCCAAGACATAAATATCTATCCAATTAACATTTATCTATGTATTTACTTAATCACTCGTAAATACATGTTATAAATAAATTCATCAAATTATTCCAAACTTGAATAATAAAAGAATTTATTTATTACTTGGTGATCGATAGGACTTGGATAATACCCGGACCCCGTGGTGGGGCTCACCAAACCCTATAATCCTATTCATCATAATAGGGAAGATTGTCAAAGCGCTGTTGTGTGTGACCCTCTAGGCCCTTATCTCAATAGCAGTGAATAATATCACCGACCTAGAGCGGGGGCTAGCAACCCATCGAGGCCCCTATAGAGATAAGGCAAAGTCAAAGCAACGACTGCTTTCCCACGAACACAGTCTGTGTAATCTAATCTCTTCGTCATCGATATCTCAATAAAGCAGAATGCATACTCAATGTCATCATTCTTCATTTGTTTTACTTTGATTGTTGATTTGTCCGGACGGTCTTACCTTCCACTACCATGGCCATGGATTTAATGAAGGTGCAATCATCCTAATCAACCAGGCCCAAGATATCTCTTCCTAAACTCGGAAGTGACAAATCCTTTCTCGATCATTCAATCAATGTCATGTCATTAATGACGTACCCGATATAAACTACATCACCACGACTTTTCGCCATGGTTTTCACCTTATATCAAATGTACGTAATTAAATGACATTCACTGATAATAATCTCAAGTCAGGAGACCATTACACATGTCTGTAGATAGGAACGACCAATGACACCAGAAACATGTGGTGTTCCTATTAAGCGGGTCTGTCCTCATGATCTCGTTAGCTAGAGATCATCAAGTGCGAACGTCATGAGATGAAGTCTCAATGCTTATGAGCCCCCAGCACCTGATGGTTACACATCATCTGTGTCCTTTCAGAATGATGTAACTGGACCATAGGACGTTACTTTAAGATTACTGTCATGGCATTTCAGGGTTCTCATTATAACCTGGGACCTGCTATAACCATTTGATGCGACAGGTAATTTAAGGACATTGCTATTAATAAAGTGGATGCAGAAGTATCTACACTATCATGGCAAGATAAATACATGTATAAAACAAACTGAATACATGTAGCAGTAATCAAAGTACAAAACATGTTGGGTCTAGGGCACCCACTTTCAACACCCTCCCCACCAAGTGGCACAATTAACCACTTGATACATCTTCACAAGTTGTTAAACTTGTGACCTGATCCAAAATTCATACCTAATACAATAAGCATGGGATGCATGTGATAACAATCTTCGGAAGACTTATGCCTCAGCCATCAATTACCATGTAACTAACTCGGGATGCCTTGGGCATCGTACATAAGATGCATCATTTATGAGATGTCCTCCTAAGATGATGACTTTACAGGTTCCCAACCTACCCAACATCCAAACATTTCTAATGTACCCAACATTACTACCTCCCCTACCCAAAGGATGATGCCCGGTCAAGACAGAAGCAGTATAATTAACTGACATCCACCTTGAGATGACACTGAGAACGAGTTTCATAAACATGACTTAAATCTATAAGAGAGACCTGAACTAGGCGACAAACTCCAAAGAAGAATTCCTAGAAGAAGGAACCATTGTCTCATCATCTCGTTTCAATCAAGGAGTATACTTTGGTGATGAAATTGATGGAAGTCACGTGCCTTTTGAATGTGTGAATGGGCAACAGAGTGGCGAGCGTGGCGTGCAGGCCCCAATGAAGCATCCGGAACAATCTATGGTGGAAGAAGGCCCAAAAATATTTATTTTTTTGTGAGCATGTGCAGCATTGCCCAGTCCACATGAACTCAATAATTCTCTTAATTTTACGAAATGAAAACACTCATGACTCATCTAAGGATCGTGATTAGGTTCCACTCGGCCTTTAGTGGTTTAGATTCAAATTTTCACCATGGATGCGGCCCGACTCCATTCAACATCTTTAACATCACTGCGGAAAATGGACAAACACCTGGTGTGCCCCCTCAAGCAAACTCGGGTCCGTAGCGATGGAGAATTAGAATTTCCTATCTTCTTAAATCAGACCTACAATCAAGATTGTAAACAGTGGAGCTTCAGTCGTTGCCCTGCCAGCTTCCTTCCGAATTAGACGAAACCCGAACCATTTTACCCAAAACTCCTTTGGCGCTCAATGTCGTCCATATAATCTTACATTGTTTTTTAGATATGTAGTCGGCTTCTTCGAGCGTACATTGTCTCCTCCTCTATTAAGTGTGGCGGCCATGATCTGGGGGGTATGACGGTACTGGCAGCACAATCTCTCTGGCTCGGGATGCGTTTGGCCAAGCACAACATCACCTTCTTCTATCACGACTCCAAGACCTAGATCAATAATATCAGGGAACTGCCATACATCGATCATCACCAGGTTTGGCTCAAATGGTTTGATTTCTTCCTCATATCGCCTCAGTAAATCGTCAATCGTCAACAGTCGAGCTTCAATCAATACCCAATCAGTGTTTCATGGATTCAATACTGCGGAGCAGTTGATGAACTCGGCCTCGATTCTCATTCACAGTTCTTAGGGGCTTCTTCTTCTTCAGACTCTTTTGATCGACAGTGCGGGCATGGTCGATTACTATAGCTTTACAGTCGATGCAATCCTTGTGGTCTCTTGGAAGGGTTACGGTTGGTCTTTTACTTTGAAAATTTCCTTCTTGCCACAAATATGAATAAGGCATGACCGAGGGTTGTGGCATACAGTCGATGCAGAAGTTTGCTTAAAATATCAATCTCATAGTCGCTTGTGAGGGAAAGGTGTGGGGACACTACCAATTTGGGGTGACATTTTTCACCGGAGGAAGAGTTGTTGTCGGCTTCATTTTCTCCGGGCACCAACCAACTACAGTGGACCCAACAGTAGTTGTGGATGGTAGCCGACGTACTAGACGCGCAACACCCAATGGTACGAGAAAAATATGGGGTAGATAACGACCCCCAACTATCGGAGAACAACTTTTTTTTTCTTCTATTTAATGGGATGTAATCCCATGTTTTGTACGGGTGGTGAAATCTCGGTGATCCTCCGTGATTATCCAGAGAGAGTGATAATAGAGAAGAGCTCATGTTTCTCCCATGGATGTAGGCATTAATGCTGAACCACGTAAAATCCACGTGTTTCTACGTTTTTCATCTATTCTGTATAATTTGAGGTTCCACACATCTCCATTGTGCCCCAACAAGTGGCATCAGAGGCCAGTCGGAGTGAGCGGAGTCGAGACGGCAAAGCGACAAAAAATTTTCCGGCGGTTGGAAAATTGAAGTTGGTCAGAAAATTTTTCTAAGCCCAAATTTGTGAAGAGGACGACAAGACGATTCCAACGACATAAGCGGCGAAGAAAACAGAATTGAAATGAGCACGGTAAGTTCAGTCAAACATTAGTCAAAATCGCGAGTGAACAGCCCCCCCTATGTTGTAGAAGACAACACTGTTCACACCACCAGCAACAATTCCGACAAGATTCTGGCAGAAACTCAGGCATGCCACATCAGCATCACGCCAGCGCCAGGTCAACGCCACGTTAGCGGGCGATCTGGACCGTTGAATGTGTTTTGACCATACCTCGGTCAATTAATGTCTAATTTCGACGATTTAGGAGTCAATTCTGACAATATTGACCATTTTGGATGCATCCGTACGGTTAGTTTTTCAAAATTCTCAATCTATAAGGTGGTTTCAGAAGGGTGCGATATCGACGGTGGTGATCACGTTTTGCGACAATCACGATGGCTGGTGGCAGAGCGCTACCAAATCTTGATATTTAGAAGTTCGATGGTCGAAACAATTTCGGTTTGTGGCAAAACACAGTGAATGATATTTTGGTGAAACAGGGCATGATCAGACCGTTGATCAGAGAAAAGCCCAAGACTACCAGTAAAGATAATTGGGAAGAGCTCGAGATGCCGGTCATCAGCACAATTTGACTATGTCTAGAGAATGAGGTAAAGTACTCGGGGTTGGACGAGACATCACCGAAGGAGATCTGGAAGAAGTTGGAGTAGTGGTATATGACAAATTGGCTCACCAAAAAATTATTCCTGAAGATGAAATAGTACCAGTTGCGCATGGACGAGGGAGCAAATTTATTGGATCAAAACAACGAATTCAACATGATCCTGACACAATTATTGGCGCTCAGTGTGAAGGTTGGAGTGAAAGACAGTACACTTTTGCTTTGGTCATCATTACATAGCACATTTGATGAGTTTGTGACTACATTGCTCATGGGGAAGGAAACATTTATGCTGGAATATGTGATGGCATTACTTCAATATTCAGAGGCATTCCGACAACCCGCGATGCATTCATGTGAGCAAATCAGGGCGATGTGAGGTGATCAACGTGGGAGGAACCATCATCAGATGTCAGGAGGTAATGAATGGTGGCCAAAATCCAGGGGACGTGATTCTGGTGAAATCACATGTTTATGGTGCGAGAAAAAAGGTCTCTATAAATGTGACTATAGAGAGTGTAATCAGTATGTTGCTGGGAATGATAATGTTGATGGGAGAGATGTGAACATCACATGATTATCAGTAGATGATGAAGTCTGCGTGACAATGGGAATCTCGCACTCATATGAGAGAGTTGAATAGGGAGAAGTGAAGTGTCATTACTGCAAAACATACGGACACATGAAGCGGGAATGTCAATTTCTAAAGAGGAAGAATGATCGTGCTCAAAATTCAAAGGAAGATGGATGAGTTTTTGATTCGGGGAGGCCGAAAAACATACGTATGATGAGTGGTACATTTCATACTTATTAGCAGGTGAAATATTTGGTGAGACTTGGTGATGGGTTAACATTCGAGTTGAGAGGAGTCGAGATGGTGAAATTGATGACACCCGATGAAGTGGTTCGTAAGCTGACTGATGTGGAATTTGTTCCAAGGATGAGACAGAACTTGGTATCATTAAGTAGGCTCGATACGAAAGAGTTCAAGATTTCCATAGCAGGTGAAGTGTTAGAAGTCTCAGGTGGGGATGCTGTAAAGATTACTGGGAAGGAGTCCCAAGGGTTGTATCATTTGATGGGGACCTCAGTCAACCCGAGATCGATTAAAGATAGTGGAAGAGCCATGTCTTCTGGCATGAAGAAGAGTGTTCGATATGCTGATGAAGTTTTGAACACCTGCAAGGAGACTACAGGTATAGCTTCTACCCCAAATTAGTCTTGAGGGGGAGATTTGTGGGGCCACTCCCAATATGGGGTGGCATTTTTCACTGGAGGCAGAGTTGTTGTTGGCTTCATTTTCATCAGGCGGAAAACCAACCATAGTGGATGCAACAGTAGTCATGGATGGAAGCCTACGTGCTGGACGCGCAACACCCAACGGTGGGATAAAAATATGGGGTTGATGAACCACCCCCAACTATCGGAGAACTGCTTGTTTTTTTTCTTCTATTTAATGGGATGTAATACCATGTTTTGTAAGGGTGGTGAAATATGTGTGATCCTTTGTGATTATCCGGAGAGAGTGATAATAGAGAAGATCCCATGTTCCTCCCATGTCTGTTGGCATCAATGTTGAACCACATAAAATCCATGTGTTTCTACGTTTTTCATCTATTCTGTGTAATTGGTGGTTCCATGCACATCCGCTGCACCCCAACAAAAGGCACGACAACTTCAATACATTTCCAAAAATCATCACTCATCACAGTCGCTCACCCAGAAAAAGGAACGACCCCTTTTCCAAAATTACCTCGCACAGGCTAAAATTAGAGTATTTTTATGTTTTCTAATTTTTTTTGAAATAATGACTAGATTAATATATATATATATATATATATATATATATATATTGTTTTAGAATAGCTGTAGAGGTTCCGTTCTGATTTATTGAAACATGGAAACCACCCACCTTTGCCCCGGATCGGTGACATGGCAAAGGAGGGCAGGGCTAGCGGCCTTTCACCTAAAAAATGTGAAAGGATGTTGGGGGTGTTTCACCTTTTTCCCTATTTAAAGACGAATGGTGGCTATTGACATTCCTTTAAATCTCTATAAATGGGCACCCGCCCCCTCCCTCGCACATCAATATTCACTCCTCTTTATATTCCATAGTTTATCGCTCTAGAAGAAGTTTTCTTCATGGGCGGTGGATCTGGAGAGTTAAAGGAAGTCAAGTATTTTTGTGAAGTATCATTTAGAAGAATTTTTCTTATTTAATTTAATGTTATTTATTTATGTAATTGATTTCTTTTTAGTTAGTTTTAAGTATTTTATTTATTAAGTAGTTTAGTTAGTTATATATAGTTTATAAATATTAATTATTATTAGTAATGATTAATTATAGGTTAACTAATGAATAACATAGGATTAAAAAATGATTACATATAATGATTAGTTAATAATAATTGACTAATTAATATCATATAATTAACTTATTATTAGGTCATAATTAATTAAGGATTAAGTAATGTTTAACTAATGATTATAGAATGTTTAACTAGGGATTTTTTAATTATTAACTAATGATTATGTATTTATTAAATTATACTTAAATTATGATTTAGTAATGATTAAAAATTTAATAAAGAAAAATAAAGAAGTAATGATTAACTAATGAATAATAAGGATTAACCAATTATTATGAAATGATTAAAGAATAAATGAAGAATTATTAAATAATGATTAACTGATGGTTAAGTAATGGTTAAATAATGATTAAATATTTATTAAGTAAGGATTAAATATTGATTAACTATTAATTAAAGAATGATTAAGGAATGATTAAGTATTGATTAAATAATGATTATGAATTGATTATGTATTGATTAAAGATTGATTAAATAGTGATTAATTAATCTTTTGGTAGCATAAAGATTATGTGGTTATCTGAAAAAGTCAAATCCATGTTTGGATACTATAAATGGATATGGTTCTGGCACATATGTACCTAGAAGTAACAACTCCAACAAGGTGCGTCCAGACTAACTCAATGTAACCTGATACACGCCATAGAGCCTTGCTACATACCTAGATTAACACTCCCTAGAGGTATGCTATAAATGATTCATATTTTCTTTATAAACCACTAAAATACCTTAAGGATGTTTAAAAACTGCACTATGAAATATTATTATCATATTTTAGGATGTAAGAAGATGTTATACAATTTTAGTATAATAAAGATTATATGGTCAACCCTCATTGTCAATAGTATTCATAGAATGTTTGGGAAACTGTGGTAAAAAAACAGAAAACACTAAATCAATTTGTTTATCATTGATAAAATGACAATTATAATCATATAAAGTGAAATAGAGAAGAAAAAACACATTAAATAACACATGAATGTTTTACAACATACAAGAAATACTTTTACATTTTTCAACAGAACGTAGTTTGGATGAGATGAGCTTCACTTCAGAAGTGAGGTAAAATCCATCTTATTTTCAAATAGTATTATAATGAAATCTTCTAATGGGATGAAATTATTTCTTGAATTTTCAAAAGCATTCGATATTCTAATGACATTTAAGATAACATATAAGATATGTTATTAGATGGATGAATATTTTTGAAAATAAAAAAGTTATGTACATCCCTTTAGAAGATGTTATTAAGCTACCACTTGAATATAAGTATGATTTTATCTCACTTCCAAAGTCAGGCTCATCTCATACAAACTCTGTTTTGCTGAAAAATGACAAGGTATTTATAATTTTTGTAAAGCATTCATGTGTTCTTTAATGTGTCTGTTCTTCTCCAGTTTACTTTATATGATCAGAATTATCATTTTAACATGGATAAATAAACTGATTTGATGTTTTTCTTCATTTTTACCTCAGTTTACAAAAAATCATGTGACTTATTTTCTAATAAACTTTTCTATAACGAAACATTAGTATCATATTTTAGGGTATAAAAATAAATTCGAAAATTTTAGTATAATAAAGATTGTATGGTCAACCATCATTGTATGTATTAGTGACACTATCAAAATCATGATCAAAAAAATATTTTTGACATAGAGAGTCAGGTTTTCATGTGTTTACTCCTACATGGAGGTTATTCGAACTAAGTAAGGAGCTTCTTATAATACACAACCAACAATAGTGGTTTGTACATATGATTGTGTAACTCAAAGTGAACTTAAAGACAGAATTTGTGGTTCCTTAAATCTGGGACCTGGTCAAGAGATCATGTCTATGGACTATAGACATTTAAAATTCCCAGCTACATTGTGGCATCTAGCTTGTCCATTGGTTTCTAATACGCAGTGGGTCCAAGTAATAAATTTATTTTTCCATTAGTCCGATGAAACCATGATGGAGTTATATATTGATGTTTCTACTGTACAAAAAAAAATTCAAATTGTAAGAATACATAGACTTACAAGAGTTGTTGAAGAAGTTCTGTACCAAGAATTTGAGGCTATTCCAAATGATGCAGAAAAGCACAACATAGATGATATCCTGAATATACATGTAAATCCAACTTCCGATGAGGATTTTTGTAATGATGGAATTGATGGTGACAAAAACGAAGATGGGGAGGGAGAAACATAAGTAGGGAGGACGTTTTTAGAAATATAGTTGTTGTATAATAGCCTAAACCTACAATAAATCATCCACCACTCTTTGCATCTTGGTTAGAAGCAATGAAACATTTTCCTAAACTCGACTGTAATGTTCTCACACCTATAACTATGTTTCCCGGAGTTGTACCAGATTGGTTTAGTGAGATAGAAAAAACCTTATATGTTGGAAGTGATTTTCCAAGTAAAGATACATTAAAAAACATTCTAAATAGATTTCACATTAAGAGACACTGTAGATATATAGTTCAGGAATCATGCCATAAAAAATATAACATACCATGTGACAAGTATGGAGATGATTGTAGATTTCTTTTGAGGGTGATTCCAGACATTGCATTTGGAGGTTCTAGAATTTCAAAGATTGAGGCAGCTCATAGTTGCGTTCAGCCAAAACTCACACAAGATCATACCTCAATGGATGAAAAATTTGTGTCATCTATTTTCATCGATAGGAATAGGACCTGCAAGATGTTCTTATATCCTTTATACAAGAGAGGATATAATAATATTTCGGTTATAAGATTTCCTATAATAAGTTATGGATGTCAAAACAAAAGGAAATTGTAAAGCTCTGTAGTGATTTGGATGACTCGTATTAGGTTTTTTCACAAATTCTAGAGAAACTTAGACAAAATGACCCATCTTTCTTCCATCTTCATACGAATGATCACATGTCTCAAGATAACTAACTTGATCCATCTTATGTTCAATTTCATCAGCTATTCTGGGTATTCCTCCCATGTATTTTAGTATTTTATTTCAGAAAACAGTTCATACAGATTGATAGAACGTTATTATATGGTAAATACAAGGGTGTATTATTGATTGAGAAAACCCAAGATGACAACAGATCACCTCTTTCAATTGCATTTTCCATTATGGAGAAGGAAAACTAAGAATCATGTAGTTGGTTTTTGGCATGTATCAGGAACCATTTCACCCACATTTGTAGTGTTTTCTTGATATCTAATCTTCATCGTGAAAACAATGATCCAATCAATGTGGATAATGATACACGGAGACCCCCAAATACACATCAGTGGTACTGCATCAGACACATTTCTAGAAACGTGTGAAAAAAATTCCATAAAAAAACTCTGAAGAAGGAAATCATGAGGCTGGATATGTGATGATCCTGATTTGTGAATACCTTTTCATATATATTAACGATCATAAAAACTTGTTTTTCATAAAATATCAATCGTTTTATGGATAGACATCTTTATAATAGCGATTATGATGATTTTATGGTGATTTCCATACAAAGTCACAAATTAGGAATGTACAGAACAAAAATTCAAATATCCACGACATTTACTTATTACACACAACGTGTATTATTACTAGGACAAAAATCAGGTAGACTGGATACATGCCCATGTTGTCAGCCAAAGCATACATGTCATGTTCTTCCCATACACACACTGTGTTGGCCATTCAAGAAGAAGTTAGTGGATTATGACTGATATTACATGCTATATATGGCAGCACTACATGTCGTGTACTTCAACCTACCTAGAGGCTCCGTGTTCCATGTCAAGGGCATTACGATAGCTCACCCACCGAAGGAGAAAAGAGGTCCAAATCATGATGAATGTGGTACATGCTATGTACATTTTGGTAAATGTAGTGTATTACTGAAATCTATAAAATGAGGGAAGACCCTCAAAGTTAGAGAGGACTGATTCATTCAAAGACAGACCAAGGGATAAATTTCAAGAGACCCCCAAGGAGAGAAGAAAAGAGAGAAGGATCTTTCGTGATACCATCCCAATGACCATCACTCCGAAGAATTTCAATGTTTAATTCATGAATCAAAATTAGTATAGTTATTAGTTACTCCATGAGTAGCTAAATTCCCTATGTTTTGGGGTTGTGGATGAATATATATGGATTGTAATTTTTCAATTGTTATATTATACTTGTGTTATTCATTCTTTTCTCATAATTCCTTAATAAACCATTATATACATCGCTAGAAATCTCATATCAGACCAAGAAAATGATTTCTAGGGATCACCTAAGGGATTACGATTAAGAAAATCCATGATCATTGGATGTGTTTATCATCTCAAAGGGCTACAATTAAAAAAATTAAGATAAATCAAATTCCAAACCAAGGAAATGGTTTTCTGCTAATTTTAAACCAAACTCACTAGAACAAGGGGGTTCTGTTACATTCATTACACAAAGATTTGAGTTATCATGATCAACACAACCTAATATGAAAATTGATTTAATAACAACCTTAAAAATCAATATCCCCAATGCATTATTCCCATTTTTCATCAAGAATCGTCTTTTTTTTATTTTTCTTTATCTTTAAATTAATCTTTTAATGAAATTGAAATCCAACCACCCTATTATTAAAAAACAAAAATAGACTCTAAATTCCAGAAAAAATCACTAAATTAATAACAAACTTGAAGAAAAAAACACAATAACTCCCTCTACCTCTTGATCGATCCCTTACTTTCACTAGACTTGTTTGGGTATTTTAATTTTGATTGTCGAATGTAATACTTTAGCAGAAACGATTCCAATTTTTTTCACCGTTGACGAGGGGGAAAAGTTAACAGTGTTTTGTTTAATCAGTTTGTATTAATTAAAGTGAAAATACAAAATAAAAATTCTAATTTTTTTTCTTAATCTCAATTTTGTTTTTCATAATTTTATTTTTCCTCTTTTATTCTTGGTATTTTGTTTAGTGTTGTGCAGATTCAAAAGTTCATGAGTGGCCAAATCATGTGTTCCAAGAGTGCCGAATCATCAGACATCCTTCAACATGATCTAGAGATTGAACGAATGATCTTGTGGCGATGACGTGAAATTATGGATGAGAAAAACCAGAACACTACCATGAAAAACATAAAAGTGGGGGATCTAACTATTGTCCAAGGAGTTGGACAACCATTTGTCCCGGATGACAACTAGAACCAACAAATAGCTGTGGAGAATGAGTAAATCTGACTTCCACTGTAAACCATAATGGTGTTCATTCCACATAACCAAAAAAGATAACAAACTCTATTTGTTCCAGGGTATGGCCCGCTGCAACCCCAACAGTTCTAATTGGAGTGGTTTCCATACCTGCAGCCAGGCCATGGGCCTTATGTTTCTTCTGAGCAAAAATTTGTGCCCCCACCTCCTCGAGAGCAATTACCCCCACACCGTACCCTTATAGATTATGGTCTTCCATCCATCCAAGGAGAAGATATGGGAATTGTCAGACCACTAGTGCATGCCCAACATTTCGAGGTCAATCCCACCATCATACAACCCATTCAGAACATGGTTCAATTTTCAGGACTACCCAGTAAAGATGACAACGCTCATCAATCCAATTCTCTGGAGATATGCGACACCTTCCACTACCATGGGGTGTCTGAGGACACCATTTACCTTCGATTATTTCCCTTTTCATTAAGGGATAAAGCAATGGACTGGATCAAAGGATTACTTCAATGATCCATCGTCACATGGGAGGCATTAGCCCAGGCATTTCTATCAAAATATTTCCCACCTTCCAAGACGATGACACTACGGAATGAGATTCACAATTTCCGGTAGCACCATTCAGAATACATGTATGAATCCAAGTAATATTTCCAATAAATGCTATGAAAATTCTATCATCATGGCCTCCCATTGTGGATGAAAGTCCAAACATTCTATGGAAGTCTCATAACAAACACCAAATTCATGGTGGACACAACTGATGGTGGAACAACAATGAGGAAATCACTGGAGGAACTCTACGACTTACCCAAAGACATGTATGCAAATGGATTCCAATGTAACTAAGAGTGAAGAACTCAGAAGATAGGCATGCACAACATAGATTGAACTACGATTCTTTCCACTCAATTAGATGTAGTTTCCAAGAAGATCAATGCATTAAATCTAAAAAACACATATGATGATCAAACGGTGAATCACCCAACATGCGGTGAATGTGTTGAAAATATCATCATGGGTGAATTCTTAGGGAAAATTTCCAGTGCATTAACAAGTGAGGTAAATTTCATCTCCCTGAAAAGAGGGCCAAATATGTACCCTCGGTACCAAAACCTGGCATGGAAAGATAACATGAACAAGGGATGGGGGAAACAACAACAAAAATCTCAACCTCTCCCTCAATGGCCAAGCGATTATGGAAAACAGTAATACTATAATCCATATCCAAGATAACAGTAGTAGGGTTCTTTCCAACCACAAGGGTATCCAAACCCTCGCCCGACGCAACAAACAAGTCAGCCACAATCTCAACCAGTTTCACAACAACCTCATCTTGAACCCCCATAAAAGATGGAAGAAACGATGAAAACATTCTTACCAACCGCTGAAACAAGATTTTAAAATAAAGAGAGATCCATTAAAGGACTTGATAATTAGATTGGGAAACTTTCCAATCAAATCTCTTCATGTAAACTTGGTACTCTGCTAGGAAATACCAAGAAGAACCCATGAGAGTAGGCCAATGTAGTCATATTATGATGTGGGAATGATCTACGTCATAATATAACTGCAAATCATGGTATGGCCAAAAATCCAGCTCAGTCTACATCAAAGTCAGTTAAAGATGCCGAAGTCGAGGAGTCCCCCTCAAACCAAGAACTATTAAAATAAAAAAAGTTGTATAACCCTATGAACCCCCTTACCATTTTCCGAATGAATTAAGCAACAAAAATTGGATCCTCAGTTTTGGAAATTCATGGAGGTACTTTGGAATCTTCATATCTACATTCCTTTTATAGAGGCATTAACTAAAATGCCATCATATGAGAGATTAATGAATGATATCCTCTAAAATAAAAGGAATGTGGAGAATTTTGGGACTATTCCTCTCACTAAGGAATGATCAACAGTGGTACACCATTCTCTTCCTCCCAAACTCCAATATATAGGTAGTTTCACAATCCCTTGTACAATTAAATCTTGTGAGTTTGGGAAAGCCCTTTTTTAAATAGGTGAATGTGCTAACCTTATGCCCTATAGAGTCTTCAAAAAGATTGGGCTAAATGATCTCCATCCAACTCGGTTATCCTTAAACTAGAAGATCGAAACATCAAGTTTCCTAAAGGGATACTTGAGGATGTGCTCGTAAAAGTGGGAAATTTTATTATTCTTGGTGACTTCATCATACTTGACATGGAAGAAGATCAAGAGGAACCTCTCATTCTAGGAAGACCCTTTTTGGCCATTGGGAAATCATTGAATGATGTGTATAAAAGCGAATTGATCTTCTGAGTGGGAGATGAAAAGGTATATTACAATGTCCTCAAAGCAGTAAAGTATGTCTCACTAATGGAACACGAGGACTATTATGCATTGAAAACTACGAACGATCACTTGGGCCACATGGAAGAAGAAATACAATGCTATTTGATCACTAATGAACCATTCATCCACCACATCTAGCCTGCTTATGAATTAGAAGATTTGAAATTAATCATAGGCCAGGGCAGTCAATATTTGCAACGTGCAATTGTCCCATATATTATCGAGTGGGCCACAGTAGAACTAAATGTGCCCTCAATTCTGAAATCCCCACAACCATTATCCACCATACAATTCGAGTAGAAAAAACACTTAGGTAAGACCGAGCCAACGACATAAAACAAAGGCACTGCCTAGGAGACAAACCAGAGGTTTCATGCTGTGTTCCACCAATACACATGACATGTACTTATATTTTTAGTTTGTATTAATAATATTATATATAATAATAAGGAATGATTCTAATGCCAATGGTATGGTCACTAGAATATATCTGATCCATCGCTGGTTCGAATCCCTCCATACCTACTTCCAGCAAGAGATTCTTTGTTTTTATACCCGTGTTTATCTAAATTAGGTGTGTGATATTTTTAAAAATAATATATACATTTTTATAAATAAAAGGAAACCCATGATGGGGATGGACCGACTGACCAGGTTCGTAAACTGGTTCCAAAAGACCCGGGTTTGAATCATAACAACCATCCCATTTCCATTATTTTTTATTTTAATAAAACCACACGACATGAATTTCAATATACGTCATGTGAACCTTGTTTTCATTAAATAATTAAAACAATTTTCAAAATAAAATAATACATGCGGATGAAGTTGGCAGATTGACATAGTCTCATGCCTGGATTCAAAAGACCTGGGATTGAACTCAGCTAATCTCCATGGTTCATACATTTTATTCAAATTAAAACCACACACCGTGCATTTTCATCATCCTGTATAGAATTTTACCTTTACTTTAAATATTAAAAATAATTATAAATGGTTATCACTACAACCTTTTCTATAGTGGTTGATGGATTACGTTCGGAATGACCGATCGCCAGTTCGAATCACGCCCCAAGCACCAGACCAAAGGTTGTAGTTCTCTTTTTTCAATTTTACAACCCACGACGTGTATTTCCCCAATACATTACATGTATAGATTTATTTTTAGTAAATATATATATAAAAATAATTTTAATTATTAAAATTAATTAGTTTTCTATAATATTTATATTATGTAATTTATTAAAAAACACAAACATACACAATGTGTACTCTCTTATACACATCATGTACTCTGGAAATAATGGTGGGGCCATACCTGGCCTTATGCTATGTCATGTGACCCACTACTCATTATTTCTTCTCTCTCACGCTGTTGGCCCTCCCTAACTTCAATTTGTTGATTTTCAGTGTATTAGGTTTCCATTTCTTCTGCATTTTGATCTGTACTTCAGGTACACCATTCTCCTCCCTTTATTTCATCGTTTTACTTGGGTTTGGGTTGATTTCTGGATTAATAAACCCTTTGGCTTCTGTGCACAGTACACAAGGTGCGGGAAGAACACACGTTGTGTACATATTGTACATATCCACACACATCATTCCTGTTGTACCCCACACTCTTTGATTTTCATGATCACAATCACTTTAATATGTGTTTAACATTGTGTTTAAGTGTTGTGGATGATAGGCACAAGGTTGCCAAGAAGTTGGCCCAAGAATGGACTTCAAGTGGACTGAAATTCAGTCCACCGGTCAGCCGGTGGCTTGACCACCGGCCAGCCGGTGGAACCCTGACTCAAGGCTGAGCCACTGCCTCCCCACCGGTCGACCGGTGGCTCTGCCACCGGTCGACCTGTGGCATCCAGCCCAAATAGTGCAATCTACTGTCTTTCCACCGGCCAGCCGGTGGCTCCTCACCGGTCGACCGGTGGAGCCTGGATCAAGACTCTTCTTCTCTATCAAGGCACCGGCCAGCCGGTGGAGATGTACCGGTCAGCCGGTGGCCCCTGGACAAGAATCCTATGCCTTTTTGCACACACCGGCCAGCCGGTGGGACTGTACCGGCCAGCCGGTGGACACAGTCAAACTAGCCGTTGGGCTGTTGACCAGCCTGTCCACTTGACTCCCAACGGCTCCGAAGACCTCTCCAACGGCTCCGAAGCCTCCCCAAGGGTTCCTAGCCTATAAATAAAGGCTGAGGAAGCCCCGGACAATTACCGGAACACTTGTGAAGCCAACGGACATATTTTGGATCAATTGGCCAACCTCCGGCGACTTCCTTCAAAGGAACCCCAAGAGCTCCAACAACTTCCACATCCAAGGAGCTCCACTCAAGAAGCTTGGGAGAGCACGCCCATCAACTCCATCATCCATTGGCGCCCGAGTCTTCCCAATTACGGGTTTTATTGCATTTATTTATTTTGAGCTTAAAATTGGGTTTGTGCCTACAAACCCCAACCCTTTTCTCTTCCCCCCTTCTTTTGGGTTTCACACCACCACTAAGGTGTGAAGAGGTTGTCAAGCCTTACCTTGTAAAAGGCTTGAGATCGGTGAGCTATTCTTCACCCGTAAAAAGACTAGTGGGTTATTGCTTAACCATTAAAAGCATTGGGTTCTTGCTAAACCAATAAAAGCAAGCTGTAATAGGTCCTAGTGCTACCTCAAAGCCTAGTGGGTTTCTTGCTAAAACCATTGAAAAGCAAGCGGTAGGAATCTCTCAACGGTTGAGTTGGGAGCGGAGACGTAGGCCGGGTTTTGGCCGAACTCCGTTATCAAGTTCTTGTGTCTTGCCTCTTTACTTTCCGCTGCATTTATACTTTGATTTAAATTTCTTAATCAATTTTTTAAAAAGGCAATTCACCCCCCTCTTGCCATCATCCTTTTCGTCGTTTTCTTTCCGACCCAACATTTGGTATCAGAGGAAGTATTTGAATAATTCCTTACCCGGTTTCAAATTAAAGATCCTATTTTTTGATGGCTTCTACCGCTTCAACCTCTTTTTCCCCCGAAGGACATTCTTTGGATCGTGCTCCATTCTTTGATGGAGCCGATTATACTTTTTGGAAAACCCGCATGTCAACATTTCTTAAAAGCATTGGCTATCCAATTTTTAAAATTGTTATGCATGGTTTTACGCTCTCTTCTCCCGATGAGTCTAAGTGGACCACCATAGATATTAAGAATTTCGAGCTTGATGGCAAAGCCATGAATGCTCTACATTGTGGGCTAGACCGAAATGTATTTAATTGTATTTCTTCTTGCACTACTTCTTATGATCTTTGGAAATTGTTAGAACTAACCCATGAAGGTACTAGCAAGGCTCCAAAGCAAGAACCCGCTCAAGAGCAAGAACTCGACGAAAAATCCGTGCCCGCTTGCCCACTCCACAAGAAAAGGGCCAAGAAAAAGGAGAAGAAGAAGGCTTCAAAGGCATCTTGGAGTGATAGCTCCACCTCTTCATTCTCCTCCTTCTCCTCGAGCGACCAAGGTAAAAAATGCCTAATGGCAAAACATGAGGTATCTTCCTCCTCTTCCTCCTCTTCCTCCTCTAGTTCTTCAAATTCTTTCAATCATTTGTCTTATGAAGAACTCCAACATGTTAGGGACCAACTTGAAAATGGTTTTCATGAACTTTCTTCAAAATTTGTCGCTTTGAAAAAGAATTTCAAAAAACTTTCCTCCGAAAAAGAACAACTTCTCAAAGAGAAGGAGGAACTCTCCCTTAAAATCCAAAATTTCCCCAATGTTGATTCTTTGGAATCAACCATCAAGGATCTTAGAGAATCCTTAGCCAAGTTCACCCAAGGTGAACAAAATTTGTCCAAACTTTTAGGTTCTCAACGAGTATCTAGAACCACCAATGGACTTGGCTACACCAATATAGCTTCCTCCTCCCATGCACCCACTGTTTTTGTAAGGGGGAGCTCTAGTTTTAAATTTTGTAATTATTGTAAGAAACCCGGGCACCTTATTTATGAATGTAATTGTAAAAATGCCCGGTACGGCCAACCAAAGTCTATTTTCTTTTCGAACGTATTTTATAGGAGAAGACCCGCTATGAGACAAGTATGGATTGAAAAATCCCTTCTTGCGAGTCTCTCCGGGCCAAAAATTGTTTCCTCTCCCAGGTGATTTATTGTTTTTATTTAGGGGGAGTTAGGTTTGTTTAAGAATTTTTGTTTTATTCAAACTTTCAATTTCAACTTTTGGTTTCAAATTTCAAATTTTCAATTGGTTTTTGATTCAAAACTTTCAATTCAAACTGTTATTCAATTTTTGTTTCAAATCTTTCAATTTCCAAAATTTCAATTGATTTTCAAATCCCATCCCTTGTTTTTCAAAATTTCCCTCAATCAAGCTTTATGCCCCATTCTATTTTGATAATCACAAAGGGGGAGAAATTTCTTGATTGATTGGGGGAGAATCTTTTCTCTCATGCTTAGTATTTTTTTTCAATTTATCATTTAGGCATGCATTTCATTTAAGTTTTTACATTGCTTGATAAGTGATTGTGATCATCAAAATAGGGGGAGATTGTTGTACCCCACACTCTTTGATTTTCATGATCACAATCACTTTAATATGTGTTTAACATTGTGTTTAAGTGTTGTGGATGATAGGCACAAGGTTGCCAAGAAGTTGGCCCAAGAATGGACTTCAAGTGGACTGAAATTCAGTCCACCGGTCAGCCGGTGGCTTGACCACCGGCCAGCCGGTGGAACCCTGACTCAAGGCTGAGCCACTGCCTCCCCACCGGTCGACCGGTGGCTCTGCCACCGGTCGACCTGTGGCATCCAGCCCAAATAGTGCAATCTACTGTCTTTCCACCGGCCAGCCGGTGGCTCCTCACCGGTCGACCGGTGGAGCCTGGATCAAGACTCTTCTTCTCTATCAAGGCACCGGCCAGCCGGTGGAGATGTACCGGTCAGCCGGTGGCCCCTGGACAAGAATCCTATGCCTTTTTGCACACACCGGCCAGCCGGTGGGACTGTACCGGCCAGCCGGTGGACACAGTCAAACTAGCCGTTGGGCTGTTGACCAGCCTGTCCACTTGACTCCCAACGGCTCCGAAGACCTCTCCAACGGCTCCGAAGCCTCCCCAAGGGTTCCTAGCCTATAAATAAAGGCTGAGGAAGCCCCGGACAATTACCGGAACACTTGTGAAGCCAACGGACATATTTTGGATCAATTGGCCAACCTCCGGCGACTTCCTTCAAAGGAACCCCAAGAGCTCCAACAACTTCCACATCCAAGGAGCTCCACTCAAGAAGCTTGGGAGAGCACGCCCATCAACTCCAT
Organism: Viscum album; assembly: GCA_963277665.1. Lineage (NCBI taxonomy): Eukaryota > Viridiplantae > Streptophyta > Magnoliopsida > Santalales > Viscaceae > Viscum > Viscum album. Next base: position 348,865,440 of record OY728152.1, on the reverse strand, counting down.
CATCCATTGGCGCCCGAGTCTTCCCAATTACGGGTTTTATTGCATTTATTTATTTTGAGCTTAAAATTGGGTTTGTGCCTACAAACCCCAACCCTTTTCTCTTCCCCCCTTCTTTTGGGTTTCACACCACCACTAAGGTGTGAAGAGGTTGTCAAGCCTTACCTTGTAAAAGGCTTGAGATCGGTGAGCTAGTCTTCACCCGTAAAAAGACTAGTGGGTTATTGCTTAACCATTAAAAGCATTGGGTTCTTGCTAAACCAATAAAAGCAAGCTGTAATAGGTCCTAGTGCTACCTCAAAGCCTAGTGGGTTTCTTGCTAAAACCATTGAAAAGCAAGCGGTAGGAATCTCTCAACGGTTGAGTTGGGAGCGGAGACGTAGGCCGGGTTTTGGCCGAACTCCGTTATCAAGTTCTTGTGTCTTGCCTCTTTACTTTCCGCTGCATTTATACTTTGATTTAAATTTCTTAATCAATTTTTTAAAAAGGCAATTCACCCCCCTCTTGCCATCATCCTTTTCGTCGTTTTCTTTCCGACCCAACAATTCCTTCTCCATTTGAATTTTACATAGCGTGTACGTTTGGTACATGATGTGTACCATGCCTCCCCTGGCCATCTGGCCCAGACTGTGTAGGTGGCCAGACACGACCCCTTCCCATGTCCCCATACATAGCATGTCTGTTCAGGACACGCGGTGTCATCTTCCCCTTTAGAGGAATCAATGTGGGAAGACATACATGCATCACACACCCTGTTATCACACACGACGTGTACCCCTTTCCACACGGCTTGTCTATGGTCTAATTTCTTACCCTCATCAAGCTGAGTCTGGCCACCTACATAGGAACCAATCCATTTTTACTTCATATAATGTACACATTGTTACACACCATGTATTAGTTTTACACGACACATTCCCTCGCAACATTTCTATCTAGAGTTCACGGGTTCTTACACAGATCATACTAAACACTTTGTACCCAAGATCTGTACTCTGTGTTCTCCTAAATTTTCTATTCTATCACATTTTCATTCTTTTTTTTCTTATTTTCTTTTGTTTTATTTTATTTTTTTCCTATTACGGCCAATATAGATCCTTCATGTAACACCCCAAGCTTCCACAGTACACTTCTCTTTTAATAATATAGTAGCGCGTGTTGTACACAACTTCGAGTTCTAACACACCACAACTAATCAAACTAGCCGTTATGAATAGTAATACCCAATTTTTGAAATATTATAAATTATATCTTTCAAAATGGACTTCATTTTTGGTTTCGTATTATCAAAATTATCTTAGGGTGAATTTTTGGTATTTTTGGGAAAACTTTCAATTTTTCATGAATAGTGAAAAACACTGAGTTATAGTTTAAAACCAAATTTTTATTTAAATAAATTTTTATTTTATTTAAATTTATTTTAGGTAAAAATAGATATATAATACCTATATATTTTCAATGTAATTCATTAGAGTCACTTTATAATAATTTTAGATATATAAAAATTTTATTGAACTTTTCACCGTCTTTTACCCACCTCCTAGAAAAATTTGCAAATTCACATAAAACATAATTTTACCGCTTTTGTGAGTTGAATTTAAAAAATCCGAGAGATACGGTTGATATCAGTAAGTAAAATGTGGTTCAACAAGATGAAAATAATTTTTGGTGAATAGTATCCTTTTACTTTTATTTACCACGGTTAAAGGTAAATTGGGTAATTATGGGTAAAATGATATTATTATTACCCTAACACATGTCCTAACTCTATTGGATAAGTTTAACTTGACAAAAAACAACCTTAGGAATGATATATGATCCTTTATGTCCACTTGGATTAGATTAGGAAATTTATTATTATTAAATTCAAAGAAGATCTAAAAGAGTTAAAATCAATGTTTAATAACTAAAACATTTTTAATATAGAGTTAAACATAAGATAAATTAGACTATATATATTAATTATAAAGATAAAAATATTCCCTAAATAATGTTATTTTATTTATATTTTTTTGACATAATATAATTTAATTTATTTCTAACATTATGATGATGCAGTAATTACCTAATTAATGAAATATTAAAATAATTGATATTATAAATATCCAAATAAATGTAATTTGAGAATTTTTATGCATTAAAATAATTTTCTAGGTTAATATAACATATTAGGGTTGTTTATATGAATTTTTTTAGAAGTAATAATGCTGATATAAATTTAAAAAAAATAAATTACCAAATAGTGTCAAAATTGACATAAAAGAATTTTTAAAACAAATATTTTATTATTAATTGATATTATATTCATAAAATCTATGTATCTTCCAAAAGACTTATATAATGATATTTTTATCATTAATGAACCACTTGGGGTACTCTTGGAAGTATATAGTATGTTTATTTACCATATAATAAAAAAATACAAAGAGACATGACAAATGTATAACTATTTAACTAAGAGTTAAATCTAAAAGATAAAGTTAATATGGTGAACCAAACCTGTATAAACCCAATTTTTTGAGTCTTATTCGACCCATACCCACCTTATAATTTAAATAATCTATTTTGGACCCATTTGAAACCAAAAATGAATTTATTATAAAATAATATTTCTAGCTTTTCATAAGGTGCCCCTCAACCCTCTTATAAAAGGGCACTCCCCCTTCTCTCTAATTCACACCTTCAAAGCCATTTGGATCAGAAAAAACCTTCCAAAATACCCTCTATATTGTACTCAATTCATCCTATAGGCCTTAATTTAGTCATAACTCCATCCTATGGAGCCCCTTTGATCAAATCAAAAGGATGAACCCTAAGAAAAGGTAAATATTTCATCACCTCTTTCAAATTACTTTCTTCTTCCACATCCTCTTTCTTTGTTGTTTACATTATAAAATAATATCTCCAGTATATTCTATATACTATGATGTTATTATAAATATAGTGCAACCATATTCATTATTCTAGCCATCCTTTAAATGACATGTCACCATACGTGGGTACGTACAACTTACAGTCTCCACGTCGTGGTGTAATTGTTATTCAATACATTATTATTTTGATGGGTATAATAATGTTGTGTAATTGATGTATATAATAAATATAACATGATAATTATTCTGTATATATGATGTAACATCCAATTATATATTATTTTAATATCAAAATAATGATAATGTCGCTCGTACGTACGTACAGATTACCGTCTCCACAAAAGCGATTAGAATCATTCCCCATCGTATCCATTCAAGACTAATTTTCATTTGATGATTAAAAATTATGTTTAAAGACTTGATATCATTATGTATATGAATAATATACATCCCATCCAGAGAAAATATGACTCACATAACAAAGCATATAAAGGAAAATGAATCAGTTAACACCCGAAACGACGATAATACAAAGATATTATTAAAAAAAAGAAATGTTAAATGATCATATATGATATCATATTAATGTATATGATTCTTGTATAATTTAATAACAATTATTTAAACATTATACATGTGGTTAACCTACCCTCGAACAAGGAAATTACAAGGTAAGGGTTAAATATACAATCTCTTCATTATCTGAGGTTATTTATACGTAATTATCTACTGAGACCTTTTTATCATCCACATAATTTTTTCTTAAAAATGTATTTGAAAAAATTCTTACTATTTACTTAACTATGGGTTAAAGTAATTTATACCCTTGTTTTACTTTTATAATATTTTTATAAAGGAATCGTTTCATCGTTTTCCAAACAAGGTCCTTTATAACCTTTTCAACAGAATTATGGTAAGAATGTCTTTTTTTTAACTTATCTGGAAGGTGCGACTATTTTCCACCATTATAAAATCATAAAATACTTCCTTAAAATCATATAAGAATATTTCAAAAATAAATGTTTTCTTTTATAATTATATTAATTTTAAATGATTTAAAAATAGAAAGAGATATTTCACTAAAAAAGGTTTTGATTTCATATATGTAAACATCCTTTGATGGATTTTAAGTTTATTTCTGGTTGATTTATTATGATACAAAACTTCCATATTATATTGAAGATTTTGTGATATGTTTGAATGTGGATGTGTTACTTTTATACCATTCATGGTTTATGGATAAAGTATTGACATTTCATATGCTATTTTTAATACGAATGTTTATGTCATGGTTAAACCTTTTCATATGAGAAATGCATTGGACTTAGTATGTGACAGGTGGAGCCCTCTATAGCACCTCGATGCATCGATAGGTCTCATGAGACAAACTTCTGTCCAGGCACATGGCCTTGAAAAAATATTATTTGTAGTCTTGTCCCAAGGACTTAAATATGTGGTTATAAAGTCTGGCATTATGCATTCCATCATTATGAAAGTGGATATTGATATTGCATGTGATTATTCAACTAGTAGAATATCCACGTGAGTAAGTAAATGGAATTATTTGATTTTATATTTTCCATATTATGCTGAAGTTCATGTTTAAAAGTATTTTGTTTTAGTCTTATACATTGCCTTAAATGTTTATGCTTATTTATGAAAGATTCCGCTATATTGTTATCCTTACTGATCATCTGAGCTCACCCCTTTCTATGTTTTATTTTTCCCAGGATGCGAAGAAGTATTTTATGACTGAACGACTGGGATAGTCTGAGGGGATATGAGTGCATTCTATGGAAACATTTTTGTTGTAGTTTTTCATTTTATGATGTAATGTAAACCTTATGAATGTATCTAGTACTTCCAAGGCTACTAAACTAATCGGTCTTTCGAGACTTGTTCTTTTGTGATCATGACAATGTTTTTTAATAATGCACCGGATCTGGGTAATTGGGGTTGGGGTGTTAGAGTTGGTATCAGAGGATGTTTGGTAAAAACCTTGGAATCTAGATTTCGATAAACTCTAATTAGAGCACAATACCCTAAGATAGACATTGAGGATTGGTATAGAAGAACAACCTAGAATTTTGGTATTGTAGACATTTTGTGAGTTCTACAAGAAATACATCCCTGTATATATACAAGAAGGTAGAGGTGGCTCTGGCACAGATGTACCTAGGGGTTAAACATGAAAACCATGCTTTAAGCTAGACTCGAATGGGAACTGGTCCACGACAACATGCCTTGCTGCACTCTTGGTTATGAAACTCCCAGGGGATATGCTTAGGATAATTCTCATTTTCTTTACAAACCATTACGAAGGGTTTATGAGAATATAATTCCTTAAACAAAACATTTTTTATGATTATTTATTATATCCATAAAATGTTCAATTGACGTTAAGTGTTTTTCAAGTTTGGAATTATGTATTTAGATTCAAAAACTGATCTAGTTTATTCCATTGTTTAGAAATGGTGACTATTGGAAGGAATGGAAATCGTATCAATGAACACACTCCATTTAGGGATTTCCCTCCTGCTCAAGATAATTATAGTGGAGCTAGTGATACAACTGGTTCAGATCAGCTTATCACTATTTGGGACAAATCACTCGGGTTATGAATAATAACCTTACCCGTATGAAGCACCCTGATCCACAGCATGGAGGATCAATGTTTGATCGCATCATGAGGCAACAACCATAAATATTAAATGGGAGTACAAATCCACTAGTAGTAGAGCAATGGATAAATTCCATAGAAAAAATATTCCATGCCTTGGGGAGTAGCAAAAGGGAAAAAGTTGTCATGGCAGTTTACCACCTGACTGGAGATGCTGATCAATGGTGGTCATTTATCCAAAACACAAATGAAGATGATGAAGTATCAAATATAAAATGGAGGAATTTTAAACATATTTTCATAGAAAAATACTTTCCTCGTGACCATTGATCAGATATTGAAAGGCAATTTCTGTGTCTGAAGAAAAAGGGGGATGAGAATGTCACAAAGTATAAAGCTAACATTACAAGGTAAGTGAGTCATGTAGCAGATAGTATACATAACCCAAGAAGTTATATTAATCATTTCTTTGTTGTGTTAAAACCATTTCTCCATCAAGCATTAGTCTCACAATCCTTCTCTTCATATGAAGATATTGTATCATGTGCTATCAAAAAAGAAAAATAATTCTCTAAGTCTTACGACTTTGAAGAAAATCAAGAGAAGAAGAGATCTTCTGAACACTCTTTAAATGAAAATAAAGAGAAAAAGGTAAAAGTTGAATATCCATCCTGAAGAAAATGTGGGAAGAAACACCCTGGTACTTGCCTGAATGGAATGGGAGTCTATTACAAGTTTGTTGAAAAAGGCCACCAAGATTGTGATTTCAAGGGGAAGAAATAGGCTATCGATGTTGAATGCTACAATAGTAGAGAAAGGGGGAATTATGCGAATGAATATCCTAAGCATCAAGGTAACTTACCTCAGAAATGAACAAGGGATCAAGGAAAATCTTATGCTATCACTACTACTGAGGATGAAGCTCCGAAAGACGTGGAGGTAGGTAATTTAATGGTTTCCTCATGTTTAGCCAATGATTTATTTGATTTTGGATCATCACATTGTCTCATATCTTCCTAGTTTTCTATGAAAATTAGATATTTCCAATTTGACATAACAAGGGAGTAGTCAGTCAAAGCTTCTAAGGGAAGTATCATTGCAACAAGATTTTGTGAATCAGTCCCCATTCAGGAATATAAATGTTCTTTATCTACTAATATCATCATCATACCCATGATTGAATTTGATATAATCCTCTGTATGGATTGTATTTCGGACCATGATGCAAAAATTTATTATAAGAAGAAGGAGGTTGATATTTTTGAAGACGATGATAAAAAAAACCTTATCTTTAGAGTAGAATCATCACCACCTAATTCGTATCTAGATCCACCCCCAGTAGCTCAACTAAATTCAATTATTGGGGAGGAAGAGAATGGAATAACTGTGGGTGAGGAAAAGAATTTTCAAATAGAGGATTTACCTATTGTGGAATAATATGTTGATGTGTTTCTAGAAGATTTACCTAGACATACTCCAAAACGAGAAATTGAGTTCTCCATTGATTTAATTCCTGGATCAAGGACCATATCGAAGACCCCTTATAGAATGGCCACTATGGAATTAGTGGAACTAAATAAACAACTAGAGGAATTGAGTAATAAGGGATTTATTCTCCCTAGTGTTTCTCCATGGGGAACTCCTATCCTTTTTGTTAAGTAGAAAGATGGATCGATGAGGTTGTGCATTCACTACATAGAGATCAATGCTATAACAATAAAGAACAAATATCTCCTACCTTGAATTGATGATTTATTGGACCAACTGCATGGATCTCAATACTTTTCGAATATTGACCTTCGATCTGGATATCATCAGTTGTGCGTGAAGAAGAAATACATTCCGAAGACAGCATTTCGAACCAAGTACGGGCACTACGAGTTTACAGTAACGCCTTTTGGATTAACTAATGCATCCTCTTTCTTCATAGATCTAATGAATAGAGTTTTCAAGTAATATCTTGATGATTTTTTAGTTTTATTTATTGATGATATCTTGGTATACTCCAGAAACTATGAATATCATGAAAATCACTTGCACATTATCCTGAATACTCTTAGAAGACATGAATTATATGGGAATTTTAGCATGTGTGAATTCAGGCTTCATGAGATTTATTTTCTTGGCCATATTGTATCTTAGGATGGAATATCCGTTGATCCTTCTATGACCAAGGCAATACATGAATGGCCAGTACGGACATGTATAACTGAGGTACACAGTTTTATTGGTTTAGCAGGTTGTTATCAGTGTTTCGTCCAAATTTTTTTTGATTGGCTAACCCATTAACAAAGATCACACGTAAAGGGGTTAATTATGTTTGGACAAAAGAGTGTGAATAATGTTTTGAATAATTTAAGAGAATATTATTCAATGATACTATCTTGACTCTACCATTGGGGAATGATGGGTTTGTTATTTATAGTGATTCAACGAAGAAAGGTCTTGGATGTGTCATTATGCAGAATGATAGCGTTATTTTATTTGCATCATGACAACTAAAAATTCATGAGAAAAACTATCCTACTCATTATCTTGAGTTAGCTGCTGTAAGAGTTTCTTTGAAGATTTGGAGACACTATCTCTATGGTGAAAAAAGTGAGATATATACTGATCACATGATTTTAAAGTATATTTTCTCACAGAAATAACTCTACATGAGGAAAAGGAGATGGATCGAACTACTCAAGGATTATGATTGCACGATACACTACCATCTGGGGAAGGCAAATAAGGTGGCAGATTCTTTGAGTATAAAGTATCATGTAGTTTTGAACAAGATGAGAGTTGAAAAGGATCCTATATACATGGACCTAGTAAAGATGGATATGGAAATCACCATGGAAGGTGAAACATCAATACTTTTTCAAATGGTTTCCAAACCATCATTACTAGAAAGGATAAGGAGTTCTCAAACTGGTGATGAAGAGTTTCAAAAGATGATTAAAGCTGTGAATGAAGAGTATCCAATTTCACATTTGTTGATCATCACCTGCTTGACGCCCTCTTACAGAGGTGGAGACTAGAGACACACACATTCCACATGCCTTAGGGAGATATTACCATCACCCTTGATGATGTGACAATCCTCCTTGGACTTCTTATCCAGGGGTAGTTATTATTGGATCCACCCATGCATACTATCCTAGGCTTGTTCAGTGATTTCTAAGCATATAAATTTTGGTCAATGATGTTGCAACAGATGGTGGGTTTATATATATGAGTTTCCTTGAGATGCACATTTCACATTTACCTGATGATGATAACGGGAAGACTATCATAATCAATTCTTATACCTTTATATTACTGATCATTGGAGGGAAATTGTGCAATGATCACTCTAGTAAGCATGTGCACAAGATGTATCAAGGGATACTAGAGGACTATGCTCGGGCTGGGACGTAGAGCTGGGGATATGTGGTTTTGGATTACACATAGAGAGCATTATGTACAACATTCCGCATAGACTACACAGATCTCAAGGGATGCATTATTCTTATTTAGATGTTGGTATGAGAGCACATCCACTCACTTTTCCCTAGTCTTTCTAGCCATCCATTTCTTATAGAGGTGTTTCATGACACACCTGGTGGATGCTGGTATGATCACTCATCTCTATTTGTTTTTTATGCTAGTAGGAGTTAATGAATTTATTTTCTTATTATTTATCACTTTTGATGTTATATTTTACAGGTGGAGTCAAGAACAGAACTTCATTAGCACTCTGACACACTATTTGTGTGCATACCAGCTCATGTTGGATATTATCCTACCAGACGAGGTAAGTATATACAATATTTAATTGACTAACACATTTCTTAATATCATCATTTTTATTTTTTAGTAATTTATTTTGAAAATATCACATGTCATTTTAGATTTAATGGATTCCATACAGTGATTTATTAGACCATTTTATTGCATACTACACTATTAGACTACATGATTATAGAGTTGTAGTGAATCTCATTCACATTCATATTATTGAGTGGCATCAGCATGATAGAGTCATGTTCTAGTTTGGATGTATCCAGTGCATTCCATTACCATACAGACAGACACAACAGCTTCATGACTTGAAGGTGACAAAGCGATAAGATGAGGAATAATTCCAAGTACATTACTTTTATCTCGACCTACGGGGAAGACGAGCTTCGCTTCATATCCTAGGTGTACCTACGATGAGATTCCATCTTTTAGAGAAGGTCATGTATGAGATATGGTATAGTATGAAGTCTATACTGTATCTTACTCAACATGGAAGAGGAACTGAAGATATGGTAAGTTAATAAATATCCATTTTTTTATTTTACTATTTTCTAATTCATTTTGACTCATATTACAGTATACTACAACACATAAAAATATTCATATGTCTGATCCAGGGGAGGAGGGGGATAATAGCCTGGCAGTGATCCATGCTGCAGCACTGGGGATGATTCCAGATTATTATGAGGTTCACGATATCATCTTTGATCATCCACCCAAGGGAGATGATGTTCCATCCTAGGGAGTAAAGGTTCCTGCTCAAGAACCTCCTCCAACAACCCCTCTTACTGAGAATCCACGATGACGATGATGTAGACAACCTTGTGCATCATGTGAGGCGTCATCTATTCCAAAGGAATAGATCATCCCTCTAGTAGTCCAGCCTTATCCGATTAAGGGATTAAACCAGGAGGAATTATATCAATTTTCTTGAAATGATATCTGAAGTTTTCTCGGCTTGGGTTCCAGATCCTTCATAGCCTTTATGGTTCCCTCATGATGATGGTGGGTCCTTATACATACCTAGTGGGAGAAGGATCAGGTGAAAAATACATCCAATTTACACCTCATCCAAATGAGACACAGGTAGAGAATCCAACGATCAATATTCTAGAGCCTGAGGATCATCCCTCTCTAAGTCATCAGACTCCACCCTATCATGGAGCTCGACGATCTCGATATTGTTGTCGAATTTGAACTCCACCGTGTAGGATAAAACCTCCCCATATACATTGATTGTACTTGTTCATGTATATATTTTCAATCTATTAAAATGAAAAAAAATATTTTTATGATCAACAATTTTTATATGTTTAGCAACTGTTTCAATTTTGATTTACATTTTATTCATAGTTTATATTTCATAAGCATTCAAATTTCACTACTTGGAACATAGGAAAAATTATTAAAATCAATGTTGGAAAATTTAAAATCATATAAAATATAAACTATAAAAATAATCCAAATAAAATTTAAAACATAGTTTAATCGTCTAAAAAGTTTATGAAAATAAAAATAATTTCATAAATATATTAAATAACTGAAAATGAAAGAAATGTAAAAAAAAATTATAAATACATTTTTTATTGTTTAAAACAATACTGAAATTGATTTTCAATAAAATATTGATGAAGTTGGAATATTATATATTCAAATTAAACCTATATATTGAAATCCGCTAAAATGAATACATTCTACTCAATCTCTACCTTTTACTAGTAAATTCTAATTCTATAGAATAGATTGACTTACAAAATCAAAAAATAGAGTAATATATTATATATAATAATACTATCATTCTTTCTGCCACATGTAGAAACCATGTTCTTCCACAACCATTCTTCCAGACATGTCGACCCATAATAACTCTACATCACTCCACTCTCCGGTTTCTAAATTTTTCTCTGCATCCCTCTCCCACTGCCGTTGAGATTATCACGGTTCTTCCTCGATTGACCGCATCTTTTTTCCTCCCTCTCCTGGTATACCAATCATCTGTAGCCCTATTCCTATGACCTCCTACTTATCCAAATATCCTCTATAGTCTCTTAATTTTTTCTTTTCCCTCTCCTGCTCGGGTTTCACCTCATCACGAGTGACAATCCCTACAAACCCAGCCGCAGTAGTGTTCATTCTCCAGGTCATGCTGCACTATGTCATTATTCTTCTATAATGTGCTCCTTCTTTTAGCTTCACATAAACATTCCCCATGTTTTGTATCCCAATCTCACTCCGGTTTCACCTCATTGTGACCTAGGGTTACCAGGAAACCCTCGCCAACTTTGTCGTCCTTCGCCCAGTTTTCCTGCAGTGCGACATGCTCCTACTATATCTTGCTCCTTCTCACAGTTTCCCCTCACCTCTCTACCAGGTACCTTTTCCCAGTCTTTATTTACTTCAAATTATCACTGGCTCACGAGTTCATTCAGATCCATTGAATTACCGGTTACGATTTCCTAGCCCAAGCCTCATATGCATCATTTCTATTCCATTCAATCCCTTTAGCACCACTCCAATCGACTATCATTCCATCCCATCGAACCACATCCTTCTTGCAATTTCCTTCAGCTATACCAAGGATTCTTGGGTTTGGAATTTCATTTTCCAGTAGGTTATTCCCTCCCGCTTAATCTTTGAACTTATGGTATATATTACTTTCTTATTAATAAACCAAAATCATTGCAACTTCCATTACTGATTTCATTTCACTTCAATAATACACAGGGTACACATTTTTTGTCTTCTTTTTAATTTTATGTTTAGAAATATTTAAAAAAATTATAATTTTATAGGTATGAGATTAATTACCTATTCAAATTTTATTGTCTGATTTTTTCTATAATTTCACTGATTGGGTTTGGAATTTCGTTTTCTAGTAGGTTATTACCTCCCTCATCATCTTCACACTTAAGGTATGAGATTACATACCTATTCATGAACATAAATACTTTCTTCTGCATTACTCGTGTCATTTAACATCTATAATAATTATGGTTAAATATTTTTTGTCTGCTCTTTCATGTAATGATTGAAAATAATAACTGTCATGACCCATCCCCAGAGGCCCATGTCGTGACTACCCCAAGCTCACCTTTCATAGGCCAGGGGCTGGTGAGTTGCATCGAAATGAGTATTACCTAAAAACAGGAAGTAATTTCCTTTATTTCTTGTAAACACACGCAACCAAGAACCCAACAAGATACAAACACAAGTAAACTGTATAAAAAAAGAGTGCTAAATTTAAGAGGGTTTGAAATACAAGACCAACATTAAAGGTACATGTACAACTGAAATAAAATACAACTGAAAAAAGAGAAATACATATACTAGGTCATCCTCCAAGGTTCATACTTGAGGGCTAGGTATAGATCACCGCATCAAAACTCCACATACCACGTCTCCTCTGCGTACCAACACGCCGTATGGTCTACCTCCGGGAACCGTCCAGTCCTGGCACCCTCAGCCTCGATCAACACTTTCCGTCGACTGAACAAAACACAACAAGGTGCGGGCATAGCCCGTGCATGGGTGAGTTTGAAAATACTCAGTAAGGACCCCGATAACCTCAAGGTCTCACAAAATTCACAAAGGTTAAACCAAAAATATGAAATCAAATTATAACCCTACTTAATTATATGCCCATATATATTCCTAAGTTATCAAGCATACCCATCTGAATCATAAGGAAAACACATGGTACAACCCAAAATCCCAAAACTCAATTGTTCCACAATTGAAGGAATACCACAAACGTATGTACCACACAGGTACGCCACACAAAAAAAATACCACCAAGGTATTACCACAAATAGAAGTACCACCCATGTACGAATTCAGATCACACCTAGTATAACTTAGGTACAATAGTAGAGATGATTAGATGTAACTACTGAGTCATCCTACACTGCATACCCACGAAGGATCCCAAATTGCAGAACCACATAGGATCCTAGTACATCATCAGACCCACACAGGATCTTAGTACATCGTCGGTACATCATCATACCCACACATGATCCTAGTACACTTCAGTACATTTTCATACCCACACAGGATCCTAGTACATCGTCAGTACGTCATCAGACCGACACATGATCCTAGTACACGTCAGTACCTCGTCAGACCCACACATGATCCTAATACGTCGTCAGTACGTCATCAGACCCACACAGGATCCTAGTACATGTCAGTATGTCATCACAACCACATTAGATCCTATACATCATTAATACGTCGTCAAAACCACATAGGATCCTAGTACATCATCAGTATGTCCTCAGACCCACACAGGATCCCAGTAGAACGCCATCGCCAGCTACATGGTACCCTCACTAAGTTTTCTCATCTCCAAGAGAGTACGACCCTTAATCTACTGGTCGATACTCAAACTGCCACAAATTCCCATGAGAACGTACCCTAATGGACCTCCATGTCATAGGGGTCACAATACAACAGACGGTGCATCAATCCGACACTCGGTTTGTAAGTTATTAGCCTTTTAGTCTCAAGGGCCCGGTTGGATTTTTGCTCGATCCACCCTAACCATACCCCAACACTATCCAAATCTCAAGTGGGGAATACCAAATGGACCATCTTGCTCCATGATTTCTTCCGCCGCAGACGGTTCATCAAACGAATGCTGGGTGCAAAAGTTATGGCCAAAAGAGGTGAAATGGGTCGAAACTGGTCCGGGTCCGATCCGACCCGGCCCAACCCGGAACGGGTCGACCTGGTTCGGGTCAACCAGGCCCAACCTGCTGGGTTCGGCCTGGCCCGTGCTGGGTGGCCCAGATCACGCTGAGCGGCCTGACCCGCGTCGGGTGGCCTGACAGTGCGGCATGGCCGCGGTGCGTTGGAGCACCGCAGTGTGGTGCAGGGGCCGCAAGGCGGTGTAGGAGGGGCTCGGGTGCCGCGGGGCAACGTGGGCCTAGTGGTGTGGCACGATGGCCGCGGGGCGGTGTAGAGGCAGCAAGGCAGCATGGGGGTCGCGGGGCGGCGCGGGGGCAACTCGGTGGCATGGGGGCCGCGGGGCGGCGCGGGGGCAGAGAGGCGGCATGGGGCCTCGGGGAGGCACGGGGGCCACGGGGTGGCGCTGGGGCCGCATGGAGGCGTGGGGTCCATGGGGTAGTGTGGGGGCCATGGGTTGATGGTGCAGCCGCGGTGTGGTGGGGCTACTACGGTGAGGCGGTCCGCCATGGCTAGCCGAATGGCTATACGTTCTCTCCCCACAGCACGGTCTCGCGTCGCGCCTTCACCGGCGGCCGGCTCGGCCTGCCTTCCTTCCTTCACTGCTGCGGTACAAGCTGTGGTTCTCTTCTGTTTGGCGGCGTAGTCGCGCTATCACCTTCGTCATGAATAACACAACAAATAATCACAATAATTGTTGAGAAGTTAGGCCATGTTCGTTTGTCCCACACTCTCCATATTAGAGCGGTAGAAATCGGCTACGAATCCTTCTTTAATTATGATGACTCGTCTAGAATGGGAAAGGGGAAAATCAAAACAAAAATCCCTACCTATTTTGTTTATTGTTGTTGGGGTGAGGAAGAAGTCAAAGATGTTGACGTTCGTCGCGCCCACCACACATCTCCGATCCCAGGCTCGTTCATCGGATAATCTCCCTTCGATGGTGGTGGTTCTTCATTAGAGAACATTCTTCATTGGGAGGTGTTCTTCGTTGGAGAAGCGTAATCCTCCCAAAATCTTTCCCCTTCTCCTTTTCCTACCAAAATAATGAGGTTCCAATATAATTTAACTTAAGAAGATCAATTATGTTGGCACAGATAAAATGCTGAAATGTTTCATTAAATGTTAGTTGGCCCCAATAATTTAACGGGGAGTTGGAATAATTAAATAATGGGAGGAAGTTCAAGTCTTATCCCACATTAAAGGGGTTTGATTGGTCCCCACCTTTGAATTAAAAATAGAGGTTTTAGTTTGGGTGGTCCCCACCTCCATAACCTCTATAGAGAGGTTTCAAGAATAAAAATAAAATGTTAAATAATTTTATTTTTCTTTTTCCCTGAAAAAGTGAAAAAATAACTTTCACCATTGACCTACTATGGTTTGAATGTTACAAAAACCCGATCGTACGTTTACTGAATGTAGCCGAAAAAAAGTTCATAAAATTATTCTGAGAACACCTGAACTCAGAATCAATCGCTGTCAGTTTTTTAGGACTCGTAAAATTCCATATAAATCAAAAAACTCATGAAATTTCCAGGTCTTTAAATTCTTCCCACCTCAGGGATTTGCATCCCCGAAATCCACATTAAAAAAGTAGGAAAACTAGTGGGGGTACTGGGCATGAATATGAGACTCCCACTCCAATATGCTTTCCTGATGGTTCTTGTGGTGCCAACAATCGTGAACCAGAGGTATCGGCGACCCACAAAAGGACCTGATCCTGTCGATCCTCAATCTCTACAAGAAACTTCCGTAAAAGTCACCCCATACTCAATTTACTACTCACCGTGGTCGATTATCTGTGAAGGGTCGTGCACGTATCTCCTCTGGGATACATGAAAGACATCGTGCACCAGTTTCAACTGAGGTGGAAGAGCTAGGCGGTAAGCCAACTCACCAACTCTTCTGAGGACCTGTAAGGGTCCAATGAATCTCGAAGATAACTTGCTGCCCTAGAAAAATCACCACAAACTTTATCGAGGTGAGACCCGTATAATGTCATGGTCCCTATCCTCAAACCCCAGAGGTCTCCAACTCCTTTTAGAAAAATAATTCTTCCTGCTCTGTGTAGTGTTCATCTGCCCCTAGATGATCTGCACTTTTTCCATGGTAGCCATACCATATCTGGTCCCATGAGTGCTGACTCCCCAGGGTCAGTCCATCACAGAGGTGATCTGCAAGGTCTCCCATTCAACACCTCAAAAGGAGCCATCCCAATGGTGGAATGATAACTATTGTTGTATGAGAACTCCTCCAAAGGAAAGTGATCCTCCTAGATGTGACCGAAGTAGAGAACGCAAGCACACAACATGTCCTCGAGGGTCTGAATGGTCCGCTCAGTTAGGCCATCCATCTGAGGATGGATGTTGGTGCTAAAATGAAGCTATGTAACTAAAGCCTTCTGCAACCCCTTCCATAGCTGGGATGTGAAACATGCATCTCGATCAGAGACAATCGCCGAGGGAACTCCATGTAGCCACACAATCTCCAACACATAGAGGCATCCCATGCTCTCTACTGAACCCTTCTATCTGATTGGTAGGAAGTGGGCCATCATGGTGAGTCGGTCGATGGTCACCCAGATAGAATCAAGACCCCTGTATGTACCTGGATGTCCCATCACGAAGTACATGGATATCACTTCCCTCTTCCTCTCTAGGACCTCTAAAGGTAGAACCATGTCGGATGGTACCTGATGCTCTGCCTTCACTTGCTGACAAGTGAGGCACTGAGAGACAAACTGTGCTACTTCTTTCTTCATTCCTAGCCACCAGTACTGTTGTCAGAGATCCTCGTACATCTTTGCTACTCTTGGATGAACATCTAGAGGGGATGTGAGGAACTCCCTGAATACATCCCCCCGAAGTGACACTGGTACCATTGTACATCCCCTGAAAATGATGACGTGCTCCCCACCTTCATAAAATCAATCAGTTGCCAGTCCTGTGTATATCTGAGCATGTAGAGCCTTGCAGTCAGTGTCCCCACGATGCGCCTCCCTGAATCACTGAGGATGTCGGGGAGTGAATGTAAGATACTGAAGAAAATCTTCTCTATCTTGATTCACAAAGGATATCTGCAAAGCGGCCACCTACTCTATCACATAACCTAGCAGTTGTATACCAGATCGATGACTGAGAGAATATGATACAATGTTCCCCTTCCTAAGAGTATAGACTATCTTGAAATCATAATCCTGGAGGAACTCAGGCCAACACTACTGTCTTAGGTTTAGGTCCTTATGTGAGAATAAATTCCTGAGACTCTTGTGATCCAAGTAAAATGTAAGACGATCGCCCATCAATTAATGTCGCCACATATTCAAGGCGAAGACTACTTCTGCTAATTACAAGTGATGGGTAGCATAGCTCTGATCATTTTGTCTCAGCTATCAAGAACCATATGCGATCACTGCTCTCTACTGCATCTGGAAACATCGAAGTCATGTCCCTGATGCGTCACAGTTGACTAATATTTTCACTTATGGAATTATATTACTTTCTTATTCATGAACCAAAATAATTTCTATTGCCTTACTGATTTCATTTCACTTATATAATACATATGGTTCAAATTATGTTGTCTTACTTTTCATGTTATGTTTAAAAATATTAAAAAAATTGTATGAATTTACAGGTATGAGATTAATTACCTATTCAAATTTTATTTTCTGATTTTTTATATCATTTCACTGATTGGGTTTGGAATTTCGTTCTCTAGTAGTTTATTACCTCCCTCATCATCTTCACACATAAGGTGTGAGATTACATACCTATTCATGAACCTAAATCATTTCTTCTACATCACTCGTGTCATTTAACATCTATAATAATTAGGGTTAAAATTTTGTTGTCTACTCTTTCATGTAATGATTGAGAATAATAAATGTCATGACCCGTCCCTGGGGGCCCATGTTCTGACTACCCCAAGCTTGCCTTCCATAGGCCAGGGGCTCGCAAGTTGCACGGAAATGCATATTCCCTAAAAACAGGAATGCATTTCCTTTATATCATGTAAACACACGCAACCAAGCACACAACAAGATACGAACACAATTAAACTGTATAACAAAAAGAGTGTTGAATGTACTAGGGGCCAGAATACAAGCCCAAAAGTAAAGGTACATGTACAACTGAAATACAAAACAACCGAAAAAAGATAAAGACAGCTACTAGGTCATCCCATAAGGTACCTACTTAAAGGGTAGGTATAGATCACCCCTTCAACACTCCACATCCAATGTCTCCTCTACGTACTGACACACTGTATGGTCTAACTCTAGGAACCGTCCAGTCCTGACACCCTCAGCCTTGATCAGAACTGTCTATCAACTCCACAAAACACAACAAGGTACATGCATAGCCCGTGTAGGGGTGAGTATTAAAATACTCAGCAGGGACCCCGAGACCCTCAAGGTCTCACAAAATCCACAAAGGTTAAACCACAAAGATGAAATCAACTAACAACCCTACTTAGGTATATGCCCATATATATACCTAAGTTATCACGTATACCTATCTCAATCATGGGGAAAACATAGGGTCCAACCTAAAAGACCAAAGCTCAGCTGTTCCACAATGGAAGGAATACCACAAAGGTATGTACCACACAGGTACGCCACAGAAAGGAATACCACCAAGGTATTACCACGAATGAAAGTACAACACCGGTACAAATTCAGCTCACACCTGGTATAACTTAGAAACAGTAGTAGAGATGATTAGATGTAACTACTGAATCATCCTACTATGTTAAGAGTTATACCCACGAAGGATCCCAAATTACAGAACCACATAGGATCCTAGTACATCATCAGAACCACATAGGATCATAGTACATCATCGTTACATAGTCAGACCCACACATGATCCTAGTACACTTCAGTAAATTTTCATACCCACACAGGATCCTAGTACTTAGTCAGTACGTCGTCAGACCCACACATGATACTAGTACACGTCGGTATATCGTCAGACCCACACATGATCCTAATACGTTGTCAGTACGTCATCAAACCCACACAGGATCCTTGTACACGTCAGTATGTTGTCACACCCACACTGGTTCCTTGTACATCGTCAATACGTCGTCAAACCCACATAGGATAGTAATACATCATCAGTACGTCGTCAGACCCACACAGGATCCTAGTACAACACCACAACCAGGTATAGGGTACCCTCACTATGTTTTCTCCTCTCCAGGAGTGTACACCCCTTAAGCTACTGGTCGATACTCAAACATCAACGAAGTCCCATGAAAAAGTAACCCAAAGGAACTCCCTATCATAGGGGTCACAACGCAAAATACGGTGCCTCTATCCGACGCCCGATCTTAAAGTTATTGGCCTTTTAGCCCCAAGGGCACGGTTGGATTCGTGCTCGATCCAACCCGACCATGCCCCAAAATTATCCAAATCTCAAGTGGGGTATACCAAATGGACCATATCACTCCATGTTTTCTACAACCATAGAGGGATCATCAAAAGGATTCCTGGTGCCAATCTTAGGGACAAAAGAGGGGAAATGGGTTGAAACTGGTCCGGGTCCGGTCCAGCCTGACTTGGGTCGACCCGGTTCAAATTGACAAGGCCCAACCCACTGGGTTCAGCCCGGCCCGCGCTGGGCGGCCCAGACCGTGCTGAGCAGCCCAACCCGTGTTGAGCGGCCCGACATCGGCTGCCTGGCAGTGCAGGTGGCTGCGGTGCGTTGGAGCACCGTGGTGTGGCGAAGGGGCCGCGGGTCGGTGCAGCGGGGGCTCGGGGGCCCCGAGGTGGCGCGGGGCCCGGTGGGCGGCACAAGGGCCGTGGGGGCCGCAGGGTGGTGCGGGGGTTGTGAGGCAGCGCGAGGTCCACGGGGCGGTGCGGGGCCCACGGTTTGGTGGGGCAGCCGCGATGCGGTGGGGGAACCATGGTGAGGCTATCCACCATGGCTTGCCGAATGGCTAGACGTTCTCTCCCCGCGGCACGGTCTCGCGTCGTGCCTTCGCCGACAGCTGACTCAGCCGACCTTCCTTCCTTCGCCGCTGCGGTACAAGCCGCGGTTCTCTTTCGTTGGGTGGAGCAGTCGCGATGTCTCCTTCGTTGCGAAGAACATAACAAATTATCACAACAATTGTAGAGCGTTCAGGCCATGTTTGTTTGGCCCGCACTCTCGGCGTTAGAGTGGTAGAAATCGGCTATGAATCCTTCTTGAATTATGATGACTCGTCAAGAATGGGAAAGGGGAAAATCAAAACAACAATCCCTACATATTTCTTTTTTTGGTGTTGGGGTGAGGAAGAAGTCGAAGATGTCGACATTCGTCGCGCCCTCCACACGTCTCCGATCCCAGGCTTGTTCATTGGATAATCGCCCTTCAATGGGGGTGGTTCTTCATTAGAGAACATTCTTCAATGGGACATGTTCTTCGTTGGAGAAGCGTAATCCTACCAAAATCACTCCCCTTATCCTTTTCCCACCAAAATAATGAGGTTCCAATATAATTTAACTTAATAAGATTAATTATGTTGGCATGAATAAAATGATGAAACGTTTCATTAAATGTTAGTTGGATCTAACAATTTAATGGGGAGTTGGCATAGTTAAATAATGCGAGGAAGTTCAAGTGTTAACTCACATTAAAGGTGTTCGAATGGTCCCCACCTTTGAATTCAAAATAGAGGTTTTAGTTTGGGTGGTTCCCACCTCCACAACCTATATAGATAGGTTTAAAGAATAAAAATAAAATGTTAAATAATTTTATTTTTCTATTTCCACGAAAATGTGAAAAAATAACTTTCACCCTCGACCTACTATGGTTTGAATGTTATAAAAACCTGGTCGTACATTTACTGAATATACCCGAAAAAAATTTCATAAAATTATTCTTGACACACCGGACCTCAGAATCACACACCGTCAAATTTTTAGGACTCTTAAAATTCCATATAATAAAAAAATACCCGGAATTTTCGGGTCTTTACATTCTCCCCATCTGAGGGATTTTCATCCCCGAAAGCCACATCACAAAAGTAGGAAAAACAGTGGGGGTACTGGGCATGAATATGAGACTCCCACTCCCATGTGATTTCTTAAAGGTTCCCGTGGTTCCAGCGAACGTGAACCAGAGGCATCGACGACCCAAAAATGGACCCGCTCCTATCAATCCTCAATATCTACTGGATCTTCCGTAAAAGTCGCCCCATCCTTGATGTACTACTCACCGTGGTCGATGATGTGTGAAAGGTCATGCACGTATCTCCTCAGCTGGTAAACGTGAAAGACGTCATGCACCAATTTCAACTGAGGTGGAAGAGCTAGGCGGTAAGACACCTCGCCAACTCTGTGCAGTGTTCATCCGCCCCTAGATGATCTGCACTATTTCCATGGTAGCCCATACCATATCTAGTCCCATGAGTGCTGACTCCACAGGGTTAGTCCAACACAGAGGTGATCTACAAGGTCACCCGTTCAACACCTCAAAAGGAGCCATCCCAATGGTGGAGTGTTAACTATTGTTGTATGCGAACTCCACCAAAGGAAAGCGATCCTCCTAGGTGTGATTGAAGTCTAGAACGCAAGCACGCAACAAGTCCTCAAGGGTCTGAATGGTCAACTCAGTCAGGCCATCCGTCTGAGGATGGAAGGCGGTGCTAAAACGAAGCTATGTCATGAAAGCCTCTTGCAACCCCTTCCATAGCCGGGATGTGAAACATGCATCTCGTTCAGAGACAATCGTCGAGAGAAATCCATGTATCCGCACAATCTCCAGCACATAGAGGCATCACATGATCTCTACTGAAACCTTCTCTCTGATCGTTAGGAAGTGGGCCATCATGGTGAGTCGGTCGACGATCACCCAAATAGAATCAAGACCCCTGGATGTACATGTATGTCTCATCCCGAAGTACATGGATATCACATCCCTGTACCACTCTAGGACCTCTAAAAGAAGAACTAACCCTGATGGTACCTGATGCTCTGCCTTCAATTGCTGACAAATGAGGCACTGAGAGACAAACTCTGCTACTGATTTCTTCATTCCTGGCCACCAGTGTTGTCATCCAAGATCCTGGTACATCTTCGCTACTCCTTGATGAACATCTAGAGGGGATGTGTGGAACTCCCTCAACACTTCCTCCCTGAGTGACACTGGTACCATGGTATGTCCTATGAAAATTATGACATGCTCCCCACCTTCATAAAATCAATCAGGTGCCTGTCCTGTGTATATTTGAGAACATCGAGCCTCACAGTCAGTGTCCCCATGCTGCGCCTCCCTGAATCACTGAGGATTTCAGGGAGTGAATGTAAGATGCTGAAGAAAAGATTCTCTATCTCGATCCATAAAGGATGTCTCCAAAGCGGCCATCTGCTCCATCGCCTAACCTAGTAGCTGTATACCAGATCTCTGGATGAGAGAATATGATACAATGTTCCCCTTCCTAATAGTATAGACTATCATGAAATCATAGTCCTGGAAGAACTCAGGACAAAACTACTGTCTTAGGTTCGGGTCCTTCTGGGAGAAGATATTCCTGAGACTCTTGTGATCCGAGTAGAATGTAAAATGCTCACCCATTGATTAATGTTGCCACATCTTCAAGTTGAAGACTACTGCAGCTAACTTTAGGTGATGGGTAGCATAGTTCTGCTCATGTTGTCTCAACTGTCGAGAACCATATGCGATCATTGCTCTCTCCTACATCCGGAAACATACAATCCATGTCCCTGATGCATCATAGTAGACTAATCTTTGCACTTATGGTATGATATTACTTTCTTAATCATGAACCAAAATCGTTGCTACTACTTTACTAATTTCATTTCACTTCTATAATTCATAGGGTTCAAATTTTGCCGTTTTTTTTTCATGTCATGTTTAGAAATATTAAAACGTATTGTATGATTTTACAGGTATGAGATTAATTATATGAACACAAGTAAATTGTATAACAAAAATAGCGTTGAATGTAAGAGGGGCTGGAATACAAGCCCAATAGTAAAGGTACAATTACAATTGAAATACAATACAACTGAAGAAAGATAAAGACAACTACTAGGTCATCCTCCAAGGTTCCTACTTGAAGGGTAGGTACATATCACCCCCTCAACACTCCACATCGCACATCACCTCTGCGTACCGACACACAGTATGGTCTACCTACGGGTACCGTCCAGTCCAGACACCCTTAACCTCGATCAGCGTTGTCCGTCGACTGCACAAAATACAACAAGGTGTGGGCATAGCCCGTGTAGGGGTGAGTATGAAAATACCAAGTAGGCACCCCGAGACCCTCAAGGTCTCACAAAATCCACAAAGTTTAAACCATAAAGATGAAATCAACTAACAACCCTACTTAGTTATATGCCCATATATATACCTAAGTTATCAAGTATACCCATCTCAATCATGAGGAAAACACAGGTTCCAACCCAAAATCCCAAAGCTCAACTGTTTCACAAAGGAAGGAATACCACAAAGGTATGTACCACACAGGTACGCCACAGAAAAGAATACCACCAAGGTACTACCACGAATGAAAGTACCACACAGGTACGAATTCATCTCACACCAGGTATATATTATATACAGTAGTAGAGATGATTAGATGTAACTACTGAATCATCCTACTCTATTAAGAGGCATACCCACGAAGGATCCCAAATTACAGAACCACATAGGATTCTAGTACATAATTAGACCCACACATTATCTTATTACATTGTTGGTACATCGCCAGACCCACACATGATCCTAGTACACTTTAGTACATTGTTAGACCCAGACATGGTCCTAGTACATCGTCAGCACGTCGTCAGACCCACACATGATCCTAGTACATGCCAGTACTTCGTCAGACCCACACGTGATCGTAATACGTCGTCAATATATCATTAGACCCCCACAAGATCCTAGTACACATCAGTATGTCATCACACCCACACTGGATCCTAGTAAAATGTCAATATGTCGTCAAACCCACACACGATCCTAGTATATCATCAATACTTTGTCAGACCCACACAAGATCTTAATACAATGCCACAACCAGCTACAAGGTACCCTCACTAAGTTTTCTCGTCTCCAGGAGAGTACACCCATTAAGCTACTGTTCGATACTAAAACTTCCACGAAGTCCCATGAAAATGTAACCCGAAGGACCTCCATGTCATAGGGGTCACAATTCAACAGACGGTGCATCAATCCGTCGCCCGATATTTAAGTTATTAGCCTTTTAGTCCCAAGGGCCCGGTTGGATTCGTGCTTGATCAAACCCGAACATACCCCAACATTATCCAAATCTCAAGTGGGGTATAACAAATGGACCATCTCGCTCCATGTTTTCTGCCGCGATAGACGGTTCATCAAATGGACACCTGGTGCCAATGTTACGGCCAAAAGAGGGGAAATGGGTCGAAACTGGTCTGGGTCATTTCCGACCCGGCCTGGGTCGACCCGGTTAGGATCGACCAGGCCCAACCTACTGGGTTCGGCCCGACCCACGCTGGGCGGCCCAGCCCACGCGAAGCGGCCTGACCCGCATCGGGCAGCCCGGCCTGGGCGGCCCGGTGGTGCGGGGTGACCGCGATGCATTGGAGCATCGCGGTGTGGCGCAGGGGCTGCGGGGCAGTGCAAGGGGGGCTCGAGGGCCGCTGGGCAGTGCAGGGGCTTCGGGGTGGCACAGGGGCCTTGGGGCGGCGTTGGGGCCTTGGGGCAGCGCGGGGGCTTCGGGGCGGCGCGGGGGCCACGACGAGGCGCGGGGGCCGCGGAGCGGCGCATGGGCCTTGGGGCGGCGCGAGGGCCATGAGGCGGCGTGGGGGGCCGCAGTTCAGCGGGGCAGCCGTGGTGCGGCGGGGTAGCCGCGATGCGGCAGGGCAGCCATGGTTAGGCAGTCCGCCATGGATAGCTGAATGGCCAGACGTTCTCTCCCCGCGGCACGGTCTCACGTCACGCCTTCTCCGGTGGCTGTCTTGGCCGACCTTCCTTCCTTCGTTGCTGCGGTACAAGCCGCGATTCTCTTCCGTTGGGCGGCGTAGTTGCGCTGTCGCCTTCGTCGCAAAGAACACAACACATAATCACAACAATTGTAGAGAGATCAAGCCATGTTCGTTTGGCCCGCACTCTCCGCATTAAAGCTGTAGCAATCAGCTATGAATCCTTCTTGAATTATGATGACTTGTCATGAATGGGAAAGGGGAAAATCAAAACAACAATCCCTACCTCTTTCGTTTTTTGTTGTTGGGGTAAGGAAGACGTTGAAGATGTCGACGCTTGTTGCGCCCGCCACACGTCTCCTATCCTAGGTTCGTTCATCGGATAATATCCCTTCGATGGTGGTGGTTCTTCATTAGAGAACATTATTAATTGGGAGGTGTTCTTCATTGGAGAAGCGTAATCCTCCCAAAATCTCTCCCCTTCTCCTTTTCCCACCAAAATAATGAGGTTCCAATATAATTTAACTTAAGAAGATTAATTATGTTGGCACAAATAAAATGCTTAAACATTTCATTAAATGTTAGTTGTTTCCAACAATTTAATGGGTAGTTGGCATAATTAAATAATGGGAGTAAGTTCAAGTGTTAGCTCACATTAAAGGGGTTCGATTGGTCCCCACATTTGAATTCAAAATAGAGATTTTAGTTTGGTTGGTCCCCACCTCCATAACCTATGTATAAAGGTTTCAAGAATAAAAATAAAATGTTAAATAATTTTATTTTTCTTTTTCCACAAAAAACTGAAAAACTAACTTTCACCCTTGACCTACAACGGTTTGAATGTTACAAAAACCCAGTCGTACATTTAATTAATAGACCAGAAAAAAAGTTCATTAAATTATTCCGGGCACACCAGACCTCAAAATCATGCACCGTCAATTTTTTAGGACTCGTAAAATTCCATATAATTAAAAAAATACACTGAATTTCCGGGTCTTTACATTCTCCCCACCTCAGGGATTTGCATCCCCGAAATCCACATCAAAAAAGTAGGAAAACTAGTGGGGGTACTGGGAATTAATCTGATACTCCCACTCCCATGTGATTTCCTGAAGGTTCTCATGGTGCCAGCGAATGAGAACCAGAGGTATCGATGACCCACAAAAGGACCCGCTCCTGTTGATATTCAATCTCCAATGGAACTTCCATAAAAGAAAACCCATCCTCGATGTACTACTCACC
This sequence comes from Viscum album, assembly GCA_963277665.1. Classification (NCBI taxonomy): domain Eukaryota; kingdom Viridiplantae; phylum Streptophyta; class Magnoliopsida; order Santalales; family Viscaceae; genus Viscum; species Viscum album. The sequence continues at coordinate 348,839,336 of OY728152.1, read as the reverse complement.
GTGGTCATTGATGTGTGAAGGGTTGAGCATGTATCTCCTCAGCTGGGATACGTGAAAGACATTCTGAACCAGTTTCAATTGAGGCGGAAGATCTAGGTAGTAAGCCACCTCGCCATCTCTGCAGAGGACCTGGAAGGGTCCAATGAATCTCAAAGATAACTTATTGCCGCAGAAAAATTGCCACAAAACTCGTCGAGCAGATACCCATATAATGTCATGGACACCATCCTCAAACCCCAGAGGTCTCCATCTCCTATCAGAAAAAGAAATCTTCCTTCTCTGTGCAGTGTTCATCCGCCCCTAGGTGATCTGCACGTTTTCCATGGTAGCCCATACCATATCTGGTCCCATTAGTGCTGACTCCCTAGGGTCATTCCAACACAGAGGTGATCTGCAAGGTCACCCGTTCAACACCTCAAAAAGATCCATCCCAATAGTGGAGTGATAACTAATGATTTATGCAAACTCCACCAAAGGAAAGTGATCCTCCTAGTTGTGACCGAAGTAGAGAACGCAAGCATGCAACATGACCTCGAGGGTCTGAATGGCCCGATCAGTCAGGCCATCCGTCTGAGGATGGAAGGCGGTGCTAAAATGAAGCTATGTCAAGAAATCCTCCTACAACCCCTTCCATATCCGGGATTTGAAACATTCATCTCGATTAGAGACAATTGTCTAGGTAACTCCATGTAGCCGCACAATATCCAGTACATAGAGGCATCCCATGCTCTCTACTGAACCCTTCTCTCTGATTGGTAGGAAGTGAGCCGTCATGGTGAGTCAGTCGATGATCACCCAAATATAATCAGGACCCCTGTATGTACCTAGATGTCTCATCATGATGTACATGGATATCACGTCCCTCTTCCACTCTTGGACCTCTAAATGCAGAATTAAGCCTAATGTTACCTGATGCTCCACCTTCACTTGCTCACAAGTGAGGCACCGAGAGACAAACTCTACTACTGCTTTCTTCAATCCTGGCCACCAGTGTTGTCATCGGAGATCCTGGTACATCTTCACTACTCCTGGATGAACATCTATAGGGGATGTGTGGAACTACATCAACACTTCCTCCCAGAGTGACACTGGTACCATGGTATATCCTCTGAAAATGATGATGTGATCCCCACCTTTAGAAAATTAATCAGGTTCCTGTCCTGTGTATATCTGAGCACATCGAGCCTCGCAGTCAGTGTCCCCGTGCGGTGCCTACCTGTATCACTAAGGATATCGGGGAGTGAATGCAAGATATTGAAGAAAATATTTTCTATCTTGATCCACTAAAGATATCTAAAAAGCGGATAGCTTCTCAATCGCCTAACCTAGAAGCTGTATACCAGATCTCCAGTTGAGAGAATATGCTACAATGTTCCCCTTCCTAAGAGTATATACTATCTTGAAATCATAGTCCTGGAGGAACTCAGGACAACACTAATGTTTTAGGTTCAGGTCCTTCTGTGGGAATATATATTCCTGAGACTCTTGTGATCCAAGTAGAATGTAAAACGCTCGCCCATCGATTAATGTTGCCACATATTCAAGGCGAAGACCACTGCTGTTAACTCCAAGTGATGGGTAGCATAGTTCTTCTCATGATGTCTCAGCTTCCGAGAACCATATGTGATCACTGCTCTCTTCTATATCCAGAAACATCTAAGTCATGTCCCTGATGCGTCACAGTAGACTAAGTACCCTTTTCCCTCCTCTGAAAGCCTCAATATGGAGGCACTAGTCAGCCTCTGCCTGAGCTCTTGAAAACTCAGCTGAAATCTTTTCAACCAAAAGAATGTTTTCCCCTTCTTCGTCAATGCTGATAGTGGTGCTGAAACTCTGGAGAAATCTGGCACAAACCTCTATTAGTATTCATCCAAATCTAGGAAACTCAGTACCTCCATCACACTCATGGGTGGATCCCTAGCAAGTATCATCCCAATCATCGCTAGATCTACTGTAACTCTAGCCTCTAAGATGACGTGTCCCAGAAAGTGCACCTCTAGGATCCAGAACTGGCACTTCCAAAGATTACCATAAAGCTGGTGCTCTCGGAGTGAGTCAAGTACTACCTGAAAATGATAGGCATGCTCCTCCTCGGTAGCTGAGTAGATCAGAATGTCATCAATGAATACCACCAAAAAGTGATCAAGGTATGGATGAAAGATCCTATTCATGAGTCCCATGAATACTGCTGGAGTGTTGGTTACACCGAATGGTATAACCAAGAACTCGTAATGGTTGTACCAACATTTGAAAGTCATCTTCTACACATCCACATCTCACACTCTGAATTGGTGATAGACGGATCTGAGGTCTGTCTTCGTGAGCCATCGTGATCCCATCAGGTGATCAAAGAGGTCGTCAATCCTGGGGTGTGGGTACATGTTCTTCACGGTCACCTGGTTCTGGAGCCGCTAGTCAACACAAAGTCTCAAGCTCCCATCCACCATATTGGTGAACAAAATCAAGGCTGCCCAAAGAGAAACACTGGTCCAAATGAATCCCTTCCCCTACAAGTCCTCCAGTTGTACCCGCAGCTCACGAAGCTCCATGAGAGCCATTCGATATACTGGTGTAGATATCAGTGCCATCCCGGGGTACAAGTCAATGTAAAAGTCCACCTCTCTGCAAGGAGGTAGATCAAAACATAATCACGGAAGAAATCCGTGTACTGGTCCACTACTATAGGATAGCTCAGACTCCCCACATCAACCACTCTAGGGGTAAGGCTAGCCAACTGATGAGTGGTCAGCTGCACTCTCCTCCGGGTATGTCCATCCTATGCTGCAAAGGCTCCCTTATCACAGGTAAAGGTAATCTTAGTCCCATCCGTGCAGACACACTACATTTTGCACCTAATATAGTCAATATGAGCATAGACTATAAATAACCAGTCCATACCCATGATGATGTTGTAAGGCCTCAACATCGCAACTAGGAGATCCCAACCAAAGCGCTCACCTCCTAGAGTAAGCTCACACTACCGAAACCAATGCGTAATCGTTGAATCCTCTCCCATAGGAGTCTCTAGCCTTAAGGAACGAGCCAACATGTCTATTGGAATATCTGAGCTCCGAAAGAGGGTAATGGAAATAAAAGATTGACCGGAACTTGTGTCTATAAGTACTGCAGCTAAGGTGTAGTAGACATAGATTTTACCTCGTATCATCTCTAGTGCACTGTGATCGTAGGCCTCAACTTCCTGGAGTGGAGCTCTCCCTTGTACTCATGCTCTCTATGGTCAGGGTGGATGAATTGTTGTTGGTGGTAGTAACATCTCAAATCATCGCCCACTGCCAGCTACACGACTAGCTCCTCTGCCATGTCCGCCTGCTCCATGTGGACCTCCTTGATCGAACCTCTGTCTCTTCCTGGGAGGTCCCTCGACCATCTGCTGATCATCCGTATGACGGGTAGGACAGTCATGAGCCATGTGACCATGCCCACCACATTTGAAACACTTCCTATTCTTCGCATGACTGGCTCTGTTTCTGGTACCCCACACAACCCATCTTGAGTCATGCAGTCATCCACCATTAGGTCTGGTCCTTTTGGACCTCTGTGACATCTATCTGCTTCTAGATACAGAAGACTCTACTACATGGCGTCCGATGGTGGGTCTTGCAGCTGGAGACTACTCAGTAATAAAACTCTCTACTAAGAGGGCTTGCTCTAATACCCCACCTGCATCAAGATGTTGCGAGAAATCATCGAAGCCCTAATCTTCCACCAGAGCCCCTGCTCAAAGGTCCGGGCCCCGAAGAATGGGTCTCGCACCATATGAGTGGAGTAGAATGAGAGTTAAGTGAATCTCACAGAGTACTATTCCACAGTCATGCTGCCCTGCTACGAATAAAAAATCTTTTGTATGCTCACTATGTGAAGAGTCGTTGGGACAAACTCTACCCGAAACAAGCTCTCGTAGTCTGCTCAGAGAAGTGTCACCTCGTTGTGAACCTAAAGCATCATGCTCAACCATTTTTCTGTTGATACCTGTAAAATACTGGTGGCAAGGATCACCATGAGATCATCTAGTGTCCCTATGTAACACCCCAATATTCCATGGTACACTTAATTTGAATAATAGAGCAGTGTGTGTTGTACGCAACCTCGAGTTCTAACACACCATGACCAATAAAATTAGCCATTATGAATAGTAATACCAACTTTTTGAAATTATATAAATTTTATATTTCATAATGGAATTCTTTTTTGGATTCGGAATATCGAAATTGGCCTATGTTGAATTTTTGGTATTTTTCTAAGAATTTCCAATTTTCGATGAGTAGTGAAAAATACTTAAAAAAAACATTTTTAATAAAAATAATTTATATTGATAAATTATACTATTTAGTTGTTTTAAAGTATAATTAGAATATAATTTTACCATTTTATACAATGGTGGTCATTATAATTAATTTCACTTTGAAATTGGACATAAACAATTGTCAATCTTTTGATTGATATTGTTTCTTAAAAACACGCTATTTGTTTTGACAACGAGAATTAATTATAAAATTAATTAATGAAACTTATATGTTTGGAATTTTTTAAAATAGACATCATTTTTTAATTTGGAATATCAATTATATATTAGGGTGAATTTTTGGTATTGTTCTGAAAAAATTCAATTTTTTGATGAATAGTGAAACCACTAAGTGGTAGTTAAAAAACTGATTTTTCGTTTAAATGAAACTTTAATTCTTCTATGAATTGAATTTCAAAAATCCGACATACATGGTTATAATGAGGAAGTAAAATTTGGTTCAATGGGATTAAAATATTTTTTGGTGAATAGTAACTTTTGAGTTTTATTAACCGCGATTAGGGGTAATTAGAGTAATTTAAGGTAAAAATAATGTTATAATAATATGAAATTACCTTTACACTTGTCCTAACCTTATTTTATGAGTCATGGCCGACCAAGAAAATCCATGGGTCAACTTGGGGACCCCATGTAGCCACTTGGGTAAGAAAATGACATTAATAACTATTTATTTAAAGTAAAAATAAAATTGTCACAAACAGGTGTTGTTTTACTAAAACAATTATTAAATGGGGTAACATAAGTTAAAATTTCGACTATAAATATTAATTGGAAATATAAAAAGATTTCCTACATCATGGTAATTTTTTTATAATTTTTAGGCATTAAAAAAATTGAATTTTTTATGACACCATGATGATGCAGCGATTACCTCATTAATTAACGATTTAAATAAAATGAAAAGATAATGTAAAATCTAAGACTTAAACTTGTAAAAAACTTATTTGATGATTATATTTCGAACCCTTATCACCTTATCCTCTAAATATATAATTCTGGGACCTTTGAAATCAGAAAATCACTTCATAATAATGTAACATTTCATGACATTCCAAGAGTGCCCCTCCTCTCCTCTTATAAAAGGCCTCCACCTCTACCACCTTATTCACAACTTCAAGCCATTTGGATCAGCCAAAATCTGCCCAAATACTCTCTAAAATTTTCTCTCTTACTCATAGAAGCCTAATTTTGGGAATAAGTCTTCCCAAGGATTCCATTGTCTCAAATCAAAAAGAGTTAACCGATTTTAAGGTAATGTCTTCTCTTATGTTCTTTTGTTTTATTTGGATTCTCCAACCCCTTAATCTTTTTATACCTTTATTTTGTGAAAACACCAGTATCTTCAATATAATTGGTTTTTGTTATGAGAAGTATTTTATTTACACTTACACACACCTTCGTCTAATTGTTAAAGAACATACTGTTTATGTGAGTGGCGAATTACTGCCTCATGAAACGATGATTGTTCAATCTTCTTTTAACACCTTTCATGGTGGCCATTAAGATGTAACTATATTTATATATGATATATATTATGTTTATGTTTTCCTTATGCTTCTGTATTTTTCATTTATGGCATACCTTTATGATTTCCATTATGGGTAAACGCGATAATTTCCTTTTAGGAAGTGCGGACTACCGCCCCCTCAAAGTGATTTGAATCGTTAATGCCATATGTGGGACGTATAAAGGATGGAGTAAATGATATTATATATTATATTATACTGGAATTATAATACACCTTTATATCATTATTATTTAATTCCATTAAACACGAAGTATAAATGAAAGTAGCGTTCATTCGTACGTACGGCTTCCCGTCTCCATGAACGGTGCATTTCATTTCTTACCTCTAAATGTTATGTAATATTATAAATGAATGTATATACTGGATATATATGATATATATGATATGTAAATCATGAATATAATTATGGATATAATGGATATTTTAGCACATGAACGACTTTTAATTATAAGAAGTTTATTTTTGACTCAAGTACCAAAGATCGACAAAAAGACCATTATTAACTTAAATAATTACATAATGTTTCTAACATGGTAATAAGTAATATAAAAGGAATAATGAACTTGAAAAAGGTTCTTAAGAAAGTATAAATTAACTCTAGTTTATTATTAAGGAGGTTAAAGAATGATCAAGTCAAGTCGGACATGAGGTAAGGGACTTCGTCTCAATCTCTTTTCATTTAGGCATATTTTATTTTATACACAAATTTCTTTTATGCGGTGTATAAACCCATTTGAATTTTAATTTTAATCAAAAGGAATATTTTTACACGAATAATTTTTACTAAACGACAAAAGTAATGTTTTGTATTACGTACGTGGCGACAATGACTTCTCCGCTGCTGTGACCATTATTTGAGTTTCAGCTTCCTCTACAAGCCGTAACTTTTTTTAAATGAAAAATAAATACCATGTTTTACTTTTATTTTATTTTGGTATTGAAAATGGTTTTATTATATCAATGTGTTGTATTTATATCTTGTTATTGAAATGTGGAAATGTTATGTTTCCTTTATACATGTTTTATGTGATACGATTCTGTTATGGTTTATGATAGGTTTAAACCTTTTCATATAAGGAATGCATTGGACTTAGTAAGCAACGGGTGGAGCCCGCTATAGCTCCTCGATGCATCGGTAGGTCTCATGAGACAAACTAGTGTCTTGGCACGAGGCCTTGACAAAATCTTATTTGGAGTCTTGAAACGAGGCCTTGGCTACGTGGTTATGATAGCCTGGCATTATGCATTCCATCATTATGAAAGTGGTTATTGATATTGCATGTGATTATTCGACTAGTAGAATATCCATGTGAATAAGTAAATGACATTATTTCATTTTATTTTGCAATATTATGCTGATGTTCAAGTTTAAAAGGCTTTTGTTTCAGTTATACGATGCCTTAAATGTTTATGTTTATTTATGAAAGTTTCCGCTATATTGTTATCCTTACTGAGCATCTGAGATCACCCCTTTCAATGTTTTAATTTTTCCTAGATGTGAAGAAGTATTTTATGAATGACCTACAGGGATAGTCGGAAGGGGATATGAGTGTGGACTATGGAGACCATGTTATTGTAGTTTTTCACTTAATTATGTAATGTAAAGTTTATGAATGTATCTAGTGTTCCCAAGGCTACTAAACTAATCGGACTTTCGAGACTTGATCTTTTGTGATCATGCCAATGTTACGTAATAATGCACCGACTCTAGGTAACTGGGGTCGGGGCATTATAGTTGGTATCAGAGGTAGTTTAGTACTAACCTTGGAAGCTAGATTTAGATAAACTCTGATTAGATCACACAACCCTAAGATAGACTTTGAGGATTAGTATAGAAGAACTTCTAGAATTTTGGTATTATTGAGATTTTGTGAGTTTTCTGAGCAATACATCCCTGTCTAGATACGAGCAGGTAGAGGCGGATCTGGCATAGATGTAACTAGGGGTAAAACCCGAAAACACCTCTTTGAGCTAGACTCGAACTGGAACTGGTGCACGACAATGGGCCTTGCTGCACTCTTGGCTACAACACTCCCGAGGGATATGATTAGTATAATTCTCATTTTCATTACAAACCATTATGAAGGGTTTATGAGTATATACTTCTTCAAAGAAAACATTTTTATGAATATGGATTATATCCATAAATAGTTAAATTTACGTTAGGTGTTTTTCAAGTTTGTTATTATGTATTTCGATTCATAAACTAATCTAGTTTATGACATTGTTTAGAAATGGTGCCTAGTGGAAGGAATGGAAACCATATAAATGAACACACTACATGTAGGGATTTCCCTCTTGCTCAAGATGATTATAGTGGAGCTAGTGATACAACCGGTGCTGATCATCTTATCACCATACTAGGAAAAATCACTAAGGTTATGAATAATAACCTTACTCATATGGAGCACCGTGATCCGCAACGTGGAGGATCAATGTTAGATCGCTTCATGAAACAACAACCACCAACATTCAATGGGAGTAAAAATCCCTTAGTAGCTAAGAAATGGATAAATTCCTTAGAGAAAATATTCCATGCCTTGGGGAGTAGTGAAAGGGAAAATGTTATCATGGAAGTTTACTGCCTCAATGGAGATGCCGATCAATGGTGGTCATTGATTCAAAACAAAAAGGAAGATGATGAAGTATCAAATATGGAATGGAGGGAGTTCAAAGAGCTGTTCATAGGAAAATACTTTCCTCGTGACCATCGAGCAGGCTTGGAAAGGCAATTTCTGAGTCTAAGACAAAAGGTGGATGAGAATGTCGCAAAGTATGAGGCCAACTTTACAAGGTTAGTGAGGTATGATATAGAATATATATGTAACCCAAGAAGTAAGATTTATATTGTCTTTGGTGGGTTAAAACCATTTCTCCGTCGAGCATTGGTATCACAATCCTTCTCATCATACGAAGATATTGTCTCGTGTGCAATCAAGACAAAAAAGGAATTCTCTAAGTCTTATGACAACAAAGTAAAACAAGAGAAGAAAAGAATGGTAGATAAAGAGATAGATAAAGGGAAAAAGGGAAAGAAGGATTTTTTATTATGCGAAAATTGTGGGAAGAATCACCCTGGTACTTTCCTAAAAGGAGTGGGAGTTTTTTATAAATGTGGAGAAAAAGGTCACCAGGCTCGTGATTGCAAGGGAAAGAAAGAGGCTATCAATGTTGAGTGCTACAATTGTAGGGAAACGAGGAATTTTGCAAATAAATGTCCTAAGTGCTAGAGAAACTTACATCAGAAAAGGTCAAGGGATCAAGGCCAATCATATGCTGTTACTACAGTTGAAGTGGAATAATTAATGTATTGGTGCTTTTGGACTCAAGGATTATATTATGGTTATAAGAATAATGTGATATATATAAGTATTGTACTGCAGTACTTGTTGTTTTCATTATGGTTTTAACATGATGAAGGTAATCATATTTTTAGTATGTGACAATAAGAGAAACTTTACTTTTTTTGGGGAATCTGATGTTACAATTGATTTTGGAATTTAGATACCTTTTAGAGAAAGTCTGGAAAGAGGTATTTTGGATAACTATAATGGTTGGAATGGATTAAGTTGAACTTTGGATAGTATTGTTTAAGGTTAAAACATTTCTGATGATTATTTTTGGAATATTATAATGCTATAGTTTTAGGAAAAGGACAACCTGAAGGTTGGCGGATAACCCGCCGCGTCGGACAAAGCTGCAGGAATCGAACCCACAACCATAGTGCGATATGCCTTTATTACCTACCACTAGCCTACAGGAAGTCCATGGTTATTAAAAAATAGTTTTCCTAATCTAAATGGTATGTGTTAATATTTAGAACCTTGTACGGTTAAGATAAATATAATATTTCTATGTTCTACTATCTTTTTGAGGGAAAGATGAGTTTGTGATAGAAATTAGTTGAAGGTTGAAACTCTAATTGTCATGTATATATATATATATACACCTCTCTCTTATTCTATGAATAAATTAATTTTTACTCTTTAGGAAAGGGATATTAAAAAAAATGTGTTATCCTAATACCTTATGTTTTGTTGAACTGATGATATTTTTAATCACCATAGATTGAAGGCTTTGAGGCCGTCAATTTTACACTTGTTTGTGATTTATGACCTCAATCAATCCCTATAAATATTTATGTTTTTCCTCTAATTATGTGTCTATAATTTCCACCAATGTTCTTCTATTCAAAACCCTAATTTGGTGGTGACTTTATCATTTCCATTTCCCTCTTATTAAGGCTAAATTTTATTAACCTTATTTCCGATGTGGGTTTTCCACAAAGGTATTTTCTTCTTTCAAACTTTTATTTTCAATGAAAAATTTCAAATTGTGAGGAAACAATTTATTGAAGGAGGGTAGAATGTAACACCCCAAGCTTCCACGGTATGCTTCTCTTTGAATAATAGATCAGCGTGTGTTGTACATAACCTTGAGTTCTAACACACTACAACCAATCAAAGTAGCCGTTATGAATAGTAATACCCACTTTTTGAAATTATATAAATTTTATATTTCATAATGGACTTCATTTTTGTATTTGGAATATCGAAATTAGCCTATGTTTAATTTTTGGTATGTTTTTGAGAACTTCAAATTTTTGATGAATAGTAAAAAATACTTAAAAAAAACATTTATAATCAAAATAATTTATATTGATAAATTATAATATTGAGTGGTTTTAAAGTATAATTAGAATATAATTTTACCATTTTATCCAATGGTGGTCATTATAATTAATTTCAATTTGAAATTGGACATAAACAATTGTCAATCTTTTGATTGATATTGTTTCTTAAAAACAGGCTATTTATTTTGACAACGAGAATTAATTATAAAATTAATTAATGAAACGTATATTTTTGTAATTTTGTAAAATAGTAATAATTTTTGAATTTTGAATATCAATTATAGCTTAGGGTGAATTTTTGTTATTGTTCTGAAAAACTTCAATTTTTGATGAATAGTGAAACCACTAAGTGGTAGTTAAAAAACCTATTTTTCGTTTAAATGAAACTTTACCGCTTCTATGAATTGAATTTCAAAAATCCGACATACATGGTTATAATTAAGAAGTAAAATGTGGTTCAATGGGATGAAAATAATTTTTGGTGAATAGTAACTTTTGAGTTTTATTAACCACGATTAGGGGTAATTAGAGTAATTTAAGGTAAAAATAATGTTATAATAATATGAAATTACTTTTACACATGTTCTACCCTTATTGGATGATTCATGGCCGACCAATAAAATCAATGGGTAAACTCGGGGACCCTATGGAGCCACTTGGGTAAGAAAATGACATTAATAACTTTTAATTTTAAGTAAAAATAAAATTGTCACAAACATGTGTTGTTTTACTAAAACAATTATTACATGGGGTTATATAAGTTAAAGTTTCGACTATAAATATTAATTTGAAAGATAAAAATATTTCCCACATCATGGTAATTTTTTTATAATTTTTAGGCATTAAATAAATTGAATTTTTTATGACACCATGATGATGCGGCGATTACATCATTAATTAACGATTTAAATAAAATGAAAAGATAATGTAAAATCTAAGACATACACTTGTCAAAAACCTATTGGATGAGTTGATTTCGAACCATTATCACCCTATCCTATAAATATATAATTGTGGGACCTTTGAAATCCGAAAAGAACTTTATAATAATGTACCATTTCATGACTTTCCAAGAGTGCCCCTCCTCTCCTCTTATAAAAGGCCCCCACCTCTACCACCTTATTCACACCTTCATGCTATTTGGCTCGTCCAAATTCTGACCAAATACTCTCTCAACTTCCCTATCTTACTCCTAGAGGACTTACTTTGGGAAGAAGTCTTCCCAAGGAAACCTTTGGCTCAAATCAAAATGAGTTACCCGATTTTAAGGTAATGTATTATCTTATATTCTTTTGTTTTATTTTGATTCTAAAACCCCTTAAACTCTTTTTATTCCTTTATTTTGTCACAAAAACAATATATTCAATATACTAGGATGTTTTTATGAGATTTATTTTATTTAAACATACTCACACCTTCGTCTAATGGTTAAAGAACATACTTTTTCTGTGGGTGGCGAATTACTGCCACATGAAACGATGATTGATCAATCTTCTTTTAACACATCTCATGGTGGCTATTAAGATGTCACTATATTTATATATGATATATATTATGTTTATGTTTTCCTTATTGTTCTTTATTTTTCATTTATGGCATAACTTTATGATTTCCATTATGGGTAAACACGATAATTTCATTTTAGGAAGTGCGGACTACCGCCCCCTCAAAGTGATTTGAATCGTTAATGCCAAATGTGAGACGTATAAAGGATGGATTAAATGATATTATATATGATATTATACTAGAATTATAATATACCTTTATATCATTATGATTTCACTCCATTAAATACGAAATAGAAATGAAAGTAGCGTTCGTGCGTACGTACGACTTACCGTCTCCATGAACGGTGCATTTCATTTCTTACCTCTAAATGTTATGTAATATTATAAATGAATGTATATACTTGATATATATGATATATATGATATCTACATCATGAATATAATTCTGGATATAATGGATATTTTACCACATGAACAACTTGTAATTATAAGAAGTTTATTTTTGACTCAAGTACCAAAGATCGACAAAACGACCGTTATTAACTTAAATAATTACTTAATGTTCATAACATGGTAATAATTGATATAAAAGGAATAATGAACTTGAAAAATGTTCTCAAGCAAGTATAAATTAACTCACATTTATTATTCAGGAGGTTAAATAACGATCGAGTCAAGTCGGACACAAGGTAAGGAACTTCGTCTCAATCTCCTTTCATTGAGGCATATTTTATTTTATACACAACTTTCTTTTATGCAGTGTATAAACCCATTTGAATTTTACTTTTATTCAAAAGGAATATTTTTATACGAAACTTTTTTAATAAATGACAAAAGTAATGTTTTGTCTTACGTACGCGATGACAATGACTTCTCCGCCGCCGTGACCATTATTTGAGTTTCAGCTTCCTCTACAAGACGTAACTTTTTTTTAAATGAAAAATAAATACCATGTTTCAATTTTCTTTTATTTTGGTATTGAAAATGGTTTTATTATATCAATGTGTTGTATTGATATATTGTGATTGAAATGTGGAAATGTTATGTTTCATTTATGCATGTTTTATGTGATACGATTATGTTATGGTTTATGATATGTTTAAACCATTTCATATAAGGAATTCATTGGACTTAGTAAGTGACGGGTGGAGCCCGCTATAGCTCCTTGATGCATCAGTAGGTATCATGAGACAAACTAGTTTCTTGGCATGAGGCCTTGAAAAAATCTTATTTTTAGTCTTGGCATGAGGCCTTGGCTACGTGGTTATGATAGTATGGAATTATCCATTCCATCATTATGAAAGTGGTTATTGATATTGCATGTGATTATTCGACTAGTAGAATATCCATGTGAATAAGTAAATGGAATTATTTCATTTTATTTTTCCATATTATGATGAAGTTCAAGTTTAAAAGGCTGTTGTTTCAGTTAGACATTGCCTTAAATGTTTATGTTTATTTATGAATGTTTCCACTATATTGTTATCCTTACTGAGCATCTGAGCTCACCCCTTTCAATGTTTTAATTTTTCCAGGATGTGAAGAAGTATTTTATGAATGACCTGCAGGGATAGTCGGAATGGGATATGAGTGTGGACTATGGAGACCATGTTATTGTAGTTTTTCACTTTATGATGTAATGTAATGTTTATGAATGTATCTAGTGTTTCCAAAGCTACTAAACTAATCGGTCTTTCGAGACATGATCTTTTGTGATCATGCCAATGTTACGTAATAATGCACCGACTCTAGGTAACTGGCGTCGGGGCGTTACACCCTAATAGTTGGAAGACTCTCACCAAAACCTCCTACCAATACACAACCGCATGTGGGTCCATCTCTCTTCTAATACTAAGTGGCCTCTAGCTCAGGAACTCATGCAATGCGCTCAAGAAGTGTGTACCCTCTACTGCTGGGGCTGGTGGCATCGGTGGCCCAATGGGTAATGGTACCTTTGGTGCCTCCGCTAGTTCCTCTATTGGAAGAGGGACCTACACCGAGGCCTCGTCACTATGGGGGATATTAGTGCATACTATACCTGGAACCCTAGCAGGTTGTCTGCGTGGAGGCATCCTGAAAAGAATCCGGTGTTCCACGATCATTAAGTTTTACCTGGTGAGATGAATCAAAGAGGTAACAAATAAAATTATTGATAAACACACACATAATCGAGGTTTTCATTCACTGATCCGGAAATTAGAAGATAGAGTCCTAGTGTATGAATACGTCAGCCGTCGCACCAACACTGGTTTCCCAAAACTGATAACCACACTCACTACACTTAACACTATTTCCATTAAAATAAAGATCAGAGTCCTTTGTTCTACGGTAGAACCGAGTAATCTAATACAAATTTGTCACGACCCGTGCCCCGGGGCTCGTGCCTTGACTACCCCAAGCCCTCATTCCATAGGCCAGGGGCTGGCGACTAGCACCAAAAGGAATATTCTATAAAAATAGGAAGGCATTGCCTTTATATCGAGTAAACACATGCAACCAAGAACACACCAAGATACAAACACAAGTAATCTGTATAACAAAAAGGGTGCTGAAAGTAAGAGGGTTCAGAATAATTGCCCAACAGTAAAGGTACAAGTACAACTGAAATACCATACAACAGAAGAAAGAGAATGATAGCTACTGGGTCATCCTCCGAGGATCCTACCTGAAGGGTCGGTACACATCCCCTCTTCAGCACTCCACGTCCCACGTCTCCTCTACGTACCAAAACGCCGTATGGTCTACCCCCAGGCAACGTCCAGTCTTAGAACCATCAGCCTCGATCAATGCTGTCTGTCATCTACACAAAACACAACAAGGTGCGGGCATAACCCGTGCAGGGTTGAGTATAGAAATACTCATTAGGGACCCCAAGACCCTCAATGTCTCACAAAATCCAAAAAGGATAAACTAAAAAGAATGAAATCAACTGACAACTCTACTTAGGTATATTCCCAAACATATACCTAAGTTATCATGTATACCCATCTCAATCATAAAGAAAACACAGGGTCCAAGCCAAAATCCCAATGCTCAACTGTTCGACAAAGGAAGGAATACCACAAAGTTAAGTACCACACAAGTACACCACAAAGAATAATACCACCATGGTATAACCACGAAGGAAAGTAACACACAGGTACAAACTCATCTCACACCATGTATGACATATGTAAAGTATTATAGATGATTAGATGTAACTAATGAATCATCCTACTCTGTTCAGAGGTAGACCCACGAAGGATCCCAAATTGCTGACCCACACAGGATCCTAGTACATCGTTAGACACATACAATATCCTAGTAAAATGTCGGTACTTAGTCATTACATTGTCAGACCCACACAGGATCCTAGTACTCGTTAGTACATCATCACACCCACACAAGATCCTAGTTCTTTTCCAGTACATCATCAGACCCACACATGATCCTAGTACACATCAGTACATCGTTAGAACCACACAGGATCCTAGTACATCGTCAGTACATCTTCAGACACACACAAGATCCTAGTACATGTCAGTAGGTCGTCAGACCCACATAGGATCCTAGTACATTGTCAGTACGTCGTCATACATACATAGGATCCTAGTACATCGTCAGTAAGTCGTCAAACCCACACAGGATCCGTGTAAATTGTCAGAGCCTGCTACAGTGTACCCATACTATGTTTTCTCATCTCTAGGAGAGGCCGCTCCTCAAGCTACCTGACCATACTCCAACTACCATGAAGCCCCATGATGAAGTATCCCAAAGGACGACCATGTCATAGGGGTCTCAACGCAATAGACGTTGAATCAATCGGACCCCCAATCTATAAGTTATTATCCTTTTAGTCCCGAGGGCCCGGTTGGATTCGTGCTCGATCCAACCTAACCATACCCCAAATTTATCCAAATCTCATGTGGGGTATACCAAAAGGACCATCTCACTCCAAGGATTCTGGCGTCGTAGATGGTTCGTCAAGAAGACGCCTAGTGCCAATGATATGGCCAAAAGAGCGAAAATGGATTGAAACTGGTTTGGGTCTTGTCCGACCCGGTCGGACCAGCCCTGCCCGAACATCCCTAGGCCGACCTGGTTTGGGTTGACCCGGCCCGACCCGCTGGGTCCGACCAGCCCCGTGGCGTGAACTGGCCCGCGGTGTGGCCCGACACACGCTGGCCGGCCCCGCCTGCGTTGGAAGGCCCGACCCGTGTTGGACGGCCCAACCCATGCTGGGAGGCCCGATCCATGCTGGGTGGCCAAGCCGGGGTTTCCCGGCCAGGCGGCCCTGTAGTGCGGGGTGGCTGAGGTGTGGTGGAGCGCCATGGGGGCATCACAGGGCCGCGGTGCCATGGCGCTCCGTGGTGTAGCGTGAGGGTCGTGGTGCGGCGGGGCTACCGCGGGGCGACATTCACTACTGGAAATATGACTTTTACCAATGGTTTTGGCCAAACCGTTGGTATAGTTCATTAATTTGGACCTATACCAACAGTTTGGCCAAATCCGTTAGTATAAGTCACTTATATGGACCTATACCAATAGTTTTGGCCAAACCGTTGGTATAGGGGGGACCTATACCAATGGTTCTAGCCAAACCGTTGATATAGGTCCCAAAATCCAAGGACCTATACCAACGGTTATCAAAACCGTTGGTATCGGTCTATACCAACGGTTTTGAGAACCGTTGGTATAGGTCCTTCGATTTTTTAACGAATCTTCTTACCAAGAACATTATATAAATCAAAATTTAAAATAATTTTAACAATACATATATATATTTATGAAATTATGTTCACAAAAGTCATGTTAGGTTAGTGGTTAAGTCATTCAATTATAAACTAGAGGTTCTGGGATCAAATCTCACGGAATGTTTTTTTTTGAAAAACTTATACCAACGGTTTTGAGAACTGTTGGTATAGATTTTAATATTACTTATACCAACGGTTTTCCCAAAACCGTTGGTATAGACCTATTGTCACGACTTACTTGGCAACGATCCTCCAAACCATTGGTATAACCTATACCAACGGTTTTGGGGCCTATACCAACGGTTCCAAGCCATTGGTATAGGGTATTTTTCCAATAGTGATTCCACCGCGGCTGGCCAGATGGCCATCTATCCTCTCCACATGGTGCGGTCGCGGGATGCTTCTTCACTGGCGGCCAGCTCAGCCAGCCGTCCTTCCTTCGCCACTGTGGTATAAGCCGTGGTTCTCTTACGTCGGGTGGCGCGGTTTCCCCGTTTCCTTCATCATGTAAAACACAACAAATAATCACAAGAATTGCAGAGAGGTTGGGAAATGTTCGTTTGGCCCACACTCTCCACTTTAGAGCAGTAACAAGCGGTTATGATTCCTTCTTGAATTATAATGAGTCGTCACGAATAGGAAAGGGGAAAATAAAAACAACAATCCCTACCTCGTTATTTCATTGGTGTTGGCATGAGGAAGAAGACGAAGATGTCAACGTTTATCGTGCTCGCCACACGTCTCTGATCCCAGGCTCGTTCATCAGATAATATTTCTTCGATGGAGGTGGTTCTTCGTTGGAGAACATTCTTCGTTGGGAGTTTTTCTTCATTTAAGAAGTGAAATCCTCCCAAATTCTCTCCCCTTATTGTTTTCCCACAAAAAGAATGAGATGCCAATATTATTTAACTTAAGAAGATTAATTATGTTGGCACAAATAAAATGCTGACACATTTCATTAAATTTGAGTTGGCTCCAACAATTTAATAAGTAGTTGGCATAATTAAATAAGTGGAGGAAGTTCCAGAGATACCTCACATTAAAGGGATTTTTTTGGTCCCCACCTTTGAATTATAAATGGAGGTTTTAGTTAGGGTGGTCCCCACCACCATAACCCATGTAGAGGGGTTTCAACAATAAAAATACAATTTTAAATATTTTTATTTTTATTTTTCCAAAAAAAAGTGAAAAAATAACTTTCTCCCTCAACCTACTGCGGTTGAGGTGATGGTCTCCTTAAACGAATATAGGCACTTTAAGTTCAATGGTGCCCTCAGATTTCAATTCTGAGCACCGGTTTAAAAGTTACAAAAACCCGCGTGTATGTTTACTGAACATACCGAAATAAAGTTCAAAAATTCATTCCAGGCACAACGGACCTCATAATCACATCCCGTCAATTTTCTCGGACTCGTAAAATTCCATATATTTTAAAAAAAATTCATGGAATTTTTGGGTCTTTAAAATAACAAATTTTTTTGTTTGATTTTATAGGAATGTGATTAATTACCTATTCAAATTTTATGTTCTGATTTTTTCTATAATTTCACCACTTCAGTTTGGAATTTCATTTTCCAGTACATTATTCCCTCCCGCAATATCTTCACACATTAGGTATGATATTACTTACCTATTCACGATCCTAAATATATTATTATGCATTATTCATGTCATTTCACTTCTATAATTATTAGGGTTCAAATTTGTTATCTTCTTTTTATTGTTATGTTTGAAAATAATAACAAATTTTGTTGTCTGATTTTATAGGTATGAGATTAATTACCTATTCAATGATACACACTTTTAAATGATGCTTCTTTTCTTGGAAGATCATTTGATTCAAATTTTGATTCAATGGTTGATGGTTTTTTCTATTCCGTTTTTATGTATAACATATTTCCAAGTATTTATTCTCACTAATATATTCAACTCAATAATTGGAGTAATAGCTTTCGTTTACAAAAAAATGTATTTTATAACACGGGTATGCTTACCTTATTTTATTCAATACATAGATTACAAAATTTAATTGATCAAGATAAAATGTACTAGTCATTATGAATGTTAAAAAATTGTGCAATTACATACATTTCAACATAGATTTATAGGGGTATGTGCGCTATGATCATTCAAATAGTTCTCTATTTATAGATGCACCGTGTTTATTCATTGCAATTAAATATATTGTGAAGTTGGGATATTATAATTTGTAAATATTTTTTTTTATATTTATGTGCATATTTTATTGTATTATTTTTAATATAGTTTCCCATGCACAAATTTTTGGATCAGTGTTGTGTCTTCAGTGGATGCTCATATCTAATGGGATTTTCTCCATCTTATTCCTGGAACCTATATGAAAACTGACCAGTTGATGGGTTATTTGTTGATCCGAAGGATAATGGTAGTATGAATTATTCTTCATTTTTTATTATATTATAGATTCAATATAATTTTGGGGTTACTTCTGGATGTTTATAATCTTTATTGTTTTCTTGATATATCTGACTCCTCATTTTTAAAATTAAATTTCCTTCACTTGAAACCTTAGATTTGTAGGATGTTGAGTTATACACCACAATGTTTAATAGGATCCATACTAGTCTTACATTCACAAGAGGGTGAGACCAAATTCACCTACCCATCACTATTGTTCTCCTTGAGTAACTAACCCATCATATAAAATAAAGAGCCTTATCGGGGATACAATGAGTACCAAATATTCCAAGTTGTTAACTAGCAAGGTAGTATACGTCCTCACTACCATGGGGATAAGAAATCCCATTCCCATCTGTGACGTTGTGACACTAGTAATTTTTCATTGCAAGTGGTTAGGGAAACATAACATGAAATAATAAGATTCTCGTGAACATAATAGGGTCGGATTGGGTATTACTCTCATCACCATTTGAGTGATGCTCATCTGTTTTTAGAATAGACAGCTATATACCATCATTAATATTCACCGACATGATATCACCAATACAGTGGTCCTTTTGGTCACCATATGATAATTCAATAAATCAAAATATAACTAAATAATTGACCTTAATGTGTATGAATGAAACAAGCGATGAATGTAAAGAATGGTTCCCTAACATCTCCTTGATCCATTCCTCCCAGTAGATGCGAGTTCTTGAGCTATTATCCATCTAGATGAAAATTAATCTCTTTATCTATTTAGATAGTGAAATATGATATTATGACTCCCATGCCTCATTTAGATAATGTTTTTCATTGAATTATGCTAATGTGTCTTGATCCAATGAAATATTAACTTAATTGTTTACTGTTATATTTTAATTAAAATAATTTCCATCTAAAGATAATCATATTTGTGCATTGATTTTCATATAGCATGTTTATATGATATTCCTTGGAAGAACACATGATCATTGAGCACGAGCTTCAATTCATTTTGGATATTTAAACCTTTCTATTTTAACTAACCCACTATCTTTACTGTTTATAGTTTGTTTCACTTTTCACTGTACATTATTCTGACCAACTCAGGTGAATACTCAGTTTTCTATAATCTTCATTTCTATTTATTTATGTAAAAAAAATTTCCTCCATATTTTCATATATTTATTAACTCTTTCATGATTTTTTTTATCATTATTCTAAGTATCTCAGGTGAATAATCAGTTCTCCATAAAATGAATTTCTATTGATTGGGGATAATACTTATTCCAGTGTAATTTCATATTCTTATTAACTCTGTCAAGAATTCTATATCAATTATCACTATTATGGTCTAGGTGTTTTTTGTATCAATATTTATCTTTAAATTCATATTTAGTTATTTATGATCATGATATTCATTTTCAGGTTTTAGTTACCTTTGGCAAGAGGTAAGTGTGTCAAGGTATTCAGTTTTTGTGTTCTGGGTACTAACAATCTATCATTGTTTCAATAAATTCCTCATTAGTGGTTTTCTTTTATATCAACTATAGAAACTGAACTCATTATTTTTCCTCCTATAATAATTTTCATTTCCTTTTTCCTCCTCTTCCATCTGACTCTTCTCTTTTGAATTATTTTTCTTATGTTCTCTTAATATACAGTTATATTTTTATCTAAATTTTCTGTCCTACATCAAATATTAGTTCATCCCAAAATAAATATTATTATTACAGCAAAAAGAAATATATTAGAGATTGTATTTTATTTCTTGTCTTGATGGTTGAGAATTCTGATTTAGTGATAAGGAACTAAATTCTTCAGGGGGATTGAAGAGGATAAACTCACACTCTTCACCTATTCTGTATGACTTGGTTTAGTCACATTTTTTTATTAAAAAGAAAGATTCTATTTCAGTGCAATTATTCTTATTTTTTTCCATTACATGATTCCTTGGAATGATAAGCAGAATATTTTGATTGAAAGGTGTACTACTTTATTTTCAGGTTTTCCTACTCTGTGTGATTATGTTTAATGATTACTTCGACATGGGTGTTGATCATTGGTAACATTTTTCTTACACTTAATCATATTCTATGGCAGTGATCTTCTTGATTTTATTCAAGATTCTGATTCCTGAAGCTTCCGTGTGCCTGAAAAAAGAGAGGAAGAAGAGGAGTTAGAAGAGTTTTTTAATTCTTAGCGTTATTGGGATTTAATAACACATCAGTGTAGAGGAGGTCAGTACTTTTATAATTTAAGCATGTGTTAATTTTATTATAATTCTTTTTTTGATATCCATTATCAGTATCCTACCCATGAAATGTAGTTCATGTCATTATATATTTGGACCAAATTTTTGTCAAGGAACTGATGCGATATAAACCATACATTTTAAGATATTTCTATTAAAATTAAATGAATATGAAGGTTTACAACATGTGAATCAAGAGATGGATGCAAAAGTTTATGCTTTGTTCACATCTGAAAGGTATAGTTGTTCCCTACCTCCATAGGTTAGTAAATTTTCACTCCAAAAATAGTACATGTTAACTTCAGAAACATTACTATTTAGAAGTGAACATGAACTGATTATAGAATAATTATACTAACCTAAAAAAATCAGTATACTAACCTACTGAGATAAGTGATCATGTACTATTTATATCAAATGAACACTTTAAATTAGACAAGTTAACATGTAAATGTTAACTTCATAAACTATACAATTTATAAGTGAACCAAGACTGATTACAAAATTAGTATACTAAACTACGGAATCAGTATACTAACCTACTGGGAGATGTGAACATCTACTATTTCTATCAAATTAACACCGTCATTTATAGAAAATGTATTGTTTAGAAGTGAACATGGAATAATTAAAGAATCAATATATTAACATACATAATGATGGTATGCAGATAATGTAAACATTCTCTATTATAGACTTTGTAAATGAATTCCAATAACATCTATTCAATGTATGATGTTGATCACTGGTTATTACAGATGAGTCGTTCTATGATTGATCACACCCACCTGAGTTTTGTTCACTAGATGGTGATGATCATTGGTTATTCTTCCATGGATGTTTCTTCACTATTTATCCACATATTAACATGTATTCTGTTTTGATTTTGCTATTTCAAAATGAAAATTAAGAAGAAATTTTTTTCAGTAGAATTTATTTAAATGAAGTCATTTGCAACCATGTCACAACACACATGATGTAGTAACTGGGTTTTGCATAGATATGTTACACCTTATCATCTATAAGATAAGTCGATTCTATTTAATGGACTGCCTCGATGAATCCAAGACTCACAATCACAGTTTTATAGTTTCCTCAAAAAATATACAAACTCCATCGCCCCTTATACAACTAAAGGATGATGCTGTGGATCTGAATTCCCTATAAAAATGCATAGTAGATCCACTCATGACATCAGAAAACTATTTCAATAGGTTGATTTGAAAAATCCAATTTGACATAGATTTTTGGGGTAAATGGATGATGCCATGATAAATATATACTATCAATTTAAAAAAAATCCACAGGTTTTCCAAGAAATTTTAAAATAGTTTGTTTCTGAAAAGGGAGTGGAAAACCTGGAACGAAAACCCAGATGGGTTAAATAGAGGGGTCTCACCTCATATAAAACATATATATCAATCTTAATAGGGAGAAGTAGTTTCCATCGATTTTTTATTAGGTTTTCAAATATGTGATATCCAGACTGTTTGCATCTTCCAAGTGTAGCATCATGTGCCTTGAGGTCAGCAACCCACCAATCACACGATTATTCAAACACCAAATTCTATTGACCATTATATAAAAGGAAACCAAAAAATATTTATTATGAATAATTTGATCCTCTAGAAAGAGATTAATGAGATCCAATGATTCATTGAACTCTAGGAAGGAAATCAGAATACACACCCCATTGATTTACGATGGGACCATGGGGACAATGGAGATAAAAGGGATCAGTGGAAACTCTTTAGAGGAGTTAATGGAATAAAACCCTCACTGACATTTAATGATGAACCATAGGGATGATCATCTCCAAAGTGGTCCATATTGAAAGTTGTATGAGAAGTCACATGTTTAAAACCCCTATGAATTCAACTTCAACTATATATACTAATGATGGGTGATTTCTTCATACGTGACACCCAACTATGATTCCAAATCACCCAAAAAATATATCCATCCTCCAAAAACGTGGAAAAAATAGCTCTAAGTATCCCTCCAATATGTCTGAAAGTGTTTTCAACCACATCACAAGCATTAATTCTCATGATTTTGTAGCAGTAATGAGTAGAAAAATATGCAGATCAACATTACAAACACCCCCTTCAACTTGAAACAGTAATTGAGCTAATCTAGCATAACAATCATGTAGTTAAGGTAGTTATGGACCAACCTGTTTGCAACATCATAGACAATGATTTCAGAAACTCCAGATATGTGGATGTTCATAGGTGCTTATACAGCCATGTCACAATGCACATATATGACCTAAATCTATCCTTTCCGATGATAAATAAATGTGCCAAATTTTATCCTCTTTGTATCTTTTTACATCATGTTTTTTTTCTTTTTTATTCATTTTAATTTATAATTTATGATAACATTTCTTATTTTTCATTCCTTTTCATTATTATCTATCACTAAAGATGTAATTTTAACATATTTTAACTACTTTTCATTATTATCTATCACTAAAGTTGTAATTTTAACATATTTTTTACAAATATTTGCATGGATGTGACTGATTTCAATATGAAAAATCAAGAAAATAACTTCTCTATTTCACTGATTTGGTGGAAATAAAATGATACTCATATACAATTTTTTACATTTGTCATCAGTTCATTGCAATTCAAAAACCTTTGGAGTGATTTGTGGTATGTGGTTTTAGCTTTGTAGAAAGAAAAAACTAGGAAAGGACCTCTCTCTAGAAATCTGTGCTAGAGGAAAAAATCAAGAACCTCCTATAACAAGTAGGGGAACATCGAGAAGTAGGAACAATGGGTGAAATATAGCCATGACTGAGAAATGTGTAGGTAATTAATGCTGAGAAAACACTACTAATTTAAAAACTATAGACTAACAATGTGTTGATGCTTACTCTAGAGAAAATGATGTCTCATTGTGAGATCTGTAGATATTTTCTTGTGGGAAATGATGATACTGAGAGAACTCAATCTCACATCATAGGCATGCAACATATCTGTTATGGCATGGTAAGAGATTTCATTATGGGGTAAGACTTTTTTGATTTTTATGGCATTAAAATTATACAACAACAACAACAATGCTTCAAAATGATTCCCCTTTCACACACACACACACATATATATATATGTACATATAAGTTTTATATAAATATTATTATACCTTGTGATTAGTATATTAATGAATATATATCTTCTGTTTAGAAGGGAAACTGGTGATTATGCTATTTTGAACAAAAGAAATTCCACTAACCTATATTGAAATAAGGATGTCATGTGGAATACTACTACTTCCAGGTGATAAATTTCATCACATCCATCATAAAAGGAAATTAACACAAAGTAGAATCCTTTTATTCTATCATGTAACTATACATGATAAAAAAATATGTGTTCTATAAAAAAATCGGTAATTTAGTTATGGTTTATCTAACAATCCTACTGACTAGGTCCAGCAAAATAAGATTCTTATAGGTCGATGTTCCTATTCTTGTGGGTGCTATCAGGTAATCTGGTCTGAGGAGAAAAAAATTTATAATGAAGATTTTTGGTAATGTTGAAATTCAGTTGAATCAAAACAACACATTTTATAGGACAAAACAAGTCTCAATCAAAATTTTCCTATGTTTTTTTGAGTCCATTTCTGTAATACATGTGGCATTTCATTCAAATCACATAAATCTGTATGATTGAATCTATTTAATTTATAGTCATCTGTTCATATATGAAGTTCTATAGAATTATATCATCTATCTGTGTCTAATCCTCTTGCGATTCATATATATGGACTTTATCATAATTTTTATCTCAACTGACAGATCCAAGTGTCCTGTAATTTATCCAGGGGGTGTAAATATACTTTTCTTTTGTGATAAAAACTGGAGGATCTGAATTTGTTTTTTTCGGGAACAACATACCTTCTATAGGACATGTTTATGAGATGATAGGATGGAAACAAATGTGGGGACTCTTTACTACATTGAGGAGATGATCAGGATACTGTAAGGTCCAACAAAAAATCATCTGCCCTAGTCCCTCGCTCAATGTAAAAGTGATTAATTTTACTACTCCTCAAAGACTAAACAGAGAGTCCTTATCATATTTGACATTGAATCTTTATGAAAATAAATAATTTCATATTTATATATTATTATCCAACTATTTTCCTCCAATAGTCTATCTTATAGGTATGCATTTTATAACATCCGGCATTTACACTTTGTGATCTCTACATCCCTTTTTTCCATATTGTTCTATATATATGATAAATTGTTTCACTCCATTTTATTTTATTTCTTGAACATCTCACTCATTCAATTTATTATTATTTCATTTATTTTCACAATTTTTATTTTTATTATTTTTCATTTTTATTATTTTCTACACTGTATTATCTCTGATTTCTCTTTAATTTTTATTTCAGTGCCTGCATTTTACTTATTGTGAGTGAAATTTTATATGAATTCCAATATTCTTCCTCAAAATCTAAAAATTCATATACTTTTACTCTATTCTTTTTTTGTTAACCATTTTAACTGTGTTTTCATATTCTTTGTTCTCATATTCCATTATCATACACCATGACATCCCGATTAAAATTTTTTCGACATTACTATTTCTTCTCAACTTTTATAAATATTAATCTCTTATTAAAAGAGAAACCATTAATCGATAACGCAGCACAACAACATGGCTGAGTACTAGTATAACACAATAATAGTCATTAACATAATGAAAAAAGATTTCAAGATAAGATTACTTCTTGTCATATAGAAATTGTTGATGTATAAAAAATATACAGTTTTCATGTCCTTCATTCAAATCACACATTGCTTTATTATGAGACTCTTTGAAACAAATATATTTAAAGATTGAACTAAAACAATAAAGTAAGTATATAAAAAATAAAAAATAAATATATTTATAATGAATATATTTATAATGTATATATTTACAATGAATAATAATATTATATTTATTTAATAATGAAAAAGGTTGTATTTAACTAAATAAAATTAAGAATAATACCATGTATAAGTGATTTCTAACAAGATACATATGAAACAAAATTATTAGATTAATTAGATTAACAAGTAACGATACATCTGGGAACTTACTTGAAAACAAAACATAATTAAAAATAATAAAAAACATAAATATAATACGTAAAAGATTATTTACACCTCACAAAAGCTATTTCATGAAAACATAACATTTTTCGCATTAAAATATTAATGAAATAATTCTAAAAAAATAAAACAAAAATGATATATATATATATATATCATAATATACTGACTTAAATTTAATTTATTATTATTATTATAAACCTCCTTTTATGGGATGAGGGGGAACCCGACACGACTTTAAAGACTTAAGACATTAAACTATTCCCCAAAGGACCGAAATCTATAAAACCAGACCAAATCAACAATGGAAGATCCTCCCCCACTTAAAAAACAACCACTCTAGCTTCCACCTTCTCATTTCCACTCGGCTAGCTATCCTGTGTAGAGATTCACGAGCCCGATACCGATGGAAAAACCATACCCTCTCTAACATCCAATTCCTGATAGCCATGATCGGTGAAAACACTGATCTATAATACTCATTTGGAACAGCCCCTGAAGCAGATATGGAAGCAATAACCTTGAACCCCAAGCCACACAGTAGAAGACACAACCATAATAGTTCACACAATAGATTCATAGCTGTCAGGAGATTCACAACAATAAGCATATGCATACAAACAAAAAAAGTGAAAAACATAGCCACAATATCAGCGTCCCACATACTAGCTATATCGAAGGGAGGTCTCACGACAAACAAAAACGAGTCACCACCATAGCCCGTCACCACCATCAATCCCAATAGAGAAGACCACAAGAAACCCCCAAGCCACTCACAACCATCGTAGAGCATGAAATCGACCCCCAAACCGCCAGATAATCTTGACCTAGGACCATCATCGCGTCGCCAAGAATAGAGAACCTATGAGCCCGCCATCGGTGCTTTCCAGTGTACAAAAAGAGACCTTTGTTGTGATGACAGTCATCTGCTCGTAGATATAGAACCGACATAACCACAAATGCCCAGAGCATGAAAACTTAGTGTTTCCACTGCAGGTGGGAGCAGAAGCCATGAACTCGCCTTAGAGAAGCACCAAAGAAGAATTCGCAGCCAATTCACCATGGGGGAGAGGTTGGAAGCGATGGGGGAAACCCTAGTGCTGTGAAGAACCTTACATACCCATTACTGAAGCACCTATATCATAATATACAAACCAATATATTTATAAATATAAAAACATGTATAATTAAATCACTTTGATTTTATTTTTATTGAAAGGTGGCAGGGCCTCTACCGCCTTTTGACTTAACTAAAAGTTTTCATCATCCCTACCACCTTTTAGACATACTTTTAATTTTTCTTGATCTAAGCACATTTAAGAAATAAAAAATATAAAAAACCCAAAAACAAATAAAAAATTATCTCCCATAGATCTAACTAAAATGAAAAATACATAAATAAAAAATTATAAATAAACTTTAAATTCATTTAAAAATATAAAATTAAATCCAATATAGAAAAAATAAATGAAAAAAAAAGTTACAATCACATAAAAAATTAAAAACAATAAATTTTAGAAAAAATAATTAAATTAAAATTTCATTAATTAATTAGTTAATTGAAAACAATGAATGATAAAAATTACTAGATAATTAAACATTGAATTAATGTTAAAAATTAATTAATTAGTAAATGTATAGAAGTAAAATAAATTAAACTATTATTATCTAATTAACTAACTATAAATGAAAAAAATTAAATTTAAAATTAAATTTCCATCACACATTTATAAACAATGACATTAACATTTACTAATCTAAAAAAATTAAAAATTAAATTAAAAATTCTTTGCTCAAGGAATTTTATAATTTTATCATAAAAACATAAATTAAACATAAAATTTATTAATTTTTTATTTTAATTATGAATTAAATAAAAAACTAAAATTAACCAATTATAGAACTACTTTTCATTTAAAACGTAATTTAATCTATGAAAAATGATGTTAAATAAGATAAAAGTTGAAGGTCACGTCAATAAGAATTCACAAGAGGAGAAGGAATTCAGTTATATTGGAATTTCATAATTTATAAAGGGACGCAGGTCTAGAACATGGAGTTCCATTGTAAAAAATAGTAGATAATGATTTGTATTGGAAACAATTAAAATTAACCACTTGGGTGTAACTTTTGTGAAATAACTAGAGGATCGATAAGAAGGAAAGAAAATAATATTTTCCATAAAACTAAAATTGAAATGAGAGGGCTCTCTAAGATATAATGAAGTTTTTTATAAGCTATTCGTGGTTGAAAAATATTTTATGTGGGAGATTCTTGACTTATGTGAAGAAATATTAATTTTCCCTTAAATCTGGTTTACATTGAAGTCGGAATTATGATGGGAACTAAAAGCACATATAATACCTATAATAAAAACGATATTTAACAAGGTATATATGCAAGGAACATATATAAAAAATTAATATATGTTTATGTGTATAATATTCTGTAAAATAGAGAAAAATAATTACAATACATAATTTTACAAGTCATGAAGTAGGTAATGAAGATCCCTTTTTTTTTATAAAACACTATTTTTGAAAACACACATCTTAAAATTAGATACTAAAACATTTTTTTTTGAAAACAAGAGATGGTAAATTTGATGTTCACATTATAAAACAATTAATGTTGTTTCCAATTAAAAATTAAAACATTTGAGGTAATGGAAATTATGGACAAGGAGGACACGCCATTGTTTAAATGGGTGGACATTATTATTCACATAGTTGTATTTACAAAAAGGATTAGAAATAACATGTAAGGAATAAATGAATCAAAAGTTTTATCCTAATATATAAATAGGTTATAACATAGGAAATGAAAGACACAAATTAAATTAAATACACAAAATAAATGGAAACCCTTATAACTCAAAAAATGAGATTTCATTATGAAAGACCCTTACAAATTTAGTAATTTTTAAATCAAAGGTTATTAAAACCATGAAATCATAGGGTTATATAAATGCAATAAATTAGATCATTTATTATTCCAAAATTCATTCTTGGTATGCCTATAAACCATAGAAATAAGACAGTGGTTCATAGTATTAAATCATGTCTCAATGAAGTAAAATTGAGACAAAAACCCTTACATCTTAAGATACATTCTAATAAAATACTTGTAAAGAGAGAAGGTTTGATGTTCCTATTAAAATTCCACGAATAAATATAATTAATAATATTTTATATCCAGCGGGAAGTATACACATAGTTCAAATGAAATTAGGTGTATAAAAGAACATGCGTCTTAAAGAAAAATGTTTTGGGATGAAACCCTTACATGTGTCAAAAAGTTGATAACTTTTATTAGTATTTAACTATGATTTGAAGGGATTGGGATCTGTGTTAATGAAAAATTCATAATTGATAGCCTATGCTTCAAGGTAGTTGGATGTTCACAAACAGAACTACCCAATGCATGATATAGAGTTGGCTATAGTGATATTTGATATAAAAATATGGATGAATTACCTCTTTGGAGAGAATTTTGAAATATATATGTATCACAAATTCATCAAGTATATATTCACACAAAAAGAGCTGAATATGTACCAATAAAGATATTTAAATATGATCAAGTACTATGACTTTTCAATCCACTACTATCCTGGTAGATCGAATAAAGTGGACGATTATATATATAGAAAGGATCCAATAATTCTACCATTGATGATAATTTAATGGGATCCAATCATCATAGATTTGGAATTGATAGACCTGGGAATCATAAAGGAAGGAACATCATCAATCCATTCACAAATTATTTCTCAACCATCTCTTTTGGAAAGGTCAAAGGATACTCAAAGAAATGATTTGAAAATTAAGACAAAATTGTAAAATATAAGTAAAGTTAAATCATCCAAGTTCAGTTTTATTGAAGAAGGAATTATGAGATTTGTGTTAAAACTATGTGTTCTATCAAATCTCGAGTTAAATAAGGAATAGTTGGATTATGCACATAATTGAACATTATCCATTCACCCTAGAATCACAAAGATGTGTCATGATCTCTATGAGCACTATTAGTGCATCAAAATGAAGAAGGAGATCACTAAATATAAATCAAAGGGCCTAGTATGCACACAAGTGTAGGTTGAAATGCAGAATTCTAATTGGATGATGCAACCATTACCCATAACAACATGGAAATGGGAGAACATCACTATGAATTTTTTTACCAGACATCAAAATACATTCAAGGGAATCAATTCTAAATGGGTTATTATGGATCATCATACAACTATATCTCACATTACCTCCATTTTCGAGGAATAATCACTAGATAAACATTCTTGGATATACATATGATAAGTGGTAAGGCTGCATGATGTACCACTATATATTGTATCCCATCGATAGATGAGATTCACCTCCATGTTCTGTAAAAGTCTCCAATATGCTCTAAACACTGTTATGAACTTTACTATGACCTATAATCCTCAAACTGATGACCAATCAGAGAAACATATGTAGACCCTATAGGAAATGTTGCAAGAAAGTTCTATGGGCTTCAAAGGAGGATGAAACCAACATCTTCCTCTAGTAAAGTTCTCTTACAGCAACAGTTTCCACTCAAGAATCCAAATTGATCCCTATGAAGAAATTTATGGGAAGAGGTACAAAACAACATCTTGATAAGATGAAGTTGCGAAACACAATCTTCGTGGTACTGAAATGGTGGAAAAGGTTAAGAACATTCAACATCACATCAAGGCTGCTCAGATTTGACAGAAGATCTATGATGATAATCATCAATGAGACCTAGAGTTTGATGTTGGGTACATGGAATTACTCTATATATCTCTATGGAATAAGGTGATGAGATCCTTGATTGCATCATAGTGGTGACCTATTGACTAACACTCTCACCGAACCTATATCAAGTATATGATGTATTCCACATACCCCTCTTGAGGATGTACATACCAGACCCCTCAAATTTACCCAATCAAAATGTGGTTCCATTGTATAATTATATTTTATATGAAGAGCATCTGATAAAGATATTAAATCATATAGAAAATGTCTATTAAATAAGACAATGTACCATGTAAATGTGGTTTAGAGAAACTACTAGTCTTAAGAAGAAACATGGGAAGAAGAAGATGTGATAAATCAGAGTTACCATCATCCGTTTTAGTGTGGGAAAAAAATTTCAAGGGAGAAATTTCTTATTGATGGAAGATTGTAATTACCAAAACTATTATAAATAAAATCCCCCTTTTTATTTAATTAAATGTATTATTATGTAATATGGTTATAGAAATTTCATACACTCCTTTGGTTTTAGTATATCCCATTAGATTTAAAATTCAATTAAGTATATATACCTTTCATAATATAGCTTTTGAAGAGTGATCACATGATTAGTATAAATATAGGGTTTTAAAATATCCAATTGACATAGAAAAAAAAGTGATATCCCCAACTAGTAGGATCATTCCCTATGAACCAATTTATTAGAGATTCTAAGGGATATAGAATCACTAAGGTTTTCCCTTGATCACCCCATGTTGACATTCAAAAACTAAAGCATGAGGGAAACCGTTTACAAGATAAATTCAATCTCATCAAGATCACGACCCAAACCATGTTCGGCGAACCACCCACAGAATGTCCCACCATCTCGCACGTTACACTTATTGCGTTTGTGGGTCCATTAAAGGGATATGTATCTAGAACATAAAAATATAAGTATGCACATTATTTTTTATAGAATAATTAATATATTTTCATCCTATTATTATTACATTATAAATTATTTTTATTTTGATTCAATAAAACAAAAATAGTATTTTTGGTTAATATTCATATCCATTCAAGGAATTTATTTTGATGAATTAATGTATTATTTAAATAAAAAATATTTTAATAAAATATTATTATTAAATAATTTTTATTAAATATAAATTATCATAAAATTTTTATGAGGTAAAATTTAATTTTTAAAGTGTCAAAAAATGGTTATTCTAAAAAACCCCCCCATTTCTTAATAAAAGTAAATTTTATATTAATATTTAAAATTAAAATATTTTGAAAATAATTTATATAAAGTTAAAATTATTTTTGGAATTTTAACATTGAAATTATCCAGTGGTGAATTTTTCATAATTTTTTACTTATTATTATTTTGGGTAAATATTAAATACTGTATAAATAAACATTGTATATTATGATATCATAATGACCCAATAGGGATGTAATAAATATTATAAAGGGAATAAAACACCAAATATTTATTTTAAATTCAAAATAAATTTATTTTTAATTTAATTTAATTTATTTCATAAAGCCCTTTAGAATCCTTCAAAACCATTAATATATTTTAAGGTTTTAAAATCATTTCTTTTAGAATGTGACCTACTTCCACTAATGAAAGTGAATTATTTTATTATTTTAGGACCTTGGTATTATAAAATAATGATTAAAAATACCATTATTAATAAAAAATGGGAAAAAACGATGGGATGGTTTGTGGTTTTTGTTATTTTATTATGTAGAGTCTAAAACCCAAATAATAATGAAATCCTCCTATTCTCCTATATAAACCCACCCAAGATCCCATTTATCTTCACTCAAACTTCTTGTATCATGGAAATACTATTCCATAAACTCTATATAGTCATCCCAATGCACCTCCAAGCTCTCAAAAATCTCCTCCCAAGAATTTGGAGTTACACACTCCAGTAAAGTATCATCCACTCTCCTCGTTTTATCAAGCACTTATTTTGGTTATGTCCTTAAATTACCTTGTTATTATATTATGATATTTAAACATATCCCAATTAAATTCCATTTTTTATAAATTATTATAGACCCATTTTCACCCTCATTAATCTTCCCTTGATCCTTTATTCACACATGTTTCCATACTTAAATTTAGTAAGGGATCTCTCTCTTCTCCTTTACATATAAGCAATTATCTTATGTGATGTATCTTAAATTCCATTTTCTTATGTTTCGATATGTAATTACATATTACCCTAATTTTATTTTTAATGTACAAATGATTTTATTCCCATTTTACTCTCATTAATCCTCCCATTATCATTTATGTTCTCCTATTTACATGATGAAATATAGTTAGGATTATTTTCATTAATCTAGTTTATTCATTACCTTTTTCCCAATATTTACCAATTTCTAATGTTGGGATATTTTTTTCCATGTCCCTATTAATTCCCATTTTATTTCTATGTAATGAGACGCCACTTTCCCTCTCGTGAACACATTTTTATTAATCTTTATGTGATGCCATTATGTTTCCAAATTTTCAATATGATTTTCCATGACAAAACAATTGTGTCGAGAATAACATACCCATTTTATATCAAGGGTGTTCAACTTTGTGAACATATAATTTTTTTATCAGGGACTTAAATGTATGTATTCCAAAATCCATGACCATGGATTAAATTATCATAATGAATGAATCCATGTTGTATGATCTATGTTGGACACTTAAGCATGACAATGAAATGAATATGACGTGTGCTCCCAAAATTATATTTCTCTCTAATGAATTGGGTAATGTTTAGTATCATGATAAATCATGTTGGGATAAAGAGTGAACCTAATTTAGTTATGTGAATTTTCCACTATGATTTTTTAGCGGTTAAGCCTTGACCTATGTTTATGATGAAGTGTTTTAAGTTGTTTCCACATTTCCCATGTACAATGCTATACCATGTCTCATTGTTCATGATTATGATTCATATTCTTTTTTTGACCATTTATATACCTATTTTCTATCATGTATCACATTATACCATTTTAATTCCCTTGTTGGGATTTATAACTCACCCCTTTCTTAGTATTGTTCCCAAGTTGCCCCGTGCAGTTTGAAATTACCATGGAATTTTAGTATCATGTTAAGGAACTTTTTAATAATGTTATTGTCTCCCACGTTAAACATGTTATGTTTGGTACCTAAATCTCAAATACAGTAGACATATCAATATTTCTGGTTGTATTATGTTCACTTTTATGTAGTAAATCATGAATAAATGTGAAATAAATAGAATGGTTGTTATTCCCCCTTACTCAATGCCTTATATTAAGTCTTATTATGTTTAACGACATAAGGTTGTATTAAAATATTGAGAATATAAGTATTTGTCACTCATTAGCATGAAAATATTCTTTCATCGTAGTCTTGAATTGATTCTCTTGAAGATACTATTATCTCAAACCAAATATACAACACTACTTTTTGAAAACCTTGAAACCTTCATGAAACCCACATGTTCATTCATATATATTTCAACCTTAACAAACCCACTTAATTTTATAATGTTTCTTTCCTTCACGAAGCTCTTATCCTTGCCAGAACTCCAAGCCTTCACAAATCTCACAAACTTCCTGGAACTCCAGACTATCATGAAACTCTCTATATCTGTGAAACTCTATTTTATAAAATGTCTATATTTCAATTAATACTTAAAAATTATTTACACGAATCATAAAATCACAAAGATTTATTGATTTAGGAATAATTTTAACCTCATGAAATAAGAGTGATTCACACCATCTCTAAATTCATTCCATGTCTCAAATCATATGTGGTCACCTATTTATAAACAACACCACGTTCTAAAATCTATTAGGCTCACCATGATTTTTTTTACCATATGTTATTCATGAAATATTTGTGAAATGGTTCTTTTTTTAATATTCTCATAGTTTCATTTATTTCCATCTTTGCGTCACACCATAGCCATTCTTCTTGAAACCTCATTCAAGGATACTCAAACCTTAACGACATCAAATTATAAATTCCAACATGAATCTCTACATATTCTCAAAAAGTGAATCATTAAGAAATCCTTAAATTTTATACATTTAAAAATAGATAGTATTGGTAATCCATGCATCATGGATCTTTCTCCTTCCTTCATATTTTAACCTCCAAAAACATGGAAAACACAGGGAAATAAAGTCACCATCAACACCAAATCCACCTATGTAGTAAGGTATATTATATTAAAATCTCCTTTACCAACATAGTGTATATTGAAAAAAAATAATCATTTTTCTGATATAAAAAAACTTGGTTCCAATAATTTCTTTAGGAAAACCCTTTACACAACTATTATAAATCTCTTTGACGGATTGATTTACAATGGAGGAATAAGAGATTATGAAAAATGTTAGAGAGACTTTGGATAATTGAGTAATTGAAGGCTATTAAGGGAATTTGGAATTATAGATCTTCTTCATTGATTTCTCTTTTAAATAAAATCATTGGGTGTTAGGATAACCTGATGCCATGGTGAGTATTCAAGGGGCTAATGAGGTCTATTTATAGGATCTAAAAGGGATCGGGAAACTTCTAGAATCACCAGGAACATCTAACCTAGAATTGGCCTGCATAAATTTAATTTTGATCATATTAAATGTTTCCTAACTGGACATTTCTCGAAGCAACCTGATACCCAATAGCCTCCACTAGATAATTAGTGGCCTACCTAGAGTTGAGATAATCTGGAAGACATCCACTGGTTAGCCACTACTAGATAAGTACTGGTATTTGGACACTAGGTAGAATTACTAAATTCTATATGGATCCACTAACTGACCAATGAACCTCCACTAGATATCCATTGGTACTGCTATAGGAGATACTTTTACTGACCGTTACACCTGGTAGCCAGTGCACCTCACTAGGTTGCAAAATCTACATGCACAATATAATCTTTTACTAGAGCCTCCTATACTTTACCCCTACTATATATAAGTTTATTCAATATTTATTATAAAAAAATTGAAATATGAATATATATATGTCCATGTATTTATACTTTATTTAAATTAATTTGATAATTCCATCAATTCTACCAATTTGAATTTAATTAGTAATACTAAAACTGACTTAAATGAAAGAGTTAAATAGATAGGTGAGTATTTGTGAACAAGAAAAAACCGTGAGAGGGAGAGAGGTAAAAAATATATGAGTGAATTATAGGAGAGTCTATTTGGGTAAATATTCAAGGAGATTTTGAATGGTAGGTTCTTGTTTGAAAGGTTGTATGTGTCCCCCTTTAATTAGTGAAGAAAATTGATCTTTTGGAAACATACATTATATTTTAATTATTTAATGGAACTATTAAATCATAAATGGCTATATATATAATAAATATCAGAGTGTGGTGTGTTTTTGGGTTAAAAAAGACTCAACCATTCCTTTCTACACATATTTTAAACACTTTATAGGGTTTTTACCACTATTTTTTTCATTTTATAATTTTACTTTTAAATTAGGTAGTAAGTTGTTATCTAAGTGTTTTTATGTATTATTAAAAATATGACATATAACAAATAACAAAATTTTAGTGTGATAGAATTAAATTTAACCTATATTTTATCCAACTAAATTTTTAAATATTATAAATTTAACTTTTAATTTAAAACATGTAATGTGTAGAAAAACTATTTCTGAAGAAAAAATGGAATTTTGACCATTATGATTTTTTAATATCATTTAGTAATTTTTATCAAGTAAATGAGTGAAAATGTATTTATTTATGTATTTATAAATCATATAAAATTAATTATTTAATGAATTTTAATTTAATTTTATTGAAAATAATTGAATGATAATAATAAAACAATAATTCTAAAATGATTGTTTTGCCACTATTTGTTATAATTAGCATTCATCATAAGAGTAAAAATTTTATACCTAAAAGTGATTTTCCCATATTAAATAATATTAAAATTATTATCTAAAACATGAGAATCATTTTATCATTTTAAATTTGTACATTCTATTAAATTAATTTTAACGTTATTACATGTAATGTGTAAAAACCCATTTAAAGAAACTATAATTTTTAAGTATAAAATTTATAAATTTTAATAAATTATGAATTATATTTATTTTAATGATATAAAAAATATTATTTTTTTATAAAATAACAGTTATTTTATTTTGAAATAAATTTATTACCTATTTTCCTAAAAGTTAAAAATCTATTAAATAAATAGATGAAAAGTAGTTTTCTCAAAATATTACTATTTTTTTAAAAGTTATACATTGATTTTATGAATATAAAATTTTATTTTCTAGTAAATCATAATATATATTTTCTTATATTAATTTTTTTTTCAAAAACCATTATGTAATAATGTCATAAAATTGATAGTATTAACAAAAATCCTTTTGTTTCACTATTTACCTATAAATCATTAATTTTTTTTAAAAACCAAAACATTTGTACCAATTTAATTTTCATATTTTAATTTAAAAATTAATATTTTTAAAATTAATTTTTAATTAATTTCTATTTTATCTTTTAAATAAAATCATAAAATAAAATGAGATTATTTTTATAAGAAAATAAAATTTTAAGGTAATTGTTTTAATTATTTTTAATTTATATAAAAGATAATAAAATTGTAATTTATCAATAAATATTTTATTGTATTAAAATAAAAATTTAATAGTATAATTATATTTATTTAAGAAAATGTACACTGCATAAAATGGAAAATTCGTAAACACTGTAAGAAATTAAATTAATTTGTACTAAATGACCTTTATAAATTTAGAAATTAACATATTTCATAATATATTTACAATTATTAATACCTATTAATTAAAAATATTTGTTTTAATGAAATAAATATATCACAGTTACATTTTTGTTTGATATTCTGTGTAGAGAGATCTATCAAACATATTTGACATAAATAAAGGAAAACATATATTAAAATTTGAAGTAATTATATTCTCCACCTTAAATAAATTACATCCTCACAATTTTAATTATTATATAATAACTATGTTATATATGGGTATATATAAGATAAATATGATATAGGGTATAATTTCTATAACGATATCAACCATACACACTTGGAAACATCACTTTCTTCTCAAAATATGCTTAACCCTAATATTGAGTTTTTATCTAACTATTTGATCCAAGAGTTGTTTTTTATTCATCATCAAGACCCAAATTATATAATTTATTTTTATAGGATGGTTTTTATTATCCTTTCATTGAATATCATTGGTTGGTATCAAATAATATCTTGTTATTCCAAATAATTCTTCCTCTATGGGGATAAAACAAATCTATTTACAAATTATCAATAAACAAATTTAAAGGATGAATAATAAGATTTTATTGAAGAAACTTTTCACAAAAATTGACTTGGTATACTATATTAATAAAACATGATGTTTTTATTGATAGTAAAATCATTAGGGTGATGATTTAATATTATTATAAAACATTTTATCCTTACAAGTTTTTCTCAAATAAATTAAAATACCAAAAAATTTGAATAGGATGGTTTTTTACCTTTTCAGCACTATTTTCATGACATACTATCAATAGTAGATTTACTCCCATGCTTTATGAGGTCTTCGATGCCTATTACCATTAGTTTTTCAGGGTTAAAGTGTCAATTTTCATAATACCCAAACTCATTTCATTTGAAACATTTAATAGTGGGAAGATAATTTTTAAATACATTCTCTTATGTTATCTTTTTTTATCCATTCATCATTAGTGAGATTGATGGATAAATCCACCACATTTAAAACATTTCTCTCACATGCTTAGGAAATTTCCTTGGTGATTTACAACACATTTTTTACATATAGGTGGTTGAATATTAATTATTTTATAATGTTCATTTATTGAATTTGAATGATCCCGTGTCCTTCTATTCTTCAGTGGTATTTGGATTTCAACTATAAAAACATGTTTAATCATATTTCATGATAGATGGTTTGGAATAGTCAAAAGACTTCTCATACTATCTCTCATTCCATTGGGTTATTTTTTGAGGTAATCATTTCATTGTGCCTCGCACCCCAGGTTAACTTGGTTCCTTCTAGTTACATACCTAAATAAAACCAAAAGGTATTAACATGAGGGATAAAAAATTATCATTATATGAGTACTACCCTAGAAAACTAAATAGAAATTTAAGCTGAAGATTTATCTCTTTATAATACCATAATGTTAGCCTATAATTATTTTTGATCAAGATATATGTCCCATTATTTCACCTATATCATTCATATATCAACTTATATCATCCTTGTATTGACATATATCACTTGATATTCATCCTAGTTTCCCTTGAGATGGGTTCTCTTTTACTTATTAACATACTTCCTCAATGTAAAAAAGAAATAAATCCCTTATAGAGGTTTGAAAAAATTATATGATTAAAAAAACAGATACCAAAGGAGTGCAAAACTAGGTGTACAGTTAGGTATCTCGGTCATGAAATAGGTTATAATTTATTTATTACCTAAAATTCCATTTTTATGGTTATTAATCTTAGGTACATTTGTTTAGAGCATGTACCCACTTATAGAATATAGACAAGGATGCATTGTTAGGAAAATAACACACTCTATACTTATACAAAAATTTGAGGATATAATAAAATACTTATAAATATATCTTACACTTATTCCTAGGGGTTTCACCAAGTTTCTATCATCATAATATCCAAAAATAGAAATACCTTAATATGATACCAAATATAGTGACTCAGGCATTAAAAACACTTTAATGTTTCCATTTCAAAACAAATCTGAGGGAAATAATATATATGATAATTTGAAATTACATAATCATATTAATAATATAGATATAATATTTATTCATATTTTATATCCTTTTTAGAATTCATTAAGGGTGGTGATGAAAAGGTAAGATATCACTTTATGTAGGTGATAGTTCGTGCAACACAATAACAACAATTTTTTTTAATAGCAGATGGAGAAGATTAAGTAATGGTTTTTACATTGATAGAAAAACATATCAGCATAATAATGATACTGATTTAATTATATTTTAATGGATATAAAAGATTTTTAAGAGGATGATTAATGAGAAAATCATAATAAGAAAATAATACTTACATTGGAGACTTGATATTTCCATGGAAAATGCCTTAGAATTGAACAGAATAGGATAACTTAGTTTGATCATGAGATTAATAATGTATGATATACTTATAAGAGAGGATATTAGGTAATAGTTTCTTTGAAATTTTAAATTGTAGTTATAAAGACCCAGAAATTTCAAGGAAATTTTTTCTTAATTTCTTTGGAATTTTACGAGTCCGCAGTTTTTGACGGCACCAGATTCTGAGGCCCGGTGTGCCCAGAATGAATTTCCGAAGTTTGGATCGGGTACGTTCAATGAACGAACGAGCAGGTTTTTCTATCTTTTAAACCAGTGCTCGTAATTGAAATCTGAGGGTACTGATGGAATCACACTGTCAGTATTTTCTTAAGGGGACCTTTTCTGAAGGTGCGTTTTCTCGGGAGGAGTTGTTAAAAATTGAGGATTAATTGTGAAGAAAATAAAATTGTGTAAATTTTATTAATACCTTTGGTAGTTTTATTATATAAAGGGGAGTTAGGGGTGGAACCTAACTCCCCATGTGTGGGTAAGTGAGGGGTGGGGCCCACATGATCCCCAACCCTTTATCTCCTTGTAAACCCCTTAAAACTCCCCTTCCATTAATTCTTTGACAACTCCCTTCACTTAATATAAGGAGCCTTTCCACCTTCCCCTCTCTCCCATTAATATTTGACAACTATCTTAAATAATGGATTGATTCTTTTGAATTAATTTTAATTAACAATGCAATGTAATATTATGGGAGAGCCTTGCTATCTTTCTAGGGTTGGCTTTCGTTGTGAGGATTTTTGTGGGAGCTCTTGAGTTTTTGGGGAAAAACACCGACACTCCAACGAAGAACAGCCTCCCAACTCGGCGAAGAACTCTATATGTTTTCTCCAATCCCTTTTATTTCCTCACGACATGGGAGGAGACACCACCGCGGGGAACTTCGCCATCAACAACGGCTTTTTCTTCGATGTCAAGGGAATCGACACCGATATTCCGCGACATTCGATCGTCGCGACGCTTGCCTCTTCCTGCGGCTCGACGACAAACGACAATAGGTAGGGGTTGTTTTAAGTTAGAGATTAATTTGGCGTTCATCGTTAACTTTTGGATGCCTGCTATCAATATAATGGGAGGAGGAAGAACCGCACGAACACGGCCGAACCTCCTCCCCTTTTTGTTGATGATTTTTCTTGTGGCTTGAAATGGAGGCGGTGCCGTTGCACCGCGCGAGATCAAGAGAACTGCGGCCGGAGTGGGCAGCGGTGGAGATACGCGGCACCGTCGCGCCATGCTGATGAATCCAAAGGAACCGCAACCGGGGAGGGCCGCGACGGTGGTGCACGGCGCCGTCACGCCGCGCCGGAGCACCAAGAAGGGCCGCAGCCGGGGCGGGGCGGGACGCGGCGGAAGGGCGCGGCGCCGTCGCGCCGTGCCGGTCGGACTGGGGCCGCAGCCTTTGGCCCCAGTGGAGTAGAAGGGGGCGGTCGGCCAAGCCGGACGCTGGTGTTTAAGGAGGCCGGACCCCCGCAGGTCCCGCGTGGCATAACCGGCAGGCCGTAATGGCCAGCCGTTTTCATGAAAACCGGGGGTTTGGAACCCCCGACAGCCACCTTGGGCGGATCCCACAGGGGTCCTCCATTTCAAGAAAACAGGGGGTGGACCCCCCCTTCCGTGTCCGCCCGCGCTGGGTTGGACCGCCCGCACTGGGCTGGACCGCCCACACCGGGCCGGACCGCCCGCGCCGGGCCGGACCGCCCGCGCCGGGCCGGACCGCCCGCGCCGGGCCGGACCGCCCGCGCCGGGCCGGACCACCCGCTCCGGGCCGGACCACCCGCGCTGTGCCGCCCGCGCTAGGCTGGACCCCCGCGCCCTGCTGGGCTGCGCCGGCTGGGCTGGGCCGGACCCGAACCTGGTTCGGGTCGACCAGTTCGGGCCGACCCATGGGGTATCGGGCCGGGTCGGACCGGGCTCGAACCCCCTATTTCCGGACAGATCCATTCAAACACTCATAACATGGGATACGAACCTCCGTTTCACGCACTGTCAGTTGCGTAGAGATACTTGAATCGAGACGGTCGTTTTGGTATATTATACTCAAGGTTTTGGAGATCTTTGGGTATGGCCGGGTTGGTTCGAACCTGAAACCAACCGGGCCCTCAGAGCGGAAACACTTATAACTTGAGTTCCGGACGTCCGATTGACGTTCCGTCAACTTTGTTGGATTCCTTTAGGTGAGGAAGATCTTTTGGAATACTTCACCTAAGGTTTGGATGCAGTTGGAATATGGCCGGGTTGGATTGTACACGAAATCCAACCGGGCACCTAGA
The DNA here is from genome assembly GCA_963277665.1 of Viscum album. Taxonomy (NCBI): domain Eukaryota; kingdom Viridiplantae; phylum Streptophyta; class Magnoliopsida; order Santalales; family Viscaceae; genus Viscum; species Viscum album. The sequence goes on along the minus strand of OY728152.1, from coordinate 348,796,613 downwards.
ACGGAAAAGCCGATAACTTTTAGACCGGACGTCCGTTTGACGATCCGTCAGTAGCTTTGGTGATCACATAGAGAAACGGTCTCTTTGAGTATACCCTATGTGAGTTCAGGTTACATTTGAGATATGTCCAGGTTGGTTCGTACACGAAACCAACCGGGCCCCTGGGACTAAAAGGCTAATAATTCACAGACCGGGCGACCGATTGACGCACCGTCTGTTGTGTTGAGACCCCTATGACATGGCATTCCTTTGAGATAATTCTTCATGAGAATCTATGATAATTGTAGTATTGACCAGTACCTTGTGGAGCATACCCTCCCGGAGACGAGCATACAGAGTACGGAGACCGTGTTACTGGATGAGACATGAAGACTGCTTGTCCGATTCGGGTCGGAGTGACTTGTATAGACCAGTGGGGAGCACGACTGTGTTTGGGTGGAAGACCCACGGCGGGGAGCACTACTGTGTTTAGGTGGCAGACCCGCGGTACTCGACAGGAGGAGTACCTCTGCAGGCTATTAGGGGGGGGGGGGGGGGTGCACTACTGTGTTTGGGTGGTAGACCCCGACGGGAAGCACTACTGTGTTTGGGTGGCTGACCCGTGGTACTCGACAAGAGGAGTATATCAGCAGTCTTAGGTTAGTGAGCAGTGCCTCAGAGTCGTGATAGGTTCACTGTACTCATCAGAGACGAAGATCTTCAGCAGTTGTAGTTTCGATAATGAAAATCCTGGTTTGAGCTGAGTCAATGACCTTTTTGTTTTCCTCATGATTGAGATGGGATACGTGATAGCTTATGTATATGTATGAGCATATACATAAGTAGTGGATATCCATCGACTTCATATCTGTCTGATACCTCATGGCTAAGTTGGGTTACTTGGTAACTTAGGTATAAGTATGGGCTTATAACTAAGTAAGGGTTATCTGTTGAGAACTTTCTTTGTGATTATCCTTGTTGGATTTAGTGAGACCCTGAGGGTCTCGGGATCACTACTGAGTATCGTATACTCACCGCTGCATAGGCTATGCCCTCACCTAGTTGTGTTGGTTGCAGACAACAGATATCAATGATCGTGGTTGAGGCTTGTAGAGCTGGACGGTACCTCGAGGTGGATCTCACGACGAGTCGGTACCTGGAGGAGACAGATGGATGTGGAGTGACGAGGAGGACATCTATATCTACCCTTCAGGTAGGAAGCCGGAGGACGATCCAGGATCTACTTTCACCTTTCAGCTATTGTCCTTTGAGTTGTACTTTACTTTCAGTTTTAGTTGTACCTTTCTTTTGGGCTTGTATTTTTGTCCTCTTATACTATCAGCACATTTTTTTACTACTTTACTTAGTGTAGATTTTTCTTGTACTCTGTTTGTGTTTTTTTTTCGTTTTATAAAGGCAATTCCTTCCTTTTTTTTGGGATTTACCCCTTTGGTTCTAGTCGCTAGCCCCTGGCCTGTGGAAGGCGGGCTTGGGGTAGTCACGGAACGGGCCCTGAGGACGGGTCGTGAAAAATTGGTATCAAAGGAGTAGGTTCTACCATAGAACTCATAACTCTGATCATTCTTTTATGTGAAGCAATAATGTTAAGGGTACTGAGTGTGGTATTCAATTTAGGGAGTCTAGTTTTGGTGTGGCGGCCGACGTATCCATACACCAGGACCCTGACTATTGATTTCCGACTTAGTGAATGAAAACACTGATTGCGTGTGTGTTTAGAAAAGTTTTAAAGTCAACTCAAACTGGGTCAGCTCACCAGGTATAAATCGTTTGAGCATGTCACATATTTTTAGGAAATCTCCACACAGATAGTCAGTTGGAGTTTCCGAGAGAGTACTCGATGACAGCTCACCGAGCGACGAGGCTCCAATGCAGGGCCCTTTTTACTATGTTGGCACCCTCGGGTGGTGTACCAGCAGCACCACCACCTGTTGGGTAGCAGATGCCACCAGCCGTACTAGTGGACGATGCACACTGGCAGAGCGCGTTGCACGAGTTCCAGCAGCATAGGCCTCTGATGTTACGAGGTGAGACAGATTCCCAAGCAGCAGTGGACTAGATGGAGGCGATTGCTAGAGTTTTCCGCCTATTTGAGACACCGGTAGAATGGATGGTGGACTTGGATACTAGTGTTTTCTAGTGAGTGTCCATGAGTATGGTCCGCATATTGATGGGGCATTGGTATGTGGACCTATTCCTGAGATAGTATCATTGGGTAGTGTTCTAGCTATATCACTACCTGTTGGTTAGAAAACAATACCAGTGGTACCAGTAGAGGATACTTGTAAGCTTAGTGCCCTACTTATGTTTCAACACCATATATCCCTCAAGTTCTGAGGCAATCCTGACTCACAGGTGGCTAAGGACTAGCTTGAGGATATGTTAGAGAGTTTTCTAGAGCTTATAAAGCTTCGACAGGACGACATGTCTGTAGCTGAGAATTCATCAGGGCGTACCAAATCATTCCTGGTACTCGTTGAAAACTATGCGATCAGTGCTTCAAGGCTCAGAATTCTGAGTGATGTGTGACTAAAGGACATCCGAGCCAGCAATTCTTTCTCTATGCATTCCTACTTATACTAGGGTGCTAGAGAGAACCTTTGTGGTTGATAATTCTTTGGCTGAGTGGATTCAGCCAGTGACGGTTAGGAGTGTAAAAGCAAGAAAAGGGCGCTAGTCTTATGGACTTGGGCATGTAAAATGTTTCAAGAAGAGGAAGTGTAAAGGACAGATGAATCTGCAGGGCAGCAGATGTGGAAGAAGAGCTAGGAGAGCATCAAGGGGTGGTGAACATTATGACATGATGCAACCACCCACTTTGGTAATCCCCACTAGGCTCCGAGAGCTGGAGGGTAGGAGAAGAGAGTAGCTTCTTGCGGTCAAGGAGTGTGACCCAGGGGCTCTAGGAATGATTTTAGGTACGGTCTATGTCTACTATGAGCTGCCTTATCAATAGACATAGATACCAATCATTCCTTTCTTCCATGAATCTTTTCCCAGACCTAGAGTTTCTGGTTAAACCGTTGACTTGATCCTCACGTCTGGAGATACCATTGGGAGGAGATTCGATAATCATGCTTACACCGACGGTGTGATCTAACCCTTGAGGCGAGAGTTTCGGTGGGAAAATCTTGGTGGCATCATCGAGGACTTACGACATTAGTTTGAGTATGGACTGGGCAACCACAGTTCACACAAAAATTGACGGTATTAGGCAAAAAGGTAGTGGTTTATCTACAACATTGGGTTGGGGTTTTTTCCTTGGTCAGCGAAAAGGGAAACCCAGGAAGCACAAGATAAGCTCATTCTAAGAAGTGTGCGACCGATCACTCTTGAGTTGGCCGGCCTTACCCTCGTGACAGCAAGAGTTTTCAGTTTTCAGTTCCTCCAGGACTATGACTTTGAGATAGTATATACTCCTAGAAAGTGGAGCATTGTTCTGGAAGCGCTCAGTAAAAGATGTGGATGAAGTGGAAAGTTATCTCAAAGGTTTAATGGAACTTTCTAGGTCTTCATCAGGGTAGGCGAAGTGATTTACCGCTTGACCATTCCACCTCAGTTGCACTGGGTGCACGATGTTATCCACGAATCTCAGCTGAGGAGATACGTGCATGACCCTTCACACATCATCGACCACAGGGAGCTAGACATCGATGATGGGGCAGAATTCACAGAGGTTCCACTAGAGGTTGACGATAGACAGTAATGGGCCATATGAGGATGTTTGATTCCTCTTGTGTGCTTCCATTGGCAGCATGAGAACCTCCAGGAGAGCACATGGAGCAGAAGGCTCAGATACGTGCTTAGTACCTCCTTTAGTAACCCTAGTTCGTGTTGTAGGTTTACAGGGACGTAAATCCCTGAGGAGGGAGTAATGTAAAGACCTGACAATTTCAAGGAATTTTTTTCTTAATTTATTTGAATTTTATGAGTCCACAGTTTCTAAAGGCACCTGATTCCAAGGCCCAGTGTTCCTGGAATGAATTTCCGAAGTTTGGATCTGGTACGTTCAGTGAACGACCGAGCGAGTTTTTCTATATTTTGAACTGGTGCTCATAATTGAAATCCGAGGGAACTGATGGACTCGCAGTGTCAGTATTTGCTTAAGGGGTCCTTTTCCAAAGGTGCGTTTTCTCAGAAGTTGTTAAAAATTGAGGATTAAATGTGAAGAAAATAAAATTTTGTACAGTTTTATTTATTTCTTTGGTAGTTTTATTATACAAAGGGGAGTTAGGGGTGGAACCTAACTACCCATGTGTGGGTAAGTGAGGGGTGGGGCCCACATGAGCCCCAACCCTTTATCTCCCCTGAAACCCCTTAAAACTCCCCTTTAATTCTTTGACAAATCCCTTCACTTAATATAAGGAGCGTTTCCACCTTCCCCTATCTCCCATTAATATTAACCAACTCTCTTAATTAATGGATTGATTCTTTTGAATTAATTTGAATTAACAAGGCAATGTAATATTATGGGAGAGCCTTGCTATCTATCTAGGTTTGGATTTCATTGTGAGTATTTTTGTGGGAGCTCTTGAGTTTTTGGGGAAGAACACTGACACTCCAAAGAAGAACGACATCCCGACTCGGTGAAGAACACTCTACGTTTTCTACAATCCCTTTTCTTTCTTCACGACATGGGAGGAGACACCACCGTGGGGAATGTTGCCATCAACGACAACTTTTTCTCCGACGTCAAGGGAATCAACACCGATCTTCCGCGACATTCGATCGTCGCGACGCTTTCCTCTTCCTGCGGCTCGACGACGAACGACACGAGGTTGGGGTTGCTTTACGTTCGAGATTAATTTGGCATTCATTGTTAACTTTTGGCCGCCTGCTATCAATATAACGGGAGGAGGACAAACCGCACAAACAAGGCCGAACCTCCTCCCCCTTTTGTTGATGATTTTTCTTGTGGCCTGAAACGGAGGCGGTGCCGTTGCACCGCGCGAGATCGAGAGAACCGCGGATGGAGTGGGCCGCGGTGGAGATACGCGGCACCGTCACGCCACGCCGATGAATCCGAAGGAACCGTGGATGGAGCGGGCTGCGGTGGTGGTGCATGGCGCCGTCGCGCCCCGCCAAAGCACCAAGAAGGGCCGCGACGGAAGGGCGCAACGCCATCGCGCCGTGCCGGTAGGACAGGTGCCGCGGCCTTCGGCCGCCGCGGAGCAGCAAGAGGCAGTCGGCCAAGCCGGCCTCCAGTGTTCATAGAGGTGGGACCCCCGTGGGTCCCACATGGCATAACCGTCCGACCGTAATGGTCGTCTGTTTTCATGAAAACTGGGGGTTTGAAACCCCTAGTAGCCACCTAGGGCAGACCCCACATGGGTCCGCCGCTTCAGGAAAATAGGGGGGCGGCGCCCCCCCTTCCGCGTCCGCTCGCGCTGGGTCGGATCGCCCGCGCCGGGCCGGACCGCCTGCGCCGGGCCGGGCCGCCCGCGCCGGGCCATACCCACGTGCCGGGTAGGGCCGCGCCGTCTGGGCCGGGCCGCGCCGGACCCGGACCTAGGTCGGGTTGACCCTGGTCGGGCCGACCCAGGGGGTATCGGGCCGGGTCGGACTGGGCTCGAACCCCCTATTTCCGGACAGATCCATTCAAATGCTCATAACTTGGGATAAAGACCTATGTTTCACACACCGTCAGTTGAGTAGCGATGCTTGGTTCGAGACGGTCGTTTCAGTATATTACACTCAAGGTTTCAGAGAACATTGGGTATAGTGGGGTTAGTTCGAACCCGAAACCAACCAGGCCCTCGGAGCGGAAACACTTATAACTTGAGTTCCGGACGTCCGATTGACGTGCCATCGACTTTTTGGATTTCTATAGATGAGAAGGATCTATTGGAATACTTCAACAGAGGTTTGGATGTAGTTGGAATATGGATGGGTTAGATTGTACCTGAAATCCAACCGGGCCCCTGGAATAGAAAAGCCGATAACTTTCAGACCGGACGTCCGTTTGACGATCCATCAACGTATTTGGTGATCACGTTGAGAAATAGTCACTTTGAGTATAACCTATGCGAGTTCAGGGTATAGTTGAGATACAGCCAGGTTGGTTCGTAAATGAAACCAACCGGGCCCCTGGGAGTAAAAGGCTAATAACTCACAGACCGGGCGGCCGATTGACGCACCGTCTATTGCGTTGAGACCCCTATGAAGTGGCGGTACTTTGAGATACTTATTTGTGATAATTTGTGATACTTGGAGTATCGACCAGTAGCTCATGGAGCGGACCCTCCCGGAGACGAGCGTACGGAGTACGGAGACTGTGTAGCTGGCTGAGACTTGAAGACTGCTTGTCCGATTCGAGTCAGAGTGACTTGTATAGCCCAGTGGGGAGCACTACTGTGTTTGGGTGATAGACCCACGGCAGGGAGCACTACTGTGTTTGGGTGGCAGACCCGCGGTACTCGACAGGAGGAGTACCTCCGCTGTCTATTAGGTGGGGTGCACTACTGTGTTTGGGTGGCAGACCCCGGCGGGAAGCACTACTGTGTTTGGGTGGCTGACCCGCGGTACTCGACAGGAGGAGTACCTCAGTAGTCTTAGGTTAGTGAGCAGTGCCTTGGAGTCTTGAAAGGTTCACTGTACTCGTCAGAGACGGAGCTCCTCAGCAGTTGCGGTTTCGATAATGAAAATCCTGGTTTGAGCTGAGTCAATGACCTTTGTGTTTTCCTCATGATTGATATGGGATACTTGATAACTTAAGTATATGTATGGGAATATACCTAAGTAGTGGATATCCATCGACTTCATATCTGTGTGATACCTCATGGCTGAGATGGGTTACTTGGTATCTTAGGTATAAGTATGGGCTTATACCTAAGTAAGGGTTATCTGTTGAGAACTTTCTTTGTGATTATCCTTGTTGGATTTAGTGAGACCTTGAGGGTCTCGGGATCCCTATTGAGTATCGTATACTCACCCCTGCATGGGCTACGCCCGCACCTCATTGTTTTGGTTGAAGACGACGGATATCACTGATCGTGGTTGAGGCTTGTAGAACTGGACGGTACCCGGAGGTGGATCTCGCCACGAGTCGGTACCCGGAGGAGACGGACGGACGTGGAGTGCTGAGGAGGACATCTGTATCTACCCTTCAGGTAGGAAGCCGGAGGACGATCCAGGAGCTACTTATCACCTTTTAGCTATTGTCCTTTGAGTTGTACTTAGTTTCAATTGTAGCTGTACCTTTCTTTTAGGCTGGTATTTCCGGCCTCTTGTACTATAAACATGTTTGTTTTACTTCTTTACTTAGTGTATCTTTTTCTTGTACTCTTTTTGTGTGTGTTTTAATTTTGTAAAGGCAATGCCTTCCTTTTTTTTGGGATTTACGCCTTTGGTGCTAGTCGCTAGCCCCTGGCCTATAGAAGGCGGGGTTGGGGTAGTCATGGCACGGGCCCCGAGGATGGGTCGTGACAGTAGTCACATGTTTAAAAGGGTGTAAGTGAACCCATTTTATAAGATAAGAAAATATTACTTTTAGAAACACCCTTTTTATTTTAATAATTCCCTAACACTATTCCATGTTAATTATCTAAAGATTCTAGAAATAATGCATTTTAGGGTGTATTTGGGTCAATAATTTATCAAAATTGGCTTTAGAAAATGTTTTAAAAATATTATAGGATTTTTACCACTAATTTTTTACATTTTACTCTTTTACTTTTAAACAAAGTAACTAGTTTTAACTAAGTGATTTTAAGTTTTATTAAAAATATAATAAAAAATATATAACCAAATTTGGGAGTTATGTAAATAAATTTTACCTATATTTAATCCAATTCAGTTTATAAATATTATAAAATTAATTTCTAAATTTAAATTGATAATTCATAGACAAATCAGTTTAGTAGAAAAATGTGATTTTGACCTTTATAAATTCTTAGTATCAATTAGTATTGATTACCAATTAAATGAGTGTAAATATTTTTATTTATTAAATTATAATTAATAAATTATTAAATTTTAAAAGGATATTATTGTAATTATTTTGATATAAATTCAATGATATTAATAAAATAGTATTTTTAAATTAACTCTTTAACCATTATCATGGTGATTAACATCAATCATTATAATCAATATTTTATAAATGAAAAAATTGTACATAATAAAAAATATTAAAATTATTATCTAAAATATATAAATAATTTTATCATATTAACATTCTATGTGTAGGGAAACTAATCTTAACTTCAGCATATGTAATGAGTATAAAACTCGTTTTTAGGAAAAGTGTATTTTTAAGCATAAATTTCTTGTATAAGAAAAATTTAAAATTTTATTGATTATAGTGATATCAAAAAGATTATTATTTATGATATAAGATTTATTTGATAGTATAATAAACCGAAAACCTAATTTTTTCATTATTCAATTTAAATTAAAGAAATATATGAAAAATGGTTTTAATAAAATATTTCTAATTTTTTGAAAAATGGTATAGATTAATTTTATGTAACCAACATAGTATTTTAAATTATTTAATAATAATATATATATATATATAGTAAAAATGTTTCAAAAACATTCAAGTCCTAATTTTATAAAATTTAAGGTGTTATCGATGATTTTTATGTTTCACTATTAACCTAGAAATCATTTATTTTAGGAAAAAACTCCACATTATGATAATTTTTAATTCTAAAATCATAAATTAAGTTTATTTTGTCAAAATAGATTTTATTAATTTTTTAATTTAACTTTTAAATAAAATCATAAAGTACAACGAGAAACTATTTTTATAAGAAAATGAAATTTAAATATATTACTTGTTCCTATTATTAATTTATATAAAAGATTAATCTATATATAATTAATACATCAATATTATATTTTTTTAAATTCATAATTTAATAAGACACTTAGTTTTCTTTAGTAAAAAGCAAAATTCATAAAAATATATATTCTTATACATAATATCAAATTAAGTAAATTTGTATGAGATAACCGTTGAATTTTTTTAAGTTAATATATTTATTAATCCTGCTGCTCATATTCATACCTACTAAATGAATGACTAGGTTTTGAAGATATAAGCATATTATTGTTTCATTTAGGTTCAGCTTTTCATGTGGATTAACCGATCAACCATATTTGAATTAATTAGAGGAAAACATATATTAAAATATTAACTCATTAAAAAAACATATAAAGTCTATAATGCAATTGGGGTTTTAGTCAATAGAATTATGAAGTGAGCACGCTTCATTACTATCAGAGAATATTTTTCTCCTAAACATATTTCAAGTATATATGTTATTAAATTCATATGTTTTCATGAAATACAACATTATACTATATCCAATCATGATCCAAGGTTTATCTTGATATTCCAGAGAAATATTTATCAAGATCTTTACAGGTTCTAGGTGCAGTGAAAGCTCCAGGAAGAGTGATAAATCAAATTTTTTTTTTCAATATAATGGATCATTCATAATATTGTTAGTGATATGAACACCATGAAAAATGATATATTTCCTTTTGATATTAATATAAGGAAACCCAAAACCTAGAGAGAGGATCTTTTATATTAAATTTATAATTAATTCATTCATATATAAAAGAATAGGTTAGCTTGTCTTAGGTTCTTTCTTTGATGTATATGTTGATCATTTTAAAACCCTTATCTAGATTACCTTTGTTGCTAAGTAAGGATCAAATTGTAGAATCTCTCTAGAGGTGATCCACGCATACTCTTTTGATCTATGAGAAACCCCAATTGATTTCCAAGTGCTTTCACGATGAATCAATTATATTTCACTTTTCATGTTCATCACTTATCCATTGATCTTGAATTAATATCTCTTGTGTTTCTAATTCTTGAGAGAGAGTGGGAGATAAGAATGAATTCTAGTGAAAACCCATTGTGTTCAATGATTTTAGATTTCTTGATTAACCATATAAAATAGACATAGCCATCTATTTATAGATCTAGGAAATAAGTAAAAAAATTATTAGTTAATTGAATGAAAACCCTTAAATAATATAATAACATTTATTAAACCCCATTCCCAAATAATAATAATAATAATATTATTATGATTATTTTATGATGTGCTAACTTGTGCAAAAGATAAATATTATTTTTTTATCTTCTAAATTAATATTTATTACCGAACACTGACTTGGTCCATTCAGACTCATAATTTATTTAGTACCCGAATAATTATTTAATTAAATAGTCTATTCAATAATAAAAAATATTTTTAATCGAAAATTGTGAAAAAAACTATTCGTCAGTCATGATAATAATATTCATTCTGTTAATTCAATTCAATTAAAATTTAATCGTGATCAACCAAAACACTAGTTTGTTACCCTCTAGGATTATTTCTCATTAAAATTAAGTGGGATTTCCTAATGTCCAAGATTACTGTCTAGAAATGGGTCAAGAAACCCAAGAGAATGAACTTAATCTTGGAACATCGACAATCACATCTCAACAATCACTATGTAATATAATTTCATTGTCACAATATATCATCAAGTAGTTTGTAGATCTATGTCACTATCCTATATGATTGATACGTCCTTCTTTGACTATAAAAAATAAACACATCATTACACCATTTCCGTGGAATTTAATGTGATAGTTCGATTATAGTAAAATGTTTGAGATATCAGCTTCCATAAAGTTGGAAGGGGAAAACCTTCTTTGATTTTTTCATTAATAACACATCACTCATGAATCACTCAATGTATCCAGCATATCCATGATGTTTTATCATCATGTTTTTTGAAATGCATATATGTTCATGAGCCATAACATGTATTAATAATAATTTTAAAGTCTAATGACCAATATACATGGTTGTAGATACAAATATCTGGTGACACCAAAATAAGTAGAATTCGAAGTTGTGGGTTTTTTCTCATAATATATCATCTTGAAGATTACCCAGTTAGAAATTACTGAGATGAAGCATTATCAAATTATGAGTAATTTTAGTTGGTAGTCACATTCTATGTATCCCATCACAGAATGTTATTTTACCATAGAATTATATTTATGAATATCATCATAGCACTTCATGGTTCTCATCATAACGGGGAACATCAATGACCTTATTTATGTGATAGATACCCTAGAAAATTATTACATTAAAATCATTGAAAAATTTACAATATATAATAATATGACTTATTAATATTTAAATGATCTAATACTCATGAAATCAAAGTACAAATAGTTGGTCCTAGGACACCAACTATAAAAAATTCCCACTTGGACAAGATCCAACTGCCTATGGATTTTAGACTTCTATGCCTCACATGATAAACAAATTTATGACGAGTTATGTATTTAGTAAAGGTGTTATAAATATTTTCTTCCATGGAAATAATTATCCATACTACCTCTACTCTCTAAGAATAATCCACCAAGAGATGGTACTTCAAAAGTATATGCTTTGTTCGATGATTTGACCTTGTCTCCTTTACGAGATACATCACTATAGTATTATCATAATAGTGAATGATACAATATTTACTTATAATCACCACATACAACTCTTTAATGAAGTTTCACATCCATAAAACTTCTTCAACTACATCAGAAGCTGCAATATATTCACACTCTCCTACAGAATCTGTGACCAAAACCTTCTTTGAGCTCTTCCAGCTCATAAAAAGTCCATTCAAAAATAAATGTGTATCCCATATGAGAAATCATGTCATCATTATCAATTTTGAAACTATAATATGAATATTTTGGGAGACTATTTTCTCATATTATAAATATACTAGTAACATATCCTTAGTATTCCATAGATACTTAAGGATAGTCTTGACTTCCATCTAGTGGTGGTCACCTATATCATTATGATATCAACCTACTACAATCAGCGCGTAGGATACATCTAGAGTCATATATAACATAACGTACATGAATGAACCCATAGCAAATACGTATGGAATCTTTTCCATTATATATCTTTCCTCCTATGTTTGATGAAATATTTTCCTGGAAAGATGAATGCCATGTGACATTGGCAACAATCCTGTCTTGGATTGTTCCATAATGAACCTATTTCATATTTTGTCAATATATTTACCCAATACAAGAGTAGTATCTTGGATGTATCATGATAGATCATGATCCAAATAATATATTTTTTCTCACCTAAGTCCATGGAGAATCATCTATTCATGTTGGCCTTAATAAACTATAAGACTAGTATTTTGTTTCCAATAAGTAATACTTCATTAACATTTACTATTACGAAAGTGATATCACTCCCACTATAATTTTTATATAACTAAGGATCATATTCATTATTTATGAAAACTAATTCCATTATGGCTTTACCAAAATTAATATTCTATGAACTGGATTCTTGCTTAATCTATAAATTAATTTTTGAAACATGCATACTGTGTTGTAATCCACTAGAGTGACAAAAACATCAAGTTCTGTCATATAGAAATCTTCCTAATAGTTATCATCAAGTAATTCTTTTTTGATATCAATTTTACAAATTTTATAGTCATGATAAGACATAATTTAATGATTCATATGGATTTCAACATTTGAATTAGTGAAAATGTTTTTTTATAGTCAATGCCTTGATGTTGTTTATACCTTTTTTCATATAGTATCACTTTATAGGTATTGAATAGTCCTTCCATCTCTAGTTTACTCTTAAATACCCATTTGTTAAAAATGGTATTTATATCAACTGGAGGATCTACCAAGATCTAAACTTGGTTTTGGTATATGGAATCCATTTCAAAACTCATGGATTCTTTCCACTTAGAGACATCTGTCCCATTTAATACTTACTTATGGGGTATAGGATTAAGTAATGAAGAGTCACCATCATCAATGATTAGAAAACCAAACCATTATGGTTCAATAACCACTATTATACTCTTACAAATTATTTATTTAACTAGAACATCATCTTCTATAAGGTTTTTTACTATTTTTTCCTATGCTAACTCTTATGTATCTTAACCCCAGAATTCATCAAAGACTATGTCACTCCCACCATCTATTTTAGAGATATGACCCTTCTCATGGAATATGGGATTCCAGTAAACCAATTTTTTTCTATAGGATTATATAGGCAGTATCCTATTTTTTAATTAAGATATCCTATGAAGATTCACTTTGCGCCTCGGGGTGCATGTTTTTGATCTGAAAAGGACATAAAAAATACATCACATCCCCACATATGTATGTATGCCAACATGGGTATCAATCTATTATATAATTTGTATGGAATAACATATTATGATTTAGCTATCACTTAGTTTAATTTGTATACTACTTTTTAATGTGTACCCCCAAAAGAATAATGAGATACTCATATGACTCATAATTGATCTCCCTATGCACAAAAATCTATGGTTCCTACTTTTTCTTATAACATTACACTAAGGTATATAAGGAGGAGTAAGTTAGAATACGATCCAAAAATCCCATAAATATTAAATTAAATATTGATTAAAATATTCCCCACCAGAGTCTAAGGGGGGTTTCTTAATCTTCTTGACAAACTGGTTATCAACAACATTGTTGTATTTTTTGTATTTATTAAAATAATTTGACATATACCTCATCAAGTATACATAATCATATCTACTAAAATCTTTTGTAAAATTTATAATGTAAGAGTACCAACACATTTCTTCAATATGGACTGGTCTAAGCACATTGGTATGAACTAATTCAAGAATATTTTTAGCCATTTCATATTTTCCACTAAATGGGGATTCAGTAATTTTTTCTTGTAAACATACATGGAATACACAAATTATTTTTAGTTCAAAGGAATATAAATATCCATATTTGTGAAATTTAGTAAAACAATTTTCATTTACATGACCTAGCTAGTGATTCCAATGCTGGGTGTGGTATGAGTCATATCAAATAATTTCATTATCTATTTCCATTACATGGTTTTCATAATCCACCACATAAAGAGTTTTATTTAAATATGAATTACTGTAAATTTCAAGACTTTTCCCCTTGGGCCTGTGTTGTGACCACCCTAAGCTCGCCTCTGCTAAAACAGGAGATGGCGACTAGCACTGCGTATGCATATCCCACAAATGAGAGGAATTTTCCTACGAACCTATACACACACACCCAACTCCAAGACATAGTGTTTGGAGAGAGAAAACACTAATTAAAGAAGATGAATGCATACCATTACAACCCAAAAATAGAGTATGATAGAATGTAAAGTAGTAAATTACAACCAAGCTAGAATACAATCCCACTAAAAGAAAGATAACAATAATGTATGACCTATAAACATGGGCACTAAAGCTACTATAGGATGTTTCCATAAACACATCATCTTGTCTAATCTCAAAAGGCACTATCTAATCATATTCATGGTTCTCCTCTACCTTGGACTCAACCAAAGCATTGGTCAACTACACAAGACACAAAATGATTGGGAAAAGCCCATGCATGGTTGAGTAAATCAATACTCAGTAGGGGACCCTAAAACAAAAAGTAAAAGGGCACAAAGGAAACACCAAAACGAATGAATTTTCAACTCAACATAGGTATGTGTCTAAAAAACATATAACAAGAACATATACATATACTCGTAAAGTATTCCAAGATGAAATGTCTCATACACTAATTTCCATATGGTTTCACTCGTAACATGCTTGCTTTTGGGAGATCCTACTCCTCGATCTATACAATAGAAACCATGTAGAAAAAGACTCCCAAAAGTCTCTAAGAGAACATATCGTCTCGATACATTAATAAGTTCCCTGAGACAATTTTTTTAACTAAGAAAAGGCATCTCAATATAACAACCAATCCTTGGTCACATGATTCTGGTCAAGGTATGCTTGCTCTTGGAGAACTCACTCATAGAGTTATGTAGTCAATAGAGACCCTATAAAACAGGTTCTATTTTTGGACCTATCCCAAAGAGGATATACTGAGGAATAACTGGAGTAAATTGATTAGGTCAATCCATGATGAATGGAAAGATCTCGATACATAGATAGGGGGTCTTGCACCTAGGGGTCAATGGGTGACATCCTGGCCCTTCTGGAATTTTAATCCAGGACTGTCAAAAGAGGTCACACTGAACGTGGAACCCAGCAAAAGAAAAAACTCTTTTCAAAGGTCATGAAATACTGATATTAGATTCTAAAGAATATTGTGAACCCAATTTGTATTACCCCACAGAGTAGGTGATTCTCAAAGAATACCACAAAACCTAAGATGTGGAACATAATGTTGGGGATTATGAAGAATATTGTGAACCCTATGATATGACCCAATAGATGGAGGATTACCTCCCTGTTCTCTATGGTCATTTTTATACCCAATGAACTCTATATGGGGTGATAAAGTATCACTCTAGTCCCTCGGATGATTTACAACTCTATCTGGGACTCGTATCTCGAGGGGATTTCCATCAAATATCAAACCGAACAGTTGAGGGATGAACCAAGGGAATATTTTGAACCTAAATTTTTCCTTAATAATAGCCCAAAATCCATCACAAAAGGACCGCCTCATCGCAATGGACCCAACACCACAAATAGTTCTTCAATCAGACTTACGATTTGAAAGTTATTCCATTTTTTGTATAAAAGGGGGCAATTGGTTCTGGTTCTGATCTGGACCCGACCAAACCAACCCGACCCAACCCGATCTGCCAGATAGACTCAAACCGCCGGGCCCGGTCATATTCGATCGCCCTGGACGTGGAAACATGCCATGTGCCCCCATGTCACTGTAATGACCAAAAAATTTATTAATGAAAAGTCCTCTTGATCTAATTAAATGTATTAATACTTAAAATGGTTATATAACATATGAACTTCCATGGTTTTATGTTTTTGATTTCAAAATACCGTTTAGAATTGTGATAATTGATAATATAGCCATTGAACAGTGGTCACATGATTAGTATAAATATTGGGCTTTAACAAATCTAATTTACTCAATTAATGGATATGATAGCCTCATCTAGTAGAATTGTTTCGTACGAAGCCAATTTTCCTGGGATCAGAAAATAGGTGGCATCACTGGGATTATCTCTTAACCAAACCCAAGCTGAGCTTCAACACGTTAAGTTGGAGCGAAACCTCCTACAAGAAAAGTGACTGTTAATAGAGATTACCACCCGAGCGATGTTATCTAAGCCTCCCCAAGTGTCTGTCACCATCGCACACCATACCCTTCATTCATATGAGGGTGTTATAATGGGTTATGTAACAGGTCCCTAGTACTATAATTATGTACATTGTTTTTGTATATGGAATATAGATTCATTTTATTATTGTCACATTGTAAATAGTTTTTAAAGGAAAAATAATATTTGTAGTTAATATTCAATTAAGAAATCTATTTTGATGAATTGATGGATTTTTTAATTAAATAATATTTTAATGAAATATTATTACTAAATTAATTTTTATAAAATATAAATGATCATATAATTTTTATGAATATAATTGTAATTTTTTTAATGTTTGAATGCTATTGTTGACAAAACCCAATAACTTTCGATAAATTTTGGTTTTTATTTTAAAATTAAAAATTCAAAGATTTATAAAATTATTTATATAAATTGAATATTATTTTTGGAATCAGGTTGTCGTAATTATCAAATTGTGAATTTTTTATAGTTTTCAAAGACAGATAATTATTTGGGGAAAAATTAAATACTGTTTTAATATATAATGTGTTTTATGACATCATAAGGACCAAATAATTATGTTATAAAATAATATAAATGTTTTTCAAACAATATTTGTTTTACTATTAAAATAACGTGATTTTAGGTTTTCTGATTTATTTTACAAATCTTTAGTAGACCCTCCAAAACCTATAAAACATTTTCACTTTTAAAATGATTTCCTTGAATGTGTGACTCACCTCCACATAAGAAAGCATAATATTTTAAGAATATAAGACATTGGAATTATAAATTTTTTTCCCACTCCCCTTTGGCAAAAACCATTGGCAAAAACCATGGGTTGGTTTACAGTTTTGATTAGTTTAACGTGTGGTGTCCAAAACCTAAATAATAATGAATTCCCTCTGTTTTCCTATATACACCCACTGAAGCTCCCACTTATCTTCATTAAAAACCCATGTAGCATGTCCCAACACTGCCCTACTCTCTCTATTATACTCCCAATGTGCCCCAAGCTCCCACTATTATTCTCTCAATCTTCTCCCAAGCCTTTGGGATCACACTTCCGTGTAAGGGATTTCTTCCTTTCTCATTTTTGTACAAATTTATTAATGTTGTTATGCCCTTTTATTTTCAATTAAAAATATTGAGGTATAATTTAACACCTCCACTATAATTCCCTACTTGTGTTTTAATGATTAGAGACCTCTTCCTCTCTCATTAATGCCCCCCATGTACACCCATCACCATGTCTAAATTCCCTATGGGAATTCTATCTCCTCATTTACAATCAAAAAATTATTTTTCATTATGAACCTAAATTCCTTTATATATGTTGGGAAATGTATCCATATTAACCCCTTATAGTCCATTTCATGTAAATATGATGAGATACCCTTTTCTCTCTCATTAACCATTTTTATGAATTATTTTGTCATGCCGTTATGCTGCCAAAGTTGCATCATGATTTTCAAAGCCAAAATCTTTGTGTAGTGAATACCATGACCATTTCTCTATCAATAGTATTCACCTTGATTATCATTTACATATTGATTATATATTCTCATGTATTTATTCCACATTCCTATATCGTAGAATAAATGATGATGTTGAATTATTCCATGTTGTATGATCCTTGTGGCAAACATATGCATGAAGTGAAATGATTAAGAAGGGTGCACCCTGATAGTGCTCCAATGCATTGGGTAAAGATTAGTGTCATGATACGTCAAGTGCAAAGAGTTTTTAATCAGGATAATTCAGGTTTAACGAGTTTTTAATCATGACCCATGTGCAATGATCCTTGGCTCATTCTAATATGATGTTAAATGTTGTTGACACATTTCCATGTTATGATAATCATGTTATATCATTCCATTATGTTCAAGTTTCTATTATGTTCCACTGATATGACTATTTCCTAACATGTACTGTAAGATTAATTTTATCCCTTTTTTACTCCCTTATTGGGATTTATAGCTCACCCTTTATTATGCATGTCCTCAGGTTATCCCATGCAATGCTAACTACGAAGGAATGTGTGTGGTCATGTAAAAGAGGTTTTCAATAAAGATGTAAATTTTAGGTTTTATGTTGTTCTATAATGTTCCTAATACCCAAATATTGTAGACCTCTCTATCTTCTATGTTGTATAAAGTGAAGGTTTTATGTAATAAAATATGTTTAAGTGTGAAATAAATAGCATGGTTGTTATAGTTTGTATCAGAGGATAGGTTTAGTTATTTTTGGGATTAGGATTAGAAAACCCTAATGAAAGCCGTAGGGATAGGACTAAGTATAATAAAAAAATCCCTAAATATTGGTGAGAATTGATTAGGTGGTTTATGAATCAAATACATCCTTCTCTTGATACAAGTAGGTAGAGGTGGCTCTAGCACAAATGTATCTAGGGGTAAAACCCAAAAACACCGCTTTGAGCTAGACTCAAATAGGAACTGGTGGACGAAAACGTGCCTTTCTTCACTCATGGTTATGACACTCCATGGGGATATGATTTGGTAAATTCACAAGCATAGTATGAACCATTGTTAAGTGAATAAAAAAACTCCCCTAAGAATATATGTTGGGAAGTAGATCATGGATAACATAGATTGAAGGCTATAAATTCATAATTAAGGGATAATAAAATAAATTTATAAGTAATATTTTTTGTCTGTGGATTACCTTTTATGTGTTACATCTAACATTCCTTTTATTCCAGTCATTGGATGGTAATAGGAGGACTCAGGCTATCCACATATGTGAAGATCAATGTGATGATTGTTCAAATTAGAAGTCCAATTCGATTGGATGGAGAATCAAAAAGTTTTTCATGATACTATCTCTATTAACTCAAAATTTTTTATAGAAAGATGTGTCAAGAGGAACATTCAACTCCTCTAAGAAAGAACAAGTCGCAATCAAGAGCTTCATGAGACCAAGACCTCCAACATTTAATGGATCATTTGATCACTCAATTGCTGAACAATGGATCATCTCCATTGAAAAGATCTTCTCCATCCTTCAATGTTCTGATCAAGATAAGGTTGTACTAGCTGCTTATCGTATAGAGGATTAAGTTGATCAATGGTGGAAATTGATCAAAAATACGAAGCCAGAGGAGCATATCGTCGCATGGGAATGTAAGGATTTCCAGAAAAAGTTTTTCTTTAAATTTTTTCCTCGCACCCACTAACTTAATATTGAAAGAGACTTACCCTCAAGAAAAAAGATGACGAATCCATTAGAGCGTATGAGGAAAACTTCACAAGGCCTGCACAATACACCTCCAGATTTTTCTTTACCCCCAAATGAAATTTTGACCACTTATTTGGTGGGTTAAAACCTAGCCTATGGAAATATCTATAAATCCGTGATTTCAAGATGTATGAGTAAATTGTCTGTTGTTTCCTCAAGGTTGAAATGGAGATCATCGAATCTTAGGGGTATCATGGGGATAAAAATTTTAATTTGGACTTTAATTCTAGGAGTTCGATGGATAAATCAAATGGTTCTATGAAAATACATCACCCCACTTGACAAAGGTGCTGAAAGAAGCACCCTGGAAATTGCCTGTAGGTGATGAGGAAATTCTTTAGGTGTGGAAGAGAAGGGTGCCTGGACATTAACTACCAACAAAATAAAACCATGGCTTCAATAGAGGAGAGTAAGACTCCATTCGACACTCAACGCCTTATTCATTGTTTCAACTGAATATAACCTGGGCACTTTTCAGACTAGTTCCCTAAGCCAAGGGTTTTTGTAGGGAACCAATAACCACCAAGGCTACAAGGGTGAGATTTTTCTATCACTACCACCAAAGTGAACCCTGATAACAAAATGATGATAGGTAAGATAGTTATTCCTCCAATAATACAAATCATAATTTTTAATTCTAGTTCTATGCATTATTTTATATCGCAGAAGTTTAGTAGAACAATCCCAACACCACAAAAAATCTGGGAAGTGAAGATATTGGTGAGAACGACAAATGGGGAAATCATTGCAACCCATTATTATAACTCCTACCGGTAACAATTTGTGGATTGAACATTATGGAAAACCTCATCAAACTCCATTTGGTGGAATTTGTGCAATTCTTGGCATGGATTGGATTTCCTTATATAGAGACCACATAAATTTCCATGAGAGGGAAAACACTCTCCGTATGGAGAATCGACCCCCAATTCTATACAAGTGAAAGGAGGAGGATTAATCTTATTTAGATCCATCATCTAAAGCATGGATATTAATAACCTTTGAGAATGCGTATCATTCTCAGATGATTATGTATAATGAAGAAACCATCCTTGAATACATGCATATTGTGACAGAATTCCCTGAAGTGTTTCCGGATGAATTGCCTGGTCTTCTTCCTTAAAGAGATGTTGAATTCACAATTGATCTTATACCTGGGGAATTACCAATATCCAATAATCCATATTGAATGGTTGTTGTTTAGATTGAGGAGATGAAGAAACTAGTCTAGAAGAATCTGGATAAAGGGTTTATACACCCATGCACTTCACTATGGGGTGCACCAACCCTCTTCATCAAGAAGAAGGTTGATTATCCTTTGCATCGATTATTATGATCTCAACAAAATCCTAATAAATAAAAAGTATTCGCGGCCACAAATTTTTGACTTGTTCAATCAGAAACATGGATCACAATACTTCTCTGAGGTGGATCTGTGGTTAGGATATTACCATGTAAGGGCGAGGAAGGAGGATATTCTGAGGACTGATTTTTGTATAAGGTACGGGCACTATGAATTCATAGTAATGCCTTTCAGACTCACTATTGATCTAGTAATCTTCATGGACTTGATAAATAGAATCATTAGAGATTACCTCAACAATTTTTTTTATAATTTATAAATGATATTCTAATATACTCCAAAATCAAGGAGGAGCATGAGGAGAATCTAAACACTATTCTAGAGACCTTTCAAAAGGAGAAGCTCTATGAAAAGTACAACAAGTGTGAGTTCCAATTGACAGATGTATCATTCTTAGATCACATCATCACAAGTAATGGGATATCTATGGATCCCTCCAATACAACTATAATTGAGTTATGGATGAGGCCAACATCATTAATATATATCCATAGCTTCTTGAGGTTAGCTGGATATTATTGCCGATTTAAGAGAAATTTATCATGATTTTCCAACTCTCTAACAAGCTAACTCAGAAAGGAGTAAAGTTTTCATAGGGTGATGAATGTTGAGAGAGATTAAAGGAGATGAAAAGGACACTTATCACTACACCTGTGTTCACACTACCCACAAGTGGAGATTTTGTTTTTCGGTATTTAGTGACGCTTAGAAGAAGGTTATAGGCTATATGTTGATGAAAAATGATAAATTCATTGCCTATGCTTCAAGGAAATTGAAAGTTCATGAGCAAAACTATCCAAAACATGATATGAAGTTGGATGTAGTAAACATCACTTTGAAAATTTGGAAACATTACCTCTTTGGGGAGAAGTATGAAATATATATGGACCACAATAGCCTCAAGTATATATTCACACAAAAATAGTTTAACATGCACCAACAAAGATGGTTAAAGATGATTAATTACTATGACTACTCAATCCATTACAACCCTAGGAAAGCATACAAGGTGGAGAATGCTATAAGTAAAAAGGTCATAGAAATTCTAACATTGATGAGAATATAAAACGATCCAATTTTATTCGATTTAATGAAGATGGACATGAGAATAATAAACAATGGAAAATCATCAATCCTTTCACAAATGAGTTTTCAACCGTATATTTTGGAAAGGTTAAAGGATGATAAAAAGGATGATGTGGGAATACAAATGTTATTGGAAAATGTTAGAAAAGGGAAATCCTCAGAGTTCAACGTTAATGAAGAAAGAATTGTGAGAATTGGGACAAGACTATATGTTCCATCAAATCTGGAGATGAAGGAAGAAATTTTGGATGATGCACATAGTTCAAATTTCTCGATTCACCCAGGAAGCACAAATATGTATCAAGATCTCCGAGAGAATTATTGGTGGGATAACATAATGAAGGAGATCACTGAGTATACATCAAAGTGACTGATATTTCATCAAGTGATGGCTAAGAAGAAGAAGTCCAAGGGGATGATGCAACCATTACCCATACAAGCATGGAAAAAGTAGAACATCACCATAGACTTTGTCCCTAAAATTTTGAAGAAATCCAAAGGAAATAATGATATCTAGGTTGTTGTGGATCATCATATAAAGATTTAAGACTTACTTTCAATTCGAGAGGATTTCTCATTGGATCAACTGGCACATATATATATCATAGAAGTGGTAAGGATGCATGGAGTACCACTTTCTATTGTATCTGATCGAGATCCAAGATTCACCTCTATGTTCTGGACGATTCTTCAACATGATCTGATTACTGAGATGGTCTTTATTATGTCTTATAATCCTCAAATTGATGGAAAATTTGAGTGGACTATCCAAACACATGAGGACATGTTGAGAGCATGTTCAGTGGAATTCAAAGGAGGATAGGATCAACATCTTTCTCTGGTTCAGTTTCTTAAAATAACAATTTCCAATCAAGCATCCAAATCGATACTTATGAAGCCCTATATGGGAAGAGTTGTAGAACACCGACATGTTGGGATGATGTTGGGGAGTGAAAACTCCTTGATCCAGAAATGGTCGAAGAAATGGTTGAGAAGGTTAAGACCATCCAATTGAACATTAAAGATGCTCAGAGTCAACAAAAGTGATATGCTGATTAATGTCAAAGTGACCTATATTTTTATGTTAAAGACATGGTATTCCATTACATATAACCATAGAATAGAGTTATGAGATCTAGGAAGAAGGGAAATATTAGTCCAAGGTACAAAGGCCCTTTTCAGATCCTTGATCGCAATTGAGTAGTGGCATATCGAGTAGCACTCCCACAAAAACTATCTCAAGCACAAGATGTATTCCGTGTATCACTCTGGATGAAGTACACACTTGACCCATCACATGTAATCAATCCAGAGGTTGTACCATTAGAGAATGACCTATCCTATGAAGAGAAGTTGATGAAGATCTTAGATCACAGGGAAAATGTTCTACGAAATAAGACAATGACCCTCATCAAGGTGTTGTTGTGAAAAAAAAGTTTGAAGAGGAAACTGGGAATTAGTGGATGTGATGAAGCAGAGTTACCCGCATCTGTTTTAGTGTGGGAAAAAGAAATTTGGTGGGTGACATTTCTTAAGTGTGAAAATTATAATGACCAAAACTTTAATTAATAAAAATTCCTATAAATCTAATTAAATTTATTATTATATAAAATGGATATATAACATATGAACATAAATGGTTTTATGTTTATAATTTTAAAATACCATTAATAATTGTGACCGTTTCTAATATAGCCTCATAACAGTGATCACTTGATTAGTATACATATAGTCCTTCAACAAATCCAATTTTCTCAGAAAAAGAAAGTGATGGCCTCATACTTTAGAATTGCTCCATATGAAGCCCATTTTTCAGATCTCATAAAGGAGGTGGCATCATTGGTATTCCCTCTTTACCAAATCCAAGGTGAGAATCAACACATTAAGCTTGATTGGAACCGCCTATAAGAGAAGTGGAAGTTAATAGAGATTACCACTTAAGCAATGTTATTTGAGCCTCCCCAAGAGTCTGTCACCATCACTCACCTTACCCTTCGGTTATATATAGGAGTTATAAGGGGTTATGTAACAAGAACCTAGAACTTTTATTATATACATTATTTTTATATAGGGAATACATATTCATTTTATTATTGTTACTTTGTAAATAGTTTTTTGAAGCGAAAATAGTAATTTAGTTAATATTAAATTAAGTAATATATTTGGATGAATTAATTATTTTTTAATTAAATAATAAGTTAATGAAATATTATTACTATATTAATTTTTATTAATTATTAATTTTCATATAATTTTTATGAATACAATTGAAATTATTTTAAGGATTGAAAGTTGTTTTTGACAAAACCCCTGTATTTTTGATAAATGTGGTTTTTATTTTAAAGAAAAAATAACAAGATTTAGGAAACTATGTAGATAATATGAATATTATTATTGGAATTAGGAAGTCAAAATTATCTGATGGTTAATTTATCATAATTTGTTGAGATAGTAAAATTTTTGGGTAAAAATTAAATACCGTTTAAATATAAAATATGTTTTATGACCTAATAATAACCCATTGGTGTTGTAATAAAATAATATAAATGTTATTTTAGGAATATATATGTTTTAAATTTAAAATAATCTTATTTTAGATTTGTTTAATTTATTTTATAAAGCATTAGTGGACCCTATATTACTTATAAAACATTTTATCTTTTAAAACGGACTCATTGAGAGTGTGACTCACCTCCACATAAGATAGCATAATATTTTAATATGTTTGGACTTTGGACTTATAAAATAACGTTTTATACTCCCCTTTGGAAAAACCAATGGCAAAAACCATGGGTTGGTTTGTGGTTTTGATTAGTTTAATGTGTGGTTTCCAAAACGTAAATAATAAAGAATTCCCTCTCTTTTTCAATATAAACTCACCCATGTTCAAACTTATCTTCACTAAAAACCCTTGTATCACGTCCCTACTAATCCCTCCTCTCTCTAGTATCCTCACAAGTCACCCCAAGCCCCCAATAAGCCTCAACTCAAGCCTCTCCCAAGCCTTTGGGATCACACATCCATGTAAGTGATTTCTTTGTTTCTCATTTTTTTCCAAATTTATTTATGTTTTTATACCCTTTTATATTAAATTAAAAATGTTGGGGTATGATTTCACTCCACCCCTATATTTCCCTAATTATTTTTTAATCATGAGAAACCTCTTTCTCTCTCATTAATTCCTCCCATGTACACCCGTTACCATGTCGAAATTCTGTAAGGGATTTGTCTCTCCTCATTTACAATCAAGAAATTCTTTTACATCATGAACCTAAATTCCATTATATATGTTGGGAAATATATATATATATATATATATATTACACCCTTAC
This sequence comes from Viscum album, assembly GCA_963277665.1. Classification (NCBI taxonomy): domain Eukaryota; kingdom Viridiplantae; phylum Streptophyta; class Magnoliopsida; order Santalales; family Viscaceae; genus Viscum; species Viscum album. The sequence continues at coordinate 348,771,441 of OY728152.1, read as the reverse complement.
TATCCATTTCATGTACATATGATGAGATACCCCTTTCTCTCTCATCATCCATTTTTATGAATTCTTATGTCACATCGTTATGCTTCCAAAATTGCACTGTGATTTTCCAAGCCATAGTCATTGTGTAGAGAATACCACAACCATTTCACTATCAAGGGTATTCACCATTATATACATTTACTTATTGATTATATAGTTTCATTTATGTATTCAAAATTCCTTTATCATAGAATAAATGATGATATTTAATGATTCTATGTTGTATGATCCACATGGAAAACTTAGGCATGAAATGAAATGATTAAGAAGGGTGCATGCTGATAGCACTCCAATGAATTGTCTAAAGATTATTATCATGATAACTAAAGTTCAATGAGGGTTTATTCATAATAATTCAAGTGAAATTAAGGTTTACTCATTCTTCATGTGTAATGAGCCTTGGCTCATGCTAATATCATGTTAAATATTGTTGCCATATTTCCATATTATGATAATCATGCTATATCATGCCTTTACATTCATGTTTATCTTATCCTACATTGATATGACTATCACATAACATGTATTGTATTCTTCACGTTATGCCTTTTTTTACTACCTTATCGGGCTTTATAGCTCACCCTTTTCTTATGTATGTCATCAGGTTATCCAATGCAATTCTATATACAATGGAATTTTCATGGTAATTTAAAAGGATTTTTCTATAAAGTTGTTTGTATCATGTTTTAAGTTTTTATGTAATGTTCCTAAGACCCAAAGACACTAGACCTATCAATATTCAATGTATTATCATGTGATTGTTTTATATAATAAAATTTGTTTAAGTGTAAAATAAAGGGTAGACCTGTAATATTCATGCAGCTGGTTTGGCCGACCGCTGTTTCCGCACGCGCCCGATGACTTGAACTGTGGGTCAAGTTCCTCCCTCCACACGTTTTCAAAGTGTGCCTCCTCCATCGCACTGGCATGGGGCCGCTTCTGGCACTAGCTCACTAGCAGGACCTTCCACAGGCCACTAGATGCGCTCTAGTGGTCCCTTCATCAATACGGAAGAGGTTTTGGGATCCCCATGCCATGTTATCCATTGACTAGGTTTTGAATCCTTATTGAGATCAACCATGGTGAAATGTTGTTTGAGCAATGATATCTTCAATATTGTCTCGATCCATTCACCACCATCTTCATCTCACCTATGTCATGTCATGACCATTGTAGATCAAAGACATCAGATCGTTGAACCAAGAAACGGTTTCTCAACGATCGACTGTTAGTCAACCCATGAAGAATATAAAGAACATGTAGGAGAAAAGCACAATAAGCAACTCGAGGATCAAACGTTGTCTATTTTTTCTTTTATCCCCGATTCTATATGTTATATGGATCAAGAATACAATGTACAAACCAAAAATTAATCAAACAATCATCAATCCCCAATAAACCCCTCAAGTTGAAACCCATAAATTAATAATACACACTATTCATGAATCGATCCGTTTGCCGATCAATTCATGTTCATCGTAGGAATTCAAAGATAAGAAAATGGTGTAATTTAAATAATAACCCCTACCTCAAGTTGGATCACTTATAGACATGGATTGAATTCGCGTCACCACATTGATCCTTATTCCACCAGTGTTCGTCAATTCGTCGCTGCTTGATCAAATCTTGTCATCCTATCCATCATCCCTGGTGGGAGAGCATCCTCCTCCATGCCTTAGGGAAACTATTGAGTTCTAGAGAAATTATCCAGTTTTATGAATTCTAATGATGTTCCCTATCCCTAATTAATTGAGGAAACACGTTAATGATTTTACGCATTTCTGTGTTATTGTTTCCCTTTGAAATAGTGTCACCACACCGATTCATTTATAAATGGACAATGGGTTTGTTCGTTGCTATGTCGCAGTGTCACCATGTTGCGAAACATAATAAAGTAATAAAATAACCTTTTTTATGTTTATTTTATTCTTCTTTAAATAGTCCAAAAATTAATTTTTACCCTTGAACCACGCCGGTCAAGGATAGGGTCTTCCTAAGGAAAGAAAACTCTCACAACCTCAATGGTACTCTTGTATTTCCATTCTGAGTTTCTATTTATGAGTTAAAAAGGATTTGAAAAATAAAATAATTTTATTTAATTATTTTATTCACGGTTATTCCATTTTTGAGTTTTCTCACTGGAGGCCCATGCCGACTAATCTTAAGTCACACCCAGTGTAACCACACTGCTCTAAATGAAACGTTGGACTTATATTTATTATTCGAGTGCCCGTTTAAGAGTTATTCAAATTTTTTAGGAAAAATGCTCATGCATGCTATATAAAAACATAACATTTTTCAATGGATCATTTCGGGTACTTCAGGCCTTGGAATTGCATGCCATATTAGCTTCTGGTCTCGAAATTTTACCAATAATTTTCTAAAAATAGAATTGGGAAAATAAGAGTGGTTAAATTCTACCCACCTTAAGGATTTACATCCTTAAAAAGGAAAAAATGTTTTACTCGAACAAAAGGTGAGAGAACCGAGCATAAATATGAGCCTCCCACTCCCATGTGATCCCCTTAAGATCCCTATATTTCCTCCGGACATGCACCATTGGAAAAATTGTACATGAAGGATCACCAATCATCATTGAAAATTTAACCCAAAACACTCTAACATTGATGTCCAGCTCACCCCAGATTATGATGTGCAAAGGGTTTATGCATGAATAACCTCAGTTAAGACATGTGGAAGACTTGGTGTACCTGGTCACACTGCGGAGTTGAGCCAAGCAGTACGATACCTTTAAAACACTATGCATCACCTAAAAGAGGGACTATTAACCATGGAGATAACTTTCCACCCTGGAATGATATCTGTAACACTCATTGAGGTGAAACCTAAAGGAATACATGGTCTCTTCCCTCAAATACCAAAGGTCTCTACTATCTGCAAACCCAAAACGTCAGACAACGCCGTGCATACTTCATCCACTTCTAGATAACCAAAAAATCCTCTACCAATGCCTTATAAAATCATTTCCACAAATGGGATTAAATGAGAGCATCAAATTCTAAAAAATTCGTTGATGAAACTCCATGGAGTCAAACTATCTCCTACACAAAGAGGAATCCCAAGCCCTCTACTAAACACTGCTCCTAGGTAGTTAGGAAGTTGAACTACTTGGTGATTCAGTCAACGATTACCCATATGGTATCATGAATTCTATAAATACATGGTAAAACCATCATGAAGTCCTTTAACATCACATCCCACTTCCTTCAAGTTACCATAGGAATGAGAAGGAACAACCCACAAAAATGATTCAAACAAGCATTCATCTTTTTATCACAAAAATTAAGTCTGACTTCAACCCTTTCTATCTCCCCCAGTATCTGCCTTGACACCCACATGTATACCCTAATTCAACTCACCAATTTAGGAATCTATTTCCACAATTCAACATTATATGAAAAGAACAACGTGATCCCCACCTTTCGAATGTCCATCAGGGGTATTCCTTGTGGAAAACTGTGGACATAAAGACTCACAGTTAGTACCACTGAGTTGTGCCTCCCTGACTCATCTAAGAGTGTATGGGTAAGTACCATCAACTGTAGATAAGCTACTCCATCCAAATCCACAAATGATAACCACAATGACGTGAAATGATCTGATTCCTTGCTCATTATTAGGTAATTGGATTCCTACTGAGAGCATATGCTTTCATATTCCTCTTCCCAAGAGAATATAAAAACTTCAAGTCATAGTCCTATATGAACTCTAGGAATCACCTATATATTAATCCATGATCCTTCTAAGAGAATACATACTTGATAATTTTGTGGTTGTAGTGGATGATGTATTTCATTATCATTAGGTAGTATCGCCACATCTTCAATGCAAAGACCACTACTAATAACTCGAGATTTTGGGTCAATAGCTATGCTCATCAAACTCTATCTCAACACTCACTGGAATCACTACAACTCCAGAATCTGAGGTAACCTATCCTAGAAATAGAATTCTTACCAAATATAATACAGACACATCAAGAGAATTCTATGTAGCTGGTGCTCTTGAAATGGGTCAAGGAACATCTTCATGTGTGTCACGTGCTCCTCCTCGGATGTCAAGTACACTAATATGTCATCAAAAAATATCACCTGGGGATGCCCATGTAGAAACACTTGGTCTTACTAAGAACTTCCTTTACAAGTCACCCATTTACACCCCCATCATGTGGATCTCTTTGGGATCCATCCAATATACTTGCATAAATATCAGTGACACACAGGGTGTAGAACAACATAGAATTATAACTCTCGATAGAGAGGGAAAACTATAACATCTTCGAAGAGGACATCCTTATACACTACAACCAATAAGATACCCGAGGAATCATAACATCCACTACACCAAGGGTTGGACTATCTAACTGGATATAAATCAACTACACCCTCCTCATCCTGTGTCTATCAAGAGATGTATGGATTTCCCCTTTTCCAATAAAGGTAAATATAGTTCCATTACTGTGGATGAACAACATCATTTTTTATGAAAACAATAAATCTAATTATGAACTGAGGATTTAATCTTTACAGAGAATGATATCGTAAGGAATTGACGTCACTACCAAGAGATCCAAACTGAAATTTTCACCTCCAAGAATCAGGTCACACTGTCGGCCCTAGTGTGTGTTCATTGGGTCTCCTCCAGTAGGAGTCCCTGACATGAGGATCAATCAACAATTTAACTGGAACCTCTATGTATCAAACAAGAAAAGTTCCAGGAAAGGAAATCACTAGTACAAGTGTCTATCAATATTGTAGCTAATGTAGAAAGACATAGACCATAACTTTAATCATCCCTAGATTCGTAGGTTCATAATCCTCAAGAACCTTGAGCCTTAAGAGCCTTGAGGTGGTGGTGGTAACACATCAAATTGAAGGCCACCTCCTACCGCTTCCGTAGATATCCTACCGCGTATGCTAACCATCATATCAATCTTTTCTCATTGCTGCCTCTTCCTTGGTGGTTCACCAACCACCTCTATGACTACAACATGAACGGTGGGGAAATATTTTGTGAGATTCCCCCGTTTATGACAAGCGTAGCAAGGCATTTTCTTCTGTGATCTAGCGTGTCCCAAAAACTTCTAACAAAGCCTTTGGTTCTGCGTTTTACATAGCGCACCTACTATTGGAAGGTCCTACTAACCCTACATCATAGGCGATCACTTCCTTAGAATATTATGATACACATTTAACCCTTCATTTCATTATCTTGCACAAAAAGAGCCATCCATAACTCGTCTCAGAAAGCTTCAACAACCTGATCCACTCGATGTGGTTCTTATAACTGATTATCAGGAGAAACCATCACATATTTACCATTCTGAAGAAAAACTGATCTATGAATGGCTCCCATCAGGGAGGCCTCATCGAGCATTGGTCCAAACTCCCGATCCCACTATGGAAACCTCACTAACTGGAATCGTGAACACATCATGAGGGGAACAATATGTATCATGGTTAAAAGAGTATACATAGTGAGATAAATCAAGAAGGAAATAGAAAACACAAAACATTACTATGTCATGCATGTACCTTTATTTCTCAGAAACTAGTGTTTTTATGTACCGAGTCTAAAAATAGTTTCCCGAAATCTTGGTGTATGGATACGTTGGCTTCCGTACCAACACTGGATTCCCTAGCATACAATCCAAACTCGAAACAATTTACACTTTTCCCCAAACCAATCTCACAGACTCTCGATCCTAAGGTAGAACCGATCTATGCTCTGATACCACTCGGTCATGACCCGTCCTTTGGGACCTATGTTGTAAATACCCCACGCCCACCTTTGATAGGCCAGGGGATAGAAACTAGCGCCGAGTAGGCATATCCGACAAATCAGAGGCATTTGTCTAAAAACTTGTACACATGAACCCAACTACAGGCCATAGTTTCTGGAGATAAAAAACTAAGTAACGAAGATGAATGCATACCACTAAAACCCAACAACAGAGTACGACATAATGTAAAGTTGTAAAGTACAACCGAACTAGAATACAAGCCCACTAAAATAAAGACAACAAAAAATTCTGACCTATAAACACGGGTATTGAAGATGCTATTGAAAGATTCCAGAAACACCTCACCTTTTCTGATATCACAAGGAACTGTCTGTTACTAGTCCTAGTTCTGCTCCACCTTGGACTCCACCAAAGTGTCGATAAGATACACAAGACACGACATGTGCAGGAAAACCCTGTATAGTGGTGAGTAAAACAATGATCAGTAGGGGACCCTAAAACACCATGTAAAAGACCACAATGGAAACAACTCCAAGAAGGTAAAATCATATCAACACATGTATGTGTCAAAGAAAAAACAATTAACAAGAATATCTTGGTATTCTGGTAAAGGATTAAAAGAATAAACATGTAATCCACTACTATCCATATGTTTCTGTTCATAGAACATTCGATTATGGGAGATCCCACTCCTCATGCTATCTAATAGTAACTAAATAGAACAAGTCTACCAAAAGTATCTAAGATAAAATCTAGTCTCGATACGTCATGATGATCCCTGAGACATTTGGTCTCACTAAGACAAGGAGCCTTGATATCACAACCAATCCTTGGTCACATGATTCTGCTCAAGGTATGCTCATTCTCGGAGAACTGACTCCTCAATCTATGAAGTCATTAGAGACCCTTGAAAAGAGGCCCCACTTTTTTAGGCCCCGACCAATGAAGACTCAATGATGACTACCAAAAGTAAACTGATCAGGTCAAGTCATTAAGGAAAGAAAGATCTCAGAAAAAAGATAGGGTCCGACACCCAGGGCTCATTGGTGGACATCCTAGACCTAATGGAATTTTCATCCAGAACTCTCACAAGATGTCCCTCTGAACTTGGTCCCTGCCCAAAGAGAAAACGCTTATCAAAGGTCATGAAACATCGATAGGGGACTCTAAAGAATACCACGAACCCATTCTGTATTAACCCACACCATTGGAGATTCTCAGAGAATACCTTGAATCCCATGATGTAGCTTGTAATGTAGGGGATTCCAAAGAATACCATGAACCCTATGATATGACACACTATATGGAGTATTAATTACCTACACTCTAAGGTCACATAAATATCCAATGAAATACATCTGGGATGATAGAGTATCACTCCACTCTTAAAGAGGATTTATAACTCTATCATGGAGTCGTCTCTTGAATGGATTTCCATGCAATGCCATACCAATCCATCGAGGGAAGAACAAGTGTAAGAACAAACACCCATAATAGTCCTTACTAATATCCCAACAAGCTATCTCTAAAGGATCACCTCATAAAGAGTGTCCCAACGCCACAAATGGATTTTCAATTTGAATTATGGTTTGAATGTTATGGTTCCTTTTGTAAATGGGGCTGGTTTGGTCTAGGTCTGGTTTGACCTGGCTGGACCAACCCGACCCGACCCACTGGGCCCGGATTGAACAAGATGGGATCTGGAAGGTTCATTCGATTTGAATGTGGAAACCTGCTACGTCCCACTACGTCATGCAGTCGGCTTGGACGATTGCTTTTTTTGCACACACCCCGATGTCTGAGCCATATGCCCTGCTCCTCCCGCTGTGGCGACTACCTATACCACCACGGCGCACTACATCCACCGCACTGGCATGCTATCGCCACCATCTCCGGGGCATAGGAGAGACCTTCTTTGGGCCACCTGACACACTCTAGTGGTCTGTTCATCGATTCTGAAGATGTTTCGGGATCCCTAGGCTATATTCTTCATCACCTGGGGTTTAAATCCTTGTTGCGATCAAACAAGCTGCAATGTTGTTCGAGAGATGATATCTCACACACTATCTTGATCCATTCCCCACTATCATTGTCAGACCTTTGTTGTGTCGTGTCCATTCAATATCCAAGGCATCTGATCATTCCCCCAAGAACCGGCTGCACAATGATCGATCATTCGTCAACCCACAGATAATGCGAAGATCATGTGGGAGAAAAGCATAATATGAAACCCAAGGATCGGACCTCGGTCGTTTTTTGTTCTGGACTCAATCTGATCTATGAGAGAGATCATTAAAATAATGAACAAATAAGAAATCAATCCAATGATCATCAAACCCCAATAAAACCTGCAAGGTGAATCCCATCCCACAACAATATGAAGGATTCATGAATTGATCCTTTTGTCAAAAAATTCATTTTCTACAAAAGAATATAAAGATGGGGAAAGGATGGAATTTTAGTAACAAACCCCACCTCAAGTTGGATCTCTTGAAAATGTGTATTGAATTCTCATCTCCACATTAATCCTTGTTCCGTTGACGTTTGTCGATTCAACACTACATGATCGAATCCCCACCTCCAATCCGCCATTGCTAGTGAGAGAGCCTCCACCCCTTACCTTAGGAAAACTCCATAGTTCAAGATAAATTCTAAAATTTTATGAATACTAATGCTTGAACCTATCCCTAATTAATGGGGGAATCACATTATTGAATTTACGTGTTTCTGTGTTATTATTTCACTTTGAAAATGTATTTCCTCACTTCTTCATTTATGAAATGAGAACGTGTTGATCCATTTCAACATCATCAAGATGAAAAAAATAAAAAGTAGATAAAACAATCTTATTTACTATTAATTTATTCTCCTTTAAAAAGTCTTAAACATAACTATTACCATTGACCCACACCATTCGAGGTTAGGGTCCATCTAAGGATAGAAAACCCTTATGAACTCAACAATACACTCAAATTTCTAATACAAGTTAATGTTTATGAGTTAAAATAATTTAAAAAAATAAATAATTTTATTTAATTATTTTATTTACTGTTATTCCATTTTCAGGTTTTCTCATTGGAGACCTATTTGAATTAAAATTATGTCACACATAAGGTAAAACCACTGCTTTGAACGCAACGGTGCTATTAGATTTCTAACTCAGTCACCCATTTAAGGTTTATTCAACTTTTTTTGAAAAATAACTCATGATCTCTATGTTAAAACATAACATTTTTTGTCAGGTCATTCTGAGAACTCTGAGCCTCGAAAGTGCATGCCTTCTTAATGCCCAACCTCGAAATTTTATCAATAATTTTCTAAAAATTGATCATAGAAACTATGAGTTGTTATAATAACACATTATATCTTCAGACAATGAAGAAAAAATTATTTCTAAACATGAAACTAAATCCATCCATATATATTATGGATACAAAATTAATGTTTTTGGTAATGGATGGAACATAACAAAAAACCTTTTAAAAGAAAGACCAATACATATGGTAATGGGAGGTGGTATTCATAGATAGATATAGAAGAAAACTTATCCCCATTGGATACTCATAGATATAACTCACCTTGGTCAATCTTTATGAATCTACTTGGTTCCTGTATTTGAATAATATGTGATTACAACAAGCAGTATCTTATAACCAATTTATAAAAACTTATAAATTTCACTTGATATCAATTTCACCTAAAGCATAACTTTTATTCTTTGTTTGGGTGTTGTTTTTCATCCCATTAACGTTCTTTACACATGAAAAAAATAAAACAACATATTCCTTTGACTTCCGCTTGATCGTCCTCTTTTTGGAAGGGCGTTGTGAAGAATCCTTGGAATTGAGGATCTTATTTGGACTTTCTATTTGTTAAACATATGGATGAAATAATTATCATTCTTCTTCTACTTGTCAACATGGAAAATAAGTGTAAGTAGATAAGGTAAGTACTTCTCAATGTTGTTCATATTAAAATTTTCAATAAATTTAGCGAATATCTAAGGGAGTGATTCAAGGAATGAGATTAGTATGTAGTTTATCAGGGAGAATAAACCTATAACCTCTAGTAACACATTGTAGACATTGTTCATTACATTATGAGGCCTAATCAGCACTAATAATCCAATAATTCTTTAAGAATGAGACTTGGAGATCTCAAACCATTCTTTTCTAACACTCCCTAAATATAGGCTTGAGCATTCTATAGGAATCCATGTTTTCAAGATACTTCATCAGTTCAATAGACATATACAAATCATAGAAAACTAAATGCACACAATATTATTTATATATTTTTCATAGATAAGTAACTCTTCATCACTCACCTCCTTGGTAGGAAAACCAGGCATTGAGGATTCTAGCATGTAAGATTTCTGTTCATGGATAAACACAACCTGAAGGTGTATGAAACACTCTTAGAAGTTACTTCGAGTGAGGAGATGTTATTTATCTATTATAGATCAAAGGGATAGCGTAGATAAGGAACTGTCCATTTTTTATACAGATATAAAAGATAATATTATTATCCCTTTTTATTTATTACAAATAATGTGAGAAATAATAAAATTAAATCAATTAAATCTCCCACTATTTTATCAAGTCCCAATAGACATAACAATTAAAATTAGAATATATATTTTCTTTGACGTTGTAGTGAAAATGATACATATTTCATTTTTTTATAATCCATATGTAGTCCACAAAAATAACTTGAATGTATTTAGGTAGGCCATCTTTCCAACTACGGGCTTGCAACTCCTTAACCCATTGAGCAGACTCCCTAATCTAGAAACCGAAACTCAGATTTCATAAACACTATATCTAAATTTGTATTGGATAGACAAAGGCCATTAAATCCAATATAGATTTAGTTAATTCAACCCACTATCTATGATAATAATTCTTTATAATTAAAAGTTCCCCTAATGAATGATTAACTAAAACATAATATATGGTTTCATCTTAATTCAGATGATGAAAGGCTTAATGAAATATTATTGACATGAAGGATTTTGTATTATTATGTGTATATTTTATCTTGTTTTATCCTTTACATGTCTTTTAAATATTAAGTGGATTATAATTATTTTATTATTGATGTTTGATAAAACATTTATTAATAATCCATTTGTTTAAATTCCTTCTTTTCATATTAATTCATTCATTTTTTTGATCAGACCTTGCATCCATTAAATAAATAATGCATAAGATTAAATAAATAAGTAAATGGCCCAATAATGATCTTATTTAATAGTTGATTATTTTAGAGAATAATAGATCAACCTATTACCACTGGTAATATCTCCTATTTTTTGTTTTGGAATGAATTACGACATTCCACATGTCCACCAGTGTATCACCTGGGTTGGATTCATTTTGGTTCCATCTTGAACCACCACCACATTCCTTGTGAAACTTCATTATTTACAAGTAATCATAACCCACATGAAGTTGAGGAGAACCAAAGGATTGTATGAAGGGGAATGAAATAAATAACATTGGATACACATGTCCTACATAATAATCGAGTGAGGGATGACACATATTCCATCATTTTAATTTAATAATTTAAATTGAAAACCCATAAAATAACATAAATTAAATTAATGAAACTCATAGATTGGTCTGTTAAAGATACTGATTAGTCGTAGACATGTAATTATTATTCATTTGAAATAATAAGTTATAATTATTTTCAATTTTTTTATCTTAATAAGATAAAACACAGATGATTTAATCTAATTAATTATCTTATTAAAAAATTAATTATTTATACATAATTTCATCAAATCATCCTCAAAGACACATCTGTTTTGAAATTAAATAATATAAATTAATTAATATTACATAAAACATAATAAAAAAATACATAACATTATACTTGGAAGAAACCCAACAATTACCTGTCCGAACTACTCCGTATGGTTTAATTAAATATACTTTTCTCATATGGAATATTGTGTACACAACATGTGTCATAATTTCACGGTGTATAATTATATTCACCTAATATCTACAGAACATGCCTAGGGACTTTGCATGTACTTATTGTAATATTTATGAAGTAAATGATGTGTATATAAGAACCTTGGTATGTACTTTTAGTCACATGGCTTCTAATCTATATGCATAATGTATTAGAAAAATGCGGTGCATTAAATACATAAAACAATTTGATTTTTTGGATTTTAACTTGAAAACACATGGGCTACAGATAATATAGTCAAACTAAATTGATTATAATACGAGAAAGTATTTTTCTAGCCTTTCTAGTCAAAATTCAGTCATTATTTCATGGGGTGTATACTTATTACAAGATGACCCAAAATCCATGTAGGTGTCGCTATTCAATGCAAAAGGATACATGACATGTAATAGGAGAGTTCACACTTTACAATCTTTTTTATCCATATACGATCCTTGGAACATCTATACAGAATATATAAATGTAAAATTCATTTATAATTAACCAATATTTGAAATATTTGTGATAAATGAAGAATATTATGAATAGATTTAGACGATAGATGAATAATGATTCAAAATATGAAATGGATTTAAAATTTTAAATGTGAAAAAATAAAGAATCAAATAAATAATTATAAATATGAAGCATGAACTCTATAACACCACTTTTAGGTTTTGGAAATAGTGGATGCAATGTGAAGGGAAATAGATCAAAGAAATTGGTTGATCTAATGGATCATTCTCAATATAGTCAGTGATTTGATCACCATGGATAATGAAATATTTCCATTGGATATTGATGTAAGGAAACTCATAACTCATATAGAGGATATTTCATATTAAATTTATAATACATTCTTTTAGATATGAGATAATAGGTTACCTTATATTAGGTTCTTTATTTTATATAGATATTGATCATCCAAAAACACTTTTCTTGATGAAATTCATTGCACTATAAGGATCCAAGTGTATAATCCCTCATGCAGTGATCCCCACATGATCCATTAATCTTCATGAAAAGTCAACAGAATTCTAAGTTCTATCATGGTGGATCAATTAACATACATCATTCATGTTGATCACTCATCCATCAATCTTGATGAAATATATCTTTTGTTTCTCGTTCTTGAGAGGGATAGAGAAAAGGTAATTTTAGATAGATATCTATTATGTGAAATGATTATATATTTCTCAATTGACCCTATAAAATAGACATGACCATCTATTTTTAGATCTATGGATTTGGATAAAAATAGATTAGTTAATTTCATTCTAGTCCATAAATAATATAGTAGCCTTTATTAATCACCATTCCAAAATAATAATAATAAAATCAATATTATTATTTTATGGTGAAAATGATAACAATCACAAAAGGAAACTATTATTTTACTTGCTTATAAATTAATGTTTATCACTGGATGTGGTCATGGTCCACATGAACTTCCCATAATTTATTATATACACAAATAAATATTTAATTAAATATTTTATTCTTTTAGAAAAATTATCTATGATTGATATACGTGAATATATATTTTTTCATACTCGAGAGTAATATTTATTCAATTAATTAAAATAAAATACAATTTAAATGAGATCAACCAAAAAACATAATTTTTGACCCTATAGGATTATTTATCATTGGTATTAGGCATGATTTACTAAAGTCTAAGATCACTATCTAGTAATTTGTCAAGGCATCCAAGAGAAAGAACATAATTTTGTAACATAATTAACCACATATGAACACTCATCGTGTAATATAATACCTTTGTAAAAATATAACATCACGAAGGTTTCACATCTGTGTAACCAACCTATTTTCTTGATACCTCTTTTTATTATTATCTGAAATAAACACGTCGTGACACTATTACCGTGGAATTTAATTTTGTGTTTATATTCGAATAAAAGGATCGAGTTATCCGAATTTATAAAAATGAAATGGAAAAATACTTATTCAACCTATTCATTAATTATACATCACTCGTGATACACCCAACATATCCATAATCATAATGAATTATTATCATCATGTTTTAAGAAAACAATTCTATGTGCGCAAGTCATAACATGTGTTAATAATAATCATAAAATCTATGGACCATTACAAATGATCATAGTTATGAATATCCAATGACACCAAAAGATGAAGAATTCCAACTGTTCTGTTTCTTCCCATAATCTTATATCTTGGAGATTACCAAGTTTGAACTTAATGAGAATAATCCCTATCTGCTGACGATTTCTCATACCATAAAATCACATTCTATGTGTCCCATAACATAATGTTATCAGAACATAGAACTATATTTAAAAATATCATCAAATAACATCAAGGTTCTCATTATAGCGGGGAACTTCCATATCGATGAAACAGATACCCTTGGAAATTATTTCATTAATGTCATGTAGGAAAATATAATAATATGTTTTATTAATATTCAAATGATCAAATATATATGAAATGAAAGTACAAATAGTTGGTCATAGGACACAAACTCTAAAAACCTAGATATATAGTTGTGTTAAATACTTATTATAATTATCAAAATTATAGTTTTCTAGAGAGGATTATTTAATCATTAAATGATATGTCGAGGCCATGTTCTCTAAATTTCAATGGAGGTTGGGATCCGTACTTCCCTATTATTTAATTATCTTACAAAAATTCCATTCCCTCGATCATTTTGAAGGATCATTATTAATACCACTATGGAATAAATTTGTGAACTCTGAAACGATGGGATAAAGATACATAATGAAAGATATTTGGACTTGAGCTAACATATGAACTGGTATTGGAGGTTAGATCCATTCGATAACACATAAATGTAGTTCAAAGTTGAAAGATGAGTTGTTCCCCCAATCATTAGTGAGATCTAGTATTTTTAGCGGGTGAGAGAATATTCCTGTGAATTTCACCAATGAATATGTTTTTGAGATTTCCCAAGAAGGTAATGTTGTCCCCTTGGAATATGGTTCCATTAAAGATTATTTATCGAGTAGGGACTAATTTTATCAATTGGGAGTCCCATTGATCCTCTTTCTTGATCATGATCTCTTCCATGTATCTCTCCTGAGGAAGTGTGTACCTGATACTTTATATATACTTAACTCACAAGTTATACAAAAGGATCATGATAATTCCTATAAATAATAATTGGTAGAAATATTATATCATGGAGATACATTTTTATGATATGTGACTACTCATATGGTTCATGTTTTTGTTAAGAATTAGAAATTCGAGAAGCTAAATGAGAATATAAGGATGTAATGAGTTAAATATATCTTAATTTGTTTTTATATAAGTAAAAAATATTAGAGGTATAATTTCATTTTATCTGTATAGGATGTAAAATACCAATATTTTTATGCACTTCACTTAAAATAAACTTTAGGTATTTGATAGGTTTCCTAACACGCAACCCCGAGTCTAAAAAAACAATAATTAAGTAATCCTTCATAAACCTACCATTTCATTGGTAGGTAAGAATGGTTATAAACAAATTTTAAAAAATATGTATAAATGTTTTAAATAATTCACATTTTTTTATTAAGACATAATAATTAAGTACTCAATTTTCATTAAAGTCATTTTATACATCAAAAATATGATTTATTCCATAGTGGGTTTTATTTAATTTTGCTTATGAAAATTATAACTAATTTTTAAAATTTTAATAATTTTTTTTGAAAAAATTAAAATGACTTTTTAAATCATAAATTCAATATTATCATAGGATAAATTTTTAGGATTTTTCTAAAAAAAATTATTTTTCATTGAATAATGAAAAATAAAATTTTTTGTAATGTTTGTCAAATAATATCAACTAAAAATAACATTATGTCATGAATTTCATCTAAAAGTTACATAAGTTAACTTTAATTAGAATTAATAAAATTAATTATAGAGTAATCATCATAATACATGATTTTTATACATGTTCTTTTTGGAGTTTAAAACTCATTTAACTAAAAATTATTTTTTAGGGGAGAAATGTTTTATTAAAATAATAAATTAAATTAGTATATATTGATTAATGGTTTTATTGAAAATTATATATTATTTATTCAATCAAATATTTTAATATTTATTTTTTATTTTTACCAGGCCAGTAATGTATGTAAATTATGTTTTATGATTAAAAATATATTTTTCTAAAATGGGTTCTCATTGCATTTTGCAGCTTATTTAAAATTAAATTCTACCACTTATGGATGATAAATTTGGTAAAAATTGAAACAATACATATAATTTTCTTAATTATTATAATTTAACGAGGTCATCTTAATTTTTGGTCAAATTGAATTGAAAAAAAATTACATATTTGCTACCACAGTTTTGGGTAAAACGAGTTTACCAAGGGGTGTTAAAAAAAGAGATAAGGGTTGGAAATTCCACTCACACCTATATACATATTATTTGTTAAATATAGTTCAAAATTATACTTTCCTATATTCAATTACTTTTCCATTTTGGGCCGCATTCCTATGAATGTGACTTTATATCATTAAAATATTTTATGAAAATCCATTTGCATCCCTCCCCTCACTTATAAAAGGTCACATATACTCCTCCCTTATTCACACTATTTTAGCATTTTATATCATCAAATATCTACTCTAAAACCTTCTTAGATTAATTCCTTTCATCCTAGTGCTTCTTGTATTCTCTTAATACCAATTGATCAAGGATTATGGTGTAGGGAAAAGGAGGTCTCTCAAAGAAGAGGTATAAATCTTAACCAAGACATTTCAATATTATTTATTCTTGTACGTCCTCTAAAAATGTTGTTACTTTCAAAACATTTTGAATATTCTATCATAAATATTCTGAGATATTATTATGATGATATAACAATAATTTACTACAAATTATACAAGAAATGTGGGATGAATGTATCACCCATGGGTACGTATGGACTACCATCTCCATGTATTAATTTAACTCGTATTTCATCACCACATTATATGAATGGTTTTAAATATGTATAAAATAAATTTATATAAATATATATATATGATATTTATTCATCATTATTATTTTGAAGATGAAGAAACCATGATGAAATTTCAAGGACAATCCCTATTTAATCAAAACATTAATGAAAAATGAAGCATTTAACACTCGAAATGAAGATTATTATGAATGATTATTAATAAATGGGTGAATTGATGTTATAAGTTATAAATACCTATCCTGAACCTCAATGTTTGAGTCAAAAAACACAAGAACACAATAATGCCTCCCTACACTAAATAGGCTATCAAATTTCTATAAGGTTACGAAATATGTCTATGGAGAGTCTATACACACATTATCATATCCTTAAACCATTAAAATAAATTCAAGATAATATATCTCAAAGTAAATAAGTAGAATACAATAATATCATATGAAAAATATGTCAAAAAATAAAAAAATATGCTTCAAATATAGAAAGCCAACCCATATTAAATGAATTGGGAATGTAAATAAATATAAGTTGAAGTAAAAATACTGAATACGTCCCAACATTACCTTCAACTCTAAGCCCCTATTTCCTCAATTACCTATCATATGACCAATTCTCTTCATTTAATCCCTATTCAGGGAATATAAATTTTCATCGAGATTCTTATATTGTGTTTGATTATTAAACCTAGTAGGACACAATTAATGAATACTAACATGAGTGCCCATAATATATAACCGCATATGTATTGAAATAATAAATGCTCAAATAAACATAAAACCACACATGTGGCAAGCCATCATGCACCAACCAAGACTCCTTGAACCTTGGATCCACCTACTTTGGAATTATTCTAGTAAGGATGTCAATGTCTTCTAATCAAATACTTTCTTTAAGGAAACACCACACACCAAACCCTAAGGGTGGTCATTTTTAGGAACACCACACATCCAACCCTATCGATGGTCAGTATCCTCTAATGATGGTATGTCACACCCAATATGGTTGAAATAATTTTAAAACACATCACCCCTTATTTTAATTAAACAAATTCTCACTATAGATGATAGATTATTGTCCCATGTATACTCTACTCATGTGTCAACAATCATGGTTTTGGCCCAACTCATACCATCAAACAATCCACTGTCAGTATCCATCATCACATAATCACCCTCCATCTCCATGGGGTCATCTATCCAAAACTGAGAAACTAGATCATCTTTATACTTCAATCATGGTTTCATAGGATATTAAATATTAGAAACAAGATGAACCATTACAATGAAAAATAAAGAATATCAGGAATAGTTCAAAAGAGTATACAAACAGGGAAAATAATCATTGATAGAGGTATGTTTTACATGGCTAATATGATATATAATTATTTTTTAATGTTTATAAATTGATTAATCTTTTTTGTAACGCCCAACCCCAGGAGAACAAGATTCGGTGAATTATTTTAATATATTTCCATGATTACAAGGAATAAAATCCCAAAGGACTGAGTAGATTAGTAGTTTCAGAAAACTAGATACATATATCAGTTCAACATTACAACTTGAAAATAAAAATAACATATATGTTTTATTGGGAACATCAACAACTCTAGGTATATCCCTGCAGGTCAGTATTAATAAAATTCTTCATTACTTGAGAAAATGAAACATAAGAAAGGGGTGATCTCAAATTCTTAGTAAGGGTAGGAAATAAATAGGAAGAAAACAAAAACATAAACATTAGGCATGGTGAATAACTAAAACACATGCCTTTAAAAATAAACTTGAACACATTATTTAAGTAATAAGAGAAAAATAAATAATGCCACAATAAAACATAATAGTGGGTATTCTACTAGTTTAATAACCACATGAACTATCAATACTATTTCAATAATAAAGGGAAATTTAGATAGTGAAAATCATAACCATACCGTCAATGACTCTTTCCAAGACCACAAATTACCATTATTGTCAAGGCCTCATGCCATGACTTAGTTTGTCTCATGAGACCTACCAATGAATCAATGGTCTATATAAGGACCCAACCATTACATAATAAGTCCAATTAATTCTTATTTGAAATGGGGATTAAAATAAAATACATATATATTCATATTGAAACTAACATATGAAATGTAAATAACATTCCCCTGTCATTAAACCTAAACACTAACCATTCAGAGTAATATGGTGAATGGTATCAAGATAGAACATCCACATTCAAACTAATCATAAAACCTTAAAAAATATATTTATTATATGATAAAATAGGAGATAAATCTCTGTTAAATACAAGATTCATCAATGTATGTTTACATCAATTAAAATACATTTAAATGAGACCATTGAAAAATTCTTGAGGAAATAATCCTTAAATATTCTAAAGTGTCCCATACACCTTGAAACATTCAAATAATAATCCCTTAGAATATCATGAGAATAATGAGACTCTTGATATTATATTCCAAAGGTTAGTACATAATCCACATGTAATAAGTAATTTGCGAACAAGGAATATATATCATAAAAGTTAATGTGAAATCAGAAAAATTATTTTAACTTTGAAAAGAAGATTTCTTTTGGAAAATCATTTATATTTGTCATGAAATAATATTGTCAACATGAATATCCTAGAAAATAAAATTAAAGCTCATTGAAATAATATTCGATGCTCAAATAATGTCTTATTGGGGTGAAATCATTTAAAAATATTATTTAAAGAATATTTTGAAATTAAACATTTTAGTACTGTTTAAAGAATTATTTAGACATATTTTAAAGCAAAAAAGCCATGTTTTCTTCCATAAAACCCGAAATAAACCGAAATAGTTTTTTAAATTTAAAATTTATGATTTTAGAAAGATAACTATTTCTTAAAATAGAATATAGAGTGAGCTTGAAAATAGGTAAGAATTCGAGATGTTCCTTTAATCGAACTTGTATTTCAGGATGATTTTTTGAAATATCCTTTTAAACCATATAAGTCTCCATAAATAAAATAGGATTATTGTTGGAAACAATATATATAACATTAAAATAATAATTATGGGTATTACATAGGAATAAATAATAATATCATTGAGGTGAATAGAGAATTAGAGCAACCCGAATGAAAATAGAGGTTCAGGTAGAAAGTACTTACAACTTTGTAATCAATGGAATCGTATTCCCCAATAATTAATAATCATTAAATGATAAATTTAATATCCTGAAAATAATGATATTCATGATATAAAAACATCAATTAGCAATATACATATACCATACACAAGTAATAATAGTGAATATGGAATATCTCATGAAAATTGAAGTGAGATGAAGAAACCCATACCTTATGTCCGAGGGTGTTCTTAACATTGTCTTAGTGTCCTGGATAACCAAATTGAATTCATTAATTAATAATTATAAATTCTCCTCTACATTTAATATATTTATTATAAACTTATTATGTTTATTCATGGACATTTTGATGGGTTGAGAGGTTCAATTTCATTGTTTGGGTCCATTTGTTTCATGATCGGTATACTTATATACATGAACAGTGAATATTGTAAAATAATGATTTTTTCCAGAATTGAAGTTATATGTTATTAGTGAACATAATTAAGGTTACATTTTTGTAAATTTAATTTGGTTACTTGGAGTGAAGATGAATCGTTATATAAATTATTTAATAAAACCTATTTGGGTTAATTGGCTGTTTTTTTAACATAATGAAATCATTTTTCATTATAAATAAAAAACATGTGTACAAAAAGATTAAATAACCATATATGAGAAATAAAAAATATATTATAGTATGGTTCAACCATAATAATTGTTTCATGATCATAATTGAAGAAAATAATAGAAATTGTAAACCCATCGCCCTTGAATGTGGTAAATTACCACATCTCGGATGCTGTTATAATTTTTAGTATAAAATAATGGGAAATAAGAGATGATTAAGAATTATTTTTTTATAATTAAAAAATTATAATAAATATAAGGTACTAGATTCATCATAACATTTTGATTAAAGTAGGTGAAGAAATAAAATATAGGAACTCAAAATGAAAGAAAGGTTGAGAAATCCCTTATGAAAAATTTGGCAACATAACGATGTCACTTAAAAATTCATAAAACATGTTGTTGAGTGAAAAATGGGTCCATCATCATTTTTACATAATATTTAAAGAAATGGGGGATATTTAACAGAATATACCATCATAATCCAAAAGAAATTAAAAATAAGAACATAAAATGAATACTTTAAAAAACTGATGGGTGGTAGTTCCCTTACCTTGTAGAGTAACTCCTAAAACATGAATATTGGGTCCTTGGGGGATTTATGACACATTTTTAGGACTCATAAATAGTTACAAATACTTGAGCTTCTAGGATTATGTGTTTGGAATTAATGAAAATAATAGAATGAGTGGGTATTTATAGTAAATGAGAGGGAGTTTTTTATTAATTTCTAGGGACACCACATTAGTGTTTTTGGCAAAACCATGGGCTTGACCATGGTATTTTCCCACGGTATTAGCCACTTGGGAAAACTCATGTAATATTTTACTATACACGTGTAGAATGGAATTTTATATTAATTATTAGATCGTTATGATGTCATTAAACATACAAAAAACCAAATATGTATTTTTACTATTCATGAAAAAATCAAGTATTTTTTTTAAAAAATTCAAAAAATTAACCCCAACCATTTTTCAATGCGTAGAATTCAAAAATGAAATTCATGTTTTGGAAATAAGTTTATAAATATTTTTTAATTTAATTTTTAAATAAAATAAATATTTATTCAAAAAAATAATAAAACTATAACTTGTTTTATAAAACCTTGAGAAATTAATCAAGGTCTCAGAAACATACCTTATAACCATAAGACAATAAAGTAACAATTCATTATTACATTTTATGAAAATAAATTTCCATTTTAAATTATTAACTTAACCATAAAATTTAAATTAAAATATTTACGACATACAAAAATACCAATACTTATACTATGATAGTTTTTTCACTTATAAGATATATAAATTGTATATATATATTCATGAGTGAAGTTTTTATTTTTTGGACAATTTACTATTCATCATTATTAATTACAATTCCTTAGGGTATGTTACTATTCATAAGGGTTTGTTACTATTCATCAAAAATTATGTTCGTATTATTAAACAATATATATATTACGGATCTCTACCATTTATGTCAGTTTTTTTAAAATTAAAATTATAGAATTGGAAAAATTATGTTTATTGGTTAGGTTATAATAAAGTGTTGTTTTGTAGAGACTCAGTGTTTCGTGCATGATATATTAAATCAATTTTTATATTATTGGGGTATTACATGGTTGATATTTAATTTTTTTTATTTTTTATGGAAGTATACAATGTTTTATTAGAGTGAGTATTAATTGTGAAGAATTAAGGATCAAAATGACATCTCGGGACATCCCATAGGAAAAGGACCAACATCAAGGCCTCAAACCGTAGAACCGATCTGGATACAACCTGATACTACTATAAAATAGTCATTTTGGACATAATTATTAATTTATGATGTAATATTTTAATAATTCAAGGAGTAAATGCAATACATAAGGGAGAAAGAGTAATTTGGGCGATTCACATATTTTTCACGGAGTGAGACATATGTTTCATTCTATTATGCCACCTCAAATTATTACGAGTACAATGTCAAGAAATAAAATATACCAATGGTATTCATCAATGATTTTACATAGTAAAATACTCATTTCCAATGTTAATGGCATGAATGAGCATTGAAACAATAAGTTTTGAGAGAAATTAACATTGTGGCCACAATTTAAGACCTCCTGATGTCCCAGAATGATTTTCAACTCATTTGTGACACAATTATAGTGCTCAAGGTGATTTGAATGACAATAAATATAATCCAATGATTGGATTGAATAGGATCACCCAGTAAGGGGACGATCTTGATGTTAGACTACTATTTTGCTGCTTCACTTGTTTTATTTTCATTATTTTATTTTATTTATTTTATATAGTGACTCATTCCATCTACATCAACATGATTTACACATCCATGGAGGGTAGTTATTCTATGTCACAAGGAAAGAGGACGATGGAACAATTTAAGATGCATGAGTTTATGTTATTTAATTTATTAAACTATTATTTCTTCTTATTTTTGGTTTTAATTATCAATTTATAGTTTTAAATCATAAAGGAAAATTCATTAGGATTTGATTATGTCAATATTAATTTCCATGGTATATTATCCATATCTCCCTCCATACAATTTTTTTATATTATTTAAAAGAATAAGGGTTTGGTCTGAGCTCTTGACATTCTTTAGTATACGTGTGTAATTGTAAGTTGGAACTATTGGTTTATTATGGAACAACAATACCTGGTCAAGGATTACCCTAATTAATTTATAGGACCCACTACAATGACACACATATAAGATTTAGGGTATTCTAACATGAGATTTAAAATTGGAATACTCCCACCATAAGCATCTGTCATGGGGAGAGAGAGGAATCAGTATATAAATATCTCTCTTACCAGCCAGTAGAAGAAAATATTTAAATAATTAAAAACTAAGATAACATTTTATTAAAAATAGTCGAGTCGGACTCGACCACTATCTCTAATAAATTATTTTCAACCAATCATTTAACTTGATTTCCAGTTTATCAATTTCTCAAATCAATCCCAAAATCAATTTTACAAAAATCAATATAAAAAAGTGAAAAACTGTTTTGAACAAACTCTTGTTTGGGAGACTACATAGGATTAACGACTTGAATATAACTAAAAAATAAAAAATTTGTTTTGACATACCCTACGCTAGGTGTGCATAAATAACATATCCTAAATGGGTTTTAATGGAAACTCACAATCCATCACGAAACATCCTCAAGGATGGTATCATGTTTAAAATATCATCATGAAAAAGTTACATACAAGTCCTTATATAGTAAAGAGCATCAAAACTCAAAGTTACTGCTAAATAAATTAATGGTTTAATGGATCGAAGGCCAAACCACATCACCCATCCATGGAGAAGGAGATCACATGTCATGGATGTCTATTCTGATTTTGGTTAAAAAAGAATATGATTTTGAAATTAGTATCAAGAAGATTACATGTTGAGAGGGGTGGTTCTAGATTCATATATATTATGGTGTTCATCAATGTAACCAATTTCATGGTTTGTCGAAAAAGTGGTCTCCAAAACATTGGTTCCGTTATTTATTTAAGAAGAAATCATTAATTCAAAATCAATTCTATAAGATAGAATTATGAATAGACAATGATCATAGATCAATCATAAATCCATCAACAAAAAAGATATTCAAGATTAAATTTAAGAAATAAAATGTCTCATGATGACCATTCTATAAATACCTACCTAGAAACATCATAATTCATTAGAGTTATACTTTGGATGAAGGGGTTGTTTAACATGATGATTCATTCAACAATATACCTAGGAATCATTAAAGTATTATTTTTCATCATCAATCCAATATCCATAAGAAGTTTAGGAAGTTGATTATCAATCACTTACCCATTGAATGTTAATTCTCGATGGTAGATATCGATTCGATTAAGAACCATTTTTAACACTTTAGAACCAACGCAAATCTATAAATAAATGGGAAGTTCATAATTGGATCATTAATGAAAACATATATACACAATATATCCATTATCATCATGCAATAATAATGAATTATTTGGAATATATCATGAGAAAACTCACAATTCTTGAATAACCATATCATTTTACCCATGGACAGGTAAGGGGAGAAGAACAGGGGAGTCATGATTCAAGAGAGGGAGTTAAAATTTAGGAATATGGCCAAGGGGTTCATAATTTAGTGTTAAATAGGTTCAAAAATTGTTACCATTAAAAAACCATGTGTTGCATTAATTGAACCCCTAGACTAGGTGCACCAGCTACTCGTTGGTCCTCACTAGCAAGCTGATGGCACCAATATGGCACCCCACAGACAAGTTGGTGGGGCCTGAATTTCCCTGTGGACTTATAGAAACCCAAAAATCCATCTAGTGGTGGGTTTTATCCATTAAAAAACCATACACCATTTTGACACTCCAAACCCTAATTATCATTCCCCTTTTCACTAAAAACTGAGCTATTTCAGTCACATATCATTTAAAAAACAAAAAAAGCACAATTTTTATTAACTTAGAAATATCAGACATCAAAAAAAGAGAAAATGTTACAATTATACCCCTTTAATGTCTTATCATCCTCAATATGTACATTCAGTGGTCCATCTCTAAAAAACTAGGCCATTTCCCTTAACATCAACCTCCTATTCCTAGGAATCCTTCTAAATACATCAATGATTACATAGAACTGTGAAAAGATATACCATCATCCATTAAAATACTTTATGAATCTTGTCTATAATTATCACTGGGTTCTCCACATATGTTTCTCTAGACTCCAGATGGATATCCTCATAGTTGATGACATGTCAAACAGGTACCTCTGAAGCTAAGACACATGAAACACATCATTCATACCTTATTAGTGATATAGAAGATAAAAATGTTATGAATATATCCCAATCCACTCAGTGAACTCTAAGGGTCTAACATATCTTGATGATACTATAATCCATAATTTCCTAAAACATTATTATAATAACTGAGGATTCATTCTCCAAAAAACATGGCCACTTATAGGGAACACCAAAGGATTCCTCCATTGGTTTGGGTAATAATTCTTCTTAATCTGATATGTGGTGAACTTCATCTGAATTAGATGCACTCTCTTATAGGTCACTTGCATCATACTATTCTTCCACCTATTTCTTCACCAACCTTGTACCAACAATGTGGTGAACGAAATGGACTACCAAAATGTATTTTATAAGGTCACATAAGAATGAAATCCTAGTAATTATTGTTTTAAGAAAAATCAACTAAGGATAGGTGATCATCTCAAGATATACTAATGTTTGGAATTTTTTTTTGAAACATATACTACAATATGTGAATCGTCCACTTTGAATAACTATTTTTCAGATTATTGTATGTTATACTCAAACTCAACTGAGACTCAAAGTCTTTATATAAGTCCTGAAAAATTTGAAAATTAAAACATGAATCTATATTAGATATTATTCTAAATGTAACTCCATGTAATCATACTATATCATAGAAATATAGATTTCTATGGGCATCTACTGAGTGAGTCTCAAGGATCATAAATAAATGTGAAACATTAATAAAAATAACAAAAATCACAAAGAAAACATCATGGATATTTTGGGTGATGGGTATACCTATAACAATGTACATATTGACTTTATCCCACTTTAACATGGCCAATTGATGTGGATTGAGCAAACCTCTAGGAGGCTGGTGATTGACTTTTATTCTTTGGTTGGTAATTCATCAAGAAGTAAATCCCAAAATTTCACTATAAATCCCTAGAAAGAATAACTATATCCTAAATTCATAGTATATATTTCCCTCCATAAAATTTAGAACCCACATAATATTACTAGATTCTCCCATAATATCTTCCCTTATATAATTAGAGACCACTACTTTCCAATGTAAAATAATCACACCATCACTGTCCAATATCCACCTGAGTATTAGGTCACCACACACTATTTTTTACAACATCACAACATACTCTAGGTTAGTCTTATATATTGCATCTACCTAGTATGAAAAAGTATAAGTGACCACCAATGGAGAACACAATATCAATCCTAATTGCTCAAAATTATCAACCCTATAATTGGCTAACAATCTCATCAAGTTCCACTATTACTATGAAGGCCTCTTACCAAGCTCTTGAGCTACCTATATCTTATAACTACGAGAATATAAAAGGATGTTACCTTCACCTCATGTATAGTCCATATCAAATTCGACCATCTTTAGATACTCTACCTAGCGCCTCCCCTCAAGTTGAGGTCCCACAGTGTGAAGATATAGTAAAGGCTATTTTGGTATTTACAGACACCAAAACTATGAATGAATATATAATGCCCCTAATAATTCAAGATGTGTACCATTATTTATAGCTCCGAGTAATGTATAGTATAGTTCCTATCATGGGGTCAAAAATGATGTGAAACAATATCAACTACCTTCTCCTTATGCATAATAACTTCTCCCAAACTAACACCTAATCCATCATAGAATATAGGATCTCCAATCATATACTCAGGTAGGATCAAAACTGAATCAATATTCAACCTCCTTTTCATCTCAATATATTCTTCGTCACACTAGTTCGACCACTAGTACATTACTCACATATTTATCTCTATAGTCATGGGTGCTGATAATCAATATAAATCATGGATAAAATGTTAATAGTTCCCCAATAAAACAAGAAAATTCCTAATGTCAAACACATTCTAGGGACATGTTCCGGACATCACTACCACCACTTTCACTATGTCTATATATATACCTATCTCAGACACCACATAACCCAGAAATTTTACATTCTGAATCAAAAAGTTACACTTTGAAATCTTGGAAAAAAGCCGATGTTCTTGAATAATACTCAGTATTGTCTCAATCTATTTATAATTTTTCTATAGGGATGGTGAGTATATGCGGATGTCATCAATAAAAACCATGATGAATGAGTAAAGATATTGTTAGAAGATTATTTTTGTGAGATATATGAACAATAATGGTGCATTCGTCTTTCCAAACAGAACCACCAATTATGTTATATCACATACAATAGTAGGAAAATAGCTTTCCACATAAGACATTTAAAATTTTTTTAATTATAAAATGATGTTAAAACTAATGATTTTTTTAACATAGGTTTTATGGAAAACCTAATTTTGAGGAACCAACATGGAACCATATGAGTCAATGAAACATATATACCCCCATCTATTTTAGAGCATGAAAGGAAATTTTGAGGTAAAAATTTCAGAAGGGGGAAGAATGTAACAAACTATAGTTTTTTAAATAAAATTTCCTTTTTAAATAAATAAATTACATATTATGTAATGATCTTATAGAAAATACATACAAAAATTTGGATATTTTGGACCATTAAAAAACATAGCCTATCATATTCAAAATACCATTAAGCATTTTAACCAAAGATAATATATTCGTTGTATAATGACCATTATTATTAGTATATATTATGGTTATTGATAAAATCCAATTGACACTATTGAAATAAGTGAGGGGCTCTACCAGTAGAATCATACTCAATGATCCCATTTATCAGATATTTTTAAGGAGATGACATCACATATATTTTTCCCTTGGCTACGCCAAAGCTGGAAACTAACAACTAAATCTTAAGAAAAAATATTTACAAGATAAGTTCAAGCATATCATGATCCTGGCCTGAATCATATTTTCTAAACCACCTAAATAAATTTTCACCACCACACACCTTACCCATATGAAATATTTTTGTATAATAAGGGGTTATGTATATAGACCCTAAAAAAATGATTTTTTATATATTCTTTATAATAAAAATATGGTTATAATTTTCCAATTTTATTAATACATTATAAATTAATAATTATTTTGATAATAATTTTATTTCAATATGAATAAATTAAAATTTTATTTTTTGGGAAATATATATAGTTTAAATTAAGACAGTGTTTTTGGATAAATTAAAGAGTTTTTGAAATAAATAATATATTATTATTAGAAAATAAATATTTGAATATAAATGGTTATATAATTTAATTAATTCCAATATCATTTTTATTTAGGGCTTACGGACCATTAACTAAAAATTAAAAACAAGGCATGTTTAATATAATTTTTATAAGGGTCAAAAAACTGTTATCGTTATAAAAACTAGTTTTTTTCAACCAAAGGGGATTTTGATTTAAAAGTGTAAATTCAGATATTTATATAATTAGTTTTATAAAATAAATATTATTTTCTAAATCATCATTTTAAAATTATCCAATGGTTATTTTTTTTAAATTTTTATATACATTTGATTTTTTCAGTAAAAATTAAATGTGATGTAAACATACTATATGTATTATGACACCATAAAAGCACAAAAATGATGTAATAAATAAAATAAATATATTTTTTACCAAAATAAATTTTCCTAATTAAAATAATAGGTTTTTGACGTTATTTTATTAATTTTGTAAAATCATATTGAATCATCCAAAACCTATATTATATTTTCGGGTTCCAAAATCAATTTTGTATAAGCATAAATCAATTCTACATAACCAGTGAAATTATTTCAATAATGTAGGATGTAGGACATATAAAATATTTAAAAATACTCATATTTGAAGAAAATATGGTAAAAACCAATGGTTTGGTTTTTGGATTTTATTATTTTATTATATAGAGTCCAAAACCTATGTTTAGAAATTAATAAAGGAATACCCACCTTTTTGAAACAAATATTCCAAAATTCTCACACTCACCTTAATTTTAAATACAATGATAATTAATTTACACTCCCTATCAGTCTATAAATAACTCATATGTTTCTATGAACCTCTAAAGAATATCCTACCAATCTTTTAGAAGAACCCTCTCAAGGTAAGGGTCTCTCTCCTCTTCTTTTTATTCCAGGTAATTTATTCATATTAATGTATTTTAATTTTAAATTATCTATGTTTTAATGTATTTATATATATCTCTTTAATATCCTTATGAAGACCATGTAATTAAAAACACCTTTCACTTTCAATCACACATCCCATAAACCTTTTTGTACACTCGTAATTTAGTTCAAAATATTTTATGAATTACGATTCCAAACATTTGTATAGTGAATAACCGTACCCGTTTTTACTCAAGGGTATTAAACTTGTTATAAAAATCCTTTATTTATTTAGTACTTCAATATATATAATCTTCACTCCTTTATCATGGGGTTAAACCTGATGAAAATTGTTTTTATGTTGTATGATCTTTCTAGTGCACAAATGCATATAGATGATATAAATGTGAAAGGTGGAATGAAAAATATTTATCCCTTTAATGCATTGGGTAATTTTATTATCTCATGATATTTCATGTATAGTTAATGTAAGGTTATACTATATACCCTATGTTATGATTTATTAGTTGTTAGACTTATCATGTTCTTATGGTATCATGTTTTATATTGTTTCCACATTTCCATGTTTCCTTGATGTAATCATCCTATATCATGCTTTAATGTCTACATTTATTATTCTCACCACTTTATGTAATCTTTATTTTCCTCTGAAATCACATTTTTTAATTTCATCATGTATTTATGTGATTAGTCCCTTAATAGGATTTATAGATCACCCCTTATGTACACCCCAAAGTTGTCCCATTTAGTTTTAGAAGAGAGATTGAAGTTTAAGAGCATGTTAATGAGTTTTAAATAATTTTATTATATCCATGTTTCATTTTATCATGTTATGTATTTAATTACACAAATAAAACAGGCCTTTAAATCTTCATGGATTGTATTATGTGTGACATTATATAATAAATCATTAATTATGGTGTATTAAAGATATTGGTTTTCATAGAATCCATATAAGAACCACATGTGGCCTGATTTTTGTTATTCCAAGATATATAGTTATTTATTAGAAATATATCTCATATATGACTAAATATCATCATCCAATTCCTCCACAATTTAGAGCCCCATAACAATCCAACCATAGTAATTTTGGGGAAAGAGTGTTCTAATAATTTTTGAATTCCATATTCCCATAGAATAAAAATCATACCTTGTTTTTTTAAATATCCATCACTCATTGGTGGATACGAGTTACATGTCCATTCAACTCTAAAATGAATCCTATGCTTGGTAATTTTATTCATATGCCTTATTTAGCCTAAAAACGGAGTCATATGTTTATCCATAGGTGGAGGTCGTCTAACTACATGTTCCCTTGATGATATTTCTATCGAAACCATGATTATAATTTTAGTTACAGGTCATCCCCAACATGCTTGTTCTATATCATAACATTCTCATTCAAGTGCCATGGGATTTTATTTACATTTTCAACCCACATTATTCATAAACTACTAGTTTTCTCATAGATCTTGGGAAAATTTGGTTTTTCACACAACAATTTCAATATAATTAATGAACTTTGTCATTAAACTATGATAACCCCACCTAAAAATTGCCTGTATTAGTATTGGTTTCTCAATCATGGTAGAAAGTCACATCTCCCTTATAATATAGGCTATCTCATGATTTTATCAATGTTGTGGGGCCTTAAACATTAGAAACATTTAGACTGTACACTATAAAAATATTATACCTAAACCCATCCACATTGTGTAATATATAAAAGTGATTAACTCTATGTTCATATTAGGTTTACCCCAAACTTGTTGAAATTTAGACGACCTCATCTTTTGGTAAAATATGTAAATCCTTAACCACCAAATATTTATAGGTATACTTTAAATACCATAAAATTCCCAATTAAAAATACATAACACTTACATGGGAAAAACCCACAAATGTAATCCAAGAGAAAACATCAATTCTCTTTTATCTTGTCATTAACTTTGTATAGGATATGAGAATTACAAAAATTAGAAATAATACAAGGATAAAAATATATTCAGTTACCAACCTACAAAGGGATTCATGATCAAAGGACAAGATCCCAATTGATAATAATTTTCTCATTCATGTATTAGAAAAAAGTAAGGTAGAAAATATATATATTTTTAAATCCTATGGGGTCAGCCATAATCCAGATAAAATGTGAAGCTATGCTTGTTGGTTCTATTGAACTGTGAAAAAATCTGATAACCCCTAAATTTATTAAATATTAGTTTTGATGATATATGTGAATTATAAGAAGGTTTCATTAAGGGTATTTATTCAAATATAATAATTATAATCGCAATTCAATTATCATCCTTTATGATTTTCTATATATCACATCATTAAACTCTCCAATAACTGAATGGAATAACATTGGAATATGGTGATGTTATATATACTAATATCTTCACCATTAATATATACATTTATGAGTATAATTCTAGGAGGAAAACACATGTCATATCAGTTCCGTCTAACCTTGGTTTACTGTGACGGTAAATGTTCCACCATATTCAGCACTCTAATATATGTCTAAGTTCACACACTTAGAAGGAAGACAAACCTCATAGTCCTTTAACTCCCGATCTCACCCTAGTTGAAATTGATTATTTATGTGATTCCATATCTGACATACTTTTATATATTCTAGGAATCATGTTTAAAATATGGTTAATTTATTTATATCCTTCCCTATTAACTCATATATGTGGAAATTTTGATTTACATGATCTATTACTAGGCAGTGTTCAAGTAGATTTAGTTATACTGATATTTTTTTTCTTCAGTTTCAAAGATTATAATAAACAAATAGGGAAAATAGGAAAAATTGATGACATAATAATGATTCAATAAAGAAATATTTTTCATTTATTTGTCAAATATGATAGGATCAATCATATTATTAATTACATCTTTCTCTCTAATAAAAAAATAAAAAAATAAAATAATTCATCAATGGTATTAGTTTTATTGAGATGATAAAATCAATGAATTTATGTGTGAAACACTAAATGACTTTGAGATACTTGCATCATTGGTAGTATCAACATCATCTAGTTTTCATGTTTGTTCAATACATGTAGCCAATTCTCAATTCCTCAATAACACAGTCTCATATATGGTGATCAGATAAAATATTTTTTTCCCACCTCCAATTATCGAGCCTTATATTTATGAATTTATATATCCGAAGTGGTAACCGAGTAATAGATCCATTATTCTTCAACCATTAAAAATTCATTTATTTAGTATCCTAGTAAATAAATTCAATATTATAATTTGTGTCATCATATTAGTATAGTTCTCCTTCTTAAATATTCAATATTCCTTCCAAAACCAAGGATTTTTAATGAGACCATATAATTTTCTATGATCAATATTTCCAATAACCATAAAAAATAAGAGTTATATATTGGCATCAAAATTCTCCCAAATCTCGATCCGTGAGTTTTACGTTATGATTACATGGACATGGTGCTAATAACACTTCCTCACCACTCAATCTTTATAAGAATACTTAGTATTAGAGCCAAGGTTAATTTCTAATTTGATGATATAGTCAATGATAAGATCTCTGATAGAATAACTTAATTTACCTAGTGATATATTTAGAGATGTTTCCTCAAATACTACCCCTTTGGTTGTTATCAAGGCCTAGATCCATATAATAATCCTACAGTAATGGGTTTCTTACTGAAGTGAAACTAAATCATTTTCAGTGATATAACCAACTATTTTGACTTCTATCATTGGGTTGAAATACCCTTTCGTATAACATGTGCTAGAAGAAATGAATTATCCATGTTGTTTAAAGTACTTTACAATAGGATTATCTTGTATAATGTTATGTCCTATGATAACCTTGAGTATTGGGTTATAATTAGCAACAAATATATTCACATGAGATACCATATATTCTAGAATACCATTTATGTATCACTTTACACATGATCTGAAATACTCTCTTGACTGGTTAATTAGAGAAGTAGTGAGAAATAATGAATTTTAAATTTTTTTCTGTTATGTATTAACATCAATGAAAACTCGAAAAAGATAACATGGATTTATTCACTCCACTCTCTAGTGAAGGATAGAAGAGAAATTATTTAAATATATAGGAATTATTGTGAAAATATATATAACATGTAAGGATCTTTGATTGGATGTTGATCTACTTGGGTAACTAGGTCTTCATTCTATAGATAAATGATTAAGGAAAACTCATCATAGGTTTTACCGTTTTTGTTAATAAATATACCAAATGGTAATATATCTAGAACCCATGTGAAATGTTAATGATTACCAAATATATTATTTACATAACTTGTATATATTTATATTTCTCTAATACAGAAGTAGTTATATTGTATAGAGATAGACATAGAACATGGAATTCCTATATTTTTTAGGAACTGAAAAATCCTGATGTACTCAAACACCCATGAATAAAAAAACTAAAATGATAAATTGATTTTTAATGGGGTACTCCCTAATTTAAAGTGTCTAAAAATATGAAAATATAGGCATGAATATACATTTTGAGGTTAATCAACTGTACAGGCATGTGTAGTGCCACCATCACTAAGGTGGAGATCCTAACACTGGAGTGAGAATCATATGTATTTAAGATCCACTAACTCAGACACACAATGAAGAACCTCGCTAATCTATAACTTGGATCCATGATCGACATTATTTCATTTCCCCATATTTCATACCGCCACACATCAAGGGGGGACTAAAAAGATATTTTGATAAGAAATTATTCAATTGAAATTTTTGGCAAAATCTTTTTCTATGGGAGGGGATTTATTTATAACCCTCATTATAATATACATTAGGAGAAGCTATTTATATAACTGCAGTGTACTTGGAAGCAACCCAATTTATCAAAGTCCTTGGAGATAATCTTATCTTAATTTTGATTTTGGTGAAGAGTGATAAACCCTTAAAACTAATAACTTTCAAATTATAGAAGGAGATCTACTAGTCAGTATGGAATGATCTATGGAACCTGTGATTCATGATATATATTGACCACCTATAGTTTTTCATTCAATTAAATATAGCTATAACGAACCCAAAAAACATAGACCCATATATTAAAGAAGCTGCCACTAGGTTGCAAATATCAATTTAAACTCAAACCCTCTAGGTTCATCCAATGATGTGGAAATGATGGATGAATGATCCTAATGGTTTATAAATGTAAATGTTCTTGGAATCCTAATGTTAGTGTGGCACCGTTCTAGAAATTAATTCATCCCTAACAATCCTTGAGACTATATTATCCCTCTAGAAAAATGTTGATTTTGATATAGTTTAGGGAATACAAGAACTAAGATGATTATAGGTTATGATCAGATATAAATATTGATAAATCATTCCAAATAATAAATTCATACATAATAATCCTATTTAGTAATGTATAATTAAGAATCTATGGTTTGAGAATATGTATTAAATCCTTGTTTTGATATGCGACATGATATCATCTGTCAACAATAATATTTTTGAAAATTTCAGTCCACCATTCAGTTACATTCAATTAGTTCAAGAGTTGATCTAGTCTAGAATGAATTTTCTCTAAATATTAAAGCATGGGTAAATACATTGAAATATAATGATTTATATATTAGTGATAAAAGAGGTAAAATTCAAAAAAAAAATATTATAACACTTATATGAAATATTCACTAGAGAATAACTATTCAAACAAAATGACGTTGCAAAAATTATTAAGTGAGTGTTCACATAATGTTTTATGAATTAATACCATGTTTATTTGTTCATTATTTTATTCCTAAAATGTTTTTTCCTAAAATCATTCATTTTTAGACTGTATGGAATGTAATTTATTAAGGGTGACTGGATATTCATGGAATTAGATTGTCAATGGATCAATTCATTTGTTAGTCTCAAAGGAGGACAATCATTTGTGATTGGAACATGCTTACATCAGTTTAAAATGTATAGAATGATGTACAAAAGGATTATTGATAGGGAAAATTCCACCATTATGAGAATCAATAATTCTATGCAGATCATACGAATCAAATGCGAGCTTCTTTGGTTCGTTATAATGAGATCCTCTTATGGCCAATCAGACCCCATCAGGTTGGAAGAAATTTTTTATATCATTAAAATAAAAAAATAACTTTTAATAAGACCAAGGTCGATGTGAAATAAGAAAAAATGAAGCTTGACACAAAATTATAATATCCTTTATAATAATTCAATCATTTCTACACATATAAAATAATTCATAGATAAAAATAATTTTTTTTCAGAAAAAGAACACCCATTATGGCCATGTATATACTTTATAGATGATAATTGTTTCTTGATATTGGGATATGATTCAGAATCTCCATGTATGTTCTTCATAGATAGTTTTTACTTATGAGGGAATTACAGTCATCCTTCCCCACATTAGATGAAGATCTCCACCGAGAATCATTTGAGGCTATGATGTGGTCATTCTTCATGACCATGTATCTTCTTTTTGTCTTAGTATTAATATAAGGTGTTTATGAACATTTTTATATAAATACCTAGATTTATCTAAAATAATGTAATAATTGGAGAATTAAGAATCATTATGGGTATATACATTGAGTAAATTAATTCTTCTATGGTCTGGTCCTCAAGTGAAGAATTTTCTAATTTTTAGAGATCTTACTTTGCATGTTCTTTCAATGAAACTACCCAGGAAACTCATTGATTTTATGTTAGAGATAGAAGGAAATTATAATCCTGACATACCTATACAACACCATCAAGATATCTTCTTCATACCTCTTAGCTAATTTCGTTAGTGATTAACTCTCATGTGATCCTTTTATGGTGGGGTGTTTGCGAGCCTCATTCACAAAAAGTTAGCCTTAAATTAAATGATTTTTGAAAACAATGTATTCTCATGTAAGATTACTATTTTATATGAAATTTGGATTTCTATTTTATATATTAGGATATTTCCAATGATTATAAA
Source organism: Viscum album (assembly GCA_963277665.1). Taxonomy (NCBI): domain Eukaryota; kingdom Viridiplantae; phylum Streptophyta; class Magnoliopsida; order Santalales; family Viscaceae; genus Viscum; species Viscum album. The sequence goes on along the minus strand of OY728152.1, from coordinate 348,735,121 downwards.
TTACCAAATATTTAACCTATGGTTATTCAATTTTTAATGGAACCTTATTATGGTCCAAAAAATCAGCCCATAGTTATCCTAGGTCATCTATCTAGGATGAATTGATCGAAATGAGCTTACTATATTCCTTTCATCAAGATCAAATCCATAATTACTACATTTGAACAAGGAACCCCCTATGTACTTCGAAGATACATTGCTGGGTTCTTCACACCAGAGTACTCCCCTTTGATCATGTATTCCTTTGATGACAAGCCTCCCTCAGGAAATCCTCCAAAACCAATAGGGACTTTAGGGTGTTTAAAATCATATATTACTATGATAATGTGGGTCAATATCATTAGTAAATGGGTGAAAAGACACTTTGATGATCCTAATCCTCTTGGATTCCCTATACCGAGCATTTCGTCAGATCTAATATCCAATGGGTTTCATTGTTCCACTTCACAATCTATGCTATATGAGACACCTCCATTGGTATATTTCCTAAAAACAATATTCTCTTGATTCATCTTCTAGGTTGCACCACATTTGAAAACTCCATAGGTGCAAACCCCTGTATCTCTTACTCAATTGTCCATATTCCATATAACCCATATTTACTCCATATGCAATTTTATAGCGACTCTCACCCTCTCAATTGTCCATATTCCCAATTAGTCACTCATTCTCATAGATTCATATTCCCAATGAGTCTAGTCATTTAGATATTTTTTAGTTATCGACATGGAAGATGAAAATGAATGTGTAGCTCAATGCATAACCCCACCCATTCCACTTTTTTCTATCATTTCATGAAAATAACATCCTAACCACAAGACAATAAACTACACTAACCGGTCCTAAAATTTTTCATTAAAATATAAAACTATAACTATGTGGGATTTAATACCTATTAACCAATATTTATAGGTTTATTATTTAAGGCTCAATTAAAATTCCCAAAATTCTAAGACACACAAAAATAATGGGAGCATAAATAGTTCTTTCAAGACTAACATTGAAAGAAACATCAATATTTCAAACATTCTCTATTTTAAAAATAAAATCACATAGTTATGGAATCATGATTATAAAAGGGACCACATTGGTCCCGATCCAATGACCATAAAAGGTATATAATGTACTTTTATGAAACAACATACCTTTGGTGTTATGATTTTCTTTATTGGGATAAATATATATCCCCTCTCACGATTCCAATACCAACTCCACAATACAAACCACCTCCCTATATGGTAACAAATTATTTAACAAATTCCTTATATATCTCTTATTATTTATAATACTTGATAAAATTTTCTTCTTAATGAATAGATTGATTTAAATTATTCTATAAAACATTTAACAACAACATCCGCTGAATTTTAATCAACCACTTCATTTTTTATCACCATATAACTCATATCATCTTAATAAAAATGTTTCTCCATTTTAGTTATAAAAAAAGACAATATTTCCATTAATGAATTAAAATCCCTCATGGTAATAGTTCATATTGTTTTTCATTATTAATTACGTTTTAGTTTTGTTATACTCATCATCTTAATTTATTTTATATAAAAATTAGCTAAAAATATCAAATCATTGCACAATTTAAACCTTTAAATGGATATTTTCCCTAATAATTTCTTTTTTTTATGTCAAGAAACTTTTTGAAGTATTTAGCATAATAAAATATTAAATTATTTCATCCTATTAAAAATAATATTACACTTTTTATGTTTATTATTATTATTTATCATTTACCCTTATAAATATTCCAATGAATTTTATTTTTTCATTTTTTATTTATTGTGAAATATTTGGTTTAATTTCTTATAATACTAAAATATGATTTTTTAAGCTTTTAATTCATGAAATAATACAAATATTTATACTCAAGCACATAAATATCTTTATAAAATTTATTAATTAGTATTAGAATTTATTTATTAAAAATGTTTTAATATTCAAGAGTTTCTCCATTACATCAAATTCATCTAAAACTATTATTCACCCATGTGGAAAATTCATTCATTGATTCATCATAAGACAAAATTAAGTCCCAAAATTATGGATTTAAATCTTTATTTTAGGATTCTCACTAATTTATATCACCTTCATAAATAGATTGAGGTTAGTCCTATAGATAATTGTTTGTTTTAGAACCCATCACCTATGTTAGTTACTTTTACATAAGTGATGTTAGAAATGTATTAAGTGGTCTTATATAAATATAAGTACACATTTAATATATAAATATATATGATTATCATGCTATGTGTGGTTTATATATATTCATGGTGAATTTAAACACATCCTATCTTGATGAATGTAATTACAAAATTTTCCTCCCTAACCGGAAATCAAATCCCTTTCTATGAAATAAGGGAATTCTCTTTTTTTAATAATCATATTATATATATACGAATAATAATTAATAAAATATAAAAAATCAACTAAAAAGTAATTGATTATACTTGAGAGTGGTCCCATATATGATTATATTTTTTGTGAACAGATGAATATGTGGAGCTCTTAGATGAGGTGTATCAGTTCTCCCAAAATGTTTCTCTTAAAAATAATTTTATCATAATTTTTGGATAGTTTAGAGGATAATTAACTAAACTTATAGTGACCCCAACCCTAGTAGCCTAGAGAAAATTCCTTATTTATTAAATTGTCATATGATATGAGGAATCACATCCTTAAGGACACAATATTAGAGTAGTCTTGGTAAACTAGATACATTTATGAGTCCTGCATTACATTTGAATACCAAAATTACAACATAATTTTTTTTGAGAATAAAATTATTAACTCTAAAATATACTTTTATGTAAATAAATTACACTTATTGAATTATTAGGGAATTAAAAAAATAAGAGTGAGCTCAAATTCCCAGTAAGGGTCAAGTATATTTGAATCTATCATGAATCAATATGCATAATCAATATGGAAATGTAAGGAACTGAACAAAAATTCTATGTAATGAATAAAATTAAAATTAAATGAATTTAGATAATAAATAAATATGAAAATATCATGTATAATAAAAAATATTTAAAGGTAAATAACTGAAAAACATTCCATTTAATCAATACATTACTTTGGAAAGGTAAATTACTAAAAACACATTCCATTTAATCTGTAAGATGAACATGAAATGAAACCATAGATAATATCATAGTTAAAATATCATGAATAATTAAAACCAAACACTTAATGCATGAAATTATTAATTATAGAACTTCATGTCTCAGGAACACGATACCTCTATTGTCAAGACCTTTCACAAGATAGTTTAAACTATAGTTAAAAACCCATCTAATGTTATATTAACTGATTTGTCTCATGAGACCCACTGATGCCTTGACAGACTATTGAATAATAGGCCCCACCCATCACTACTGGGCCAAATTATTCCTTATATACTGAATAATAAATTTATTTAATGAATCAATATGCCTTAATATAAAATATCAATATTGAGTAAAGGATAAGGATTTATCAATATTTCCTGAGTCAATCAAATACATTTTAATGTAAAATACCACATATAAAAATGAGATAAGATTTATGAAATGAGAATATAAATGATAAATAATATGGATATTTAGGGTAAATTAAATTTATAATTAAAAATGATTATATGAAAGTGATTATTTCAAGAGAAAGTTAACAATCACAAAATGAAGTGATACTGAACAATTACATTGGCAACATAGTAATTTTCAAGTTTAATCCACTTAGATAAAAAAATTGAAATTAAAACATAAAATAACATGATTAATTAATGAATAATGATATTAAATTATCAAAGTCATAGTATATACACTACATATGAGTGAATTGGTTCATAATAACAAATAATTCTCAATGAAATGTATATTGAGACGGAATCCCATTCAACTTAATAACATTAAATGAAAATACCATTAGATGAAATAATTTAAAATAAAATTTAAAATACAATGAGTAATGAATTATTTATGATATTACATATCAAAGGGTCAGTATATACACCATTTAAATAAATTACATTCATGACATTACAAATATGCCTCACTGAAATGAAATTGAGACGCAGTCCCTTACACCATGCTTCCTTTTGATTCAATGTTTATTGAAATCATGTATAGTGGTTTTAAACATGTTATTAACTAATAAAAAACCACATTAATATTTATAATATCATATATTATCCTTTTATAACATCTTATTACCCATTCATTAATATTCATTCGTTACATTCATTATTTTAGGTGTAAATTATCTTGTTTTCTTATGCAAGTTTCATCATGAATTATCTAGTTCATTTTTATATTATATAGTTATATAATTTACAAAAAATAATCATGAAATAATTATCATATGCTTACATAAATTTCAATTTAAAACCATTAATTAATTATTTTTATGAAAAATGAAGTACATTATGATCAAGGAGACGGGAGGCAATACGTACACATGAGTAATGTTTTCATTTTTCAGTGATCATTATGGAAAGGAAGTAAGTAATAATTTTACTTTAATTAATGATAATAATATCATATATACCATATTATATACTTATATATATATGATCTATATGGTTTTGGGATGAAAGTAGCGTCACATCGCATTGTGAAGGAGGTAGTCCACATATACACAAAAGATGTTTTCATATTTAGGTGAGTGAAAGTGAAAGAACGAACATGATATATATTATATTTTAAGAATGATTAATATTTATTTAATATAATAAATATTTCATTTATATCACATATAATTATTATGTTTTTTATTTATCACCTTCCATGAGAAGCATTAGTTAAATATGAATGATATCGCTTCGCAAGGTGGTAGTCCACCATACACATGAGCAACACTATCATATCTCCTAAAAAAATAGAAGATAAAAATCTATATCATATAGATAATACAGAAGAATAAATAAATTATTAATTATATATATATACTTTATATCCATCATCATACCCATCCTTAAGAGGTGGAAATGGTGAAATGAATGACATTGGTTCGCGAGGTGGTAGTCCACCATGCACAAAAATGATTATTTCGTTACCCATTTTATGGAAGTGGAGATGATTTTTTGTTAATAACCAAATTATAAAAACATCCTAGTATTTAAAAGAAAATTATTTTACTATATCATCATGGTTTAATAAAAATTTTAGGAGGTGGAGGTAGAGGTAAAATAAAGACGCTCATTGAAGAACATTACCTCTTATTCAGGTATCCACCTTAGGCTTATAATAAATCATTCCTAGGTTGGATTTATACCCCAAATAAGTATTATATTACGAGGGGAGGTAAGTGTTGGTCGGAGTGGACACTCAAGAGGGGGGGGGGGGAATTGACTTCCAATTAAAAATTTATGTTAAAAATATTTCTATTAAAATCCCCCAATTAAAAAAAATAAGCTAAACTAAAGTGAATTTGTAAAACTGTAAGGGTTCGATTAGGTTCTCAAAATATTGATTATGTCTCAGTTAATTTAATTAGAAGATTAAATTATCTTTTGAAACTAACCTACTTATTTACAATAGTTTGAAATACATTCTAGATCAACTATCAAAGTAACTTTAAAACAATTTTATATTTCCAAGTAATTTTCATCAGAATATTCAATATAGGTTAAAACCAAAATAAGTAAGCACAACAGTTTTAAAACAAGAGGTTCAGTCTCTAGCTGAGACTTAGTCCTCTCAAAAAAATTTATATAAATTGTGATCCACACCCTGAATCGGGGTTAACAACAGTGTAAAGACTTTCCAGGACCTCAGAACTCTACCACAATTATTCATGGAAAACAAATAACAACAGATCACATGCTGTCCAGGTCACACATGACCTCTACCACTATCCACAGTGTGAAACAAGAGACTTAGAGAAGGTTTATGTGAGGATTTAGAAATCCTCTAGTTTAGCTCAGGAGTCAGTGTGTGTCTAAGAAATAGACAGATACACACACTACTCGGAATGTTCAGCAAAGGGATACAACAGAGGAAATAAAAGAGTTTAGAATGATCTGTGTAATTGCAGATGAGCTCTGGACTCATTTTGAGGTTCTTGATGGAAGTAAAGTCCTTTTTGGTGATGATGACTCAAAACAGAGTATCGTTGTTCTTCTCAGCTACAACTATTTAGACTTGTGCATATGATTTTCAGTGAGGAACAACTACTAATCTTTCTGTTTGTTCCAGGTGAAAGATCTGCTTTAAGCTCTCTGGTTTTTACCGGAGTTATTTGAGTTCTCCTTGTGTTCCCTGGGACTTCGCAAACATGCACCTTCTTATGTGTGTTCTTTTCTTTTCATTAAGCCCCCTATTTTTTACTACAGATCTTCATTTTTATTCCTTCATATTTGGAAAATAGAATGATTACATTTTAATAGGTATGAGGTACGATATCCTGACATCCAACAACCAACATTAATTAATTGCAGGTGCATTTAACTATGAAAATATGACCATTGGAATTAAAAAGGGTTAGTATAATTTTCATACAATTTTCATGACTATTAGTGAGTCATGAGATCAGTAATTCATTTTTAATCTGCATCAGTATCAGTAGCTCATGTGATCAGCATCGGTTTCGGTAGGTCATTTGATCAGCATCAATATGGGTATGTCATTTGATCAGCATCGGTATGGTTAAGTCATTTGATCAGAATTGGTATGACCGTTCTCATCAATGCAACCGTTGTCATTAGTGCGACTGTTGTCATCAGTGCAACCGTTCTCATCAGTGCGACCTTTCTCATCAGTGTGACCGTTCTCATCGTTGCGATTGTTCTCATCTGTGCAACCATTCTCATCGGTGCGACCATTCTCATCGGTGGGACTGTTCTCATCGGTGCGACCATCCTCATCGGTGCAACAATTCTCATCGGTGTGACCGTTCTCATCGGTGCGACCATTCTCATAGTTTCGACCTTTCTCATCAGTGCGACCGTTCTCATCGGTGTGACCGTTCTCATCGGTGTGACCTTTCTCATGAAAATAACTAACAGTGAGTCAAAAACATGAAATACGCACCAAGTGTCTGTTCAAACCAGAACACTTCCAGGTCAATAGAAAACCATAAATAATCATATATAAACATATTTAAACATGATTAAACATATATAAACACATTTAGAACAGAATGAATTGTTGAATAAATTTACTTATAAACATAAATAACAATGATTTGTGATTATTAAAATAACCATTTCATAGAGGATTCAACAATCTCTCCCTTTTTGATAATCAAAAATTTATGGAATAAAATAAAAGAGAGGAAATGATGTAACATTCATTATGCTCCCCCTATGTAAACAAAATATATAACTAATGATAAACATATCATGATAGAATGCAGCAGATCATAAACAAAGTGATAGTATATCAACATAGCATCAGATTACAATGAGCTCCCCTCTATATATAAAGTATTTTATCTAGGAATTCATTTATATAAGTAGTCATCATTTCTCCCCCTTACTTCATATAGTCTGATTTTATTCTATAGTCTAACTTTATGCCTGTTTTCACCCTTCAGGATTATCAAAAATAAAAAGAGAGCAGAGAGATAAAGTAGAATAAAGTTGCATTGAAATAACCACAGGAAAAGGTACAAGAAAAAGAAACACAGAAATGACCCCCCATAAAAAATGATAGGTAGGGTTACTTCTTGGGATGAAGAAGATCTTTTCCTTTAGTAGAGGGAGGAATGGATGGGCCATAGGGTGGCTTGGTGGAAGGTTGATCTGGATGGATGGATAGAGGTGGGAAGACATTTCTAGCTGGAAGCAGAGAGGGTGCTAGGGTCACTTGTGGTTGAGTAGAAGATCTTGTTGAAGGAGGCTACTGAATGACTGTCTGAATATTGGAGAGAGATTGAGAAACTGATAACTGACCAGGAGCAACATTGGATGGACTAAGAGGCTCATCAGCAGAAAAAACAATTGCCCTAGCTTGCACATGAATATACGGTTTGAGAAGATTGATAAAATCATGAATGACTTCACCACCATATTTCATGGCCTTCTCAAAATCATCTTTGTTCTGCATGAAGCTCTCTAGAGTGGTAGTAAAATCATTCAACTACTGTACTTGAGTTTTAAATGGTTGAGTGACTGGTGGAAGCCTCAAATTGTCTGCCAGGACATTAAACTGATGGTTCAACTCATGCTTGGTATAGATTTTAGAGAAATTGTGATCCACCTTTTCTTTGATCTCTTTCTGTGCCTAAGTAGCATCAAACGAATCAAGCTTCACCATCATGTGAATATGATCACTGTTTTCATTCATCTTTTTCAATGATTGCATATCCAAAATCTGTCCAAGTGGTGATAACGCTTCTTTTATAACATCTTTTAAAGCATTGATCTCATGACCAGTAATCTTGGTCACTTTGGAGGAGCTAGTGTGAGAAACAATTTGAGTAATCTTAGACTTCAACTTTATCAAGTCCGACTTCTTCATATGTTCTATAAAATTTCTTCAAACTTCCATCATACCAGTTATGGATGATCTAAATTCTCCTGACAGAGAAACTAAGTCATTTCCTAAATCCTTGAGAGCTTGATTTGGATAGATAATGTCCTGCCAATCATTTCACCAGTATTGCACAGGTCTGTCTTGATAATACTTACTACTATTTGAGTTATATCATCCAAAACATCCTCAGATAAATTCATGGGAGAAGGAGAAGGAGCATGAGTTAATTCCTCTTTCATTGTATCTCTAACTTCATGAAGCAACTCATCTTTAAATCTATCTAAATCCGATTGAGAAACTGAAGGACCAGGTCTTTCTGATATCACTTGAACATTCTCAGCAACTAGTCTAGTCTTAACTACAAGGCTTTTTATTACTTTGTGCACCCCTTCTTCTTATTCCTCTGAATAATCAAAACCAAGATCAGCCAAACCTGGGGTTCCTCCCATGCATATTTACAAGAGGTATACTGGGGCATTACAAAATCACCTTTTCTAGAATTGTGATGAGTGATTTCTTCACCTACACCAATCTCTATCTGCATTGTTCTTTCAGCATCAGGAATGACTTCTTCTTCAACATGTTGTGGTTGTGGATCATCTTGAATCACATTTTTACCATCTACTAGTCGAGTAGCAGCATCACCACCACCACCACCATCATTATTTCCTTCATCATCATCACCATCATCATTTCCGTTATTATTTATAGAAGTTTCATTGGTAATATCTTTTCTACTGGATTCATATTCCTCATAATTTGATTATTTAGTTTCATCTTCTTCTTCATCACTTAGAAGAGGCTCTGACTCTGGTAACTTGAGAGGTGGACTAGTAGGTCCAAATTCCATTCTTCTTTTCTTAGAACTTACTATATCTGGATCACTCCTGTCATCAAGAGGTGACTCAGGTTCTTTTTTATTATCCACATCATCATCAGCCTCATCTTCCCCTATTCCTTTCTTAAATGACTCTCCAGTTTCCTTAGGAACTTCTGTCTCCTCTTCCACATCAGAATAAAAAACTTCTTCATCAGGTTTTAAACCAGGATCTGTCGTCCCCTGTGGTCTCTTAGGATGATCGGAAGGATTAAAGGAGTCATACGACTTATCTTCATCAGCAACCCATGCCTTATTCCATAGACTCCAGTTGATTTTCATTCTCTTGTAGATATCATTGTTAATACAGAAACTACTACTCGATGAGGTACACTCATCTCCATTTTCAACACAGCCCAAAAACATTAACATAGAAAAGATTTGATTAGAGTAGAACAATGCTGCAGCTTTCTTGGATGGCTTCACCATCTCAGAAATACAGATAGTAAAATATCTAAACAAGTTGAGATTCTCATCATTTAGAAATAACAACAATAGGAAAACATCCTGATACTTCACAGCAGCAAAATCACCCTTTCTGGGACAGATTTGGTGCTGAAAAAACTTAATCAAAATTCTACATTCACCATCTAACTCAGCAGGTGTTATTATTCTAGATTCATAATTTCCATTCAGCATTTCTAGAGCAAGTTCATACGAAAAATATTTAGTGGTAGGAGGAATATTACCAGAATTGTGTTCATATATACCTTTTTGAGGCACTCCCAAACACTCAACCTATTTCTTTGAAGATAAAGTTATCTTTTTCCCTTTGACTGCAGAAGATAATCTTGCAGATTCTGCTCCATCCAATACAATAGTTATGTTCAAATAAAACTCATGCACATGATTTGGGTAGTAGACTCAGTTGTTATCACAAAACCATTTTTTCTATCCTTGCATTTACAAAACTTTTAAAAGAGACGACTTACTGGTTAACACCCATTTGGAACTTACTGCCTTTTCAGCTGTAACCACCTGAGTTTCCAACTCCGGGGTTACTGAACTTTGAGTCGGGCTGCTCGATTCTCCTCATTGGCTTTTCAAAAGAGAGGAACCTTTAGACTCCATGATTTTCCGCTTTTTCTTTTCCATTTGGAGATTCGATAAGTTTGAGTGGTTAAAAAGGTTTGAAGGATTTAAAAATGTTCAAGAGGTTCAAGTTTCAGAAAAAGTAAGGTTCGACGGGAGATGTAAAGTCATAGTTATTGGGAAAATAAATAGCCACGGGTCTTTAAATTTATCATCTAGGGTTACAATACTAAATATAATATCGATTAAGTAAAACAATATCATTTTGATAAACACAAAAAAAATTAAACACTGTAAGACACGAACGGTAGCAAAAGATCAGTTATACTGATAGGTTTCACAAATTGGTTTTACTGATCGGTTTTACTAATTGGTTTCATTGATTATTTTTACTGATCGGTTTCACTGATCAGTTTTACAGATCGGTTTTACTGATCAGTTTCACTGATCAACTTCGCTGATCAGTTTCACTGATCGGTTTTACTGATCGATCATACCTAACTCTTGCTTAATAGAATCCAACCTTTCCGAGCCCAAGGGTTTGGTGAAGATATCATCTAATTCATGTTCAGAGTAAATAAATTTTAGATAAATATCACCTTTTTGATAATGATCTCTCAAGAAGTGATGTATGACATCAATGTGGTTGGTCCTAGAGTGAGACACACGATTCATGTAGATATTAATTGCACTAGTGTTATCACAATTTATTGAAACATGTCTAAATTGATATCCATAGTCCAACAGGGTGTGTTTCATCCATAGAATATGTGCACAACAACTACCAGCAGCAATTTATTCTGCTTCAGCAGTAGATAATGCAACGGGGTTCTGTTTCATTCTACACCAATATACTAGGGACTTTCCCAAAAGATGAAATATTCCAGATGTGCTCTTCCTATATAACATGAAACTGGAAAAGTCAGCATCTGAATAACTCATTAAGTCAAAGGATTGTCCTTTTGGATAAAACAAACCTAAATTGCTAGTATGTATAAGATATTTGAAAATCCTTTTAATAGCATGTAAATTAGATTCTTTAGGATTAGCTTGAAATATTTCACACATGCATACACTAAACATGATATCTGGTCAAGTAGCAGTAATGTAAAGTAAGCTTCCAATCATACCTCCATAATTGGTTTGATTAATAGATTTCCCAGTTTCATCATCATCCAACTTACAGGTGGTACTCATAAGTGTGTCACATCCCTTATTACTATCCAAACCAAAACGTTTTAAAAGATCCTTTATATATTTACTTTGATTTAAAATAATACCATATTTCTTTTGAAAAATTTGAAAACCAATAAAATACATGAGTTCTCCCATTAAACTCATTTCAAATTCAATTTTCATAATTTTTGAAAAGTCTATACATAAATAATTTTTAGAAGATCCAAAGATAATATCATCAACATATATTTGTACAATCAAAATATCTTTAGAAATTCTTTTAATGAAAAGAGTGGGATCTGGAATTCCTTTAGTAAAACGCTTATAAATAAGAAAATTTGTAAGTCTTTCATACCAAGATCTTGGAGATTGTTTTAAACCATTCAAAGAATTAGTTTTCTTAAAAAAATGATTTTGAAAATGGGGGTTTGTAAAACTAGGTGGTTGTTGAATAAAAACATCTTCAATTATAAAACCATTTTGAAACGCACTATTGAAATCCATTTTATATAACTTGAAATTAAGATGATCATTATAGGCAAGTAGAATCCTAATAGCTTCAAATCTAGATATAGGTGCAAAGGTCTCCTCATAGTATATTCCTTCTTCTTGAATATATCCTTGGGAAACTAACCTAGCCTTATTTCTAACATTTCCAGACTCATATACTTTGTTCCTAAACACCAATTTAGTGCCTATGGTCAAAGTGTCCTTAGGTCTGTCAAAAAATTCCTAGTCATTTTTTCTTTTGAACTGATTTAATTCTTCTTGAATATCCATTACCCAAAAATCATCATTGACATCATCATTAATATTTTTGGGTTCTAGTTGTGAAATAAAGGCTTGATGTTCAACCAAGTTTCTTAGAGAATCTCTTTTTTTGTGTTCCTCTATTTAAGTCACCTACAACGGAATCTAGAGGATGATTCTTAAGAGTCCTAATTCCTCTAGAAAGGGTTGAGCTAGATTCCTCATTATTTTCTGTTGGTTCAGACTCAATAGGTGTAGATTCTAGAAAGTTCCTAAAACTAGATACTTTTACAGTTGATTCACTATCTTTATCATTAAGGTTCCAAATTGACATATCTTCCTCAAAATCTTTAAGAGAGTTTTTAGGCTCATATGGATCAGTCTCATCGAATTTGACATGAACTAATTCATCCACACATTTGGTTCTCTTATTAAATACTCTAAGATTTTCTAGAGATAGAATAACCCTGGAAAATCCCCTCATCACTTTTGGGAGAAAATTGTTCAAGTTTATCTTAAGTATTGAGAATAAACAATTTTCAACCAAAAACTCTAAAGTAATTAATCTTAGGCTTCCTATTGTTCCAAAGATCATAAGGGGTCTTCTTTAGAACATGTCTGATTAAAACTATATTGATGATATAACAAGCTGTATTTACAGCTTCTGCCAAAAAATAAATAGGTATGTCATACTCATTGAGAATGTTTCTAGAAAAAACACAAAGGGTCTTATTTCTTCTTTCCACATCTCCATTTTGGTGAGGTATCCTAGGGGAAGATAAGTTGTGACTATAGACATTGTGTGAGAAGTAAGATTCAATCTCATGGTTTTCAAACTCCCGGTCATGATCACTTCTCAGGGTCTTAATCTTAAGTCCACTAAAATTTTCTACGGACACGAAGTATTTGATAAAATAGGAAAAAGATTCACTTTTGTGAGCTAGAAATTATACCCAAGTATACCTAGAAAATTCATCTACAAGAACATAAACATAGTGCTCCCCATTTAGACTTGAAAATCTTTATGTTCCAAACAGATCCATGTGAACCAAATCAAGTGTTTGAGAAGTCAAAACTTATTTCATTTGTTTGAAAAAAACTTTGTGTTATTTACCCTTTTGATAGGGATTACACACTTTGTCAACTGGGAATTCTAATTTCGATAAGTCTCTAACTAAAATTTTCTTAGATAAATTCCTAAGTGAGTGCACATTGCAGTCTCCTAACCATCTGTGCCATAGCCAAGACTCTTTATGAAATAAATTTAAGCAGGAAACATTTTGTTTGGCTAAAGAATTTATATCAACATCATATACATTCTCATTTCTACAGGCAGTGAATACTAAATCTTTTTTTGAATTAAAAACATTGCATGAATCATTTTCAAACTTAATATTAAATCCATCATCACATTACTGAGATATGCTAAGTAAATCGTACTTTAATCCATCAACAAAAAGCACTTTAGAAATTAAAATTGTACCAGGGTTACCAATCTAGCCTAAGTAGACGATTTTTCCTTTTGCATTGTCACCAAAGGTGACATGACCTCCATCAAATTTAATTAGGCTCTAAAAGAAAGAACAATATTATATCATATTTCTTGAACATCCACTGTCCATGTACCATAAGGTATTACATGAACTCATTAAACAACTTCCCTGCAAAACAGATTAAACATGGGGCAATTTTGGTACCCAGATCTTCTTGGGTCTAGAGAGGTTAGCAAGTAAAACTTTGGGAACCCTAATTTAATTTATAGGTTTTATAAAATAAATTTTTTTTGAGACATAAATACTCTATTTGGTCCTTTGGAAAATTGTTTCTCAAAAGATGGTCTGGAACTAGAACTAGCAGTGAACTGTCCAGATTTTGGAACAAATTTGTTTTTGCTAATTTGTCTCTATCCAGGCTGATATCAAAGATTAGTTGTATACATAGGAGAAATAGGTTTTCCTAGAATATGTTTCAAGGTATCCCTACTAGTAGTGAACTTATCAAGATCCTTTATTAATTGTTCATTAGATAATTTTAACACTGTATTTTCCTTTAGCATCTTAGCAAATGTCTCTCTTTCTATATGCAGATTTGACTTGTAATTTGAATTCAAAGAATGCTATCTTTTTAATGACTTATATTTGTATTTTATTTCATTAAAATTATCCTCAAACATTTCTCAATATTCAAATAATTATTCTTCAGTCATATCTTCATCATTATGAGAGTCACTTTTATAATATGTTTTATGCACAAGGGAATTAATTGTTACCTCAGATGTCTCTGTCATAAAAAACAGATTTTCATGTTTGTTCTATTCTAATTCAGAAGCATCAGATCCACATTAACTATCTTCTTAATCACTACATGTTTCTTTCATAGCCTTTTTGTAACATTTTCCCTTATCCTCATATATTCTGTTGAATTTAAACTTGGGGCAGTCTACTTTCACATGAACTTTTAATTTACATTCATAGCATATTATTTCACCTGTATTCTCATTCCACTTCCTGTATTTCTTCCATTGTCCTTTATGATCATACTTTCCTTTGAATTTTGACTTCCTAGAGAATTTATTCTTTCTATATAACCTTTTGAATCTTCTGGGAAGGTTTTCCATCTCTTCATCACTGTCCAAATTTGACTCTTCACTTGTATAACTTTCTACAGGTACTTGAAAATTTTCTTTATCTTTGCTTTTAGAGGCATAAGTTTTGAATTATACTGACTTACTTCTTGGATATTCTTCTATTTATTGATTCACCTTAAGCTCTTCTTCATACATCATTAGTTTTCCAATTATCTCCTTCACTGGTAGCTTGCTGATGTCACAGGATTGTCAAATTTATATAGAAGTGCCTCTCCATCTGTCAGGTAGGTATCTAAGCAGCCTCATGATTTGGTCTTTTCTATCCACTGATTTCCAAATCAGATTCATGGTGTTCACTATTTCATTGAACCTAAGATACATTTCAGAGATAGGTTCATCAGGCTTCATCTTAAAATTATCATATTTAATAGTATAGGTATTTAATATTATTTCATTAACATTGGTTGTTCCTTCATGAGAAACAGCCAAAGTATCCCAAATGTCATAAGAAGTATTACATGCAAATATTCTATTGAATTATTCATCACTCAAAGCACAGTATAAGGCATTCATTGCTTTATAATTATTATTATAAGTAGTTTTAGTCAATTGAGACAATGTGTCCCTAGTAGTAGTAGGTAATGCATGTTGTTATTCAATTGTGTCCCAGATTTTAGGTCATAAGCTTTAAATATACGTTTTCATTTTCAATTTCCAATAACCATAATTATTTCCATAAAAAAGGTGGTATGTTAGTAACAGCACCCTCAATTCGGTTATCCATAGAAAATTAAAAGGTTAAAGAACATAAAATTTAGATATAACAGAAATTTTGAGATCATTCAGATACAACTAAAATCACAGTTGAAAATAAATTGAAAATCTTGAAAAACTGGTTTGATGATATAAATAGATAAAATCCTTTGATACCAAATGTTGGTCAAAGTGGAAACTCAAGAGGGGGGTGAATTGAGTTCCAATTAAAAATTTATGTTAAAAATATTTCTATTAAAATACACCAATTAAAAACTAAGTTAAACTATAGTGAATTTGTAAAACTGTAAGGGTTCGATTAGGTTCTCAAAAGATTGATTAGGTCACAGTTAATTTAATCCAATGATTAAATTATCTTTTGAAACTAACCTACTGATTTACAATAGTTACAAACACTTTCTACGTTAACGATCAATGTAACTTTAAAACAAACTTATATTTCAAAGTAATTAGTAGAAGAATATTCAATATAGGTTAAAACCAAAATAATTAAGCACATCAGTTTTAAAACAAGAGGTTTAGTCTGAAGCTGAGACCCAGTCCTCTCAAAACAATTTATATAAGTTATTATCCACACCCTGAATTGGGGTTAGCAATAGTGAAAAGACTGTCCAGGCCCTTAAACCTCTACCACAGTTATTCATGGGAAAAGAAATAACACATCTCATAGGCTTTCCAGGTCACACTTGACCTCTACCACTATCCACAGTGGGATACAAGAGAATTAGAGAAGGTTTATGTGTGGATTTAAAAATCCTCCAATTTAGATCAGGAGTCAGTATGTGAATAAGAAATAGACATATACACACACTGCTCAGAATTTTAAGCAATGGGATACAAGAGAGGAAATAAAAGAGTTTGGAATGCTCTGTGTAATTACAGATGATCTCCGGACTCATTTTGATGTTCTAGATGGAAGTCAAGTACTTTCTGGTGAGGATGACTCAAAACAGAGTATCATTGTTCTTCTCGGCTACATATATTTAGACTTGTGCAAATGATTTTCAATGAGGCACATCTAATCATCTTTCTGTTTGTTCTAGGTGAAATATATGCTTCAATATCTCTAGTTTTTACAGGAGTTCATCGAGTTCTCCTTGTGTTCCCTGGGACTTTGCACACGTGCACATTCTTTCATGTGTTCTTTTATTTTCGTTCAGCCTCCCTATTTTTACTATAGATCTTCATTTTTCTTCCTTGAGATCTGGAAAATAGAATGATTACCTTTTTACAGGTATGAGGTACGGTTTCCTAACATCCAACAACCAACATTAATTAATAGCAGGTGCATTTAAGTAATCAAATATGACCGTTGGAATTAACAAGGTTAGTAGAATGTTCAAACAATTTTCATGACTATTGGTGAGTCATGAGATCAGTAAGTCATTTTGAATCTACATCGGTATCAGAAGGTCATCTGATCAGCATCGGTTTCGGTATGTCATTTGATCAGCATTAGTATGAGTAATTCATTTGATCAGCATCAATATGTGTAAGTCATTTGATCAGAATCGGTATGGTTGTTCTCATCGGTGCGACCGTTCTCATCGGTGCGACCATTCTCATCAGCGTGACCATTCTCATCGGTGCCACCATTCTCATCGGTGCGATTATTCTCATCGGAGTGACTATTATCATCTGTGCTGCCATTCTCATCGGTGTGACCATACTCATCGGTGCGACTGTTTTCATCAGTGCGACCATTCTCATTGGTGCGACCGTTCTCATCGGGGCGACCATTCTCATGAAAATAACTAACGGTGAGTCAAAAACATGAAATATGCACCAAGTGTCTGTTCAAACCAGAACACTTTTAGTTCAATATAAAACCATAAATAATCACAGATAAACATATGTATACATTATTAAACATATATAAACACATTTAGAACATAATGAGTAGTTGACTAAATTTACTAATAAACAGAAATAACAATGATTTTTGATTATTAAAATAACCATTTTACAGAGGGTTGAACATTAAGTTTCGATGTTATTTGGGAAATTATTGGTTGATCCAAATTGGTTTGAAGGTGTGAAGAAGTGAGAGGTGTGACTGCCCTTTTATAATTGTGGAGGAGTGACATTCTTATAAATACAAAAAAGTATTCACTATTAGGAGGTCTCCCATAACTCATGAACCTCTGAAATAGATCAATAATTTTGGGGATGGTTTATTTTTTCAACAAAAAACTCCACCACACAAAACTAAATACATTTTTATCTTGTTATTCCTTAGTCTTTATGTTCACTCAATTTTACCCTTTTAGTTTTTACTAAAATAACGTTTTTTTATTTACCTAGGTAATTTATCATTTAAGTATAAAATTAAAAAGATATTCTTATGATAGTTTGTACCTACTATATTTTAATTTAAAATTAAATTTAGGAAATAAATTTTTTATGTTTTTTAATTAGTTTTAATATAAACTCATGTAATGCTAAAAATCTATTTTTAACCTTAATCGAAATAACTAATTTTAAATGTTTTCATTAATATTTATATTAAAATATTAAGTTGAAGTTATTATATAATATATATTATTTTTATTAAAAATACTGAATCTATTTTTTCAAATTATACTCATATAATTGGCAGAATTTAATTTAAAATTAACCTTAGAGAAGTGATGAGAAAATGAGTTTTTATGTGAAAATGTTCAAATGTTTACAATGTTTTTATATGAAAATTCAATATGAAAACTATTGCAAGGAAATAAATTGGATTAATTGATATAAATTTTAACTTATTCTACTTTAAAAAAATTCAAAATATAATTTAACATTAGAAATTAATTAAATGAAAATGTAGTTTTCAATTAAAATTTAGTATTTTCTCACCATTCATAAAAAATTGAAACATCTAAAAAAAACCAAATATTCAGACAAATATAATATTGGTATGAAAATTCTAAAAATAATTTTTATTTTATAAAATCAATTTTCTAAATGTTCTAAACAATAATTTTAAATTATTTGTGCGAAGCACGACTAAACCGTATTTTTGAAAAAAATAATGTTTTTTAGAAAATATTTCATTTTCATTTAAATGATAATTATTTTATTTTTTATAAATAGATAACTAAAAAATTTGTGTAAAATAATATTTTCATATTTTAGTTAATTTTATTAATACCCACCATTCCAACAGCTATGTGATCACTATCATTTTAAACAATAATATTAGTAGTATATTGTTGTTTGGTATAAGTCGGTCTTACATGTAATGGATGATATCAAACAAACTTGTTATTGCATATGACATAAGATAAACTCATTTTCATGTGTCTATTTGAGTTGTATTTTTTTCTAATCTTTTTATTTTTCTGTCATATACTCTATTGAATACAATGTTCTTATTTTATGATTTTAGGGTGTCACATTCTCCCCCACTTTAAATAAATTATGTCCTCATATTTTATACTTGATATTTGTAATTAAGTGTTTTATTTTTTGAAATTTCAATATTGAAAAACCAACATATAATAAAGTTTAATAAAATATACTCTTAATAAGATAGATAAGGAATTACCAAGGTAATAATGAATAACACATAACTATGTTTCTAGGTAGTTGAAGAATGGTGGAAAGTAAAGATATAAACATCAGAGAAAAGAATAAATAATTTTAGAGTGTGATAGAGTCCATTAATCATAAGCATGTGAATTATCACTAAAAATATATGGGCCTCAAATACATAAATTTTTCATGATTTAAAAGACCTACTGATTCATTAGATATGAATGTAATTCGACGAACTTTTGTTTCATGATTTTTTCCAATAGTCAAGGGATTATTTTATTGTCTAAAAATATAAGGAAATATACTTGATATATTTATATTTCATAAAAATAATTTCATCCTTTGGTTGTTCTTTTATCAGCTTCCCATTCATCACTCACTCCAAGAAATTAATATCAAAAAATGATTTTTATGGCTAAAGCACTAAAATTCACTTTTAATTGATTTTAAGATCCATAAAACAAGCCTTTACATATGTAGATAACTATTTTAACAAACTATTATGGGTATAATAGGTTTTAAAATATAATAAATTAATCTATAAACATAAAAATTTACACCACAATTTGATCATTAATATTTATTTTTCAAATAATTTAACTAAAAAATAACAAATTAACCAGCACATCACACAAGACAATGGTAAGTGTGAGAACCTTATAATCCTTTATTAATGGGTTTAAGCCCCACTGAATATCCAAATGTGAAGGGTTTTTACCCAACATAAGATTTTTCCATTTTCTAAAACCATATTAATATAATTCCAATAACATTCCAAATTTTTTTGAACATCCTTTAAATAAACTTATTCATTAAATAACATTTTTAATAAGGTTTTAAATAAAAAATATTTTTTCAAAAAATCATAATAATATTTTTTAAATAATATAATAATGTCATTTATAATCATATAAACCCTAAAGGATATAAATACCTTTACAATTATGTTTGTAAAATTTAAAGTCTTAATTCATAATATTAATTTTCCACTAAATCATATACTTACCATTTTTTTCTCACAAAATGTCTTTAATGTTATGAACTTACAACAAAAAAAATGTTTTTAGGAAATTGAAATTACGATCAAACATAAACTCATATCGATGATGGTATTCATAACTCTTATGTTAATGAATACACATGTGATTCTAAAATTTAACACAATCCTTCGATGTTTCCTGATACTTATAAAAAAAATACCATTGGTAAAAATAATTGAACAATTTATTTATTGAATCTCAACACATTAATACTTTATCTATTTTATTTAAAAATAATTCCTTCCTAGGTATAATGTTTAACCTAGTTCATTCATTTTCATTATCTATTAATTCAAATTATAATTATTTTTAAATAAAATGTGAATTATCTTAAGAATACCCCCATGAGTGTCAAACTAAGTGCACATTATGGCTAGTTGTCGTGCACTAGGTGATGACCGGGTCTATCCCAATTCTCTAATTTTAGATATATTACCCCTAGACACATATATTAAAGTACCACATTTACATATAATATCAATAAATAAATTTATTTCTTGGAAAACCACATAATCTATAACTTGCAAAAACTTTTGGATGTTATTATATACTATCCTCAAAAGTCTACAATAGGTTTATATTCCCTATGTATGCTTTCCAAAATCAATCTCCGATGGTTTATTATAAAATTCCTCCAATACAAACTATAAAAACCCCAACCCCATTAACCTAGAGTAGGTTTCGACTTTATTATATAGGACTAATATACACGGAATCATTCCCTAATGAAATGAATACTTTAGTAGTATTTCTAAACTATATACATATATGTGTTTTCATTACATTTTAATAGAAAAATTACAATATAATATTTATTTGAGAAGAACATTATTACCATTATAATAACATTTTATTTTAATCATTATACACTTTTTGGATTCTTGTTAAAGGAAAAAATAAGGGCGATATAAAATGCTAAGTATGAGTTATGTATATTGGAAGCTATCATGAATCTATAAGAAAAATCAACATAGAAACGTAAATAACTAAACAAACATACCTTGTAATCAGTAAACTATTTAGGAAGTCCATATGAAGATAATATCAATATAAACGTCTCATAGATAATAATAAATAATGAAATTTATATAACTGAGAACATATTCCATTTAATTAATACATGAATTTCATAACTAGATAAGAAATAATCAATATGGGAAGGTAAATAACTAAAAAAACCTTACATTTAATCAATAAAATAAAAATGAAATACATCTAGAGAAAATATCATAGTAAAAAATTCAAGGATAATAATAACAGAAATCATAATGTAAGAAAGGATTATTTATCAGACATCATGTCTCTACTACATGATACCTCTACTATCGAGACCTTTCATAAGGCTGTTTAATCTATAGGTAAAAGCTTCTTTACTACTAGATTAACTGATTTTCCTCATGATACCTATCAATTAATAAAGGGGATATATAATACTAGGCCCCACCCATCACATTAGGTATAAATCATTCATCTTATATTGAATTATCTATTTAATTCATGATTCAATATTCCTTAACATATTTTTTCTGTATTGAGTAAAGGATACATATTTATCAATATTTCCACAATCAATCAAATACCATTCAAAGTAAAACTTTATTTATAGAAATCATATATGGTTTTAAAAATATGAATATCCATGAAAAATAATCTTTATATTTAGTGGATATTTATTTTCCAATGAAAAAATATTATAAGAAAGTTATTGTTTCCATATAATGATAACAATACCAAGTGAACGTGAGATTGAAATATATCTTTTACCACTTAATAATTTTCAAGTAAAATCCAATGAGAAGAAATAAATTAAATTGATCCTTATAATACTAGGAATAATTATTTTACATGTCAAAGGAGTAGTATATACACCACATAAGAGTGAATTGGATCATAATAACACATAAGTCTCAATGAAATGTAAATTGAGACAAAATCTATTACCACTTTGTATGTTTTAATTAAAATACCCAAAGATGAAATAATTTCAATTAAAAATTAAAATACCATGAAAAATGAATCATTAATTTTATTACATAACAATGGGGAAAAATATAAACCATATAAAATAAATTAGGTTAATAAAATTACAATATGTCTCAATGAAATTAAATTGGGACGAAGTCCATTACCTTACACATCCTTTTGATTGAATGTTATTTAAACTCATATATGGTGGATTAAAACATTCTATTAACTTATAACATAACCATATTAATATATATAATATCATGTTTTATCCTTTTATTAAATATTATTACCCATTCATTAATAATATTTCATTATTTTCATTGTTTCATGTGTTAATTGTCTTGTATTATCATGCATATTTTGTCATGAAGGATCTCAATGATGTTTATATTAAATTTTTTTATTTTATATATTATAATAATAATAATAACATAATTATCAAATTTTTATTTCAATTATACTTTTAAAACTAATCAACTTTGATCGTTATAAAAAATTATGTACATTACGTTCATGGAGGCGACATGCCGTATGTACGCATGAGAAACATTTTAATTTTTCAACGGCCATTATTGAAATAAGGTAATTAATATATTTCCTTCAAAAAATTATAATAATATCATTTATACCATATTATATATATATATATATATATATTATCCATGTTGTTTGGTTAGGGAAAGAGATTCAAATCACTTCGTGAAGGTAATATTCCACAAATACAAACAGTAAAAAAAAATTGACCTATACCAATAGAAAATTAATGATAGATAATATATCTGTTGGTGGAAATTATTAATTAAAACAGATATTAAACTATGTTGATATTAACTATAGGGACCAATAGTTTTTTTACGACTATATATATCTGTTTATATTAGTAGTTCAATACCGACAGATATTTTACAAACAGTTAAATATGTTGTCTTATCATAAAAATAATGAAAATTGATTTACCGATAAATGAATATATTGTTATTAATTATTATTACAAAAAACTGTTTTAATATTACAAAAATCCTTGGAAAATAACTATTCAATAACATCAAATATTTGACAAAAAACTTAATATATATATTACACATTACCAATAGATATGCCCTTGTTTGAAAAAGTGAAATATTTTGTAGTGTATAGAGAGACAGAGGAAACGCATGAACAAGCATCGGTCGTATGATGTTATCACATATCTCCATGACATCATGTGAAGATTTAATTATGGACACCCTTAGTCCTAAGAATGGTTTGTCCACCGAGGCGTATCATGATAAAGCGATGTGATCATGTGATCTCCACTACAAATTTTTGTATGATAATGATTACTTGACCAAATTGAATATTTTCATTATTTATTTAATATTATCACATTAGTTTTCAAAAAAACATTTTTTTATTGAATTATAATATGTATAATTTAATAATATCTATATGTTTTTGGTAAATAAATAAATTATATACATATACATACATATACATTCAAAAATAAAAAATGTGATTATTGAGAATTCCAGTGAATTCCTACCTCAATTGAAAACCCTCCATCATTCGGATTTTCCTTAGCTGCATCCATAATTTATCTATGTCTACTCCCTCTCCCATCTATAGGCCATCCGATCAATGCCCTAGTATCTCCGCCAAATAGTCATCGTTATGGTGTTTCCTTCTTTTGGAATGTGGGTGATCTGTGGTGATATGTTGTTGCCTTTGGATGAAACTTGGTAAACAACCCCCACAATTTGGAAAGCCATGGATTTCATGTTTTTTCCATTTAGACATGGGTGATGGGTCTTTTAGTGGATGATTGGTAGCGGAGGGATTCAACATCTGTGAAAGATATAGTTACGGGTGAATGAAGTCCCTCATATTGAATCTGAGCACTTCTCTGCTTGTTTTCCATCATGGGATTGGTTTTCTCTATCTTTCATTATAATCAATTTGAAGAGCATACTAGTAATGAATTCATGGTTTATATTATATTCATGTAATGATTAAAATTGATTGGTTATCCTCTTAATGTCCTTAATTATATTCCATCACAATTCAGGATTTTGGACTCTCAAATGATTTCGAACCGATACCATTCAAGAAAATTAGGATTCTGGATGCCGTATCTTCAATTTTGTGTGAAAAAGGGTCACTTTCGTGCATTAGTTATGTAATTCATGGTTTTGGAATCTAATAAATATATTTTAAATGATTTTTTGTTATCTTAATATCCTCACATTATGTTTTCAATGAACCATTACATAGATGCTGACACCATACTATTTAACCCAAACTAGAATGGTTGTTCACTGCACAATTTATCTGCACATGGCTAGTTTAGTGATCCTTATTGTTGACAATGCTAGATTGGGAATATCATTGTTTCAATTGTATTTAGCCACTAAAAATCCAGGTCATGATACAATGAATGAACAGGTTTGATGACCATCATCAATTAAAGCCTTCGTTGAGTTACTAGTTCCCAGGATCAAATGTTCAGATTTGGATGTCAATTAGGGGTTTTTTTCGGTTTGTCTATGAAGATACTCTTCACCTTAGATGAAATGGAGGTTATTGTTAGTGGTAATGCTGCTGGTGGTGGCTTGGGTTCATGTTTACTTGAAGATGGGATGTAGGTAGCATAGCTTTTATCCAAAGACCCGAGCTTGGTATGTTGTTGTTCTCCCCATACAGGATGGGTAGTTCTGGTTTTCCAAGCCACATGATGAATGGGTTTTCATGAATGGAGGATAGGTTTTAATCCTATCACATGTTACATGGAATTAAAATATTTGATTAACTACAATTTTATTTTCATAAATTTGTTTTCTTTTTCAATTTAAAATTTCTCAAATTTATTTTCTTGAGAGATGATAATCCATTATTTTAGTGGAACATATTGATTTGAATACCCCAAAAGATTCTTAGTTTGTGTGTATCTTTAAATAATACTATTTAAATTTAATTTTCACAATATCAAATGTACTGATGGATTTATTTTTATATGCATGCGGTAAAAAATTTGTTCTCCCTGATTCAAATTCCGTGTTCGGAACACGGTATGTGCTATTAAATTTATGGGTTTTGTGTGAGTCTCTAATGAATATTAATAATTCATTTATTTTTTCAATAGTTTTAGAGTTTTTCATTGATGTTTGATTTATTTTTTTACTATAATTTTTATGGATGTTGCAGTATGTATGGTAAAAGAATAACATAATTATTTATTATGTTGATAATTATTAGCACTTGTAAATGTCATTGAAAAAAATTATGATTAAAGACAAGTGTTATCCTTTCATTGATGGTTGATGTGTTACTGAATATATATTATTTTTTACTTAATGTGAATTTAATGTTCCTCATGGGTTACTGTAGTAGATTCTACCCTCCTAGAAGCATTACTTCCAAATGTTTTGAGTTTTTTCTACTATAGAGGTATGAAAGGACACATGAGCTATGTTTCATCCTCTAAAGACTTAAGGAAATTTTATCCATTACTTTTTTTTTCAGGGCTATCATTATTGTGTTTGTTTGCTGACATCATTGATGCACAAGTTTTTTATCCGGAATGACTCGAAGATGTTTCATGAAAGACGATTATGGGTTGAGTTACTAGTTCACAGGATTGAATGTATAGATCTGGAAGCTGAATATGGGTTTATTGAATATGGATATGATGCTACTCCTAAAATTAGCACAAATGGAGGTTTAGTATTAGTGGTCATGTTACTGGTTGTGTATCTTTTACCTAAAGACTTGACCTTGGAATGTTACTATTTTTTCCAATATAGGATTCCTTGTTCAGGTTGTTCAAGAAACATAATGAAAAATTCACGTGGAATAATTATTGGTTATCATTCTATCATATCATTGGTGAAATACTTAAGGGGGTTAACAATGTTGATGTCCCAATGACTGGAGATCACGGATTTGGGTTGATGCAACTATCTGGAGCTGGATCGCAAGAAATGATGGGCTGGTGCATGATCATTGGTGCTGGGGTTGGTGCTTGACCACTGGTGCTAGAGCAAGATCTCTAGAATGTATGGGTTGGTAATTTAGGTGACTTGTTGGATGGTTCTAGAGGTGGGTCGTTTATATAAATGGGTTGCTACTACGCTTACATGACATGTACGAGTCACTGGTGCTACTCGCCAGTTGCTTTTGGGGGAGATGACTTGTTGGCATGGATGGGTATGGTGGGGGAATTGTGTGGGTGGGGTGTGATTGATCCTACTTTATTAAATTTCTTTATTAATATTATTATAATTTTCCAATGTTTAATCATGTGTTAAAATATTCTTCAGTTTAATAATTAATGTAGATGAATTATATATGATAAATTAATAAATATAAGATAAAATTTTACTAACAATAAAAATTTATAATTTTTATTAAAATGTAAATTATAAACATATATCATATGTTGGTAATATTATTATCATCCCAAAAATAAGTCATTAGATCCTGTTTCAAAACACTTTAACCAACATATATATTATATGTTGGTTTTATTATTATTATAACTGAACTATTTTATCTGTCGCAAAAACATTTACCGACATAGTTTTTACCAACCATTTAGTGACAGAGACATATATGTTGGAAAAATTTTTAACCAACAAAAAATGTACTTTTACCAACAGATATTCCGTTATTGGAAAAAATAAAATATTTTGTAATGACAGACGATATTATCATCTTTTTCTGAGTAAGAATGAATGAATGAATGCAAATTATATGTATTATCATTAAATAATGATAAATATTTAATTAATATCATAATTTTTCCATGTATATCCCATATAATAATTAATGTTTTATTTATCACCTTCCATGTGAAGCGTTAGTGAAAGACGAATAACAACGTTTTGCGAGGTGGTAGTCCAATGTACACCTGAGTGATATGATTGTATATCTTCTGAAATAGAAGGTAAAAATATGGATATTCTACTGTAATTAAATTAGTTTAATTATTTAATAAATATTATATATATATATATTTATTTATATCCATCATCATACCCATCCTTGATATATGGAAATTGAAAAAATAATGACATCGGTTCACTAGGCGGTAGTCCGCTATACCCACGAACGATGATTTTGTAACACATTTTAAGGTGGTGGATGTGGTTTTGGGTCATGGAATTTTTTTAAAAAAAATAAATTATATGGAATAGAATATGTTTATTATATCATATTTTTTTTAATAAAAATTCAAGGAGGTGGAGAAAGAAGTAAAATAAAGACTCTCATTGAAAAATATTACCTCTTCTAAGGGAATCCTCCTGAGGTTTGCACTAAATCATTCGTAAGTTGACTTTATACCCAAAATAAGGATTCTAGTATATGTTTAGGGATGTTGGGAAGTTATATGGGTAGGTATTGGACAAAAGAAAGATATTTTAAGGTGTAAATAAGTGAGGGGAGTGAGTGACACTTTATTAATGAGGAGGTGTTCGATTCATGTAAATTCCCAAAAATATTCACTATTGGGAGGTCTGTCTTACCTATCGTGCCTCAAAAATATATCAATAATGGAGGGGAAGTTTTATTTTTTTTATAAAAACCACCAAAAAATAAAAATAAATACATTTTTATCATGTTATTATATATTAGTTTAGTTTACTAAACCATAACCTTTTATTTTTTACCACGATAAATTATATCTTTTTATTTACCTAGGTAATTTATATTTTTTGACTAAAATTAGAATGATATGTATAATATAATTTATACCTAAGGATTTTTAATATGAATTAATATTTATTAAATAAAAATTATATATGTGTGTTAAATTAGTATTAATAAAAAAAATTGTCATGTGAAAAAACCCTTTTTAACCTTAATCATAGTAATTAATTTTAACTATTTTCACTAATCATCATGGTAAAAAAATTATGTTAAAAAAATTATATAATATAAATTATTATTATTCAAAATATTTAATCTATTTTTCCAACTTCAACTCACAAAAGTTTCATAATTTAGTTTAAAATTAATCTTGCAGATGCGATGAGAAAATGTGTTTTTAATGTGAAAATGTTCAAAAGTTTACAATGTTTTCATATCAAAACACAATATGAAAATTATTCCAAAGACCCAAATAAGGTTAATTTATATAAAATTGAACTAATTTTACATTAAAAAAATTAAAATATAATTTAACATAATAAACAATGTAAACAAAAGGTAGTTTTCAATTAAAATTTAGTTTTTTTCACTATTCATGAAAAGAATGAAACTTCTAAGAAAAATACAAAAAAATAAACCTAAAATAATTTTGGGATTATTTTATTAAATTAATTTGGTAAAAGTGGTAAAAAATAATTTCAAATTATGCATGGAAAGCATGACTCAGCCATATTTTATAAAAAATAGATTTTTTTTTGAAAAAGTTTCTTCTAAATGATTTTTATTTTATTTTTAACAAATGGATACATAATAAATGCATGTAAAATATATATTTTAATAATTTTATTAATTTTACCCATATCATCTATTCCTATATCAATATGATAACTATCTTTTTAAATATTAATATTAATATTATTTTATCATTTGGTGAAACTCGGTACTGTGTGTAACATAAGATATCGAAAAAGATCATTGTTTTGGGTATTGAAAGATGAAATCTGTGATGCATGTATTTATATCTACTGGAGATATTGAATCTATTTAAACATAATAATATTTTATAGTCTTGGGGTGTTATATTTTCTTCTAATCAAGGTGGTGCGTTTCATATACTATATTGAATACTATATTCTTATTTTAACATTTCAGGGTGTTAGAAAATCCATTGAATAAAAATTAAGAAAATATTAAAAAATAGAAAATAAATATTAAAATTTAAAAATATTTTCTCACTATTTATAGGTTTATTTCCCTTGGAAATAATTTAGTTTTCTAATAAGCATTATACAACCAATCTAGTTATCATTAAGGAGAGAATGGATTATAAAATAGTCATATAAATTGTATAAATTCATTTTTTAATAATTTTTTAATGCTTAATATATATTTAAATATTTAAAAATAATAATAAACAATTGAAAACTAAAAGTGTTTGTTAGAAATAATATATGATATTCTTCTTCCCTCACAACATACTTTAATAATCTATAAAATTATATACATATTCTCTTTTATTGACTTTTCACTATCTACAATGAGATAATTTTTTATAATTTAACTAGATATCCCTACCATATATTTAGAGAATCATGAAATAATTATTTTAATATTGTAAAAATGACATGAAGAAACACGCAAAACAATAATAATGAGTGAATAATACTTTAAAAAATTGAGGGGTTTGATAGAAATATATATGCCCATTGTAGTGGTTTAAAATAAAAAACCAATCCCTAAATATATAGATAAATGAATCAATAAAATATAATATAAAATATAAATCAATTTATAAAATAACTTCCATCACAAATATTTACCAATAATGAGTTTGATTGAGTTCACTCTGAAAAAACTAACAGTTTCCTACAACAAATGGTATTCACCAACCTTTATAACCACTAAAAACTATTTTTACCCCTTATTCATAAACAATATATGGAAACCACCTATATAAATGAAAATAAAGAGAATATATTTTGAAAAAATATAGTATTGTCAATAATGACCAATGTACAAAATGATACTCATAATGAAGTCTATAAAACCATTTAAATTAGACTACATTTATTGAATGATCCAGTTGTGTAACAATCAATGCCTTCTTAGATCAATACTTTTTCAATTTAATTGAAAGAGGTGTTCATTAGAGCTTCATGGAGGGTTCAGAAAATATGGTGTTGTAACCTTGTTGTAGAAATAAAATCACAATGTGAAAGTGGGATTCATTATATGACTTTACAATTCAAAGCTTGTGAAGCCAGATATTCACGAATAGTGTTTGGGTGAGGATTTCTATTTATAAAAAATATATGGCATGAAAGGAATTCCAAAATTAAATTAATTTAGGTTGAGGAACCATGAATTTTGATGGAAGTGTAAGAAATTGTAAATTTACACCTAAAATCTAGTTCTTGGCTTATAATAAGATGTAATGAGAAAACTCACAATGTGAATATATAATTCTCAATGTGAATAATATGGTTTCATGGTTTCATATATGTTTTACGTTCTTCTAAAATCATTTAGGGTACTCTTCTTTATCATGGTTTTTTTGGGGAACCCTAGGCACCTTTGTAGTATCATCCATCCCCTTACCCCCCGTGTCAATTCGTAGGATTTAGAGGTTGTTTGATGGAGATTTTAGGTGAGTTCTTCTCTCTATCCCCCCATTTCACCTTGACCTTCTTTATTGGGATTCACCACTATGATGTTATTTCGCTTTAGGGTATCGCTGGGATGCATTTTGATGATATGTTGGTATAGTTTACGTTTATTTGAGGTTTCGTAGAATAATTATATCTTTGGAGTTTTTTCTCATTTACCTTATTGTGTGCGGTGAATCAGAATGCTTCTTTGATGTAGGGGATCAATGTCATCTACCTATTTATGTACATATGTATGGATTTCCTGACCTTCCATACATTGGTTGGATAGTAAGGGTTAGCTTAAAAAAGATATTGAATTGGATAAATCTAAAATATTTTGGAATACAAAGAAATCACATGTTTGACTACTTTGATGATATTATTGATTAGATTATATATTTTTTTATGCCTTTATTGAAAATCAGAGATTTTGGAAGCCTTTATTATGATATAGTTGATATGTATATGAGAACCTATTGACACGTCATATTTCCATGAAATAATGGGAATTTGTAAATGGAAATAATTCATGGTAATGGGAAGTAATGGATATCATGGTCTGCACACATCACCCAAGTAATATCATGAAAGTCCCAAACTGAAATCACCACGTAGGTCTATCCTTCATGCTAGTGGAATCGTGAGGGTCCATCCTACACACCGGTTCACCTACACAAGCTCTATATAGACATTCCTTGGAGAACCTCTTAGGTTATATCTACATGAGAACCAACATGAGGATCCCTCATGGTAACTAGCACGATGCACCTGTGTGACAACCTGCATGATCCAACTATGAAATAAACTTCCTTCTACGAGGGTTGCTATAATTTCTATTGATAGGACCATGTAGATACTCATTTGAAAAAATAGACTATCAGAATAATCATTGATTCTCTTCTCTCCCTAGTCCTTTTCTCAGGCCCTCAAAACCATCAAGTAGCTCTCTATAACCAAAATGAATTGGGAATTAAGGGGTATAATTTTATTTGAGATCCTACAATGGGTGAAATGATAAAAAACTTCATGATGAGAAAATCCCCCTAGATGAAAAGTACTATTGCGATGGTCTCCACCCAAACATGGGACCTACTCTGGACCCTTAAAGACAAATATGAGTAAACCCTGGGATTCTAGAAAAAGGCCTCACCTAAGTGTTGTTTCCTTGGATATACATCATCATGATGTGACTTCTAGCTCACTCAGGAACAACCTACATGATGCACTTCCAATCTGCCCAGTTCTACCCTATGTTAGATGACTTCAGCTCACCTAGCTCTCTCCTATGGGAGCTGTAACACCCCGAGCTTCCACGATACGCCTCTCTTTCAATAATGCAATAGCTTGCATTGTACGCATGTTCGAGTTCTAAAACACCGCGACTAATCAAAGTAGCCGTTATGAATAGTAATAACCACTTTTTAAAATTATAGAAATTTTATATTTCAAAATGGACTTCATTTTTGTATTCCTAATATTGAAATTAGCCTATGTTGAATTTTTTGTAATTTTCCGAGAACTTCCAAATTTTTATGAATAGTGAAAAATACTTAAAACAACTTTTTTAATCAAAATAATTTATAGTGATAAGTTATACTATTTAGTGGTTTTAAGGTATAATTAGAATATATTTTTACCATTTTATCCAATGGTGGTCATTAGAATTAATTTAACATTGAAATTGGACATAAACAATTGCCAATCTTTTGATATAAATTGTTTCTTAAAAACACGCTATTTGTTGTAACAGTGGGAATTAATTATAAAATTAATTAATACAACTTATATGTTTGGAATTTTGTAAAATAGACATCATTTTTGAATTCAGAATATCAATTATAGCTTAGGGTGAAATTTTGGCATTGTTCTGAAAAACTTCAATTTTTGATGAATAGTGAAACCACTAAGTGGTAGTTAAATAACTGATTTTTCGTTTAAATGAAATATTACCACTTCTGTGATTTGATTTTCAAAAATCCGACATACATGGTTGTCATTAAGAAGTAAAATGTGGTTCAATGAGATTAAAATAATTTTTTGGTGAATAGTAACTTTTAAGTTCTTAATCGCGATTAGAGGTAATTAGTGTAGTTTAAGGTACAAATAATGTTTTTATAATATGAGATGAGCATGACACTTGTCCTACTCCTATTGGATGAGTCATGGCCGACCAAGACAACACATGGGTCAACTTGGGGACCCCATGGAGCCACTTTAGTTAGAAAATGACATAAATACCTTTTATTTAATGTTAAAGTAAAAAATGACACAAACATAAAATGTTTTACTAAAACAATTTTTACGTGGGGTTACACAAGTCAAAATTTTGATTATAAATATTCATTAGAAATATAAAAAGATTTCCTACATCATAGTATTTGTTTTATAATTTTTAGACATTAAATAAATTAAATTATTTATGACATAATTATGATGTGGCGATGACCTCATTATTTAACGATTTAAATAAAATGAGAAGATAATGAAAAATCCAAGGCTTACACTTGTCCAAAGCCTATTGGATGAAGATATTTCGAAACCTTATCACCTTAGCCTCGAATTATATAAGTGTGGGACCTTTAGAATCCGAAAAGCATTGTGAAATAATGTAACATTTCAATCTTTCCAAAAGTTCCCCTCCTCTCCACTTATAAAAGGCCCCCACCTCTCCCACCTCATTTACACTTTCAAGCCATTTGGATCGGCCAACCTCTGCCCAAATACTCTCCCAACATTCCCCCCTTACTCATAGAAGCCTCACTTTGGGCAGAACTCTTCCCAAGGAAGCCTTTGGCTCAAATCAAAAAGAGTTACCCGATTTTGAGGTAATGTCTTTTCTAATGTTGTTTTGTTTTATTTTTCTTCTCCAACCCCATAAACTCTTTTTATTCAATTATTTTGTAACAACACAAGTATCCTCAATATACTAGTATGTTGTTATAAGAAGTATTCGAGCTACACTTACACACACCTACATCTAATGGTTAAAGAACATACGGTTTCTGTGGATGGCGAATTTCTGCCTCACGAAATGATGATTGTTCAACACTCATATAACACCTTCAAAGGTGGCCATTAAGATGTCACTATATTTATATATGATATATAATGTGTTTATGTTTTACTTATGCTTCTGTATTTCTCATTTATGGCTTACTTTATGATTTCCATTATGGGTAAAACGCGATAATTTCATTTTAGGAAGTGCGGACTACCGCCCCCTCAAAGTGATTTGAATCGTTAATGCCATATGTGGGATGTATAAAGGATGGAGTAAATGGTATTATACACTATATTATAATGGAATTATATTATACATTTATATCATTATGATTTAGTTCCATTAAATATGAAATTTAAATGAAAGTAGCGTTCATGCGTACGTACGGCTTACCGTCTCCATGAACGGTGCATTTCATTTCTTACCTCTAAATGTTACGTAATATTATAAATGAATGTATATACTGGATATATAAGATATATATGACATCTAAATCATGAATATAATTCTGGATATAATGGATATTTCACCACATAAACAACTTGTAATTATAAGAAGCTTATTGTTGACTCAAGTACCAAAGATCGACAAAACGACCGTTATTAACTTAAATAATTACATAATGTTCATAACATTGTAATAAGTGATATAAAAAGGATAATGAAATGAAAAATGGTTCTTAATAGGGTATATATTAACTCTAGTTTATTATTTAGGAGGTTAAAGAACAGTCGAATCAAGTCGGACACAAGGTAAGGGAATTTCTTAACCCAACTTCCATTCTTTGGGTTAATCTCCTACTTTCAAATTATGTCATGATATTATTATGTCCTATATTGTATTTGTACTTTCTTTATGTGTACATATAGTGAATACACATAACAGATCTATTTCATTTTAAAAATGATCTTTTTAAGGACTTCTCCTTAATCTCCTTTCATTGAGGCATACTTTGTTTTATACACGAATTTATTTTATATGGTGTATAAACCCCTTTGACTTTTACGTTTATTCAAAAGGAATCTTTTTATACGAAGCATTTACTAAACGACAAAATGGAATGTTTTGGTCGTACGTATGCGGCGACAATGACTTCTCCGCCGCCGTGATCACTATTTGAGTTTCGGATTCCTCTTCAAGCCATACCTTTTTTAATGAAAAATAAATACCATGTTATACTTTTATTTTATTTTGGTATTGAAAATGGTTTTGAAAGCGTTTTTATTATATCAATGTGTTGTATTGATATCTTGTGATTGAAATGTGGAAATGTTATGTTTCCTTTATGCATGTTTTATGTGATACGATTATGTTATGGTTTATGATATGTTTAAACCTATTCATATGAGGAATGTATTGGACTTAATATGTGACGGGTGGAGCCCGCTATAGCTCCTTGATGCATCGGTAGGTCTCATGAGACAACTAGACGTGGAATTGGCCGAGGCCCTTTCCCAATTTGATTTATGGTTTTGGCCGAGGCCTTAATCATTTTAGACGTCTTGGCCGAGGCCTTGACAAAATGTTTCAGAATGTCCGGCATTATACATTCCCTCATTATGAAAGTGGTTATTGATATTGCATGTGATTATTCGGCCAGTAGAATATCCATGTGAAGAAGTGAATGACATTATCTCATTTTACTTTTGCCATATTATGTTGAAGTTCAAGTTTAAAAGGCTTTTGTTTTAGTTATACATTGCCTTAAATGTTAATGTTTATTTATGAAAGCTTCCGCAATATTGTTATCCTTACTGAGCATCTGAGCTCACCCCTTTCAATGTTTTAATGTTTTCCAGGATTTGAAGAAGTATATTATGAATGACCTGCAGGGATAGTGTGAGGGGATATGAAGACAATATGTTGTTGTTGTTTTGGTTTACTTTATGATGTAATGTAACGTTTACAAATGTATCTAGTGTTTCCAAGGCTACTAAACTAATCGGTCTTTCGAGACTTGACCTTTTGTGATCATGCCAATGTTACGAAGTAATGCACCGACTCTGGGTAGCTGGGGTCGGGGCGTTACAGTTGGTATCAGAGGCAGTTTAGTACTAACCTTGGAAGCTAGATTTAGATAAACTCTGATTAGAGCACATAGAACTAAGATGAACTTTGAGGATTAGTATAGAAGAACTTCCTAAAATTTTGGTATTGTAGAGATTTTGTGAGTTTTCGGATCAATACATCCCTGTCTGGATACGAGCAGGTAGAGGCGGCTCTGGCACAGATGTACCTAGGGGTAAAACCCGAAAACACCGCTTTGAGATAGACTCGAACGGGAACTGGTGCACGACAACGGGCCTTGCTGCACTCTTGGTTACGACACTCCCGGGGGATATGCTTAGGATAATTCTCATTTTCTTTACAAACCACTATGAAGGGTTATGAGTATATACTTTATCAAAGAAAACATTTCTTTTTATAATTATGGATTATATCCATAAATAGTTCAATTTATGTAAAGTGTTTTACAAGTATGGAATTATGTATTTTGATTCATAAACTAACCTATTTTATGCCATTGTATAGAAATGGTGCCCAGTGGAAGGAATGTGAACTCCAGCAATACGTATGATCCAAAGCGTAAGAAGGATCATATCTTTCACGGTATTAAGCCAACATTTAGAAGGGAAATAATATCCCATGTGTTTTCAACATATGAAGAAATAGTATCATGTGTTAATAAGATAAGTAAAGAATTCTCTGAGTCCTATGGCTTTGAAATGAAGCAAGAGACGAAAGGGATGGAAGAGAGAATGATGGATAAATGGATAAGTGGAAAGAAGAATTTTCCAATATGTGGTAATTGTGGGAAGAAACATCATGGAACTTGCCTAAAGGGAATGGGAGTTTGTTATAAGTGTAGAGAAAAAGGACACAAAGCGCGTGACTGCAAGGGTAAGAAAATGGTTTCAAATGTACAATGCTTCTTCTGCAAGGATTGGGGACACTACGCAAACCAATGTCCAAATCATCAGAGTATGCCCCAAATGATGTTATTGGATAATAATCAAGTTATGATACTACCACAGATGAGGAGGAATGATTAGAGTTCTTATGTTGTTATTAAAGAATTTTGTAATTTCAGTATTGTATCAATGATGTACTGGTTATGATAATTATGGAGTATATAAGGATTGTACTGCAGTACTATTTTATCTAGGACTTGAGATTGTGTGGAACCAAGAAAAGTGACTCCACAATAGGTTAAATTTTTGGAAAATATATGGTTGAGAGAAAGATAAACCATAATATGGTTCTGATACCGAGATAGTGATTTTGGAATAAGAGATGATTGATTCGGATAAATTATATTGGATATTCTTAACATCCTTGAGACTGATTAATGATTTGTATACATTTTTGGATAGAAGGAGTATATCTAGTTTTCTATAAGAAATAAGGGATCATGAATGTAATCAATAAGGATTTATGGAAATTCAGTATGTTGCAGTGTTTTAAAAGAATACATGATGAAGGTGTTCACATGTTGTTACGCAGAAAAAAAGTAGCTTCATTATGTTTACCTTCCTCATAAAATCTGGACTGTGAGTTGGACAGAAGTATTTTCGATAACTATAAAGGTTGGAATGGATTAAGTTGAACTTTGGATAGTATTGTTTAAGGTTAAAACATTTCTGAAGATTATTTTTGAAATATTATAATACTATTGTTTTAGGAAAAGGACAACCTGCAAGGTGGGGCATAACCCGTCGCGTCGGACAAAGCTGTAGGAATCGAACCCACAATCATAGTGCGACAGGCCTTTATTTCCTACCACTAGCCTACAGGAAGTCCCTGGTTATTACAAAATAATTTTACTAATCTAAATGGTATGTGTTAACATTTGGAACCTTATACAATTAGGATAAGTATAATATTTTTGAGTTCTATTACCTTTTTGAGTAAAAGATGAGTTGAAGGTTGAAACTCTAATTGTCAAGCATAAATATATATATATATATATACCTATCTCTTATTCAATGAATAAATTAATTCTTAAACTTTAGTAAAGAGATATTAAAACAAAAAAAATGTGTTATCCTAATAACTTATGTTTTGTTGAACTGATGATATTTTAAATCAACATAGATTGAAGGCTTTAAGGCCCTCAATTTGACAGTTGATTGTGATTGATGACCTCAATCAATCCCTACAAATATTTACGTTTTTCCTCCAATTATATGTCTCTAATTGCCACCAATGTTCTCCTTATCGAGATCATGATTTGGTGGTGACTTTCTTATTTCCATTTCCCTCTTATTAAGGCTAAATTTTATTTGCCTTATTTCCGATGTGGGTTTTCCTCAAAGGTATTTTCTCTTTTCAACCTTTTATTTTCAAAGAATAATTTCAAATTGCGAGGACGCAATTTATTGAAGGAGGGGAGAATGTAACACCCCGAGCTTCCACGATACGCCTCTCTTTCAATAATGCAATAGCTTGCATTGTACGCATGTTCGAGTTCTAAAACACCGCGACTAATCAAAGTAGCCGTTATGAATAGTAATAACCACTTTTTAAAATTATAGAAATTTTATATTTCAAAATGGACTTCATTTTTGTATTACTAATATTGAAATTAGCCTATGTTGAATTTTTTGTAATTTTCCGAGAACTTCCAAATTTTTATGAATAGTGAAAAATACTTAAAACAACTTTTTTAATCAAAATAATTTATAGTGATAAGTTATACTATTTAGTGGTTTTAAGGTATAATTAGAATATATTTTTACCATTTTATCCAATGGTGGTCATTAGAATTAATTTAACATTGAAATTGGACATAAACAATTGCCAATCTTTTGATATAAATTGTTTCTTAAAAACACGCTATTTGTTGTAACAGCGGGAATTAATTATAAAATTAATTAATACAACTTATATGTTTGGAATTTTGTAAAATAGACATCATTTTTGAATTCAGAATATCAATTATAGCTAAGGGTGAAATTTTGGCATTGTTCTGAAAAACTTCAATTTTTGATGAATAGTGAAACCACTAAGTGGTAGTTAAATAACTGATTTTTCGTTTAAATGAAATATTACCACTTCTGTGATTTGATTTTCAAAAATCCGACATACATGGTTGTCATTAAGAAGTAAAATGTGGTTCAATGAGATTAAAATAATTTTTTGGTGAATAGTAACTTTTAAGTTCTTAATCGCGATTAGAGGTAATTAGTGTAGTTTAAGGTACAAATAATGTTTTTATAATATGAGATGAGCATGACACTTGTCCTACTCCTATTGGATGAGTCATGGCCGACCAAGACAACCCATGGGTCAACTTGGGGACCCCATGGAGCCACTTTAGTTAGAAAATGACATAAATACCTTTTATTTAATGTTAAAGTAAAAAATGACACAAACATAAAATGTTTTACTAAAACAATTTTTACGTGGGGTTACACAAGTCCAAATTTTGATTATAAATATTAATTATAAAGATAAAAAGATTTCATACATCATAGTATTTGTTTTATAATTTTTAGACATTAAATAAATTAAATTATTTATGACATAATTATGATGTGGCGATGACCTCATTATTTAACGATTTAAATAAAATGAGAAGATAATGAAAAATCCAAGGCTTACACTTGTCCAAAGCCTATTGGATGAAGATATTTCGAAACCTTATCACCTTAGCCTCGAATTATATAAGTGTGGGACCTTTAGAATCTGAAAAGCATTGTGAAATAATGTAACATTTCAATCTTTCCAAAAGTGCCCCTCCTCTCCACTTATAAAAGACCCCCACCTCTCCCACCTCATTTAAACTTTCAAGCCATTTGGCTCGGCCAAACTCTGCCCAAATACTCTCCCAACATTCCCCCCTTACTCATAGAAGCCTCACTTTGGGCAGAACTCTTCCCAAGGAAGCCTTTGGCTCAAATCAAAAAGAGTTACCCGATTTTGAGGTAATGTCTTTTCTAATGTTGTTTTGTTTTATTTTTCTTCTCCAACCCCCTAAACTCTTTTTATTCAATTCTTTTGTAACAAAAACAGTATCCTCAATATACTAGTATGTTGTTATAAGAAGTATTCGATCTACACTTACACACACCTACATCTAATGGTTAAAGAACATACGGTTTCTGTGGATGGCGAATTTCTGCCTCACGAAATGATGATTGTTCAACACTCATATAACACCTTCAAAGGTGGCCATTAATATGTCACTATATTTATATATGATATATAATGTGTTTATGTTTTACTTATGCTTCTGTATTTCTCATTTATGGCTTACTTTATGATTTCCATTATGGGTAAAACGCGATAATTTCATTTTAGGAAGTGCGGACTACCGCCCCCTCAAAGTGATTTGAATCGTTAATGCCATATGTGGGATGTATAAAGGATGGAGTAAATGGTATTATACACTATATTATACTGGAATTATATTATACATTTATATCATTATGATTTAGTTCCATTAAATATGAAATTGAAATGAAAGTAGCGTTCATGCGTACGTACGGCTTACCGTCTCCATGAACGGTGCATTTCATTTCTTACCTCTAAATGTTACGTAATATTATAAATGAATGTATATACTGGATATATAAGATATATATGACATCTAAATCATGAATATAATTCTGGATATAATGGATATTTCACCACATAAACAACTTGTAATTATAAGAAGCTTATTGTTGACTCAAGTACCAAAGATCGACAAAACGACCGTTATTAACTTAAATAATTACATAATGTTCATAACATTGTAATAAGTGATATAAAAAGGATAATGAAATTAAAAATGGTTCTTAATAGGGTATATATTAACTCTAGTTTATTATTCAGGAGGTTAAAGAACAGTCGAATCAAGTCGGACACAAGGTAAGGGAATTTCTTAACCCAACTTCCATTCTTTGGGTTAATCTCCTACTTTCAAATTATGTCATGATATTATTATATCCTATATTGTATTTGTACTTTCTTTATGTGTACATATAGTGAATACACATAACAGATCTATTTCATTTTAAAAATGATCTTTTTAAGGACTTCGTCTTAATCTCCTTTCATTGAGGCATACTTTGTTTTATACACGAATTTATTTTATATGGTGTATAAACCCCTTTGACTTTTACGTTTATTCAAAAGGAATCTTTTTATACGAAGCATTTACTAAACGAAAAAATGGAATGTTTTGGTCGTACGTATGCGGCGACAATGACTTCTCCGCCGCCGTGATCACTATTTGAGTTTCGGCTTCCTCTTCAAGCCATACCTTTTTTAATGAAAAATAAATACCATGTTATACTTTTATTTTATTTTGGTATTGAAAATGGTTTTGAAAGCGTTTTTATTATATCAATGTGTTGTATTGATATCTTGTGATTGAAATGTGGAAATGTTATGTTTCCTTTATGCATGTTTTATGTGGTACGATTATGTTATGGTTTATGATATGTTTAAACCTATTCATATGAGGAATGTATTGGACTTAATATGTGACGGGTGGAGCCCGCTATAGCTCCTCGATGCATCGGTAGGTCTCATGAGACAACTAGACGTGGAATTGGCCGAGGCCCTTTCCCAATTTGATTTATGGTTTTGGCCGAGGCCTTAATCATTTTAGACGTCTTGGCCGAGGCCTTGACAAAATGTTTCAGAATGTCCGGCATTATACATTCCCTCATTATGAAAGTGGTTATTGATATTGCATGTGATTATTCGGCCAGTAGAATATCCATGTGAAGAAGTGA
Organism: Viscum album; assembly: GCA_963277665.1. Lineage (NCBI taxonomy): Eukaryota > Viridiplantae > Streptophyta > Magnoliopsida > Santalales > Viscaceae > Viscum > Viscum album. The sequence continues at coordinate 348,693,923 of OY728152.1, read as the reverse complement.
ATGACATTATCTCATTTTACTTTTGCCATATTATGTTGAAGTTCAAGTTTAAAAGGCTTTTGTTTTAGTTATACATTGCCTTAAATGTTAATGTTTATTTATGAAAGCTTCCGCAATATTGTTATCCTTACTGAGCATCTGAGCTCACCCCTTTCAATGTTTTAATGTTTTCCAGGATTTGAAGAAGTATATTATGAATGACCTGCAGGGATAGTGTGAGGGGATATGAAGACAATATGTTGTTGTTGTTTTGGTTTACTTTATGATGTAATGTAACGTTTACAAATGTATCTAGTGTTTCCAAGGCTACTAAACTAATCAGTCTTTCGAGACTTGATCTTTTGTGATCATGCCAATGTTACGAAGTAATGCACCGACTCTGGGTAGCTGGGGTCGGGGCGTTACAGGAGCCCCCTTATTCTCACCCTTGCCTCACCTACGTGAGGCATACTTTGGGCCCTTTTTTCATCCCATCGATGGTAGGGAAACTCATTCCATAGGAATCCCATTGGAGGTTGACCAAATCCAAACCCCCACCCAGCCCTCCAGATTAGATGATCTTAGTTAAAGTCACACCAGCATGTTTCTAATTTGATTTTTCATTCCATCAGAAAGTGTTATCTCACACTAGTGATACATTATTTTTTGGGACATGAGGGTGTTTATAGTTGTCAATACCCTTGGTAATGAGAATTCCAATATTGGTGGAAGTTCTAGGGACCTACTAGTTATGACCTGAGGGTTAGTTACTTGTCTCTCTCTCATCGTATCAGAATTTGGGAGATACCCATTTCAAACAACGAGGGGACTTCTTTCCTTTCTCTTTGATGAGGGTTAGTACTAGATATATATCTCATATACTCTAAAATCAAGTATATGGCATCCATCCAAGTGTAATACACTTATCATTCTTTAAGGAGGTCATACCTTTCTAATATTCTAAACCCGTTGGGTTACAAAAATAAATGAAGAGATACGAACATCAAATTCCATTCCCTATCCTCCATATCCCCTACCTAATCCACCCACAGAAGATGGAGAGGTTTTTTGGATCTTCGACTAACTCTTATTTCTCACACTAAGAATGAATCACATGGGAATAGAGGTTAGTATTTATCATGATATCTTCACGATTAGATTCATGTGTCAGTCTATAATCCTTTTTTAGATATTCCTCTCACCTTCCAACAGAGGGCCTCCATAGGAATTAGTTTTAAAATCCATGTATCTATCTCAAAGGGCCATATAACCTATGAGAAAAAACTTAAGTGGGCCTCTATAGGTGTGGTCCTTAACTAAATTGAACTACATAGGATTTTATTCCCATCCAAATTTGATACGTAGGAAGCCTCCTTGAGGATAAAAAACAACACCCCAAAATAACCTTAATTTTCTATGGTCAACATTTCATGTAGTGTCACATCCATACTAGGAGGCTATATGTCTTCCATGTCCCCTAGGAACTTCAGTATAAGTCCCCCACCAAACATTGACAATGCACCTTTCTCCTAGGAGTCCCTACTGCATGACATTAAACTGCACGGTTTGGTCTTTATCACATAACTTTAAAAGGTTTCATGTGTCCTATTTTTTGGAACCAAACAACATGAAATATTATTCATTTCACAAGGATACATAGGAATCCCATATCATGGGCTTGATCTTGACATAAAAAAACTATCATCCCCCCAGATGACTATAAAATCTAGATCACCCCACTGCGTGGATTAAAACTAGCATAATAATAAGAAACAATATAAGAATCTCTAATCTATTTATAAAAGGGTACCATCGATAGAGAACCTCAAATACAAACAAATATATCTATTGATAATGAACTTTGGTTACATACATATGATTCTAAAGTCCATACATACTAATAATTGATTGTTAACATAAGGGATACTTTTTATATATTTGAGATTTAATAAAGGATTCACAAATTTGTATTAAATCAATAAGAGAGGCACAATGTAGAAAATAATTCCTCCCAAAGGGGTGTGATTACCCCAACCTACCATACACTCAACCAATGTAAGTCCCGAATCAATTTTGAACCATTACCTAATAACCATATACCTTTGGAATATAGGATCATGAAACATATCAAATGAGGGAAAAGTGTGATGTTTCAAGATCCATGAAAAAAACACACTGTATGCTATTCAAAAATGGTGAACCTGACGTGAATGATTGTGAAACATTAAAACCCCTAAAATCAACCATAGAATACCAAAGTAATTTTCACTGTAAATTGAAATGGTGAACCCAATGTGATTCCTTAACCAATATGACTAAGTCGCCCACATGTCAGGCCCCTTTTGAACACAAAATGAGAGAGGGAAAAACATGGATCCAAAACAATCAGTTGTGCGTGTGTTCATTTATTAAAATGCAGTTTTGAGGCAGTTTTGTTTCTTATATATCCAGGTACATTCATTTATAATTCCATTTGATCTAAATGGTTTCTTACCAGTTCTAGTAGATATATTCTTTAGCCACTACACAAGCTTGGTCCTTATCCAAACAATACACAACATCACTGACCCCACATCTTCAATTCCAGTTATAAAATGAATTGTTTTGGGAGTAATTCATAAATGGTAATATCCCAAACCTTTTGGAATCTCAAATATCCCTCCTTCTCATGAAGCCCCAATAACCATCCATTCAACGACAATTGATTTACCAAAATCAGATGACTCTATTTTATGCCTCAAATAATATAGGGAGCCTATCCATATAAATAAACAATAAAATCTTACATTATCTTAGTGAGATAGATCAAGAGACCACTGATGACCTCATCTAGATAGCATGGGGGTCCCTCCAATGGGCTTTTTCTAGTATCCAACTCCGCTTACACTATGAAATAAAAAACCCTCAACCTGATTAGGATATTTCCTTCTAGAGTCCAACCTAGGTTAACCAGACCTGGGCACTCATAAAATACCACCAAGGGTAGTTCGTAGATAATAGGGAACAAAGACTCATCTAATTTCTCTCCAAATAATCCCCACAACAAAATATGGTATAGAGTCATTAGTAGATATAAACACTTTCCCTCATCCACCAAGCATACCAACATAACTTGGTAGCATCTATAAAATCCTACCCACTAAATATGGTTAAAAATCATGAGTTGGATTACACAACGTATATCATGATTTATAGATTAATATGATAGCATTCGAAGAATCCATTTGAAAGATCCTAAGAAAAATAGGGGGAAGAACTATATCTCTACCCCCTCAATTGAGTACTGTTAGTAAATATCGATAGTAAATGGAGGATAAGTGAATACACAAAACCCTACTCTAATAATGGAGTGGGAATATATATACATTATGAATTCTAAAGTCACCCATAATATCCTAGAAATGGTGAAATAGTAAATGCAAATTTCTACCCACATCCTAAAAACCTGCTAGGATATGATAATGGTAGTGGAATTAGATGAGTGGAGGGCCCAAAAGGCCATCCCCATAGCTAGGGGGACTCATCCACCCAAAAAAAAGGTTTACTATGGATTAGAAAAATTTATATTTTCCCATATAGTAGGGTTGTGGGATAAATCCCTTGATATATAAAAAACCAAATCAGGACTATACCATTGTTCCATTTGGAGGTCACCAGTCTATTGTAGTGGCTATTACAACGTTGGAACAAATCCCTATAAAATTTTAAAAAACCTATCAGAAAATTCCAATAGTGATATGGGATAGAATCAGAAAAGATTCCATATATTAAATCTTCCATCTACTGTAACATGATCCATTCACCCACAATAGATAATTGAAAAAGAATCCTCCCCATAGGTGATAGGAAAATTAAAATCCAGTGCATGAACCCACTGCACTTAATGCTGGAGTTCTTGAAACCCTTTGACATTTAACTATGGTGGATCAAGATTCTACTCATCCATTACCAAATTATGGATATAGAAGAGGTAGTTTTGATGGTCCTCCCTAAAATCATACTACCGTCAGTTTCAAAGGTCCCCCTAATCAATTTTCCATAGGGGATTACTTCATATAAAAAACCTGATCAGTTAAGAGATCCTATCTTCCGATGAACACCATGGTATCAATTCATGTCTCTAGAAGATCAAACAATAAATAGTTACTCCTCTTTCTTCCATCCTCTCTGATGGTCCTCCCTATGGTATATATTGTAGAAATCTCCATTACATTCATATTTCAGTTCATGATGGTAGTCCTCCCCATGATGGAATTTACTATGAAAGTCCTCCCCATAGTGACATTTCATATCATCAAGAAGTTCCTTCACGTAATGAAGTTGTTATGAGAAAGTACTCCTATCATAAGGAACTTGGGAAAATGAGGCCATTCATACTAGATTCCTTGTCATTTACATGTGAAATCCTTTATCGATGGGAAGAAAATCTAAGTAAATGGTCATTATCTGAACCACCATTGGATCACCTACCATTCAATATGATTGAGGAAATCCATAAAAATCCTACTATATATAATAAATTCAAGGGTAAAAATTTATCTTTGATAAACTAGGTTGAGGAGACTCTCGAAAAAGGGGAAGAAGACACATTTATCACGTGTAGAGATTTGGATAAATACAATATACTAGTCATTTTTTATCCTTTATCAACTACCCAACATATCATTACATAGGTGTCGTCAGAATATTTTGTGCATGAAATCCTCATGAATACATGGAACATTATTCATCACTTAAAAACAAAATTATTTCCTTACGATGAATGTTATATCCATATAAAGGTAATATAAAGTATACACCATCAAATAAAATTATCATCTCTCCTCGTTTCATGAAACCTAAAATTAGGAAAATAGAAACGATATCTATAATGAACCTGTCTCAATGCATTAAAAGAGTTATAACAACTGATTGACGACACCCCATCTAGTGTTCATATAATAGGATAGGGAGAACATATTTATTTTCATTTCACATCACTACCCGATCAAAAAATACTACCAAAGTTGACATCTTGAAATGTCATAGAATCAGGATGACTTAAAGAAATAGGATCTATTCACCAAATATGGTACACTGAGAATCAACTGGCCCTAACTGACTCTCCAATATGTTAGTCCAGAAGAGAGAGATCAATTGAAAAACTCATGCGTCATTTTTCCAAGATTATTAAGATATCATCTCTCTTAAGAGAAGGATATCGTCAGGAATTTACAATATATTTAGAATAAGGCGTCTTAGGTGAAAACCATACAATGCACCCAACCCATATTAGAATAAATCTCTATAAAATCAATAGATCATCCATGATAGCAGCATCCCATAAAATATAGAAGCATCCACAACCCGTAGGGGTGGGGGATTTTTCAACACAACCTTCAAGGTCAATAAAACAAGCTCAAAAGGTTGTGGAAATGGATCTAAAGTATCCCTATCCTATAGGTTTAATGTATTTTTTATCCCAAACTCCACCACTTTAATGATATTAAGTCTTTTTCATATTTAGGGGGAGTCCCCCAGAATGAACCCTCCCAGTTCAACATATATTGTAACCTGGTTTCCTCAATTAGAACATTCATGACTTTTTTTCTAGATAATACCATAATATCACTATTCAAAAAAAAAATTCAAGAGGACCTAATAAAGAATGGATGAGAACTCGTGGTGGGAAAAAACAAATGAAATCTCTCAAAGAAGCTGCTAAAATTCCTGGAATGTGTTACACGTTGGTGAACATCGTTAGAAAAATGCCTATATATGCAAAAAATGGGACTGATACAGAGAAACATGTGGAGAAATATTCTTTTCAAAATATGATCCTCCCCAAAATAATATAGGAAGTTGTGTGTATGAAAAACTAGAGGCTTAATATGAATTTTAGGATTCCCTATATTGACCCACTTCAACCTCCTCGAAGAGAATCTACCAAAGAAAATGGAAAAAGTAAGGCCATATGCCACCCACGTCCCTAATAGGTTTAAATCCTCACACTTGATGAAATATTTTGTTAGTAGGTGGAAGAAACAAAGGGGTTAAGAAGACTTAATGAAGAACTACTACAAGTAAACATCCCCACAAAATATGTTCTATATGTAGAAACTTACATAGTGATCCCAGTCAACGAACCTCAATGAAGAGGGTTCATCCTAGTTACTAAATTAGATCAAGAACATTCAATAAAATTGTGGTAGTGACATATAATATACTTAGACCCCATTAAATAAAGATATTAGGAGTTCCCTTCCTTGGTCACACAACCAAGGAAGGTTCAGACACATCCTCATGAATCAACCCATACAGGCAACCCACTGTGGGTATAAATAGATCCACCAATGATGTCTCTACCCTTTTATTCTCCTGTTCATGTTCTTGTTCATCCATATATCCCTCATAGTCTTATCAATACCATTTATTCACTGACATATCAACTGGATGTGGTGGATGAATAGAATGCACCGGTACAATTGGAAAGGAAGGCATACCCTGAATGGGTAGATCCGACTCATTCTCTGCCAAACAATGGGAATTGTACATTTACAATTATCAATATATAGAGGGACTAGAAAAAATATTTTACACATTTCATGCCCGATTGAGATCCCATAATGTGGATGAAGGAACCCTAAACACCTTGAGAGGGGTGGGGTGAATCTTGGTGTCAAATTTCTCTTTAAAAATGATGGATCTTGTTCCCATGTTAGTATGAACCTATTAAAACTATAAAATTAGAAAAAGTAGAAAAAAATAACATGAAAAGTGAAGGAACTATAATTTTTATTGGTTCACCGCAATGGGATATGTACACAGATCATACACAGATAGATTTTCAATCATACCAAAAACCACTAATCTTCACTATTTGGTGTGTAAAAAAGTTTTGTAGAGTCACTATATGCTAAGATCACTACCATTACAAGGTTTAGGGATTAAAAAATATATCCCTTAGATCACTTCCATTGAATCCCCCATTCGTAATACCTTAAGAAGAATATAAACTCAATTTATTGACTTGAAGGTCACTTCAAGTGGTTGGAATTAAATCACATGTCATCAACTGTAGATGGATGCTCTGTTGAAGTTCCATTTTTACCCATATATAAAGTTAACTTTTCCATGTACAGATATTTCAAAAACTACTCCTCTTTAAACTGAACTTCTTTCGTTGTGTACTTTTATCTTTCCTCCACATACTTACATTCTATGATAATGACCCTGCTCTGATTTTTACTACCCAGTTGCGTACACTGCCTTGTTCTGTGAATTGAAAATGAATCCATAGAGAACTACACTGCTCCATAGACTGTCTCCACTTCCTCTCTACGTACTGAAATAACTCTATGGACCAAGTTCTTCGATCTCATACTGGCTCTCCTACACAGACATGTCTTCCTACAAACAACTTCACACTTCACCATCTTTCTTCCAATTTCTAATCAGAACATCCTTCATGTGGTTTTATTCCCAGAAACCACTCTAGACTTTACTGAAATCCTCATGGTTTTTAATCTTAGTTCCATATTCTAATGAAGGGATTAGTGCTCCTTATATAGATAAATATATCCAAAAAAGCATATAAACTATGATTTTAAAAATATTTATTGTGGAACAGCCTTCCCCATGTACCGTGCATCTCCCACAAACAATATTCTCTATGCAGACACATACCACTGTTGTCCATATGAGGCGGATCAAATCACCACCTAGTTCCGTCAAATTACACCCTTCAAAATTGATAAAAAATACAAAATGTTTTAGCAAATGACACACCATACTACGAACTATCTCACCATCCTCATTCAGTGAGCCAATCCGCACAACCATAAGTCTTCACCGCAAAACTCCTTCTCTTCGCAAACCGTTCTTACTAGGCAGTCCAAATAACATTCATGCTTCGTGGTTTGCAGTTCACTGTTCCACATACCAAAATACTCAATATATGAACTATTCCCGGAACATGGTTCATGGTCCATGATTACTTTTCTAAATCTCATCGTTTTCCATAAAAAACAAACTCCCAATTTTGAAGCCCCAAAATTTGGAAAACACCGGGAAATCATGCCACCTTCAATACTACTTTCATCATCAATCGTTAGACCAAATTCCTTGAAAAATCCATGATCAACCAAATTTGGATTAACAACAAACACAAACCATACGCCATTTCTAGAAAATAACATCCTTGGTTCTAACAGTCTCCCCTTTTGTGTTTGTTGCAAATCCACAAATAAATTCAACGAAGCACCTACAATATACAAAAATTGATACGTAAGAAACAAGTCATCCAACACTCTATGTCTATGTGAGAAAAGCTTGATGTAGAAAACAAGAGTATAATGAATTGAGTTCTAATGTCTTCTAACTCACTAATATCTTCCATTTTAACCAGTTTTGAATTTCTCTATTCCACATCTTACTACAACCAACTAGAAAAACATTTCATCGTTATTATTGAATTTATCCATTCCCCCCTACTGGAAATAAACTATAAGTATCACATTTGACTTGTAATGATTTATTCTCACCCCCTCGATCATATCTCCCATATAAAAATGCAATACATCAAAAAATAGATTAAAATAGTTCTCCCAACTGGGTAGAGGGGAACCTCATAACCTCCTCATGCATGGGGAGGCGGTTAAACACTAAGTTTAAACTGATGCTTCTCGAACACATGTGATAACAAAAAACTAGTTAGTATGTCAGCCACATGATCATCATTTATAACATGATCCATTTTAATCATTCCTTATTCCACTTTTTTCATTGATGAAGTGATATATATTTTAAATGTTTTTCATATGAGAATGAAGAACAAGATTTCATAGTAAGATCAATTGCACTCTTATTATCATAGTGAATCACCATTGGATGTTTCACCTCATAAAAATGATAGTTATTTATTTCTTCATCCAAAGTAGTTGAGTTCAAGCCTTTGTAGCGGAGATATATTTATTTTTAGAAGTACTAAGAGAAGTGATTTCCTATTTCTAACTCAACCAACCCACACATTTCTTACAAATGAAGAATGCTCCACCACTTGTGGATTTTCTATCCACCAAATCTCCAGCCCAGTTAGCATAAAAAAAATACTGAATGTTATTTATCTTTTTCTATTATAATGTATAATCCATAATTGTTAGTACCTTGAATGTACCTCATGATTCTTTTTACTACTTCCATGTGTTCTTCCTTCAGATTACATTGAAAACGATCCATGAAAAATGTTGGAAATACAATATATGTCCTCTTCATAGTCAAGTACAATAGTCCTGAAATTATTCTCTAGTATGTTGTGGGATCTATAGATGTCCCATCTTCATGTATTCCCAATTTTTTCTGAACTACAACCGGAGTCGATATTTTTTTGGAATCATGCATATTGAATTTATTCAGAAACTATCTTGCATACCATTCCTGTGAAATGAATGATTAGACTTTACTCTGAGTCACCTATATCCCAAAGAAGTATGTGAGTTCACCAATCATAGATATTAAAAATTCTGATATCATGTGATTGCAAAATTCATCCACTGATTCTTGCATGATACTACAAAATATATTATCATCGACTTGCACCAGATCCATGAACTAATCATTCTATGAATTATTCACATAGAGATTTTGATCCACTCTTCCTCTTTTAAATTCCATATTCCATAGATAATAATTTATCAAAGAGTACCACACTCCTGGTGTGTTATTTAGACCATAGAGAACCTTCTTTAATCGGAAAAAAATTAGTTCATCATTACCATGTAGAAAAACCAATGGTTGTTCAATGTAAACCTATTTATTAAGAACACAATTTAAGAATGTTGTATTGTCATCCATTTGATACACATTACATCCTCATTGAATTTCCATGTCAAGAAATAGTCTGAATGACTTCATTATAGCTACAGGAACAAATGTTTCCTCAATATCAACACCTTCAATATAAGAATAGCCATTACACACCAATCGTGCCTTATTTGTGGCCATATTTCGATGCACATATTTTTTTTGAAAATACACTTTGTACCAATCAGATTGTGGTTTTTGGGTCTCTTAACTAGATCCCATGTTTGATTCTTATCGATATAACCCAACTCTTCATTCATGGATTTAAACCATGATTCATCCTTTGCGATTCTTCAAATGAGGATGGTTTCAAAACTAATAAGAATTCATATTGTAAATTATTCTTCATTATCCTTCTCTACTTGGGAGTTTTCCAATCCCCAATGATGTTAGATTGATCAATTTTTTCTCTTTGATTTCTCCTATGAGCTTCAGTTGAATATTCTTCATCCTTGGTTTCTACTTCTAATTCTTCTTCTAAGTCAACATCATGACGTGATTCCTGAGGGTTTTCCACACCTTCTTGTACTTAGGTATTTGGATTCATTCCATCTCTAAATTCTTTCTCATCCTCTATCTCATCAGCATTTGAATTTCTTTGGGAATTTATGGTTTTATCTTCAATGATATTCACATCACCACTATACATAATGTTTCCAAGATGTTTATTAAAACATTTTTTAGATTTTCAATTCATTGAATATATGAGGAATATTCACTCATCTGTAGCATTACCATACTTACCTTGATTTTCTTATTTGTTTTGGATAAAGAATTTACTTCTAAAAACATGAAAATAATTTGAATATGGCTTCCTTCCATGCCATAACTCATAGGGTTTATTGGTTTCACCTATATAAATCCCTATTCAGTTATGAATATATACTGCAACTTGAACAATCTATTTCCAGTAATGGAGAAAGATACAACTCTCAATCAGTGTAGTTATGGACATACTATTCACTTGTTGATTCTGACACTCAACAAATACATTTTTCTATGGAGTCCTTACAACTTCCACCTCATGTTTTATTACATGTTTCTACAGGTAATTTTTAAATTCAATTGAGGTTTATCCCCTTCCATTGTTAGACCACAAAACTTTGATTGTCCGTCTAGTATCATTATTGGCTATTCAACGATTAGTTTTCACGCAATCAAGCACTTGAAGTTTCCTATGTATAACCATCACACACGACATTATTATATAATAATCAAGGCAAAATGATGAAGTATATTCCTCCATAATTTCCAATAATATTTATCAGGCCACATACATCTGTATGAATGAGATCAAGAAGATTTGATGATATTTTATTATTTGGATGATATGAAACGCACACCCACTTTCCTCCCAAGAAAGAATCAAAAGTCATCTCCCATTCACACATCATATTTGGCATATCGTTGAAAATATCTTGTTTAGATATCATTTTTATATAGTGTTGATTAATGTGACCCACATCCAATGCCACAAGTTGTTTTCTTCTTCAATTGGAAGGAAACAATTATTCTCTTTACTATTAACCTAATATAAGTTTCCACTTTCTCTACATCCCTTCATGAGAGAATTACTTATTCATCCTTTTATAGTGAACCCATTTAGATTGAATGTCACCATAAATCTTGATTCATATAGATACCTCAAACTCAGTAGATTATGACACAACCTATCCATATAAATACCTTTAGTCCTATTCACATCACCATTTTATAGTTTAGTACTTCTGCTGCCTTTGATATTCAATGCACTATCATTACTGATTCTCAATATTCCATCATCCTTTTTTCATGATATTCATTAATAGATCCGCATTACCTATTATATGGGATGATAGTATATTATCAATAATCAATGTGCTGCTATTCATGGTAGATTTGAGAGCTACTTCGGCAAGGTTGAATTTTTTAATTTTCTTCTTTTCTTTACATGAAATATTAGATTGAGTGAGGAATAATGATGGAATTTCAAATCTATATTCAATGTGAGTAGGATATTCATACTCATATTCTTCTTCTAGTATAGAAAACCTATTTGTAAGATCAACATAGTCTGGTTAGCGAGTATTGACTTGTCTCTTAGTTATATATGAATTATTGATGCCATTCCTTTGCCTTCAATAAAAAAAGTTATGTCCAAAGTTGGAACAATGAAAAAAATTTCCATAGAAATTTTTTCATCTATAATAAATAGTATATTAATTCATTATACTTTATTGACTTTATAGATCTTCCCCATTCAATTATCTCTATTCCTCTTCATAATATTACATTGTATGGCCTTGACAGCCAAATAATTTACATTTCGTAAGTGGGAATGCCTTTTTTAATTATATAATTTCTCATGTGAATTTGCATAGGTGGTTAGTTTGACTGCCTATCATCTTGGGATGCTTGATAATATTTTTTAGTTCTCCTTTCTATTTTAATTGAGGGTTTCTTCTTCAACAATTAAGTTGAATTTTCAAACTATCCCAATTTTATCTTTCCTATTATTTTGACTAATATGATTTACAACAATAAATGTTTCAGCATCACATCTGATTCCACTGTTACCCATGAAAAAATTCTTTAGTCATTCAAAATCTTTTCAACTCCCTCATAAACACGTGTAGCTCTCTCGAGAAACTCATCATCTGGGAATTTTTCGAACTGTATTTTCTTCTTTGTTTCTTTTGAGATTTATTCACATTCAAGTTAACTCCTCAGAGTAACAACTTTATCCACTATATCTTAAACTATATTTTACTTTTCTTCCAGTATTGAGGTAAGGTAATTGATTACCTTTCCTTATTATTCAATTTTGAGTTTTATATTCAGTGAATTTCCTATTCTCTCAAGGATTGATGACTGTACATTCACAAATTCTTCCAGTCGTTCAATTTCATTTTCAAGAAGATCAACTTATTTTGATTATTCTTCAAAAAATTTCTCCACTTTTTTCATTTTTTACATTGAATCTAATGCCTACCAAAATATTCCTTAAGTTGAAACATGGGATCAACATAACATGTCAATTGATATTCTTCATCATCATCTTTTGATGGTTCTATTTTTTTATTTGTAGCCATCATGGAAGCATGGGTTCGAGACATAAATTATGCTACTTTTTCCTGAAATAATTAATTGTCATCATATTGATCAAAAAACTCTCTCATTGTAACTTCTTTCTAGATTTGAAGTCTCTCATTTTGAAAAATATTTTTCTGTGTATTCTTAATGACTCCAATTTCTCTTTCTTGATAATCTATCTTTTTTAAGAACCAAGAGGAAATTTCCCCAACTATTCCACAATGAAAAGGACCAAGAGGTAACTTTCCTACAAATTTACCTACTCCAATATTGAAATTCTTGGTAATGATAAAATAATTTATTTTTCATCATTATCTTCATCAACACAATCTCCTGAAATTTTGAATTTTTCCATGGCTTTGAATTCCATTTCCTTGCTTACATGAGTCGTTTCATCTTCAGGATTTTCTCTCATTTCATAATCCACTAGAGGACTTAGTATATAATTCAAGGAATGTTTAGATAGACCATTTTCATTAAGGGATGACACCATTTCATTGTAAAGAGGTGTAATTCTTCTCAACATTTTCTTTACAATATCAATTTCTTTTATTTAATCAAAAAGTCGTCAAATTTCTCTAAAAACTTCAGTAATTTGATTAAAAAATGCATATGAATATTCATCTAGATTCATTTTTAGTTCATCAAACCTGTTGTGAAAAATTTGGATTTTCACCTCTGTCACATTGTTATCTCCTTTATATATGTTCTTTAGTTTATCCCACATAAACATTGTTATTGTACAACTCATAAATTTTAGATATATTTGATCTGACAGAGTTGCAGTGAGGCAATTTTGTGCTTCGACATCTGCATCAAGAATTTCCATGTCTATTTCAATCATAGACATCCCGGTTGGATTAGTGACATATTTTCCTTGTGTAGTGGAAAACACTCCTTTAATTCCAGGATATCGTATATGTGATCTCAACCTAATCATCAAGAACTAAATGTTTCTTTCATAAAATACGGGTACCCCGATGACATTTACTATATTCTCTATTGTATAAATGAAGTGAAGATTTAACACCAGCAACCCTTACACTCTAATACCACTTGAAGACCCTAGAACACCCAGAGAGGGGAGGGGTGTATTAGGGTGTCAAATTTTTATTTTAAATTGTTAGATCTTGTTCCCACTTTGGTAGGAACCATTTAAACCTGTCTGATGAGAAAGAGAAGAAAAAAAAACAATCACATGTGAAGAGAAGACACAAAAATTTTTCTTGGTTCACTACTAAGGGATAGTTCCAAGTATAATATTCCGAAAGCTTGATGATTGAAAAAAAAACCACTCATCTTCACTAGTTATGGAGTAAAAAAGTTTATCATAGTGAATCTATGCTAGGCTCACTTCCTTTACAAGGTTTAGGGATGGAACACTGAATGCCTCAGATCACTTCCATTGACTCCCTCATTCACACTACATTTGGAAGAATCTAATCTTAACATATTTACTTGAAGGTCACATCAATGGATTGTCATTAAAAAATGCATCTTCAACTGTATATGGATGCTATATAGAAGCTTTATTTTAACCCACATATGATGTTTACTATTCTGCGTATAGATAGTTCACGAACTGCTCATATATGAACTAACCTTATACCTCTGTGTACTTCACTTCTTCCTTTGGATACAACTCTACACTACAAAATAACCTACTCCAATACATACTACCCTACTCGGTGTACTTCCCTGCTCCACGTACTGCGAATGCTTCCTTCGTGAACCGCAATACCCATGGATTGTTGCCACTTCCTCTCTATGTACTACAAGATCTCTATACACTGAGTTCTTCCTCTGTGAACTAGATCACCTACACATACATGTCATCCTAAAAACCACTTCACACTTCACCAAATTTCTCTGAATTTTTAATCAGAACATACATTGCAAGGTTTTATTCCCACAAAACACTTTATACGTCACCAAAATCCTCACATTTTTTAATATCAGTACCATATTCTGATGAAGGTATTTTTGGGCCTTATACAGGAAAATAGATCCAAAAAATCCACTAAACCAAGACTTACCAAATATTCTTTATGAAACCACCTTCACCACGTAGCATGCATATCTGATGAACCTTATTCCCTTTGCAACCACATACTTCCATTCTCCCTTTGCGCCGACACAAATCACCATATCGTTTCTTCAAACGATACCCTTTGAAGTTTCCCAAAACCAAAACTTGTTTTCATGAATGTCATGCCATCCTGTGAACCATCACATCATCAATGTACAGTGAGAGTTCCCACAAAAAAAATGTCTTCACTGAGAACCTCCTTCGCTCCATGACCCTTTCCTCCTACGGGGTCCGCATAATGTTCCTGGTTCATGGTTCGTGGTTCGCCATTCCACGTAACAAAATTCCTGATTTGAGAACCATTCCCAGAACATGGTTCCGGGTCCATGATTTCCTTTTCAAAACTCTAACTTTAAGAAAACTCCTTCTTTTGAGGCCCAATAATTTGGAATCCACTGGGAAACTATTCCACCTTCAATACTGCTTTTAGTATTAATTATAATACTACATTCCTTGTAAACACCTTGATCAACCCAATGTGGATTGACAAAAATACAAACCATACTTCATTTCCTGCAAAGAAATGCTTTTCTAACAGGGGACTCCTACACAACAAGAATTAGTGAAACTCAGGTACATTGTACAAACACTACTAGGGTCTGCCTTTATATGGTATTTTAGTTTTCTAACATAGTCAATCCTTGGATGGGAAGATCTCCATCAGTAGTTTCTATTTCCATTCAGATCAATTCAGTAGAAGATGATAGTCCTTGACCACTCAAACTACAAACCATGGGAGAAAGAGAGGGTCTCATATATCATTTCTTAGTGGAAGGGGTTGACCTACTCCCTAAACCTAAAAATTCCCCAAGAATATTTTATTTATCCATCTTTATAGAGAATCTTTGAGATTAGTTACACACATTGATCATCATTTTTGAAATTTATAGGAAGGTTTCTGGATCTCACTATATTTTATTAAATACTGAATGATTCCATATTGAGAACTATGTCTGAGTCTTGAGTAATTTCATCAGTATAAGGTAAGAGAACATGGAATGTAGAGGCTGCCACAATCATGATTAAGCAAACCCATACACTATCCCCCACTCCAAATACACACAATATCATGTGATAACCTCTATTGGTCTTCAGAAATGATGAATTCCACATTAAGAAAACTGAAGTTAGAATAGTAGAAACATTTTTTAGCAACTAAAGAATAATCATTATTCATTCTAAGATGAGAAATTACATGAATACTTTACCACATGTTTATTGAACAACTTTTTCAAGTTACCAAATCCCAAGTGACCCTAATCAGGTTGGTCTCAAGGATATCAAAAAATACTACCCCTATCAATGGACATTGGGTTAAACAATCTAGTAATGATTTTGTTTCAAATACATACTATAAAAAATGGTGTAATCTGGGAATGTGAAGATGGGTAAGCCACCCACACAGGCAGAATGTGTGTCTGCTGCCAATACAGAGGAATAGGGTGAATGGAAAGAAGTTTCTAGCATAGGTGTGTAGAGTTTTAATAATTTTATTATTATAAAAACAATAAAATGGACTCATTATATCCTAAAAGAATAATTGAAACAACCAAATATTCACCTAGGTGCTTCTACAATAACACGAATGAATTCATCGACACCACAATCCTCTAAAGTTTAGTCTTATAAAAAGAGACGTAGCTATAGGGGAAAGAAATAGACATTGGATGATAAACCTATACCAATGAGAAATTTGGATTTTAATATCTCATACTTCATACATTCGGTTCTGAAAGCACATGAAATGGACCACCAAACTTTTCTACATTAGTTGGCCCTGTAGATAGAATCCTCATCAGACAATGAATTAGTATTCACTTACATTAATTCCATTAACTTAATGGATTCCTTATCTAATGATGAATATAAAAATCAAATATAATTATCTATATTTTATTGGGGAATCATTGGAATATTCCATAGGGGTTGAGGATATATGGGAAGATGTGATCATGGTAGAAATTAATTCTTTGGCCATATCACTACTCGGACCATATATACAACTAAAAATCCTTGGGGAACCCCCTAGTGTACCCAAAATGTTTATGAATGTTACCCCACATATGTCAGTGGTTTTTTGGTCATGATCATTCTAGAGGATCAATTATATGGGGGTTTTGTTGTCAAATCAACCTCCATGCATAAGATGACATACATGGCCATAACCACCAAGGATATAAGTGCCTTCCACTAATATTTTAAGGGATGATCTAACTACATCATGAAATTTACATCCTAATGAACCTACAAATGAGAATACTTATGTTAGGAAGGGTATATCTTTATCCAATAAGTTTGAATTTATAAAGAAATCGGCCTTGGTACCTGACAAGTTTTCAATACTAGATACTCTAAGTCTATCAAAAGACCTTCAAGAAGTTCTCATAGAGGATTTTTAATAATTCAAGTGTTTGGAGCTGATTTTTTTTCTAATGAGATATATCATGAAGATATCAATCTGGTAGAATTCCTCATAATCATAAATTTCATTGAAAAAGTAAATTATTCTGTTAGATAGGGACTCATAGGACCCTTGTATGTATCTAGCATGAAAAATGAAATTTATAGCTGGTGAAATTTAATTTATAATGTCTAGGCAGTCAACCTCATTCCATTCCAAACACATAGTAGACTGACGTATATTGATTCCCACATGTCCCCTTACACTCTAAAACTACAATGTTATTACAAGAGTGAACAAAAGCCTCTTGGGAGAATCGTCCTCAAGGATTAGTTTTGAGACCTCATACTCGACACAGAATTTATGGTTTTCCAACCAGATATGGACTAAAATGTTACACAGGGTAGGCCTTGGTTTTATCAACATGTAGAATTACCATCATCATACCACCAATGCATCAAATATTTCATTAATGGAAATATTAAATTTTTTAATGGTGATAAATATCCATTTTAATCTTTCAAATCACAATAATTTAACGCAGGGTTCTAGTAGAGGGAATGGAAAGAACCCATGAGTGACAATGTCAGTCAAGTCACTATCCCAAATTGTCTAGAAATGACGTCAGAAAATCACTTCAAATATCGTAGTGACTAATATGTAATTTTCATCAATAATATTGGATGAATGAGACCAAATTTGGGTGTATATTAGAAAAAATACTTGATATAAATAATGAAAGTTCAGTCATGAAGTTATTTAAAGGCCATCAAATCTCCTGAATGTGGTAAAAAAAATCAAGTTAAAACACCCTCATCTATCCCCTAAGCATTGAAAGATCACTTCCTCATCATTTGAGTTAGAATAGGTGGTTGTTACACCATGATAGATAAATAATACTCATTCTATATACCTTGTCTCCTCTCTAAAGATTTGAAGAAACCCCACATAATCATTTTGGTTAGAAGAAGATACTTCACCTTATGAATGTCAAAATGATGACTCCTCTCTTAATTTTTTTTCATCACCTACCCCCTATGTTTGGGAAATAATACGAAATAGAAAATAAATAAGAAGAGGATGAGAAGGAGGACCTTAGGGATGCCCCACCACCATTCAATGAATGTGTCTACACCACCATCGAGGAACATGAGAAAATAAAATTGGTTATAGAGGATGATCCATGACCCACCTTGAGTAGTGAAACCATGTATTCCAAATAAAAAGAGTTATATAAATCATTTATAAAGAAAAATCATGAAGCGTTTAACTATAATTACATAGAAATATAATGACTTGATCCCAAGGTGGCCACTCACAATCTGGGATTCCCATAAATCCACCGAGGATACAAAGAGGCATCAAGAAGGACACACCCAACCCATGCCACCAAAATTGAGAATGATGTTAACAAAAATATTAAGGACAATTTCATTTGGGAAGTCCAGTATCTGATATTTATATAAAAAAATTTCACAATAAATAAAAATAATTTTCAAATTATAATAACCAAAACATTAGAGATCTCAACTGGAACTATGTGAAAGTTGATTTCTCAGTTTCTATCATGAAGCTATTGATTGATTATATGACCATATATTATAACATCTCCTTCATGGATGGTTATTCATGGTATAATAACATCTAGATATCCATATAATATTAATAATACACCATCTTCCACCCCCCAAAGGAGTATTCTTCTACCAAGTGATACCCTTTGGTTTAAATAATGTTGGTGCTACATATCATGATTTTGTTCCTCAAATCATAAAAATATTTTTTGGAAGGTCTGTCGAATGCTATGTCAATGATATGGTGGATATGTCTCTACAAAATTCTGACCACTTGGCTGATCTCAAAACCAATATCAATAAAATTCTACAACATATCCTGAAGATGAACCCCATAAAGTTCAAATTTGCAGTTACCTAATGGAAATACATTTTCTTCATTCTACACTATCATGTCATAAAATTAGACCTTGAGAAGAAAAATGTTATACTTAATATGTTCCCTCCATATAAACTCAAAGAGTTGAGGGTTTAATAGTGAAACATTTTTTATATAGGTTATTTATAGAAAACCTTGTAGGGAAGTGATTTTCATTGACCAGGTTTATGAAAAAGGGAGCCACATATGAGTGGAATGATGAATGTCGAGAAGTATTTCATAGCTTTAGGAAATATCTCTAGAGTCCCCCAGTGTTAATTCCACTAGTTAAGAATAAACCTATAATTTTTATGTGGTATCCCTTGAATGATCACGAGATTCATTCCCAGTAAAATATAATTATTTAAAAAATTAAAAAAACCTTTATTATCTCAGTCAAACGACGCTCAATACCAACACATGTTATTTATATATCAATAAGATATGTTTACCATTAATCATTATGGTTTAGAAGAAGAGGAAATACCTATAACACCAATAATTCTATTTGATCTCTTGAAACAACCTTCTCAAATACACTGTCATCCATCCTATGTTAAATGGATATTTGGAAAAGTGGGGAGTGACATTTCTACAGTTTTATATTCAATTAAGGCCTTAGAAATTGGTAAAATTCCAGGTTTCGGAAACCTTCCTTGTAGAATATTTATATTCATAAAAAACATCATTGAATACTAAATTTCCAGATGAAGAGATCTTCTATATTCAATAGGGCCCCTAAATATGGGAAACATGTTTTCACGAAGCCACTAAAAGGCCAACAGGGAAGCAAATGGAAGACCCAAAGCTAAGAAAATGTTGTGTTTCTAATCATTCTCAACTCTCTAGTAAGGTAAATCTTTCCTTAAAACATCCTATTGTCATAAGGATGTAAAAAAAAGATGCAGAATATTAGTCCCTCATTATATGGTTAAAATTGGAAGTTTAAATTCATGTGGACCACTTGGAGGTAAAATGATATTCATATTTGGAAATCAATAAGATCAATGGTGATTATTCAATCATTAATGAAGTGTTAATCCTCCTACATTACTATGTTTTGGGACTAATGACAGAATTACCCTTGGAGAAGTCATTGAATCAAATACCATGATCACAAAATGCGTAGGATGATGCATTAGAAAATGAAGCTATTACCTTGGAAGATCCAAAAAAGGATGAAATAGTCATCAACATTGTTGATCACTAAATAGTGTTTCCTTTTTTCTGTGTTGACATGTATGAAATCAATGAGGTTAATTACATCCCTAATCATGAATATCCTACAACTTGTTGGATGATACCCATTTTGACTACCTTCAAAATAGATTTCTCTCATCGTATAGAGCCAAAAAATATAAAATATGATTATGAGAATACAATTTTACTCTTTATGCTGCCTTAAATCACCAGAAATTCATCTATCAATGAGGCTTTGATGGAGTCCTTCTCTGGTGAATTGATGGATAAGAGACCATTAATAATAAAAAAATACATATTGGAGCATGTTGTGCCCATTAGTAGGGGTTGAAGCTTCCCAATTAGATCCAACGACTTATATATTTCTGGCCTCTAAGGGAAGAGGGCTGTAAAAAATTAACCAAGAAGTGTCATTCTTACCAATTTCATGCCAACTTTATCTATAGACCCTTAGATATTATACACATAGAAAAATACTCCGGGAGATTTTCTATATGGGAAATGGATATTATAGGGTATTATACTCCAAATATGTCCAAGAAATTAAAATATATCCCCATTTCTACCAACTTTTTCTCATAAGGGACAAAGAAATACCCCATAGAGATGTCACGAACAAAAGATATTTCAGCTACATGAAATCCAACTTCATTACCATATTTGTTGTCACTCATATAATAATAATAGACAATGTGACTAATTTTTATTATTTTTAGTTGGAGAAGCTATATCGGGATTTAATATCAAATCCATCCTTTAGTCTCACTATCATTCATGGGATTATGGATATATAGAGTCTTTCAATGATACCATATCAAACGTACTGTAAAAAAATAGTGGATAAATATAAAAAGCCTTGTACTGACATGTTATTGTAGACCGTATGGGTCTACCAAAATATAACCCACACCACCACAAGTGAAACCCTGTATTCACTTGTATATGGGATATAAGTATTCCAATCTATATTGGTCAAATTTCCCTCACTTCGTGTTTCCATATGCAATCTACTATCCCCAGATGAGTAATCCAAAAAACTATTGTATGAGTTGGAGAAACATAATGAGAGGAGATTTTATTCTTTAAATCAATTGGAGTTACATATAAATTTGATATCATGATATTTTTACAAGAAATTAATCCTTTATTACTTCCAACAAGGAGAGATGGTATTTTTCCTTAGGACCCTGATGATACCAGGGAGGAAACCTAAGAAGTTTGAGATGAATTGTAAGGGACCATATTCCATACACTAGGTCCACTATAATGGAATCTATTTACTGATTTCTATGGATATAGAGCTTGTAATGACCCTTACCAATGAAATATTTCCCAATAAATACTTCATGGGATAAATAATCCTTCATCTTTGCTACATGAAATTCAACTGCATAGCATCATGGTCTTGTATTCCTGACCTTAAAAGGCACATATTTTTTTTCCTCTTCACATGATCTTAAACAACACAACATTTTTTACTAGATATAAGACCATAAAAGTAACACCATTTGGTCATTTATGCAAGGCCATAAAAGGAACAACATGGGTTCCTAGTCGTATGACATAAAACTAAAAGACACCATAGTCCGAGCTATAAGAATTTAAACACATAGCCTAATGTCCAAGCCAAAAAATAGTAAAATGAATGAAAAATTCATCACCCCATGACATAAAACAACATTTTTCTTTTCCTTGATACATGATGTAAAACTACATAACAATTCAGTCTGTGCTCGAGTAGATCACAACCCTTGGTGTGGGTCTCCCGCTACACCTCTACCCTAGAACTAAATTTGGAATGATTATCATATTAATGGGAGACATAATTATGAAAATATATCATGACCTGTACCTATCCATGAATCAAATTAAATATACATCCTCTCCCACATACAAAAAATCTATACATATAACTCCACACTTCATGTCCAATTCCAATCCGAATGCTTACTTTATGATTGCACACATTCTTTCTACATATTATACACCCTATCTTGGAATATTTCATAATGTGATAATACTTTATTATCCTTCATTAATATATTGTAATAATCCATAAGAAATATTATTTTGAATATTAATTGATATTCCATAGTTTGGATTTTCATAAGTCTCCCAAAAAATGGGCTGTCAATCAAATTCACAATTTACTTCAGAATAAAGCACTATTATATCCATAAGCACAAAAAAAATTATGCTGGAATTTTTTTTTAAAACATAACCATGATCATTCCATTTTTAATTTTCCTATATCAATTATCCTAATTAGATATCCCCCAACATCATGGTATAAAATTTTCTTCTGCACGTCCAGAGTATGTCGGAAAATATTTTTCTTGGTATACCCTATATCACTCACCACTTCCACAATGGAGGATAACCTTTATCCTTGATATATGATTTTTTAAAATTCATGGTTTCTTAAAATTACAAATGGATTTATTTTCATACTAATGATATATTTAGTGATGCCCATATACCTACGTCAGGGTCCAGCCACTACAAGATCAAAATGCCCCTATCTTTTCTTTTAATTGTTTTTATATGGCAAAGAAACCATTAAAACGTCTTCATTTTCAACC
This sequence comes from Viscum album, assembly GCA_963277665.1. Taxonomy (NCBI): domain Eukaryota; kingdom Viridiplantae; phylum Streptophyta; class Magnoliopsida; order Santalales; family Viscaceae; genus Viscum; species Viscum album. Next base: position 348,670,828 of record OY728152.1, on the reverse strand, counting down.
CATGAATAGATCACATGGGATTAATAATTTTGTAAAGGTATAACACACTTGATCAAGGAATATCCATTAATTTTGGAGTTGGAAAGGTACTAGATGCGTGACCTTAAATGGAACACCAAACATCATCACCACATGACATCAAACTGCATGGGAGCCATCTCTTACATGAAATAAGTATAAGAACTACATGAGGTATGATTATTTACCAAATGAGCTATGTAGTGATGCCCATATTAAACAACCTATTATATCTACCATAATATCAATATTTCCCTATCATTTATTTTAATCACCGTTGTGTGATAAAACAAACCTTTACCAATAATTGTTTCTCACACTGAGCATGGATCATAGGGGATTAGGAGTTTTGGAAAAGGATTTCCTGAATGATCAACGGATATCAATTCACATCATTCCTAACATGGTTCTTGATTAAAGTCATTAAAAAGCACACCAAAAAGCCTCACCACATCACTTTAAATTGCATGGATGACATCACGTGCAAGATGTACATCCAATAACTAAGTGAGGATTGATTATCTCTTTGGTGAGATACATAGAAACTCAGGGATCATACATATTGGTCTATCCACAATATAAATTAATTCCCCTAGTATATTATGTATGAAGAAAATATACATAAGAGGGTCCAATATAGGTTATCACCCCATTTATGTACTCGTATTAAAAAAGGAATGTTTCTCAATAGAATAAATTGATTAGTATGGGGAAATATTTTCTAGAAATACTTTTGGATTGATTCTCACTTTGATAAGATACATAGTGATGCTCGAATTCCTTGTATTGGGACTAAGTGAAATAAAAAAAATCCAACTTTCATGTGTATGAGTCATACCTTCATAGGGAAACATCTCTCCCCATTCTTGGGGATTTTGATATGAAATTATACTTCCATATTCAAGTTCTTTCTTTCCAAAAACCAAACTCTATGTATGAGGAAATATGACTACCCATAATCATTCTCTGACTATTCGTAATAGTATTTTAGTTTCCCGGGGGAACATTTTTTATTGAAAATTAATTGATATGACATAGTTTGGATTTACATAACACATCCAGAAAAGGTCCTATCAAATATAAGATTCCATTGTTGGACTATTCCTTGATACTCCCCAATTTTTCTTTGTATGAGTCACACACAAGAGTGATTTTAAATGAGAGGAACATTCATTATCAGGATATACCTATACTTCCTATGAAATCCCCAACAACATTATGTTGGAAACCACTTTTTGGACATGGTCCATGGTTATTAACTTCATTCATGTACAATACAAATTTTCAGATCTGGGAACCCATAGTTTACAACTTAAAACCTTACCTATTCATGCTTGAAGATGATGGAACATTTTTGGATAGATTATCATGGAATGGGAAATCATTAATATTTAATCAATGAAAAAATACCTTAAACTATGTTCCTCAACATCCTTACTATTATACATTAAATAGAATGGTCCATGTCTTGGTTGCATGAAATTAAAATGCATGATGATTTAACCCTTATTAGGGAGGATCTATTTCTATTGATGTTGGAATCCCTCCACATCATCCCAAAGAACTTCATACAACATGATGTTAATTCCAAAAGAACACTTTGTGATGAAAAGATCCACTATTCTCAGCCATGATTCCATAATGGACAAAATTTTTTGGTTCCTCCATTCATTGATACAACCTCGATATGGGATGATGGTTTTGTATTTTTCTCAAAACTCTTCCTTTTTTATATTTTATTCAAAATCAAATTTCACCTCTTTAAAAAAATTGATTTTTATAGGAGTGGTTTCCCATTAATGGAAAATTCCAACATAGATTCTCCCTTCATTCTACGATGCTTTCCCTCAACAAACATACCTTCATGGTCTTGAGAAATATGATTCTCCATAATATTTTTCTATAAATAAGTTATAGAATGTAATATTTCTATATAAACATTTTTTTGGCTATGAATTGATACACCACGGTTTGGATTCTCATAATTCTCCCACAAAAGGGATTGTCAACCATAGGATTCTATTTTTTGACTATGCATTGAAACACTACATTTCACTATATATAAGTTTCCTACAATAGGGATTGACAATGAGAGGCACATTTTTCCAATAGAGAAACCTATTCTATCTCCATAAGCTCCAAAACCATCATTCCAGAAGCCTCTTTTTGAACATTTTCAATGGTAAATCCTGATGTAATTTTCCCACATCATTTTTCAGATCCAAGAATTAGAAAATCATGACTCAAAATCTCATTTTTTATGTCTGAAGAATGTCAAAAAATTATAGGCTATAAAGCCTTTCTTGGTTCATCATCCTATAATTCAGGGTCAAATATGTTCGACCTAAAATACCAATTTCCTTAGTCCATCATTAAAGATTCAAAACTATTCATGAAAAGAGATACAACAACCACTAGGTTGAAAACCCACAAATGTGAACCATGGGTAAAAGTACAGTATCAGCTCGCTAGACTTCCACTGTGCATGATTTAGGATTTTTTATGAAATGTAATGAAGAAGGATTAGAACATGATTGTATGAGAACCTATAAAGGTAATCTTAAGAAACACCTATGTCTCACTGTATATGAATTATTCCTATTTGACTTAGGAAATTTTTTTTGAGTGATGACAAATAAGATGAAATGTTTGTTGGGTTTATCATACGGTGTTAGCAATAGTCGAACTATGCTCATTAGGTCTGAAGACCAAGGAAAAAATTAGATCACCACATCCTTATTATTGTGACTATAACACATATACACAAGATAATTTAGATAAATAATCCATATTCAGTGTTATGTTACAATTATAGATGACAAAATGGATGAATACATAGATGATTGGAAACAAAATTCTTTTCATTTGTGGAGAAAAAAATCAGATTATCCAAAAAATGGAGTCTCTATTTAATATTCTAAAAAATACAATCAACATAACTCTTCAGTTGTTAGAGGGTATACCAAAACTCATCAATTAACTATCGAAGCTTGGATAGATGAACAACCTTAGCCTTATCAACTAGGTGGAGTTTCTCCACTATAGTCACATTGGATGTCTTCCCCTCATCTTGAACCCCTTCTTGAAGATTATGAAGTTGCACGAGATCCCCTTTTGTGATGTCCATCTTTTATTAGAGTTGTGATATTTGAGAAGATTTCTTATCAACCCACTACATTCAATCCACCAATTTCTTGGAATGGTTGAGCTCTTCTTGGGATAGTGTAGCTCATAGTTCATTGATTCTTATGAGCATTGTTTCCTTGGTAAAGTGCTATTGCGACTCATGAACTTTCTCCCACTTGAAAATGATCCCCTTCAAATTATAATGGACCATGTGGTAGTCAAATATACTATACCCACACATAAAAAACATGTTATAGAGATGGGTAATCCTTGAATGAAAATCTTCCATGGGTGTCCTCGAAACTAATTCTAAAATTTCCCACCATACACACCGGAGAAGAGCCATGAAATTATCCTGAGATTCCTGGATCACCATGGAGATAGTCACAAGGGGAGATGTGTACTGTAGAATAAGTTATCTTATTGAAGTGACATGTTTTTTACTTCCTAGAGAAATGTCTTCCTCTCATTGTGTAGTTGATTGAGTTGGCGAAGAGGCCCCCCTACAGGATTGATCACTGTGCCTGATATCTCTATGGGGTGAATAAATTAGTCATTGAAATTGAATGATATCGAGGATATAAGAAAAAGAGAATAAAATTTGTTGATGAAACTCAACTATTGATGGATCTTTTGGCTTGATATATTCCTCCATAGCATCCCTAGTCTCAACAATTTGAACCTTGAACTCCAACTAAGGAACATGCCCCTGAGTTTTCTCAGGGTCTAAGATGGTAGGATATCACGAATCTCCCACTCTAGGGCCTTTGACTGTCATTCCCCCAGCTATAGGAGTGCGATTGACCTCAACAACATAGTCATGGTTTCTCTTGGTGAAATTTTCTAAAGATAGAGACGAACTAATCAATATCATTAATTTATTCCATTGGACCTAAGGCAGACTATGGTAGAAAAAACTATAAAATGGAAACTCATGTCTACCCAAATCCTAATTAAAGCCTACAAAAAAGTTTTGTGATAGTAAAATATCAGTTTCTGGATTATGTGATTCCATTAATTCATTATGTATTATGTCAAATCAAAAAGAACTATAATTAGTAAGGGTGTCCATGACACTGGGCTTATGACCCAAATTGGCTCCTCCATCAACAACATATATTATCCTCTTAATGTGAATATCCCTTTATGTCCCCACCGAATCAATATCAACACCATCACCATCATTGGATGGTCTAAGGTCCATGTAAACCCTTTATAGAGTGGTGAAAGATCTAACAATGATGATCGCAGGGTCCTATAGTGTATGTTGTAGACCTGAGTATCACAAGGAAGGGATGTTAGTGATTGGTACATGAAACCATATTTTTCACATTTTAAATTACTTTGATCTTCATCTCTCTCTATATTTTCAGGAATAGATATGGCCTCATCCCTTGATGCTTATCTTGTCAAAGGGGTAGAATTGAAAAAAATAATTTGCATCTTGTATGGAATGTTATCCTCTATTCTCTGAGGGTCATCTCTAAGACCCTTAAGAGAGGAGAGGGGAGTGGATTATACAACCCAAAATAATTATTAGGAATATATTCTTGAAAAATAATGAATAAACGACATTAGGAAAATTCACATTGACTAATTATGTGCTTGTCCAAGCGATTCACTCTTCACCATTTCTTCACTTTTGATGTAGAAATGTTGACACTTTCCTACTCAAACATAGGTATTGGATATGGTTGTTTTTAGTACTCTCCTACCATCTCTTCTTCCATCATCCTCTATCCAAAGGATAACTCCCTTGATTTAGGATGTTATTCCTCAACCCCGAGAGGGGTTCCCTTAAGGGTATATTTTTACAATGAGTTCCAAGATTGTTATCCCTCTACCAACAACAAATAAGGGTTACCCTTTCCTCATTAAGGAAATTTAATTAAAATCAATGAAGAAAATGATGAATGATGAAAATACAATAAAGGAAAAGACACATTCTGAAGATAAATGAATTCATACCATTCATTAGTTGACAACTCATCAACCCCTTCATCATCCCCCCATTTCATCATATCCAGCACTCCATTCATATTGGAGATCCAATTATTAGTGGAATGAATGAGAATATCAAGATCTTGGATGTACAGTCATACCAACATAGGGTTGGCATCAAATTAGAGGTTGGGTGGGGATCGAACATCCATAATCTGTAGAATCTATAACTCGACATGGAGGAGTGACCACATGACCATGGAATTAGAAGGATTGTCCTTCCAAAATATGACCACATCTTGTTTCATGACATCTAAGGTTATTATAGAAAGATGTAAACTCGACCCGAAACTCCTTGTTTACAATAGATTCCTATCTCTATTTATCATGGTAATAGTGTGGGAAACTGGAGTCTGAGTTTCCTCTTGTCTTTGGTGAGTGGAACCTCTAGGATCAAACTTAGCTCACCCCTTTTGAACCTAACTTGTAGACTAAATAATGCATGTATTCTCTTGGGAGAGCTCTTGGACTCATCACTGCCACTCTATAGAATGGGTGGATCCTTTCTACTATGCTTCCCCTACCCAACAGTCATTATACATTTAACTCGAGGACAACTCATTATCAAATCCTCTTAGAGATATGAAAAAAAAACTGAATCAACATATCAGGAGGTCAATATAGTGGTCAAAATCATTGGGGGAAGTTTAATTATGATTTGATTCACATTCAAATTTGAGAATCCATAGTTTTCAGAAAACCATTGGGTTACTTTTTTAATTAATGTACATAGGAGGGTAAATAGTTGGTTGTTGTAGGAACATGAATTGTTTCAAAAATCTATAATGGGTGTAGGATTGAAAAATAACCTCACCATTAATTTGGGCTTCCAAAATGCCATCGGAGAGGGAAATCATATACGATTTTTGTTCATTACTATATTTTCAATCATCAGTGAATTCCCCAATGGGTGTAAGTCCATATACCATGAAGTTAAATTATTAATATATATTTAGATTCTTAAAGGCATCAACATAAATCAAATATAGGAGGTGTCTTCTTGAAATGTCATGAACAGATGGTTGAAACCATCCACCCAGAAATGTTAATCCTGCCAACATATTATCACATGAAAAATTTTCTACAATCCATCCCCACAGTGCTTGGATTGGCCCTAAATCCTGAAAGGGTGGTTCCCTATGTGTAGATGCAAAAAGAACTGATGGATATTTATTAGGATGGGAGTTACAAAACTTATATTTTCCCCTCCTTCTAGCTTAGATTCCATAAAAAAATTCCCCATCCTCTCCCCGATATTTGGTTTGAAAATCAATAGCTTATAAATACTTAACCACATCACTATGAATTATAAAAGATGTGTCTTGGTGGGTACATATGATTTGAAAATATATTTCTATTGGTTGTACTATAATTTCACTAATTTGGGCCATTATTTAATAGGGATTCCATGCTTTTCCATTGTATGACATTAGAAGGGATGCTTTCATGTGGGAACCTCCTCCTTTTGCTCAAGAAGGCATCCATCCGTTCATCATAATTGAAACCTCCATTAGGCTGGGGTCATCATTCTTGATGTCATGAGATATATTCAATAGATCCTGACCTGGATTAGGTTTCCTTTCAGCATCATCCAATGTAGATTTCTATGGGATGCATTCATCATACATCTCTCTGAGGACAAGAACTGTAGAGATCTTGTATAAATCCCATTAAAAGATGCCAAATTTTATATGCATCAGATGGAAGATGTTGGTCTGTGGTCTCCATCTAAATAAGAACTCAAGAAAAATTTCTTAGTTCATGTATAAAAAATGTATTTCCCACCCACACAACCTCATAAATGCCAACCACCTTTAGTTCTGTTGTAAAACCAGTGCCGGTCTGTTGCACCCAGTATGCCCCCATCAACTCAAGTAGGACACTCCCTCCTAGTCAAAGGTCATTATCATACCTCAATCATTTCTAATGTTTTTTTATTGAAATAATGAAATATATATGAATAATATTTAGAATTTAGCATGTGGTATTATGCTTTTATGTCTAGGGAACAACTGATGTGATTCATGACACAGGTTGTGGGAAATATTCCCTCATTAATATACTTTCCCTTGGACAAGAGGATGTTAGTGGTAACATTATTGTATATGTAGAAATATGATAGAAGGAGATAATTAGTAAACATTAGGATTAAGACATCCTTGTGAAATCTGGTTCTGTAAAGTGTTAGTTAATTACACTCTTGATATTTGTGATGATATTTCATCACGTGATTCACCACATTCGAGAGTGTGGTGTCCCATGCATCGTAATAATCTGAACCAAGTTCACCAAACATATATTTAATAAAATTAGTAGAACATTATTCAGAAACTATAAACTTCTCAGAGTCCATTAAGAATATTCATGTATTTAATGATATTTTCGTTAAAGATAAAATATTCATTTTGGAAAAAAATTAAAAAATTTAGAAATTTGGCAATGGAGGGGCCTCGTGTAGGTTACTCACACAAGTGAACTCATGAAAGTCACTCACCCATGTGACCTCACATAGGTAAAATTCCTAAGTTACCTTTCATAGATCTCTCACCCAAGTGATATCATGCAAATCAATTGATCTCTGTTCTATTCCTTTATAATAATGTCATACCGAGTTCATGTTCAAGAGGATTAAATGGAAGGCCTTCATGAATGACTGTGAAGACAACATGTGCGAATAGTATGGAGATAGAATATGAATAGTACTGTAAAGGGGAAGAACTAACTAACAAGTTAGTACTATTTATAAATGAATGGATTTCTACATGATAGAATTTCTTGACCGACCTATGTGATCCACCTTTGTGATAGACCTATGCGACGTACATGCGCAACTCACCCTTGAACTTCTACCTTGCATGGTACCCAAGTCATAATACTCATCAGGATCAATCATAAAGGAACATGGACATGTGGAGTCCAACAAATGAAGGTTCAATCACTTCCCTTTTTCTCTACCTTAAGATTTGAACCTCTTCTTCCAATCAGATCCAATTCTATTAGGGGTGGGGATTTTGTTGACACTGTTTTTTTATGAATGAATATGAATTTTTATAGGGAAATACTTCAAAGAGAAGATAAGTAAAGGATATTAAGGGTTTGATAGTATTCATAGCTAATTCCAAACAAGGACCAAACCAGCATCACCATATAGGTATAACCTATCTGCTAGTAACACCATGTTGTTCCATCCTACATTTTGATTCACCACATAAGCCTAATACATGCACATGTAGGCGAACCACTTAGGCCATACCAGTGTATTGACTAGAACAAAACACCTATGTGGTAAATAATGAAATAAACCCATGTAATGACCTACATGATCAACCTACATGAGCCACCTCCTTCAACCAACATTCACATAATTCCCCTATAAATAGGAACGTAGTGTCCTTATTTAAAAAATTAGAATATTGGAATAATCCTTAAAGTTTTTACACCCTATTCCTTCTCTCAAGCCCTCAAAACCATCCCAGTATCTCTCCAAAACCTTAGAGAAGAGGTAATTAATATGGATAGTGGTATCACAGTTACTTTGGAGTGTTAAACACAAAAAAACTGTTTTTGGAGCCACATTTTCACAACTAAAAAGTATTTATTCAAAGGAAACCTTCCAAATATGGGACTTATGTGATACCCTTATAGAGACACCTGATAGAACCATTAGGGAATAGAAAAAGACCCTTCCCATGTGTAGTTTCAAAAAATGTCTATTCTAAAAATGTCACTTATATCTTTCATAGGTCCACCCTCCATAATGAACATCCAGTCCAACTTGGTATACCCTACATGATACCCCTTCATCTCACCCAGCCCCCACCTGTGATATCCCCCTTCTTCTCACCTAGGCCTAACCTATGCGAGCCATCATTTGGGCCCATTTTTCTTGATACCATTGGCTGGACACCTCCTTCCTTATAAATCCCATATAAGAGGGACCAAATAAAAACATATACTAAAGCCTATAGATTTTAATGGTCATAGAATAATACACACAAGTATGTCTCCCATTCGGTTGTGCATTACCTCAAAAATAAATTTCCCTCACTTGTCCTACCATATGGGTAGGGTCCTTAGGTTGTTTACAGTTGTGAATATCCTTGGTAACGAGGAATTCAAACTTGGTGGTGGTTTCAGGGACCTACTGGTTTTGATTATAATGGATAATTCCTTGTCCTTCCTTCATTATCTCTTAATTTGGGACCCCCCTTTTCAAATAGTGAGGGGGACCACTTTTATTTCCCATTAATGAGGGATAATGATGGACCCCTCTCTCATATTCTCTAAAATCAGGGATAATTAATACCTCCTAGAGTAAGCCCCAATTTTTTTTAAGAGTTTATACCCCTTCAGTCTTTCATGCCCCAATGTTTTTAAAGAAAAAAAGAAGAGATGAGAACATTAAAGCTCTTTCTCTCTCCCCCATAGCCCCACCCTCATCCACTAGTGGATGAATGTGATTGGGTGGTCATCTAGATCTTCGAATTCCTATATTTCTCACCCAATGCATGACTCAAATAATAATTTAGGTTAGAAATGATCATCAAATATTCATGATCAGATGCATTTCTTGGTAGATAATCCTTTTTTGAATCTTCCACTCTCTTCCTTCAGAAGGCCTCCATTAGTGTGGGTCCTCAAAGCCGTGTATCCTTATTAAAGGGCTATATCCCCTATGAGAGGAAACTTTTTAGGGGCTCTATAATAGTGTGTTATCAACACAATTGAACTGTGTGGGATTTGATTTCCACCTAAATGGGTTATTTAGGAATCATACATAAGGTTTAAACCTTACACACCAAATTAAACATAATTTTCACCAATACGCATTCATAGTAGGGTTATATATGGTCTGGAAGGATACATATCTTATAGTTCCCTTGGTCTACTTCACCTTAAGTCCTACACCAAAATTTGACTAGGAACTTTATTCCATGATATCCTTACCACATGACGTTAAACTGCATGATTTAGTCCTAATCACATGACCATAAAAGGTATGATGTTTCCAGTTAAGGGGCACTACACTATAGGGACACTGACTCCTTTCATAAGGATACATAGGAATCCCATCTCATGGGCCAAATCCCAATTTCATCACAACTCTCACCCTCTTGTATGATGATAAACTCTAGAGCACCCCACTATGTGTCTTAAAACCACCATCATAAAATTAAAAAAGATAAGAATATCTAATCTATTTAAAAATGGATACGATCAGTAGAGAACCTCATATACGTACATATGTCTCTATTGATGGAGAAAATCATATACATAAATATGATTCTAAAATCCATACATGACAATATTTTTTTATTAACCTAATAGATACATGTGTAATATTTTGGATTTAATAATGGATTCATTAATATGTATTAAATCTATAAGGGAGTCCCACAATTGGAAACAATAACCCCTAAAAGGGTTTGATGAGCCTTAACTCCCATCATCTCGGCCAGTGTGAGTCCCCAAGAATTTTGTACCATTCCATAATAACCTCTTGACATTGGAAATAATGTCTGCGAAACATCTCAAATAAGGGATATCCATGGGTGTTCTAGCTCCATGAACAAATCCCATTGTAATTCATTTGAAAAAATGTGAATTTGACGTGAATAGTTCTATAAAATTCATACACCCACAATCATCGAATGAGCACCAAATGAATTTTCATTAGAAAAAGAGCCATACTATTTTTACTATTTATATCACCCTAAATGAAAAGGCAAAGAATGTATATATGAATAATGAATCGACATTCAATGGAAATAATGTTTTTCTGGTAATAACTCTGAAAATTAATCACGCAATGTAATGAAAGACCATAAATATAATTAGTGTAAGTTAGGATGCGATGATTTTTGTGGGTGTGCTTATTGGGTTTCCTTGTGTGGCATGGGTAGTTGTGTGGTTATAATGGTTATTGGATTGTATATGAGATGTGTGGTGATTTGATTCAATGGGGTTGGCATGGGATATGATGTGGGCGATTGTGTTGTAGATATGATGTGTGGTTTTTGATATGTGTATTTGTTTGATGTTTGTGTTGTGCGGTAGTTGTGGTGAAGTGTTTCTGATGTATGGTTACTATAGAGACATGACTTGGATGGGGGGGGGGGGTGTTGCGGAAATAATTGATGTGATATGGGTGAGATATTGTGTGGTGTGGTTGTGTTAGTTTCTCAGTTTGACATGGAAAAAATTTTAAGTATTAAATTAAATGTCATGTTTAGTTAAATAAATAAAAATGGGTAGGAAATTTAAGTTTGATAATTTGTTTAAATAACCATAATGATAAATGAATGGGTTGTATAAATGTAAATTTAAATGGCTTAGTAAATGGGAGTTAGTGAAACTAATTAATCTAAAAAATGGTGGAGTTTTTAATTAACGTGGGTCCATCTAGCTTTATATGGTAGTTATGTGTTGATATTTATTTAGTTATAGGAGTGCTTGTGGAAGATGTTGCATGGTATTGTGTTGGTGGTGCAGTGTACCCTAGTGTTGTGGTTGTAAACCTATAAGTTGGGTACTGTGTGTTATATATCTATCTTGTATTTTGTGTTATTTCTATACACACCCAACCAGATTTGGATAACCTTATTAATGAATATAGGTTTTGGGTATTGAGATTTTTTGTAACATCAAGTATGGTAGTGATAGAGATGGTAAGCTACCTCCACTTCCCCACACATCCTTTTACAGTGATGTAATGGGTAGGAATTGGATATTTCCCATCATTGATGTGATTACATGATAATGTGGTATGTGGGGAGGGTCATTCATAGTAATAGGAGGAAATTAGTTTTATGTCCGTAACATTCATGATACCATATATCTCTAGTTATCTGTTGAGATGTGGTGTAATGGACCTGGTGTCTTCAGATGACATCCGTTGTATTGTAATAGGTGTATTTCGACAATATGTTATGTGATGATTTTTAATTCAAGCATCAGATACTAGACTATTAGGGGGGGGGTGTAGGGATTCATCCCAAACAACATCATAGATGATTGGAAATGTGATGTGATATGTATGGAATGGATGTGATCTATGACTTTTTATATTTGGATGTGATAGTGGGGAATTAGTTGTGAAGACGTAGTGGGGAACCCATTTTACAACATTGATATAATATTACAATATTGGATGAATGATTTGGTGAGAGAGCCATCGTGAGGCTGGGATTGGTTACTTAGCATGTATAAGATTTTTTTGGTTGTAATCATTATTCACTGGAACATTAGTATACTCATTTCAAATGTTTACTAGAGACCTTTGGTATGATCCAACTGAGTATACTTATATGCTCACCCTACATATATGAACTTTCATGTAGGAATTTGGGGACTAAGCTGAACATTTCTAACTTAGCGTATGAAGTTGCTATTGAGTCGTTGCAATAGGAATAGTCTTTTGGTATTTACATTGAAAATTTTATCATATCTATTGACATTTTTCATTCATTGTGTATTGGTTTTGGGTTTAATTTAGTTTTATGTATTGGAGTTTATTAGTGGTTGTTTAACCTATCTATTGATCCTATAATATTATATGGGGTAAATTCATTTTGTATGTCATAATTTTTTACCCTTGGTTCCTGTCTCCAACCTAGGACCTATTGGAAGTAGGACTCATTGGCCTTTATCTATCTACCTTCATTGATTCCCTAGTCGGTGTACCATTGGATGGATGGGTTCAGGATATACTGGTATCAAATATTTTTGGAGAGATAAGGCTGATTTTAGAGTTAAGAAATATGATGAATGCATGAGTTGGTTGGGAAATGGTACTAGTTACCCTTGTTGTGTGACTTATGTTAGGGAGACTAGATATAAAATGATATTTTAGGTCCCCTCCTAATTTGATGCAAGGAATATGAGCATAACTGAATGAATATGTGTGGTGGGATTGATTGTAGGGTAGATTCCTAGGAGAGGGTCATTCATCCTGGTTTATTATAATCAGGTTTAAATTGGGTAATCGTGGGAGATAAGTTGACTGAATGAAATAATTAAATAGACATGTGATACAATTTCAAGCTATTAGTCTTTATATTCCTCTATGATCTTCATGAATTACTCTTGGTCATCATCCATGAGTAGATCATATTTTTGAGTTTTAGAAGAATGATCTAGTTTATTTTCATAGGATTGACCATATAGTGAAGCATGTGGAATGGAATAGGTATTTGAATTCATTTTAGTTTAAGTGTTTGGGGAAGTATGAGGGGAGTGTCCCTGGTTTGGAGACAGATCACTGGATGAATGATTTCAGTATTTCATTCAATTATATTTAAGCTCAGTTTGAGTTTTAGGTGATTTTGGATGTTATTTAGTTGTAGGGAGAAGAGAATTAGTAGTGTACAATATATCTGCTGAATGATAAGAGACAGATGTGTTTTGGGTAGACATTAAAAAGGAGTTACATTTAGAATTCTTATCTTCGATGAAAAATGTAGCAAAGAAGAAGGATTTTCTCTACCATTAGTAAGAGAAACTGAGTGGATAGGATATTGGGATCATGTTTAAAGATCTATTACAATTTTTACTAGATGTATTTCCAAATTATGAGTCTACAGAACAACATATATAAGAGGCTATGTGCCTAGTGATCAGGTATTCAGTCACCTTGTTTACACTTTCTACATAATTAACTGTGTAAAATAAGGTAGGTATTATCAAGTGATTGTTTTCTATATGAGGTGAGGCTCAAGAGTGTTTCTATAAAGGCATCTCAAAGACTATGGATTTACATAGTGGACTACAGATGTTCAGATAGTCAGGGTTTCAACCAGTGAGTAAATGAACATAGTGGGTCCATTATCATCATTCTAGGGCCGGTGGAATCCATTAATATTATGATGCCAACCCATTTTCATGATGTGTTTATATGGGAAATGGGTACTTCTAGGACCAATGTTATACCACTCATGGATTCTTGTTTTTTATGGGTGTTCAGGGACCTCTTTGGTAGTAGAAATGTTTTCCACAAAGACACTTTTAGTAGTATGGACAATCAATGCATGTTTAACTATTGATGGAAGAAGGTGTTTTAAGGTGATAACCCCATGATGGTACCCATCTATAGCGAAATAAGATATATAATTATCATATATGATGATTTTAGTGAGTTAGTGGATATGGGTGTGGTTATATGTACATGTTAGAGGCAGTAGTGCCATCCTGGCAATATGTTTTCATAGGTACAATCTGTTTATCATCTACGCTTGATTGTGTCTTATTTGATTCATGAGACTAGAACTACTTTATTACTCTTACATTGGTTCATAAATTGTGAATATTTGTAGAGAGACATCTAATTCCCATGATGTAATCTTTTCCAGTTGGAGGTTAAGATAATTTTTATGTTTGTCGAGGATGTAGGCTGGTGATGGGGCAACACCAGTTTGGGAGAGATTTATTTTTTTATAGATACATCTATACATTGTTATATAAGGAATGGATTGGCTATATTCCATGTTCACAGTCAGTATATTATTCTAGAGGATAGTCTCATTTTTTAAATTTGATGTCCAACAATTTGTGTTCATTGGTGAGTGAGGTTATCAGATAGGTGCTAGGATATTTAATCACCTTTTGTCTTAGTTGATGGAGATTTCAGAGGAATATTAGATAGAGGAGATCCTAGGGTTATTTATGAGTTTTTAGATGTTTTCCAAGATGAGGTTATCGAACAACCCCCTTGACACAACATTGGGTTTGGGATAGATTTTCAATTTATAGAATCTCCCATTTCGATGGATCCCTATCAAATAGATCCTAAAAATCAACATGATTTGAGGTCTTTGGTGAATGATATGATGTAGAGGTGTTTAATATAACCCTTTATGTCTCCTTGGGGTAGTCCAGTTTCATTCCAAAAAAAGGAAGATGGTAGTATGCAGTTTTTCATAGAATACCAAAGGTTGAATCAGATAAAAATCAAGAACTACTACCCTATTCCATGGATAAACGATCTATTTGACTATATAAAGGAATCCAATTTGTTATTTAAGGTTGATTTGTAGTCTATATATCACTAGATATGGGAGAAATATGAATATGTTCTAATAACTGCGATCATGTGTTGGTATTGAGACTTTGTGTTAATGGTCAATACATTTAATGTCATGAATGCACTAGCTATGTTCATAGGGATCATAAAATCTATATTCCATGAGTTCCTGGACAAGTTCATCATCATTTCCATCAATATATTTATATCCTTAATGTAATATGAGAAGAATACCAAGCATCATAGAGATTATTTATAGGTCCTTCAACATTACCAACATTATGGAAAGTTATCCATGTGCATGATAAATTTGAGATAGGTTCTTTTCCTTGTACATATGATGTTTTATTAGTGTGTGTCCATAGAATCATTTAATACTATGATTATTGTTTATGGGAATCACCAAAGATCCTGACAGAGGTTTTTAGTTTTCATGGTCTTTCTAGATATTATTGATGGTTTATGTAAAATTTATCTCAGTATATATCACCTATAATAGCTTTGACTAGAAAATACCAGGTATTTTTGTGGGATAATTATTTAACGTAATCATTTAGTTACCTAATGAAATATTTGGTCATTGCTCTAGTGCTTTGTATTCCTAGTGATGGTTGATGTTTGAGGTTTTCTGTGACACATCTCATATGTGATTGGGATGAATCTTGATGAAATAAAGGGCGATGATCTCTTATTGTTTTAGAAAGTTACATAACAACAAGAATAATAATTACAACCATGATCTAGATCTATAAATTGTTGTGTTTTTGATGAATATGTGGCATTTTTACCTTATCGATGAGAAATTTGTGGTTTTCACAAACCACACGATCCTAAAATATGTATTTTACCAGAGGTATTTGAATCTACAACAACATAGGTTAATGGAGTTTCTTCATGATAATGATTTTTATACTCTTACACCTCTTGAAATGGGGATTTTTATTCTTATGAACTGATTTGGAAGTCATGAGTAGATGTGGTTCAAGAGTCTATAACCATTTAGAAAGGTATGACAGAGGTTTCAATGAACCATTTGGAAGTGGGGAAGAGTAGTGGATGATTTTATCTTTAACCTATGACTATGGTGTTATCATAGAAGAAATAGGTGTAAGAGAATTAATGGGGAGACATAGAGGTATATGAGATTCGTGTCCAAGTTTTCCATTGTGATTGTCTAGAGGGATGGTCCATGGACTATCAAAACAGAGTGTTTTTCTAGGGGAGGCATTTTTTATCATTGGAAATGCATGAAGCTATTCTCCATGTGTATCAAAAATAACATTTAGTATTGAATACAAGTGATAATAACATGTTTTATGGCTTGATTAGACAATGTTTTTGTCCAGGTATGCATAGGTTCATCGAAGAGTTTCAGACTAAGTGCCTAGTTTATCAGCCGGTGAAAGAAGAGCACCATGTTCCTGGTGGGGTTTTAGACCTTTTATGTTCTAAAAATGAAATTAGAGGATATATTAATGGATTTATTCATCAATTTAACCTAGTATCATGGAGTATGTGTTATACTTTGGTTGATTGTGTCCTGATTGATGAAGTCATAACATTGTTTGGAGATCCTTGAGTTTAGTTCTGTGGGTGTCATGGTGAGGTGGTATGTGGGTGATATGGTTAGGATTCATGGGGTATTGAGGAACATCATATCTTATAAAAATAATAATTTTACCTTATGGGTATGTAGAGGATTGAAACATTCTTATTTCCCCCAGTTGTGCCTTATCATAGCTTTCCACCCACAAATAGCTAGGAAGATGGAGAAGACCATCTAGACACAGGAGGATATATTGCGAGTTTGTGTCTTTGAATTTGAAATATTGCGGGAATGAAACCTATATTTTGTTGAGTTTTCATTGAATAACAACTATTACTTATCAATTTCAATGGATCTATTTGAGGTGTTGTATGGGTAGTCATTTTATTTTCCATTGTGTTAGAATGAGGTTGGGTATTCAGTGGTTCATGGTTATGATAAGTTGTAGCAATTGATTGAGAAGATAAAGTTTGTTTTAGAAATGATGATAGAAAAGTAGGAACATTAGAGGTATTGTTATGATACTAAGAGAAGTCTTATGGAGCTTCAGGATAGAGATCATGTGTTCAGGTCAGTTTCTCCATGATTGGGTAAACAGAGGTTTGGTATGGGAAGTAACCTTTATCCATGGTTCATTGGTCAATTTTGAGGTGTTGGGGAATGTTGGAGAGGTGTCATATTGGTTGTATCTACTAATATTTCTAGAATAGATCTATAATGCATTTAATATGTATTAACTTCATTTTTATCATCATGATGATTCCCAAATAATTTACTAGGCATATTTAGATATTGAGGATTATTCATATTTAAGGGAGTTACTAGTAGATAACCAATATTGTCAAAAGAATTTTTTGGGAGGTTGTTCCATACCCAAGGATTATGTGGTGTAGAGACATGGTGTCCTAGATGAGATTGTTTCTAATCATGATATAAATAAGCATTCCATGTATCTGTAGTTGTTTTGATTTTTTTTCTTTGTTCTGTTTTTCATTGATAGTGTGATGTTTCAAACTTTATCTTTTATGAGACATGGTTTATTTTCTATCTTTGGTGATGTGTTTTATCGTTTCAGGTTAATGAAAATGAAAAACCCCCTCTCTAATAAATATGTGTTATATTACAACATGTTTTAAAACTATACGGGTGAGTTATTTCCACCCAAAACAGAACAATATCATGTTATGGAAGGTGGTATTCACTGATTTTTCTGCATAGAGTAATGTTGTTTATTTGTTATGAATGTTTTTTGATTGGGTTGTTCAGATATTTAAATGGTTCTACAAATGGTTATAGATAATATTGATGGATTTTGGATAATGTTAGATGATGTGTTATTGTTTCAGGTGAGGGATGGTGCTGTAGTTTTTTAGGGTGTTTTCTGTAAGTTTTGTTTTGGTGTGTTTGGATGGTGGTAGTGTTTGTGAAGTACTAATATACCATATAGGTATCTCATAGGATGGTATTTAGACTCTATATTTCATTTTTAAGTTTTTTTTGATACCCATGGATGAGAATCATTTGAGATTTATATATTGTAATGGTCAATGACTTATTAGCCTGTTACTTTTTTGGTTTGGTGGTCAAAGGTGTTCATATGGGGTTTGAGGAGGGTTCATTTGAGTTTGAGATACTACCATGATGTAGGTGGAAACTATTGACATGAAAGTGGGATTCACAATGTGAGATTATGATTCACAACTTGTGAAGATGGTGATTCATATCACGTGTTCGGGTGATGAGTTCATTGTAGAATAAAAACTTGACATGAAATGGATTCACATCTTGAATTAATTCATGCTAAGGCACCATGAATTTTGGTGGAATTGCGAGATATGGGAAATTCATTCATTGAATCTAGTTCATGGAAATTAATGGGGAATCATTTGAAAACACATTATCTAAATATTTAATTCAAAATTTCAATAAGTTGGTTTCCGGGATGACTATATGTTTGAGGATCTTTTGAAATATTTCAATCAGCTCTTCCTTCTGATATTTTTTTGTAAAACCCTAAGAACCATTGGAGGATCTTCTATCCCCTTCCCTCACGTTTTTCCACATGTTCTAGAGGTTGTTTATTAGTGATCTGAGGTGATTTAATCTCTTGATCCCCCATTCCCCTTCTTCATTCTTATTGAGATTCTCCATGTTGATGTTTCTTTAGTTTGGTGCGTTCATGGTCATCATTTTAGTTGATAATTTGGAATGTATGAGGTTGATTTAATATTTTCTAGCATGGTTGTGGTCTATAGTGCACAATGAATCAGAATGATTCTTTGAGGTATCATATCCTTATTCTCTACGTATTTATGTGCATGTATGGGGATATGATGCCTTTTCCTTTTATTAGGTCCATAGTAAGGTTATTAATAATAAATATAATTAATTGGATAAATAAAAAATCAATGGGAGTGGGGATAAATCATATTATTTACTGATTTGATGACATATTTGGTGAGATTATGTATACATATTTCCTTTTCAAAAAATCATAGATTTTAGGAGCAATGTTTTTCATATAATTGATAAGAGTGGGGAAAAATTTCTATGTGGATTGTTTATATCCCCAAGAATGAAATGTATAAGAACATATATATGGCTTATGAATTAGTTTCCGATGTAATGGTGGTCTGTTTGTTAATACCCATGCCACTAAAAAATTAATGTGATTTAATCCCTCGAATATAATTAATTAAAGCTGATATGTGATGATTTATGTAGTTTTTTATATTGTGTTGCATCATGTTGAATGTGATCTTATTTGGTGATGGTGGTGATCAGACGGGTTGTAAGATATGTAGGGTAGTGACATGATGGTGTTGGCTTGGAATACAATGGTAGCAGTTGTGCTATAGTTGTGGTGTGTGGTGGTTGAGATGGGTATTTTTCTACTACTTGTTTTGTGGGAAAATTTTAGTGTGGTGGTTGTGACATTTGGATGTAGTGGTAAGATGGTTTTACTATTTTGGTATTGTGATAACAGTTTATGAGAGATGGGAGAGTTGTCTTTTGGCGTGGTTATGTTACTTTTTAGGTTATCTATGGAATAAATTGTAATGTAGAAACCAAATTTCATTGGTTGTTAAATGAATAAAAATGGTATATAAATTTATGTGTGGTAATTATATTAAATTTACTAAAATATGAATTAATTGGTTGTGTAAATTTGAAATGAAATGGAACAGTAAATGGTCATTAGTGAAAACCCAATAATATGAAAAATGGTAGAATTTTTAATTGAAGTTGGTTTGTGGGGACATATGTTGTGATCATGTGTTGTGATGAATTTAGTTGAGGTATTAGTTTTTGTAGATGTTTTTTGATGTTGTTATGGTGATTTAGAGTATTTTTAGGATTTGGTTTTGAACCCACAGGTTGCATAATTTGTTCTATATATTTATCATGTATTTTTATGGTATTTTTATACGGTACCCACCCCAGTTGGATAACCTTATCAATTCCCAAATGTTTTGAGTTCTAGATGTCTTCCTCTAGATCCAAAATTGTGCTGATATATATGGATGAATACCCCCTCTTCCCCACTCTTCATTTGTTAATTAGGATATGGGTTGGTGTTGGATATTACCCAAAAATGATGAGTTGTAATATGGTTGTGATATGTGGGGGTGTTTATGCATGGTAGGAGGAGGGGATGCAGTTTATTTCCTTCATTTTTACTATATCATAATGCTCTAATTATATGAAAATATGTGGCGTGATATACCATGTGTCTTTAGGAAAGAAGTGATGTGATGACCTAATTTTCTTTTGACAGGATGTCACATGATGATTCATGATGCTCGCATCGGATGCTAGACCTTGCGATGGTGGGGAATTTCAGGATGCATCCCGACCCACATTAGAGATGAATGGAGATGTCAGGTGATATGCGGGGGAGGGATGGGATCACATGATATTCAAAATTAGAGATTGAGGGCGGAAAATCATTCGGGAAGTGGTAGAAGGGAACATTTATAACGATATGATATTATATTTTTATATTAGATGTGTGATTTGCTGAGCAGTCCACAATGAGGCTATGATTGGTTAGTTGACCTATTTAGGATCTTGGTGGTTCATATTTTTATTAATAATTTATTCGTATACTCTTTTCAAATATTCCTTAGAGATCTTGGGTACTATCATACTAAGTCTATATGTATTATATCTATATAAATATTAAGTATTTTTTATGGTTTTCATGAGGTCATTGGGGACTGAGATGGACATTTATATCTTGGGTTTTGCTGCTTCTATTGAGTCACCACTGTAGTAAATGTGTTTTGTATTTAAATGGTTACTTTTATTATACATCTTGACATTGTTCAAGAAATGTGGGATGGTTTTGGATTTATTTTTATTCAATATCATAGTGTTTATTAGTGGGTTTCTATACAATATCTCATTCCTAAATTATTATATGTGTGTGATTCCTTCTATATGTGTGTTTTTATACCCTTAGTGTGGGTTGCTAACCTGAGGGGTAACTAGAGGTGGGACTCAAGGGTCATTATCTCTCTTCCATAATTTCCATCCATGATGGGGTACCTTTGGAGGGAGGAGGCTGTGGAATTGGATTTATACATATCATATTTATGAAATATCTAACCTTTGTATTTATAATATTATAACACTTTATGACAAAAATATCATTAATTAAGGGTCTATTGAATTTTTTTTTAAATTTAATTAATTCAAAAAATAAAATGATGTGTTACAAGACGAATTGGATATGATAATAAGAATTGGATATTTGAAAAAAATATATCTATTATCATTAATACATGAAATATAAAATTGAATCAAGAATAATTACCTAATAAAAATCATAATTAACTGACTCTTACCATGTAATGGTTTATGATTTAGTACATATTTCTAAAAACCTCCCCCATTCATTGAGGAAATGTTGAATATATGGAAAAAGTCACTAATATTTGTGAATAAATGAATACAAATTTATTCATGAGTTTAATGTCTTAAATTTTGGGAAAATTTCGTGCATCATAATTAATCCTCATTCTAAGACATACTGTGTTACTCTTGGGGCCTTTGTGGAATTCAACACAATCATAAATTTACCAATAAATAATTTTTAAAAAATTTTGGCCTCTAGAAAAAAATTATTTCTAAACAATATATTAAAAGATATAGTGTGATATTAACTAACTAATATATTAATGATTTTATTAAATAGACTAACCAATTTGAATGAATACATCACATGCCATTTTTCAATGTAGATAAGACCACTACATTCTAGTTAACTAAGAATTACCACTCAATTCAATAGAATAATTTAATTAGAGGTAAGGATGAAATTGTTTTCATGTATGTATTGAAATACCCACTATATATATTATTATATATATACCCAACTACCAAATGGGTATCTTAGACCCTAAGATGGAATAATAATGGTATCAAAGTATGAAGGTTAAAATTATAAGAATCACATCAACCTTAGGTAATGAGTATTAATATCTATCATAAAACCATAAGTATATCAATCCTCGTACAACATTTTATATGATATAGTTTGGGGATTCAGTTTAGATAATAACTCTCATTTATTATAACATTAACCTGACTATGTATCATATATAATATTATACAAATGATAATCCTAATTTATAATTATAACATATAATACCTTAGTAGGATCATAAATAAATTAAAAAAATATATACTATGAATGGATTTTATCATTACAATATTCAAGTAAATAATAGTACCAACATGAATGAATGATAAATAGGGATTTTATTATTTTTAAAAAATGATATATCAACATAGACAAGGTCCATCACATATAATATCTCTTATATCAAAAACCTAATGAATATACATGACCATCTTCATTAATCTATATTAATTTTGTTGTTAATGGTTGCAACATATTATCCTATATACCCAGAAATAATGTCATTAAGTCATAAATCTAAATGATTCTCCAATAAGATAATATTTGTGATGATATTTTTGGTCCCTAGGTATGACCAGGGTCACATGACCTATATATTAACTCCATTATTATAATAATTTAACCAATTCTTCCCTAAAATTCTTCTAACCACATATTTTTTAGTAATCATCTTCTTAATCTAAATAGTTTAATTTAATGAATTTGGTATAATTATGTGTTTTTACATTATTATTAAGTTATATATAGTGGGTTTCCTAGAACTCAACCAACTGATAGCTCATGCGTACAAATTCAAATTCCTTGTTTATATCTCAAATCACCCACATTGGTATGGAAGCATTTTTCAATGTAACCATTTTCATTGATCTCATCCACTCCTATAATGACCAAGAGCATATCTTTCATTATTATCATGTAAATAATGATGTCATTTACAATAATTTAAGGGATCTAACAAGGATTGAATTGGTAAAAATTTGTTATATTCTTATCATAAGTGATAATAGGTTGAGTGTATAATATAGAATTATTGACAAATCCAAAAGAGTAATTTTATGGAATTTTATCCATGACTCTCCTTGATAATCCTTGAGAAGAACATTGAGTATTCATAAGAGTAATTCCATGATTCATTAGTCAATACTATTTTTAATTCTTCATACAATTCATTTTTTATTACATTAGGAATATATGTTCTTTGACATAGTCTAATAATCCTTTTAGATCTATCTATATAGATATTCATATCTAATATGCAGTATGATTTATCAATTCCATTTATTGTAAACCTGTTTCCCAACTATTAAATTATATAATATAATATGAGGATTAATTTTATCCTAAGTAGTAAATAATCAATATATAATATGGGAAACAGTAAATAACACAAATAAATACTATTTTATATAGAAGAATCAACAACATTAATAATGAAACCATATTATTTAATTGCATCATTAAATTCATTGTTAAAATTTCTAGAATATTTATTCAATACATAGATGGAATATTGTAACTTTTAAACCTAAAAAATATCATTTGGATCCTTAAAATAAATAGGTTTTTCTATATACATTTATTCATAAAAAATTCCCATTAAATAATATTTTGGATATCTATTTGATATATCTCAAAATTATAACGATTCTTTATGTCACAAAGAGAAATTTGTAGGTTAACACCCTACTATCTAAATAATGTTTTTATAAAAAAACACTTATATCGTATAAGAATCACCCATGTAGGTTTTATTACCATATTTATGGTGTTATTAAATTTTATCAATCTCTCACAAATAATAAGGCCTCTATAAATTTATATAAATCAAAACCATTGATGAATTGTCAATGGGTAGAAGGTCTATCACATGTAAAAATTAAATAATTATAATTTTATATATGTACTCAATATCTCACATGATCCCCATTAATTTGTACTCTTTATTTGGATTGGTTTCTTTAATATGTCATGGAATTTTATCACTTTTAATAAAAATAAATAATACATTCTATTGGTATTAATCTTCAACATGTTCAATTTTACACCAACTAATTCCATGATTCAAGTTAATATTATCTTAGAAGAAAACTATATTAGACCAAAAACAAGTTTTATTCAACGAAAATATTGAAATAATATCAAATATTTTCATTATTAAAATAAAAAATAAACTATTTTCAAATTTATAGCTATGTTTTTTGGATGAAAATGTAAAATTTATAATTCACATCCAAAAATCCTAATTAAAAAAAAATTCTATGATTCATAATCTATTTACCCTGTAATGCCATTTTGACTCCTTTATATGGAATGAAATTATGTAAGAATTTTGTTTGAGAATAACCCTAGATTGATATATGATTGTTATATTGACTTGTCATCAATGAAACCATGCTCATCATGGTATGATTCATCCACTCAGACAAACCATTCAATTGTGATGTTCTATGAGGAGTAAGTTGTGAGAATATTCCATAATATCCTGGGTTATTAGTAGATTGTGGTATTAAGTATTCACTAAAATCATATAATGAGAGATTCTAAATACTTTGAACAATATTATTCTATACATCACATTGGAATAATATTAATATTTCAAATGTTATAGAAAAATGTCTCTAAATAAACACATAACTATAAGAGCTGATGTCATTAGTAAATGTTACGAAGTAAATATACCCAAAAAATACATTTCTAGTCATTGATCCACATATATAAATATGTATAAGGTATAATAGTATAATATCTATCTCAAATTTTACTCTAAATATTCCATTACTCATTTTATCTTATAAATAAAATTCACATTTTTAAATGATTATAAATTAAAAAAATTAAATAATTTATCTCTACATATTCTCAAAATATATTTATTATTTTAATGAAGAAGGTAATTATTCTAAAAAAATTATTGATTAATAATATACAATGTCCTTATTTTATTTTATAAATCATGTAATCTATTTTTTATATTCAATAATCTATTAATGTTTTTACATATAATGAATCATTGTTATTTTTAATCATGTATATTTTTTTTATCCAAACATGCCATATAAAAATAATTTATAATTATGTAAAGGAACTATTTATTATTTTATTAATCTAGAAATAATCAACTAGGTATACATAGATCATATTCTCCGAATTCTAATATGAATATTATAACCCATTTTCAAACATATAGATCTAATTCTACTCTAATTTTAACTTTTTTTATTTCGAATTCTATGTTTATCATGAAAAATATGTGATGCACATCCAGTATATAATTAACATGATTCAAAATTTGAGAGGTTAATTTCTACAATTTTCATATATATATGGTTACATTAATTTTCATTTAGAAAAAAATTTAAACTATGTATAAATATATATTAAATTAATTGTCCTTCTTATTTGAGATTTCAAAATGATAATAATAATGCATGTAATTTACTTCAACATGATATTCCACTAGATTAATATCATGTTTTCATCAAATAAATATCACCATGGTTAATATACTCCCACTAAAATAATGGAATCATGCATTATATCAATTTACTGGGGCAAGATCTGTATTTCACTAAATTTTTAGTCAATTAAAGAGTTCCTTTCAATGAAATTACCATTTATGTAGGAAATTATTATAATTATATGATAAATTATTTATAGATATTTGAGTATACAAAAAATTTCCCAAAACCATTTTTTGGATACACATAACTCTATTAAATTTGTATATTAAATCTTAATGTTTTGTAGAAAGTGGTCACCAAAACTTTAAAATGGGACTTGATATCATTTTTTCATATTTATATAGATATCCACCATATTATACAATTCATAATCCAATATCACTAAAAAATAAAAATAAAATATATCTTGGGATAATTTAGGTCATGAGTTTATCAAATTTTATAAGGAATCTCAAAATATATTATTTCTAAGTATTTAATAACATGAAAATTTCCATATTAATGTTATCCAAATACATGTTACTATTTAATTTCACAGAATCATTGTAGCTTTTATAATACTTATAAGATTTAATTCGATTAGAGATTTAGTATCTAAAAATTATTCCTTCATCCAAATTAATATGATACAAAAATATTAATGTATAAATCCTTATACAAATCAAGATTTTTATTACTAAAACAACAATAAAATATAATAATTTCTATTAATATATAAATTTATGAAATTCATGAGTTATATTAAAACATTTTATTTAAATTTTTAGAATCTTAAATAATCAAAACACACATTGAATAAATTATGGTGAAACCAATATCTAACCCACACTTTTCTTAAACGGTTCCTATTCCCTGATGATAGTGATATGTCTAACCTACAACCTGACTAACCGTGGAACAATACTCAAGAGAGTCCATAATTACAATAAAACTCAAAAAACTAATATTTATATGTCATAAGATAACTATATAAAGTAATATATAATTATAATAACCACATATAATGATGTTTAAATGTTAGATAATTCTTTTATATTGTACCAAGATTGTAAGCATTATATACATGACAAGAGAATTTAATGAATGAAATTATAAAATTTAAATTTAGGGGTAAAAAATTCTTATCAAAAATATTTATACATGTTCATAAGTATTTCAAAAAAAAATTATTTAAAAATATATATAAAAACCTTAAACAATTATAAGTTATTTGAATTTTCTTGTTGTAGACTAATATCATGTTGGCTCAATATAGGCCCTTTGTTTAATGTCCTGGATTTTAGGAGAGGCAAGAACTCTAAATTTACCATTAAAAACATCTATTTTTATGAAAATAATGTACTCTGAAGTCTAATTGGGGGTTTATTAGATTTCAAGGCTCGTTAAGAGCTCAAAGCTCTGAAAATTTGAGCGGCAGACTAAGACACATGATTAGTACATATTTAGTGCTAATCATCTAACTCAACCATGTGAGGCACCCGGTGCATAGGGGAGTCCACACAGGTTTTCGACAACAGTTTGAGACAGTTTGCACACCTATGTAGAGTTTTAGACTTTATTGAAAGTTATTTTTTTCACTAGATGCCCATAGTTAGCCAAATCATGCGTCTATCCCTTGAAAGGGGTTTCCCTAGGCTCGGATGTGAGCATGGTTGGTGCACGGTTTTTCCAAACCATGAATTTAAATAGTATAACCCAGTTTTAGGGGAGAATTTAAATTTTCCCTCCTAAAATGTTTTAATACCGTTAACTCCTCTTCCTATATATTTAAATATCACATAATATCCCCCTTCTATCACATGAATAACCTCCCTTAAGCCAATTCTGGTAATTTTGTAATGACCTAAATATTTATGAATAAAATTACCATTAATTAAATTAAATTTCTTATGGTTATAGACGGAATGTGAACTTATTTTATTATATCAAATTTTTATTAAATGAACAATAAGTATCATTTTTTTGATAATATAGTATTTTAACAGTGATCACATGACTAATATAAATATAAGGTTTTAACAATTCCATTTGAAACACACAAAGGAAGTTATTACCTCAACTGGTTGGATCATTCCCTATAAATACCATTTATTAGAGCTTATAAGGGAGATAAAATTTATGGGATTTTCCCTTGGCCAGTCAAAATTCAAGATACAATAACTTAAACATGATCAAAATCATTTACGGGAGAAGTTTAAGCCCATCAAGATCATAACCCAAACCATGTTCACTAAACGACCCCATGAAAGCCCCACCATCACACACCTTATTAATAGGGAGTATGATTTTTTAATTAATGGATATTTAATAATACCCTAGAATTAGGGACATGTAAATTATTTTGGTATAGAATATTTAATATATTTTTCTTAATATTGTTAATTTGTAAATGTTTTAAAGAAAAAATAGTATTTTATGTTAACATTCATATTAAATTAATTTCTTTAGGAATTAATGTATTTTAAAAATAATTAATAATTTAATAAAATATTATTATTAAATGACTTTTATTAAATATAAATTATCATATATTTTTCATGAAGTCAAAAGAGATTTTTATCAAGTATTAAAATTCACTTTTGTCAAAACCCCTCAAATTTCAATAAATTTCGGTTTAAATTTAAAAAATGAAAATTCCACTATTTAGAAAATTATTTATATTAAATTAATATTATCTTGGGAATCAAGATGTCTAAATTATCAAATGGTGATTTTTTCATTATTTTCTGATAGAGTCGCATTTGTGGGTAAAAATTAAATATCGTATGAATATAAGAGGTGTTTTATGACATCATAATGGACAAATAATGATTTAATAAATACTATAAAATTCATTTTATTACAAATAAATTTATACCATTAAAATAATTGAATTTTAGTATTATTTTATTTATTTTAAAAATCCTTAGTGATTCCTCCAAAAATATATAATATATTGTACGATTTTAAAATCATTTACTTGAAAGTATCACTCACCTCCACATAAGAAATTGAAATATCTTAAAATATTCAGCTCTTAGACTTATAAAATAATTTATTCAACTCCCCCTTTTTGGATACCATGGGAAAAACTAGGGGATGATTTGTGGATTTTAATACTTTATTCTGTAGTGTCCCAAACCAAAATAATAAATAATTCCCCTCCTTTCCTAAATAATCCCACTGAATATCCAATTATATTCACTCAAAATATTTTAAGATCCACCACCCTCTTACAATTTCACCTTATAGTCCTCCCAAGTCACCCCAAAAATCATAATAAGCCTCTCTCAATCCTTCGGAGTCACACATCCAAGAAAGGGATCTTCCACTCCCCTCTTTTATCAAGAACTCCTTTTGTGATATGACTTTTAATTTCAATTTTAATATGTTGTGATATGTTCATACAATAACCTTACTCTCCATTTTACTTATAATTAATTATACCTTCCATAAACTCTATTTAATCAATCCATGATACTTTATATACACCTACTACCATGTCGAAATTCCATAAGGGATTTCCTTCACATCATTCGCAATCAAGAACTTATTTTATATTATTCATATTAAATTACATTTCATATGTTGTGGTATAATGTTACATGATAAAAATACTTTAATTTTTTTAAATGATTAGATACCCCTTTATCTCTAATAAACCAATTTTATGAATTTCTATTTGACAACGCTATGCTGCTGAAATTGCACTACAGTTTTCAATCATGTAGTAAATACCAAACCCGTATCTCTACTAAGTATGACAACCCTGCTTTTTAATAAAAACATAAACATGATTTATTACATAAAACATCACTTGATACAACAAAGAAGATCGAGAGGTTTAGTGTCTTTGGGGCTTAGGATCATTACATAAAACTTAAAACATGAAATACAACATCTTTATTGAAAACTTCCTTTACATGACCACTACATTCCCTCGTTCTTAGCATTGCATGGGATAACCTGAGGACATGCATAAGAAAAGGGTGATCTATAAATCCTAGTAACGGAGTACATGTGGAATAACATTAGGAGTACAATACATGTTAGACAATAGGCATATCAATTGATCATAAGAGAAACATGAACATAAAGGCATGATAAATCATGATAATCGTAACCTGGAAATGTGGCAACAACACTTAACGTGGAATTAGCATGAGCCAAGGCTCATTGCACATGGTGCATGAGTAAATTCTCATTGCACATGAAGCATGAGTAAACCCTTTTTTCACTTGAATTATCATGATTCAACACTCATTGCACATGAGGTATCATGATACTATACTTTACCCAATGCATCGGAGCGCTATAAGGGCGCACCCTTCTTAAAATTTTAATTTCATGCATAAGTGTGCCACATGGATCATAAAACATGGATTCATAAAACATAATAATTTATTCCATGATAAAGTAAAGTGAAATTAATACATGAAACTTTATAATAAATAAGTAAATGTTCATAAAGGTGAATACCCTTGATGAAGAAATGGGCATGGAATTCACAACACAATGACATTGGCTTAGAAAATCGGTGCGATTTCGGCAGCGTAACAGCATGACATAAGAATTCATAAAAATGGTTTATGAGAGATAAAGGGGTTACTCATCATATTTAAATTTAATGGAAAATAAGTAGGTCATATAGATACATGTCCCAACAATTGTAATGGAATTTAGATTCATGATACAAAAGTATTTCTTGAATGTAAACAAGGAGAGAGAAGTTCCTTTTGGAATTTCGGCATAGTAACAGGTGTACATGGGAGGCATTTAATGAGAGAGAAAGGGGTCTAACATAATTCAAACATAATTAGGGAATTATGATGGAGGTGTGAAACCATACCCCAACATTCATAATCGAAATTAAAAGGGCAAAAAACTTAAATAAAATCGTACAAAAATGAGAAAGGAAGAAAAAACCCTTATTTGGAAGTGTGCTTCAAAAGGCATGAAAGAGGCTTGAGAGAGGCTTCTTGGGAGCTTGGTACACCTTCTGAGGATTCTATAGAGAGTGGGGAAGAGGTTGGATGAACTCCAAAGGCTTTGAGTGAGGAGGAAGTGGGAGCTTGGGTGGGTTTATATATGAAAGTGGAGGGAATTCTTTATTATTTAGGTTTCGGTCCCCTTACATTAAATTAATCCAAACCACAAACCATCCCATGGTTTTTGCCCTTGGTTTTTGGAAAAGGGAAGAGGAAAACAGTATTTTATAAGGTCAAAGTCTGATATTCTTAAAATAATAGTTTTGCTTATGTGTAGGTGAGTCACACTCCCATGGAAATTAATTTAAAAAGACAAGCTGTTTAATAAGTGTTGAGGTGTCCATTAATGCTTTGAAAAGTAAGTCAAACAAACCCAAAATCACATTATTTTAATGGTAAAAGATATATTGGACGAACATATAGCTTATAGTATTTTATTACAGTACTGTTGGGTCATTATGATGTCATAAAACACATTATATATTTAAACGATATTTAATTTTTACCCAAAAATTTGACTGTCTCAGAGAATTATGAAAAATTCACCGTTGGATTATTTCGACATCCTGATTCCATAAATAAAATTTATTTTATCTAAATAATTTTCTAAATATGTTAATTTTTACTTTCAAAATAAAAACCGACATTTATCGAAAATTCATGGGTTTTGACAGAAATGGCTTTCAAACCTTAATAAAAATTATAATTGCATTCATAAAATTATAAGATCATTTATATTTAATAAAAATTAATTTAATAATAATAATAACATTTTATTAAAATATTATTTAATTGAAAAATCCCTTAATTTTAAAAAATAGAATTCTTAATTAAATAATAACTAAAAACACTATTTGTACATTAAAACTATTTACAATGTATCAAAAAAGACAAGGAGGTATATTCATTATTATATAAAAAAATAATATACAAGAACATAATACTAGAGATTTGATACATAACCCCTTAAAACAGCTGTATAATACCTAAGGGTAAGGTGTGCGATGGTGTCAGACTCTTGGGGTGGCTTGGATAACATCGCTCGAGAGGTAATCTCTATCAACTTGCACTATTCCAATAAACAGTCCCGTTAGAGCTTGACACGGTGAAGCTCATCTTGGGATTGGTCAAGAGTGAAGCCCAAGGACGCCACCTCTTTTCCGAGCTCCGAAAAATGGGCTTCGTATGGAGCAATTCTACTAGACGAGGCCATCGCTTCTTTTTTCCGAGTAAATTAGATTTGTTAAAGCCCTATATTTATACTAATCATGTGATCACTATTCAAAAGATATAATAGAAATGGTCAAAATTCATAACATAAAACCAACGAAGTTGACATTTTACATAAACATAAATGGACATTTAATTAGATTAATAGGGATTTACATTAATTAAACTTTGGGTTGTTACAATGTCCCCCTCTTTAAGAAATTTCTCCCCCAAAATTTCCTTATTCCCACACTAAAACAGATGTTGTTAACTCAGCTTCATCATTTCCTCCGTTTCCCAAGTCGCTTCTTCAAACTTGTGGTTTCTCCAAAACACCTTGATGAGGGGCATTGTCTTATTTCGTTGAACTTTTTCTCTACGATATAAGATCTTCACTGGTTGCTCCTCATAAGAAAGATCATCTTCCAATTGTACCACCTCAGAAGAGAGTACATGTGAAGGGTCCGGTATGTACTTACTTAAGATGGATACATGAATGACATCATGTACTTTGGTTATGGTAGGTGGAAGTGCTAGTAGATTGGCCACAACCCCGACATGATCAAGAATCTTGAATGGGACGATGTACCTTGGACTTAATATCCCTTTCTTTCCAAACCTCATGAACTTCTTACATGGAGATATGAGTAGAAAAACCATGTATCTAACTTTAAACTCAAGGTCTCATCGATGATTATTTGCATAACTCTTCGGTCGACTCTGGGATACCTTGATATGCTGCCGAATGGTTTTCACCTTCTCCACCATTTCTTCGACCATTTCTGGTCCAAGCAGCTTACGTTCACCGACCACATCCCAACACGCCAGTGTTCTGCACCTTTTCCCATGCAGGGCTTCATATGGTGCCATTTGGATGCTCGAGTTGAAACTATTATTATAAGAGAACTAAACTAGTGGAAGATGTTGATCCCATCCTCCTTTAAAGTCCATTGAGAACGCTCTCAACATGTCCTCTAGTGTTTTGATAGTCCGCTCGGATTGGCCATAAGTTTGCGGATGATAGGCCGTACTGAAGTTCAGTTCAGTATTCAGATCATGTTAAAGACTCTTCCAAAACTTATAGGTGAATCATGGATCTCGATCAGACACAATAGATAGTGGCACTCCATGCAGGCTTACCACTTCCCTGATATATATTGGTGCCAGTTGATCCAAAGAGAAATCCTCCCGAATAGCAATGATATGTGCAGTCTTTGTAAGACGATCCAAAACAACCCAGATCGCATTGTTGCCTTTGGATGTCCTTGGAAGTCCGGTGACAAAGCCCAGGGTAATGTCCTCCCATTTCCATTCTGATATGGGCAATGATTGCATCATCCCCATAGACTTCTGCCTCTCTTCCTTCACTTGCTGACACACAAGGCACATTTATGTATATTCAGCGATCTCCTTCTTCATATTATCCCACCAAAAGTTTTCTTGGAGATCTTGATACATCATTGTGCTCCCTGAGTGAATAGAGAAATTTGAACTATGTGCACCATCCAAAAGTTCCTTCTTCAGCTCCAGACTTGATGGAACACATAGTAATTTCCCAAATCACACAATTCCTTCTTCATTAACATTAAACTATGAGGATTTCCTTTTTTTGATAGATTCCACTTTTTTTCTGAATCCCCACATCATCCTTTTGAGCATCCTTTAACCTTTCCAAAAGAGACGGTTGAGCAATAATTTGTGAAAGGATTGATGATGTTACATTCTTTATGATTCCCATGTCCATCTTCATCAAGTCTTAGAAGATTGGATCCTTCTCAATTCTCATCATTGATAGAATCGTTGGGTCCTTTCTACTTAGGGCATCTGCCACCTTGTTCGCTTTCCCAGGGTGGTAATGTATTGAATAATCATAATCCTTGATGAGATCTATTCATCTTCTCTGGCGCATATTAAGCTCTTTCTGTGTGAATATATATTTAATACTTTTGTGGTCAGTATATATCACACATTTCTCCCCACAGAGATAATGTCTCCAGATTTTCAAGGAAAAGATTACAACTTCCAACTCCAGATCATGTGTTGGATAGTTTCACTCATGGATTTTTAACTGCCTTGAGACATAGGATATCACTTTATCATTATGCATCAGCACACAACCTAAGACCTTCTTTGAAGCATCACTGAATACCACAAAATGTTCCCCACATATGGGTAAAGTGAGAACTGGCGTAGTGATAAGCCTCCTTTTCAACTCCTTGAAGATTTATTTGCATTCATCACTCAAAGAAAACTTTACTCCCTTTCGAGTTAGCTTGGTAAGAGGGTTGGAAAATCATGAGATATTTCTCACAAATTGTCGATAATATTCAGCTAACCCCAAGAAGCTATGGATATCCGTTAACAATGTTGGCCTCGGCCATCCCTCAATTGCATCTGTTTTGGAGGGGTCCACAAATATCCCATTTCTTGTGATGATATGGACCAATAATGAGACCTCCTTCAACCAGAACTCACACTTGCTTTACTTTTCATAGATCTTCTCCTTGTGCAAAGTCTCCAGTACAGTTCTTAAATGCTCCTCATGATCCTCCTTGGTTTTGAAGTATATTAGAATATCATATATAAAGACTACCAAAATTTTTTCTAGGTAATCTCTAAAGACTCTATTCATTAATTCCATGAAGATTTCTGGAGAATTAGTGAGTCCAAAAGGCATTACTATGAATTCATAGTGCCCGTATCTTGTGAGAAAAGCAATCTTGGGGATATCTTCCTTATTCACCCTTACTTGATAATATCCTGACCGCAAGTACACCTTGGAGAATTATTGTGATCCACGTAGCTGATCGAACAAGTCATCAATTCGTGGGAGAGGATACTTGTTCTTTATTGTGATTTTTTTGATCTCACGATAATCGATGCAAAGGTGCATTGACCCATCCTTCTTCTTGACGAAGAGGACTGGTTCACCCCATGGTGAACCACTTGGGTGTATAAACCCTTTATCCAGATTCTCCTGTAGTTGTTTCTTCAACTCTTCAAGCTCAATGACAACCATTCTATATGGAGTCTTGGATATTGGTAATGCCCTGTGTATATGTTCAACTGAGAATTCAACATCTCTTCTAGGAGGAAGACCATTCAGTTCCTCAGGAAACACTTCTGTGAATTCCCTCACAATAGGCATTTCTTCAAGGATGGTTTCTTCCTTGGACTCTATTATCTAAGATAGATATGCGTGCTAATAGGGTAGTAATATCCATGATTGATATGATGGAGCTAAAATAGATTCATCTTCCTCCTTACACTTGTAAAGAATTGGGGGTCGATTCTCTATATGGAGTGTGATTTACCTCTCCCGACAATTTATGTTGGCTCTATATAAGGAAATCCAATCCTTTCCAAGAATTGCATCAAATTCCACCAGAGGGAGTATTATGAGGTTCTACGGGAAATTCAATCCATAGATTATAACATGGGAGGACTTATACTCATGGGATGAAATGATTTCCCCGTTTTCCATACTCACTAACATCTTCACTTCCATGATTTGTGGTGGTTCTCGGATTGTTCTACTAAACTTTCGAGATATAAAAGAATGCGTAGAACCTGAATCAAAAAGTACGTTCCCTATTATTGAATGAATAACTAGCGTACCTATCACCACTTCGTTGTCGGGGTTCACTTTGGCAGAAGGGATGGAAAAAGCTCTTCCTTACTTCCTTGGAGGTTGTTGGTTGCCTCCGAAAACCCTTGTATTAGGGAACTGATTTACAAAATGCCCCGGTTCTTTGCATTTCTAGCAATGAACAATGCGTTGAGGTTCGAACGGAGTGTTCCTCTCCTCTGTCGTAGCCGTCGGTCTTTCTTTCCGGTAGTTATCAACTTGGTGCCCTTCTCTTCCACACCTGAAGCATTTCCTCATCCCCTTAAGGCAATTTCCAGGGTGCTTCTTTCCACACATTTGGCAAGTGGGGTGCTGAATCTTCTTAGCACCATTGGATTTATCCATTGGACCACCAGCATTGAAGTGCACCTTAAACTTCTTATCCCCATGATACCCCTATGATTCTCCGATCTCCATTTCGACCTTGAGGGCACATCGGATAATTTCCTCATAGCTATCGAAGTCACAGATCACCAATGCTTTTCGTAGGCTAGGCTTCAGCCCACCAAAGAAGCAGTCAACTTTGCATTCTGGGGTAACGACAAAGTCGGAAGCGTATCGGGCAAGACTTGTGAAGTTTTCTTCGTACGCTCCAACCGATTCTTCATCTTTTTTCTCGAGGGAAAAGAAGTCCCTTCCCATCTTAAGCTGGAAGGTTCACGAAAAATATTTATTGAAAATAATATTCCAGAAATCCTTCCATTCCAATGCCTCGATCTCCTCCTCCGGCTTCGTATTTTTGATCAACATCCACCATTGATCAGCTTCACCCTCCATATGATAAGCCGCAAGGAAAAACTTCTCTTGTTCAGAACATTGAAGGATGGAGAAGATCTTTTAAATGGAGTTGATCCATTGTCCAGCGATCGTGTGATCAGATGATCCACTAAAAGTAGGAGGCCTTTGACTCTTGAAGCTCTCGATAGAGAGTTGTTCTTTCTTAGGGGGGGTTTAACATTCCTCTTGACCCATGTTTCTATTCAAAACTTGAGTTAGCTGAGAGATAAGCGTGACAAAGTTTGTGATTCCCGCTCCCTCTGGATTGGGCATCTCATTAGTATAGTCATCACACTGATCTTCACAACGGTTGTTAGCCCAATTCCTCCTATTAACGGCCATTGGTTGGAATAAAAGGAAATTTAGGGGTAACACATAAAGGGTAATCCAACAAAAAGTTGATGACTTATAAATAAACTTTTATTTCCTTAACTAATGAGTCTATAGGCTTCAATCTATTTTTTTTTCATGATCTACTTTCTAATATATATTCTTAGGGGCATTTTTTTATTCCCTTAATAAGGGTTCATAATAAGCTAGTGAATTTATCAAAACATATCCCCCGGGAGTATCATAACCAAGAGTGAAGCACGCCCCGTTGTCGTGCACCTGTTCCCATTCGAGTCTAGCTCAAAGCGGTGTTTTCAGGTTTTACCCCTAGGATACATCTGTGCCAGAGCCGCCTCTACCTGCTCGAATCCAGACAGGGATGTATTTGTTTGATAAACTACGTAATCAGTACTTACCAAAACATAGGGATGTTTTTATTATAATTAGTCTTGTCTCTAAGGCTTTACTATGGTTTTCTAATCCTAATCCCAAAAATAACTGAACCTATCCTCGGATTCCAACTATGACAACCCTGATTTTTAATAAAAAAGTAAACATGATTTATTACATAAAACATCACTTGATTCAACAAAGAAGACCAATAGGTTTAGTGTATTTTTGGATAAGGATCATTACATAAAACTTAAAACATGAAATACAACATCTTTATTGAAAACATCATTTACATGACCACTACATTCCCTCGTACTTAGCATTGCATGTGATAACCTGAGGACATGCATAAGAAAAGGGTGAGCTATAAATCCCAGTAAGGGAGTACACATGG
Organism: Viscum album; assembly: GCA_963277665.1. Classification (NCBI taxonomy): domain Eukaryota; kingdom Viridiplantae; phylum Streptophyta; class Magnoliopsida; order Santalales; family Viscaceae; genus Viscum; species Viscum album. The sequence goes on along the minus strand of OY728152.1, from coordinate 348,633,532 downwards.
AATAACATGAAGAGTACAATAAATGTTAGACAATAGGCATATCAATAGAGAATAATAGAAACATGAACATAAAGGCATGATAAAGCATGATAATCGTAACATGGAAATGTGGCAACAACACTTAACATGGAATTAGCATGAGCCAAGGCTCATTGAACATGGAGCATGATTAAATTCTCATTGCACATGAAGCACGAGTAAACCCTCGTTGCAATTGAATTATCATGATTCAACACTCATTGCACATGAATTATCATGATACTATACATTACCCAATGAATTGGAGCGCTATAAGGGCCCACCCTTATTAAACATTTCATTTCATGCATAAGTGTGCCACATGGATCATAAAACCTGGATTCATAAAACATAATCATTTATTCCATGATAAAGAAAAGTTGAATTCATACATTAAACTTTATAATCAATAATTAAATGTGCATAAAGGTGAATACCCTTGATGGAGAAATGGGCATGGTATTCACAACACAATGACATTGTCTTAGAAAATCGATACGATTGGTAGCTAATGGTGTGACATAAGTATTCATAAAAATGGTTTATGAGAGAGAAAGGGGTTCCTCATCATATTTACATGTAATGTACAGTAATGTGGTCATATAGATATATGTACCAACAATTTCAATGGAATTTAGATTCATGATACAAAAGTATTGTTTGAATGTAAACAAGGAGAGAGAAGTTCCTTTCGGAATTTTGACATAGTAACGGGTGTACATGGGAGGCATTTAATGAGAGAGAAAGGGGTCTCCCATCATTAAAACATAATGAGGGAAGTATGAGGGAGGTGAGAAAACATACCCCAACATTCATAAGTGAAATTAAAAGGGCAGAACAACATAAAGAAAATGGGACAAAAATGAGAATGGAAGAAAAAACCCTTACTTGGAAGTGTGCTTCCAAAGGCGTGAGAGAGGTCTGAGAGAGGCTTCTTGGGAGCTTGGGGCACCTTGTGAGGATTATAGAGAGATTAGGTCAGAGGTTGGACGAACTAAAAAGGCTTTGAGTGAAGAGGAAGTGGGATCTTGGGTGGGTTTATATAGGAAAGGTGATGGAATTCTTTATTATTTAGGTTTGGGTCCCCTTACATTAAATTAATCCAAACCAAAAACAATCCCATGGTTTTTACCATGGTTTTTGGAAAAGGGAGAGGAAAACAATATTTTATTAGGCCAAAGTCCGAAATTTTTAAAATAATAGGGTTTCTTATGTGGAGGTGAGTCACACTCCCATGGAAATTAATTTAAAAAGACAAGGTGTTTAATAAGTCTTTAGGGGTCCATTAATGCTTTGAAAAGTAAGTCAAAAAAACCCAAAATCACATTATTTTAATGGTAAAACATATATTGGCCAAACATAAATCTTATAGTAATATATTACATCACTATTGGGTCATTATGATGTCATAAAACACATTATATATTTAAACAGTATTTAATTTTTTCCAAAAAATTTGACTTTCTCAGAAAATTTTGAAAAATTCACCATTGGATAATTTCGACATTCTGATTCCAGAAATAACATTTATTTTATCTAAATAATTTTCTAAATATTTTAATTTTCACTTTTAAAATAAAAACCGACATTTATAGAAAATTCACGGGTTTTGATAGAAATGGCTTTCAAACCTTAATAAAAATTATAATTGCATTCATAAAATTAAAAGATCATTTATATTTAATAAGAATTAATTTAATAATAATAATAATATTTTATTAAAATATTACTTAATTCAAAAATATCTTATTTTAAAAAAACATAATGCTTAATTAAATAATAACTAAGACACTATTTGTACTTTAAAACTATTTACAATGTATCAAAAAATTCAAGGAGGTATATTCATTATTATATACAAAAATAATATACATGAACATAGTACTAGATATTTGTTACATAAACCCTTAAATCAGCCGCATAAGACCTAAGGGTAAGGTGTCCGATGGTGTCAGACTCTTGTGTTGGCTTGGATAACATCGCTTGAGTGGTAATCTCTATCAACTTCCACTTTTCCCGTAGACGGTCCCGTTTGAGACTGACACGGTGAATCTCATCTTGGGATTGTTCAAGAGCGAAGCCCAAGGATGCCACCTCTTTTCCGGGCTCTGACAAATGGTCTTCGTACGTAGAAATTCTACTGGACAAGGCCATCACTTCTTTTTTCTGAGTAAATTGAATTTGTTAAAGCCCTATATTTATACTAATCAGGTGATCTCTATTCAACGACTATAATAGAAACGGTCAAAATTCTTAAGATAAAACCAAAGAAGTTGAAATTTTATATAAACATAAAGATACATTTAATTAGATCAAGAGGGATTTCCATTAATGAAACATTGGGTCATTACACTAAGGGTATTCACCTTTATGATCATATGATTATTTATGTGGTATTACATATATGTATTAAAAATTATTTGATCTTAGAATAAGTTATGATGTTGATTTATTCCATGTTATATGATCTATATGGCACACGTATGCATGAAATGAAATTTTTATGAAGGGTGTGCCCTGATAGATCACTATTACATTGGGTAATATTTAGTATCATTATAAATCATGTGACATGAGGGTTTATTCATCATAATTCAGTTTTAATGAGGGTTTACTCATGATAATCCACATTCCATGATCCTTGACTCATGATAATATCATTTTTTATGTTTTTTCCACATTTCCATGTTAAGATTATCATGCTATGTCATGCCTTTATATTAATGGTTCTTTTGTGATCCATTGATATGCATATTTACTAAAATTTATTTTATTCATCATGTTATTACCATGTTGGGTTTCATATCTCTCCCTTTTCTTATGTATGTCCTCAGGTTATCCCATGCAGTGTTAAGTAAGAAGGAATGTTGTGGTCATGTAAAAGATGTTATCAATAATGATGTTGAATTTTATGTTTTAAGTTTTCATGTAATGTTCCTAATCACCAAAGAAACTAGAAGTCTTGATATTCGAAGATTTATTTAGTGAAAATAATATAATAAATCATTGTTATATGTGTTTTAATGATCAAGGATGTACTAGTTGGCATTAGAGGGATGTTTAGTTATTTTTGGGATTAAGATTAGAAAACCCACATGAAAATATATACGTATAAGAATATGTATAATAAAAACTTCCCAAAAATTTGGTGATTATAGAATAAGAGTTTTATCAAGAAAATATAACCCAGGCTAGATATGAACAAGTGGATGTGGCTATGGCATATATTTATCTAACGGTAAAACCCAAAAAAACTCTTTGAAATTGACTCGAACGGGAACTAGTGCACAACAACAAGCCTTGATTCACTACTCATTTGACACTGCTGAGGGATATGATTTTTTATATCTATAATCTCACTACAAATGATTTTTAAGGGGAATCAAAAAAATTTCCCCTAAAAATATATTTTAGGAAGAAAATCGTGGATAAATTAGATTGAAGATTAGAATCTAATATGTTAAGGAGATAAATGTAATTTATAAGTTATCCCTTTAATGTCATTTCATTACATTTATGTGGTAAATTATTTAAGATAATCATCTCCAATATTCCGTTTATTCTAGCCAATGGCCGATAATAGGAGGAAAATTGTTAACAACTGATGTGAAGGGTAGTGTTAGGATTTCCCTAAAGAGACGAACAACCCGATATGAGTAGGAATCACAAATTTTTTATGATACTCTATCAGTTAACTCATGTTATGAATTGTAACATGGAATAAGAGGATCACTTGACCCCCCTAAGAGAGAGAAACCCACAGTTTAGAGCTTGATGCATCAATAACCTTCTACATTAAATGGATCATCTGATCCCTTAGCTGCGGAGAAATGGATCGATTCGATTGAAAATATCTTCTCTATCCATCGTTGTTCCGAACTAGTGAAGGTTATTTGGGATATTTATCATATAGAAGGTAAATCTAATCTGTGGTGGACGTTGATAAATAATACAAATCCCTAAGAGGTTATCCATGAAATGGAGTGGAAAGAATTCTGAAAAATGCTTATTGATAAATATTTTCCCCATACACTCCATATTAAGATGGACAAAGATTTCCTTGCATTCAAGAAAATGGACAAATAATCTATTGAGGTGTAAATGGTAAACTTTAGCAGACATTCATGATACACATATAGTTTTTTTATTACCTCTAAATTCAAGGTTAACCACTTCTTTGGTGGGAGAAATCCTAGAATATTAAAATACCTAGAAATTAGTGAATTAGAAAGCTATGAGGAAATTGTCCAATGTTCCCTCAAATTAAAGATGGAGATCGTTGAATCTCAGGGGAATCTTGGGGATAAGAAATGGAATGTGGACTTTAATTATGGTGGTTTGATGGATAATTCAATGATTCAATGAAATTATAGCACCTCGCTTGTCAATGGTTTGGGAATAAGCTCCCTATAAATTGCCTAATGATATCAAGGAAATGAATTAGGTTTGGAAGATAAAGTAACCTAGATAATAGTTGACAATAAGAGAAAACCATCATTGTGACTGAGGAAAATAATGATCTAGTCGACCCTCAATGCGTTCTTCATTTCTAAAACTACAAGGTACTAGGAAACATTGCGAACTAATGCCCTAAACCTTGGATTTTTGAAGGCACACAAAAAACTAAGAGGGAGAAAGGGTGAGATTTTTCCATCACTACTTCTAAATTGAATCCTAAAAATGAAGTGGTGACATGTACACTATTCATTCATTCATTAATAGAGAACATACTTTTTTATTCTGGTTCTAGGTACTCTTTTATATCACAAAATATTAGTAGAGTAATCCAAACACCACTACTTAGATTAAAATTAGATATGTTGGTGAAAATGGAAAATGGGGAAATTATTTCCTCCCATTAATATAAATTCTCACATATCAAAATTTGTGGCTTAAAATTATTGGAGAACCATGTCATACTTCCCTTAGTTGAATTTGATGAAATTTTGTGCACGGATTAACTTTCATTATATAGAGTCGACATAAATTTCTGTCTGAGAGAAATCACTCTTTATATGGGGAATCGACCCTGATTCTATACTTTTTCAAGGAGGAAGATCAATATTATTTAGTACCATCATCTAAATCATGGATATTATTTACCTATGAGTAATCGTATCTATCTTAAATGATTGTGTCTAAAGAATAAACAATTCTAGAAGACATGCCTATTGTGAGGGAATTTTCTGATGTGTTTCCCAAGTAATTTCCATGTCTTCCTCATAGTAGAGATGTTGAGTTCTTGATTGGTGTTATTTCTAGGGGATTTCCAATATCTGAGAATATATATAGAATGGATTTTGTGGAACTTGAAAAATTAAAGAAAAAACTATAGGAGAATCTAAATAAATGGTTTATATTCCAAAGTGCTTCCCCATGGGGGTGCACTAGTCCACTTCATCAAGAAGAAGGATGTGTCAATGCACCTTTTAATTGATTATTTTTATCTCAAAAGAATCACGATTAATAAAAAGTATTGGTTACTCAGAATTTATAACTTGTTTTAAATCATCCATGTGATTCACAATACATCTCCACGGGGGATCTATGATTGAAATATTACCAAGGGTGAAGAAGGAGGAAATCCCAAAGATTAATTTCCATACAAGGAATGGGCATTATGTGTTCATAGTGATTCCATTCAGACTCACTAATGCTCCAAAAATCTTCATGGACATGATGAATAGAGTATTCTTAGATTACCTCAAAAATTTATGGAAGTATTTATAGAAGATATTCTAATATACTCCAAAACCAATGAGGAGTATGAGGAAAATATAAGAACTACTCTAAAGACCATGCAAAATGAGAAGATCTATGAAAAGTAAAACAATTGTCAGTTATGGATGAAGGAAGTATCATTCTTGGGGAATGTCATCACAGTTAATGTGATATCTATGGATCCTTCTAAAAAATTCAATTGAGGGATGGCTGAGGCCAAAATATATGATGGATATCCATTGATCCCTTGGGGTAACTAGATATTATCGATGATGGGTGAAAAAGTTTTCACAATTTTAAGACCCAAATACCAAGATAACTTGTAAGGGAGTCAAGTTTTATAGGAATGATGAATGTGAAGAAAAAATCATGCAGTTGAAAAGAGTCTTCTCTCTACCCCTGTGTTCTCACTAACCACAAGTGGGGATCTTTTCATAATCATCACTGATGCTTCCAAGAAGGGATTGAGAAGTGTGTGGATGAAAAATGACAAAGTAATTGCATATACCTCAAGGAAGATGAAAATTCATGAGCAAAACTATCACATGCATGATTGAGATTTGGAAGCTATGATCTTTTCATTGAAAATATGGTAGCACTGTCTCTCATGGTGGATGTGTGAAATATATACAGATAAAAAATGTCTCAAAAACATATTCACATAGAAAGTGCTGAATATGTTCCAACTAATATAGTTAGATCTCATCAAGGATAATAACTACTCAATCAACTACTATCCTAGGAATGTAACCAAGGTGGTATATTCTCTATGTAAAAATGTCCCAAAAATTATATCATTGATTCGAATTAAAAAGGATCAAATATTATTAGATTTGATAAAGATGATAATGGGGATCATAATGAAGGAAACATCATCAATCCTTTCACATATTATTGCTCAACTATCTATTTTTCAAGGATTAAAGGATTTTCAAAAAGATGATGAGTGAATTCAATAGAAAGTGGAATCTATCAAAAAAGGGGAATCCTTGAAGTTCAGTGTTAGTAAAGATGAAATTGTGAGACTTTGGTTGAAAATATGTGTTCTATCAAATCATGAGTTAAATAATGAACTTTTGGATATTTCATATAGTTCAAATTTTTCTATTCCCCAAGAAAATAAAAAGATGGGTCAAGATCTCGAGGAGAAAAATTTGTGGGATAACATGAAGATGGATATCACTAAATTTACATCAAAGTGACTTGTATGTTAGAAATTTAAGGATGAGAAGAAAAAATCTAAGGGGGTGATGAAACCATTTCCCATATCAACATGTTAATGGGATGAAATCATCGTGTACTTTTTCACTGGACTTCCAAAGAAATCAAAAGGAAACAATGATATCTAGGTTGTTGTGGATCATCTTACAATTACTACACACTTCATTGTAATTCAAGAGGATTTTTCACTGGATTAACTGGCATGGATATATATCAGATAATTGGTAATGATACATGGATTACCACTATCATTTCAGTCTGGTCAATATCCAATATTTACCTCTATGTTTTGGAAAAGACTCCAATATTCCCTAGAAACTAAGATTAACATAAGTATAAATTATCACCCTCCATCTAACAGCCAATCTGAGAAGACGATCCAAACAATTGAGGTCTTGTTGAGAGATTTCTCAATGCATTTAAATGGTGTATGGGAGAAACATCTTCCTTTGGTGAAGTTCTCTTACAACAATAGTTTACATTTGAGCATCCAAACGACCACCTATAAATCCAATTATGGGAAGAGGTGTAGAACACTGAAATGTTGGGATAATGTTGGGGGAACAAAAACTTCTAGGTCAGGAAATGGTTGAAGAAATGGTGATGAAGTTTAAGACGATCCAGTAGCACATCAATGTTTCTAGGAGTTGATAAAATAGATATGCTGATAGTCATCAACCTGGCATAGAGTTTGAAGTTAGATACATGTTATTCCTCTGTATATCTCTATGGAATAGATTCATGATATTTGGGAAGAAGGGAAAGCTTAGTCCAAGAAACATCGACCCTTTTCAGATCCTTGATCGCATCGGAGCGATGGCCTATAGACTTACAATCCCACTAAAAATATCTCAATTTCATGATATATTCCATGTATTTCTCTTAAGGAAGTACATACAAAAAAACATGTACTCAATATAGAGGCAGTACTGTTAGAGATTGCGATTTCCTATGAGGAGTAGATGGTGAAGAACATAGATCATAAAGAAAAAGTTCTACAAAATAAGATAATCTCCCTCATCAAGGTGTTGTGAAGAAACCAAAATATTGATGATGAAATGTGGGTACCAGAGGACGTGATGAAGTAGAGTTACCCTCATTTGTTTCGGTGTGGGAAAAAGGAAATTTTGGGGGGAAATTTTATTAAAGGGGGATTGTTATAACGACCCTAACATTTATGAATAAAACTTCATTTCTTTTAATTAAACTTATTGTCATTATAGAATAAATATATACTTCTTTTATTATATCCAATTGGATTTAAATGACCAATATATTTCATTTTCATTGATAATATAACAATTTAGTAGTGATAATATGACTACTATAAATATATGGTGTTTTCAAATCCTTTTGACACAGACAAAGGAACTGATGACCTAACCCAGTAGGATTATTCCCTATAATGACCATTTATTTAAGAATCCTAGGGAGATAACATTTTTAGGATTTGAACTAGATAATGACTACGATAATATCCAATAACTTAATCATGATCAAAACCATTTATGGGAGAATTTCAATCACAATGAGATCCCGACCTAAACCATGTTCACTAAATGGCCCCACGAAAGCCCCACCATCACACACCTTACTCTTAGGGAATTTTTTGGTTTAATAAAAGGGTATGTAACAAGAACATATAATTAGGGATATGTAAATTATTTTTTATAGAATAAATAATAAAATTTTCTTATTATTGTAACTTTGTAAATTATTTTTAAAGCTCAAATATCATTTTTGGTCAATATTCAAATTAAAATAAGAAATATATTATAATGAATTAATGTATTTTTGAAATAAAAAATATTTTAATAAAATATTATTATTAAATAAAATCTATTAAATATAAATTATTGTAAAATTTTTATGATGTGAAAAGTAATTTTTACAAAGGCTTAGAATCTATTTTTGTCAAATCCCGTCAATTATCAATAAATATTAGTTTTTATATTTAAAATTAATATTCACATATTTATAAAAAAATTTAGATAAAATTAATAATATTTTTGGAAACAAGATGTTTATATTATGCAATGGTGAATTTCTCATAATTTTCCAAGATAATCCAATTTTTGGGTAAAAATTAAATATCGTACAGATGTACGAGGTGTTTTATTGCACCATAAAGGTATAATAATTATATAATAAATACTATAAAAGGTATATTTGGAGAAATAAAAGTTTTTAATTTAATATACTATAAATTTATGTTTATTTTATTTATTTAATAAATCCATAGTGAATCATCCATAAACAAACAATATATTTTATTATTTTAAAATCATTTCCTTGAAATTATGACTCACCTCCACATAAGAAAGGGAAATATTTTTATAACATCACCATTTATTCTAAAAAAATAATTTATACCACCCCAATTTTCTAGAAACAATTGGAAAAAACCATGGGTTGGTTTATGGTTTTGAATATTTTATTGTGTAGTGTCCAAAACCAAAATAATCAATAACCCCACCTCATTTTCTATATAAACCCACCCATGCTCTCATTTATATTCACTAAAACTCTTTGATGATGTACCACCCTCTTCCACTACTCCATATACCCCCTAGGTGACCTAATGCTCCTAATAAGCCTCTCCCAAGCCTTTGGAGTCACACATCCTTGTAAGGGATCTTCCACTCCTCTCTGTTATGAAGCGCTCCTTTTGTGATATACCTTTTTGATTTAAATTTGAAAATGTTTGGATATGTTCATAAATAATACCCTAATATTCAATTTTATTTATAAATAATTATATCTTTCTTCCACTCTCATTAATCAATCAACAATCCTTTATATACCCCCGTTACCGTGTCGAAATTTTAAAAGAGATTTCTCTCTCCTCATTCCCATTCAAGAACTTATTTAATATTATTCATATTAAATTACATTTCATGTGTTGGGGTATAATTTTTCATTATCCCCTTACCATCCATTTCATTTATAAATGATGATAGACCCACTTCTCTCTTACCAATCTATTTTATGAATTTCTATTTGACACTAGTATGATGCCAAAATTGGACTATGATATTCCATCATGTTGTGTATACAAAACTCGTTTCTCTAATAATGATATTCAACATTATGCTCATATAATTCTTTATTCTAGACTTACATGTTTTTATTGCAATTTCCTTTGTCTGGGAATAATTTATGATGTTGAATTTTTTCATGTTATATAATCTAGGTGGAAAACTTATGAACGAAATGAAATGTTTATGAAGGGTGCACCCTGATAGCACTCCAATTCATTGGACAATGTTTAGTATCCTGATATATCAATTAAAATGTGGTTTTACTCAAGAAAATTAATGTTTAATGTGGGTTTACTCATGTTAATCCATATGTAATGATCGTTGACTCATGATAATATCATGTTGTAAGTCATTTAAAAATTTATATATTATGATTATCACACTATGTCTTGCCTCTATGTTAATGTTTATTTTGTGATATATTGATACAAATATTGATTAACATGTATTGTATTCCTCATGTTATTCCATAACTTGGATTTATATCACACCCTTTTCTTATGTATGTCCTCAGGTTATCCCATGCAGTGTTAAGTATGAAGGAATGTTCTGGTCAAGTAAAAGATGTTTTCAATAATGATGTTGTATTTTTGTTTTATGTTTTTATGTAATGTTCCAAATATCCAAAGAAACTAAACCACTTGATATTATATGATTTATTTAGTGAATATTATTTAATAAATCATGTGTAAATGTGTAATAAAATCCAGGTTGTTATAATTATAATATCACCAATGTACACTATTTATTTCCTTCAGTGTAAGGTGCACTGGATCCCTATCTTTAAGCTCTACACTCTTCTTCATCTTATTCCTATTTTATCTTAATTTCTCATTTACTATTTTTGAGTGAGATCAATTTCTATATTTTTGGGGCATTGATCCATTCTTCAGTTCTTTCCCAATTCAAGGGCCGACACTGGAAAAGGTAATCACAGTGAACCTATGGTAAGTGGTCTAGCTTATTTCCATCAAGTTTCATTGTTTTATACCATGTTCTATTTATTTGTGAAATAGAACTTTTCAGATACACCTCAAATTTTTTTAATAAACTAAATTTAATGTGTTTCAATTCCCAATATGACCCTACCTAGTGATTTATCACCCTTTTCATTGATCGCCCTGACATGAGCCACCACTATGGGTGTTATTTTCCTTAAAGGCCAATTTTAAAACAACCATAAATCATATAATAAACTCTTGAGGTGTGTTTTACATTTATATAGGTGATTTTGAAATATGAATTTAATTATGGGAAATTAGAGGCCATGAGTTTTTCCCTTAAACATCTTTATATAATTAAATAGTTTGATTAAGTGATTAGACCTATTGGGAAAAAGTTTCATAATTGTCATTCCTGGAAAAATTAAATGATTTTTATTAATAATACATGTTTCCATACCTATACAAGGGTGATACAAGGGATTACATTTATGGATCACCTTGGATAAAATCTTCATGATCAATAACTTGAATTGTAAATGAATTTTATATACACTGAGAGCGATACTAGGTATTCTTGGGATGGGATCACCATGTATCTTATCTACCAACATATGAGTGATACCAATTGCTTAGGGGAGACATCATGGATATGATCGGTTGACAGATGGTTATAATAATATATGAATGATACTCAGTATCATATTTGAGATATTAGGGACATATCCAGTTGGTATATTTATTATACTATGCTAGGGGTGATACATGGGATTCCATTTATGGATCTCCTTTGATAAACTCCTATTACTTTGAGTATTTATTCTTCTCTTGGTGCGATGCATGAGTTAATTGTTATGGATTTACTTTCAAAATCCTAGGATTCCACTCAATTAAATTCAAGGGATGGATTTTTCATAATTCAAATAATGAAAATATACTCAATTAATGGACATGTTCCCCAAAAAAATATTTTTTTTGGCCTTGTACATATCTTGATTCTTTTTTATGACAACACATGATACATTATAAAACATTTTATAGGTCACCGTGGTTCACATATATTTATATTAGGCAAAATCAGTTAGTTCCATTAAGGTATTCCATGGAAAAAACGTTTTGATATATATATTTATTTATTTCATTACATTTTTTATTGGCACACTACTCATTTAATAAAACATAATGGCTTGATCTAGACACAATTTGTGGTGGCCTACTGATTATATCTCACACACTAATTTTTTTACCACTATACACAAGCATAATTCATGATTATAAGTATAGAAAATGGTATTCATTCATCTTCTGATTCTTGATTTTGAGTTCTGGATTGTGTATTGGGGAAGATGACTGAGTCTATGCTCATGATCCAATTAGTGGATTTTTTAGTGTTTTTTGAATTTTTTATAGCATGTGGTATATGCTTGTTTCCCCTACATTCCATTTACTTCCTTTTTTATGTAAAAAATGATCTGATCATCATCATTTTTATCTATTCTAGACATATTTTTTGATTTCTTATATGTATTGGGTGATTATAATTATTCTTCCACTTCTTCTTGCCTTTTTTTTTCATCTTTTTATCATATTTATATTTCAAGAATGATATAATCTGACTCAGGAGGGAATATTATCCCCTTAAAAACACCCAAGGACCCCTCTGTTAGTCAAAAACATCTTGCCTATTGGGAATAATAGTTGAGGTCATGTGGATGACCATCTCAGGGCATTGCTTAGTGGATTCTAGGGTGGGACTCTAGAAAGATGTATCAGAGATTCGTTCTCTATTTTTATTATTATTAGGTTATTATAAAAGAGACTAGGATGTAATTGAATTTTTTAATGAGCCTATAAAATGGAGTAGCAAACCCATGTATAGTGGAAACCCAAATTATATGGTATGGGTTATGATTGTTTAGGTTATTTCAAGTTACAATTGTAATGATTCACCATTGGGAGACACACATGTTTTGTGACGTTATTATTTTTGGTATTATTATTATTATTATTATTATAGATTTATTTCTTAGGATTGATGTAGAAATAATTTAACATCTGATGCATCATACTAGTCACATTATAGATTATAAGACATATATTTTTCCATACCACATTTACTTTATGCATGAATTTCCTTCATTTCAGGTGATTATTGGGAGTTCCATGAGTTATCATAATTAGGGTAAATACCATAAGGGGGAGTGAATCAGGTAATGATAGATTAAAACTCCCACCCCTTCATATTTTTTTCCTTAAACAAGACAATGTTATTTCTCCTTCCAATAGTAATGATTGATCAAAATAGAAATCATGCACGCTAAACATAAATATTACATGGTTCAACATCACTAGTTTATGTCAAAGGAGAAAAAAAATCATGATGTTTAGATGTTGAAAATACAATAAATATCACTTCCAAATTTCAAGTTTTAGGGTAGATTAGTTTTATGCCTTGGCTCATTGTCTTTACAATGTTTTGGGTCAGCTCACTGCTTTCCCAAGGGTTACTCCTTGAGTATCTTTCTCTAGATCATTTCTGGTGGAAAGATCATCATCTTATTTTCCATTAGATCACTAGTCATGAAAGGATCCATACATAATTTATGAAATTTTATGTTCCTTCATTTGTAATAATTGACACATCTTTAACCATAGGTTGATGCACTGTTGAAGTACCATTTTCACCCATAGTTGAAATCCACTTTTCTTTGTATGTTTATTTTGAAAAATTTACATTTATGAACTATTTTAGTCCCATTGAGAACTTCCCTACTCCATTCATGTACTTCCTTACATCTTTCATGAACTAAATTGCACCACATGGTGTGAGTACTTCACAGACCACCTATCATCCACAAACTGACTCCGATTCTGCAGATGCCCTATCTTCCAAAAACTACCTCTTTTTTTATGGATTCTTTTTTTAAGGGATGTAGAGAATGAAAAACTGATTTTGTGAACTATTCTTAGGAAACACTTCACCCTTCATGGAATCCTCCTTTGTAAACTCTTCTTCTTCATGTAATTTATTCCTTGTGACCTATCTATTTCATAGAATCCTTCATCAGAAACTCTTTTTGACTACTCAGAATTCATCCCAAAGTGATGATTTTTTCTAATGAAATTCACTCTATGGTAAATGATTTGATCAGTGGTTATAATATAATAAAATATATTCACAATTACAACTAATCCAAATTACCCAAAACTTCTACACTATACAGCCTTCACAGAAAACTATTATGCGGTCCGCATAACATATTTTTCATTTGAGGGAGCCAATGTATTCCTATCACGACCCGTCCTCGAGACCCGTGCCGTGACTACCCCAGACCCACCTTCCATCAGCCCGGGGCTGGTGACCACCACCAAAGGCATAAATCCCGATATAAGGGAAGACATTATATTTAAGTAAGATAAAAAACACCACAGAGTATGCAAGCAGAAGAAAAAACACTATGTAAACTGAGTACAAAGGTGAGTGCTGGAAAGTAAATGGGCCAGAATAGAAACCCAACTAAAAGTAATGTACAACTGAAAAGAGAGTACAATGGCAGAAAAGTATAGCGGCAACACGGAGCCGTCCTCTGGAAATCCCACCTGAAGGGTGGGTATAGCTCCTCGGCTCTAGCCGTCCGCTCCGTGTACGTCTCGTCCAGTGATCCACCTCCAGGTACCGTCCATCTCCACGAGCTCCTACCTCGATTAGCGTTGTCCGTCGTCTGAATCCAACACAACGTAGTGCAGGCATAGCCCGTGCAGGGGTGAGTATATGCTACTTACTAGGGACCCCGAGACCCTTGAAGGTCTCCCAGAATCCATGAAGGGTAATCCATAATGGAAATATAAAATAACGAAGTATCAACCAACTCTACTTAGGTATATGCCCAAACATATACCTAAGTCATCAATTCCAGTTCAGCTCCAACTCATGAGCTCAAGTACAATCCAGTCCACTCAGGAAAGTATAACTTAATCCACACAAGAAAGTACGATCCAAACCATGTAGGAAATCATAATCCAATCCACACAGGATATCAAGTCAATCACATCAAAGATAATGATTGAAAGTCAAGACTCATCTCACACAGGTATCCATTTACGAAGAGGGGTGGAGATGAATAGATGTAGCCTCTGAATCATCTCCTCTTCCGAACCATGTAGGATCAAAGTTTAGTAGTCATCATTGCTAAACCCACAGAGGATCCAAGTATAGTAGTCATCGCCATCGAACCCACATAGGATCCTAGCATGGTAGTCGAACCCACGGAGGATCCCAGTACAATAGTCGTCCTTGTCGAACCCACAGAGTATCCTAGTACAATAGTCGTCCTCGTTGAACCCAAGGAGGATCCTAGTACGGTAGTCATCCTCGTAGAACCCATGGAGGATCCCAGTACTGAAGTCATCCTTTTCGAACCCACGGAGGATCCAAGTACGGCAGTCATCCTCGTCGAACCCACAAAGGATCCTAGTACGGTAGTCGTCCTCATCAAACCCATGGAGGATCCTAGAACGGAAGTCGTCCTCGTCGAGGACAACTCTAGGGTTCCCGCACACAGCATGCTCGATTCTCGGAGGGCCCACTCCATGAGCCAAGGGGGTCGATAAATAAACTCACATGAAGTCCGGAGTTGATGTATCCTAAAGTTCTCTCTCGTCAATAGGAACTGAACGTGATAGACGGCGCGTCTATCAGACGCCCGGTCTGAGAGTTATTGGCTTTTTCATCCCAGGGGCCCGGTAGGTTTTTTAAGCTAAAACCAAACCGACCATTCCCCAAATATGTCCAAACCTTGAGAGGAGTAAGACAAAAGAACTGTCTCACTAATTGGAATTCAGCAAAGTCGACGGCACGTCAATCGGACGTCCGAAGCTCATGTTATAAGCGTTTTCGCCCCAAGGGCCTGTTTGATTTCGTGTTCAAACCAACCCAGCCGTACCCAAATTTCTCTTAAACCTTGAGTGAAATATATCAAAACGACCACCTCGATCCAAGGATCACTATGCAACTGACAATGCATCGATCAGAGGTACGTAGCCCATGTTATGGGCATTTGAACGGATCTGTCTGAAAACAGGGGGTTTTGGCCCGGTCCGACCTGACCCAATACACCCTGGGTCGGCCCGAACCAGGTCAACCCGACCCGGGTCCGGGTACGTCTTGGTTGGGCGTGGCCCAGCCCAGTGCGGGGGTCCGGCCCGGTGCGGGGGTCCGGCCTGGCGCGGGCGGTCCGGCTCGGGGCGGCCGGTCCGACCCAGGGCGGCCGGTACGGCTGGGGTGCCCGCATCCACCTGGCGCCAGCGGCCGACTGCTTCTATAAACCGCCACCGTGGGACCTGCCGGTACCGCCTCCTGGAGCGCCGGTAGCCGGAATGCCCGACCGCCCCTTGCTGCACCACCACGACCTTTGTCCGAACAGGGCGGCGTGATGGCGTCGCGACCCTCCGCCAAGGCCCGACTCCGGCCGCGGCTTCTTTCGGCCTCTATGGCATGGCGCGACGGCACCACGCTCCTTTTCCACGTGTTATTCCTCTTCCCCATGCGGTGCTGTTGCACCACCCCGCCTTTGTTCCAAACCACAACGGTGAACATCAACAAAGGGGAGGAGGATCGGCCGTGTTCGTACGGTCTGAACTCCTCCCGTAAATTTGATAACAGGTGTCCAATTATTGAACGATGAATGCCAAATTAATCACGAACGTAAAACAAACCCCTACCTCAAAGTAGTTGTCAAACAAAGATCATCATGGGATACAATGTCGCGAGGTAAAACTCCGTATGTGTTTGATGGAGAACGTCCGAGGAGGAGTGGCGTCTCCCTTCCTTTGACGCCGGAAGAATATCGAAAGAGGGCACGTCATCGTTCTTCGGGAAAGGCGTCAAACACCGACTGTGGAGAGGAGAAGAACGACATGTCGATCACTCCTTGCGGTGATGACGTTCTTCATCGAGGTCTTCACATTCATCGTGTTCTCCAACAAAGAAGATGAAAAATCCTCAAGCTTTTTTGAGTATTCTCTCCCAATTCTTCTCACACAGCAACCAACCCCCAAATAAAATAAGGTTCATGCTTATTTTATTAACCCAAGCCAAGAATTCCATAGAATTAAAAATTCAACTCTTAATTAAATACATTGAACAACTTAATCAAATAATTTAGTGAGAGAGTTGACATGGAATTAAATAGAGAGAGGGGATGAGTTACACATTAATTCTATAGGAGGTGTTTAATGGGGTGTTAGAAAATTGAAGGAGGTGGGGGCTTGTATGGGCCCCACCCCAACTTCCTCACAACTTTATTCCCCTTAACACTTAAACCACTAGTGGTATAATATAATTATAATTGTAAAATAACTATAATTTTATTCTTCACGTTTTTAACAACTCCTCCCGAGAAAATGCACCTTCGGAAAAGGTCTTCTTAAGCAATTACTGGCACTACGGTTTCATCGGTGTCCTCGGATTTTGATTCCGAGAACCAGTTCAAAATTTAGAAAAACCCACTCGTTTGTTCACTGAACATATCCGAGCTAAACTTCCGAAATTGATTCCGGGCACACCGGGCCGCAGAATCATGTGCCGTCAGAAACTGGTTACTCATAAAATACCAAAGAAATTAAGAAAACAAGTTCTTTAAAATTTACGGGTCTTTACATTACTACCACCTCAGGGATTTACGTCCCCGTAAAGATACATCACAAGCTAGGTGTCCAAATGAGGGTACTGAGCACGCATCTGAGCCTCCCACTCCCAAGTGCTCTCCTGGAGGTTCCTATGCTGCCACCTGATACGTACTAGAGGAATCGACTGCCCATGTAGGACCTGCTCCTGTCGATCCTCGATATCCACTGGGACCTCCGCAAAAGTCTCCCCGTCATCAATGTCCATCCCCCATGGTCGATGATATGCATCGGGTCGTGCACATATCTCCTCAGCAGAGATACATGGAAGACGTCGTGTACCCGGTGACACTGAGGTGGTAATTCCAGGAAATAAGCCACCTCACCTATCCTGCTGAGAACCTGGAATGGTCCTATGAAGCGTGGAGATAAATTGTCATCCCGGCCAAATCTCCGTAATCCACATTTAGGTGAAACTCGTAAGAAAACGTGGTTGAAATCCTCGAACTCTAGTGGTCTCCGCCTCCTTTCAGCATAAGACTTCTATCGGCTCTGAGCTATCCTCATCCGCTTCTGGATGACATGGACCTTCTCTGGTCCTACAAGAGCTACTAAGATTTCTTCTTTACCGATAAGAGAAATCTGGTCTCATCCCCTGGATGAACCACATTCTTGGCCTAATACAGTCAATCCCGACATGAAAGATACTAATCCATACCAAGGATGACGTCGTAAGGCCTCGATGCTACTACCAAGAGATCCAACCATTAATATCACCTCCAAGGGTTGTGTCACTCTGTTGGAATTAGTTTGTGGTCACTCGGTCTCCTCCAGTAGGTATCTCAAAAGTGAGGGTCAAGTCAACAGTTTTAAACTGGAACCTCTTAGTATCAACTACATAAAAAGGACAGGGAACAAAACGTCACAATAAAAAGTGTGTTTTATTACTGCAGCTCAAGGTACAAAGACACAAAACATCAAAAAATCTAGAAGAAACTTGAACAAAAGTCCCCATGTCTGGGGCTAGTCCCGCTCTTGTCCATCTACTCCCGGAGATCCATGGTCATAAGCCTCAGCTGCCTGAAGAGGAGCTCTCCCCTATCCACCCATTCCCTGTGGTCGGGGTGGTCTTCCTGGTGGTGGTGGTGGTGGTAGGGCATCAAAGTGTCACCCACCACCCGCTGCTCGGTCAGCTCCCCTACCTCGTCCACCTACTCCCTGCGGACCACCATGGTCGAACCTCTGCCTGGGAGGTCCCTCTACCGCCTGCTACTCATCTACAGGACGGGTCGGGCAGTCTCAAGCCATGTGACCCTACCCGCCGCATGCATATAATTGCCTGCTCCTCGTGTGGCTGGCTCTCCTTTGTGTGCCCCTCACAAGAGAATCTGCATCCTGAGATTTCTCATCTGATGGTCTGGCCCGCTTAGATCTCTACGTCAACTATCTACTGCCAGCTGTAGAAGACTCCGCTACGGGTTGTCCTGCGGAGGGTATCGCTGCTGATGTCTGCTCGGAGAGAAAACTCTCCATTAGAAGGGCTCTCTCCAACACCCCCACCTACGTCAGGATGTTGAGGGAGATCATCGAAGCCCTGATCTCATACCTCCGTCCCTGCTCGAAGGTCTGGGCCCTGAAGAACAGGTCTTGTACCATATCTGTGGAGTAGAGCGAGAGATCAGTAAACCTCGCCGAGTACTGGGCCATAGTCATGCTGCCCTACCACAGTTGTAATAACTCCTGAATGCGCACCGCATAGAGGGTGTCTGGAACTATCTCTGAGCGGAAGAGGCTCTCGAAGTCCATCCAAAGAAGTGATGCCTCGACATGCACCTGGAGCATCAGGTTACACTATCTTCCTGCATCCCTGTGCAGGAGACTCACTACAAGGATCACCATGAGGTCAGCTGGTGTCCCTACTAACCTGAAAACTCAATCTACAGCCTCCAGCCAATCCTTGGATGTCTGAGGGTCTGTCTCCCCACGGAACCTGGGCGGTCTCTCACGCTGAAACTCATGCAATGCACTAAGGCGATGTGCGCTCTCAGCGGCTGGGGCTGGTGGCATCGGTAGCTCAGCGGGTAGAGGTACCGCCGATGCCTCCACTGTAATAGGGCCCTGCACCGAGGCCTCATCACTCAGTGGGATGTCGTCTCGCACAAAGCTTGGAACCCTAGCTGGATGCCATCATGGGGCCATCCTGAAAAGAAACAGGTGCGCCACGGTCAATACAGTATACCTGGTGAGCTGACAAAAAATAATATCAAATAAAACTTTTGAAACACACTTGTAATCAATGTTTTCGTGCACTTAGTCGGAAATCAGAAGTCATGGTCCTGGTGTATGGATACGTCAGCCGCCACACCAACACTGGACTCCTTGAACTGATAACCACACTCAATACCCTTAACACTATTTCTTCACATAGAAGAAAGATCCGAGTCCCGAGTTCTACGGTAGAAACGAACTCCTCTGATACCAATTATCACGACCCATACTCAAGACCCGTGCCGTGACTACCCCAAGACCACCTTCCATAGGCCAGGGGATAGCGACTAGCTCCAAAGGCGTAAATCCCGATATAAGGGAAGGCATTGCCTTTAAGTAAGATAACAAACACCACAGAGTATGCAAGAAGAAGAAAACACTATGTAAACTAAGTACAAAGGTGAGTGCTGGAATGTAAATGGGCTAGAATAGAAACCCAACTGAAAGTTAAGTACAACTTAAAAGAGAGTACAACGGCAGAAAAGTAAAGCAGAAACATCGAGTTGTCCTCTGGAAATCCCACCTGAAGGGTGGGTACAGATAGTCTCCTCCACTCCTCGGCTCCAGCCATCCGCTCTGTGTACGTCTCGTCCAGTGATCCACCTCCAGGTACCGTCCAGCTCCACGAGCTCCTACCTCGATCAGCGCTGTCCGTCATGTGTATCCAACACAACGTAGTGCGGGTATAACCCATGCAGGGGTGAGTATACGCTACTCAGTAGGGACCCCAAGACCCCCAAAGGTCTACCAGAATCCCAAAAGGATAATCCATAACGGAAAGATACAATCACGAAGTATCAACCAACTCTACTTAGGTATATGCCCATACATATACCTAAGTCATCAATTCCAGTTCAGCTCCAACTCACGAGCTCAAGTACAACCCAGTCCACTCAGGAAAGTATAACTTAATCCACACAGGAAAGTACGACCCAAACCATGCAGGAAAGAATAATACAATCCACATAGGATATCAAGTCAATCACATTGAAGATAATGATTTAAAGTCAAGACTCAGCTCACACAGGTATCCATTTACGAAGAGGGGTGGAGATGATTAGATGTAGCCTCTGAATCATCTCCTCTGCCGAACCCATGTAGGATCCAAGTTTAGTAGTCGTCGCTGCCGAACCCACGGAGGATCCAAGTATAGTAGTCATCATCGTCGAACCCACGGAGGATCCCAGCATGGTAGTCGAACCCACGGAGGATCCCAGTACAATAGTCGTCCTCGTCGAAGCCACGGAGGATCCTAGTATGGTAGTCATCCTCGTCGAACGCACGGATGATCCGAGTATGGTAGTCGTTCTTGTCGAACCCACAGAGGATCCCAGTATGGAAGTCATCATTGTCGAACCCACGGAGGATCCTATTATGGTATTTGTCCTCATCAAACCCACAGAGGATCCTAGTACGGTAGTCATCCCCGTCGACCCCACGGAGGATCCTAGTATGGAAGTCGTCCTCGTCGAAGCCAGCTCTAGGGTTCCCGCACACAGCATGCTTGATTCTGGGAGGGCCCACTCCACGAGCCAAGGGGCTCGATACATCAAATGACACGAATTCCGGAGTTGATGTATCCCAAAGTTCTTTCTCATCAATAGGAACTCAACGTGACAGACGGTGCGTCAATCAGACGCCCGGTCTGAGAGTTATTGGATTTTTCGTCCTAGGGGCCCGGTTGGGTTTTTAAGGTAAAACCAACCCGACCGTTCTAAAACTGTGTCCAAACCTCGAGTGGAGTAAAACCAAAGAACCGTCTCACTAAGAGGAATTCAACAAAGTCGACGACACGTCAATCGGATGTTCACAGCTCAATTTATAAGCGTTTCCGCTCCGAGGGCCCGGTTGGTTTCGTGTTCAAACCAACCTGGCCATACACAAAGTTCTATGAAACCTTGAGCGTAATATACCAAAAATGACTGACTTGATCCAATGATCTCTACGCAACTGACGGTGCGTCTATCGGAGGTCAGTAGCCCATGTTATGGGTGTTTGAACGGATCTGTCCGAAAATAGGGGGTTTGGGCCCGGTCCGACCCGGCCCAATACCCCCTGGGTCGGCTAGAACCGGGTCGAACCAACCCGGGTCCGGGTTCATCCTTGTTGGGCGCTGCCTGGCCCGGCGTGGGAGGTCTGGCCCAGCACGGGCAGTCTGGCCTGACGCGGGGGGCCGGTCCGGCCTGGGCGCCCGCGCTTTGAGCGGACGCGGGGGGGGGGGGGGGGAGGGGGTACTGCCCCCCTTGATTTGTAAACGGCTGGCCATTTATAGCTAGCATTAATTGAGCCATGGGACCCGGGGGGGGGGGGGTCTCGCCTCCACATGGAACTAGCGGCCAGCTCAGCCGACCGCTTCTCTAAACCACCGCTGCGGGACCTGCCGGTCCCGCCTCCTGGAGCGCCGACGGCCAGAATGCCCGACTGCCCCTTGCGGAATAATTAATACATAAAAAGAACAGACACACAAGGACCGTAATAGTTTAGTGTCTTTGGAAACTCGGAATATAATCTTCTAATCGTGGTGAAAGATCTTCAACATCTCCCATAAAGATCTTCCCCTTTTTTTTCTTACCTAAAACCTTTCTTTATATCCTGGGGAAAAGAAAACATAAAAGGGGTGAGCTCAAATGCTCAGTAAGGGTAAGCATAGAGAACATAAAAAAATCCTTAGTCATTTGAATGTAAAAAAAACATGAGCATAAAATCTAAACATCAAAATCTTGAGCAATGACATAAAACATGGCAGTACGTAAGGCATAGATCATAATGGATCATGAATCATGGCAAAATGGAATATGAATAAAGCATGTAATTGTGGCATCCATTAAGAACATGTAATGATTTCCATAGTATCCAAGGCATTACTGCCATGATCATCTTAGTGGACAAAGTCCCTTTCTGAATCGAGTTCACTCCTCATTTAAGTCCTGTAACACTGAACCAGATTAACTTACCATTCTAGACATGTCTATCTCATGAGATATAAATCTTTACCCAATTCATTGGAGGGAGATATAGGTCCCACCCATCTCATAATTATACCATTCTTATGTGTGCCACAAAATCAAAAATCATACATCATTTCATAACCCATGTAATAAAAATGGGAATCTTAAACATCATGTCATCATAACATAATCCATATAATATAAAAGGACATAATAAAAATAATTCCATCATAACATAATCAAATCAATGTAAAAATAGGGATAGAAATAGAACCCTATAATATCTTAGGTGGAAAATAATTTTGATAAAACACTTGAACTCTATTCTTGAGGAAAATATCCTTTCTACTTCAAAAGTTTTTTTCCTTTCTTAACATGTCATAAAATTTTAAACTAAAAGAAGTTGATTAAAAATAAACTTTAAAACAAGTAAAGGAAGCTTCTTGGAAATAATGTTTTAAAAATACATTCATGTCGTATAAGTTAAAAAAACATTCTTCTCGTACTTTTGTCAGAAAAGTCAAAAAGTACCTTATACGAAAAACGAGAAAAGATTCCTTTCATATCTTTTACTAAAAACTCACCGAAGGGTAAAATTGGATATAAAATATTGTATAAGGATATAAATATTACATATTTAGGACACATGAATGTGGATGATAAATATTCCCCAGTAAATTCTGATGTATAAACAATCTCGGATAAAAATTGAGATTGTGAGATTTTCCCTTACTTTAGGTCTGATATGATTCGTACATTTACGAACCTCCTGTATAATGATTTAAATAATGTCATTGAATTATTACAGAATCATATTAATTTTTATGATATCATATATGATTCACTTATTACTTTATATTACCCGTTCTTTTGTAAGTTCCATGTTAAAGCAGCGTTTTGGGTTAAATCATTTTATTTATCGTACGTGTTTGGACTTGTTGTTCTTGATATTATTAATTATATCATGATTTAATTAATTCAAGAATGTAAAAAATGATTTACATATAATATATTTTTCAGTATATACATATATATATATGATAGATCAATTAAATGAAATGAAATACACCGTTCATGTAGACGGAAGGCCATACGTACGCATGGACACTGTTTTCGTTTCCTTATTGAATTGAATGAAATTAAACAGATGACATACATATATATACACATAAATCCAGTATCATTATTATGTCATATATTTCATGATTACTTATTATATATACTTTATAATCATTCATGAATGATTAACATGGAGAATGAATCTCATCGCGTCGCGGAGACGGTAGTCCGTACGTACGCACAAGCGATGATATCATTCCCATGATTGTGGAATTTTATTGGAGTGTATGTATACTATTTCAGAATCAATATAACTTTACAATAAAATATATAGTTATTATTTACACCATTATACCCATCCATGTAAGGTGGTGGTGGAAAATAGATTACACCAGGGCGTGGAGATTGTATTCTGTACGTACGCACACGCGGTGATTTTGTTTTCTGTAGGATGGATAGATGGTTAAATAGGGTTGTTTCATACTTATAATAACATATAAGTATATGAGTGATACTTATGTTATTACTTCATAATTAAACAACTAAAGAAGAAGAATTGGAAGAAGAAATAAAGTTGAAAGAATCAGTAACAGACATTACCTCTTCTTTGAAGCGCCTCTTTGATACCTCCTCTTAGGGCACCAAAATTGGTCTTTGAAGAAGACCAGGACATCTAGGATTTTTCTAGGGAATTTTATAAGAGAATTGGGTAGGGTTGGTCGAGCTTGAAGGCTCAAAGTGGTGTGAGGAAGGGAGGGAGGAGGTTCCCTTTTATAAGGGAGGGGAGGGGCACCATTGGAAATCTTAAAAATATTAATTTATAATAAATCTAACCCCTCTTAAAAAACTCCAAAAATGACTCATATTATAATATTAGATGATATAGGGTTGTAATATCATCAACCTATAAAATTTAGAAATGTTATTAAATTATTTTTGACATTATCAACTTGATTTATCCTTACTTAATCAATTTAATTTTATTTGTGGTAATAACATTCTAAATTTTAAATTATAACAAATAATTACTTATTTGTTGTGAATTGTCCATAATTGGATACTTTATAACATTTTAGAACAGATAAATTTAAATTTATAATTTTCATATAATTTTGTTATTTTTAAACAATTTTATAATATGTTATTTTTATAAAATAGCAATAGTGTCAATTTTGACACTGTTCATTTATTTGAATTTAAATAAAATATATACAGACGATATGTTCAAAATAAAAGCTTTAATAGATTCATAAAAGGACATATGTATCTATAAAATTAGTGGATAACATTAAATAGTTTATATAATATTTATTTTATTATTTTTAAAACCATTTATTTGTTTTTATCTTAATAAAATAATTACTATGACATTTTTATATAATCATTTAATATACTTATTTGTTGCATAAAAATTAAAAATAAAATCCTATGATTAAGATAAATCTATTAAATTTCACAATAATACTTTTAATAGAATTTATCATCTTAAAATCACAATATTTAAATTGTTATATTTATTAAATTATGAAGGTGACAACTTTTGCATCATTTAAAATAAAAAAAGATAAGTGTCATAATAACTTTTATAAGTCTCCAAACGGTTATATATTATGTAATTGGATGATTAAGGTGTAGATATACACTACAAATAATTTTTGGTCAGGTTTGTGGGCCATTTAATGGGTATTTGTATTTCAATAAAAACTACATTACTGATTTTTCACTTAATAAATAATTTCTACATCATTAATGTATCACCATTAATGACAATTATTTAATCACTAAAAATTTTAAATAAATTATCATGATGTAGATAATTTTATTTTCTTTCTGGAGACTATTCATGTTCAAAGTTTTATGATGTTTATCACAAAATTAAAATTATTATACTTATAAGATTTAAGAGAGTGACATGTTGTCACTTTCTTGGTTTTAATAATAATTAAATTATTTTCATGGTAAAAAGTCCATAAAATGAATCTAATCCGACCCTTAGGTGATATGGGTATACTTGTATCCATCCAGTATAATTGTTTCATGTGTTAGGGTAATTTTATAATATTATATTTACCCTTAATTACCCAATTTACCTTTAACTATGCTAAATAAAATTTACCGTAGTTACTATTCATAATTCCCAAAAATAAAAAGTAGCCTATTAACATAATTTGTACCCACTGATTACAAATATGTAATCCATTTTTTTCAAATTAAAAACACATAAGTTGCAGAAATTAAATTAAAATTAATCCCGTTGTCGAATGAAAACGGGTTTTTGGTTAAAACATTGCAAAGGATTGAATTGATTTAACCTACGAATAAAATGTAAAATCAATGCTAATGACATAAATTATATTAAATGGTAAAATATATTCTATTTATACTTTAAAACCATTCAATATTATAATTTAACCACATAAGTTATTATGATGAAAAAAGTTTTTTTTAATTAAAATATAGCGTGTTTTTACTATTCATTAAAATATGAAAGTTATCAGAAAAATATCAAAAATTAATCCAATGTAAAATTTTATATCCTGATTCAAAATAAGAATTTTATTTTGTCAAATTTAACTTATAAACATATCTGCAACTATATTTAAAGTGGGTGCACCATCAAAAGGTGGCAAAACTGCATTTTTTTAAAAATACTTATTTTACCCGAAAAATTTATTTTGTTCTTATAACATGTTCTAGAAAATGTGTAAGATGAATAATAATGTTATAAAATTAAAATTTTAGTTAATACTATTCATAACGGCTAGTTCATAATAATATTATAATAATATATCGTTGTTTAGTAAAACCCGGTATTGCGTACAACACACGCTATCGAGGAAGGTCGTGATTGCATGTAATGAAATCCAAGTTAGGGTTGCGTGTTGTGCATGACTCCTTTGTTGTTTCATATAACAGAATCCAACCATATTTCATTTATACATTGAATATATATATATATATATACACACACTCAATGTTGCGTAGAAGGACTATTATCAAACAAACTTGAAATTGTGTGTAACACAATCTAAGAATAGTGTTGCGTATACTGCAAGCTAATATGGTGTTGTGTATAGAACAAGATAATCTTGTTGTAGCATAAAACACATGACATCAAATAAATTAAAAATAATACTTATCATAAAATATCGGGTTGTTACATTCTACCCCCTTAAAATGAATTTACCCCTCGAAATTCGTCGGGGTTATGCATGGTTTTCTACTTAAAAGTTTCTTTAATTAAAACCCACATCGTAAAATGAAATACCAAAACTTAAATTTCAGAACTAAAGTATTAAACTTAACGGTTACCCAAATTAACTCATCACTTTGTTTCCACGTAGGAGAACATAGGTGAAAATATGGATATGGAAGAGAAATCTAACCATCATGTTCTGATGGAGAGTGGTAGAGAACATGGCTATGAAAAATCCAACAATCACAAATCCATATATTTGTGATGATCTAATGTACCATATGATTCATCGGATATTAGGGCACTAGGACAACATTTTTGGTTTTCAATATCATTTCCCAAAATTTGAAGAATTTGAATTAGAAGAAATACTTGCTTGATTTTGGTACAATCTCACTGTTGTTCATTCTTTGAATAATTTCCACTTCATCTATTAAAGAAATGAAGTTTAATTTGTTATTCGTGAAGTATTAGCAGATCATGTGATAGAATGATGGGTCATTCCATTTATTTCAAACAAAAGGTTAGAAAAAGTTATAAGTCCATCTTATGGTTAGATTAATCGTATATTATTCCAAAAATGAACTTATACTTCATATATCATACCACTTAATAAATTAAAACTAGTTTCTACTAACTAGGGAATTCCTGTATGCTAGTGGTAGGTGATAAGTCCATTCGCACTTCGGTTGTGGGTTTGATTTCCACAGCCTTGTCCGACGTGATGGGCTGTCGCCCGTCCTGCAGGTTGTCCTTTTTCTAAAACTACATTACTATAACATACCATCAATAATATCGAAAAAAAGTTCTATACTTAAATAAAAATTACTTATGTCCAACATAATCCATTCCAATATTTAGGCTTATCTAAAATACATCGGTCCAAGATCATAGTATAAAGAAAACAATTACTAGAAATGTTATCTACCAAGAATGTGAATACAAGCATTTATCCCACATATATCATAAGATATATCTTATTGATTGCATTCCAAACACATGAATACCTTATTCATATATTCTATTGAAACATAAATTACCATAGAACCTTAGTGAAAACATGAATACTGTCAAAAGGTAACTATTTCCACAAACCAAAATCCCAAAAAATCTATATAATCAAATCATAAAATCACTTAGTCCTTATATCAGTCATGAGCTCATGATTACTATCATATTATTTTCTCCTTATCCCTTCATTATGCGTATATCATATTTTTTTCCAAAAAATATCTCAATCACATTCCATGGTTACCGGTACCATAAAATTATTGAAAACCACAATAGACTAATACAAAAATATTCTAATACACCATAAAAGTACATCAACAACATTTTTCTTGAATACCAATACATAAACACTTTAATCCATCCCCTTCAATGATTGTCCTGGAATAAGTCCTTCCTTGATTTAGAAGTATCTTTTTAGTTTAGGGCATTGAGTTGGGTAATTCCCATGTTCTCCACAAATAAGACATTGAACTCCATAACAGTCTGTCACTCTATGACCCTTTTCTCCACACAGATAACATCTTCCCCTCCATTTGAGGTATTCCTCAAGGTTCTTCTTCCCTTCTTTAGAAATCTCAATCTTCCTTTCTTTATGCTCCTCAACATGCAAACATGCATAAAAGTCTACCTTCCTCTTATTTGATGAATTAGGCATACCACTAAATTTCACCTTGTTAATCATATATCGTGATGACTGATTCGGCCTAATCACAATATCTTTCTCTCCAGGAATTACACAATTTTGTTGCTCATAGTCACCAATTTGTCCATTGGATTCAATGTATACTGAATTCCTTCTGGTTCCCTCCATTGACTAAAACACAAAAAGAATTCCGTGAGAGGCAAAAATCATGCTAGGGAAAAAAGCATAGTAAAGGGGGAGTACCCTCAATATCTAACATCTTAGGTTAAATTATAATATCATTACCGTAGTTCTAGGACTATATCCTATATGTATACTTATCCTTAGGGACATCCTTAGAAATATATCTAGGGATATCACTAAAGTTCTCACATCCTAGTTTCCAAAGGTTGACTAAACCTTTCCTCTGATACCAACTGTAGAGACCCAAAGCTTGACATACATGGACATTACATTACTTTTTTGGAATAATTAATACATAACAAAAACAGACACACAAGGACCGTAATAGTTTAGTGTCTTTGGAAACTCGGAATATAATCTTCTAATCGCGGTGAAAGATCTTCAACATCTCTCATAAAAATCTTCCCCTTTTTTTCTTACCTAAAAAATTTATTTATATCCTGGGGAAAAGAAAACATAAAATGGGTGAGCTCAAATGATCAGTAAGGGTAAGAATAGAGAACATAAAACAATCCTTAGTCATTTGAATGTAAAAAAAACATGAGCATAAAATCTAAACATCAAAATCTTGAGCAATGACCTAAAACATGGCAGTACGTAAGGCATAGATCATAATGGATCATCAATCATGATAAAATATCATAGGAATAAAGCATGTAATTGTGGCATCCATTAAGCACATGTAATTATTTCGATAGTAGCCAAGGAGTTACTGCCATGACCATCTTAGTGGACAATGTCCCTTTCTGAATCGAGTTCACACCTCGTTTCAGTCCTGTAACACTGAACCAGATTAACTTACCATTCCAGCCATGTCTATCTCATGAGATATAAATCTTTACCCAATTTATTGGAGGGAGATATAGGTCCCACCCATCTCATAATGATACCATTCTTATGTGTGTCACAAAATCAAAAATCAAATATCATTTCATAACCCATGTAATAAAAATGGAAATCTTAAACATCATGCCATCATAACATAATCCATATAAGATAAAATGACATCATAAAAATAATTCCATAATAATATAATAAAATAAATGTAAAAATAGGGATCGAAACCGAACCCTATATTATCTTAGATGGAAAATAATTTTGATAAAACACTTGAACTCCATTCTTGAGGAAAATATCCTTTCTATTTCAAAAACATTTTTCCTTTCTTAAAATGTCATACAATTTTAAAATAAAAGAAGTTGATTAAAAATAAACATGAAAACATGTAAAATAAGATTCATGGAAATAATTTTTTAAAAATCAATTCATTCCGTATAAGTTAAAAAAATATTCTTCTCGTACTTTTGTCGGAAAAGTCAAAAAGTACCTCGTATGAAAAATGACAAAAGATTCCTTTATTATCATTTACTAAAAACTCACCAAAGGGTAAAATTGGATATAAAATATTTTAGAAGGATATAAATATTACATATTTAGGAAACATGGATGTGGATGATAAATATTCCCCAGTAAATTCTGAAGTATAAACAATCTCGGATAAAAATTGAGATTGAGAGATTTTCCCTTACCTTAGGTCTGATATGCTTCGTACGTTTTAGAGCCTCCTGTATAATGATTTAAATAATGTCATTGACTTATTAAAGAATCATATTCATTGTTATGATATCATATATGGTTCACTTATGACTTTATATTACCCGTTCTTTTGTAAGTTCCAAGTTAAAGCAGCATTTTGGGTTAAATAGTTTTATTTATCGTACGTGTTTGGACTTGTTGTTCTTGATATTATTACTTATATCCTGATTTACTTAATTAAAGAATGTAAAACATCATTTACATATAATATATATTTCATTATATATATATATGATAGATCGATTAAATGAAATGAAATACACCGTTCATGGAGACGGTAGGCCATACGTATGCATGAACACTGTTTTTGTTTCCTTATTGAATTGAATGAAATTAAGTAGATGACATAAATATATATACACATAAATACAGTATCATTATTATGTCATATATTTCATGATTACTTATTATATATACTTTATAACCATTCATGAATGGTTAACATGGAGAATGAATCTCATCGCATCGTGGAGACGGTAGTCCGTACGTACGCACGAGCGATGATATCATTCCCATGATCATGGAATTGTATTAGAGTGTATGTATACTATTTCAGAATCAATATCACTTTACAATAATAATATATAGTTATTATTTACACCATTATACCCATCCAAGTAAGGTGGTGGTGGAAAATAGATTACACCACGGCGTGGAGACGGTATTCCGTACTTACGCACGCGCGGTGATTTCGTTTTCCGTAGGATGGATAGATGGTGAAATAGGGTTGTTTCATACTTATAATTAAATATAAGTATATGAGTGATAATTATGTTATTACTTCATAATTAAACAACTAAAGAAGATGAAGTGGAAGAAGAAATAAAGTTGAAAGAATCGGTAATGGACATTACCTCTTCTTTGAAGTGACTCTTTGAGACCTCCTCTTAGGGAACCAAAATTGGTCTTTGAAGAATACCAGGACCTATAGGATGTTTCTATGGAAGTGTAGAGTAGAATTTTTCAGGGGTTGGCCGAGCTTGAAGGCTCAATGTGGTGTGAGGAAGAGGGGGAGGAGGTGCCCTTTTATAAGGGAGGGGAGGGGCACCTTTGGAAATCTTAAAAATATTAATTTATAATAAATCTAACCCACTTAAAAACCTCCAAAAATTACTCATATTAGAATATTAGATGATATAGTATTGTTATCTCATAAACCAATAAAATTTAGACCTGTTAGGAAATTATTTTAAACATTATCAACTTGATTTATCTTTAATCAATTTAATTTTATTTGTGGTAATAACATTCTAAATTTTAAATTATAACAAATAATTACTTATTTGTTGTGAATTGTGCATAATTGGATAATTTATAACATTTTAGACCATATAAATTTAAATTTATAATTTTTATATATTTTTGTGATTTTTAAACAATTTTATAATATGTTATTTTTATAAAATAACTATAGTGTCAATTTTGACACTATTCATTTATTTGAATTTAAATAAAATATATACAGACGATATGTTCGAAATAAAAGCATTAATAGATTCATAAAAGGTCATATGTATCTAGAAAATTAGTGGAGAACATTAAATAGTTCATATAATATTTATTTTATTATTTTTAAAACCATTTATTTGGGTTTTCTCTTAATAAAATAATTACTACATCATTTTTTTATAATTATTTAATATACTTATTTTTTGCATAAAAATTAAAAATAAAATCCTATGATGAATAATAATATATTAAATTTCACAATAATAATTTTACATGAATTTAAAATCTTAAAATAACAATATTTAAATTGTTATATTTATTAAATTATGAAGGTGACAACTTTAGTATCATTTAAAATAAAATAATATAAGTGTCATAATCACTTTTATAAGACTATAAACGGTTATATATTAGGTCATTGGATGCTTAAGGTGTAGATATACACTAAAAATATGTTTTGGGCAGGTTTGTGGGCCTTTTAATGGGTATTATTATTTCAATAAAAACTATTTTACTGATTTTTCACTTAATAAATAATTTCTGCATCATTAATGTATCACCATTAATGGCAATTATTTAATCCCTAAAAATTTTAAATAAATTATCATGATATAGATAATTTTATTATATTTTTTGATACTATTCATTTTCTATGTTTTATGATGTTTATCACAAAATTAAAATTATTATACTTATAAGATTTAAGAGAGTGACATGTTGTCACTTTCTTTGGTTTTAATAATAATTAAATTATTTTCGTGGTCAAAAGTCCATAAGATGAATCTAATCCGACCCTTAGGTGATATGGGTATACGTTTAGCCGTCCAATATAATTTTTTCAAGTGTTAGGGTAATTTTATAATATTATATTTACCCTTAGTTACCTGATTTACCTTTAACTATGGTAAATAAAATTTACCGTAGTTACTATTCATAATTCCCAAAAATAAAAAGTATCCTATTAAAATAATTTGGACCCACTGATTCCAAATATGGAATCCATTTTTTTCAAATTCAATACACAGAATTTGAAGAAATTAAATTAAAATTAATCCCGTTGTCGAATGAAAATGAGTTTTTCATTAAAACATTGCAAAAGATTGAATTGATTTAACCTACGAATTCAATGTAAAATAAATGATAATGACATACATTATATTAAATGGTAAAAATATATTCTATTTGTAATTTAAAATCATTCAATATTATAATTTAACCATATTAGTTATCATGATGAAAAAAGTTGTTTTTAATTAAAATACAGCGTGTTTTTACTATTCATTAAAATATGAAAGTTATCAGAAAAATATCAAAAATTTATCCAATGTAAATTTTTATATCCTGATTCAAAAGAAAAATTTTATTTTGTCAAATTGAACTTATAAAAATGTCATAAACTAGATTTAACGTGGGTGCACCATCAAAAGGCTGCAAAACTGCATTTTTTTAAAGATACTTATTTTACCCGAAAAACTTATTTTGTTCTTATACCATGTTCTATAAATTGTGTAAGATGAATAATAATGTTATAAAATTCAAAATTTAGTTAATACTATTCATAACGGCTAGTTCATAATAATATTATAATAATATACCTTTGTTTAGTAAAACCCGGTATTGCGTACAACACATGCTATCGAGGAAGGTCGCGATTGCGTGTAATGAAAGCCAAGTAAGGGTTGCATGTTGTGCAAGAATCCTTTGTTGTTTCATATAATATAATCTAACCATATTTCATTTATACATTGAATATATATATATATACACTCAATGTTGCGTAGAATGACTATTATCAAACGAACTGGAAATTGTGTGGAACACAATCTAAGAATAGTGTTGCGTATAGTGTAAGCTAATACGGTGTTGCGTATAGCACAATATAATCTTGTTGTAGCATAAAACACATTATATCAAATAAATTAAAAAGAATACTTATCATAAAATATCGGGTTGTTACAGGTCGCGACTTCTTTCAGCATCTACAGCATGGCGCGACGGTGCCACGCTCCTTCGCCGTGTGTTATTCCTCATCCCGGGGCGGTGCCGTTGCACCGCACTGCCTTCATTCCAAAGCACAACGGTGAACATCAATAAAGGGAAGGAGGATCAGCCGTGTTCGTGTGGTCCAACCTCCTCCCGTAAATTTGATAACATGTGGAAAATTATTGAACAATGAATGCTAAATTAATCCTGAACATAAAAGAAACCCCTACCTCGAAGTAGTTGTCAAATGAAGATCGTCGCGGGATACGGCGTCCCGAGGTAATGCTCTATATGTGTTTGACGGAGAACACCCGAGGAGGAGCGGTGTCTCCCTTCCTTTGACGCATGAAGAAGATAGAAATAGTGTGCGTCGTCGTTCTTCGGGAAAGGCGTCACACACCGGCTGCGGAGAGGAGAAGAACGACATGTCGATCACTCCTTGCGGTGACGACGTTCATCGTCGAGGTCTTGACGTTCTTCGCGTTCTCCAATGAAGAAGATGAAGAGTCATCAAGATTTTTTGAGTATTCTCTCCCAATTCTTCTCACACAACAACCAACCCCCAAATAAAATAAGGTTCAACATTATTTTATTAACCCAAGCCATGAATTCCAAATAATTCAAAATTCAACTCTTAATTAAATACAATGAATAACTTAATCAAATAATTTAATGAGAGATTTGACATGGAATTAAAGAGTAAGAGAGGATGAGTTACACATTAAAGCAAAATGAGGTGTTTAAAGGGGTGTTAGGAAATTGAAGGAGGTGGGGGCTCGTGTGGGCCCCACCCCAACTTCCTCACAACTTCCTTTCACTTAACACTTAAAACACGAGTGGTATAATAAAATTATAATTGTAAAATAACTATAATTTTATTCTTCACATTTTTAACAACTCCTCCTGAGCAAACACACCTTCGGAAAAGGTTTTCCTAAGAAATTACCGGCGCTGTGGTTTCATCGGTGTCCTCAGATTTCGATTCCGAGCACGGGTTCAAAAGTTAAAAAACCCCACTCGCTCGTTCACTGAACACACCCGATCTAAACTTTGGAAATTGATTCCGGGCACACCGGGCCTCCGAATCAGGTTCCGTCAGAAATTGCGTACTCATAAAATCCCAAAGAAATTAAGAAAAAAATATCCTTGAAATTTACGGGTCTTTAAAATTCCAAAAATGAAACACCTTATTCCTCCAAAAATCACCACCTATTAACCAAAAAATACAAGCCTCCCACAAAATTAAATCAGCCCTTAACCTATCATCCTCCTACAAACTGTTCCCTATGCGGTCTGTGGAGCACGCCTGATGGTTTTCATAGCACTTTTATGTGGGAATCCGTATTTTTCCATTTTTACTATGTCATTATGTAAAACTACTTTGTGATCTACAAACCGTGCTTCACGGTCCCTGAAATATGAACTCCTTTTCCAAAAAATTACTTAAAAAAAAACTCATGTTTTGAGGCACAAAAATTTGGCATACATTGGGAAACAACATCACCTTAAAAAATTGCTTTAGAAACACCCACCGTAATCATTCACGATCATCTAAATTTTTCAAAAAACATAATCACCACAAAAAAATCAACAAGATTCCTTGATGTATTTTTTCCCAACACCATGATTATTTATATAATTAAATGTTCTAATGTTTCATATAGGGATAACATGATTTAATTAGTTAATGTTCTTACATCAATATAAATAGTTTTTCCCAGATATATTGATAATGAAATATTAATTAAAAAAATTATTCCATGTTTGACATAGAAGCCACCAGTTTTATGGGATGAAATATTAATGGATTTTTTTGATTAATTAAAATTTTTACTTATAACGAGAGTAATTCTATTAATTGGGAATAGTAGGTCATTCAATCAAATCATTACACATGACCTGTTACAGCATGATACTATATATAAAGGTTATATCCTAATTACTTGATGTAACAATTTTAATTAATAAATAGAATGAGAATTTATAAATTTCCAATGGTGATGCATTTAATTTGGGTGTGATATATATATACATTTAAATTAGAAATGAATTAAAAAAATATTTTTTAAATGAAATGATTACTACTAAATAGGGTTACCGATTTCAAAGTAATGTGTGTTTTCTTCTATAAATTTCAATTTACATTCCATATAATACAACCTATAATAATGTTATATGAGACATTTAACCTCACTTGAATATTGTAGTAGGATGTAGGATTTGTATCCTAAGACTTTTTGGATTTTACATACCGCATAGACATAGCTCCAAGAGTAGGCCAAGAGGTGCGATTTTTTATAGGAAGGCTATGTACCTATCCTTTCCTATTTTCACTATTTCATAGTTAGTATTGTTAAAAATTATCTGACATGTAGTCTTGGAAATATAGACACATAACACCTCAATGTGTTTGTGTTTTATGCTAGGAGGGTAAAAATGACCACTCTATGAAGGTGGTGGGTGTTGAGAAACCAGTAATACCTTCTATAATGCCACCTAAGGCACCTACTACTGATCTTCCACTTGGCACTGATGCTCAATTTCAGGATAGTTTCTTCTGGTTCATGCAATCCAAAAAGGGTATGTTGTACCCTTCTCATACTATGGAAGAGTTGATGTCGTAATTCTAGTAGAAACATATTCCCACCATTTTAGGGGATGGAACTCCTTAGGATATAGAATCTTGGTTAGGTAATGTTGTCTATCTTAAATTATTTTATTTGAATCTAGAGAAGAGTGTCAAGATTTCCACCAATATGACATGTGAATCTGCTAAACATTTGTATGATGTCATTACCCACGTTGGAAATCATCAA
The DNA here is from genome assembly GCA_963277665.1 of Viscum album. Classification (NCBI taxonomy): domain Eukaryota; kingdom Viridiplantae; phylum Streptophyta; class Magnoliopsida; order Santalales; family Viscaceae; genus Viscum; species Viscum album. The sequence continues at coordinate 348,596,814 of OY728152.1, read as the reverse complement.
GGTTTGGTCTGGGAAGGCTTTACATGGATCCATTTATGACTAACTATTTTCCAATATGTTTTTCAAAAAGGTCATGCCATAGATTTTATGAACCTACAGTAGGGTGACATTTTGGTTATGGAGTCTTCATATTATTTCAATATGATTCATAAATTTAGACTAATAATGACTTAGTATAAGAGGAAGACTTCATGATTCTTTGAGGATGGGCTTCCGTATTCCATTCCCTCATAGGTGAATGTTTTCCGGATGAAAACCATTTAAGAAATATTAAACTAGGATCTCATCATAGAACAGAACCTGAGGAATGGTGGGAATGTGAGCATGGTAGTTCAGATTCAAGGTAGAGCGATGGTTTATCTAGAGATAAGAAATGTCATTTCCAGGGTTTATGTAGGGGAAGTGCCATCCAGATGACATGAACCAAGATCTATGCAGCGTTTCACTAGAACGTAAGGACAAGGAATAAGAAGTCCCAGTGTATGAGTAACCCAATTGAGCATTGAGCATGTGGAAGGATGGGTCACCTTCAATGAGTCAACCAAACTTTCCATCATGTATCTGGTGAGAGGTTATTTCTGCCGACATCACATTCAGGAACATGATCAGTAGCTCCATGTTATAATGGGATTTGTTCTACTATTAACTAATTAGGGCATGGATATGGACATGGAAAATGTATTCAAAAATCTGAGGCACAATTACAATAGGGTAGACCATCACAGTTTAGTTAGGTTGTATCTCAGGGCTGCAGTTCAAGCCATATCTATACAGTACATCCTACACTAGTGGAGAAATGTCTACGGCCTTCTATAGTATGAGGAACTATTATGGTATCCTCTACATTAGTTTCTACCATATTTGATATAGGTTTATCTCACTCCTTCATATATTCAAAATTTATGGGCTGTCTGGTCTTAGAGATAGAGTACTTTAGTATTGTGATGACTCTCAACACACCATTAAGAGTTCTATCAGATATTTCAAACCAGTGTACGGAGGCCCCATTGAGATAAGTGGGTATTATTTCTTGTGTAATCTCATTGTCCTTGAGATGAATGGATTCGATGTCATTAAAGAAATGTAGTGTCTAGAGCCATATTATTCCCATGAGTATTTCTATCACTGAAAGGTGTCCATCACATCTCATAAGGGAAGCATGCATATTCATAATAGAGAATTGGATATCAAGATGAGTCAAGTTGGGCCCAAGAGACATTGGATGGGTAGGGTGAAATCCCAAATGGTGAGTCCCTTTAAGAGTGATTATGAAATAAATCTTGTTGAATTACCTCTTGTGGATAATCATTTTAGGGGTGCGTTACTTGATGATTTAACTTGATTAACTTCTATAAGCGATGTGGATTTCACCATTGAGCAAGTGAAGGGTGAAAATGAATTTCCATTCCTCACTATAGGATGAAAACTACTAAGCTCTTGGAACTCAAGAAGTAGTTAAAAAAATTAGAGGAAAATAGATTTATGTGACCCAATACCTCATTGTGGGTTTCACCTTACCTTCTATCCAAGAATTAGGATGGTTACCTCAGTTTGTGTGTGTATTGATGAGGGTTAAACCAGCTTATGGGGAAGAAATGGTTTCCACATCCCCTTATAAATGACCTCTTCGACCAGATCCAAAGATAGAAAATTTTATCTTAGATCGATTTGACATATGGATACCATCAGGTGCATGTGAGGCCATCATTCATACCACATTTAGTGTTCTAGAGTAGGTACATATTATATATATATTTAGTTATTCTGTTTGGCCTTACAAACATGTTGATAGTGTTTATAGCTCTACTGTTTCTGGTTTTCCACCCATATCTAGATTCATTTGTGTTATTATTTGTAGATGAAATTTTGGTGTATTCTCTCACATGACACAACCATTACATCCATATTGAGATCATACAAAATACATTGATAGAAAATTATATATATTCTAATCTTAATAAATTCTTCTTTCGAATCGATAATGTTCAATTCATTGGTTATATAATTCTGAGGCAGGTGTGTCAGTTGTCCCAAAGAAGATGCATGTTGTAGTTTCATTTGATTATCCCAATTATTTCATTGATATATGTAGTTTCTTGGTGTTTTTTGGCTATTACAGGTGATTCTTTCCAGATTTATCCTACATAGTAGTGACTTTTATGGTCCAGACTAAGAATGGTATGATATTCATCTAGTCTGAAGCTTGTGATAAACCCTTTAAGTTGTTGAAGGGGAGATTGATTTCATTAATGATCTTGATTCATATAGAGCTAGGCAAAATCTATACTATTTACTGTAATTCTTTATGGATCAGGTTGGGGGTTGTTTTCAAATAGGGAGATTAGGTTGCGGTGTACATGTCCCTCCTGTTGAGAAGCCACAAGAGGAATTACCCTACACATGACCTCTTCATAGAATTTTTAGTTCAGGACTTATGTCGTTGAAGACAACACATATTAGGGGAGGAGTTTTTTGTTTTCACGGATCATAAAAGCCTCAAATACATCTCAAAATAGTGTTATTTTAATCTTATGAAGATTAAGTGAGTAAAATATCTGCATTCATTAAATTTTGAGATATCTTATACACCCGGTAAGGGTAACGAAATAACTAACACCCTAACCTAGAAGACTCAGTCACATGTCGTCCAAAAGGACAAAAATGACTGGTTGTTGATGGATATGTTTTCTGAGATGCACCAAGAGGTTCATGATTAACTTGGGAAGCCTATTCTAGTATCTATAGTAGTGAAATAATCCCTTATGAAATGGGTTAATATGAAACAAATTTCATAACCTGAGGGCCTTGTCGTGAGGGAGAGTGTCTCAGTTGAGAACCCACCACCTAGTTGGGTTGTTAATGAGAATGAAACTACGATATACCATATGTGTGTTTAGAAATTTGTTGAAATACAAGATAAGTTGATGTCGATATATCATTCATTTGTTTGGGAAGTACACTGGGGGATTACAAATATATTCTGAGACATATGTCAATAGTATTGGATGAAAAGAATAATGAGGCCGATTTTAGGCTTCATCACAAGGTGTTCCACCTGTCAATATGTGAAGGGAATGCACTAGTGACCTACTAGAATAATAAATCCATTATCCATTTTTAATTATAAATGGAATGAAGTATCCATGTATTTTGTGATGGTATTTCTGAGATTTCCTAGAAGCAGTGATGCATTATGGTTGATCTTAGATAGGTTGGCCAAGGATTCACACTTCCTACCATTTTGTCAGATGTTCTCAAATGATGAGATTAAAAGGATTTATATCTGGAAGATTCTAAACCTTAATGGTGTTCCCCATTATATCATATTAGACCAAGATGCTTGGTTTACAGCACGATTTTAGTGGGGATATATAAATAACTGATTTCAATGGTAATCTTGAGCACAATGTATCACCCTCAGACTAATAGGAAATCCAAGAATATGATAAAGGTGTTAGAGGACATGATCTAGGAATTTTTCCCTTGATTTTGGAAGTTATTATGAGAACCATATACCTCTTTTTGAGTTTTAATACAATAATATTTTTTAGGGAAAGATTAAGATGGATCCCAATAAGGACCTTTATGGTAGGGAATTCCAATAACCTATATGCTAGTTTGAGGCTGGTGAGGTTACACTATTGGGTCCTTATGTCATTCTAGAGACTTCAGAGAAAGTGAAACTAATTAAGAAACATATGTCTATATATTAGTGTAAGAATAATTCCCATACTAATTGTCACAATCGACCAATTGAGATTGAGGTGGAACATCATGTTTTTATACATGTTTCACTATGAATGGGTCATAGATGAATTCAAAGATCGAGCAAGCTATCTTAATGATATTTTTTACATTTCGATATAGTAGAGAGATTCAGTTTAGTAGCCTATCAGTTTCAGTTACCCTAGAGGTAATGTACATAGCATGATTTCTTCCACATATCACATCTTCTCCAATATAAATCATACCCGCCTCATTCATTTGATCCTGAGGATAATCAGCTAGAGGCTGATGCTTCCGTTGAGGAGCATCCAATACATATAATTGATTGGAGAATAATGGCCCTATGAGGTAGTTTACTTCCACTAGTCTTGGAGCTATGTAAATTTGGCTATGTATAAGACAATACTTGGGAGTGAGAGGCTGATGCATGTACTCATTGTGTAGAACTTTTCTCAGATGATTCTTAACAACCCTCAAAATTGAATCTCAAGGATGAGTTGTTTTAAGAAGGGGTGGTTATAATGTCCTTTATTTTTAGAGTGGTGCATACTCATATTTTACTATTAAAAATATCTCATTTATGATAATTATGTACTATAAATGATAATGAGTTGTTTTAGAGTGTTTTTGAAATGTTTGTATCCAAAATATTTGGAAATTTGGAAGGTAGATAGATCAACATTGTTATCACACAATTAGTGTTAACTATGCGACTCAAATGTGAGAGGAACCAAATAAACAATGGAGGCTTCATGATTTTCCTACAACTATGGAAGCATGGACACACACCTATGTGGAGGTTTATACTTTCTTGACTATGATTTTTTTGCAGGGGATGTTTATATTTAGTCAAACCGCACACCTATACCATATGAAGAGTGTCGAGGGGAAATAATGGGCACCCCATTGGAGAACAGTTTAACCAGTCTTGCATCCAAACCATGTGACACGGTTTTAGGTGGAAAATTTCTTTTTCACCCAATTTTTTTTAATACACTTATTTATTAACCCTCATTATTTACTCCCACAAAACATCCCATCTCCCCGATGTGAATAACCTCCCTCAATCCAAGCTTGGGATTTTGATATCTCTAATTTATGATATCCATTTCCATTACCATCGGGTTCATTGGATATCTCTTGGTAAGCTCTACACTCCTCTTCCACCTATTCATAGTTTACCTTCCTATTTCATGTGATATTTTGTTGTGATCTAAATTCCCCCATTTTAAAAGTATTGATTAATTCATTCATTCTAATGTGATTTAAGATATCAAACTAAATGAGGTGAGATCTATGAATCTAAAACAGGTGGTATCGATTCTTTCCCTCATGTTTCATTACTTTTATATCATGCACCATTGTTCTATTCACTATACAGTTATGATAAGGCATCAATTTTTTTAATAATTTAATTTGAATTGTTTTCGATTCACAATATTACCCCATATAGTGGCGACTCAAAACATCAGTTGATAACCATGGAAAGAGAAACCCCTATGGGTGTGGTTTTCCATAAAGTCCTATTTTACCACTACAATAAATCATTTAAATACCTCTTGAGGAATTATTTACCTTTTAATAGGTGATTTTGAAATACGAATTGAATTATGAGAAATGATATCACATGGGTTAGGCCCCCACACTTCTTTCCATAATTTAATTGTTTGATCAAGAGAATTGGTCAATTGGAATAATGTATCATAATAATAATTCCTTTCTAAATCAAATAAATTTTTATTTGTAAGAAATTATTTCATACATATCCATGGGAGATTCATGGGATTCCGTTTATGCATTACCTTGGATGTTCTCTTCATGATATATAACGTGAATTGTAAATTAATTACATATATATTGGAAGTGATAGATGTTATTCCGTAGATGAGCTCACCATGAATTTTCTCAATCTACAAATGAGTGACATCGGTTCCCAAGGCTAGACACCATGGATGAGATCAATGGGTATATGGTTATACTAGGCCACAAGTGATACTCAATACTCAACATGAGATACCGCAAATAGAATCAGAGGGTATTGTCCTTATACCATATAAGGGGTGACAAATGGGATCCCATTTTATGATCCGCATTGATGGAATCCTATGACATTGAGTATTTATTTTCTCTTAGTGTGATAAATTGGTTACTTTTTATGGTTATCCTTGAACAAGCCCATGATTCAGCTCATTTAAATTCATAACAAGCCTTTTCATAATTCTAAGAAAGCTAATTCAATAAATTAAAGGATATTTCCTAGAATATAAATGACATTCTTGGGCACAATACATATCATGATAATTTTTTTATGAAATCCCAATATAATTTATATTACTTTTGTATAGGCCTCCATGGTTCAAATAAATCCACCTAAAGATGAAGTAGGTAGTGTCTCTCGAGTATCCCACTAGGAACCTCATCTGATATATATATATATTTCTTTTCATTTTATTATTTTAAAAACACTTTTCATTTTATATATACATACTAGAGTGATATAGACACCGTTGGTTGTGTCCTACTTAGTATATACCAAAACATTCTTAGTCCACCATTGGTACCAAATAAGACTTCATAATATTAGGTATTAAAAAATGGGAGGCAACCATCATCTGATGCATTATTCTGAGTTTGAGGATGGAGTACAAAAGAAGAGAACCAAGCCTTTTCTCGTGATTCCTATAGTGGAATATTTTGTCCTTTTTTATTTTTTCATATAATATGGTATAAGACAGTTTCCTCTGAATCACATGTACTTAATTTTTTACAGCTACATGATCTGATCATCATATTCATTTTTTGTTTATTCCAAAATTAGTTTATGTGTGTTTATTTTTCATGAATGATTATTAATATTCTTTTGATACTTATGAACTTTTTTTTCTTTCACTACGTATCATATTTATATTAGTTCTATTATACAATATAACTCATGAGGGCATATTATTTCCCCAAACACACCCCATGACCTTACTACTAGTGGAAAAACTCTAGAATATGGGGATTCCCCCTTGAGTTCATATTTTAAACCATCTTATGGAACCATTTAGTGGTATTTGGGGTGGGATTTTACACCTCAAGCAGACATAGATTATTCCAATTTTTTTATAATTTTCTAAAATACATAACCATGAACAAATACCATGTTTCAATACCTATTATATTCTGGATTTATAATATGTCAAAGGCCCCCTCTTGACCATGTTTTATTTTATAGAAAAAGTATGTTTTTTTAATTTAAATAAATTTAAACATAGATAAAAAGAACCTAAATATTATGTTTAATATATTATTTTTTTAAAAATAAACTATTTTTGATGTTCATGACATGAAAATTTCAAAATACAATGATATATTTTATAAATTGAAAATTAATTCATTCATAGAAAACATTTCTTATTTATAGGATAAATTTTTAAACCCGAAATAATTTTATATAATACAATATTTATATGGAAAAAATGATAAATCAAAATATTTTTAATATCCATGGACTCTGGTGAATAAAAATTCCGAACCCTTTTTAAATTTTATGTTTATCATATTATCAATTATCCATCAACATGGATTTTTTACCACTGAAGTTCTTTAAAGGAAAAATATATCCCTATAAACAATATAAATGATCCTAAAACCCAAGAAACATTTCTATTGTCTAAATAATAAACGAAAAAATTAAATAAATAAAATAATTTGTACCTTTTTGTCAATGATAAATAATTTTAAATAGTTAATTTAATCAAGTTTCATCAACATTAACCAAGGGGTGCTGTAATACAATGATATTTCTGAACTTTTGGATTCACTAAGTGATTTTATATAACTTACTATCCTTTAAATATATGTTTCAAACTCCTCCAAAAACGAGAATGAAGAGATGATTTTAGATTGAGTTTTATATTTGGGAATAATTTATAGCATATAAAAAATTACAATATATAGGGTTTATGTTCTCACTAAAGTAGAATTCATTCATTAAATGATGGATTATATTCAAGTAATACAATACATACATATTAAAAAGAAAAACCTTTGTATTTCAGATATTGTAACACTTTATAAAATAATCATTAAGAAAATTCATAAATTTTTTAAAATTATTTTAACATTCATTTAATCTAAAAATAATAAAATAATATATCAAAATCTAGTAATGCTTTATAATAACCTAGGGATATTCTACTAAATGATATATTTTTTCATACAAACAATCATCATGATGTGCTTTTAAAAACTACAACCTATAAGAAACCTTAGTCAAGTTTCGTTCACCATTCTGTAAATTTTTATTTGTGGTTACTTTAAAAAATTTAATAAGACCTAAAAATTAGAGGCCAATTCCTTGAAAATTCAATATAGATCTCATAAAAATTGAAAAATTGTTTAATATACTATGATGTGGCCATTATTTTCATCCAAAACCATCATATAAAATAATTAATTTGTTGATTTCGCCATGTTTGATAGAGATAAATCTAAAATATTAATTTTTCATAGTATATAAAAAACATGATTTTTTTTCAAACATATAAACAATAGGAGATACATAATTTTCATTCATGAATACATATATAAATTATTTATTAAATATAAAAAATTGAATGTGTTTTAAAATTTCAAAATTTGTTTATCTTCATTTTTAATCATGTATTTGACCAAAATATTCATTCAAACCACATAACGAAATTAATATATATTTATGTAATCAATGATGTGTTTCATACAATCACATTGTGAAAGTATATTCATGTTGGTTAGTTGAAACTCTATCCAAACAATGTCATTCTGTTTTAATTATCTAATATTATAGAAATCATATGTAAAAATTATTAGAATGAGTAAAATTTGATGAGTAAAATGTGTTTAATTATTTTTCTAAAAAAATGAGGATTCATTGGTCAAAATACCAAATCAATAAAATAGATAAAGATAATCAATATTTTAGGAGTATGAAAGAGGGTAATTTATTACAATCATTTAAATTCTGAGTGATGAACTCACTTGGAAGGTTTTCCATGCACATTATATTGTTGTAGACACCATTATTGGAAATAATATCTTCTACCTTATTGGCCTCTCTATTTTTATGAGTGATAATATGATTGAGGTCTTATAGATGTCAGAGGTATATAATCCATTTAACAATGAGGGTCTATGCAAGTTGAATCATTCCATGTCTATGAGCTCAATCGATGGTAGTTGAATCACATTCAATACATACATTATTCCATCCACATTGCCTTATAAAATCGAATTCCTTGTTAAAACTGTACATATTTTCTTCGTGGGAAGAGTCACGACCACATGAAATAAATCATCATCCAAGAATGTCACCATTGTGATTTATACATTTGATACCATAGCCTGATGTTTAAGGATTTCCTTTTGAGGAATTTTCTACCTTAATTTTGATCTATACCGGAATAGGTGGTTTCCAGATTACTTGCAGCAATCCTTTTGATGGGTGTATCTTCCTTTATTCCTGATATGTCATAGGATACTAAAATCCTTAATGGTGTTGTTGTAGGTCCCTATTTGTATGATTCCATCTTCCTTGATGATAGTGTATATATTTATTTTGGCTATACAAAAACTGAAAGTTTATTTCTGTGCATAATATAATTCCTTTTGATACCAAATAAGGTGTATCAATTAATCGAGAATAGTAACGAAATGATGATTAATTTGGGGGTAAGGTATCTAGAGTAGTGAATCTTTGAAGCTATAGTCCAATAGAGTCCAAACCTTTTCATCTATGATAAAAATGTCAAAAATTATTTCTTTTAATAAAGAAGCAGTAGAAAATGTTAGAAATATTTGATCAGTATCTTCTCTATGTTGATTACACATACAAAATTTAGATCAAATTTGAATACAAAACATCTGAATATAACAATTAGTAGGAATTATTTTAGGAGAGATTCCCCAAACAAGGGTGATCTTAGAGGTCCTAACCCATTTTTTAATGTTCCATAACAAGTATAAATCACTATTGTTATTAGTGAAATTGTGAATAAAGTAGATTTTTGAGGTTAAAATACCATTATAATCCTGTTCCCAAACTAAGAAATAATTTGTGTTTACAATGGCATATTTGTTCACAATAGTAGCGACTTTATCAGGTAAAACAACATTTGGAGAGCTCAAATAATCATATATGGATATATTAATACTTGCAGGTAATTGCATGGGGTAAATCATAAGTAAAAATTATTACATTGAGTAAAATGTGTTCAGGAAAACATGTTATCTTTTTCTGATTATTTATATATTTTTTTAAAAAAATCATTTCATAAAACTCTTCGAGAAAATTTTTATCATGTAAGAATATGATTACACTAAATTTTTCCATTTTTAAAAAAATAAGTTTTCTATAAAACATTATTAATCTAAAATAAAATAAAAATACATAAATGAAAATGTTAAAGAAAAATTAAACTTTAATGAATGTTAAAAATTATTTGTCAATAACCCAAGAAATAGGTATACTACATGCTCTTACATAGAGGGTTTTCTAAAAATAAAAACACCCCATATTGTAATTTTTTAGATACCTTAAAATCGTAGTGTACGGAATATATTAGAATGAAAATTCCTTATTACCTTTTAAGGGTTCCTAAATATTACTTTAACCATAAGTCTTCATATTGATTATTCAATTTTCCTTGTCTCTATGCACTAAAAATGATTCATGAAGAACCTAATATTTTCCAAAATCAATGTATATTAAATAAATATTAAAAATTATTTATTAGAAATCAATAAATTGAAACAAAAAAACTAATCATCATAATATCATAGACCTTGGTAATTCTGATTTATTCCAGAATTTTCTTGGCCAACAAACATGAAATTTTTTAGACCAAAATCATAACATTAAGTAATATTTATTTCATTAAAATAGTATATTAAAAAAAATAAAATAAAAATTAAACTATATATGTTATCATTTTTAATATCCATCCCTGTATTGATCCTTTCATCAAGGAATGATGCTACATGTCTACAGGTTCCATCTTGGTTCACTAGATATAGAAAACTACCACCTTGTATCTAAATAGTTCTCAAATGAAAAAATATTCAATATACGGGTGCTCTAAAATAAAATAAATAATTCTTAGAATAATGATAATAAAAAACATAATATTCAAAAAATACCATAAAATAAAACCCATAAAATATAATGCTGAAAATTTTATATAGTATGAAAATTTATAAACCATAACCCATGTTGAAATAACAATATAAAACAATATTAATAATATAATTTAGAATATAGATAATTAATTACCACTAACCCCCAAAAAAATTATCAACATGATCCATGTCATAAAATCATTTTTACAAAGGGGCTTTCAATTACCAACATGTTGAAAAGTGAAATGTATATTTCCAGGAGACATGTACACATAGGGTGAATGAATAAACACATAAGGATGTATTAAGAGACTATAAATATCTTATGTATTCGAAAATGGTCATAGTTGTATAATGAAATATCATATAATTAATTTATTAGTTAGAAATGGAAACAAAGTCACATCAAAATCTATTAAGTTTATCTATACAATACTTGAAAATACACAGTAATCTATAAAGTTATTACAGAGAAAAACATATGGATTATATTATTTGTTTACACACATGGATTACACAAACACATATCATAAAACATGAAATATCCAATTATATTCAAAATATTGTCTTATCAAAACATTTGGTTTATTTATCCTCAATTCCAAACTATTGTCTTAAATAAAAACAAGGAATAATATTCATCATATTATAATTTCATGCCTTAATATTTCAAATATAAAATAACATAAAATTTTAGAATATCAATTAATATATCATAAATTTAAAAATATATAATTTTTTATCATACCTCATAATGATTAATAAATTATTTTATCCAATTATCATAGCTGAAATCCTTTATGATTATTTAATAAACATATGATGAAATCTAGGTTAGTTTTGTTAAGTTATAATTTTTTCAAATTTCATTTCATTTTCAATAAAATTAGTATTATTAATTTAAACATAATTAACATATCATTAAATAATAAAAAATATTATAATAAATTATTTTTTTCATTTCAATAACATATATATAATTTACACTGACCAAACTCCATTTATATGTACTATTTAAACTATTAAATTCTAAAAAACTGCATTTAAAAGTTTCAATTGTCTAATAATTCCCAAAACATATTCAAATGATCCATAGTAAAAAATATCATTCACACCATGATAATTATTCACTCAAAGACCTCCAATTTGTGTTTTTTAGTTATAATAATATTAAATTATCTTTTATTCCCATTAGAAATAAGGAAAATTTATTAAATACATTTTAAAAACTCATTTTAAGTATTTAGTCAGGTGTAAATATCATATTTTAATCAAATATAATCATATAAAAATAATAATCTATAGTTTAGATTCTATTTCATTAATACCCAAAAACTCTGTAGATATATATACATATAAAATAATAATTAATAGAATTAAATTAAATAAAAAAAATTATTGTAAAATTTGTTATGCTTAATTGATAATATATATATTAAATGGGTGTCTAATTCCTATAAAATCATCATATATGTTCAAGTGAAAAAATATAGCAAAATTACTCAAATTAGATAATGAAGTATGAAAATGAAAGAAAATAAATACGACCCCAACTATTTTTTGGATTTCCTAACCATTAAAATTCCAATGAAAATGATGAATAAAAAATAAATCTAAAAATGTGAATGATAAATAAAAATGATAATGATATGGATATATAAAATTTCAAAAAATTAACCATCATATTACAATTAATAAGGACCCCAGAATACAATTTCAAATTCAAATCATGAAATTTAAAATAATATTATCCCCCCATTAAAATTTTAGTGGGACCATTTCACTATGATCTTGGTGGGCTCCAAAAAACTCCAAATGACTATGAAACTTCTCATTGATAATTCCATGATAAAAGATACAATAACACTATGGGTGGGGTTTGTGGAGTGAGTGAATCATTTTACAAGATTTTTTTAAAACAATTGTCCCTGTAATAGTTAAATATAACATTACTGAATGTAAATGTTATATCCCGATTAAGAAAACCCAAAGGATAACTAGACCAAAACACCGAATGAATATAGGCGCTCCTCATAATAAGATATAGTCTTATAACTATTAACATTGGATGATGTACAATTAGTTAAAAGACTATACCCTAGTGTGAAAATATACAAATATTTATAGTTATTTAATTAAATAATAGTCAATAAAAATAAGTAACATATACGGAATTATGGCTACGTTCCAAACATGAATATATATTACATACATGATATAAAAAATGATATTCACTTCTGTATCACATGACCATAAAAATGTAAAGTCTCATAGTATATGAGAATGTACTTGTTATCCTAAACTAGGAAAGATAATGAAGACTATCAAAAAATGGGTGCACATTCCCAAACAATTTTCATTTCATAACTCCAAACTTTATCCACGTACAAAGCCATCCACCACATGGATTTCCCCATTTCTATGTTTATTACCATGAAATATTTCTGAATACCATGGTGCTCAATCATAGTGTGATAAAAAATTAGTATTTTACTAAAAATAATGTCCCTAAAAATAATCCATTAAATACCTGTACATGATTAGTATAAAATGATAAAAAAATATGTAAATAAATTACTCATTACAACATGGATTTATTATCACCCAAAATATATGGGTCCAAACCCATTTCTTCTAGTTTCAAAATGGTATGGGACACATAGTCCCAAAAAACTAAAGGGTGAATGTATGTCGCCCCTTGTCATATAAGTTATTGTGAATGAGTTATATTCTTTACTAAAAATCATTGAAAAAGTATCATCACCAAATTAAAATATTGAATGAGATATAACTATCTTATGTACATAGTTAATGATTCATCACTGTTACAACATTAGTGGGTAATGAGGCAATTCATCGGGATATAAATATCATTTTTAGACTACTAAATTGTGAATGAACCATCACCCACTCATGTATAATTATTTAAAATACTTCACCATGACCAATAATTATTGAGAATTATACATATCAAATTTAATCATTTTAAGATGATAAATTACTATTTATACAGTCACAATGGTGGTTGAGGTATAACAAAAATGATCCCAAATACAAGGGTGTAGATGTCACATAACTAACCATTCATCCCTGGAGAAGGGCTTATCATCAACATAAAATAATAAAAAATAAAAAATATACCATTAAATAAATATTTTAGGTGATTTATGTATCCATACATAAGAAACTAAGTTGAACTATCAATCATTAATGAAGAAAATTCATATGTTAAAGAAAATTATTCTTTATCATAGGCCTGCCACATTATTCCTCTATAAAAAGAGAGTTCTAGGATCACAATATATATCATAAGGTCACACAACATAAGCATAAACATATAATATATTTCCTAAGTCACATTTCCATATCATTTTGCACAAAGGAAATGGATACCCATTACCATAGAAGGAAGGAATAAAATAGAATGGTCCACTCAAAAATAAGAATGATCTCACATTCACTATAGGAAATCAAGAAACCATTTCAGAATTTTCAAGGGAATAAACACCAAGTTACCAATTCATAATTTTCATATGAAACAGTCTAAAACTTATCAAAATATTCATATAGTCTTTAGAAAACCTACATGGTCCTATTAGAGTTATACTCATTTGATATCATTGAATAATTTTGGCTCATATGGTAGAAATTTTTAAACATTTTGAAAGACCTATAATTTGGTATATGTATCAAAGGATGAAATTTTGATGAGAGAAAAATTAGATACACTTAAGTAGATAGTTAGAATTTCCCAATGCATCACCCCAAGGTAGTAGAATCTGAAAATTGAGTTCAAATAAATGTTATATGTTACTTAGGATAGAAGATACGAGTGGATGGTGGGGAAAGGATCAAAACTATTTGCAAAATAAAGGAGATCAAATCACATTTCAATGATAATTTATAATATATTAATTTTTTTAATTGAAATTTTAGGAAAACTAGGAAAAAGCCTAATGATATTCCTTTTAGATTATACCATGTAACAAATAAATTAATAGATATCTGATATAGGTCCCCTAACTAGGTACTTTATAATACATAAACAAGTACTTTAAAAAATATTCCATAAAGATATATGCCCTGAAGCATGTCTAATTTTCCAAAAATAGACCCCTATGCCCCAACTAACTCCTCCCACAAAAAAAACTAGAATAAATTATAATTATCAAAATTTTAATATAATTCATACCACAAATTAGGTACGGTATTAAAACCACTTGACTATAAAGTAGCTCCTCCCAGAGATGTGTCACTGAGACTTATAAATGAATAGTTCTAGCCATAGTTCCCAAATACCACCCTCTCTCTTCAATGTCTCATTCTTGATATTATTATGATACCATTAAAAGCACAGAATATGAATATCTTTTATCCAAAGGATATTACCACATTGATACTTGATATGAAATACTCATTCAGTTACTGACCCATCAAGATAAAGTTCCCCATTATCGATGTTGATCATATTAGAGGGGTTGGGATTACATCACTATAGTTGAGATGCATTGTAAATTTCATTAATAACACTATACCTTTGTGAAATAACTAAATGATATGAAATAATATTAATTCTATTGAAAATCACAAATAGCTCAATTAATAGGGATGTGGGAATCCCTTGCATCTGAATACCCCTCTTTCTATACTAAGAAAACACCCACATGGATAACTGATCACCCACCTCAAAATATAGAGGTCATGTTCATTTGTTGGCATATAATTATTTCATATTCTGACCTATAGATATCCAATTCCCAATGAAAGGTATATACTCCCACATTAATTGTATAATATAAGGAATAATAATAAAATACCCCCTTTCATCTAACCAATATATATGTGATCAATATGGTGTTCTATATAAGGCCTTAATGGTTTCATGAGAATAAATTACTGATAAGTTTATTTAAAATAGAACTCGACAATCATAAAATATTTAAATCATATTCCAAAAAATTCATGGTAATATGATCACACAATATCCGTTAATAATTTGATAGTACTATTAGACTATTTATTTTGTTAGGATGGTAAGTAGTGCAAGAATACAATTCTGTATCCTGCAAATTATATAATACATTCCTAAATACTTATGTGAAACATGTGCCGTAATCAGATGGAATTATCTTGGAAACCAAATTATGATGAATTGTTTCCCAGATACAAAACCAAAATTTCTTGATGATGAAATAGGACTCCAAGATCCCTATAAAATGTGAAGATTTTATCGACCTATAAATATTTACCCATAATTCATCACTTTCATGAGGTGGACATGCATATACCATCATGAATTCGATAATCACATAGTCCAACCAACAATTACGAATGGATGGAGGATAATAGAGAATATCATGTCACTAATTCTCAATTATTACACATTGATTCTTTAATAATCACAAAATGAACCCAATTATGTGCTTCATCTTGAAAAACCACCAACACTGCTAGCAGATTTCATGATGAATAATCTGTTGGAGAGTAAACCATTAATAGGAGTGATAATCATGAATTATATCCATATGCATGTTTAAAGGGACTAATTTTTTTTCTTATATAATGGATCTCACCCGCATTAGGTGACGAATAATGTGGTAGCTCCACAGTATATATAATGTCCCTCATCACCATGTTAAATGAATCAAATCAATATCATAACCCTAACATGATGTCCAAATAAAATGTAACTGAATATAAGGATAAAACATATCTGATACTCCTAAATATAGAGACACATCTTATTAAAAATTCTCATCATAGACCACTCACTACATGACATATACACCATTTGGACCATAGTATTCCTACTAAGTGGATCTTCAATTAAATTCCAATTTCCATGGGTATTTTCACTCTCAATATTGAAGGGCTACATGCACATAAACCCCCTTCACTACCAAATGTTCATGTAACACTTTGAAAAGATATACATCAGGATTATGATTAGTATAGTCCATAAACCTACCACCTAACAAGAAGTGATAGAAACTTCACAGTGCTTTCATCACTACTTCTATATCTATATAATTTGTGTAGTATTTTCACTGTTGTATATTACCATTATTTATTAATTTCAATATTAGAATAGACATCAAAATATCTTTTAGCTCATGGAAATAGGTCTCACTAGAATCAAATCACTCAAACATCACCATAATCATTGTCACTGTTGTCATCACTACATCAAGGTGTGAGTTTTTTCAATGAATCTATGATTGTATGTTTAAAACCCTATAATTAATATATCTAAAAAAATCCATGGTGTAATAAAAATAATCCACAGACTCAAATATATTGGGGATCATTGATATTATATTTTTTAATATCAAATTGACCAAGGAGAGCACCACAATGATCAACAACAAAACACTTTAGTGCATAACATATAGCTAGTGATTTCTTAGTATACTCAATATGATTTCTATATTGTAGAAATTTTCATCTTGAATATAAGAGTACACTAAAATATCATAAAAAATAACAACCAATAATGAGTATAAATATGTATAAAAATACCCAATTCCTAAAATCCATTAACATGGTAAATACATTAATAAATCTAAATGGTATCAAAATAATCTAATATGGGTCATGTATTCTCCTAAAATTAGTATAGTTAATAACAGAGGGATTCAATGAAAACTATTAAATACCCAATATCAAATCAATCTCATAGAACCACATAGATCCCCTCAATAGATAAAATATTTCATATATATATATATATAAGTAAGATGATAATTTTTTTGAACATAACATTTTCATATCTCTATTAGTCTACACACAATAGGAAAGGAACCAATTTCATTCATGGAAAATAACATTCAAGCACCTATATGAGACTCATTTAGGTGAAGAAACCATTTTAGCTCAATGTAAAATAAATATTCCTTCAGCCTCTATACTCCTATAGATCCGTCATATAAGGAAAATGGTTATGTTCACTATACCAAGTATAATCATGATCATATATTCGGTATTTTCCTTCTTTCTCTATCACTCTATGTTTTTGTTTGAAAATATGAGAAATTTTCAATAAATAAATATTGATATTGATTTAAAATTAGATGGAAGGTTACTATATGACTCTCATCATCTCCGAAAAAACAAATGTGTCCTAGGAAAAGATAACCACCAACTATGTGTGGTCAAAAACATAATAATCTAACATTATTTACCTCTTACAAATAAAGGTATAACAATGACCCATTAAAGACATAAAAGATACTTGTTAATGATAATATCTGACGAATGACTAATATGATGATAGATAATACATCAATTGGATCACATCAAAACCATGAATCCAAAATAAAATGAACTCATAGAGAATGCTACACCAACTAATCTAGATAATAGAATTTTAACACCTCTGTATACCCCTGAATCACACCACTAAGGTAATATCGATAGATATAACCCCATAAAGATAATATATATATAAATCATTGAATAGTTTTAAATTTCTAAAGGTAAAAATGAGTGTGATACACCAATTTCAAATAATGTAAATGTATGGTTCGATTCCATGATTACAACATAGAGTGTTTTTTATTAGGTGATAATATCCTAAGCCCCAACCCAATGTTCCAGTTTCATGACTCTCTTATGATCCATCAACCAGTTATTGCTATTTCCATTTACCCAAAAAAATGCCTATTCTTACAGAATCAGAATGAATCGTGGAACAAAATCAACTTTATTTATAAGGAACTCCTAAACATTCTTGAGGACCTCATGTATAAAAAAACCTTTCCATCTAGTTTATTATTGTAAAATACTAGATTATATTTTAAAATTATTAATCATTACAAAAGAGTGACCCTTATTCATGGGTCTATAATAATTAGGATGAATATAACCTCATTTATCACACAGATAAAACTACATTAAATACTTACTCAATATATTGTATGTTATTTTTTAAAGATAAATTAATTATTGATTAGTTAAAAATCATATTATGCAATTTATTTTTTATATTAATTTTAATATCAATTATAAATTTTTTATAATTTTTTAATTTTATAAATTTTAAATGATTATGAAAATTTTTTATGAATTTTTTTCGATGTAACTATTTATATTTATAATTGTTTGTATTCATATGTTTTTTTATCATTATAAATTTTTTGTGGTTGAAATAAATTTTTCTCCATTTGTATTATATTTTTTTCATTATCATTACTTTTAATTAGTTTTTTGGGTTTTTAACTTTTTTTCCATTTTAAATTGTTTTAAGATACAATTTATTTGATACAAAAATTTGAATGTATAGAGTATTTGTTTTTATATATACTTTTTGTTCTAATATATATATATATATATATATTAATTTTATATGTAATGACATATTCATCTATTATATTGTGATTTATTATGTTATCAATCAACCATAATTAGATAAATTCACAATGAACTACTAATGAATATGAGAATGTAGAAGAGAGTTTATAGTAATTTGATAAATAAATACTGAAAATAAAGATGTGATTTAACATCGATGCATGAAATATTTGAATGAGTAAATTAGTGTATAGAGAAATCAGAAATAATCTAATTTTATATGGGTTTTGTTATAATTATACACACTAGATCTATAATAGTGAAATAAAAAATTATTATATATCTAAGGATGATGAAGATGATTCGCAACATACATAGTATCATCTAGATGAATTAATTCATGATTTAGGTGTTGAAACCATTGAAAAAGTGTTGACCAACTATATAGAAATTATGAGAAATAAATTCTCATGTATTAATAAATTTAAATTGTTATTGAATGTGTTGATATTAGTTAACTTGAAATAAAAAATAGTTAGAGTGATAAATGTTTCATTGAATTTCTTGAACTTTTGAAGGAGATACTTCAAGAAGGAAACAATAATATAAATTCCAATTATGAGCTAAGAAAATATTATTTACAATAGACTTAGGGTATGAAAGGATATATAATTCCCCTAAAGACTCTCTTCTATATAGGAAGGAATATTAATGTTTATTAGAATGTCGTAAATGTGTGTAATCAACATATAAAATGGATGAAAATAGAATAATGATATATTCTTAATGATAGAAACCAAACCTATAATAAATAAATATTATATCTTTTAATAATCATTAGTTTGTGGAATCCATTTGCAAATTAAAATTATGAAATTATTTTAAAATGGTATATAAATCAGTGTATCTTTAATGGAAACCTACACCATCTTGTTAAATCTCCATAATGGAAAAATATTTGATCAGAAATATTCTTATTTTGGAAGTGAAGATAGAAACATAGAATATTTCTATTTATAGATGGAATGAATCCAAATCAAATTATAAATATCCATCATAGTTTATAGACTATTTTATTAGTTTTCTACACGTTTTCCACATATATATTTATGAATTGGAAATAAACGGTGACATGATTGATGATTTATTTATTGAAATAGTTTGAAAATTATTTAGTTGTTTATATTTCACCATTGATTGATAATTTGAAATATATATGGGATAAAGGTGTTATAGTATTTTATGCATACAATAAAGAGTATTTTCTTTTCCATTCTATGATAATGATAACTATTACTTACTTTCCTACATATGGAAATTTATTTTGATAGAATTATAAAGGGTATAAATCTTGTACAATTTTTGAAGAGGGGAACTCATATAATCGATTGTAGGACGAAAAAAATAGTGTATAAAGAATATCAATGATTTTTGTGAATGGATCATACTTATAATGATTTCGAAAAATTTAATGGTTTACAAGAGTACGATTCTTCCCCAAATCTGTTTCTAGCTAAAGAATATTTAAAGAAGGTGAAAACATCGATGTCACATTTTGAATCAAAGGATGTTCTACTCATTAACAAAATACATGGAAGATATTATAAATTTTATTCAAGCTTAATTATTGGAAATTTTTGGAAGAAAAACATAACATTGATGTTATACATGTTGAGGGAAAATTTGCGATAGTATAATTAGAACACTATTAAATATAAATGGAAAGTAAAAATTTATTTCTAGTACTAATGGACAAAAAAAGAATGAGAATATGTTTTGTGTTGGCTCCCACAATGAAATGAAATGAACCATATTTTCCTATAGCTTATTATAAATTATTAATGATTGAGAAGATAATTTTTTTAATTTATTAATTGTATTAATGTACCTAACAAGCCTTCATTAAATGTGAAAAAGTTAGTGTCATTGATGGTTTTAATGTTAATCGGTATGAAATATCATTATTTTTATGAATTTACAAAATAGTTCATATCAGGTTGATTGTGTGGAATATTGTAGACACATATCAAAATGTGTATAATCTAGTATTTTAAATATTCATAGAAATTTTTAGAAATGTATTTTATACCCTAATTTTTTGATATAATGTTTCATCTATTGATTTATTTGTTGTAAGAATAAGAATATAAAGTCCTATTTATTTATGTTGGATGTATCATTTTAAAAGATATATGAAAATTTTGAAGGGATATTTTAAGAATTCATATCAACTAGAGGACCATATTAATAAAAATATATATATAATAAGATTGAATTGAGTTTTTTATGATTATTTATATGAAGTGGAGTTTGTTTATCTCCCTATATGTTGAAATTTTTCATTTTATAGTAAAGGTACAATGATTCGTAGCGTAAAGTTAGTCATAATTTCATGTGATGAAGTGATCAATGCACATTTATATATTTATAACAACATATGTGATGTTCAATAATATATATCATTATATATTGATGGATTGAAGGTATGATATATGAGAATAAATGAAAATTTGTTGTATAATGAACATAAAAGTAATTTTTTTTTCATTTCTTAAGGGAAAATCAATATTGATTTATCCACAGCAAAAAAAATTGAAATTTTTAACAAGGGACTAAGTGATAATGTGATCATGCAGTATGGTTTTAATATTAATGGTTACAAATTTTATATAAAAAAACTAGGATGATAAGAGTACCATTAAAAATGTGATTAATGATTGTTTCTAGAACATTTTATTATCCAATTGCTAAATATAAACATGCAAAATATACATCAACATCATATTTTAGAGTTGTTGAGGATATATGTGAGATTGATTATACTAAATTTCAAGTACCATTATTTAATTAAAAGTGGGTTGATAGTAATGGTGGTGTGAAACATGATGAGTACGGATTTACAATTTTTTATTTAAAATTGTTTATTTATTTTGAGGAATAATTTATTGCAGATATGCATGAAAAATACATTTTTTTTGACCCATTGAATGATGTGTGGACTGTGTTTAGTAAGGGAAAAAATCATGTAGGTGCTGAAAATATTGATGATGTTAAATACTTATAGAATTTTTATCCATATATTACTTAATTAACTAATGATAATAATTACATTCATATATATATTTTCCATAGAACACGAAATGGTCATATAGATGTGGTATGGGAAAAGATTTCATTACTCTTCTTATTAATCAGTTAATATTTTATTTAAATATATATATGTTTAACATTCAGGGAAATTTTGTAATATATTTTACATTTAGAAATCCATTTTTTGGTTGAATTTTTTTTCCTTTATCATTTTATTTTTAATATTTTCTTTCTATTAATCATTTTTAGGTATACACTTTTATTCAATAAAATATTTATTATTTTCATCATATTATGGAGAATTAAATTTTTTACTTATAACATTTATTTATTTCAATGAATTACTAGTAAAATATTTTTCATATTTTTAGATGATAATAATTTCTATAAATTATTTTTTTCCTTTTAATATACAAATAGTTTTAGAGACACATTTTTTTATAAAAATATGACATTGATCTTTTTTGTTTTCCATTACGAACAATAATTTTTTAATTTATTACATTTATTTAATTTGGTTCAAATATAGCTACACATAATTTCATTGAAGTAGAATGAATCATTCTATTTGATAGAAACCAAGGTAAGAGAACTGAGGTATTTTAGTTTTTTATATTTTATATATCTTTAATAAATAAATTATTTTAAAAAATAAAACTAATATTTCTTAAAATTATGTGTAGCAGTTTATCTCCTAGAGATAGGATGATACCTAAAGACGAATGGCATGGGATATAATTTTTCCCAAAATAATTCACTTATACATGGACAACAAAGGGTGATAATGTAACCCCCCAATATTTTAAAAGAACACTATTCTCTATAGCATTCTCAACACAAAAAATTCAGTTTTAATGATTCATGATATAATAATAAAATATTAATATCTAAATACAATGAATATAATATAGTTATTAAATTGTTGGGAATGAATAGTAATAACTACTTTATAAAATACATCGAATATTTCTACTAAAAATAATTTTAATTAATAATTATTAACAAGATCTCAAATTTAATAAAGATATTTTGTTCTATAAAAAATACATTTCATTCAATAAAGTTTTAATTTATTTTATGAGAACATATTATAATTAATTTTTAAAACAGATAATAATATTATTTAAAAAAAAATTAATTTTTTTAAATAAGAATAATGATATTAACTTATGGTGATATTTTGGGATTTTTTTGGAAAAAATTGAATTTTCACTAAATAGTGAAAAATACAATTTTTTGATAAAATCATCATTTATTTTTAATATATTAATTTATTAAAAACTAAATTTATTATTTAATATTATTTCAAAGAAACATATGTATTATAAATATTTATTTAATCCTATTAATTACATTTATATTATCTTAATACAGTATTTTAAAATTTTCTTTTTATTTTGGATTTAAAACTTATTTTTTCTAAAAACTACTTGAAAGTGAATAATGTTTCTCCAATTTAAATATTTAAAATTACCAATTATAAGGAATTATTTAAATGAAATATATTGATTATATATCTATAAATATTAATTTAAAATAATTTAATTATAATCATTTTTAATATAGTTATTATAAGACAATCTTATGCTTGAGAAATAAATCTCATGAAAAACAGTTTTTTCAACATGCCTACTGGTTTAATTTTAACATGAATTATTCAATTTTTGTGAATTTAATTTGATAAAATGAATTCCAGATTTTCAATCATAATAATTAATATTATATAATAAGTCTAACTATATTTTTGGTCACAACTAATAATAAAATAATTTAAAAAATAGTTATCGTAGTAAAACAATTAAAATTGTAAAAGTTAGTTACCTTAGAGAAAAATAATATAAATTGTTTAAAACATGTTTATTTTGAATGTTATAAGAATTTATCAGAATTAAATATCCTATAATACTTTATTTTTCAAAATTTTAGGAACTTTTCTTGATGGAATCTTCAAATTATTGAATTGTTTTGGGTATTTAGAAGAATGCCTCTCCTCCTCCCTTATAAAAGGAATCCCCATATCATATCCATTACACACTTTAAAAAACAATTAATTTCTACCAATACATAATGAAACAATTATTAATTCCCTAAACACATCCTAGAATCCTTTTTAGATCATAAATTCATTATTAAAATCATTGTGGATAATCGTAAAGTGGAGGTCTGAAGAAGTGGTAATAGTATCCACCGAGCTCCTTATTTTTACTTATTCATTTTCCATACTCAACATTCTTAAAAATATCATTGTAATAACACAATTACCTAATATATATTGATATTTTATTTTTTGGATGGAAAAATATTCATTCATATCCTCCTCTCATCAAATGGAAAATATAACCATCGTCGTGTGTACGACAAACAACCCCCTTGCGAATATATGTATTCATTTTTTATTTTCACCTATAATGGATATTAATAATGATTTATTTAATTTATATATATTATTTTCATGAAATATTAATAATTCTATAAAATTAATATATCATATATTTACTTACCTTACGATCAATTAAAAAATTATATCATCATTCATGTTTACAACGAAATACAGACTCATGAAGTGATGTGATTTTTTTATTACATCATGACATAAATTTTATATGTATGTGTATTTAAATAAATAAAATTATATTTATTATATAATTATCATTCTTTGAAGATAGAATAACACTTACCTTATTTCCATCATGACTGTAGAAAAATTAAAACATTACTCATGCGTACATACGACTAACCATCTCCGTGATTGCATGGTACACCATTATTCAAAACCAAGATTCATGGTAGGTTTAAAAATATAATTAATGTATAAAAGTGATAATTGTTTCTGGATTATTACTAGAGTTATTATGTACCAATTACCCCTTTGACCACAATCTGTACACTGATGTCATTTTGAAATCATGAATGTAGTGTCCTAAAAATGCCCTACATGGACATAACTGAATAGGTAATAAAATATGTCATTAAAAATAAATGACATAAATGTTTTAAGTATGATGTATTAAATATGGAAAATGTTTTCAATAGAAAAATAATTTACATAAGTATATTTTTTTGGCATAAAATTTTTTTTATGCCATGCGCTTTCTCATAGAATTCAGAAGTAGAAATGTGTATATAAGATTAAAGATGAAAAATATTGGATTTACATGTGCTATAAGACTTATCAACATCATGGTATTAATATGTTTATAAATTCTTCCCATTCTAATGGAATGGTGGTTTGATCCTCCCTTTAGGAGTAGGCTTTGGATTTCATAAATTGCTCATAAATAGGCGTTGATGCCTTAAAACACATTTTTAGGGTCATATTTCACACACTGAGAATAAAGCCTATGGTGTTTGAGGCTAGTGGTGGTTATTCCATCAGCATGATCAAATATACTCGAATGGAACTCCTTCTGAGGTATAAACCCTAACCATCCAAACTATATAATCTTTTATTCCTACCTACCTGAGATATATAATAACCCTCCCTATGATTTAATCCTAATACCCCAAACACACCCACATATTCTCTAGGCCAAATTCAGAGTAGTTTTGTTTCTGACTCTTTTGACAGGGTGCGCACGACCGTCGCGTTCGGGGGACGTTGGCGCAGCTCTATTGCCCCGAATTCCTGCTTTCCAAAGGTGGGTGGCATTTGCTCCATATTCACGGACGTCTGCTCCTTGATCGAAATAGGATGATGGGATGTCGGTTCCTCCTTCCATTAATTCCTCCTCAAAACTCATCACATATTCTGGGTATCCCTTATAGATTTAATACGTTGTTCGTGAATCTCATCCTAGTTCCTTGATTCCATGGACGCCGATTAATTACACTACTTCTTTTAGGACATTCCCAGAGGTCCCATCAGGGCATAAACCTTCAGTTGGGGGAGTAGCCATGCTGAGGCATCACTGGCGTGTCTAGACGCTGGGGAATTGGCGTGTGTATCTTTTGTCCCTTATTATAGGGATTCTCGAAGGCGCAGAAACCCGAGGAATCCCACATCTAGAATGGGTAATCATATGCCATGGGAATGTATCTGAGGTTTTCCTCAGCTTCCCATGTTTAACACAGGGTCTGCCACATGTTTAACGTATAGCGGAGATGGATCAGACTGATCAGAACACTGATTATAGTGGATCAGATTGAAGAACCCCCTAAAGGGAACACCAATTTTGGGGCCGACACTTGGGCGGCTTCCTGAATGTTATGGAGGGGAATGAGGTGGAATGATCTCACTGGGTTTTGGCGGTAGTGATTGGCTTGAGCCTCGAAGAGACCTCCTACATATCCCCATGACTGGTAATCAAAGTCCACGTAGTTCGGTTGGTGAGAACCGATGTGTAGGGTGTCAGAGCGACCAATGGGTGGTGGGATTGAACCTAAGGAAGGCTTCCTACGTACCATGCCTTTACATGGATGAAAGTCCACGTATTTCAGAATGGATGTGTGGGGAATACACTCTAGGCTTCCCAAGGTGGTGGGTGAACCAACGTGACTGAGGTCGGAATGACCGGGTGTTAGGCTTGAACCTCATGGAGGAATCCTACGTACCATGAATTGTCATGGATCAAAGTCCATGTAGTTCGGGATAGGTCTTGGCACACCGACACTAAGGTGGTCGGGACCAATTGTTGGTGGGATTGAACCTCAGGGAGGCTTTCTACGTACTATGCCTTAACACAGATCAAATACCACGTAGTTCATGATGGGTGTGTGTCGGAGAACCGACGTGAATAAGGACCTTGGTCTAGGTGGCTGGTGGGCTTGAACCTCATGGAGGCTTCCTACGTACCCTTCCTTGGCTTGGATCAAAGTCCTCATAGTTTGGGTGGAATGGGGGTGTTGAACCGATGTGAAGGGGTTTCGACACAACAGGATGGTGGGATCACAACGGCATACCACTAGATTGGGGTGTAGTATAACATCATGTGGGACTGGGGAATGTAGGAGTACCAACATGAATGAGGACCTTGGTCTAGGTGGATGGTGGGATTGAACCTTGTGGAGGCTTCCTACGTACCCTACCTTGTCATGGATCAAAGTCCTCGTAGTTCAGGTCGGCGCCGGTGCACCGACATGAAGATGGACCAGGGGTCTGATGGGTGTTGGGATTGAACCATGGGGAGCCTTTCTACGTACCATTCCTTAACATGGATCAAAGACCACGTAGTTTAGGAGTTACAGTTTAGCGTCATGCGGGACAGGGGGGATGTCGACGTGATGAAACGACTGAGTGGTGGGATTGAACCTCATGGAGGCTTCCAGCATACCATGCCTCGACACAGATCAAAGTCCCCGTATTTTGGGTGTATAGTTTAATGTAATGTGGTATGGGGTTTGTTTCATAGTCGATGCTTACTCTAAGACGACGTGAGTCATGCTCGGTGTTAGAAACAAGAGGCAGCAGAGACCTGATGACCAGGTCGCGAAGGATGCGTCCATGGGAATCGAAGACGGGCTTACATGTTGAGCGGCCAACGGTACTGGGACTTAATCCTGGATGGAGGCTCGAGGGCGAAAAAGCACAAAGGGAGAGGGAATTGAGACCTAAGAAAGGAGGGGTCTCACTTCCCATCATGCTCCCCGCTGGCCCTGACGGTTGGGAAGTACGGAGGTGCATGGGTTCTACCTCGTGCAAGAAAGACTAGGGGATTACACCAAGATGGCCGCCCTTCCCCCACAGAAAAACGCCACTCCTAGAAGGAGGATATCATCCCCTATTAAGGGTAGGGGCGTGGAGAATGTCCAAGGTGGGAAGGCCCCATGTGAGAGGCACATGGCAATGTCATAGTTTAATGTCATTAGTTGAGGATGAGGGTTCATGAATGTTTAACATCCTATATCTCAGACGAGGTGGGTTTACTCTGCACCCCTAGGACTTACATGACTGGTACCTCCTGCCCCTTGGAGAAGGGAAGGAATCAGAAATGCTGTAAAAATGGGGGGTCGCAGATCAAACCATTCAGGGGTCCATATTAGCGTGGCTATGAGAAGAATAAATAGCCATTAGCGTGCCTATGCAGATTATCATTAGGTGATGAAATTCCACCGGTGGTATCGTCTAGGGGACTTTGAAATCACAACGTTCAAACCTGGAGGGTCACACAGGAAAAGGAATTTCCAAGCAGAGGGGTCCATATGTAGGGGCCTTGAGGTGTTCGGTTGCTCTGCATGCTAGAGGGCACTTGCGAAGGGACGTACATCATGAAGTGGGGTGCCATAGCCTTAGCATGTGGAAGAGGTGAAAATGGGAGGTTCTTCATGAAGTGTAAGGGTATTATCGGAGCACTGCCTCGTGGAGAATAGGTGCCTCATGAAGAAAAGTTCCGTGAAGAAATGTTCTTTGTGAAGTACAGTGACCCTGCCTTGGCATGTGGATCACGTGTACAGAAGGGGTGTTTCATGAAGCATAAATTCTCTGCGACAACCTGGGTCCACTTGGGGATCTCTTTCCTTCACGAAATCCCTTAGGCTTCGTGAAAGGCATCCCTCTTGGAAGAGGGGATCAAAACGAAGAGTGATTAGGTTGCTTCACGACAGGTCATGAACGTCAAAGGCTTTTGCGGAGCTTACCGCCTCTTCTGCTTCGCGGCAGGCTCGCTAACATCAGGGGAGTTTTCAAGGCATCCCACCTCTGTTGCTTCTAGATGGGTTTGCGAACGTCAGGGGTGTTCGCAGGGCATCCTGCCTCTGTTGCTTCGCAGCGGCCGCGTTGCTAGAGGGGACTCCGCACCGTGGCTTCGCGAGGCAGGTCGTGGGGCCTCTTTTTCATCGTTCCTTTCGTCCAATATTTTGGCGCCAAAAATTCCCCGCCCCCCCTCAGACATGTAGCTGCGGAGGGATCAATGGTCGAAGTATAAGGGAAATCTCCGTAATCGTTGGATGTTTGTGGTGATGACTCACGAAGAGGGTGTGCGCAGCGGACAGGGGCTGCGCGGGCCAGACACGTCGCGATGGTCTGGGCGGGAGGGATGTGCCACGAAGCTCTGAGGGCTACCGCCTATAAAAAGGGGGGAAGACCTCTTTTTTTTCCTTTCCCTTCTCCATGACTTTGTCTCTTTGCATTATCGATTCATGAAGATCTACGTACTCCGCGCCTTCTCTCTGCGAATCGGGCTTTGCAGCGAACCGCGAGTCTCTGAATCCGCGATAGCGCCATGCAAACATGTGCTTGCAAGCCGAGGCCAGGCTCCGCGACTTGTCTTTGCGAATGAAATATGCGAATGAGATCCACAAATAGGCTTCATGATCTGAGCTATAACATTTCCAAATCCTTTTAATACAAATGGCACACCAAGAAGCTGCCTAGGGGGTGCTCGCGGACGCTGCCCAGAGGGATGAGATGGACAATTGTCTGGGCCTGGGGGAGCTAGTCCAAAGCCACTCGGACCATAATTATTTGATGGAACTATTATCAGAGAGACAAAATAACTATTTTATGTGCAAGAAGCTGCCCTTGTATGGCTTCAGAATGAGGGATGAAGTCTTCATTCCTGAGGCGAGTAGGGACGAACCAGTTGACTGGCTCAGAAGCATGCCGTGCCAGCACCAATGGTTCAGGGAAGCTGAGGGTCATGCGAGGGAGACATCATACCTATCACCGCCGACTTCCTGTGCAATCATTTGAACAACAATGATGACAAACCATTGCAATTAGAGACGTCCCCTCCCATGTACCACACCATACTGGAGGAAGCATTGAGGGATTCGAAGAAGGGGTGGTCCGATGAGTGGGACCTGCACAAGGGCGACAACATCACCAATGATTGTGCATGGGCCTACTGGGTAGGCACCTCATACGAGGAATTTGGATCCGAGCTGAGGAGAGTGGGCTTGTATGAGGTAACATGGGCCTCCCAATTCCACATTTATCAATCGAAACAACTGATTCCAGAGATGTTGAGCAAATTGTGGTGTAGGAAAAACACTTTTCACCTGCACCATGGGGATGTCGGAACTAGTTTGGGGGATGTCCATCGGATTTTGGGGGTCCCGATCTTGGGGGATATGTATGATGAGTTACTCCCCATCATGAGTGCATGGGAGGACCTGGAGCAGATTTCGCAGCTAGCGCTGGCACTAATGGGACTGGTCCCCGGAGAGGATAAATAAGCGGTGAGAGATGTCCACTTTAAGAAGTGGATCAAGCTGTTCCGGAACCTCCCGGAGAATCGAGTGTTTCCCCCGAGGCCTCGAACATTCCCAAAGGTGGCTCAACAGGGCTAGTAGCACTCATATTGGCGGCTCTTGGAGGACAGACAATGGAAGACCCGGGGTTTCTGTGTCAATAATTAACAGCAGCCGATAGTCAGTATGGCGGATTTTATCACGGCCCTTATCTGTGTTTGGATCCTACCAGTGAGGGATACTGACATGGGGGTGCGACCTAGATCATTTATCATGGAATCCATGCTGGCCATAGGAGGGCGGGTCAATCTGGGGATTCTGATGCTCACCAGATTGTACAAGATGCTACAACATGTTAGCGAGGGAAAGAAGCCGCCGAGGATATGAGGGCCCTTCCATATTCTATATGGCTGGATCGCGACACACATCAAGGGGGTTTACGTTTATCCGAACCCCATCTCACCTCTGGGGTCAAACTTCCACCCATCCATTCTGAATGCTACCGGGAGCATTCTAGCCAAATTAACCGCTCCATTGGTACAAAAATGGGTGTGGAAGGCGGACGAGTTTAATTTCCACCCATTTACATTGTTGATAGGGGTACTCACCGACGACGTTCAGGGGACGGAAGAGCATCGGGCCTATCTCCTGGCCTTTCGAGGTGGTGTTTTGGTGGCACAGGTGGAAGGTGAGCCTCTTTGAGAGTCGTATACCCCACACCGGTTTGCAAGGCAGTTCCGGTGCCTATAGCCGCTGACCCTGCAGGTCTACTGGGATGTGCGCCATGAGGAGAACCCATGTGTGATGAGGAAATTGTGGATCACGTTCACATGGGATGACGGGAAAATGTGAAACACATTGCCTCTTCCTACTTCCGCTTGTGGACGGGTGAAGGAGTATGCCATAAGTTGGGTGGCAGATTATCCGAGGGAAATGCTGAAGCAACCAACTATTCGATATGTTGATGGTGGGCCTCACCTATCCCAAGGTCAGGGTCGAAGAGCAGCAAGGGCCTCTTGCAGTGGCGGGGATGTCGTGGCGACAGGATTTGCACCAGCTGAGGGTGAGGCAGCGACGGCTGATCCAGGAGCGGTAGTGGACCCGGTGGTCTTAGAAGAGCATAGCCATCCGGAGGGGAGGCCGCTGAGGGGATTCCGCAGGATATCTGCTCAGGATCCAGGGAAACAGTTGCGCCATATCGACATGCCATAGAATGTGGTTTTCCCAAAGGCCTGAGACATTTGGGATGTTAACCGACAATTCATCAGCCCGCTCGAGTTGTGGGAACACCGGAACCATCTCAGGATGGATTTTACAGGTATAGGC
Organism: Viscum album; assembly: GCA_963277665.1. Taxonomy (NCBI): domain Eukaryota; kingdom Viridiplantae; phylum Streptophyta; class Magnoliopsida; order Santalales; family Viscaceae; genus Viscum; species Viscum album. Next base: position 348,565,119 of record OY728152.1, on the reverse strand, counting down.
CCTATCTAGGACGGTTTCGCAGTGTCCCGGTGAAGGCGGTGCAATATCTGGATGAGCTGGAGGTCTTTGTACATTCCAAGGGTGCCCCCCGTCCAATGATAGACTAGGTGAGGGTACTGCTGGATCAGACGGTTCCCCAACATCTTTAGGCCACTGAGCTGAGAGAGCGTTTCCCCCTGCCGGAAGTATCATACGAATCCTCTTGGGGGAACGAGGCCGGTGGAGGGAGCCCGTTGGAGGAAGGCGAAGTCGGAGATCAAGACACAGATCTCAAAGATTTTGCGGGGGCTCTCGAGGTAACATTCCATGTTTCTTTCCTCGTGGTCTGCTATCTGGTCATCATGGATTTCTTACCCACATCTAGACCACACAAGAGGCTCTTGTGTCCATACCTCATTCTCACCCCTCGATGGGTGATGATGCAGGACCCTCGGAACCGGCACCTGTGGCCGCGTCCAGTTCTGTGTCTAGTGGGGCTAGGGCACCCAAGGTAGCTCATCAGAATCTATGGACCTAATGACATTATACGGAGGGCCACACTTCGGGGTCCCGTCAGCATCAACTCAGGAGTAGCACCTAGAGTTTGATCTCCATAAGACCTCTCCACTAAATTCATTGCTGTCATATGTAGATCGTGCCAAATAACGTCCATGCCCTTCCCTGTCACATACTGTTCTTCAACTGGCATGGGCCGCTACGATGAGGTTGGTCGGGATTTCTGAAAGTATCCCTCTCAGGGGCATGCCAGTAATCGTGGAGATAGTTACCCCACCTAGGTGAGATGCCGCACTCCCTATCATTTTCGGGACCACCAGCAGGGTCGTGCCCGAGGATATTGAGTTGGGGTCCGATGATGAAGATCGACCAGTCGACCCAAGTCCCACCATGCCTGATCTGATGCCAGATTCCACACCTGATCAAATTCCAAACGCAGATCCCACAGAAAATTTCCTGAGGGCGTACCCCGCATACGAGCCTGCCAATCACGCAGACTGGGATGAGATGACCTCCGATGAAGAGGACAACGACATAGTATGCCATCGATCATGGAAACTGATCATGCACTTCATCGAAATGACCCCCAGGAATCATGGCTAGATTAGATGGACAGACATAGCTTGCAGCTGCACGACCTGTGTTCTGGGGGAGTGGATGCCTAGACCCCTCATCTACTCATCCGAGATTTCATGGCAGGGATGATCCAAGAGTATGATCATGGCCTCGGGATGGGCTTGCAGCGGAGGAAGGTGATGAGAATAAAGATGCTCCAGGAGGCTGAAAATGAGACCCAATGGCTACAGATCTGGGTGAATGAGCACTCAACCTCTCTTAATGATCAATCTGAGCTGATCCTGCGACTGAAGGCCCAGCTGGCAGAGGCAGAAGAGCGTAAGAGTTGAGCTTCCGAAGAAATGGCCGCCATTCAGGCTGACATAGAACAGGCCCAAACTGAGGCTGATGAGCTATGCCCTATCGTTGTTGAGGAGGAGCGGGAGCTGAGACAGTGGCAACAACACCTAGTTTCCACCAGTCGAAGGGCGGAAGAACTACATCTATCTTTTGACGGGGTCAACCCGTCCATGGGAGGAATAAACCCTCAAGTGTTCTAAGGATCACAAAATCTCAAATGTACTTTCATGTTTTGATTTATTTGATTCCATAACATGAACAAGTCTTGTTATCGAGGTTGGCTCCACACACGTCTGTTGTATTCATGAATTGTACCGTGGTTAGTCCCTATGATCACACGGGTCGATCCAAATGTGAGAAACAAGGGGTGATCACCACGTTATTCCATCAGAACATAATGCGTCGACCAAGATCCGGGTATACAGGGTTTATATAACCAATCCGGATCATCCAAGAAGACATGGGAGGGGCCCAATTGGAGGATTAGGACCTCAGAACAATCAACGATCCATTATTTCGATGTGATCTAGTGAACAAGCGGAGTAACGCCAGGGGCGTTGGGATTAGTCTGAACATAGGGATGTGGGAAGTGTGAATCATGATACCCAGGATTCAGAACATTGTGTGGGTGGCGTGAAAATGGAGGATAGTTGTTGACCATGGTGGAAATGCAGCATCCATATTGCATTATCCTGAAATGGGGACAAAAAATGAGGGCATACCGCTTACCATGTTCGCAACACGGACCTAACTCAAATATCTTCGATCAGTCTTTCGGGATGTTGACCCAGGACAACAGTCAAACTATAGGTCGAGAATCCATACTATTAGGGGGTCCTTCCAAACATGACCAGTCTTTCAGAATGTTGGCCCAGGATAGGAGGTGGACCGAAGGTCGAGCATCCATACTGTTAGGGGGTTCCTCCAGACATGTAAGAGGACGAGAGTCTGAATAAGGGGCACACGAAGCTTGGGATGTGGAGTGATGGTTTGTTCAAAAAGAATCAAACACTCATGAAATTATGCCACTGTGGTGGGAGCATGATAGATGAGCACATTGGTTTGATCATGGATCATTCCTTCTTTTATACAGTTCCTCTCTGGCGTGGGGGGTTGTCGCTTCCCAATGTCATTTTCAGACATCCTGAACTTATTCAGGGCAGAGCTATAGTTATACGATTCCCTGCGAGGGGTTCGACCAGAGGGACAGAAAGGAGGAATAACAGGATTTTGTGATTCCTATGGATAGACCCTGGGTGAGATACCAGGGTGTCTCTATGTATCCCACGAGAATGGGAATCAATCCATACATAGTTCTGGGGGAATACTTTAACGTCATGTAGGATGATCAGAATCCTGGATGCGTCGGTACAAATCCTACCAAAACTATTAAGCCCACTTGAGTCATTCTCAATGTGGGAAAAAAGAACTAATGGGGGACTTTCCCGACACAGAAGGGGATAGGGTAGTGGGAAGGGATACTTGGTAAATACTGACCCAATGATGCTAACCTATCCATGTGGCTCACCTAGACACGCAAAGAGATAAAGCCGAGTATGTTGGAATTCCACTTGAACACAAGGAAGTGGAAATGTGTGAGTCATGATGCTCGAAATTTGGATCAAAATGATGATGGTGTGACAATGGAAGATAACTGTTGATTGTGGCAGAAACACAGCATCCATATCGCGTTAGACTGGAATCGGGACAGACAAATGAGGGTCAATCGTTGACCATGTTCGAAACATGAAACCTGTCACAAATGTCGTCCGAGATCCTTAGGGATGTTGTCCTGAAACGATTGGAGATACCTTAGGCCCAACATCCATGGAGATCCCTTAAGCATAAAACCCATGTCATCTGAGGGTCCTTTTGGATGGGGATCCAAAATAGCGAGCTCACGAACAATCGGCATGGGACGAGGGGAATGTACCCATGAAAAACCCATACTTCAGGATCTTTATCAAAACGCATATGAATACGAAAATAAGACGTATTAGATAGAGGGAGGTGAGTCCCTTTCTATAGGGAGATCATAGATTAGGGTCGTAGAGTTCGGACCATACATGGGAGGAGACACAGGAGGCATGTGGCGGGTAACTACAAAAAAACCAACCTGAATTGGAACCGGGGATGTGTATGGCATGGTGAACAACCCGATGTGAATGAGGACATAATCCGATACCACAACACACAACCCCCATGGGAGAGGTTTTAGGTTAAGGGACCGAAAATGACAGTAGAGATGGGCCTGAGGCAAAGTGAAAAGGTGTAACGCACCGACCCCAGTTACCCAAGGTCAGTGCATTACTTCGTAACATTGGCATGATCACAAAATTTCAAGTCTCGAAAGACCTATTTGATTAGTAGCCTTGGAAACACTAGATACATTCATAAGTCTTACATTACATCATAAAGTAAAACAAAACTACAACATCTTCTCTTTATATCCCCTTATATTATCCCTGCAGGTCATTCATAATATACTTCTTCACATCCTGGAAAAATTAAAACATTTAAAGGGGTGAGCTCAGATGCTCAGTAAGGATAACAATATAGCGGAAGCTTTCATAAAAAACCATTAACATTTAAGGCAATGTATAACTAAAACAAAGGACTTTTAAACTTAAACATTAGCATAATATGGCAAAAGTAAAATGAAATAATGCCATTTACTTACTCACATGGATATTCTACTAGTCGAATAATCACATGAAATATCAATAACAACTTTCATAATGATGGAATGCATAATGCCAGACTATCATAACCACGTAGCCAAGGTCTCGTGCCATGTCTACAATAAGATTTTGTCAAGGCCTCGTGCCAAGACACTAGTTTGTCTCATGAGATCTACCGATGCATCGAGGAGCTGTAGCGGGCTCCACCCATCACTTATTAAGTCCAATGCATTCCTCATATGAATAGGTTTAAACATATCATATAACATAATCGTATCACATAAAACATGCATAAAGGAAACATAAAATTTCCACATTTCAATCACAAGATATAAATACAACACATTGATATAATAAAAACACTTTCAAAACAATTTTCAATACCAAAATAAAATAATGCTAAAAATTTGTATTTATTTTTCATTAAAAAAATGTTATGGCTTGTAGAGGAAGCCGAAACACAAATAATGGTCACGACGGCGGAGAAGTCGTTGTTCCCACATACGTAAGACAAAAACATTCCTTTTGTCGTTTAGTAAAATGGTTTGTAAAAAAATATTCCTTTTTGAATAAGAGTCAAAGTCAAAGGGGTTTATACACTGTATAAAAGAAAGTTGTGTATAAAACAAAAATATGCCTCAATGAAAAGAAAATTGAGACGAAGACCCTTACAAAGATCATTTTTTTAAATAAAGTAGAGATATTATGTGTATTCACTATAAGTACACATAAATAAAGTACAAATACAAGATAGGACATAATAATATCATGACATAATTTGAAAGTAGGTTATTAAGCCACAGAATAGAAATTGGGTTAAGAAGTTCCCTTACCTCGTGTCTGACTTGACTCGACCGTTCTTTAATCTCCTAAATAATAAACTATATTTAATTTATATTTGCTTTAGAACATTTTTCATGTTAATTATTTCTTTTATATAACTTATTACCATGTTATGAACATTATGTAATTATTTATGTTAATAACAGTCATTTTGTCGATCTTTGGTACTTGAGTCAAAAATATACTTCTTATAATTACAAGTTGTTCATGTGGTGAAATATCCATTATATCCAGAATTATATTCATGATTTAGATATCATATATAACATATATATCCAGTTTATACATGCATTTATAATATTACATAACATTTAGAGGTAAGAAATGAAATGCACCGTTCATGGAGACGGTAAGCCGTACGTACGCATGAACGCTACTTTCATTTCTATTTCGTATTTAATGAGATGAAGTTATAATTATATAATGGTATAATATAATTAAAATATAATATAATTTATAATACCATTTACTCCATCCTTTATACATCCCACATATGGCATTAACGATTCAAATCACCTTGAGGGGGCCGTAGTCCGCACTTCCTAAAATGAAATTATCGCGTTTACCCATAATGGAAATCATAAAGTATGCCAAAAATGAGAAATACAGAAGAATAAGGAAAACATATACATAATATCTATATCATATATGAAAATAGTGTCATCAAAATGGCCACCATTAGAGGTATTAAAAGAATATTGAACAAGCATCATTTCGTGAGGCAGTATTTCACCACCCACAGAAATAATATGTTCTTTAACCATTAGACGAAGGTGTATGTAAGTGTAAACCAAATAATTATCATAAAAAAATCCTAGTATATTTTAGATACAGGTTTTGTTACAAAATAATGGAATAAAAATAGTTTAACGGGTTGGTGAAGAAAAATAAAACAAAACAACATTAGAGAAGACATTACCTTAAAACCGCGTAACTCTTTTTGATTTGAGCCAAAGGCTTCCTTGGGAAGACTTCTGCCCAAAGTGAGGCTTCTAGGAGGAAGATAGGGATGTTGGGAGAGTATTTGGGCAGAGTTTGGCCTATCCAAATGGATTGAAAGTGTGAATAAGGTGGTAGTGGTGGGGGCTTTTTATAAGAGGAGAGGAGGGGCACTTTTGGAAAGTAATAAAATGTAACATTATTATAAAATTATTTTCGGATTCTAAAGGTCCCAAACTTATATAATTCGAGGATAAGGTGATAAGGGTTCGAAATATACTCATCCAATAGGTTTTTGACAAGTTTAAGGCTTAGATTTTACATTATCTTTTCATTTTATTAAAATCGTTAATTAATGAGGTAATCACTGTATCATCATGGTGTCAAAAATAATTTAATTTATTTAATGTCTAAAAATTATAAAAAAAACATCATGATGTAGGAAATAGTTTTATATTTCTAATTAATATTTATAGTCAAAAATTTGACTTGTATAACCCCATTTAAGAATTGTTTTAGTAAAACAACTCTTGTTTGTGACATTTTTATTTTAACATTAAATAAATAGTTTTTAATGTCATTTTCCTACCAAAGTGGCTCCATGGGGTCCCCAAGTTGACCCATGGATTGTCTTGGTCTGACATGGCTCATAAAATAGGGGTAGGACAAGTGTAATGGTCATTTAATATTATTATAACATTATTTTTACCTTAAATTACACTAATTACCTTTAATCGTGATCACTTAAACTTAAAAGTTACTGTTCACCAAAAATTATTTTAATCCCATTGAACCAAATTTTAATTCCTAATGGCAACCATGTATGTCGGATTTTTGAAAATCAAATCACAGAAGTGGTAATGTTTCATTTAAACGAAAAATCAGTTTTTCAACTACCACTTAGTGGTTTCACTATTCATCAAAAATTGAAGTTTTTCATAACAATGACAAAATTTCACCCTAAGCTCTAATTGATATTCGGAATTCAAAAATGATGTCTATTTTAAAAAATTACAAACATATATGTTTCATTAATTAATTTCATAAATCATTCCCGCTGTCACAACAAATAGTGTGTTTTTTAGAAACAATATATATCAAAAGATTGACAATTGTTTATGTCCAATTTCAAAGTGAAATTAATTCTAATGACCACCATTGGATATAATGGTAAAAATATATTCTAATTATACTTTAAAAACACTAAATAGTATAATTTATCAATATAAATTATTTTTATTAAAAAAGTTGTTTTTAAGTATTTTTCACTATTCATAAAAAATCGAAAGTTCTTAGAAAATTACAAAAAATTCAACTTAGGATAATTTCGATATTACGAATACAAAAATGAAGTCCATTTTGAAATATAAAATTTATATAATTTTAAAAATTGGTTATTACTATTCATAACGACTACTTTGATTAGTCGCGGTGTTTTAGAACTCGAACTTGCGTACAATGCAAGCTATTGCATTATTGAAAGAGAGGTGTATCGTGGAAGCTCGAGGTGTTACATTCTCCACTCCTTCAATAAATTTCATCCTTGCAATTTGAAATTTTTCTTTGAAAATAAAAGGTTGAAAATAGAAAATATCTTTGTGGAAAACCCACATCGGGAATAGGGTTAATAAGAATATAACATTAAAAGAAAGAAAGATAAGTACAAAGGTCACCCGAGATAGCCCATACTAGGATTCTATGAAAATATGGATATGGAAGAAAAAAACCATCAAGGTCTGATGGAGAGTTGTAGAAAACTGGATTAGGAGAAAGTTAACCATAAGAAAATCACAAACATGTGATGGGTTAAACAATCATTGAATCCCCAGTTGGAAAAGTTAACCGGCAACATTTTTGTTTTAAGTTAACTTTTATAAAGGTGAGGAATTTATTTAGGGGATTTACTAAGAATGTAAGGGAATACACATACTGGTCATGTAGACTTTCATTCTTTAAATTTCTTTTACCACAAACCCATCTTTCACTCTAAAATGTAATAGAACTCGAAAATATTCTATTTATCATAATTGTATAAGGATCCAAATATTAACACATACCATTTAGATTAGGAAAACTTTTTGTAATAACCAGGGACTTCATGTAGGCTAGTGGTTGGTAGTAAAGGCCTGTTGCACTATGGTTGTGGGTTCGATTCCTGCAGCTTTGTCCGACGCGATGGGTTATGCCCCACCCTGCAGGTTGTCCTTTTCCTAAAAATATAGTATTATAATATTCCAAAAATAATCTTCAGAATTATTTTAACCTTAAACAATACTATTCAAAGTTCAACTTAATCCATCCCAACCTATATAGTTATCCAAAATACCTCTGTCCAGACTTTCTCAAAAAGGTTTCCTAATTCCAAAATCAATTTATCATATTCCCCAAACAAAGTAATGTTTCTCTTATTGTCACATACTAAAAATATGATTACCTTCATCATATTAAGACCTTAATGAAAAGAACAAGTACTGCAGTTCAATCCTTATATATATCACATTATTCTTATAACCAGAATATAATCCTTGAGTCCAAAATCACCAATACATTAATTATTCTACTTCAATTGTAGTAACAACATAAGATTGTCCTTGATCCCATGGCCTTTTCTGAGGTAAGTTTCCCTGACGCTTAGGACATTCATTTGCATAATGCCCCATTTCTCTACAATTGTATCATTCAACATTGATAGCCTCTTTCTTTCCCTTGCAATCACGTGCCTGGTGACCTTTTCTCCACATTTATAACAAACTCCCATTCCTTTTAGGCAACTACAAGGGTGATTCTTCCCACAATTTTCACATAATGGAAAATCCTTCTTTCCCTTTTTCCATTTATCTGTCTCTTGTTCCACCATTCTCTTCTTCTCTTACTTTACTTTATTTTCATAAGACTTAGAGAATTCCTTTTCTATCTTGATAGCACACGAGACAATATCTTCGTACGATGAGAAGGATTGTGATACTAAATCTCGATGGAGAAATGGTTTTAACCCATCAAAGAAATGATCAATATTACTTCTTGGGTTACGTATATAATCTGCAACATGCCTTGCTATCCTTGTAAAGTTAGCCTCATACTTTGCGACATTCTCATCCTCCTTCTGCCTCATACTCAGAAATTGCATTTCCATATCTGCTAGATGGTCATGTGGAAAGTATTTTTATAAGAAAAGATCTTTGTATTCTCTCCATTCCATACTTGATACTTCTTCATCTTCCTTTGTGTTTTGAATCAGCGACCACCATTGATCGGCATCTCCAGTGAGGCGGTAGACTGCCATGACAACCTTCTCCCTTTCGCTACTCCCCAAGGCGTGGAATATTTTCTCTAAGGAGTTTATCCATTGCTCACCTAATAATGGATTTGTACCCCCATTGAATGTTGGCGGTTGTTGCCTCATGAAGCGGTATAAAATTGATCCTCCACGTTGCGGATCATGGTTCTCCATAGAAGTAAGGTTATTATTCATAACCTGAGTGAGTTGTCCCAGTATCGTAAAAAGTTGATCAACACCAGTTGTATCTCCAGATCCAAAAAAATGATCTTGAGCAGGAGGGAAATCCCTACATGGAGTGCGTGCATTGATACGATTTCCATTCCTTCCACTAGGCCCCATTTCTAAACAATTGCATAAACTAGATTAGTTTATGAATCAAAATACATAATTCCATGCTTGTAAAACACTTAACACTAATTGAACTATTTATGGATATAATCCATAATCATAAAAAAAGTTTTGTTTGAGGAAGTATATACTCATAACCCTTCATAGTGGTTTGTAAAGAAAATGATAATTATCCTAACCATATCCCCCAGGAGTGTCATAACCAAGAGTGCAGCAAGTCACGTTGTCGTGCACTAGTTCCCATTAGAGTCTAGCTCAAAGTAGTGTTTTTGGGTTTTACCCCTAGGTACATCTGTTCCAGAGCCGCCTATACCTGCTCGTATCCAGACAGGGATGTATTGCTCGGAAAACTCACAAAATCTCTATAATACCAAAATTCTAGGAAGTTCTTCTATACTAATACTCAAAGTTTATCTTCGGGCTATGTGCTCTAATAAGAGTTTATCTAAATCTAGCTTCCAAGGTTAGTACTAAACTGCCTATGATACCAACTGTAACGCCTCGACCCCAGTTACCGAAGGTCGGTGCATTACTTCATAACATTGGCATGATCACAAAAGATCAAGTCTCGAAAGACCGATTAGTTTAGTAGCCTTGGAAACACTAGATACATTCATAAGTCTTACATTACATCATAAAGTAAAACAAAACTACAACATCTTTTCTTCATATCCCCTTATATTATCCCTGTAGGTCATTCATAATATACTTCTTCACATCCTGGAAAAATTAAAACATTGAAAGGGGTGAGCTCAGATGCTCAGTAAGGATAACAATATAGCGGAAGCCTTCATAAATAAACATTAACATTTAAGGAAATGTATAACTAAAACAAAAGACTTTTAAACTTAAACATTAGCATAATATGGAAAAAGTAAAATGAAATAATTCCATTTACTTACTCACATGGATATTCTACTAGTCGAATAATCACATGAAATATCAATAACAACTTTCATAATGATGGAATGCATAATTCCAGACTATCATAACCACGTAGCCAAGGCCTCGTGCCAAGTATACAATAAGATTTTGTCAAGGCCTCATGCCAAGACACTAGTTTGTCTCATGAGACCTACCGATACATCGAGGAGCTGTAGCGGGCTCCACCCATCACTTATTAAGTCCAATGAATTCCTCATATGAATAGGTTTAAAAATATCATATAACATAATCGTATCACATAAAACATGCATAAAGGAAACATAACATTTCCACATTTCAATCACAAGATATCAATACAACACATTGATATAATAAAAACACTTTCAAAACCATTTTCAATACCAAAGTAAAAGAATGTTAAAACATTGTATTTATTTTTCATTAAAAAAATGTTATGGATTGTAGAGGAATCCAAAACACAAATAATGGTCACGGCGGCGGAGAAGCCGTTGTCGCTGCATACGTAAGACAAAAACATTACTTTTTTCGTTTAGTAAAACGCTTTGCAAAAAAATATTCCTTTTTGAATAAAAGTCAAAGTCAAAGGGGTTTATACACTATATAAAAGAAATTTGTGTATAATACAAAAATATGCCTCAATGAAAGGAGATTGAGACGAAGACACTTACAAAGATCATTTTTTTAAATAAAGTAGATCTATTATGTGTATTCACTATAAGTACACATAAATAAAGTACAAATACAATATAGGACATAATAATATAATGACATAATTTGAAAGTAGGTTATTAAGCCAAAGAATAGAAATTGGGTTAAGAAGTTCCCTTACCTCGTGTCCGACAGGACTCGATCGTTATTTAATATCCTGAATAATAAACTAGAGTTAATTTGTATTTTCTTAAGAACCTTTTTCATGTTCATTATTTCTTTTATATCACTTATTACCATGTTATGAACATTATGTAATTATTTATGTTAATAATAGTCATTTTGTCGATCTTTGGTACTTGAGTCAAAAATACACTTTTTATAATTACAAGTTGTTCATGTGGTGAAATATCCATTATATCCAGAATTATATTCATGATTTAGATATCATATATAACAAATATATCCAGTTTATACATGCATTTATAATATTACATAACATTTAGAGGTAAGAAATGAAATGCACCGTTCATGGAGACGGTAAGCCGTACGTACGCATGAACGCTACTTTCATTTATATTTCATATTTAATGGGATGAATTTATAATTATATAAAGGTATAATATAATTCCAATATAATATAATGTATAATACCATTTAATCTATCCTTTATACATCCCACATATGGCATTAACGATTCAAATCACTTTGAGGGGGCGGTAGTCCGCACTTCCTAAAATGAAATTACCGCGTTTACCCATAATGGAAATCATAAAGTATGCCACAAATGAGAAATACAGAAGCATAAGGAAAACATAAACATAATATATATATCATATATGAAAATAGTGTCATCAAAATGGAAACCATTAGAGGTGTTAAAAGAATATTGAACAATCATCGTTTCATGAGGCAATATTTCGCCACCCACAGAAACAGTATGTTCTTTAACCATTAGACGAAGGCGTGTGTAAGTGTAAACCAAATACTTATCATAGAAAATCCTAGTATATTTTATATACTGGTGTTGTTACAAAAGAAAGCAATAAAAAGAGCTTAAGTGGTTGGAGAAGCAAAATAAAACAAAACAACATTAGAGAAGACATTACCTTAAAACCGGGTAACTCTTTTTGATTTGAGCCAAAGGCTTCCTTGGGAAGACTTCTGCCCAAATTGAGGCTTCTAGGAGTAATAAAGGGAAGTTGGGAGAGTATTTGGGCAGAGGTTGGCCGAGCCAAATGGATTGAATGTGTGAATAAGGTGGTAATGGTGGGGGCCTTTTATAAGAGGAGAGGAGGGGCACTCTTGGAAAGTAATAAAATGTTACTTTATTATACAATGCTTTTCAGATTATAAAGGTCCCAAACTTATATAATTCGAGTATAAGGTGATAATGGTTCTAAATATTCTCATCCAATAGGTTTTTGACAAGATTAAGTCTTAGATGTTACATTATCTTTTCATTTTATTTAAATCGTTAATTAATGAGGTAATCGCTACATCATCATGGTGTCATAAATAATTTAATTTATTTAATGTCTAAAAATTATAAAAAAAATATCATGATGTAGGAAATCTTTTTATATTTATAATGAATATTTATAGTCAAAAATATGACTTGTATAACCCCATTTAAGAATTGTTTTAGTAAAAGAAATCTTGTTTGTGACATTTTTATTTTAACATTAAATAAAAAGTTTTCAGTGTTATTTTCCTACCAAAGTGGCTCCATGGGGTCCCCAAGTTGACCCATGGATTTTCTTGGTCGGCCATGACTCATCCAATAGGGGTAGGACAAGATTAAAGGTCATTTCATATTATTATAACATTATCTTTACCTTAAGCTACACTAATTACCTTTAATCGTGAATACTTAAACTTAAAAGTTACTATTCACCAAAAATTATTTTAATCGCATTGAACCAAATTTTACTTCCTAATGAAAACCATGTATGTAATATTTTTGAAATTCAAATCACATAAGTGGTAATGTTTCATTTAAACGAAAAATCAGTTTTTTAACTACCACTTAGTGGTTTTACTATTCATCAAAAATTGAAGTTTTTCAAAACAATGCCAAAATTTCACCCTAAGATATAATTGATATTATAAATTCAAAAATGATGTCTATTTTAAAAAATTCCAAACATATAAGTTTAATTAATTAATTTCATAATTAATTCCCGCTGTCACAATAAATAGCGTGTTTTTTAGAAACAATATATATCAAAAGATTGACAATTGTTTATGTCCAATTTCAAAGTGAAATTAATTCTAATGACCACCATTGGATATAATGGTCAAAATATATTATAATTATACTTTAAAACCAAAAAATTGTCTAATTTATCACTATAAATTATTTTTATTAAAAAAGTTGTTTTTAATTATTTGTCACTATTTATAAAAAATTGAAAGTTCTCAGAAAATTACAAAAAATTCAACTTTGGATAATTTCGATATTACGAATACAAAAATGAAGTCCATTTTGAAATATAAAATTTCTATAATTTTAAAATTTGGTTATTACTATTCATAATGGCTACTTTGATTAGTCGCGGTGTTTTAGAACTCAAACTTGCGTACAATGCAAGCTATTGCATTATTGAAAGAGAGGCGTATCGTGGAAGCTCGAGGTGTTACATTCTCCACTCCTTCAATAAATTGCATCCTCGCAATTTGAAATTTTTCTTTGAAAATAAAAGGTTTAAAATAGAAAATACCTTTGTGGAAAACCCACATCGGAAATAGGGTTAATAAGAATATAACATTAAAAGAAAGAAAGATAAGTACAAAGGTCACCCAAGATAGCCCATACTAGGATTCTATGAAAATATGGATATGGAAGAAAAAAAAACATCAAGGTCTGATGGAGAGTTGTAGAAAACTGGATTAGGAGAAAGTTAACCATAAGAAAATCACAAACTTGTGATTGGTTAAACAGTCATTGAATCCCCAGTTGGAAAAGTTAACCGGCAACGTTTTTGTTTTAAGTTACCTTTTATAAAGGTGAGGAATTTATTTAGGGGATTTACTAAGAACGTAAGGGAATATACATACTGGTCATGTAGACTTTCATTCTTTAATAAATTTTTACCACAAACCCATCTTTCACTCTAAAAGGTAATAGAACTCGAAAAATATTCTATTTATCATAATTGTATAAGGTTCCAAATGTTAACACATACCATTTAGATTATAAAAACTTTTTGTAATAACCAGGGACTTCTGTAGGCTAGTGGTAGGTAGTAAAGGCCTGTTGCACTATGGTTGTGGGTTCGATTCCTGCAGCATTGTCCGACGTGACGAGTTATGCCCCACCCTGTAGGTTGTCCTTTTCCTAAAAATATAGTATTATATTATTCCAAAAATAATCTTGAGAAATGTTTTAACCTTAAACAATACTATGCAAAGTTCAACTTAATCCATCCCAACCTTTATAGTTATCCAAAATACCTCTGTCCAGACTTTCTCTAAAAGGTCTCTTAATTCCAAAATCAATTTATCATATTCCCCCAAAAAAGTATTGTTTTTCTTATTGTCACATACTAAAAATATTATTACCATCATCATATTAAGACCTTAATGAAAAGAACAAGTACTATAGTACAATCCTTATATATATCACATTATTCTTATAAGCAGAATATAACCTTGAGTCCAAAAGCACCAATACATTAATTATTCTACTTCAATTGTAGTAACAACATAAGATTGTCCTTGATCCCTTGGCCTTTTCTGAGGTAAGTTTCCCCAACACTTAGGACATTCATTTTCATAATGCCCCATTTCTCTACAATTGTAGCATTCAACATTGATAGCCTCTTTCTTTCCCTTGCAATCACGCGCCTGGTGACCTTTTTCTCTATATTTATAACGAACTCCCATTCCTTTTAGGCAAGTACCGGGGTGATTCTTCCCACAATTATCGCATAATGGAAAATCCTTCTTTCCCTTTTTACCTTTATCTGTCTCTTGTTCCACCATTTTCTTCTTCTCTTGCTTTACTTTATTGTCATAAGACATAGAGAATTCCTTTTCTGTCTTGATAGCACATGAGGCAATATCTTCGTACGATGAGAAGGATTGTGATACTAAAGCTCGATGGAGAAATGGTTTTAACCCATCAAAGAAACGATCAATCTTACTTATTGGTTTACGTATATAATCTGCATCATGCCTCGCTAACCTTGTAAAGTTAGCCTCATACTTTGCGACATTCTCATCCTCCTTCTTCCTCATACACAGAAATTGCCTTTCCATATCTGCTCGATGGTCATGTGGAATGTATTTTTCTAAGAAAAGATCTTTTTACTCTCTCCATTCCATATTTTATACTTCTTCATCTTCCTTTGTGTTTTGAATCAACGACCACCATTGATCGGCATCTCCAGTGATGCGGTAGACTGCCATGACAACCTTCTCCCTTTCGCTACTCTCCAAGGCTTGGAATAATTTCTCTAAGGTGTTTATCCATTGCTCAGCTACTAATGTATTTGTACCCCCATTAAATGTTGGCGGTTGTTGCCTCATGAAGTGGTCTAACATTGATCCTCCACGTTGTGGATCGGGGTGCTCCATACGAGTTAGGTTATTATTCATAACCTGAGTGAGTTGTCCCAGTATGGTAATAAGTTGATCAGCACCAGTTGTATCTCCAGATCCATAATAATTATCTTGAGCAGGAGGGAAATCCCTACACGGAGTGCATGCATTGATACGGTTTCCATTCCTTCCACTAGGCGCTATTTCTAAACAATTTCACAAACTAGATTAGTTTATGAATCAAAATACATAATTCCATGCTTGTAAAACACTTAACACTAATTGAACTATTTATGGATATAATCCATAATCATAAAAAAAAATTTCTTTGAGGAGGTATATACTCATAACGCTTCATAGTGATTTGTAAAGAAAATGATAATTATCCTAAGCATATCCCCCAGGAGTGTCGTAACCAAGAGTGCAGCAAGGCCCGTTGTCGTGCACGAGTTCCCGTTCGAGTCTAGCTCAAAGAAGTGTTTTCGGGTTTTACCCCTAGGTACATCTATGCCAGAGCTGCCTCTACTAGCTCGTATCAAGACAAAGAAGTATTGCTCGGAAAACTCACAAAATCTCTATAATACCAAAATTCTAGGAAGTTCTTCTATACTAATCCTCAAAGTCTATCTTCGGGCTATGTGATATAATCAGAGTTTATCTAAATATAGCTTCCAAGATTAGTACTAAACTTCCTCTGATTCCAACTGTAATGGCCCGACCCCAGTTACCCAAGGTCGGTGCATTACTTCGTAACATTGTGATGATCACAAAAGATCAAGTCTTGAAAGACCGATTAGTTTAGTATCCTTGGAAACACTAGATACATTCATAAGTCTTATCTCCCTAGATGATTAAGAATTCCAGTGTTCCTATCTGTGTGGCTTTAAACTAGCATCACAAAACAATAACTGTAACCAATATAATGAAATTTTGATAAATATAGATGGTTCCATCAATTAATATGAACTTATTTATATATATATATTGTTTCCCATCAACGCATTTATATAATTTTTTTTGTTAAGAAATAGGGGTGAATAGTTCCATATTTGGAATTTTAAAGGGATTCATGAATATAGTCAACCCGAATCAGGTTGTCCCAAGACTGGTCAGACCGGGTCGGTCCGACTAGGTCGGACCAGACATAGGCCCACTACGCCCCTTTAGTTTCTTTTGTTCATATCATTGGCACCACAAGTCCATTTGACGAACCGTCAGCAACACTAAAATCATGGAGCAGGATGGTCCTTTTGAGTATAATCAACTGGAGTTTTGGTTTGAGATGGGAAACGACCATGTTGGATCGAGCATGAATTCAACAGTGCCCCTGGTATTAAATAGATAACAACTCACAGACCGGGTGTCCGATTGATGCGTCGTCTATTACGTTGATACCCCTGTAACAGGTCTGAACTATTTTATACTTCTTCATGGGACTTTGTGACAGTTGGAGTATTGAATAGTACCTCGAGGAGCGGATCCGCTCGGAGACGAGTGAGCGTAGTGCGAAGACCTTGTAGCTAGGTGAAACCTGATGAATACTGACTATTTTGACTCTAAGTGACTCTAATACTCTAGTGGGGAGAACCTTGGTGTCACAGAAGGCCCACAGTGGGGAGGGAATTTTTGTCGCAGCAGACTGACGGTACTCGACAGGAGGAGTACATCAGTAGGTAATGAGGGGGAGTATGTTTGGAGACATGGAAGACCCACATTGGGGAGTACACTTGGTGACGCGGTAGATCCATGGTACTCGACTGTAGGAGTACCTCAATAGTCCAAGGTTAGTGGGAAGTGTGCTTGGTGTCACAGAAGGCCCGCAGTACTCGATAGAGGAGGAGTTCTCCAGCAGCTGAGGTTTTGACAATTTGACTGTGGATGTTACTTGATCCTAACCTAAAATTAAAATCCAGGTTTAGATGAGTCAGTTTTTCTGTTCTTTACTCATTATTGAGATGGATCACTAGATAACTTATTTATATGTATGGGTATATAACTATGTAATGTTATCTATTTGTTTCATTATTTGTGATTTATCCTAGAGATATTTTGTGAGACCTAGGGGGTGTTGGGTTCCCTACTGAGTATCATTATACTCACCCATGCACGGGCTATGCCCACACCAAGTTGTGTTGGATGCAGATGACATACAATGCTGATTGAGGTTGCAAGTACCATGAATAGACGGTACCCAGAGGTAGACCTTACGACGAGTCAGTATACAGAGGAGACAGATGGACATGGAGTGATGAGGAGCCGATATGTACCTACCCTTTAGGTAGGAACCCGGGAGGAAAATCCCATAGTAGTCATTTCTCTTTCTTCAGTTGTTTTTCATTTCTGTTGTACTTTTACATTCCTATTGGGCAGGTATTCTATCCTTTTTTTACATACAGCACTCACTTGTTTACTATATAGTAGACTTGAGTTCCTATCTTGCTGTGTGTTTGGTTGTGTGTGTTTATAGGTTATTAAGTCAATGCCTTTCACAGTTTTAGGGAATACGCCTTTGGTGCTAGTCACCAACCCCTATCCCAGGGAAGGCGGACATGGGGTAGTCACGACATGGGCCCTGGGGGATAGGTAATGACATACATGTCTATGCATATTCATTGCAAGATACGTATTTTATTCCCTAACTGGAGGAGTGTCGAGCAGTCAATGAAATATCATTTTAAAGAGTCTATAATGGTAAATTTTTAATGCTATTTATTTATTTTTACAATGTTTTAAAAATTATATATTTCATAATATATTATCTATTAAATCACATATGAAAATTAACTTTCAAGAGACACAAGTAATTAAGAAAATGATTCTATTTTTTATAGTAACATGATTGATGGATTTTAAGAAGAATTGACTTTATTTTATATTTTTTGGGTTTAAACTGAATCAATTTAACTTCCTTAATTACAAGTTTTAGATTGGGAGACATGATAGATTTTTTTTTGATGAACTAGGGGAATCCTTTATGGTAAATGAAAGATAATATTTTTAATTAATTATTATTAATATATTACACATTTATTTTTTCTTATATAATAGCCCTCATGAAAAACATAGTAAGGGATACAATCTTATGATTTATACCCTTATAAACTATCACATAGAGGGTATAATTTAATGGAATATGAAATGATCGCTAAAAACATTTTCAATGAAGATCATAGTCATGTACCATCTCAAAATATGTTTCAAATACAATCCATATACTCCTCATTTTTAAATTTTGAGAAGGGAAAGATTGAAAAATTTTAATATATATTACCGAATAAAAAAATGATATAGTTTATAATATTGTAATTAATTAATTATTTCTTTTTTCAATCTTACAATTCTTAATATTTACATCATTAATTTTCTTATGAGAAGAAATGGACATTCCTCTTTGAGAAAATAGATTAAACCACTAGTTCAAATTAAGCATTTAATTATTTTACCATATCACTAACATTTAATTTAAAATATTACTTCAGGACACCCTTCATGATAAAATGAAACATGATACCATTTTCCCTCATTGTAGTATGGATATTCAGTCCACTACTCAACGAAATCTAGAACACCCAGGCCATATTATAGGGTTTCATGAGGTTATTTGTTCAATTTTTTTTTTGGTTACACCCCTTATGTTGAATATACAGGTATATAATATAAGGATGAAATAAATTCCTTGACAGATGAGATTAAAAACATGAATCTATCAATAGAGGAAATAATTAAATCACATGTATAGGCTATGCTTTCATAAGAAGTGAGACTGATACAACCTACCTACTCAAATATTCTACATCCACATTCTGTCCCAATCAAGTACTTTTAGTTTCATGTTGGGGATATTTATGTACAAATTGGCGCATACAGAATATTATATCATTCGAGTGATTATTAACATCATCACTTTATGCATTGGGTTTGGGTAAGAGTAGTGTTACATGATATTTTTGATCCAACATCAATAGTTCAACTTCTTGGTGAGGAGGTGTGCATAATTGGATTGAGTATTGGTTGTTTTTTTACATTTTCCATACAATTTTTCCATCATGTGGAATACATGGTATGCATTAGTTTTCATTTTTTATTAATCAATAAATATAGTAGTACTTATAATATTTTCAAACAATTTACTTATATAGTAGTATCTTAAATCAATGGAATCTGTATTAGGGAATGAAATATATAAGGTTCTATTACCTTTAAATACTCCCTAGGAAGTAGACTGGTTAAAAATGTTATAACATTTTTTTCTATGTTAGATTATTATTATAGTTTTCTGAATACTGATGATGTTTTTAGAAGATATTATAAGTTATATATTTTTAAAAATGACATTATAGATGTTTTAAAGGGTGATAAGTTCATTGTGCATGTTTTCTAATTATATTCCATTTATGTAAATTCCAATTATTAATTTATTTCATTAAGAAAATGTATTCTATATTTACTTAAGTAAATAAATTTCTATTTAGGTATCTTCATAGTCTTATTATATAAAATTATTTCACTTTTACTATTATTTTAAAGACTGAGAATATATTTAAATAGAGGTGGATTACTTGAACCAAGAATCAAGAATTGAATATGTATCTAAAAGATTACAAGACACATATATTATATATTGTGTTTTTCAATTCATTGAATAGTTAGAAAAATATATAATTATTAATGAAATTTCATTATACTATTGTTAGTACTGATTTTTTTATATGTTAGTGGAAATTGTATGCTATGAATATTTTTTCCAGAAGAATGTAAATAATATTAGTTATTATTTTTATTTGGTGGTGTTCGAATGATATATAGGTATTTGTTAAAGAAGTAAATTTTATTCAATTATATTAGTTATCTATTCTTTACATTATCATTTTACATTTTTTTGATAATTATTATTTGAAATTAAAATAGTTCATAGATTAGGTTTAACTGGGATTAGTATCAAATAGTGGGACTATAAAAAATGAAATATGAGAATGTTTCGGTATCTAACTCTTATATCAGAAATAATTGTTTTTATCACATATCCATTGTTTACTTTTTAAAATATTATTTCATAATTGGAGTTTGATAATTAATAAATAGTTGTAAAACATGGATATTATGTTTTACTTATTCAATTATTGTATTATTACGTCCATGAACAAATTTATTTCGAAATGATTGGTTTCATTATAACACTTATAATTAAAATAAATTGTCTATTTTTTAAAATTGTAACACTTTATTTGTATATTTTTTATGATAGTCATTCATATTCATCAAATGAAATGAAACACCTTCAAAATTTATTTCTATAATATTTTTTATGTTTGATTAATTTAGATTTTTAGATTCATTTTGTTGTATATTTGTAAAAAATATTGTAAAAGATATAAATTAATTTGTATGATCTTGTTCCATTATGGCTGCCTTTTTCTACTTGTTGTTCATAATTATTAGTTTTTAGGTGTGGGATCATGATCTTTTGTAATTATTAAAAAAAGATCAAATTTTAGTGTTTGTTTTATAAAAAACTGAGGTTGAACAGTGTATCCTCACTATCTTTAAACATCAGTTTTAAAAAAAATATGTTGAAATATTCTTATGAGGACTTCCCATATCCTTATTCTATAAAATGGCATGTAAAGACTATTTTTAAGGATTTTATTGTTGATTTGTATTGAATAAAATCATG
Organism: Viscum album; assembly: GCA_963277665.1. Lineage (NCBI taxonomy): Eukaryota > Viridiplantae > Streptophyta > Magnoliopsida > Santalales > Viscaceae > Viscum > Viscum album. Next base: position 348,543,845 of record OY728152.1, on the reverse strand, counting down.
AAAGACTTATATATTTCTCCCATTATAAGGGTTTTCAACATCGGTTTATAAAATCATTCATAGAAAGTGACACTTTAAGCATAATATGTATTAATGATTCTATTTATAATTTGAATTGAATTTTTATTAAAAACCAATGATGAAGGTGTTATTTATACTAGTGATTCCTACTCTAAAACACCATCACTGGGATATCCTCATCTACAACTCATAACTCATGATAATATGATCAAAAATTAGTATGGGAGAATCAATAGGCTCACCTTAAATAATCAAAGACATTTTCAATCCTAAGAGGGGGATTTATTTTTTCACAATAATGTGATTCAACTCATGGTAAACTATGTAGATTCAAATACTACTGTCTTCCTTATTAGTTAACAAGACAACTACACCCCTCGGTGAAGTACTCAACAAGATAGAGTCCTTATAAACTGTGATTTCTATATGAAACTTGAGATCCATTAACATTGGTGGTTCAATAAGATAAGGGGTATCAAAATGGGATATATACTTGACACATGCTCTTTCTCATTGTAAACACCTATATCAGGAGGAAGTCATGTGAATGATACTTTTCTTTGATAACAATCTATTTGAGCTTAGAAGATGGAAAAAAATTCTATTCCAATAATCACATAGAAGTTTTTCATTTACAGAGTCCTGAAGTCCCACAGTTATCTATGACCAATAAAGTCTATGGGACATTCTTGGCATCACTAATGATGGTCCACTTTCATTCCCAATGGTATATCGCGAGAAAGTAACAGACAAGACAACATGAATGTTTTGTTAATTATGGTAACATCTTGTATAGATATAAAGGAATGGGAAATATTATAATAAAAAAATGTATTATATAACCTAAAAGTGATTAGTACCATATCTATAATAGTAGATTTTCCCTCACCACCATTTTCTAGATTTTTTCCCACTACATATACTCATCCTTTATCTGCTCCACACCCCTAACCCTGAGTTAATATAGTATAGAATGTTTGTATCTTCTATATTGGTCCCTCATGTCAAGATTTCCATGATCTCCCAAAACATCTCTTAGAATCCCCTAGGAAAAAGCATTGAAGATGATCAACCTTTTCTTAATGGTGATTGTGCACAAATGGGTTCTAGAAATCATTACTTTAATTCACCCTTTTCAAATAATTGAATAACCTATTGGAATCATCTCCCATATTTTATATTGAGGATGTTTTACTAAAACCCAACCACCTACTACCTTTATCATCACAGTATATATTCCTTTCCTAATACCAGAATGAGTATCCATAGTAGGGAAATGAATCTAAGTCATTGGTCCACTATGAACTCGATGTGAGACTACTTTCCTTTCCTCCTACAGCTCCTTATGAAAGATCAGGGCTTTGTGATGTACCTATATGTATATCAAATGGAAAAATCCATTAACACGATGATTGATTTGAAATTCAAGGAATATATTGAACTTATGAAGTTTTTCTCTTTATTTTCAGATAATATATGAGTAAAGATAATCAACACCATAAATTGAGTTGAATATAGATTAAAAATCATATAACCATGATAAAATTATATAAATTCATGGGAAGAGTCAATATAAAACTTTTGATGAAAATATTTATCAATCAAAATGTTCCTTAATGTCTAGCGACGATAGAACCTCTCATCTTATAACATGATTTATGATTGTAAACAATCTATTTGAAAGTCCTTGGAACCGAAATGCCAGTATATTCAATACCCCTCATTAAGAGCCTAGAACAACTCAAAATGTTTATCAATAATATATTATGAGTCATATATATTATTTTTTTTATAAGAAACATAAAAATTAAAAGTATTATATATCATGATATCCAATTCATGATCCGTCATGATCTTCTGGATGTTTCCACCCTCAATGGGGATAATCCAAAATATTCCTAGATAATCTTGCTACATAGCCTCAATCACTGGTTCCATCATTGGAGTGTGATGGGGAATATTCTCATACACTTCTTGTGGTAGAACATAAGAATTATTTTATACCTCAAATATTCAACCCCAAAACTCCCTCTTAGTAAAATATCTATAATTTCAAAATATCTTTTGAAACATCTATGTCTTTAGTTAAAGATAGATTATAACCAGCCAATGGGATCCCACATGTTTTTCATAGGATTCAACACTAATACCAGATATAAACCTACTAGTTCTAAACTATTTATTATTTCTCTAAATTTTTTAAATTCATATATACATAAAAAACATAACATATTAGTCAGCTTCAACTAATTATTTCCAATAGATATATCACAATAACATTTAAATAGATAAATCACACAGTCAAAGAATACAAGCCTATCCTAAATAGATAACATAATTCAATGAATCAAAATTAATAAATAATATATAGTATAAAATAGGTATATACATAGAATGTGATAATATATTCCTAGTCATGATGCATAAATTCACTCAAATCACATAAAACAGAAACAACAATTTCCTAAATCGTAATTTGGAGGTCAGTTACAAATGACATAACCATGAACATGGTAAATACGCTACCTATGTCCCACATAACCTACATCTTTTATCCCATTCTGAGGTTGGTCAAAAAGATATAAATAAAATTTTCTTATTCAATTTTATAATTCCCCAATATGATCCTCTAGAATCGATCTGATGATCCATAAGATCTCATGCACGCCACCTCATAATATAAAAGGATACCGACTAGCATTGAGGGTCTAAAATCCATTAGTTGGGTGACTGTACCATTCATATTACATCCTTACACCATTAAAATAAATAATATATAAAAAATATGAGTTAATACGTGGAACAAAATAATATCGCATGATGCCCCGATCATACAATACATAAAAAAGCTCCCAATGTGGAATGAAATACTAGAATAGTAAAAGAAGGAAGGTAAATAAATAAATCTAGAAGAAATAATATTATGTATTTTTCAACACCTCCTCTAATTCTAATCCCCTTGAAAACCCACAATAAATTAGTTTAAAATAATAAAACCCTGATAACTTTTATAATACACACAAGAAAGATTTAATTGAATTACGTAATATTATAGAAATATTATAATTTAAAAGTGACCATTATAACCTAGATATTGAATTAGAGGGTATGATTATCTGTTAAAAAATTATGAAATATATATAAATAATTGTAATACGCAAACAAAATTTATTGATTATTTATGTTTAAATTAGAACCCAATCTTTAGTAAATTTATTTTATGCTTTACAAGTACATTTTTTCAAAATAATGGTTTAATTTATATATAAGAAAAAGTATTAAATTAAATTTTGAAATTTTTTAGAAATTTAGTTTTATAAAAATGAATTTTTTTTTGAAATCATAATTTTAAATTTATTTTAAGGAATATTTTTTTGGGAATTTTTTGAAAGGATAAAATTTTCAGGTAATAGTTATAAATAAAAATTTTAAAGACCCAAAATTTTCGTGGAATTTTGTTTAATAAATACATGGGAATTTTATGAGACCACGAAAACTGACATCGCGTGATTCTGAGGGCTGGTGTGCCCAGAATCAATTACTTAACTTTTGTTCGGGTATGTTCAGTAAACGTATGAGCGAGTTTTTATAACTTTTTAACCCGTGCATGAAATTGAAATCTGAGGGCACCGTTGAGATTGTAGCACTGATATTCTCTTAATAAGGCTCTCACCTCAACGACAGATGGTCGTGAATGAATGTTAGTTTTTGGGTTTTACGTGGGAATAATAAAATAAATTAAGTGTTTTCCTTAATTTATTTTTAGTTGGTTAAAAACTCCAAGAGAAGGTGGGAGGTGGGGGCCCCCACCCCTTAACCTCCCATGAGAAGTTATGGTGGTGGGTCCCACCCACGGTCTAAACACCTCTCCTTAATTAATTTGGTGGGGACCAACCAAGGTTATAACCTCTTGGATCACCCATTAAGTGGGGAGAAACCCCCTTGAACTCCAGACTTATGGTTCCAATCCTTTCAATTAATTCATTGAACGCATTCAATTAATTAATTTAAACCGTTGAATTCTTTTCCAAAAATTTAATAATATGTCATAATCTATTATTTGGTTGTCATTTGTCTCTTTTGGGGAGTTTGGGAGGAAAAGAACTCTCCAATGAAGAAAACATCTTCCACCAACGAAGAACGATCTTCAACCAAGGAAATGGGGGAAGTGTCGTCCTTGAAGAACGCAACCACTGATGTCTTAGGATTCTTCATCTTATTTCCCGATGTCAACGAATCGACATCCGCCTTTCCGCAACATCGTCAACAAACAACAAACCCGAGGTATGGGATTCATGTTTGAATTTGTTCCTGTTCTTCATCATTCAAATCTTGGTTTACGATTTTCTAATTGATATCACCATAACGTGGAGGGTGTGGTTCGAACTAACATGGCCCAACCATCCCCCTCTGTTCTCCTCACTTTTTGATGATGTTGGCGGTACAATAATGACTGGCGTCGGGCCAGCCGAGAAGGAAACCGGCGGCGCAGGGCCACTAGACTGCCGGAACGACGCGCCGTCGTCATGCCACACAGAGGAAAAATCCATGGCCTTTGGCCGCAGAGGCCGCCAGGCCGCGGGAGGGGTGCGACACCGTCATGATGTGTAGAGGAAGAATCCACAGCTCCCTGGCCACAGCGGTGAAGCAGAAGCGCCTGGTAGGTCCGGCCGCAGATGGAGCCAACCAGCTGGTAGCTCGGCCAGCAGGACGATGTGGGACCCTCCTTTGTCCCCTAGGCTACCGAACAGGCACCAGGCGATGGTTCCGTACAGGAGACGGGGGGTACGACACCCCCCTTATGCGGCTAGGGCAGGCCCATCAGGGCTCCACCAGCCTCTGGCCAGCGTAGGTCACACGGGCCGCAATCCCAGGCCACACGGGCCACTAGTGCAGGCCACACGGGCCCGCCTTCCAGGCCACGCGGGCTGCACTACCCGCGGGTCAAGACGTCCAGCGCAGACCGGGCCGCCCAGCGCAGGCTGGGCCCCCCGACACGGGCTGGGCCGCCCCCACGGGTCAGGCCGTCCCCTCAGTCCGGGTTGGACATGCGGACCAGGTTGGACCCTCAGACCGGGTCGGACCCCAGTCCGGACCAGGGTCGGGCCGGGTCGGTCCGAGGAGGCCAGACCAGACCCGGACCTGTTTGAACCGATTTGACCATTTCGTCCATAACATGGTATATAGGTGTCCGATTGATAAACCTTCTACATGGAAATCTTAGATCGAGAAGGTTGTTTTGACATACCCACATGAGGATTGGATGTAGTTGGGGTATGGTAATGTTTGATTGAATCTAAATCCAACCTGGCCCTCAGAACAAAAATGCTAAGAACTCTCAGACCGGGCGTCCAACTTATGCACCATCTATCGCGTTGAGTTTCTTATGGAATGCTGGATCTTTTGGATACATCTACTTGGGACTTCATGGCCGTTGATGTATCGACACTTGGCTTTAGGAGGGGACTCTCCCAAAATCAAGCGTGCTTTGTGGAAACCCTGTGGTTGGCTATGCACTGTTGACAATTCTTGAATCATGTGTTGGTCCGATAGTTCTGATGACTATTCTTGGATCATGTATTGGTCCAACAATTATGAAATATGTTCCTGGATCATGTGTTGGTCTGATAGAATAGCTGGTCCGGGATCATGTGTTGGTCCGACAGTTCTGACTTCTGTTCCTGGATCATGTATTGGTCTGATAGAATAGCTGGTCCTGGATCATGTGTTGGACCAACATCTATAATGATTCAATGTCTATATCTAACCATATCTATATTTCTAAATCAGTTTTATACCTGTGTGAGATGATTCAGTGACTTCTGTGTTTTCCTCATGATTGAGATGTATTACTTGATAACATAGGTATATGTATGGGCATATACCTAAGTAATGGCTATATGTTGATTGATACAGAATGATTTATCCTTGTTGGATTTTGTGAGACCTTAAGGGTCTTGGGGTCCCTATTGAGTATCGTTATACTCACCCTTTCACGGGTTATGCCCGCACCTCGTTCTGTTGGATGGAGACAATGGACAACACTGACTAAGGCTGAGTTGCTCGACTGGACGACACTCAGAGGTGGAACTTTCGATGAGTTGGTACACAGAGGAGACTGACAGAAGTAGAGTGTTGAGGAGGCCATCTAAACCTACCCATTAGGTAGGAACCCTGAATGAAGACCCAGTAGCTGCTTTTCTTTTTCAGTTGTACTTGTTTTTCAGTTGTACTTGCAGTTTTAGTTGGGCTTGTATTTCTGGCCCTTTACTTTTCAGCACTCTTTTGTATTCAGCTTTACTTAGCATTTACTTTCAGCTCGCACACTATTGTGTGTGTGTTTTTAGTTTATAAAATCAATTCCTTCCTAGTTTTAGGGATTTATGCCATTGGTTCTAGTCGCCAACCCTAGCATATGGAAAGCGGGCATGGGGTAGTGACGACACGGGTCCTGAGAGATGGGTCGTGAAAAATTGGTATCAGAGGAGTAAGTTCTACCATAGAACATTGGACTCTGATATTTCTTTTCTGTGAAGCAATAGTGTTAAGAGTACTGAGTGTGGTTTGCAGTCCAGGGAGTCCATTGTTGGTGTGGCGGCCGACGTATCCATACATAAGGACCATGAATTCTAATTTCTAACTCAATGAACGAAAAAACTGATTGCATGTATGATTCAAGAGTTTTCTTTATGATCACATTGAGTCATATAACTAAGTATAAATTATTGACTGTGGTCCACCTGTTTCTTTTCAGGATGCCTCCATGCAGACAGCCATCCAGGGATCCAAGAGTTTTGTGGGATTACAACCCACTATGTGACGAGGCCTCCGTGTATGACACTATTATAGCGGAGGCACCAGCTGTACCACTACCCATTGGGTCACTGATACCACCTACCCCAGCATCAGAGAGTGCACACCGCTTGAGAAAGTTTCACGAGTTCCAGTGCCAGAGGCCGCCCAGGTTGAGGGGTGAGATAGACCCGCAGGTAGCTGAGAATTGGATGACGGCTGTGGTGAGAGTCTTCATACTAGTAGGGACACCAGCTGACCTCAAGTTTATCCTTGTCGCGAGTATTCTTCAGGAAGCATCAAGCAGATGGTGGATCCTAATGCTCTAGGTTCATGACAAGGTGACACTCCTCTAGGAAAAATTTTAGATCCTATTTTGGGCGGAGTTTGTCCGATCTTCCCTACGTGAGGTGCGGATACATGAGCTACATCATCTAGAGGTGGGTAGCATGGTGGTGGCACAGTACTCAACGAGTTTCACCGACCTCTCATGCTACTCTACAAATATGGTATGAGAACCATTCTTCAGGGCCCAGACCTTTGAGTAGGGGCTCAGGCGAGAGATCAGAGCTTCAATGTTATCTCTCAGCATACCGGCGCAGACATGGGTGTTAGAGACAACCCTACTAGGGGAGAGTTTATTTGCTGAGTAGTCACCAGCAGCGAGACCCATCACTAGTCGACATGCATTGGAGTATTCTGCAGCTGGTAGTAGATAGATGTCACAGAGGTCCAAGTGGACCAGTCCATCTGGTGGACGACCTCAAGAAACTGGTTCAGTTGTGTAGGGAACATGAGATAGAGCCAGTCATGCCAAGAGCAGGCAATGTTACTCTTGCGGCGGGCAGGGTCAAATGGCTCGTGACTGTCCGACCCAAAGTACTGATGATTAAAAGATAGTTGAGGGACCTCCCAGGAAGAGGCAAAGGTTCGATCAAGGCATACCGCAAAGATTAGGCGAATGTGCAAGAGGATTTGGTCCTACCGCAGGTGGTGGGTGATTATTTGAGGTGTTACTGCCACCACCAATAGGAGGTCCACCCCGACAGAAGGGAGTAGATGGATAGGGAAGAGCTCAGCTCCAAGAAGCTAAGGAATATGACCATAGCGCTCCAGAGATGATTCAAGGTACAATATGTGTCTTCTCCACCTTAGCTATAGTTATTATAGATACAGGTGCTAGTCACTCATTTATTGCCACTTCCCTCATTCAGAGCTCAGAGATTCTGACAGAGGTGTTGGCTCGATCCTTATGTCTAGAGACTCCTATGGGAGAAGACTCGATTATTACGTACTGGTGTAGAATTATTGAGTATAGAGACCCGAACATGATGTACATGGACATTAAATTACATTTGTAGAATAATTAATACATAACAATAATAGACACCCAAGGACCATAATAGTTTAGTGTCTTTGGAAACTCAGAACATAATATTCTAATCGTGTTGAATGATCTTCAACATCTACCATAAAGATCATCCCCTTCTATTTTCTTACCTAAAACCTTTCTCTATGTCCTGGGGAAAAGAAAAGCTAAAAATGGTGAGCTCAAATGCTCAGTAAGGGTAAACATAGGGAACGAAAAACAATCCATAAACATTTTAATGCAAAAACATGAACATAAAATATATACATCCAAATCTTGAGCAATGACATAAATATTGGATGTACATAAGGAATATATCATAAAGGAACATCAATCATGATAAAATAGCTTGTTAATAAAACATGTAATTGTGGAAACCATTAAGAACATGATATTATTTCTATAGTATCCAATGCATTGATTCCAAGACCATCATAGTGTACAAAGTCTCTTACTGAATCGAGTTCACTCCTTGTTCTGTCCTGTATCACTGAACTATATTAACTTGTCGTTCCCGCCATGTCTATCTCATGTGATATAAATCATTACCCAATGCATTGGAGGGATATATAGGTCCCACCCTTATTATATTTAAATCATTCTTATGTGTTCCAAAAAACAATCATAAATCATTCATCATAACCGAAAGAATAAAATGGGCTTCATAAACATCATCCCATATTAAGATAATACATATAAAACAAATGGATATCATTTCATCATAAAAAATCAAACCACGTAAATAATAGAGACATTAGACTTGAAACATAAAAATATTGTTTCCGATGCTTTACGCTAGGGCGCACGCACGCATCTGTCATGCAGGTGGAGGATGCGCGGCTTGTTGCCCCGCATTCCCGGTTTCCAAAGGCGGGCATCATCTGTTACTTGTTCAGGGATGTCTGCTCCTTGATCGAAACCGAAATGATGGGATGTTGGTTCTTCCTTCCTTGGATTCCTCCTCGGAGCTCATCACCTATTCTGGGTCTCCCTCATAGATTTAAGATGTATTCGTGAAGCTCGTTCCCAGTTCCATATCTTCATGGACACCAGTTAAATACGCTGCTTCCGTCGAGATGCTCCAAGGGGTCTGGTCGGGCCAGCAACCTTCTGTGAGGAGAATGGTCACACTAGAGTGTCTTTGGAATGTCTTGACGCTGGGAGATTGACATGTATGTCTTATGTCCCTTATTATAGGGCTTCTCGAGGGCGCAGAATCCCAAGGCATCCCACATCAAACACGGGGAATTGGGTGCCATCTGAGGTTTTCCTCAGCTCCCCATGTTTAACACGGGGTATGCCGCGAGCTTAACGTCTTGCAGAGATAGTTCGGAATGTTCAAAACACTGAAAGTGGATCATATTGATGGAACCCCTAGTGGGAGCACTGATATTGGGTCCAACATGTGGGCGGCTTCCTAGATACTATGGAGTGGAATGAGGAAGCATTATCCCACCGGGATGTGGCCGCCTAGGTAAGGATCAGGATGGGTGATGGAGTGAAGAGGGTCTTGAACCTCATGGAGGCTTCCTACGTATCCCCAAGGCAGGGAATCAAAGTCTGCGTAGTTTGGTGATACAGTGGGACACCTGAAGAGGTGACCCGTGAGAATGAACGCATGGATTGGATCCTAGAGGAAGTAAGACCTCCGGGCTAGGGAATGAGCTTCTTGAGGAATGTGGGATCGAGTGAGATGTCAGATGAAACATGGGTGTTGGATATGGGGATTATGCTTGAGGCGGCACATGATGGTGGATATGGGGCTTACGCTCTAAGGCAACCCATAATGGTGGTTGTAAACTGACGCGGAGGGGTTGGAACAACTGAGTGATGGGCTTGAACCTCATGGAGGCTTCCTACATACCATGCGATAGCACAGATTAAAGTACACATAGTTTGGGTCATACAGTTTAACGTCGTGCGAGATGAGATACAGTTTAACGCCATGCTGGACGAGTCAGACATTTTAACATCATGATGGACAGGCATACAATTTAACATCATGCTGGATGGGTAATTTGGGGATTACGCTCTGAGGCGGACCAAAGTGTTGTCGAACCGACGTGAAGAATTCAGAATGACTGGGTGGTGGGATTGAACCTCGTGGAGGCTACCTACGTACCATGCGTTAGCACGGATCAAAGTCCACGTAGTTCGCTGGGATGGGGCTTATGCTCTGAGGTGGCCCATAGGGGATGTCATGGTCAAAGCTCGCTCTAAGCTCACGTGAGTCATACTCGGTGTGAGAAACAAGAGGTATCAGGGACTAGACGATCACGTCGCAAAGGGTGCGTCCATGAGAAGCGTAGAGCGGCTTACACATTGGGCGTCCCAAAGAGGAAATTGGGGCTTACATGTTGTTAGCAGCCATTAGTGTCAGGACTTAATCCAGGATGGAGGCTCGTGGTGCGACAAAGCACAGAGGGAGAGGGATTTGGGACCAAACAAAGGAGATGCCTCATTCCCTATCATACCCTCCACTGGCCTTGGCAGTGGGGAAGTACGGAGGTGCAAGGGTGCTACCTTCCACAAGAGAAGAAAGGGGATTATGCTCTAAGGATGCTCTTCCCTCGTGGACAAAATCCACTCCAAAAGGAAGATATCATTCCGTGTGAGGAAGATTACATTCTCGTGGAGACGAGCGGTGTAGAGAATGTCCGAGCTGGGGGGAACCCTGCATGCGAGGCACGAGGTTGGATCACAGTTTAACGTCATGTGTTGAGGACGAGGTGCTTGGTAGTTTAACTTCCTACAGCTCGGACGAGATGGGTTCGCTCCACACCCCTAGGGATTACATGCCCAACGCCCTCTACCCCTTGTGGGAGGGAAGGCATCGGCATGGTCGTAGTGAAGGGGGGCTGCAGGAAGAACCATCGAGGGGTCCACATTCGCGTGGCTATGTGAAGAAGCAATATCCGTTAGTGTTCCTATGATAAGAAGCATGAGGAAAAGCAACGCAATGGGAAAATCCACCCAAGGGACCTTGAGGTTACTTCGTACGGGCCTGCAAGGCCGTACGGGAACACAACGCATGGCGTGCATGCCCGGTATGGAGGAAATCGGGCACCTATGCAGGGAGGAACCTGGGGGGCATAAAGGTGAGGGGTCCTGGATTTTGCGCGCAAAGAGAAGGTTTGCGCGCAAATCACCGGGATGGCGTGCACCTGGGGAAGAGGGACTGCGCGTGGTTAGGGAGGATTGCACGCAACAGGCTTGGATTGCGTGTGGGGGGAAATGGACGATCCCTAAGGTATGGAAAAAACTAATGAAGGGATTGCGTGCAATTGGAAGGGATTGCATGCAAAGGCAAGATATTGTGCACAATTGGAAGGGAATGCACGCCAAGGTGGAACCCTGAGGAGTGGCAAAATTCACTTAAGCCAGTGTGATTGCGCGCAAAGGCGAACCCTGGGGCAAGGTTGCGTGAAAAGGGTTATTACTTAGAAGTCGTATTGCATGCACGTGAGTCCGATTTGTATGCACTGGAGCTGGTCTGAATTCCTCAACCACGAAATGTTTGAGGTCGCCTTCTATTTATAGGCATTTGCCATCGCGGAATCCGGGAGGTGCACAAAATGTTCCGCGCCAGGACCAGTCGGCGCGCAAGGCCTCTCCACAGTGAACCAGGCACGCAAAATTGCACACCTCACTGGCTCTATTTCACGAATCCTGGGATTCCTTCGTGCGAACAACATTTTTCCGCGCGAGTACCCTATAATTTCGCACACCACTTCTGGGCCCTCTGGACCAGGCCTCTGAGTCCGAATATGACTTCGCTTTGTCAATTCAATCCTTCCTCTAGGAGTTACAGACTTCTTTTCAGCGTCTACAAATTCCCCCCTCGGAATTGGATCAGTGAGAGGTTGTAATGATCGGATTCCGAGAGAAACTCCGAAATGCCGAAGTGGCGGATCTCTTGGGCACTCTGCGCGCAAACATCCAACGGGGCGCGCAAAACTCCGAATCGGTGCGGAATTCACTTTCCGCGCAGCACAGAACCCTGGCTTCGCCTATAAAAAGGGGAGCTGGGTCCCAAATTCCATACTCAATCTTTTACTCATGATAGGATCAATGCTCTAGTGCGTGAAATTTCTCTCGCGGCTGAGCACAAAAAATTCTTTGGCAGCGCGTAATTACTTCCGAATTTCGGGCGCATTTCAGTGCAAAGCTGGGGTATTGAACGCCAACAGTTCTGATTGCATGCCTAACTCATGAATTGCGTACCACAAGTTCAGATTGCGTGCAACCCTTTCCGATTCCGTGCACCTATTCCTGCTTTTGTGCCACTCTCATGAAAATTCGGAATGGCTGTAAACCATGTTGATGTGGGGGAGGCCACCGCTCGAAGAGCTGAAATGGCGGAGAATAAGGAGGTTTATGGCACCAAGGTGGTCATTTCCAACAACCTAACCTTGATCAACCTGCTAAACCCCACCCAGAAAGAGTATCCCCTGTCTGAAAACCTCCCTCTCTGGAACTTCAACGTCCTGTAGGAGGTTCCCCTACCGGGCTTTGAGGTGGACACACCGCGGTCCTGGGTGACCCGGGAGGATGAGCTTCCCCGTTAAAACATCACCAACAACGGCCATCCTACCAGGGAAACTAGGCACATGGATGTATATGTCCTGAACCCAAGGCCCAGGACCATTACTGGGGATGAGCTTGCCACGGAGAATCTTCATCCCTCTATGCAAGCACTTTCCGTCAGAGCATCACAGATGACACTACGGGCTGACTGAAAGATTGGGACCATCGGTATGGGGGAAACCTTACTAGTGAGTGGGCCTGGGCATTCTGGGTTCGCCATAATTGCATCCAATTTGGAGCTGAAATGCAGTATATTGGCCTATTCTAGGCGGTATGGATGTTGCAGTTCCACTTGCACCGTCAACCTAAGCTCGGGCCGGAGCTATTCACCCGGTGGTGCCCTGATACCAATACATTCCACCTTCACCATGGGGAATTTGGCATCAGCCTCTGGGATGTTCACTGCATCGGAGGAATCCCACTAGAGGGCTACCAATACGATGAGTTCGTTCCTCCAAAGAACACCGGGGAAGACAGGTCACAGACCCCCATGCTGACGTGGCTCCTATTGGAGCTGGCCAAAGAGAGGCTTAAGTTCACGGACTTCCAGAAGGACATTGCCTATAAGTACTGGTTCAGCCAGTTCTTGGAAAAGGAACCAGCGGTCAAGATGTCGGGACGGGGAAAACAGTGCCCAAACGCGGCCTAGAGGAGTAGGAATGGGTTATACTGGAGTACCCTAGAGGCGGGGACATACAAATCATGGGGCTACCGCGTCATTGAGGACTGGGACCTGAATTTCCAGTACGTCGGGTTCCTCACCGCCTTCCTAAGTGGGCGTCTCTTGCCAGTGAGGGATGCGAGGATGGGCGTCCGTCCAGCAACACTGGTGATGGCGGGCATCATGGCTGCCAACAAAAGGTTCAATTTAGGGGTCCCCATACTGGCCAAGCTATATACCATTCTATGATTCATCTCACAAGGGGGGTCGCCTCGGAGGGTATGTGGCCCCTTCCAAATATTTCACAGCTGGGTGGATGCTCATCTCGACGGGTATACTTTCCTGAATTCCATCCGTCCTCTGGGCAACGACCTATGACCGTCTCTGCTGAACATCGCCGGGGTGGAACTGATGGCGCTTAATGAGGAGGGCTTAAGGATCTGTATCAGTAACCATACCAATTTCAACATCAGCCCATTCCCTACCCCGATCATCCAGATAGTGGACAATGGGCGAGGCTCATTGGAGAAACATGAGTATTTTCAGAGCATCTGGGGCGGGGTGCTCGTGGCTCTGATCGATAGGAAGGTGATCTGCGAGCTTTAAGTGCCATCCCAATTCACCAGGCAATTTGGGTGCATCCAACGAATGCTGAAGAAGGTATTTACGGCTATCTGGGAGGAGAAGAATCCCTGCGTCCTGCGCCAGATGTGGTTAATGTTCACCACTTTTGGCTCTGGCGACGTCATCACCCTTCCTCCCACCGGGGTCGATGCTGGCCAAGCAACCGGGTAAGCAGAGCACTGGACCATTTCGTACCCTGAGGGGCTTTTACACAAGCAATTTCAGCAACTCGAGACTACCCATGCTGAAACTGGGCAATGGGGAAGGCAAGGTGCCATTACATGGGGAGAACTAGGGGCGCGCCAGGTAGTGAGGCCTATGCAGGCTGGGACCTCAGCAGCGAGGACATCACACGGTTCCGCTGCGACCTCATTTCCCAGAGGGATGACACACGAGGCGACCAGGGAGCTAACCGGGAAGTAGATCTGATACCTGCTCGAACCTTCCAACGATGCAATTTTCCCGGCACTATGGTCATCCTGGATGACCCTGCGGCAATCAATGAGCATTGAAGCCATCTGGAAGAAGATAATGCAGGACAGGATCCAGCTGCCAGAGGTTGGGCTCATTCGAGTTACCGACAGAGTAAACATCCATCGGCGGTATGCCTATCTGATGGCCATGGACACATACGCATGCCAAATGGGTTAGCGTGCAGAGCCAACTTTCCTGGTGAAAGTAATGCTCGACCAAGAAAACAATCCAGAAATTATGCCGCTGGGAGAAGGAAATAGTGACGAGGAGTTAGAGGGAGAGGAGCAAACAGGAGAAGATGAAGGTGAAGGAGAAGATGAAGGAGAAAGAGAATGAGAACCCGAAGGTGAGGGGTCGCAGGGGGAGACCTACCAAGGGAGTCTCCGGGAGAGCGGCGAGATTGTCGGCTCTGATCTCGACATAACCGAGATACTCAAGGTCTATCTTATCTTAATTATTTTGACTTCTTCATCCATTATCATATGCAATTTCTAACCGATCTCTCTATCTCACTCATGAGAAACTAGGTTCTGATCAGGCGTCCCCAATAGAGGAGGGAGGAGAGGAATTAGTGTGACAGGATGAGGCTCTGACGCTCATCATTGAACTAACAAGCACTAGGGTCTCCTGTTATGACAACTCATGTAGCAGCCAGAACACTGGAGGCCAATGGTCTGGGTTCCTATAAGTCCCATGCTTCACTACTGGAACTTTCTATCAAAGATCCCAACTAATCAGGGTGCATCTTGTGCAGTGATCTCAACATTGGAGGCTTGTCAGGCTGCTGAGCCCGGGCCGTCCATGAGAGAACTAGCAGTGGGCATACCACCTCATCCAGAACATACTTCTCCCACTGAGTTAGCCCCTACAATTGGTGAGAAGGGGGCATCGGACATCAGCGGCGCTATCATTGGGGTGAGGCCGGAGGCTGACGGAGGCACCGTCGCTGTTGGGGCGAGAGAGGAAGGTTGCCCGGACGTCGAGGATCCTATTCCTCATGAAGACATCTCTGAGGCAGATCCTGCTGCTGACCTGCTAGCTGCCTTTCCTGCGTATCAGCCTGTTGATCCTGAGGAGATAGATGATTCAGACTCGGAAGCGGCTGAGGAGAGCTAGATGACACGTCACAAAGGGTGGAAGTGTATCCAGTGCATTCTCAGCCGACCTCAGACGGATTGGCTGAGACCGATGGGATCACTCCAGACCTGGATGCGCTTCCTGTGTGCAGGAGGGGCTGACACTCAACACATTCATCTGACGGTCCATGATTACATGGTCAATAAGATACGCGAGATCAGCCGGCGCACCGACGTTGCCCAATGTTGGGAAAGATCGGCGAGCACCCAACCGTTTCTGAGGGCGGAGCAGGTGGTCTAGCGCCTTGAAGAGTAGGCGGTAGAGAAGGAGGCCTTCATTGCAATGTGCTCTGAGCTCGTGGAGCAACTGATGGCCCAACTGGCTGAAGCCCAAGAAAAATTGGTGGAGGCGAGTCACCAGATGACCGTACTTCAAACCGAGCGGGCGCAAGCACAAGCTAGGGTTGGCGAGCTGCGCTCTGCGACTACTGATAAAGAGAGAGTCTTCAAGGAGCGAAAAGCAGTCCTAGAGGCTTCCAGCCAATGGGTAGCAGCGTTGGAAAGATCAATCCTGCACGCTGATCCCTAAGGGATCTATTTTGGCCATCTCATGATCTTTTTCTTGTACTGCTCATCATTATGATCCAATATATGGACAAATCCATTTATCTGTACCTTTGGTTTAATATGCTCAACCATAATACTGAAATGAATAACAACTCACCACTAAGATCCTATGGGTCGCACCCAATGTGAGAAATAAAGGATGCTCGTGTTTTCATTTCATCCAAATGTGGGGCATTAACCAAGATTCAGGCATCAGAAATCGGGCCAGGATTTCTGAGGGGAGGACCTCAGACCGATTGATATACCATCTTCACAATGTGTTCTAACACACGAGCGGGGAAATTCCGGGGGCATTGAAATCCATCCGAAACGTTGGCCCAGGATAGTAGGCGGACCATGGGTCAATCATCCATACCATTACAACAGGCGGACCATAGGTCTATCATTCATATTGTTGCAGCAGGCAGACCGCAGGTCTATCTTCCATACTGTTAGGGGGTCCCATCAAACATGACCAGTCTTCCTGGACGTCGGCCCAGGATAGTAGGCGGATCATAGGTCTATCATCCATACTGTTAGGGGGTCCCATCAAACATGAAAGAGGATGAGGATCCGAATAAAGGGGAACACAAAGCGTGGAAAGTGGATTTGTGGTTTTTTCGAATAGAGTGCAACACTCCCAAGATTGTGCCACCATGGTGGATGCGCATTAGGAAGATGCAATAATATGGTCACAGATCATCCCATTTTTCAGACAGGACCAGTCTGGTGAGAGAACTGTCACTTCCCACCATTACTATGGGGCATCCCGAACTTATCCGGGGTAGATGATGCAATTACACAACTCCCCAAGAAGTCAGGCCAAGGGGCCGACAGTAAGGAGGGACGAGATTTGGTAATCCTTGGGGCTAGACCTAAGACGAAATGTCCCGGCGTTCCTACGTATCTCATAAGGATGAGAATCAAGCCACACATAGTTCTTGATGGTGCCTTTTAATGTCATGGGGGACATGACATAGGAGGAATAATCCTTAGAACGAGGTGTGTGTGGTGCAGCTATCACAAACCCGATGTGAATGAGGACAAAATCCCGCACTACGCCACACAGTCCCGTGGTTGGGGTCCCGAAGGTGGGACCGAGGAGACGAACTAGCTGAAATCGAGCTGCTCCCAAAGACAGGAGGTCTGGGCATTCCAACGTATCCCATAAGGATGGGAATAAATCCAGATGTAGTTCTTAGGAGATCTTAGTATTATGGTCTTAGAGCTTGGACCAGGGATCAGTAAGAAGGGCAGGAGACACATAGTAAAGTGACTGAAGAAACCCATCGTGAAGGAGGAAGGGGTCATGCTTACCATGTGCTCCTTGGGGATGTGTTTAGGCCGAGGGACCGAACACGAAAGTTAGACTGGGCCTACGAGGAAGTACCCAGGTGCTCCAACGTATCTCATAAGGATTAGAATCAAGCCATACATAGTTTTTGAGGGATAGCATGTCACGACATGGCACCTGCGCAAAGGACGAAGGAGGCGTGCGGGTCTTGCCTCACACCAAAAGAAGCAGTATTGGATATATCTTGTTTGTCCTTGAAGGTGAATGGTAATTATTTTGTGGAACAACCGGCCTAGGATAGAAATTCTTGGCATCACCATAATAATCAATCCATAAAAGGCGTTGAAAAATGGTATGACAATTGACCAATACCTGACATGATGTTCCTTATGGAAAGGTCACCACAATGCAGTGCCGTTTTTTGCCGTGCATCCAGGACAATATAATCACAGTTTATGGTCGTGTGGTTGGACCAAACATCATAGTTTAAGGTCTTATGGATTGGACATGGGGGAATATGCACGATTCAATAAGGTGTACCCAATGTGGATGAGGGCATATCCTCATACCGTCACCACATGCGATTCCGGGAGAGGAGCCTCGGGCAAAGGAGCTGACGAGGGTCCAACAATCAGGGGGTAGAAGACGCTAGCTTCCAGCTGAGCTGGGCCCGAAACGCAATGTATGGGAGACTCCTCATTTTGCATGGGGATGAGGGTAAAGCTGTGCACGATCCTTAGAGAAAACCGAAGAATATAACCTTGGAGCTCAAATCACGAGAGCCCCGAGAGACGCCATTACGCAGCTTTGTCTGTCTGACGTGTGGGGGTACACTGAGGGTCAGTGCAAGGAGTGTCAAGATTCCACCTTGACACGATGGGGTGGAACATAGTGTGAATCATGAAACCAACATTCAAGGCCTAAATGAGCCGACGTGAAGACTGAAGACTACTGCTGACCATGTTTGCAACACAACATCATGTCGCGTTAGCATAAAATGGGGACAAAAAAATGAGCATCGACCACTGACCATGTTCCCAACGCGAAATTTGTAACAATTTTTTGTCTAAAAACCTCAGGGACGTTGGCCCGTGATGGTAGGAGAGCCCTTAGGAATTGTATCCAAGCCGTTCTTGGGGGTACCTCTCGGTGTGAGAGATAACGGGGGCCCAGATGAAAGGGACCATGAAGCATGGAAAGCGGACAAAAACTTTCCTAAGTCGAATCTAACACTCCAGGTACTAGACCAGAGTACTCTGAGCACATTAGCCGACCACTGGAAATGGTCGAAGGGATTAGTTTGAGAGCGGCCAAAAGATGGCGGATTCCCGGGGGGAGGGGGGCATGGTGCCAAAACCCTATACCAGACATATGTATCCCCTCGTGGGGAGGGACAATCCAAGAGGCTGAGGTGACCGAGAGATCATGGGATATCTTAAGAGATGGGGCTGCACCTGAAACCTAGGTGTTCAGGTGGTCCTATGTATCCCATAAAGATGGGAATCAAGCCTAACGTAGTTCTAGAAGCACATTTTAACGTCATGTATGACGATAAGGGGAATTTCTTCCAGGAATATGTACGGCGCGGTGGGTAACCCATGGTGGATGAGGAAATAGTCCTACACTACACCGCACACTCCGGGTAAGGACTGGGGTAAGGGGCCCGAGAAGGCCATGGGGCTTGAGGCTGAGCCTCGGTTAGGGAGACCTGACCAGCTGGCAGTTTAATGTCTTGTGAGGACAAACATGAAGTTTAAGGTCATGCTGGACTGCAGGGATCCTAGTTTAAGGTCTTAGAACTCAGACCAAAGGGTCCCATATGTAGGGCCAAATGTAGTTTAAGGTCATGATGGACCGTTATCCAGTTTAAGGTCATGGGGGACCCCTATCCAATTTAAGGTCATAGGGGACCCTAGGGGCCCAAATGTCGGACCAAATGCAGTTTAGGGTCATGCAGGACCCACAGACCTCAAGAAAAGTACTACTTGAGGAACGTGGCATTGGTGGGAGGAGTTATACGCTCGCCATCCATAGTCACCAGGGAATACACACCATTGGGATAGACCTTATGGATGATGAAAGGCCCCTCCCATTTGGGCTCCAACTTGGGTGGTTTTCTACTGGGAATCATTGGCGCCCTAAGGTCCAGTACCAGATCGCCTTGCAAGAAAGAGCGGAGGTGAACATTCTTGTTGAAATCTCGAGACATCCTACTCTGATGCCTTTCCACATTGTGAAAAGCACGAAGCCTATTCTCATCCAGTGCTTCCAATTCAGCTTAATGGATTTCAGAATCACTATCTAGCGCTTTCTGGTCGTACACCACCATGCGCAATGAGGGAAATTGAATATTGATGGGCATGACAACCTCAAATCCGTACACCAGGGAATACGATGTCACATGGGTGGAATTACGAGTCGTTGTCCGAT
Source organism: Viscum album (assembly GCA_963277665.1). Lineage (NCBI taxonomy): Eukaryota > Viridiplantae > Streptophyta > Magnoliopsida > Santalales > Viscaceae > Viscum > Viscum album. Next base: position 348,523,911 of record OY728152.1, on the reverse strand, counting down.
AATCCCAGAGGGCATTGGGGAGATTTTTCGGCCAACTTTTCTTATTATGAACAACCATTTTTTGCAGAATGTTAGAGAGGGTTTTGTTAAATGCCTCGATCTGTCCATTCGCATACACATGATAGTGGGAGGTATGGTTAGAGAAAATGTTGTACATGGCGTACACTTTCTTCAGCTCGGTAGCTCGGAAGTTGTTTCCGTTATCTGTGAGGACATTGTGGGGTACTAAAAATCAATAGATGATGTTGGAACTCATGAAGTCAGTGATAGAACGGACTTTGAATTCCTTGAGTGGAATTGCCTCTACCCACTTGGAAAAGAAAACCATAGCGGTCAGAATGAACCGAAATTGGCGAGATGTCGCCGGTGGGTAAGGTCCTACAACATCCAACCCCCAGACTACAAGGGATAAGAATACTTGGTACTGTGGAGGGGATCCAGTGGCCGATGCACAAAGTTAGCATGAACTTGGCATGCGTGACACCTCTTGGAGAACATGATGCAGTCATGGATCATTGAGGGCCAAAAGTACCCCGACCTCTGAATTTGGTGGGAGAACTTCAACCCAGCCCAGTGGGCACCACAGGAACTAGCATGAACTTCTTGCATGACCCATGGGATCTCGACTCCTTGAAGGAAATAGAGGATAACACCATCAAATCCGCGTCTGTAAAGGTCTTGCTCAAGGCTGGGACTGATCTGAAGGGTAAAATGCAGTGTGCGACATCAAATTCGCTCACGCTCGGCTCGGTCTGACAGAAGATTACCGTGTTGGAGTTATTCAACCAAGGGCGTCCACCAATAAAAAACTACTTCGATCACCATATCTGAAGTACCCAGGGCCCCCGATGTAGGGGCACCAACGGTGAGATGGTTCACCCACGGGCCACGATCATCCTCCGGGATAACGGGAGAAATGACTCTCTGGTGTGCCACATGGATAACCAGGTCATCCTACTCGGGCTCCGCAAGTGATGCGGTCAGGCTGGCCAAAACGTCTTCCTGACTATTCTGCGACTGGGGAATATGAACGACCTCCGGATGAGAAGGAAACTGAGCCATTAGATGGAGGGTGCACTCCAAAAATGGCATGATTTCTATCTTTCTGATAACATAGTCACCATTGACCTGCTTGATGACTAGCTCGGAGTCCCCTTTCACATGCAGATGGGGCATGTCAATCTCGAGATCCAGCTCGAGGCCAGTGATGAGGGAATTATATTCTGCCTCATTTTTGGTGTATCCTTCTAACAAAAATAATGAATACGGTAGAACGACTTGCTCTGGGGTGATGAACACGACACCCATACCCACTCTGTTGAGCCTAGGATTGTTGAGCCTTCTACCGGTGGGGCTCCGGGAGGCACCATTGAAGTGCATATTCCAGTATGGGATGGCATGATCAACTGAGAGTATTACCTCATCAAGAAAGCCTAGATACAATGGCTGATCATTGGAGGTTGGATGAGCAGCTAAGAAGTCTTCCAACGCTTGTCCTTTGATAGCCTTCTGAGGTACGAACCTGATGTCGAACTGCTGGAGGATCACCGCCCATAGCGCTAGTCGGCCGGTCAACATAGGTCGGTTCAGGATGTACATCAATGGGTCTACCCGAGAGACTAGCTGTACATCGTGGTGCTGCAAGTAGTGCCACAATTTTTGCAAGGAAAATACGAGTGCCAGGCAGCTCTTCTCGATGGGAGAATATCTAACTTCCGTATCGAGGAGCATGCAGATGAGGTAGTAGAGGCTATTCTGTAACGACCCAAAATTTTGAATAAATCTTGTTTCCTAATTTTGTGTGTTATTTTATTTTTCATACCTAACAAAACTGTTTCGTTTGATAACATGAGTATAATAAAAATAAGACAGTTGGGTTTTGACTATTATATGACTGTTAGTCAGTATGACCATTGAAAACTGAATATTGCGAATTTTGTCTCTAAATACAAGTGACCTTGGATAATTAATATAGAAAGGAGATTAGATGTCCTCATCCAGTAGTCTCGGGCCAATCGAAGCCCATCTAACGGAACTTGGGAAGGAGGTATCACCACTGGGATTTTCTCTAGACCAAACCCAATCCGAACTTCATCATGTGAAGCTAGAATGGAATAGCATTCACGAGAAGTTCAAACTGATAGAAATTACTACTCGTGCAATGTTATCTGAGCCTCCCTCAGATTCTCTCACCTTAGCACACCTTACACTTAGGTCCTATGCTGGTGTGATAAGGGGCTATGTAAGGAGACCATAACTACCTTGTGTAATCCTTTGTTTTAAATAAAAATTTTGATTTCTTCTTATGATGAAGTTTATTAATTTTCAAATATCCAGATAAATATAGTATGCATATTTTTGGTGAATTTTTGAGAAAGCATATTTTAAAAAAATGTTTATGTAAACCTTAAATAATTAAAAATGTGTAATTATTTTCAAAAAATGTTCTTCTACAATTATGTTCAGTACGAAATTTAGAGACTAATAAGTTCAACTTAATTTTTGATGAATAGTAAATTCTGAATAGTGATTTTATGCTTAGGATTAGTAATGTAACCAAATGTATTAGTAATCTCACTTAAATAAAGAATTAATATAATCTAGTAACCTTGATTAAGTAATGTGATTCAATAAAATGGTTAAATAATGGTTTCATAAATAATTAGTCAAGTAATAGTTTTTTTTCAGGTGAATAGTGTTTTTTAATTAAAATTTAATTAAAAATATTTATAAAAATATTTTTATAAAATGGATTTCATTTTTGAACTCAGTTCATCGATATTATGTTAAGGTAATTTTTGGGCATTTTTCTGAAAAAAATGAATTTTCGGTGAATAGTGTATTTATTTAAAAATTAAATTAAAAATATTTAGAAAATTATAAAATTCAGTTCATTTTTCAAAAATCAGAGCATCGATATTTGGTTATGGTAATATTTTGGGATTTTTCTACGAAAGTTGAATTTTTGATGAATAGTGAAAATACAGTTTTTAAGTTACGGGTGTTTAATGACATCATTAAATGATGTATTAAGTATGTAATCAATATGGTCGACTTATTAATAGTAATATAAGGTATGAGGTGTCTAGAGTGGCCAATACCATGGGAAAATACCATGGGAAAGCCCATGGTTTTTCCAAAACCACTAATGAGGTGTCCCTTGGCCATTAATACCTTGTCCCCTCAATTTTCCTTATAAATACCAAGCCCTCCTCACATCCATTCGACTCCAAACTCTCCCCCAATGAAGCTATGGTCTCATTACCTCCCAAGGATTCCTCCCAAGGTGCCCCCAAGCCCTCAAGGTCCCAACCTTTGAGTTTTAATAGTTACGTTTTAAGGTAAGGGATCCTACCTCTCTCTTTCTTTTCAAGTAATCTCTTTTATGTCATTTATTTTATGCTTCATGATATTATGTTGGAGGATGTTACATTAATTCCTCTTACTACACTTTTCATGTTCATATGATGAGAGACCCCCTCTTTCTCTCAACATTTCATTTTAAGAATGTTAAAGTGGCGCCGTTAGGCTGCCGAATTTTTAAGGGATTCTTTCACCCTTCTCATTTTCAAGTTCTATTTTCATGTCATGTATTTCAAGTCCCTTTTTATTATGTTGGGGTATGATCTATAAATCTTTCATACTGATCTTTTATGTTCATATGATGAGATAACCTATTTTAATCTCTTCAATTCAGTATTTTCATGTTCTATGTGGCGCCGTTAGGCTACTGAATTTTTAAGGGATTCGTTCACCATTCCTATTTTTCAAAGTTCTACTTTCATGTCAAGTATTTCAAGTTCCTTTTTATTTTGTTAGGGTATGATCTCTAAATATATCATAATGATATTTTATGTTCATATGATGAGAGACCCTATTTTATCTCTTCAATTCAGTATTTTGAAGTTTTAAGTGGTGCTGTTAGGCTGCCGAATTTTTAAGGGATTCGTTCACCTTTCTCATTTTTCAAAGTTCTAATTTCATGTCAAGTCATTCAAGTTACTTTTTATTATATTGGGGTATTATCTCTATATCTATCATACCTATCTTTTATGTTAATATGATGAGAGACCCAATTTTATCTCGTTAATTCATTTTTTAAGTTTAAGTGACGCCGTTAGGCTGCCGAATTTTCATAAGAGAAATCTTATTTTTGTCTTCCTTTCATGTTCTTCATTTCATATGATATGTATTTCAAATTTCATTACCATGTTCTTAAATCCTTTATATTCTGTTTCCTTACTGTTTTATGGATCATTTATGAGTGGGTGACCCATGTCCCCTCTCTTTTCAATGTTTTCTAAAACCTCGTAACATAGCCGTTATGCTGCAGAATTTCCATCTCAAAATGTCTCTCTCTCATTCTCAAATTCATTTATTTTACTAAGTGAATACTCAAAGTTCTTTCTTATAAAGGGGTATTAACATATATACCCAAAATTCAGGGATTTACATACATGATACCCGCTTTCCCTTTCTGTGAGTTTAAAGCGACATAAAGATCATGTCTTTAAAGAAGTTTTTAAAACGTTATGATTATGAAATGAAATCCATTTATTTTATACTATATGGGTTGTTTATGAAATGATTGATGATGATATATGCGGATCACATGATAATAAAGGAAAATTTAAGGGTACAACCTTGGGTAAATACTTAATCTCTAGAGATGACCATTTAGACTGATACCTTAGTGAATAACCTTGGTAATTTCTATTGACACCTTGGGGATGGACCTTGGTGAAACAGAAAGGATTTTCTTTGTTAAATGTTGTAGCCACATATTCAAGTTATGAAAAACCTTATTTTTATTATGATATTCCTCATGATTTAATTCTCATACCTTAAAGTTCTTTTCATGACTTTATTGATGTATCTCAAGTTCACATGTTAAATGTTTCCCTTGTTTCCCTTACTGGGCCTTCTGCTCACCCTTTCTTTTGATGTATGTAATCAGGTTATGAGATGCAGTAATGAACCTAGGATGAACATAAGTATAAGCCTTTCAAGTGTTTAAGGAGATTTTTTTTTGTTTCATGTATTAAGTTCCTGGTTTCCAAGACACTAAACCTTAAAGATCCTCAGTTTTGTAAAATGTAATGAAAAGTTATGTTATAAAAAGGCGGGATGCTATAGTTGGTATCAAAGGATGGTTTAGTTATTTGTGGAAATTAGGATATGAAAACTTTAGGAAGAACCCTATAGAAAAGTTTAAATAAAGGAAATCTTCCTGGTATTTTGGTGAGTATTGAGTAAGGGGTTGCCAAGAAAATACATCCTTGTCTGGATACGAGCAGCTAGAGGTGACTCTGGCACAGATGCACATTGGGGTAAAACCCAAAAACACCACATTGAGCTAGACTCGAACGAGAACTGGTACACGACAACAGGCCTTGCTGCACTCTTGGTTATGACACTCCCGAGGGATATGCTTTGGTAAATTCATAAGCTTAGTATGGACCATTATTAAAGAAACAAAGATAAAATAAAATAAAGATTCAAAAAAGAATATATTATCATGGATAACCTAGATTGGGACCAAGGGGATCACAAGTTATGGTATAATTTTATTCTACAAGTTTATCCTTCTATAATTTAAGTTTCCTTTTAATGATTTTGGCTAAATATTTAAGCCCCTAATTAGACTTTCTTTTCTTAGTTAATGACAGGAAATAGAAGAACATGTCCCAACAACCAAAATGATAGGAAATGTGATGATTTCCGTATTAATACGATAGAGATGATTAGGGGATTAAAAAATGATTATTATTTTGGAAGACGTTCACTATTTTGGGAACCCTATTTGATCGAGGTAAATTGATTACTACGGTATTTTATTTGAGGAGTAAAGGTTTATTTATATTTTGAAGAATCGATGAATTTAAGGAAGACTTATAGTAATTTAGGTTACTTATAGAAACGATTAACCTATCTTGGGGTAAATATTTTTAGGTTAGCTACTTTTGTTATAAGATGTTAGGAGTGGTTGATGTTGTTTGGAGATGAATGATAAAGTTTACCTTGGAAGACTATGTTATCAAATCCTTCTCGTATTTGAGTTTCAATCTTAGTTTGGTTTATTTTCAGGATTTTTAAGGACAGTTATTTATGGAATGGTCTATGATGAAATTTGTTTAGTACCGTGGAGCTTTGAAGATTTAATGTAGTTTCCATTCCTCTGGGGTTCTTTATTTTGGAAGAGTTGTTTTATCTTACCCTTTCTACTTTTGGGATAATGTTTAAAGATAGAAGAAATAGATAGTTAATCATTGGTGGATTATGTGATTCTCTATAAGATGATTCTTGTTCTCTGATGAGACCATGTAGTTTTGAATGCTCATCGTTTGGGGAAAAGATTAGTTTTGGTAGAAACTTATTAATGGATGAAACTCTACTTGAAGGTAGGTATATTTCCTTATGTTTTTATTCTATGTATTAAATGAATTCCTCAAAACTATGAAAAGGCACGTAAAACAAAAACGTTGTCTGTTAATGTTTCCTACTAGGTAATCAAAGACCGTTTATGCACATCATAAGTTTGTGATTTTCTTATTGTTAACTTTCTCCTAATCAAGTTTTCTATCACTCTCCCTCAGAACATAACCCTTTGTTTTTTCTTCCATATCCATGTTTTCCTACATGGAATCTTTGTATGGGTTAACTCAGGTGGCCTTTGTACTTCCATTTATTTCTTTTAAAGTAATAGTGTTACTGACTCTTTTTCTGATGTGGGAATTTCCATGAAATTTCAAAACCCAATGTTAAAAATTGCGAGGACGCAATTTCTTAAGGGGAGAAGACTGTAACGACTCGAAATTTTGAATAAATCTTGTTTCCTAATTTTGTGTGTTATTTTATTTTTCATACTCAACAAAAATGTTTCGTTTGATAACATGAGTATAATAAAAATGAGATTGCTGGGTTTTGACTATTATATGACTGTTAGTGAGTATGACTATTGAAAACTGGATGTTGTGAATTTTGTCTCTAAATACAAGTGACCTTGCTTAATTAATATAGAAAGGAGATTCGATGGCCTCATCCAGTAGTCTCAGGCTAATCGAATCCCATCTAACGGAACTTGGGAAGGAGGTAGCCCCACTAGGCATTACTCTTGACTAAACCCATTCCGGACATCATCGTGTGAAGCTATAATGGAATCGCCTTCGCGAGAAGTTCAAACTGATAGAAATTACTACTTGTGCAATGTTATTTGAGCCTCCCTCGGATTCTCTCACCTTAGCACACCTTACACATAGGTCCTATGCTGGTGTGATAAGGGGCTATATACGGATACCTTAACTACCTTGTGTAATCCTTTGTTATAAATAAAAATTTTGATTTCTTCTTATGATGAAGTTTATGAATTTTAAAATGTGCAGATAAATATAGTATGCAAATTTTTGGTGAATTTTAGAGAAAGGATATTTTAAAAAATGTTTATTGAATCCTTAAATAATTAAGAATGTGTAATGATTTTCCAAAAATGGTCTTCTACAATTATGTTGAGTACGAAATTTAGAGTCTAATAAGATCAACATAATTTTTGATGAATAGTAAATTATGAATAAGGATTTTAAGCTTATGATTAGTAATGTAACCAAATGGATTAGTAATCTCACTTAAATAAAGCATTAATATAATCTGGGCACCTTGATTAAGTAATGTGATTTAATAAAATGGTTAAATAACGGTTTCATAAATTATTAGTCAAGTAATAGTTTTTTCGGGTGAATAGTGTTTTTTAATTAAAATTTTAATTAAAAATATTTAGAAAATTATTTTTATAAAATGGATTTCATTTTTGAACTCAGAGCATTGATATTATGTTAAGGTAATTTTTGGGGATTTTTCTGAAAAAAATGAATTTTCAGTGAATAGTGTATTTATTTAAAAATTAAATTAAAAATATTTAGAAAATTATAAAATGGAGTTCATTTTTGAAATCAGAGAATCGAAATTTGGTTAAGGTAATATTTTTGGATTTTTCTGAGAAAGTTGAATTTTTGATGAATAGTGAAAATACAGTTTTTGAGTTATGAGTGTTTAATGACATCATTAAATGATGTATTAAGTATGTAATAAATATGGTCGACTTATTAATATTAATATAAGGTATGAGGTTACCAAGTGGCCAATACCATGGGCAAAGACCATGGGAAAGCCCATGGTTTTTCCAAAACCACTAATGAGGTGTCCCATGGCCATTAATGCCTTGTCCCCTCACCTTTCCCTATAAATACCAAGCCATCCTCCCATCCATTCGACTCCCAACTCTCCCCCAACGAAGCTCTGGTCTCATTACCTCCCAAAGAGTGCTCCCAAGGTTCCCCCAAGCCCTCATGGTCCCAACCTTTGAGTTTTAAGAGTTACGTTTTAAGGTAAGGGATCCTACCTCTCTTTTTCAAGTAATCTCTTTTATGTCATTTATTTTATCCTTAGTGATATTATGTTGAAGTATGTTCTTTTATATTCCTCTTAATACCATTTTAATTTTCATATGATGAGAGACCCCCTCTTTTTCTCATCATTTCATTTTAAGACTGTTAAAGTGGCACCGTTAGGCTTCCGAATTTTTAAAGGATTTTTTCACCCTTCTCGTTTTCAAGTTCTATTTTCAGGTCAAGTATTTCACGTTCCTTTTTATTATGTTAGGGTATGATCTATAAATATATCATACTGATATTTTATGTTCATATGATGAGAGACCCTATTTTGATCTCTTCAATTCAGTATTTTGACATTTTATGTGGCGCCGTTTGGCTGTCGAATTTTTAAGGGATTCGTTCACCTTCTCTCATTTTTCGAAGTTCTACTTTCATGTCAACTATTTCAAGTTACTTATTATTTTGTTGGGGTATGATATCTAAATCTATCATAATTATATTTTATGTTAATATGATGAGAGACCCTATTTTATCTCTTCAATTCAGTATTTTTAAGTTTTATGTGGCGCTGTTAGGCTGCCGAATTTTTAAGGGATTCGTTCACCTTTCTCATTTTTCAAATTTCTACTTTCATGTCAAGTCTTTCAAGTTCCTTTTTATTATGTTTGGGTATTATATCTATATCTATCATACTTATCTTTTATGTTCATATGATGAGAGACCCTATTTGATCTCGTCAATTCATTTTTTGATGTTTATGTGACGCTGTTAGGCTGCCGAATTTTCATAAGAGAAATATTATTTTTGTCTTCCATTCAAGTTCTTCATTTCATATGGTCTGTCATTCAAATTTCATTACCCTTTTCTTAAATCATTTATATTCTGTTCCCCTAATGTTTTATGTATAATTTATGAGTGGGTGACCCATGTCCCCTCTCTTTTCAATGTTTTCTAAAACCTCATAACATAGCCGTTATGCTGCAGAATTTCCGTCTCAAAATGTCTCTCTCTTATTATAAAATTCATTTATTTTATTAAGTTAATAATAAAATTTATTTCTTATAAATGGGTATTCACATATATACCCAAATTTTCTATTTTAAATTATGGCATTTACATACATGATACCCGCTTTCCCTTTCTGCGGGTTTAAAGTGACAGAAAGATCATGTCTTTAAAGCAGTTTTTAAAACGTTATGATTATGAAATGAAACTCATTTATTTTATGCTATATGGGTTGTTTATGAAATTATTGATGATGATATATGTGTATCACATGATATTAAAGGAAAATTTAAGGGTGCTCCATGATAATTCTCCAATGCATTGGGTAAAGACTTAATCTCTAGAGATGACCATTTAGACTGATACCTCGGTGAATAAACTTGGTAATTTTTATTGACACATTGGGGATGGACCTTGGTGAAATGGAAATGATTGTCTTTGTTAAATTTTGTATCCACATCTTCACGTTATGAAAAACGTTATTTTTATTAGGATATGCCTCATGATTTAATTCTCATACCTTAAAGTTATTTTCATGACTTTATTGATGTATCTCAAGTTCACATGTTAAATGTTTCCCTTGTTTCCCTTACTGGGCCTTCTGCTCACCCTTTCTTTTGATGTATGTACCCAGGTTGTGAGATGTAGTAATGAACCAAAGATAAACATAAGGAGAAGACTTTCAAGTGTCTAAGAAGAATGTTTTTATTGTTTCATGTATTATGTTCCTGGTTTCCAAGACACTAAACCTTAAAGATCCTCAGTTTTGTAAAATATAATTAAAAGTTATGTTATAATAGGTGGGATGCTATATATTCTCTATTCCCTCATTTTTCTTCAGGGCGATAAGTGCACCGAGGGACTGTTCTAGTGCGGTCACATAAAGGACCATCGACTTTCTGAAAATGGGTGGAATCAAGTCTGAATGTTGGAGCAGATACTGCTTGAATTCCTCAAAGGCGATCTGACACTCTTCATCCCACTCGTAGGTGGTGCCTTTCTTCATGAGCTTTGAAAAAGGCTTACACTTGCAAGCCAGATTCGTAATGAATCAGCGTATATAGGCTATGTGGTCTTGGAGGCCTCTAAGCTCCCAAATATTACTCAGGGGTGGAATCTGGCTGATGGCCTTGATCTTCTCCGGGTCGATCTTGATGCCTCGGTATCTGACGATGAAGCCAAGAAACGTTCCGGAGGTGACCCCGAAGGCATACTTCAATGGGTTCATCTTCAGGTGGTGAGAACGGAGGAAGCTGAACACTTTCTCAAGGTTCTTGAGATATTCCTGGTGTTGGAGATATTTAACCACCAGGTCATCCACATAGCATTCCACCAGTGTGCGGAGGATTGGCTTGAATATGCAATGCATGGCCCGTTGATAGGTGGCACCCACGTTCTTCATGCCGAAGGGAATAACCTGGTAACAGAAAGTACCTTGGGGGGCCCTGAAGGCAGTGAACTCTTAATCCTCGGGGGCCATCCGGACCTGGTTATACCCGGAATACCCTTCCATGAAGGAGAGGTCTTGGATCCCGGCCATGGAATCGATCAACAACTCTGTCACTGGAAGAGGAAAATCATTCTTCGGAAAGTGACGACTGAGATTTCGGAAGTCGATACAGACCCTGATCTTTCGGTTCTTCTTCCTAACTGACAAAATGTTGGCTAGCCACTTGGGGTACTAAACTTCTCTGATGAAGTTGGATTTGTTGAGCTTATCAACTTCAGCCTCAACCAGGGGCTGTGAGAGGGGTCCATCTTTCTAGGAGGCTTCTTGAACCCGCGATGGTTTGCCAGAAGGCCAAGGTGGTGGACGGATACCTGATGATCTAATCCTGGAATCTCATTGTAACTCCCAGTGAACACATCATGGTCCTGTCTAAGAAATTCTACATACTGTTGCCGCTCCTCGGGGGGCATAACGACACTGACCAATGTGGGTCTCGGGTCTGCCTTGCTACTGAGGTTAACCTGCACTAACTCGTCGACCGTGGTGGAGACGCCCTCCTCAAAGGCAGGGAGATCATCTTCCATGTCCTCCTCTCCACTTATGGAGGCATCATCCACGGGGGTAGCTGCTTCGGGGCTACCAGACCGTGATGGGAAGCCGGTTCCGGCTTGGGTGGTTGTGGTCATCATATCAGGAAACTCATGCACTACGGAGACCATAGCTACGAAGGCGGTTGATCCAATCTCATCCGGTCTCCGGCCTAAGGGGCAATGCTTTATGACATCAAAGCAGTAGTGGCGTATCGGCTTGGGCCTATTAATTACAACCCGGTGGAAGAGACATGTATAACGTACCGCTGTTTCCATGAGCCTGACGTCCTGATACTATACAGGGGTAGGAGGCTCGGGGATCACCTGATCCTGGTTGGTGTAGGAATACAAGGTGATTTCCCGTCGTAGCTTGGACCTGGAAATATGCCTTCCTATGGTACCCGAAACAACAAAGCAATTCCCCATGTTAGGGATTGTGGCCTCCAACCGATGGATTGGGAATACATAAGCGTCATCCAAACCCGCCCATGGATCACTTGTGACAGTGGAGGGCTTAACCTCACCTGCCAGAACCTGCTTATCCTTGCTCTTGTAATAGTTGGTGTCCAGATAAAAGGCTTCGCAAGAGGCAAAAGGAGACGCATCTCCTTGGAGCACGCCTACTCGACCATTAAGGGAGTATTTGAGGCACTGGTGATACGATGAGGGGATCTTTGCATGAAGGTGGAGCCATAGCCTACCCATCAACGCATTGTAGGCGGTGTCTTGAGAGACAACCAAGAATTTGGTGCTGACAATTAGGCCACCGAACTGGGTCTTCAAGAGAATCTTGTCGAGTGGAGTTTGTTCTGTCCTATCGTACCCCTAGATCCTCAGGTTGGAGGGAGATAAATCATCCTTAGACAACCCCAACTTTCACAGTGTCCGAGTTGGGATTAGGTTAATACAAGAACCCGTGTCGACAAGGCAGCGTCAGACTTCCACGCCATTGAAGAGGCCAGTGATGTACAGTGGGCGAATGTTCCCCTATATAATAGGGTCTTCATCTTCATGGGAGAATTAGATAACCAATTGACACTCAGTGTTCTCAATCGCCTCGGTGTGGAAGGCTTCTACAGCCACTACCTCCGTCTCAAATTGGACGGGGCTCCTCAGGGCCTCGCCAAGTGCCTCACACATTTCAGATGGCAGACGAAGAGCCTAAAGGATAGAAATACTTGATGGAATACCAGCCAGGTGCTTCAGGACATCATAATTTTGGGCCAAACGCGAGCTTATTCTTACAAGAGGCCGCTCTGCGATTGGAGGCATGACGGGCTCCGTCGGCCGGATCGGTGACTGACTGGTACTAGGCACGTCTCGTTGTTCACTAGTCGAGGCCTGAAGATTAGGACCAGAAGGCTGGGGTCGGCTGGTGGTAGGGAAGAGCTATTTGCGGCACGACCGTGGCTGTTCTGCCTGATCCAACAACACAAATGGTGGTAGAGGAGAACCTGTTGACACCAGATGAAGGGGACGCGTGTGCTGAGCTCGGTACTGGGCCTGTTGCCTGGTCTCAGTGGCGTGCACGACCTGACTGGAGGTGCCAACTGTCATGCCCCGACGATTCACGTAGACACGGCTCCGCCGACGTTGGTGATGGCAGGGGACATTGGGAAGGTCCACCTAGCGTTCATCATCGTCGAGAGTAAAAAAGGGATTTACCAACTCTTTGGTGTTAACCAAAGCATTCCCCTGACTATCACTCGAGGAGTCATCCAGTACCGGATGGAGTCTCGGAGGGATCCCCATTTATAGGGGCTTAAAATCTCCAAGAGTGTGGGATGAAGATTGCATTGGTAGGGTGCGTTCTTTCTTCTTGTGCCGCCTCTTGCTCTTCTGGGAAGAGGTAGGATGGGACGATGATGCCGAGGTAGCACTCGTAGATTATGGGGGCTCTGGATGATTTAGGTGGGCACCAATGATTCCACGGGCGTGGGAGACCATCTTGTAGGCCATCCAGTCATTATACTTCTAGGACCAACAGTCGGAAACCTGCTGCCTTTCATCCTCGTCGCTGCTACCGCCCTCTGGTCTCACAAAGACACCTGCTACTTGCGCTAGGGCTGGGTCCAACCTGACTATATATCTATCAATATGGTCTTGGAGCCAGTGTTTTATCACATAGAATCGTTGGATGGTGTTCCCCAGGGTCCGGTGATAAGGGCCGTAGTTGGTGTGATCAGTGAGATGCGCCTCTTCCAGCTTCCGGCACTCAGGAAACTGCACTATTCTCTGCTCCAAGGCACTACAAAAGTAACCAGGGACTTGGGCCCCATCAAATGAGTAGGTCTGATTCCTTCTATCAGGAAAGAGGGATTTCAGAGGGTAGACCTGACGAGGGGTTGGAGGAGTATGCCAAGGAGGCGGAACGTGATTATCTCGCAGAGGTGGTGGCGGTGAGTTATGCGAAGGAGCTTGCCGATTTTGAGACGGTCGCTGCTGGGCCAGAGGCTGTGCCCGTGGGGGTGGAACCCTATGGGGATGCAGAGCTGGCCTCACTGGGAGCAACTCTAGCTACTTGGGGGCCTCTATCTGGGCCACAACAGCGGGCTCGACTCTGGAATTTCTCCTGGAAGGGATTACAGGAGGCAGCGGGCGTGCTTGGATGGCCTGTTGCAGGGATTTTTCGAGGCGCTGAGCCTTCTCTGAGAAGTCTAAGAACCCTTTGGGGTAATCCTGAGTGATCAGAGAAGAACCAGATCTTCCTTGACGTTCCCTATGAACATTGTCAGTAATTTATCCGGAGTTAGTGTCATGTCAAGGGAGTATGTGAGCCCCATCCACCGGGCGACGAAGTCCACGACTCGCTCGTCGGGCCTTTGTTTCCACCTGAATAGGTCTGCGATGTTCATCTTCGGGGTTGTGTAACTGAACTGGTAGAGGAATTTCCTGCGAAGGTCCTCTCAGCTAGTCACAGATTCGACAGGGAGCTGGCTATACTAGACGAATGATGGTACTTCTAGTGTCTGAACGAAGCAACAGAGCGTGGAGGCCTCCTGCTGCGACGGAGTCCCTAGAATAGGCCCGCACCTTGAGTTGAAGTGGGAAATGTGCTATGGCAGGTCTCCGGTCCTGTTAAAGGGGGCGAAAGTGGGGTTCCCAAATCTCGGTGGGGCCAGCATATCATCTAGCCACGCTGGGTATGGCTTGCCGTTCGGTGGGATTGCCACCTGCCGAGTTTCCAGAGCCTCTAAGCAGGCAATGAGTGCCACCATCAGATCATCTGTATGCGGGATCCGATCCTAACGGGGGTCCCGAACCACAAGCGCATTTCCGGGCTCTTCAATCTGGTAGTCAAGCTCAGCAACTCGTGGGGCAGTTGGTGGAGCGACTCTTGGGGCAGCGGGAGGAAACCGAGCGGGGTCCCTTGGGTGATCACGCCACTTAGGGGGGTTCGATGAATCGTATCGCGCCCTATTTCCATGAGCCCCAGCCTCTCCTCTGTCGGTGAACATGACATGATCGTGGTTGCCTGGGAGAATCTCGTCGAGGGGTAGTTGCTCCTGCCCTTACTGTCCTAGCCTAGGATCACCGTAGTCAGGCCGCCACTATGCAATGCATTCGTCCAGAAGCTCATCAACCTGCCTCTTCTACTCAGCAAGTTGTTGGCGCAGCGTGGCCTTCTCGGGATCTTCCTCTGCCTTCTGCACTGAGGCAGATGGGTCAGCAATCTTGACAGCCCTGACGTGCTCTTTACCCTTACCGATGATTCAGCTCAGTGGTAATGCTTTAGTGGGCGTGGGGAGGCCCAGGAGGTTCCTCTGCTGGTGAGTAATTCTACCTGATGGATCCAGTACCGGCTTTTCCTCAGGGGTGAGTCCCAGTCGAGGAGTTCCACACCGTTTCCCTCTCCTGACAGGTCACCCATGTTGACCGCCACTGCCCTTGGCTGCATTCCTTCAAAACCACTCGGTGTGTTGGCATGTCGGAAAATTTCACTGAAAAGAAGGGCAGAGTACTACCCCCATCCATGGACTTGTGCGTGGGGGCTGTCTTCCTCGATAACTTTGTGGAGAACTTGAAAACTCTGGATGCATTGTTGTTGGAGGGCCCTGTGGTGGCCAAGTGACTCGTGGTGCCAAACCGCTGGGAGCGCGACCAAGTCGACCCGACGACATTTCTCACTGATATCCTCAAGATTTTCTTGACTCCTAGGATAAGGCGCCCACTGATGGTGAATATGGGAGTGAGTCGCCCAGACAGTCCGGTGGAAACATTCAAACTCTCCCGGGGTGAGCGATTCTGGTATATCAAAATCTGATCCTCCGACCAGCCAAAATTTCTCGAGGAAGTGGCCTGCTGCAAGGGAGGTCTAGAAGCTCCACGACTCTGGTTCGGGATCCGGCCCTTACTTCCCCTGCTCATCAAACGATAATGGATGGGGAACTAGTAGTGGTGCCGAGGCAGGCCGCTGGGCCGGTGGGCTGGCAGGTGGAGAATACGACGAGCAGGCCGATTGGACGCCAAATCCAAAGTCATCTTCCAAGGGTTGAAGTGTCCTGGCTTCCATGTCACGATATTATGGTCTGGTGAACATGCCCCCTATCACAGTGTCGGTGCTTGCCGAGGGTGTGTCATGTCACGAATCTTTCGTCGGTCCCCCAAAAAGTTCTCTACCCTCTCTGACCGAGGTGGAAGGTGCTTCTGGATAGGCCTATGGTAACTACAGGTTTAATCCCTAGGGGTACGCCAAGTCCTCATCCTCCGGAATATACCTTTGGAGGGAGGTGGGAATCATATGGATCTCACATTTAGGGAGTACGAGGCTGACGCGCCGCGTCCCTATCCCTTCCCTTAAGTCATAGGATAGGGGGGAGGGCTCCATCGCCGAGTCGTACTCCACCTCAGAGTCCGAGAAATGTACTGGTCTGATTTATGTCCGGCCTTCCCTGACATTCCTCTTGTGGCGACGACGTCCCGCATTCCTGCCCCTGGGTGGATTCTCAGGGCAAGGTTGATTCCCATCATGGAGTCCTCTGGCTGCAATAGTGCTGGGGCTGAGAGGACCAAAGGCTGGGAATCGAGGAGCACCGAGACAGAAGTCGAAAGGGACATGGGGAGGACCTCCATGTCGGTGAGTGACCATATACACAACAACTCCATACTCGTGGCCAGAGGTAGGGGAAGTGACCCCGTACCCAGTGGAGTGGGCACTATAAAGAGCCATACCCGGAGCGTAGATGTCACGGGTAAGCCTTTTAGTTTCCAGAACGCTGGCACGAAGTAGGCCTTCATGGTGGATGGAACTACCACGAATTGGTCCGCGGCGGCCATTGTCTGTGCCAGTGACCGGGAGAGTCAACCCAACCTGCCTGCAGGGTGGTCGGGGCCTCGATCTGGGTCGATCATGTAACTTCCCCTACTCAACGTGTGCGGGGGTCTGATAACAGGAGTCAGCAGTGGCTCGGGCCATAGTGGTTATTGATTTTGGTGCCCCAGGGTGGCCATTCTATTCCGCTCACGCCCGACACTAGCGTCGGCTCAGATGGGTTGGAGCCGGCAGTGTGGGCATGTAGATCGCCTGCTCCTCGGCTTGGGGAGTCGAGCGGCGGTGTCAACGCAGCCTGGCAGGGGCCCTTACCATGGACTCGTGAAGCGGGTCTCCAATCGGGCGAACCCAGACATCCCCTACCTCATCGGCATAGGGAAGGGAGGTGTCAAGGCACTTTGGGGATAATCTCCCGAAATGGTTGAACGTCAGAGTGGGGAGCGGTGGATCCCGGCGCAGCCCTCAGGGGCAGCGATGGAGGTGAGGCGCAGCTGCCTCTAGATCCAAATGGGCCATGTCCCTGGTGGGGTTGACCACTTCCTCATCGTACCTACCAACCAGGTCATTGATCACCCATATTTGAATGATCTCTGACGGGGAGAGGGGGCATGAGTGCCCGACAGTCGCGACAGTTGGATCAACTGTGAAAAATGTGGAACCATGAAGGGTGGCTATGTCATTACTGCCCCTGCCCCTGCCCTTGTGCCGGTGGGTAGGTGGAGATCGAGCTCTGGATGCAGAAATCTAATTCCTAGAAGCAGGTTGATGAACCCATTAGTGCTAATAGGAAAAGAAATTGACAACCAATAGCCCAACGCCATTTTGTCTTCCGAAGTCAATAAGAGGGATCCATGCTGAGGATGTTTTAGAACGGAGTGCTCAACGTCCTGACTGCCTCAACCCCGGGCGGGTTTCACGTCCCGGTGCTAGGTGCTCGGACCTGGTGACATTCTAATCTTTTGACACCCTAAACACTACCAGTCACCGTATTGAGGACAAGAGGTTTACGTCAGGTTCACCATTCTTTGTTTCTGACACTTTTCTCCAGGGTGCATGTGCGCATCCATCACGCAGGGGGAGGACACACGACTCGTTGCCCCGTATCCCCGCTTCCCAATGGCGGGCGACATCTGTTCCTTGTTCAGGGATGTCTGCTCCTTGATCGAAACCAGGATGATGGGATGTCGGTTCTTCCTTCTGTGGATTCCTCCTATGAGCTCGTCAACTATTCTAGGTCTCCCTCATATATTTATGACATATTCGTGATGCTCATTCCCAGTGCCATATCTTCATGTACACTTGTTAATTACGATGCTTCAGTCGAGACACTCCATGGGGTCTGGTGAGGGCAACAACCTTCAGTGAGGAGAATGGTCATGGTGGAGTGTCATTGGCATGTCTTGACGCTGAGGGATTGACATGTCTATCTTCTGTCCCTTATTATATGTCTTCTTGAGGGTGCAGAAGCCCGAGGCAGCCCACATCTAATGCAGGGAATTGTGTGTCATCTGAGGTTTTCCTCTGCTTCCCATGTTTAACACGGGGTATGCCACGAGTTTAACATTTTTCGGAGACGGTTCAGACTGGTCAGAACACTAAAAGTGGATCAGATTGAAGGAACCCTTAGGGGGAACACCAGTATTGGGGCCAACATGTGGGTGTCTTCCTGGATACTATGGAGTGGAATGAGGTTTCATGATCCCACCGGGATTTGGCGGCCCAGGTAAGGATCAGGATGGGTGATGGAGTGAAGAGGGGCTTGAACCTCATGGAGGCTTCCTACGTATCCCCATGGAAGGGAATCAAAGTCCGCGTAGTTCAGTGATACGGTGGGACACCTGAAGAGGTGACCAGTGAGAATGATTGCATGGATTGGAGTCTGGAGGAAGTAAGACCTCTGGGCTAGGTCATGAGATTCCAAAGGCATGTGGGATTGAGGGAGAGGTTAGGATGAGACATGGGTGTTGGATATGGGGATTACGCTCTGAGGCGGCCCGTGATGGTGGATATGGGGCTTACGCTCTAAGGCGGCCCATAATGGTGGTTGTAAACCAACGTGGAGGGGTCGGAACAACTGAGTGATGGGCTTGAACCTCATGGAGTCTTCCTATATACCATGGTTTAGCACAGATCAATGTCCACGTAGTTCGGGTCATACAGTTTAACGTCGTGCATGACAAGATATATTTTAACGTCATGCGGGACGAGGCAGACAATTTAACGTCATGCTGGATGGGCATACAGTTTAACATCATGCTGGATGGGCAATTTGGGGCATATGCTATGAGGTGGCCCAAAGTGTTGGCGAACCGATGTGAAGAATTCGGAATGACCGGGTGGTGGGATTGAACCTCATGGAGGCTACCTACGTTCCATGAGTTAGTATGGATCAAAGTCCACTTAGTTCGCTGGGATGGGGCGTATGGCCTGAGGTGGCCCATAGAGGATGTCATGGTCGATGCTCACTCAAAGCCCACATGATTCATACTCGGTGTGAGTAACAAGAGGCAGTAGGGACCAGACGATCACGTCGCGAAGGGTGCATCCGTGAGAAGTGGAGAGGGGCTTACGCGTTGAGTGGCCCAAAGAGGAAACAGGGGCTTACGCGTGATTAGCAGTCCTTAGTGCTGGGACATACTTCTGGATGGAGGACCATGGTGCGACATAGCACAGAGGGAGAGGGATTTGGGACCGAAAAAAGGATATTCCTCATTCCCTATCATGCCCTCCACTGGCCTTGGCAGTGGGGAAGTATGAAGGTTCATGGGTGTTACCTTTCTCAAGAGAGGATACGTGCTTACGCTCTAAGTCAGACCTTCCCTCGTGGAAAAACACCACTCCAAAAGGAGGATATCAATATGTGTGAGGAAGGTTCCATTCCTGTGGAGACGAGTGGTGTAAAGAAAGTCTGAGCCGGGGGGAACCCTACGTGTGTGGAACGAGGTTGGATCAAAGTTTAACGTCATGTGTTGAGGACAAGGTGCTTGGAAGTGTAACATCCTGCAGCTCGGACAAGGTGGGTTCGCTCCACACCCTACGGCATACATTCCCAACACCCTCTACCCCATGTGGAAGGCAAGGCATCGGCAAGGCCATAGTGAAGGGGGCCACAGGGAGAACCATCAAGGGGTCCACGTTAGCGTGGATATGCGAAGAAGCAATAGAAGTTAGCATGCCTATGCAACGAATCATGAGGAAAAGCAACACAGCGGGAAACACCACCCAAGGTACCTTGAGGTAAATTCGTACGAGACTGGATGGCCGTACGGGAAAACAATGCATGGCGTGCATGCTCGGTATGGATGACATCGGGCGCCTATGGAGGGAGGCACCCATGGGGAGTAAAGGTGAGGGGTCCTAGGTTTTGCACACAAAGAGAAGGTTTGCGCGCGAAACCCCATGATGGCGCGCACATGGGGTAGAGGGACTGCGCACAGTTAGGGGGGATTGCGTGAAACATGCTTGGATTGCGCACGGGGGGCAATGGCCGATCCCTAAGGTATGGAAAAAACTAATGAAGGGATTGCGCATAATTGGAAGGGATTGCACGCAATGGGAAGGTATTGTGTGCAATTGGAAGGGATTGTGCGGCAAGGAGGAACCTTGGGGTGTTGGAAAATTCACTTAAGCTAGTAGGATTGCATGCAAAGGCGAACCCCGGGGAAAAGATGTGTGAAAAGTGTTATTACCTGGAAGTCATATTGCACACGCGAGAGTCTGATTTGCGCGCACTGGAGCTGGTCAGAATTCCTCAACCCCGAAACGGTTGGGGTCACCTTCTATTTATAGGCATTCTCCATCACGGAATTCGGGCGGTGCGCGAAATGTTTCATGCCAGGACCAGTCGGCGCACAAGGCCTCCATGCGTGGAACCGGGCGCGCAAAATTGCGTGCCGCACCGGCTCTTTTTCGCGAATCTCGAGAGTCCTTCGCGCGAAGTACATTTTTACGCAAGAGTACCCTTTAATTTCGTGCACCACTTCCGTGCCCTTCGGACCGGGCCTCTGAGTCTGAATATGAATATGTTTTTTCATTTCAAAACTTCCACTAGTAGTTACAGAATTTTTTTCGATATCTACAAATACTAAATAATCTCATCATAAATGGAAATAGTTTTGATAAAACACATGAAATGAATTCTTGAAGAAAATATCCTTTCTTCTTCAAAATAATTTTCTTTTCTCAAAATGACTGGAATTTTTAAAAGAAAATGATTTTGTAGAAAATAATCATGAAATTTCGCAGTGTAAGCTTCATGAAGAAAAGGCATTATGAAACATTAAAAATTTGTTCACGCCGTATAAGTTAAAAAAACATTTTTCTTGTACTTTTGCCGGAAAACTCAAAAAGTACCTCGTATGGTAAAAAAAAGAAAGATTCCTTCAATAGTACATAGTAAAAGTCAAAAAGGGGTAAACATGACTTTAAAAATACATGGAAGAATATTAAAAACTTTATAAAAAATATTTCTGGACATGGATGAAAAATATAACCCCAGTAAATACTTACATATAAGCAATATTGGATAAAAATGAGATTGAAAAATTATCCCTTACCTTTGGTCTGATATGCTTTGTATTTATTCGAACCTTCTGTATAATGATTTAAAGAATTTCATTTACTTATTACAGAATCTTATTCATTGTAATGATATCATATATGGTTCACTTATGACATTATATTACCCGTTACTTTGTAATTTCCATGTTAAATCAGTGTTTTGGGTCAAATCGTTTCTTTTATCGCACGTGTTTTGAATTGTTGTTCTTGATATTATTACTTATATCCCAATTTACTTAATTACATAATGTAAAACATGATTTTTATATAATATATATTAATCACATAAATATATATGATATATCGATAAATGGAATGAAATGCACCGTTCATGGAGATAGTTGGTTGTACGTACGCTTGAACGCTGTTTTCATTTCCTTAATGAATTTAATGGAATTATGTAAATGAAACATATATGTAAATAAATACAGTATCATTATTATGTAATATCTTTCATTATTATTTATTATATATACTTTATAATCATTCTTGAATGGTTAATCATGGAAAATGAATCTCATCGCGTTCGTGGAGACGGTAGTCCGTTCGTACGCACGAGTGATGATATCATTATTTTGATATTAAGATCATATATAATTTGTTGGTATATAATATATAAAGAATCATAATAATCTTATAAATATTATTTATATCATTAATACTAATTATTATACCCATACAAATGATGAAATGTTTGAATAACGAACTACACAACGACGTGGAGACGATAAGGCATACGTATGCACGTGTGGTGATTTTTTTCATTCATATGATGGATAAAATAACTAATATGGTTGTACCATTTTTATAAAAACATCACAGTATATAAAATATACTGGAGTTATTATTTTTTAATGGAAATAATAAAGAAGGAGGAAGTGGACGAAGAAAGGAACTTGAAATAAGTGGTGAGATATTTACCTCTTCCTCAGGATCTTCCTTTTGTTTTGACCAAAAGAGCTCCTTAGGTTGGATTTATGATTTAAGGAAAGACTCTAGAATGAAGGTAGTATATTTTAGAGGATATTTTGGCAGCGTTTCGCCAAGCCAAATGTATTGGGAGGATTTAATGTGAGATAAGAGCGTGTGCCCTTTTTAAAGAGGGGTGAGGGGCACCTTAGGAAAAACTTAAAATATTATTTTATAATAAAGTCATATTCGGTTTATAATGGCCCAAAGTGACTTATTTAGAGGATATGGTGGGTATGGGTCGAAATAATTTCAACCAATAGGTTTTATAAAAGTTGAGGTTACCATTTTAACCTTATCATTTAGATTTAACTCTAAGTTAAATAATTTAACTTTTATTGTGTCTTCTTGTATTCTTACACTATATGGTTAATAAACTTACAATAAACTGCCAATAGATCCCCAATTGGTTCATTAATGTAATATATATTATTATATATGTCTCTTTTCCTATCCATATATTTTTAGGTACATTATATCAATTCATTATATAATATTTGTTTTAAAAACTCTTTTATGTCAATTTTGACACTATTTGGTATTTTGTTTTTTCTAAATTCATAACATCGTTATTACTTTGAAAAAAATTAATCTAACCAACCCTAATATGTTATATTAACCTAGAAAAGTATTTTTATTCATAAAAGGTCTCAAATGACATTTATTTGGGTATTTATAATATCGATTATGTTAATATTTCATTAGTTAGGTAATTACTGCATCATCATTGTGTCATAAATAAATTAAATTATTTTAGGTCTAAAAAAGTATAAATTAAATAAAAATATATATGAAATACTTTTAGATTCATAATGAATATTTATAGTCTAATTTATCTTATGTATAACTCTAATGAAAATGAATTAGTTATTAAACTTTGATTTTAACTATTTTAACAATTCTTTAAATAAAATAATAATAAATGTCCTAATCCAATCCAAGTGGACCTAAAGGGTAATATTTTATTCCTAAGGTAGTTTTTGGTCTAATTATACTTAACCAATAGAATTATAACATGTGAAAGGGTAATAATAAAATCATTTTTACCATTAATTACAATATTTACTTTTAATAGTGGTAAATAAAAGTAAAAAAGTTACTATTCACCAAAAATTATTTTTATCTTATTAAACCAGATTTTACATCTTTATATTAACCATGTCTCTCAGATCTCGAAATTCCACACACAGAAGTGGTAAAATTATGTTTTATTTGAATTTGAAAATTCTTCTAGAAGGTCGGTAAAAGACGGTAAAAAGTAAAATAAAATTTTTATATATCTAAAATTATTATAAAATTAGACCAATGAATTACTTTGAACTTATATAGTTATTATGTATCTATCTTTAACTAAAATAAATTTAAATAAAATAAATGATTATTTAAATAGAAAGTCAGTTTTAACCAATAACTCAGTGTTTTCAATATTCATCAAAAATTGAACGTTTCCAGAAAAATACCAAAAATTCACACTAGGATAATTTCAATATTCTGAATCCAAAAATGAAGTCCATTTTGAATGATAAATTTTATAAAATTTCAAAAAGTGTGTATAACTATTCATTACATCTAGTTTATATAATATTTTACTAACATATCATTTTTTAGTGAATCCCTGTATTGTGTACTACACAAGCTATCAAAGAAGGTCGTGATTGTGTGTAATACAAGCAAAGTCAGGGTTGCATGTAGTGCAAGATCCCTTTGGTGTTGAGTATAAAATAATTAAAACTTATTTAATTTATACATTAAAAAAAATCTATATTTAATGTATCGTAGAATATTTTCCACAAAACAAACTTGAAATTGCGTGTAACACGAGCCAAGAATAGTGTTCCGTATACTGTAAGCTAATACGGTGTTACGTATAATATACGATAATCTTGGAGTACTGTACAATAGGATACTTTAATGAAATTAAAAAGAATATATCTAATAAAATCTCAGGATGTTACATTCTACCCCCCTTAAAATGAATTTCGCCCTCGAAATTCATTGAGGATAGAAATGGTTTTCTACAAGAAATATTCTTTCATAGAAACGCACATCGTAAAAAGGAATACTAAAACATCATTTTAAAAAAGAAATGTTAGAAAAATAACGGATACCCAAAGTAACTCATCAATGGGTTTCCACAAAGGAAAATATAGGTGAAAATATGGATATGGAAGATAAATCTAACCATCAATTTCTGATGGAGAGTGGTAGAGAACATGGCTATGAAAAAACCAACAATCACAAAGCCATAAATTTGGGATGATCTAAGGTACCATCTGATTCATTAGATATGAGAGTACTAGGACGACATTTTTTGTTTTCATGATCATTTACCTAATGTTGATGAATTTTTGAATTAAAAGAAATACGTACTTGATTTTGGTACAATATCACTGTTGTTTGTGCCTTGAATAATTTCCACATCATCTCTTAATGAAATGAAGTTGAATTTGACTTCCGTGAAGTGTTAGCAGATCATGTGATAGAATGATAGGTCATTCCATCTGTTTCAAACATAAGGTTAGCAAAAGTTATAAACATAAGTCCATCTCATGGTGATATTATTCGTATATTGTTCCAAAAATGGACTTATACTTCATCTATCATCAATCTTAATAAAATAAAACTAGTTTCTACTATCGAAGGACTTCCAGTAGGCCAGTGGTAGGTGATAAAGTCCTGTCACACTTCAGTTGTGGGTTCGATTCCTAAAACCTTGTTTGACGCGACAGGATTTCCCCCATTCTATAGGTTTTCTCCTTTTCTAAAACTAAATTATTATATCATTATTGCAATAATATCAAAAAAGTTTATAGCCTTAAACAATACAATCTTTGTTGAGTCAATAAGGTTTTCCTTATGAATTTTCCATTCCATCATGTTTTGAAAATCACAAACACCTTATCTTAAGAAAAATATCATTTTACCCCTTGTTTTATTTTCATAATGAAAATTTCCTTCCCCAAGCGAATTCATCATTACATTGTTTTCATTGTTCAATCATTTTTTAGAGTAAAATTGGTATTGTAACTAAAAACCTCATAATCCTATAATAATTAGATATGAAGAATTCAATTTAAGACACCAAATTCTGGATCTGAACTTCTATGAGTCCGACTCCGAACATCTACTAGTTTGACTCCAAACTTCTTTGAGTTATACTCTAAACTTCTACTAGTTTGACTCCGAACTTATATGTGTTTGAATCTGAAATTCAATGAGTTCTACTCTGAACATCTACGAGTTCGCCTAAAAACTTCTATGAGTTCGACTCTGAACTTCTATGAGTTCAACTCCAATCTTCTATGAGTTCGACTCCAAACATCTATGAGTTTGACTCCGAACTTCTACTAGTTTGACCTTGAACTTATATGAGTTCGACTCCGAACATCTACTAGTTCGACTGCGAACTTCTATGAGTCCGACTCTGAACTCTGTAAGTTCAGGTTCTGAATTCTTGTGAATCCCGACTCCAAATTTCCATGAAATTCAGACTCCTGAATTCTATAGAAGTCAGGTTCCAAATTATTAAAAAACCGAATCTGAATATCTCTTTATTATAGACTTCGAATTCTATTTTTAGTTAGACTCTGATCTTTCATACTTTTCATTCATTCAGAACTTCAGTTTTAGTTATTCTTACACTCATTTGGTCGTTCTTTCAGTTATTGACTAACCATTGTTTGAGTGACACGTATAAATGCCCCTCCAAAATTCAAGGAGAAATATGACTATTGGAGGAGGGAACCGACCATTTGAGCTTCTCCTATAAATAGGAGCGCATTTGAAAAGAATCTCTAACACTTGACCACATATTTTTCTTACATGCTATTGAAGTGATTTCTAGAGAGAGAGGCTCTTATCAACTCTCAAGCTTCATGCAAGAACGTTTGAACAACTTGTTCAAACTTTTCCTTGTGAAGATTTTCTTCATGCATCTCCGATTGTTGCTGTGTACAATCGAGGGCTTCCGGGGATAGGAAGACAGAGGTTCAAACACCTTGATGTTGAGGTATTCCATGTTGAGGAAGATAGAGGTGCCGACTACCAGAGAGTTGAGGGTTTGCAGGGATAGCAAGACAGATTCCGATCTTCATTTCGAGGGCGTACCCTGGTGTGGGTAAGACAGAATTTTTTGAAAGTATAAATCATGGGACCTCTTATCCAGTGTTGTTGGATACCCTTCTCTTTGGGTTAAAATAGTTATTTTTTGTTACTTGTAGGGTTACTACTTTGTTTTCCACTGTGATTTTTGTATTGTTAAGGAAAGTATAACTTTATTATTATTGCATACTTGTACTCTGATTTAGTTAGACTCTATACTCTTGAAGGTAGAATATTAGTTGTTGTAAACTTTTGTTATGTTTCTTTTCCAGAGTCACTTTTCTGGAATCAAGCAAGTTATTAGAACTTAGAGGTGTTGAGAATTTTGGTTGTGCAAAATTTACTTAGGGATTTTTAGAAGTACAATTCACCCCCTCTTGTATTTGAGGATCTCATGGTTACATATTCAATCCAACATTTGGTATTATAAAGTATATCATGCTCACATACCATCTCACAATTGGTATTAGAGGATTGGATGAATCTGAATTAATCTCATGATTAGATTCAGAAGAATTTTTCTTCTCTCATATTTTTCAGAATTGAATATTTGGATTCATCTT
Source organism: Viscum album (assembly GCA_963277665.1). Taxonomy (NCBI): domain Eukaryota; kingdom Viridiplantae; phylum Streptophyta; class Magnoliopsida; order Santalales; family Viscaceae; genus Viscum; species Viscum album. The sequence goes on along the minus strand of OY728152.1, from coordinate 348,497,014 downwards.
TCCGGATTCAGACTTTTCATAATAAATCTTTTCGGAATTATAGTTTGGATTAACATTTTTCTTAGAGATATAAATTTTATTACGTAGGAATATTTTCTCTTGTTTACAGACTTATACTTCTAACAATTTTGTGTGCCAATGATTTTCTTAAGGATGGCAGGTTTAAATGTTGGTTATATCGACAACCTAATTCCTACTAGACCACCAATTTTTTATGGTAATGACTACGAGTATTAAAGAGATCGAATGAAGACATTCATTATCAATACTAGGGTAGATAACTTTTTCATGCTTACCGGAGGATATAAAATTCTTGACAAGGAAGTTAGTACCTTCACTAATCAATAAAAGCATGAATACTAACTCAACTATAAGGTATGCAATACTTCGCTTTTTTCAATGACTAGGAACATATATAGCCAAATTTCTTCTTGTGAAGCAGCTATCTGTTTATGGAAGAAACTTTAAGTAACACATTTTGGCACATCTAATGTGATTGAGACTAGAAGAGCCATGCTCAGAGTTGAGTATCATGATTTTAATTTTCCTTAGGGGGAACCCATTTGTATAGTGCAACATAGAATCATAACTATTGTGAATAGCTTAAAATCTATTAGAGAGAATGGTCTAGATGATGAATCCCTTGTTGAAAAGATCATATATATTATGCCCAATGAGTGGAAATGAAAGAGAAATAATATCGATGAAAACATAAAGGTTACTTAAATTTATCTTGATGAACTGTTTGGAACTCTTCTTTAACATGAGACTAGAATTAAGAGAGATGTTGACAACATAAAGAAGAAGAATGGGAATGGTAGTATTGATTTTACTAAGACATCAAATCACATGAAAGATAATACTCCTGAGAGAGTTAATAGATCCAAATCTATGAAGGTTATTATCCAATCCGAATCCAGTGAGAGTGAAGTCTCAAAAAATGAGTTAGCTAATCTTGCTCGAAGGATGAATAAGATAGCTGGACAGAAAAATTTACAATCCAAGTATAATAAAAAGGAATGAAATGATAAGAATGATTTAGAAGTCACATGCTATGAATTCAAGAGAGCTGGACACCTAAGGCAGGATTGTCATTTGCTCAAGAAGAAAGAAAGAAAAGAGAGGCATTCTGAAAGGAACATGAAGATGTATTCCAAAGCTAATGCTTAGAATGTTCTGAAAGCTAATGACACCTAGAGTTCCAGTGGTGGTGACTCTTCAGATGAATCATCAGATTATGAATCATCAGCACAGAAGAATCTTGGTCTAACATCCAGACTACCAATAGAAAATCATTGCTTTATGGCTAAGGTTCACAATGATGAATCATTGACCAATGTTTCTCTAAATTCTAATTATAGTAAATATTATCACTCTTCTAATGATGAATCTTCTTCTGATGAAGAAAGTACTTCACCTACCGATGAAGAAGTTTCTAGGTTTGCATAAATTCTTGAGATTGAGAACTCCAAACTCATGAAAAATCGTGATAAGGAAAATTCTAGGAATATTATTCTTTCTAAGGAAATATCAGATATTTTTAAAGATCTTGATAATAAAATTGTTTATTTTGAATGTATTTCAAAAAATCTGGAGGAATTAAATTCCGAGAAAGATAAACAATATAAATATGTAGAAAAAGTAATTTTTAGAAAAATGTTTTCGAGCCCTACTCCAGCACAAAATCATATGTTTTTTAAGACAAGAAATTAGTTATTAAACTCAAATCAGAAATATTTTCCTTGAGGAAGTGTTTGTAAAAATTTACCCTAGGTAAGGAAAGTTTTGATAAAATTTATTCACAAATCTGACCTCGAAGGAATACTTATGGTTTTGGTTACACTAGTTCTAATCCAATTTTTAGTATCAACTAATTTGTTCATCAAAGTGCCCCATTCTATACTAAATGTCATTGTGGTGGTCACTGGGAAAAAAATTTCCCCTTAAACAAAACCCAATCTTTAGGATTTCATAAGGCCTATTTTTCTAAGAAGATGTGGGTATCCAAAATTTTTCTTTCTGAAACTTCTGGATCCAAGCATGTCTGGATTTCAAAAATCTAACTATTACTTATTTTCAAGAAAATAGGGAAAGTACCAATATCAATACTTGGTTCATGGATAGTGGATGTTCCCTACATATGACTAGTAACAAAATCTATTTTGAAAAGATTATCAAGTCGAAAGGATGAAAAATAACTTTTGGAGATAATGCTCCGGATAAAATTATTGGTATAGGTAACATTGTTCTCCTTGGAAAATCTTTGATTTAAAATGTTTTATTTGTTAATGGTATTAAGCACAACTTCATTAACATATGTCAATTATTTGATGAAGTATACCTTATGAATTTTAGGAATGATAAGTGCTTAATACAAAATTCCAAGGAAGAATTTATTCTTTCTTCCAATAGGAAAGGGAATGTTTACCCACTAAACATAGAAAACCATAGGATCAAGACCTACCTTTCCTTAGTTCAATAGAAGATCATTCATGGTTGTGGAATAAATAGTTAGGATACTGTAACCTTAAGAACCTATGCAAACTTTCTAAGAATGTTTTAGTTAAATATCTACTGGAGCTTAGATTTGATTCTTCAAAATCTTGTGATCCTTGTCAATATAGAAAGCAATATAAATCAAGTTTTAAATCAATCAGTGAAATCTAAACAACTGATGTACTACAGTTGGTGCACATGGATCTTTTTTGTCTAACACAAAATGGATGTATTGGTTGCAAGTATTATGTATTTGTCTTAGATGATGATTACACTAGATTTTCATGGGTCTATTTTCTAGTAAATAAATATGAAGCTTTTTCATATTTGGGAAGTTTTAGAGCCTAGGTAAAAAATGAGAAAAACCTTACATTGAAAACTATTCATAGTGATCAGGGAGGAGAATTTCAAAATTCTGATTTTGAAACTTTTTGTAGTAGAAAAGGTATTACTCACAACTTCTCAGTACCCAGAACACCTCAAAAGAATAGTTTTGTTGAAAGAAGAAATAGAATTCTTCAAGAGATAACTTTACCAATGTTGATTAAGAATTCTGTAGCCAAAATTTTTTGGGATGAAGCTGTAAGTACTGCTTGTTATACAATAAATCGAGTTTTGATTAGACATTTTCTTAATAAAACTCAAAATGAGTTATGGAATGGAAGAAAACCTAGACTTTCCTACATTAAGGTTTTTGGTTGCAAGGTATTTATACTGAATACTAAAGATTATCTACACAAATGTTTACCAAAATATGATGATGGAATTTTCTTAGGCTAGTCCACAACTTCAAAGGCATAGAGCGTTTTGAACAAAAACACATGTACTATTGAAGAAAAAGTACTTGTCAAATTTGAAAAAACTGATCCTTTTGTTTTTAAAAAACCTCAACGTCCATCCTCAGATGTGTTTTCAAAAACTGATTATCAACCTATGATAGAAAATCCTTCTGATAAGGAGAATGTACAAAAAGATACTTCTGATACATTTACCCCAGAAGATTTTATTCCCTATGTTGATGAACGGGTTCTTCAAAACCCAAATCAGTTGTTTCTAAAGAATTATCCTAGTGAGAGCATCATTGGTGATGTCAATCAACCAGTAAGGACTAGAAGTTCCTTATGAAATGAAGTAGAACATCTAGCATTCCTTTCCCAATTAGAACCAAAAAGCACTGATGAATCTTTAGGTGACTATTATCGGATTAAAGCCATGCAAGATGATCTAAATGAATTCGAATGGAATAAAGTCAGGACCTTGGTTGAAAGACCTAAAAAAACTTCTGTAATTGGAGTAAAATGGGTCTTCAGAAATAAGTTTGTTGAAAATAGAATAATTGTTAGAAATAAAGCTATATTAGTTGCTAAAGGATGTATTCAACAATAAGGAATAGACTATGAAGAAACCTAGGGTCCAGTAGCTAGACATGAATCTATTTGTATTTTACTTTCCTTTCCATCAGTATTCAATTTCAAACATTTTCAAATGGATGTGAAATATTCCTTTCTAAATAGTTATTTTCAATAGGATGTTTTTGATGAACAACCTCCTGGATTTGAAGTCACAAAACATCCTGATCATGTTTTTAGAATTACCAATGCTTTGTATGGCCTTAAACAAGCCCCTCGAGCTTGGTATAATAGTCTTACATGATTTTTGCTTCAAAATAACTATGTTAAGAGAAATGCATATCCAAAACATTTTATAATGAAAGATAAGAAAAATGGTTTTATTGTTCAAATTTATGTTGAAGACATTATATTTGGTTCAACTCAGCAATCTTTAACTGATTCCTTTGTAGATCTAATGAAATGTGAGTTAGAAATGAGTATGATGGGTGAGTTAACATTTTTCCTTGGTTTTCAAATTTATCAAAAACCATAAGGAACATATATATCTCAACATAAGTATATTAAATATAATCTTAAAAATTATGTATATGAAAACCCTAAAAGTATTAGTACTCCCATTGGTACCTCAAACACACTTGATCTTAATGAAGTCGGGAAACCAGTGGATCAAACATCTTTTAGAGGTATGAAATGATGATTACAATACTTGACAGCTAGTCGTCTAGGCTTGAGGTTTTTAGTTTACTTGTGTGCAAGATATCAATCCAATCCTAAAGAAATCTCATTTAAAGGAAGTGAATAAAATTTTTCACTACTTAAAGGGAACCATGAATTTAGGACTATTTTGTACTTCTGGAAATTATTCTGTTTTAATTATTTTTTTTCTTCAGAAGATGACTTTGGTGGATGTAGAATGGATAGAAAGAGTACATTTGGAACTTGTAATTTCTTAGGAGATTCATTAGGTTCTTGGTCTTGCAAGAAAAATATTCTGTAGCACTTTCCACTGCTGAATTTGAATATGCAGCAGCTGGAAGTTGTTGTGTTCTAGTGTTGTGGATGCAACCCACACTCATAGACTATGGTATGAGTTTTACCAAAAAACAAATTTTTTGTGATAATACAAGTGCCATTGCCCTTAGTAACAATCTTTCACATTACTCTCGTGCAAACCACATAGATATTAGGCATCACATTATTAGGGATCACACACAAAAGGATATATTATTCTTCAATTTATCAGAATGAAAGATCAACATGAATTCATTTTCACAAAAAGTTTACCTTCCTATAGATTTGAATACATTAAATAGAAGTCAATAATGATAGCCGTAAATTAATCTTATTTAATTAACTTCTTGTTGAACCAATATCCTTACAGTAATAAACCTCTTTTTATAGGGGGAGTACATCTGTTATGATGTTTTTCATGTTTCTTGTAATTATGTTTTTCGAAATTTTCGGAATGGAAATTTTCGTAATGGAAATTTTTGGAAGGAAATTTTTCGTAATGTGAATTTTCATAATGAGATTTTTCGTAATGTGATTTTTTTTTCTTTTTTGTACTCATGTTTTTTTTTGGAATCTAAAGTCCATCAAGATGAATTTTCCTCAATACGAATAATTCTCCTAACAATATGAAAGGTATGATTTTTTCTTGAGTTTTCATAATAATTTTTCACTTTTTGTTATTTTCTTTTATTTTTAAAAACTTTCTCAGATTCAAGTTTCCTAAAATCTGAATGTTTTCTTTTAAAACCTCAAAAGATCAGATTCAACCAATTTTTTTTATTGCTGCTACATTTTCAACCGTTCGATAAGATCTTATGATTTCTCAACCGTTAGATTGGTTTTGGAAGATGAAATGTTACTTCCATTGACAATATAAAGGACCCCGATGGTTAACCCACATAGGTTATCAAGCTCTTTCGTCTCGAAGCTCTACCTCTCTACAAAATCCCGTTCCGAATTATTCAGAAGTACTCCAGTCCAAATGTCTGCAGAAACCCAAGAAATGTCTACTAAGCCGATTTCAGAGTGGCTAATATACAGGGAAAGGTTAGTGAATCTTAATTTTTTCAATAAGTATGATTGTATCATTTGTAAGAACATAAAGCTCAATGGATGGGAATGTATAGCTATTTCAAAGACAAAAGCTCAATATGTAGTCTATCCAGATCTTCTTATAGAATTCTATGACTTAGTGTGCTTCTTTAAGGAAGTTGAATGTAAGAGGTTTTCTTTCAAAGCCTATGAAAAACCTACAAACTCTTTTACACCAAGTCTGTAAGCTTTATGGGGTTATCATATGAATGTGAAGATGAATTTTGTTCACACAAGATACCAGATATTTAAGGATGTTTCAACAAGGAGAAGGATATGGAATTCCATGGGCTCAAAGATGGAAAAACAGAAAAGATGTCCAATCTATCTATAGGTAACCAGATTCTAAAATTATGGGTGCAAGGTCTCATTGTTCCAAGAAAGGTTGATAAGGATACCCTGAAGAATATTGATATGTACATCTTAGATTTTTTGGTATATCTATGGAAGGTCAACTTCATGAAGCACAACCTTTTCACGATTGAGAATATCAAGAATGGAAATCATAGAGCTCAGATCATTATGTATCTGGCATTGCTTTCTAAGTTGATATTTTGGTACCTAGAATCTTTCAAAATTCCATGCAGCTCAAAGCCGAGGAATTTCAAGGTGAAGCTGATTAGTGATGACATAATTAAGAGGATGAAATTAGGTTTTTAAAAATAGTCAGGTGTGTTCTATGATCTGCAAGAGGTGGAGGCAGAAGCTGTTCTAAAAAATTTAGAGAATGCCGAACCATCTAAGAAGGTCGGCAAGAAAAGGAAGTTGAAGGATGTGGAAGCTGAAGGTTTTACTCCTAAGTCTAAGGAAGTCGAATTCACACCTCCTAAACCAAAGAAACAAAAAGCTTATCCAGATGAGGTTGTTGAAAAATGGAGGGAAGATAAGGAAAAGAGGAAAGATGGGGTGCCACAGTTTTTCTTGGACCCGACAGAGGCAAAGGCATTGAAAGAGAAAACAACTGAAGAGATAGAAAAGCAAGCCCAGGAAAAGAAGTTAAAGATGCAGGTGTCTAAGTCTGAAATCATGCAATCCCTTCTGAGGGATACTGAGGTTTCATCTGAACAAATTCTGGTGACGAAGTCTTTTTTAGTGGATCCTTTACCTGAAACCGCAGGAAAAAACTTCTTCACTACAAAAAAAATTCAAAGAGCAAGATGTTAAAAAGGAATCTGTGGAAGAAGTTCAGGAAGCTCAAAGCTCTGAAAAGACAAAAGATTTGTTAAAGATAGTTTAATAGTATCAAGAAAAAGAAAGTGCTTTCGAGAAGTTGAAAATCCCGACTTCTGAAACCGAATCATAAAAAATTGCTACTCTAGTAATAGAAGAAAAGGGTGAAGCAGAAGTCAACAAGCCATATGAGGAAGATAGTTTCAATCATCACTTCATTCATCCAGAAGATATTGAGGCTGAGGATAAGAAAGAAAAGGTTAATACAGACAAGATTGTGCAATTATCAGATAGTGAGAATGAATATCCAGAAGAAGAGGCCATTCTGAGAACCAGTAAGGTTAAGAAAGTAGCTATTGACACTCCATCAAAAGATATTTTCAGGAAGAAAAAATCCAGAGGCTCTTTTAAAAGGAAGATGGTGGAAATAAAATAAGAACAGTCTCCTAGAAAGTTGTCTGATTCAGAGTCGTCTGCATTGGGACCCGATTTTGTTATTGAGTCCCTGAAGAAGTTGGTAGATACAATTCCTATCATTTCTACAGTAGACTATAGATTCCAGATGTTTCAGCACATCGTGAATCAAAAGTCAAAATCCATATCCGTGGTGATGGATAAATGTGCGAATATTGATGCAGATCATAAAAATTTTCTTATCAACTACGAGGTCCACAGAAAGTCTTGCAGCAAAATAACTCTATGGTCTAAGAAAATTGTTGAAGATATGGAAAAGCTTGATCAGTTCCAACAAGATGTTAAGGAGGCCTTTGGTTCTGAGGATGCGAAAATGAAAAATCGTTCAGAAAATTTTCAGGATAAAATGAACCTAGAGAAAAATACACAGATTAAGGATGTGAAAGATCTGAATGGAACGCTGAGTTATATTGTTAAAAGCCTGAAAACAGAAAATGATCTTTGGAGTGAGATGCCAGAAAAACAAGTGAAGAAAGATAAGTTGTTGAAGGCTCAGGAAGAATCCCTCATGGCTCAAGAAGATAGAATCACAACCTTAGAAAAGCAAGCTGAGGAGGATCATAAAGTGATTAAAAAGCTGAAGACAATTGTGAAGAAGCTCTTGCCCATGGAAAATGAAACAAAATAGACTCAATCCGATATTTTGTTCCATTTGATTTTCCTTCTAAAAATTCTTCCAATTATAATAGAATTATGGTTTCTTGTTTTTTAGTTTTATTTATTAATATTTTATGTATCATATTTCTTTTCCATTCCCTCAAACTCTTTTTGAAAATCACAAAGGGCGAGAAGGAAAAAGAACTCAAAAAGGGAGAAGGAAAAATCTAAAGGGGAGAAGGTAAATTATTCATAAGTAAAAGAGATATCCCTCAGTAAGTGGGAGTTAATATATGGGGGAGTTTTTCATTACAATGAATTTCTGTACTCAAGAAAAATACCATTCTGGAAAACCCAGAATACGATCCTTAGAGTTCCAAAGCCTAAGGGGGAGTTAGTCGTATTCATATTGGTCCATATGTAAAGGGATTTAAGTTTTAATTTCTCTAATTCCTTTTATTCTTTTTCATAAGGATGTTTTTTTTCAAAAAGGGGGATATTTTTGAGTCAGTAAGGTTTTGCTTAATACTTTTCCATTCCTTCATGTTCTGAAAATCACAAACGCCTTATCTTAAGGAAAATCTCATTTTACCCCTTGTTTCATTTTCTTAAGGAAAATTTCCTTCCCCATGGAAATTTATCCTTACATTGTTTTCATTGTTCAATCATTTTTTGTGTAAAATTCGTATTGTAACTAAAAACCACAGAATCATATAATACATAGTTATTATGCATTCTGTTTAAGACTATGAATTCTGGATCTCAACTTTTAGGAGTTCGACTCCGAACTTCTACAAGTTCGACTCCAAAATTCTATGAGTTCGAATATGAACTTATATGAGTTCAAATCCAAACTTATAGGAGTTCGACTCCGAACATCTACGAGTTAGACTCCAAACTTCTATGATTTCGACTCCAAAATTCTATGAGTTCGACTCCGAAATTCTATGAGTTCGACTTCAAACTTCTATGAGTTCGAATCTGAACATCTACTAGTTCGACTCTAAAATTCTATGAGTTCGAATCCAAGCTTCTACTAGTTTGACTCCGAACTTCTATGAGTCGGACACCGAACTCTGAAAGTTCAGGTTCCGAATTCTTGTGAATTTAGACTCCGAATTTCCTTGAAATCAAGACTCTGTAATTCTATAGAAGTCAAGTTCCAAATTCCTTCAAAACAGAATCAGAATTTCTCTTTATTATAGACTCTGAATTCTATTTTTTGTAAAAATATGAACATTCATACTTTGATTTCATTCCGAACTTCAGTTTTAGTTATGATTACACTCATTTTGATATAAAATGATGTCGTGCCTTCAGTTATTGACTAACCATTGTTTGAGTGACACATATATAGGTCCCTCCAAAATTCAAGGAGAAATATGATCGTTTGAGGAGTTAGGGAACCGTTGGAGCTTCGCCTATAAATATGAGATCATTTGAAAAGAAGCTACAACACTTGAAAACATAATTTTATTAGATGCTGTTGAAGTGATTTCTAGAGAGAGAGTCTCTTATCAACTCTCATGCTTCATGCAGAATGTTTGAACTGCTTGTTCAATCTTTTCCTTGTGCAGATTTTCTTCATGCGACTCCGATTGTTGCTGTGTACAATCGAGGGCTTCCGAGGATAGGAAGACAGAGTTTCCAACACCTTGAAGTTGAGGGATTCCTTGCTGAGGAGGACAGAGGTGCCGACTACATGATAGTTGAGGGCTTGCGGGGATTGAAAGACAGACTCCGATCTTCCTATTGAGGGCTTACCCTGGTGTAGGTAAGACAGACTTTCTTGAAAGTATAAATCAAGGGACCTCTTATCCAGAGTTGCTGGATACCCTTCTATTTGGGTTAAAATAGTTATTGTTTGTTACTTGTAGTGTCACTACTTTGTGTTCTTCTGTGATTTTTTTATTTTTAAGGAAATTATAACTTTCTTATGCTTCTTTACTTGTACTCTGATTTAGTTTGATTCTATAAGCTTTAAGGTAGAATCTTAGTTGGTGTAAACTTTTGTTAAGTTTCAATTATGGAATCACTTTTCCGAAATCAAGCAAGTTATTAGAACATAGAGGTGTTGAGAATTTTGGTTGTGTAAAATTTGTTTGGGATTTTTAAAAGTACAATTCACCCCCATCATTTATTTGAGCATCTCATGTTTACATATTCGATCCTACATTTGGTATTATAGAGTATATCATACTCACATACCATCTCACAATATTATGAATAACTTAATTCATTCCAATATACAGGATTATCCAAAATACTTCGGTCCAAGCTCATAGTATAAAGAAAACAATTACTAGAAATGTCATCATCCAAGCATGTGAATACCATCTTTTATCCCCCATATATCATAAGATATATCTTGTTGGTCACATTCCAAAACATGTAAATACCTTAATCATGTATTCTCCTAAAAAATTAACCATCGTGAAAACATGAATGCTATCAAAAGTTAACTCCTTCGACATACCCAAATCCCAAAATTTCTATATACTCAAACCATGATATAAATTTTTCCTTATATCAGTCATGTGCTCATAACATTTTCTCTTTCTCAATTCATTATGCGCATATCATCTTCTTTCCAAAAATATTTTAGTCACTTTTCATAGTTATGGGTACCATACCATAATCGAAAACCAATACATAGATATTCCAAAATTCCACGATACCATAAATGAGATTCCATGATACTATTTTGAAATCCAATTATAGAAACACTTAATCATTCTACAACATCATTGTAATACTCAACATCACAAATAGTGATCGCATGTGACTTCCGGTTATCATTTTCTTAAAAAGGATGCTCACGTCGATCATCATTAACCCTTGGATTATGGCATTGATTAACATAATGCCTCATTTCGTTGTACATGAAGCATTGATGAGTTTGTGGAGCGTTCTCTATAGTATTTTCTCTATTCACATCATTAGCTAATTTTTTCCTATTACATCGACACTAAACTGCTCGATGACCTTCTTTTCCTCACTTAAAACATTTTCTAGTACCTTTTAGACAATCTCCACCATGCTTCTTTCCACACTTTGAGCATAATGAAACATTCATCTTCTTTTCACCATTGTTATGAGATTTCTCCGTGAACACCATCTTTCGTTCTTGTCAAACCCATGAGATGGATATGTAACACCATCTTCTAGTTTTACCTTGATATCACAACACACAATTTCATCATATCTATTGATGTCTCTTATAGCTAATTCCATTCTAAGACTTGTTTTTAACCCACAGAAGAATCGATCAACTTTACTTTCAGGTTGGATGATAAAGCCAGATGCATACGTTTCAAGACTTCTAAAATTTGCCTCATATTTCCCAACAGATTCATCATCATTTTGCTTAATTTCAAGAAACTCTTTTTCCATCATTGTTCGAAGAATACGATGGAAGTAATTATTTAAAAACATGCTCTTGAACTCATCCCATTCCATTGATTCAATTTAATCTTTCGACCTTGTATTCTTAATTAGAGTCCACCACTGGTCTGCTTCACCTTCTAAATGGTAAACAACTAGAATGAATTTTTCATGTTATGAACATCAAAGTATTTAAAATATCATTTCAATGGTACTGATCCATTGTTCAGCTACAAGTGGATTAGAAGACCCACTGAAAGAAGGTGGTCGTTTCCTCATGAGAGGATCTGTAGAATATTGTTCACTTCTCTTTTCATTTGGAAGTCCAGAATGATTCATAGCCTATATAAGTATATAAATAATATTTTTCACTCTATCTCCCATAATATTGGTTTGTTCATATTTAAAATCATTGAATTTCCCATTACAATGATCAACACGGTTCCTTCGGGTTCCATCCATTGTCTAAAACCCGAAAAGAATAGTGTGAGAGGGAAAAATCATACTAGGAAAACAACATAATAAAGGGGGAGTACCTTCAATATCTATCATCATAGGTTTAATTCTGTGACCATTACCATAATTCGAGGACTATAACCTATACTTATACTTAACCTTAGGGACATCCCTACACATACCTTAGTGATATCTCAAGGGATCTCACTAAAGCTTTCGCATCCTAGTTTCCAAAGGTTAACTAATCCTTTCCTCTGATACCAACTGTAGAGAAACGAACTTGATGTACATGGAAATTACATTAATTTTGCAGAATACTTAATACATATCAATAATAGACACCCATGGACCATAATAGTTTAGTGTCTTTGGAAACTCGGAACATAATCTTCTAATCATGGTGATATATCTTCAAAATATCCCATAAAGATATTCCCTTTTTGTTTTCTTACCTCAAACCATTCTTTATATCCTGGGGAAAAGAAAAAATAAAAATGGTGAGCTCAAATGCTCAGAAAGGGTAAACATATGGAACGTAAATCAATCCATAAACATTTGAATGAAAAAACTTGAATAGAAAATCTAAACATCAAAATCTTGAGCAATGACATAAATCTTGGAAGTACATAAGCCAAATATCATAAAAGAACATCAATAATGGTAAAATTGCATGGGAATAGAACATGTAATTGTGGAAACTATTAATCACTTGATATGATTTCCATAGTAGCCAAGGAATTTCTTCCTAGACCATTATAGTGGGCAAAGTCCCCTACTGAATCGAGTTCACTCCTTGTTCCAGTCCTGTATCACTGAACAAGATTAAATTGTCATTCCAGCCATCTTTATCTCATGAGATATAAATCTTTACCCAATGAATTGGAGGAAGATATAGGACCAACCCATATCATATTAAAATCAGTCTTATGTGTGCTACAAAACAATCATAAATCATTCATCATAACCCAAAGAATTAAATAGGTTTCATAAACATCATCCCATATTAACATAATCCATATAAAACAAATAGATATTATTTTATCATAAGAAAATAAAACCATATAAATAATATAGACATTATAATTGAAACATAATCATACTAAATAACAACATCTTATATGGAAAATATTTTTGATAAAAAACATGAAATGAATTTTGGAGGAAAATATCATTTCTTCTTCAAAATCATTTTATTTTCTCAAAATGACAATAAATTTTAAAAGAAATGGATTTGGTTGAAAATAATCATGAAATTTTGTAGATTTATATTCATTATGAAAAGGAATTATGAAACAATAAAAATCTGTTCAAGCCATATAATATAAAAAAACATTCTTCTTGTACTTTTGCTGGAAAATTAAAAAAGTACCTCGTATGGTAAACCAAAGAAATATTTCTTCCATAGTACATATTAAAAGTAAAAAAGAGGTAAAAATGACTTTAAAAATACATGGAATAATATTAAAAACTTTATAAAAAACATTTTTATGGACATGGATGAGAAATATAACCCCAGTAAATACATACGTATAAGCAATCTTGGATAAAAATGAAATTGGAAAATTATCCCTAACCGTAGGTCCGATATGCTTTGTATGTATATGAACCTCCTGTATAATGATTTAAAGAATTTCATTGACTTATTGTAGAATCATATTCATTTTTATGATATCATATATGTTTCACTTATGACTTTATATTACCCGTTCTTTTGAAAATTCCTTGTTAATTCAACTATTTGGGTAAAATCGTTTCTTTTATCGTACGTGTTTCGACTATTTGTTCATGATATTATTAATTATATCATGATTAAATTAATTTCTTAATGTAAAAAATTATTTACATATAATATATATTAAGCATATAAATATATATGATAGATCGATAAATGGAATGAAATACACCGTTCCTTGAGACGGTAGGTCGTACGTACGCATGAATGGTGTTTTCATTTCCTTATTGAATTGAATGGAATTAAGTAAATGAAACATATATGAAAATAAATACAGTATCATTATTATGTAATATCATTCATGATTATTTATTATATATAATTTATAATCATACTTGTGTGGTTAATCATGGAAAATGAATCTCATCGCGTTCGTGGAGACGGTAGTCCCTACGTACGCACGTGCGATGATATCATTATTTTGATATTTAAATCGTGAATAATTTGAGGGTATATAATATATAAAGAATCATAATAATGTTATATTTATTATTTATATCATTTATACTCTTTATTATACCCATCAAAATGATGAAATGTTTGAAGAACAAACTACACCCCGGCATGGAGATGATAAGCCGTACGTACGCATGTCTGGTGACTTTTTCATTCATAGGGTGGATAAAATAACTAATATGGTTGTACATTTTTTATAACAGAATAAATGTATATAAAAGATACTGGAGTTATTATTTTTGAATGGAAACAATAAATAAGGAGGAATTGGATGAAGAAAGGAACTTGAAATAGGTGGTGAAATATTTACCTCTTCCTCGGGTTCTTTCTTTTGATTTGATCAAAAGGGCTCTTTAGGATGGGTTATGACTAATGTAAGGCCTCTAGAATAAAGGGAGGATAGTTGAGAGGGTATTTGGGTAGGGGTTGGCCGAGCCAAATGTCTTGGGAGGAGTTAATGTGAGAGAAGAGGGAGTGCCCTTTTATTAGAGGGGGGAGGGGCACCTTAGGAAAAACATAAAATATTATTTCATATTCGGTATATAATGGCTCCAATGTGACTTATCTCGAGTCTAGTGTGGGGATGGGTCGAAATACCCTCATCTAATAGGTTTTTTACAAGTTTAGGTTACCATTTTAGCCTTATCATTTAGATTTAACTATAAGATAAATAATTTAACTTTTACCGTGTCTTCTTGTATTCTTACACTATATGGTTAATAAACATACAATAAACAGCCAATAGAATACCAATTGGTTAATAATTGTCATATATATTATTATATAAGTCTTTTTTCCGAACCTTATAAAATTAGGACAATTATCTCAATTAATAATATAATATTTGTTTTAAAATCACTTTTATGTCAATTTTGACACTATTTGGTTTTTTTCTAAATTTATAATAGCATTATTACTTCAAAAAAAATTCATATAACCAACCCTAATATGTTATATTAACCTCGAAAATTAGTTTAATTCATAAGAAGTCTCCAATTACATTTATTTGTGTATTTATAAAATCAATTATGTTAATATTTCTTTAATAAGGTAATTACTACATCATCATTGTGCCATAAATAAATTAAATTATTTATTTCTAAAAAATATAAATAAAATACCATTATGTAAGAATTTTTTTTATCTTTTTAATGAATATTTATAGTCAAATTTATATTATGTATAACCCTATAATAAAAATGTTTTAGTTATTAAACATTGATTTTAACTATGTAAACTGTTCTTTAAATAAAATAATAACAAATGTTATAATCTAATACAAGTGGACCTAGAGGGTAATGTTTTATTTATGAGGTTTTTTGGGTCTAATTATACTTATCCAATAGAGTTAGGATATGTGAAAGGGAAATAATAATATCATTTTTACCCTTAATTACCTTATTTACTTTTAACCGTGCTAAATAAAAGTAAAAAGTTACTATACACCAAAAATTATTTTTATTTTATTGAACCAAATTTTACTATTGATATTAACTGTATCTCTCATATTTTTGAAATTACACTCACAGAAGTGGTAAAATTATGTTTTATGTTAATTTTCAAATTCTCCTAGGAGGTGGGTAAAAGACGATACAAAGTTAAATAAATTTTTTATATATTTAAAATTATTTTAAAATGACCCCAATGAATTTCATTGAACATATATAGGTATTATGTATCTATTTTTAGAAAAAATAATTTTAAATAAGTTAAATGATTATTTAAATAAAAAGTCGGTTTGAACCAATAACTCAGTGTTTTCACTATTCAACAAAAATTTGAAGCTTTCAGAAAAATATCAAAAATTCACCCTAGGCTAATTTCGATATTCCGAATCCAAAAATGACTTCTATTTCGAAAGATAAAATTTATAAAATTTCAAAAAGTGGGTATTACTATTCATAATGACTAGTTTATATAATATTTTAATAAAATATCGTTGTTTAGTGAAACCCAGCATTGTGTCATACACACGCTATCAAGGAAGGTCGCAATTTTGTGTAATGAAAGACATTTCAAGGAAACGTGTAGTGAAAGCTCCATTTGGTGTTTCATATAACATAATCAAAACTTATTTCATTTATACATTAAAAAAAATCTATACTTAATGTTGCGTAGAATAATTTCCACAAAACGAACTTGAAATTGCTAATAACACGAGCCAAGAATAGTCTTGCATATACTACAGGCTAATACAGTGTTGCGTATAGTACAAGAAAATCATGGTGTAGTGTACAATAGAAGATATCAATGAAATTAAAAATAATATATCTCATAAAATCTCATGGTGTTACAGTGAGCTTACTCTAGGAGGTGAGAGCTTCGGATGGGATCTCCTCGTAGTGGCATCAAGGCCTTACGATGTCATCTTGGGTACGGCCTAGTTATCTACAGTCCATGCTATGATTGACTGTATTAGGTGAAAAGTGTGGTGTGTCCACATGGATGGGACCAGGTTCACCTTTACCGGCGAGAAGGGTTCCTTTGCAGCACATGACGGACTTACTCGGAGGAGGGTGCAACCAATCACTCATCAGTTGGCCTGCCTTACCCTCAGAGTAGTTGATGTGGAGAGTTTGAGATATCCTGTAGTGGATGAACAGTAGGTGGATGTCTTCCCTGGCGATGTTCCAGGACTACCTCCTCATAGGGAGGTGGACATCTATATTGATTTACACACTGGGACAACACCAATATCTACAACAGCATATCAGATGGCTCCCGATGAGCATCACGAGCTGAGGGTACATCTAGAGGAATTGTAGGGGAATGGATTCATTCGGACTAGTCTTTCTCCCTTGGCAGCCCTGATTCTATTTTCCAAGAAGGCGGATGGGAGCATGAGGCTCTGTGTTGACTACCATCACCTGAATCAGGCAACCGTGAAGAACAAGTACCCACTCACGAGGATCGATGACCTCTATGATCAGTTGAAGGGAGCGCGGTGGTTCTCAAATATAGACCTCATATGAGGCTATCACCAGCTTAGAGTTGAAGATGATGATGTGCAAGAAGTAGGCCTTCCGAAGTCGATATAGCCACTACGAAATATTGGTTATGCCTTTCAGCGTAACCAACGCTCCATCAGTGTTCACTTGACTCATGAACATGATCTTTATGCTGTACCAAGATCGTTTTGTCGTAGTCTTCATCGACGACATTTTAATATACTCGACCACTATGGAAGAGCATGCCTACCATTTGTGGTTAGTACTATACACACTCAGAGAGCATCGACTTTATGGTCGGCTCTCAAAGTTCCAGTTCTGGCCCCTAGAGGCTCACTTTTTGTGACATGTCATCTCAGAGGCTGGAGTTGCAGTTGATCTAGTGAAGATTGAAGTGGTACTTGTTTGGGAGCCACCCATGAGTGTGACATAGGTACAGAGTTTCCTGGTTTTGGCTGTTTACTATCGTAGATTCGTTCCAGACTTCACCAGAGTTGCAGCCCCACTATCAGCCTTGACGAAGAAGGGGAAACCCATCGTGTGGTCAGAGAGATGCCAGCTGAGCTTTCAAGAGCTGAGGCAGAGGCTGACTAGTGCCCCCTTCTTGAGCCTTCCAGAGGAAGGCGTAGTGTACGTAGTCTATAACGACACATCCGGGACCAGACTCGGTTGTGTCCTGATGCAGGAGAGAGCAGTGATCGCTTATGGTTCTCGTCAGCTGGGACAACATGAGCAGAACTATTCTACACATGACCTAGAGTTAGAAGTAGTGGACTTCACCTTGATGATGTGGCAACACTATCTTATGGGAAAATATTTTACTGTGTACTCTGATCACAAGAGTCCCATGTATATCTTCTCTAAGATAGACCTGAACCTGAGAAAGCTACGTTAGCTTGATTTCCTAAATAACTATGAATTTGAGATAGTCTATACTCCTAGGAAGGGGAATGCTGTTGACGATACTCTAAGAAGGAGATCTGGTATACATCTGCTAGGAGAGGTGACAATGCTGATGACTACCTTACAGATACCCTTTGTAGATAGAGATGTAGCAGCCTTCCTTCAGTCTCTTACAGTCACTCCCCCAAATTATCAGTGAGTCAGATAGGCACAACATGGGGACACAGACTTCGAGACGCGACGTGCTCAGATATCTACAGTGATGACACCTAATAAATTCTATGAAGGTGGGGATCACATCGTCCTCTTCAGAGGACGTACCATGGTACCAGTACCATTTAAAGAGGAAGTGTTGAGGGAGTTCCACACTTCCCCTCTAGCGGTACATCAAGGAGTGGCGAAGATGTACCAGGACCTTCGGCGAAAGCACTACTGGCAAGGTATAAAGAAGGCATTAGTGGAGTTTGTCTCTTGATTCCTCACTTGTTAGCAAGTGATGGATGAGCACTAGGTACTAGAAGGCTTGGTACAAACATTAGAGTTAATAGAGTGGATATGGGATGGGATATCCCTGGACTTCAGGACAGGTCTTCCATGTACGTCCAGGGGACATGACTCTATTTGGGTGATCATCGACAGACTCACCAAGTCAGCCCACTTCCTACCACTCAGAGAGTAGGGTTCAGTAGAAATAATGGGAAGCCTCTATATGCAGGATATTGTTCATTTAAATTGTATACCTTTGACGATTGTATCAGATCATGATGCACATTTTACTTCCCAATTATGGAAGGGGTTATAGGAGGCTTTTGGGATGCAACTACGTCTGAACACCGCATTCCATCTTCAGACGGATGGTCAAACTGAGCGGACCATTCAGACACTCGCAGACATGCTACGTGCCTGTATCCTCGACTTTAGTCATAGCTATGAGGATCACATGACTTTGGTGTAGTTTACATACAACAAAAACTATCACTCCTCCATCAGTATGGAACCTTTCAAGGCATTTTACAAGTGACCATGCAGATCACCCTTGTGCTAGATAGACCCTGGGGAGTCAGCACTCGTGGGACCAGATATGGTGCGAGCTACCATGGAGAAGGTGAAAATCATCCTGGAGCAGATGAAGACTGCACAGAGTAGGCAGAAGTTGTATGCTGACATGATACAGAGACCACTGGATTTCGAGGATGGCTATCACGTATTTCTACGGGTTTCACCTCGACAAGGTATAAAAAGATTTTTCTGAGGTGGTAAGTTATATCCTAGATTCATCGGTCCTTTTAAGGTCCTCAGCTGAGTTGGAGAGGTGGAATACCGCTCTGCTCTTCCACCTCAGTTTCACCGGGTGCACGACATCATCCACGTATCTCAACTCCGGAGATATGTTCAAAAACATTCACAATTCATCGACCATGGAGAGCTGGAAATCAACAATGGGGTGACCTTCATGCAGGTACCAGTGGATACTGAGGATCGATAGAAGTAGGTCCAACGTGGATGGTCGATACCTATGGTGCAGGTTCGCTGGCAGCATGAGATCATCTAGGATAGCACATGGGAGTGGGACGCTCCAATGTGTGCTCAGTAGCCCCATTTGTTCCAATAGATTGAGTTTTAGCTTACGAGGACGCAAAGCCCTGATGTGGGGAGAATGGAAAGACCCGTAATTTTCATGGAATTTTTTTGCTTAAAGACGTGAAAATTTTATGAGACCGTGAAAAATGACGGCGCATGATTCCGAGGCCCAGTGTTCCCGAAAACAATTTCTGAAGATTTGTTTGGGTTTATTCAGTAAACGTACGAGTGGGTTTTTATAACATTTTAACCAGTGCTCAGAATTAAAATTTTAGCGCACCATTGAACTCGTAGTGCCAGTATTTTCTTAGGATGGCTTTCACCTCGATGACATATGGCCGGGAATGAAAGTTAGTTTTTGGGTTTTAATTGGGAATTATAAAATAAATTAAGTGTTTTTCATAATTTATTTTTAGTTGGTTATAACCTCTAAGACGATGTTGGAGTTGGGGGCCACCACACATTAACCTCCCATGAAAGGTTATGGTGGTGGTGCCCACCTGAGGTCTAAACACCTCTTCTTAATTAATTTGGTCGGGACCACATGAGGTTATAACCTCATGGATCCCCCATTAAGTGGGGAGAAACCCCCTTGAACTCCACAATTATGGTGCCAACCCTATCAATTAATTAATTGAAAACATTCAATTAATTAATTTAAACCTTTTAATTCTATGCCAAAAATTTAATAACATTTCATAATCTAATATTTGGTTTGTATTTTTCTTTTTGGTGGAACATGAGCGGAAAAAAACACTCCAACGAAGAACACATCTTCCGCCAATGACAAACGATCTTCAACTGGGGCAAGGGGCAAGTTACATCCTTGAAGAACGCCACCAACGACGTCCTAGACTTCTTCATCTTATTTCTCGGCATCAACAAATCAACGTCCGCCTTTTTGGGACATCGTTAATGAACATCTAATGTGAGGTAGGGGATTTAAGTTTGATTTTGTTACCGTTCTTCATCGTTCAAATCATGGTTTACGATTTGATGATTTGTATCATCATAACGCCAAGGGCGCAAGACGAATGAACAAGGCCCAACCCTCTCCCTCTATTTTTTCTCTCATGTTGACGATGGTCGTGGTGCAACGACCGCCAAAGTCGGGCCGAACGACATGGCAACCAGCTGCTCCGGGCCGCCGTGTTTCCGAAAGTGCGCGATTCCATCAGGAAGCACAGAAGAAAAAGCTATGGCCCCTGGCCGTGGAGGTACACACGGGTGGCCTCCAGGCCGCCGAAGGGCCACGACGCCATCGCGCCGTGCAAAGGAAAATGTCACGGCCCACTGGCCACAAAGGTAGAGCAGACGCGGCCAGCTGGGCCGCCCTCCGACGGAGCAGACCGGCTATCAACTCGACTAACCAAACAAGTTAGGACCCTCCTAGGTCTTGCATGCTACCTTACCAGTGCCAGGCTCTGGTTCAATTTGGGATACGGGGGGTGCGGCACTCCCACCCCTTATGCGGCTAGGGCGGGCCCTGTAGGGCGCCACCAGCCGCCAGCCAGCACAGGATACATGGGCCGCCAGTGCTAGCCACCCGGGCCGCCAGCACTGGCCACCCAGGCTGCTGCATAGGCCGGGCAGCCCAGCGCAAGCCGAGCCCTCCCCATGGGTCGGGTCAGACACGGGTCCGGCCGGACAGGACCCAGACCCATTTGACCTGATTTCACCTTTTTGACAATAATATGGGATACATGTGTCTGATTGACAAACCGTCTACGAAAACAAAAAGCATAGAGAAAGCCAGTTATTTTGGTATACCCCACATGTGCTTTAGAGGAAGTTGGGGTACGCTCGAGTTGGATTGAACCTAAATCCAACTGGCCCTCAGAACGGAAATGCCAATAACTCTCAGACTGGACGTCCGATTGACGCACCGTCTGTCCCGTTGAGTTTCTTATGGAAAGAAATATCTTTTGGATAACTAAACATGGATCTTCACGGAATTTAATGTATCAACACTTGGATTGAGGAGTGGGCCCTCCCAAAATCAAGCGTGCTTTATGGAAAACCTTTGGCTGGATATACACTAATGACTGTTCCTTGATCTTGTGTTGGTCCGACAGTTCGGATGACTATTCCCGGATGATGTGTCGGTCCGACCATTCTGAATTCTGTTCCTGGATCATGTGTTGGTTTGACCGAATGGCTGGTCCTGGTTCATGTGTTGGTTCGACAACTCTGAAGACTATTCCTGGATCATTTGTTGGTTTGACAGTTCTGACTTCTGTTCCTGGATCATGTGTTGGTCCGACAGAATATGTGGTCCTGGATCATGTGTCTGTCCGATAGCTCTGATGATTCAGTGGATATATCTGATCATATCTATCATTCTACATATGTTGTATACATGTTTGAGCTGATTCAGTGACTTCTATGTTTTCCTCATTTCTGATATTGATTACTTGATAACTTAGGTATATGTATGGGAATATACCTAATTAATTTCTATCCATTGATTTCATACTCTGTGGTTTATCCATATTGGATTTTGTGAGACTATGAGGGTCTCGAGGCCCTTACTAAGTATAGTTATACTCACCTTTGCACGGGAAATTCCCACACCTCATTGTGTTGGATGCAGATGATGAACAACGCTGACTAAGGCTGTGTAGCTGGACTGGACGATACCCAGATTTGGAGCTTTCGACGAGTCGGTAAACTGAGGAGACAGACGGATGTGGAGTGTTGAGGAGGCCCTTTTACCAACCTTTAGTTAGGAACCCCAGAGGACGACCCAGTAGATACTATTCTTTTTCAGTTGTACGTGTTTTTCAGTTGTACTTGAACTTTCTAGTTGATCTTGTATTTCTGGCCCCTTTACTTTTCATCACTCTTTTGTATACAACTTTACTTAGCGTTTACATTCAACTCGTACTCTGTTGGGGGTGTGTTTTCAGTTTATAAAGGCAATGTCTTCCCAGTTTTATGGATTTAATCCTTTGGTTCTAGTTGCCAGCCCCTGGCATATGGAAGGCGGGCTCGGGGTAGTCACGACACTGGCCCCAGGGGATGGGTTGTGAAAACAATTTTATTAAAAAGGTATTTTATATTCATGTATTTTTAATGATTTTTTTAACTGATTTTAAAATTTTATTAGTTTTCTTTTAATAAATATAATCCAATCATAGTAATATTAATTGATGTTCTTATTAATATTATTTAAAAAACATTTTTATTCTTAAAAGTGGGTTTTTATAGGGAAACATTTTTTATCACATTTTGAGGAATTATTTAAATATATTCATAGGGAATGAATTTTATTAAATGGATTACGTATTATGAATTATAATTTAAATGTATTGTATTCAATTCATTTTAATTTTGATCATTATGAATAGAAGCTTGAAAAATATTTTTCACATCATTAAGAGTAAATCAAGTAAAAAGGGTTAAAACTGTGAGATAAGACTTTAAAATAACCCACAAGCTTCCTACAATATGTTATTTGAATGATTTTAGACTAAAATAATACCTTATTAAATTTTGCATATATTTTTTTGAAAATTTTCTTAGATAGTGATATATATTATTGTATGTAAAGAAAAAATCCAAAATTCCACTCTCGATATTTTAATAACACCAAAAATTTACCACATTGATAAAAGGCCATCATGTTTAGTTATAAATGGTTATTTTAAATACTAATAAATTAAATTTATAATTTTAAACTAATTTTAATTTTTAGTGATGGAATAATTACCTTAAATTTTACGCAATGCCGATACAGTGCCTATGAAATTAAAAGAAAAAATATCTAAATAATTTTAAAAATAACTAAATAAAAAAGTTTTCATTGAGTTTTTGTGTTACAATAATTATTTGGTTGAATATAATTAATAATTTAGGTTATATTAGAAATTAATTTCCCTATTTCTAATGTTACTATGAAATTAAATTAATAGTCATAAAAAATACATTAAGGACATTTTATGTTATATAATATGTTAAAAATGATTTAAAATACATAAATGTCTTGAAATCAGAGATGTGTAATGAGATATTCTCTATAATTTCATCCTTTTTACAATTTTGTACCAATTATTACCCTATATGTAAATATATATTCCCCTAGTATTGAAAAATTTGTTACCACTATTAAGGTTAAAATTTGTTAATGAAGGTGTTAAACCAAAAGATATGGCTAAAATGATCCATAAACCTATCCAATATTTATTTTTTGAATTGATTTAATCATTAAACTATCTAATATAAAATTTATTTTCCACTTGGTTCCACTCGGACCAAAAAATTTATTTATTATATTAAATTCTTTTAAGTAATTCATTGTGTTCCATTTTCTTCACTATTGAAAAACTTCACCACTGCTATATTACACACAATAATTTCTGCCAATTAACATGAAAAATAACTAAGTTTTTTTATTATATTCCGTATATACATTATATAGTTTTTAGTCTTCTTAAAATACCATATCAAGGGTCCTCAATGAGAGATCCAAAGGAGGTTCTTCCAGGAGGATGCAATAATCTTAACTGGGAGTTTTTATTTTATTTATTCTTCTACCTCCCTTAATTATATAATAACAATTAAAATATAATAACACCAGTATATACCATATAATATTATGGTATTATGTTGATGTAATATAATTATCTTCATCATTTCCATCATGCGGAAAATTAATGTATCACTTGTGATAAGTATAGATCACCGCCTCCACATAGCGATATAATTCATTTTCCATCACAATAATTTGTGGCTGGATATTATGATAGATTTAGGTTTATATATAATATTTAATATATAAATATGATAATGAAATTATAATATATTATTTACCTTATTACTTTTCCATCATTTTTGTAATGATAATGTCACTTATGCGTATGTGTGGGATACCACATCAATGAAGCGATGAGAATCATTTTTCATTTACACATTACATGGTTGGTAATAAGGATATATTTAATAAAAATATATATGATATTTATGAATAATAATATATCATCAAATTTGAATTTTTATTTACCGTTTTCCCCTTCCATTGAAAAGTAGAAACATCAATCGTTTGTACGTTTAGATTACCATCTCCACGAAGTGATATTATTAATTTTCATCACCATATTATATGAATAGTTATAAAAGTGTATATAATGATAGAATATAATACATATGATATTATTTTCAATCTGGATATAATTTTACCATGATATGTTTAAAAGGATAATAACTTTTGAATTAAAAATTTCATGAAAAAAGAATTATTTATCAACTAGACTAAAAATTTTAATATGGAATTAATAATAAACAGGATATAATATGTAATAAGTTGACCTTATATGAAATTATATGTTTGAATATTTTTTTAGAATAGATTTATATTATATATATTTAATATATAGGATGCATGAGAACATTCAAAGTAAGAGGAGACTTGGGGTAAGGGTTTCTCATTTATCTTTTATTCACGTGAGACATATTCAATACTCACCACCTATTTAATTTTTATGGTGTAAAGTCTATTCAGGAATTTATATTATTATTATTTTAATGAAAAATATTTGTATTTCAAAATAAATTTAATATTCTCTCTTTTATGAGGTATTGATTCAAATATTTACAACTTTTTAAGGGTTCTTAGTCTCAATATTGTTTCATCGCGACATGTTTTATATTATGCCCCAATATTCTTTTTTGAGGTGTAAATACATAAATTTACCATTATATGTCATTAATATAATTATTTTAATGATATTTGATTTTTCATTTGAACTTATTATTTTATGGGACTTATGATTCCAAACTGAGCAATGTGTTAGGGTGTTTATGTTATAATCTCATTGTTTACTAGGATTTTGTATGTGTATTCTTCCAATGATGAATTTTTATGATCCATTCTAAAAATTAATCTCATGAATTTTTATATACATAGTTTATTTTTTCATATTAAATTTTTCTTTAATTTTCCTCTCTTTATGTACTAATGATATTGAAATAGTATTTTTAATGAAAATGGAATTTTTTTTATTGGGTCAAGAATATTCTCCTTAGCTAAATGTGTTTTATATAAATTGATTTCGATAATGTTTTTAAAATTACCCTATTATTTTTTAAATTAATTTTCCCATATTCTATATTTATATAAAAATAAATAAATTAATACTGTTGTCGTTATACAAATGAGTTACTCAGGACTTTTTTATAAAAATATGAATGGATTATTCATTTTTAAATGAACCACTTCAAATAAATTTCCTACCATAATGAATGATCAATGCATTGAAGATTCAAATAAGAGTTTGAATGTTTCTATTCAAATAAATTATTTTAAATTTTTTTATATTTTAAATAAGTGATTTTAAAATGAAAATGATATTTTTATGAAGAAATATATCACTAATACTTTAAATTAATTTTTAATCTATGATAATGTACATTGATTTTAATTATGATTTTTTTGGGGATATGATCCAATGATAACATCCTTATTCCTTATTTATATGGTTAATTATTATTATTATGAGTGTTTTTTACAACTGTATTTATATTTTACCAATTTTTCTTTAATGATATAATTAATCTTTTATGATATTATGGCATACATATAAATGGATGTATGATTATGTGAGGGGTGGGCCTAGAATTATGTATCCCATTAACAGATTGGGTAATGATTAATATTTTATGAGATCAAAGGTTATTTAAGAGGATATGAAAATCCTTAGTAAGTATACACATGAGGTTATCCAGAGCTTATAAAAGAGTACATGAGAGGTTATTCGAAGCCTGAACTAGGTAGATGAGTTGTTATGCTATGTTTAAAATGAGATGATTGTCTTCATGGGTAGTCATAAATAATATTAATATGTTTATTATTATTAAACACATTATAAATATCTATTATGACACAATATTATTGCAATGTTATGCTGTTATGGATCATATTCATTGATTCATTTATGACTCATGTCTTATGAATTACAAAGATTAATGACATGACTCATGATTAGAATCTATGAATTTATAGGTTTGGTTTTTAAATATTAATATCATGTTATCATACCCTTATGCTCATGTCATTATTTAATTACCAATGAAATATCCCTTGTTTACCCTTATTGACCATATAAGCTACCCATTATTATATTTTCGTTTTTCCCAGTATAGGAATAATGTTTTAAATACAATGTATCTCAGAAGCGTTCTAGTTGTGAAGAACTTTGTAGGAGATGATTTAAAAATTATATACACCAGTTTTTTGGGTAAAAATGTTTCCAATGACACTAAACCATTATGGTTATAGTGTGGATCATAATATTTTGTATTTTGTATTCATATATTAAAATGAAACAAATATGTGTGAAAAGACTGAGTCATTATAACCTTGTCTCCTAAACTCCACCTTATAGGACTCTTTCCCTTCATTGGATCCATGGTCATGAAATATTAATGTGTACTAAGATTCCTATGTAGGGTGTGAGTAATACACCATGTAGGAACCCACAAAATCCTCATTAATATGATTTCATATAATATATTATCGTTTATGTCATGACATAGATAATTTTCAAATAAAAATACAACCATGTATGTATCATGTCATGACAAGCTAAGAAAGCCTCCACAAACACCAACTCCACATACTTTATCATGATTTCGGTATGAATGCCAATGTTTTTCAATAATAAACCACCTTTACAAAACACCACAGACCCCACCCTGATGATGGTCGTTATCCTAGAATTATGGTGAATCCCACATAACATGTTCTACGTAATCAAATAAGACATCAGCCCTATATACCACTCTAGAGTATAATTGAATAATTCTAGTCCTATCAATAGTTGAATTTAATTTCATGAATCATGTCAATGATATGTACCATCCATTATCTATATCCATAGTCACATCATCATGCCCCCTTCCATGGGTTTTCTAACAAAAATTGAGCAATATTACCATCTTAATACTAGATGTCTATTTATAAAGGTTATGAAATGAAAAAAATAACAGACCCTATAGATTGGAATATATGGAATATCATTAAAAATTAAAAATAGATTACAAACAAGTCAAAATATCATATATCAAACATAGGTTTCAATGGACACACACACACATGTTTGAGAAATCAATAGGCAATGTATAATGAATAAAAGACCATAATGAAAGAAATCATATGCTAGGATCTATATTGTAGGTAACATCCTACCTCATGGTTAATGAAAATGAACTCCATGGATTGTTAAAGATTGAATATCAAACTACCTCACACAACCATGAGTAACAGCTTACATGTTAGGGATATATATACTTATTATTTTTATGGAATAAAGATGTTTATAAAATTAGTCAAAAAATATTCCTTTAAAACAATGATGGTTCTAAAATCGCATACATTAAGGTGTCTACAAACAGAACATATTTCAAGGTATGTTGTAGGAGAGGTCACCAAAAATTTGGATATTTTATTGATTTTAGAATGGATAATTAATTATTCATTGATTCTAAAAGATATCCTTAGTTATATATAGTGACTGTTGATCAATAATAAATCCATTCGTAAAAAATATATTCATGATATGATTCAATAATAATAAGATCTTATGATGATAATTCCATAAACTGTCACCCAAAAAAGTCCCCATTCATGAAATTTCTACCTATGATCAAGGGGATGTTGTCATTAAATCTTGAAATCATCTACCAATCTACCAAGAATCATCAAAAGATTACTATTCCATAAAAAATACACCATATAGACGAGGTATAAGGAGATTATTCCCAAATAGTTACCCATTGAATGTTAATTATTGGTGGTAGATCTTGATTTGATAAGGAACTATTGTCAACATGAATGAACCATCACCAATCTATTATAGAAGAGGATTTAAATCATATAATAATAAATATAATCATAGATCCACCATAGATAAATTTAAATCATTCAATAAGGAATACTTATTTTTTAAAAATCAAGAGAAAAGTAAACATTTTAGCATCTCATGATTGGTTAATGCTGGGATAATAAAGGGGACATGAATGGGAGAGATTTGATTATTGATTGGGTGTTAAAAATTCAGAGATGGTACATGGGGATCATAATTGGGTGTTATCGGGTGTCAAAAACTAGATTGATTATAATCCCATAGGGTGAATTAATTATACCCATGGAATAGAACACTAGTAATCTAGTGGGCCACACTAGGTAGCTAGTATACCTTACCAAATTCAATGCTTTCTACCTCATACATAGGCCAACCGATGGGGTATGAATTTACCTTCAAACAAATTGTAACTCATGGAATCCAATTGATGTTTTTGGTGACCAAAAATACAATTCTACTATCATCACTCTATCAAGGATTTCCAGGCCATTTTTACTAAAACCTGACCTCTCTAACTCCCATATAATATATGAAAAAATGTAAAAGGAAATTTTTAATAACATAAACAACTTGTACATCGTAATAATTTATAATGTACCATATATAAACCATGTATGATATTATAGTAATGAATATACTTATTATATTGAAGAAAATATATATGAATTTATTATATAGGATTTTAGAAAACATATTAAATCTAGGATTGAGCTATGGAATTTATGTGATAATCCAATTTTTATTAGTGTTGTTTATGATTTAAATTTACAAAAATGAAATTTTATAACATATCAATCTCATTTATTATTTTTTTACTTCTCCATTAGTTAATTTTTACAATTATATGTTTTCATTTTTTCCCATATTCTTCTACTCAATAAACTGAAAGAAATTTTTTTGAATGAAAAGTGACTTTATTTCTATACTATGCTTGGAATATTTTCTTTCATGTCCATATTTTAATTTAATATTTTTTCAGGAATATTTTTAATATCATCTAATGATTTATTAAATGAATTATTACCCATTTTTTTTTGTTAAAATGTATTAAATAAATAATCTAGTTATTTATTTGAATGTGGAACTTTTATCTTTTTTACAAAAAATGTGAAATAATCTTTTTATTTGATGAACAATACATGAATATACTTTCCCATCATATCGAATTATCTATTATTTAAATATTAATTTATATGTTTCCCTGGTTAACTTTAACGAAAAGAAATTTCATTAATATTTTATAATTTTTTAGATTTAAAATAAGTTATTACAAAAAAGGGTATTTTTATAAATTGATATTATAGTGATCATTTATCTGCATTTTCATATATAAAAAACCATTTGTTGTTTGTTATGATTTAAGAGGAATATTATCCATTTTAATAGTCATTATTCTTTCTCTAGATGGGTTATTGTAATGTTGATGAAATTTTTATGGATGTTATATCCTTTCTATTGGTTTTGATTTGATGATATAATGAATGTTTTATGATCAAATGGGACAAATATGTATGGATTTTATTGTCTGATTTGTTGGAATTGAGTTATATATATCTCAAATGAATTCAGAAAATATTGATAAATAATGAGATAATTTGAACACGATTGGGTAGTGAACCCAATTCAGTAATGGGTCTTTTCCAAAAAAGACAATCTTCAGTGTGAACCATGACTAAGGAAATGATTGAATTGGGAGTGAACAAAATCAATTATGATGGTCTTGGAAGTTATCCTTGACTAATTGAATTCTTGTCTATGATTATGGGTATTCTAAAATCATATTAATTATTCTTATGTTATTTCATTTTGGAACACGATTGATATTTGAATAATTCACACACTTATTACTTATGTATTCTATTACAAAAAAGAATTATTTAATGGTTAATGATTAATATTCCTTAGATGGTTGGGTAAGACTTTTTTATAGAATGATCATGAAATAAATAAAATATGATTGTATCATTCTCATTTATGATAATCTATTGATATCCCCTAAGTTTACCATTACTGCGAATTTGATCTCAACATTTCATATATTTAATTTCCCCTGATTAAAAATAAAGGTTTTATGTATTATATCACATATAAGGTTTCTTGATGTGAATAACTTAATGGTAAATGAGATAGATCTTTTATTTAACTTTGTTTTTGTATCCATAGTTCCAAATACACTAAACCTATATGGTTATACTGTGGTTTTTAATTATATGTAATGAATATTTATATGATAATATGTAATATTAATGTATGAAAATTATGGGTTATTATAGATAATGTTATAAGGAATGATACTACCCACTTGGTTAAATTTCATTGGAGGAATTTGAAATTAAAATAAGCTACATAAGAAATTGGGGATGTGATAAAGAAGTGATAAAATAAATTATTTGTATCAGAGTGATGGAATTTCACGGTTTAAATTAATTTTAATGAGTGTATTATGTAACCAACCATGATTTTATATATATTTCCATTAAAATAATCTTCTATTTTTGATAAATTAGTTTAACATAACCTTGAGTCTAAATGAATCTTGATCCTTTATAATGTAGCTGCAAAACTATCATTTCTTTTCATTAAGTCATATAATTTAAAAGTCATATTATGTTGCTTATTTGATAATTTATTTATATAACTATCATTTAATTTAAAAAAAACTAGTCAATTACATATCAAATAGTATTATTCTTGATTTTGGAATAATATCATTTTTTGGGATTTAAAACATGTATGTTTTAAAAATAGTATTTTTGCATGGAATGTGTATTTATATTTATAACTTAAATTAATCAATATTTAGTAATGTTTTTAATTAAATGTATAGATTATATATTAAATAATATATTTTTACAGTCATTTTTTTAAATTTATGTAATTAATGAAAATTTAGTTTTATACTTAAAAATGCATTTATCTAAAAATGTGTTTTTAATGCATTTTTTGTGCTTATTTTAATTAAAAAATTTCACTTATATAAATTTAATCTAGGAAAATTGATTCTATATTTGTAATAATAATTATTATTATAATTTAATAGTTTCAAGGAAATGTTTTCTCATATAGAATAGTAAAAATAGTTACATTTTTTACATATTTAATGATTAAACGGGTTTATAGGTTGTTAAACTAAGAGATATGGGTATGAATTCAAATTAAAAATGTAAAATTATAATTTTTTAGAATATTTAAATCTAAGATTTTCTTTTCCTAAAATAAATGTTAAATTGTTTTCACATTCTCATTAAAGTAATGTTATGTTGATTAAATGTTTCATGAAATTCCATGTGTGTCCCTCACCTGAATTATAAAAGGGGCCATCTTCTCCTATTTTATTCACACAATTTGAGAATTATATCTCATCCAAGAATTACTAAATAACCGTTATATATTCCGCCCCTTAAAACTTTATCCTATGGATGGCTATTAAGACAAATCCTTTAGGTATTAATGTGAATACAAAGGTGGTCTCTATAAGAAGAGGAATAAATATTAACCAGGCTCATTCAAATTTAGTTCTTATTCCACCTATTATAAAATTTTATTATTCATAAAAATATGATAAACACAAAATTTTAAATATATTATGATCCTATTATGATTATACCGGAACCATTCCCACATCTTTTCCATTAAATAGTAAATGAATGAATCACATATGCATATGTCTGGACAACCAATTCCACATAGCGATATGACTCATTTTCCATCATATTATTTCATGGTTGGTTATAATGTTGTATTTAATGAACATATATAATATCTATTATATAATAATGATTCTGTAAATTTGAATTATTATTTACCATTCTATTATTCTATTGATCAAAAATTTGAAAACAATAGTCGTGCATACGTATGGACAACCGTCCCCATGAAGTGATATAATTCAATATTCACCACCAATTTATATGAATGGTTATAAAAGTTAATACAATGAAGCAATATTATAATTAATACATGATTAATTTTATGTATATTATGGAACCACAATCAAATTTTAAGGACCATAACCATCGAACAAAAAATGTTATGAAAAATAAAACAATTAACTCTGAAAAATGGAAATTATAATAAATAATTTTTACTAAATTGATTTTTAAATATTATAAGTGTACCATATATGGTATTATATATATTAATAATGTTTCTTAAAATATTTATAATAAATATAAATTTATTATGCAATAGGATATAATGCTTATGAAGAATGTCAGACTTCAGGCAAGGGTTCTTTATCATAGTTTTGTTTCATTGAAACATGTTTGATGATATAGACCTATTTTTGTTTATCAGGTTTATATATTAATTATTTGAAATTTTATTTCCTTTTTCCTTCTCAATTCATGGTATTTATCATTAAAATTAAAATTATTCCATCTAAGGTATTTTGATTCAAATGATAACAATGTTTAAAGGGTTTACCATCTCAAGTTGAATTCTTTACAACATGTATTATGTTATAGACCTATATTATTTTATAAGGTGTATGTAATGAATTTTTGATATGTTTTATTAAATATATTCTTATTTTAATGGTATTTAATGATTTATTTAATGTTAATTTAATCATGTTAATTAAGACACACATGTTATAAAATCAATAAGGGTTTTACATTACAATATCACGTTTTTACTAGACTATTTATGATAAAATTTCAGATTATGAAATTATATGATCTATATCTCCAAAATATTATGTATTTTCTTATTAATTTATTTTTTGGGAATTAAATATTTTCCTTGAAATACAAATGATTCTATAATACTTTTCTAAGGAAAGTTATGTTTTTTTTCTCTTAACCCAATAATTTTTTCATTCCATTTCTATATTTTATTTAAATTTTTTATCAATGTTTTTAAAATTATACAATGATTTTATAAATATATTTGTAAAAATAATTTAATTTATATAAAAACATTTAAAAATGATATTATTTTCATTTTTTGAACAAGTAACTGTTCTTGTTTTATAGAAAATGTTAAAGTAATTTTGGTTTTAATATCCACCACATGAAACAAATTTCCCCCAAAATGAGTTATCATAACTTTGATGTTTTATATAAAATTTTCCACGATTATTTTCAAATAAATATTTTCATAAATATGTTTTAAAATCTGAAATTATAAATAAGTTATTTCAAAATGGAATGTAAATTTTCCTCAAGAGAAATTATAGGAATCATTTAGATATATTTCAATAAATAACTACATCCTTTGGTGGTCCTTATAATTTAATTGGGATATGAATAAAAATCACAATTAATGATATTTCCATCAATGATTTATTATAACGATGATGAAATATTTAAGAAAACCATTTTTCTATTGTTTATGACTTGATGTAATGATAAATATTTTAATGATATTTTGTAATACATATGAATAGATAATGATTATGTGATGAGTGGTACAATTATAGACCTCTATTTCATTGGTTTATGATTAATGATTTATTAGGTCGAAAGGTAAATAGATGGTTATTACAATACCAAATGAGGGAACATGGGAAGTTATTCCAATTCCAGAATAAGGTACAATGTTGGTTATACAAATCTCAAAATAAATTACACCATAGGTTATCCCAATCACAAAAGAGGGAACATCAGAGGTTATCCTAAGCCCAAAAAGGGTAAATTGGTGGTTATTTTAATATAGAAGATGTTTAAAGGGTGGCTAGACCAAGCCTAGCTTGTGATGAACATATTTGTAGGTAGAAATTATGTAATATTTCTATGATTAAGATTATTACAAAATTCATTCCCACCTCTTATGAATTTTTCTTATGTAAAAGTTATATTCTCAAGGACCATGATATTTGATTCCCTTATGGTTCATGAATTTTGAAATAACAAATCATTATTCAATGACTATTTTTATGCTCTATGAATTTATGGTATGATTTTCAAATTTTATTCTCATAATTTCACAAACCAATACTTATCTTATAACCAGTTATGATCATCGACTTATATATCTCATAATTAACCATACCAAGAATCTGATATCACCCTTTTCATATTTCCTTTCCCCATGTTATTAATTAAGGTTTTTTGTTGGTTTTTAAAAAGAAGTTTATTATGTTAGAGTAATTTTGGGGAGATGTTAATGTTCTTTCATGAAATAAGATGATTATGTATCTATTATCTAATAAAACTAAAACATTACAGTCCATGGGTGTTTCAAAATCTGAAATATATTTAATATTCATATAAAAATATGTTATATTTTATATGTTTTATTCATGTAGTATACCATGCAATTATAGTTGTAAAAGTTTACTAAAATTTGATCCTTTCATTTGTTGGTAGGCTAATTGAGGGAATCATGTGTTGCATCAAGGTAAAACATCATTGAAAAACCTTATGTGATTTTTTAAAATTAGAATGGACGTTGTATGGATGACCACATGGTCAATTTTTCTTCAGAAGATAATCAAAGTATCCACTATATAGAATGTGGTGTGGGATATATCCTAGGTTCCTTTTTGGGATCACTAGAAAGTCAAAGAGCCTACACTGGGTGGACTATGGGCCACCATCTAGTTGGTGGGGAAAGCCAACCACCATTAATTGGGGAGTGTATTATTTCTTTTCATCCACAAAGACAATCATTGTTTTAACCTTCCATGCTTAATTTTTTGAGATCAAATTAGATGTGAAATAATATGTTGCTCCCTCCAAGAGAACTTATTCATCCATGATAGATCTGGATGTGTCACGAACCAACCCGGGTCGACCCTGAACCGGTCACCCGAGCCGGCCCGCGACATGGCCCGAGGGGCGTTCCCCATCCCCACGGGCTGGCAACGAGTGCCGGGCATCAAAAGTAAACAGGTGGGAACGATTTGGACCAAATGAAAAATAAACTAAACAGCGGGAAATAAAATAGAACAACAAAATGAATAAAGAAATAGCAACCAACACCACTACTAACCTGACCACGATCCAAACTCCAGGTGACCCCATGGGTCACTCTCCAATACCACAAACAACATCGCTCTAGGCGAACAACTGAATCTGGAACCTGCAACAGAACTAAAAACAAGAAAACACTATAGGCGTGAGTATTAAAACTCAGTAGGTAGGCCCGACTATTTCTATTCCCAATGCACATACCAATAAATAAAGAGTTTATCAATTCCAGGTTTGAACTAAATTATATAAAATATGTTTTCCACACACTCTCATTTCTAAAACAAGTAACAGTCCATTTCCCTTTTTAATTGAACAAGTTTAATGTTGAAAGAACAGGTGCGTTGCATTTTCAAAACATTTTGCGAACAATTTAGAAATTCAAACTTCAGTTGTTAGTCAAAAAGGAAAATCACACACAACACACACTAAGGGCAATGGTAAAAGTGGCACACCAGGGGTCAGCAACCGAACTCGACCTCTCAATCGTCCGCCACACATAAATAAACACTAAAAGAAACATGGGTCGAACCTAGGAGATCGTGAACAATCCAGAACGTACTATACGTGTGACTCATCATGAGGCATGCCATAACTCGATGACGTCATAACGCCCATAATACTACCCGGCATAGCCCTGCATGGCCTAACCGAGGGGCCCAATCCCCATAGCAGTAATAACTCAGTATTCCCCTGCTATGGGGCCACTAGCCAGTGCGTGGTCTAAACTAGTGCAGCAATCGTTCTCAGAAAATTCACTCAATATGCCAGGTTCCCATGTCATCACAAGCAATAAAAAGGGGGTGCGTCTACAATGTAAATAAATCAGTCACGATGCACAAACATCACGTACAGCTCACGCAAACAACGCACACCAAAGATCACCCCCGAGTGGGATTTCCAAGATAATCCATTTCATTAAAGTGCCAAACGGGCCTTCACCAATTTTAAAGTAAAACCTCTTTTCTCAAAAAAACTCAAAACAATTGTTCAGAAGAAATTATTTATCTTTAAAACTAGAAGCACATTTGAAGTTCCGTGAATTATGTTTAAAGGCCAAATGGGCACTCTTTCAAAATTGGGTGTCCGCCCGTCAAGAAAATGCTCCGGGTGTTCGGTATAAAATAAACGGTTCATTTCACAATTAATAATAACTTAAAATTTAATTATCTAATATTATTTATCATTCATTAAAATTAACAAAAACATCAAGCAATTAATAAATTATAAATTTAAGGGTGAGTGCAATGGGGGACCTACCTCGACTCGCAGTCCAAACACAACGGCGCAACGCGCCTCGCATGGGCGCGCAAGCGTGCGCGCCAGATGACGATCGAATGAGTGTGGAAAGACCTTGCCAACACGCTGCAACCGCAAAGATATCCGAAATACGTAAACACCGACTTAAAACAATCCAAATGAACAAACAACGCAAAATAACCAGCTTGACTCGTTTGGAAAATATCCCATCCAAAGCACGTATCAAAACAGAACCAAACTATATATTTGAATCTAATCGCGACCTTTAGACACACTAACC
The DNA here is from genome assembly GCA_963277665.1 of Viscum album. Lineage (NCBI taxonomy): Eukaryota > Viridiplantae > Streptophyta > Magnoliopsida > Santalales > Viscaceae > Viscum > Viscum album. Next base: position 348,460,047 of record OY728152.1, on the reverse strand, counting down.
ACTTTTCAAATATCATACACACCACATGATTTAAGCAATAAACCATTTGAATAACTTATAAAACATTTTCGGATGGTGAAACCAAGGTTCACATCAAATCATACTCAATTTCACATAAGAAAGCACTTTAAAATAAAACACACAACATTTTCACACCAAAACATGACTCAACACCTAACAACCAACCCATAAAACATTTTATAAAACAACGCACCCATTTGCACACACAAAACATCACCGCTTTCAAAAGAAATGTTCGCAGCACTTACACATGTTCACCACCTTAAAAAAAATATTATTCACACCCAATAACAAATTGATTAAACACTTCTATAAAGTAACCAAAACAAGAACAGAATGAAAAACACACCATCTACATTATTTCCCAAAACACTAAAATTTATAAAACGATTTTACAAAGAGAAACCCAAACCACTTTAAAACATCTAACGCACCACAAAATAAAAACAAAGAACACAATTGTAGATTTAAACAAACTTGAAATCATCAAAACATATTGACCAATTAACATGCAAAGGCACGAATCAAGCAAATGAATTAATTAACGACATGAAAGCATCAAATGGACTTATTTGGAAAGGAGTAAGCGGATTAGCCTACCTCAAAGTAGGGCGAGCGTGAAAAACATCAATGGAATGAGGAGAAACACCTTGCGGACAGAGCGTGCATCTAAAACTAAGATAAAAACAAACAGAATCTAAAATGAACACAAGGATTTTTTTCCCCAAATTTGAAAGAATAATGCAATAATAGAGGAAAAAAACACCAAAAAAGATGAATCCACACACTGGAGGGGAGGCGGAGGTGCTGCGATCGTGTCGAAGGCTGCTGGTCAGCGGCGGCCTCGCCGGTAGGGTCGGCAGGGGCGCGAGAAGGGCCGGAGGCCGCTGGCCTGCGATGGGGGTTCGCCGGAAGCGTCGGCCGGGGAGCTGCTGAGGGAGCCGAGACAGTAGGGGGGGTCGGCGCGGAGGCCGGGGTGCGCCATCGGGACAGCGCGGGGGGTGACGGGGAGGCCGGACGGGGCATCTTCGGTAGGAGGAGGCGGACGGATGGGGGGCGGTCGGACTGGGGAGGCGGCATGAAGTGCAGGGGCGAGGGCGAGGCCGGAGGAGGTGCGGCCGGAGAAGGTCGGTTGGAGGGTGAAGGGCGACGACCTGGAGTGCAGGGGGCAACGGCGGTGGGAAGAAGAGGGGGAGGGGGTCGTGCAGGAGAAGATAGGGAGAGCAGGCGGCGGCGGGTGCGCTTGGGGCGGAGGGTGAAGGCGCGGGCGGCGCAAGAATGGAAGGGGGGAAAAAAAGGGGGGGAGGCGCCGGGGGCTAGGGTTCTAGCCCCCCCTTTTTTTAAAGGGAACTAATTATAACAATAAGAATAAAAATAACAATAACAATGAGACCAGAAAAATAATACCAATAAAATTGCAATAATTAAGATAATAATAATAATAATAAAACTAGATTGACAAACAACACAAATAATAAATTTAATAATAATAATAATAATAATAACATAATATTTTTGTCATCAACAACATTATTTTTAAAACACTACATTTAATTACCAAACTATAAGAACCAGGTACTCGCACGCTCAACGCACAGCCTAAAGAAAAAGCGCACGCAAAAAGCGCGCCTCAACACGGTCTGCTTGGGCACCTGCACAAGCACTTGGGGCGACCCACTGTCATTGCTTACCACATAGTGCCCGTGCACGGGTCTGAAACTTACCAAGAACATTAAACGATGAAAAATTTTAAGTCGGGACCTAGCCCGAACATTGGCGTGAGAACCCGAATCCAAGAATTAAATAAATAAAAACGAATTAAAGGTCAGGGTGTGACAATTCTCCCCACCACAAACACTTTCTGCCCCCAGAAAGTCACCCAGTCAAACGGTGGACCAAACAAGAATCCATGCCCAAATAAAATCAAGAGAGACCACAACATAAAAGAATAGGAGAACACGAGAGGGTTCTCCCCACCACAAGAACTCAACTAGTGTGAAAATTTAACACTCGACCATACCACCTCGGGAAGGGGGGGGGGGGGGGGGGGTGGGGGCGACGCGGGAACTCCCAAACTAACCTTTATAGCACGAGCCAAACAACACCTCTGCTAAAACTTGGAACTCTAGACATAGACCAAAATCCTGAACACAAGAAAGAAACCTCTGAGATAAACTTAACCCATGAAGTAAACTCGAGCATTACCGCAAACCTGTACCCCTCCACAACCATTTATATATCCAACGAACACCGCTAAACCAAGATTAACCCACGCAAGGTCCAAACATACTTTTAAGAAAAGGAAAACGCATGACCCAGAACACCATAATCCGACAAACAAGATTGTTTGGATTACAAATGAACGCGTTCATCCCCAACCTTACAACGACACAATGAACCTACAATAACGCCAACACTTTAACAGTGGAAAGACGAGAATCAAAGGGCTTTAAATGTTCTGTTGCTAACACGGATCACGAAACCCGAACTGAGGCGTCACACCCCCGACGACTCCTGACTGCGCGCGAGCTTCACCCCAAGACCTTTGGCTGGGGCTCTGATGGCTGAAGCATCTCTTGCCTCACAGTCAGGCACCAGAAATCTTCAGTCGCAGCGTCATTTTCAAGCGACGCATCCCACAAACTTCTCTAGATGACCTAGACACCTGCAATGATGGCACGTCCTCAAAGGGGTGTGACATGACGGCTTGTATGCCCCAAACGTCCATACTGACGGTACACCATTAGACGGTCCGACGAACTGGAAGTTAGAGCCATTGAAGAGAACTCTTTAGGAATAGGTCCCTCTGGCACACTCTGCTCGCTAGATGGGAAACCTTGACGAACAACTGGATATGCTGGGTTGTCAAACATCTCCTCTCAGAAGACCAACTCAACTAAGAACACCTCACCCACCAGCTTCTCAAAGTGATGGTCCTTAGAAAGGAGGACCCGCTCTTTGATCTCTGGACGAAGAACCCTGATAAAAGGAGAAGTCTTCATCCAGCCCTGCGACACTACACCCGAAAAAAGATACATAAAATCCTTGAAATGTTCAACATATGCTTTCACCGTCTTCTGGCCATGTTGAACACGTATGAACTCTTTCATTTTCATCATCTTCACCTCCACAAGTATAAACCATCGTACGAAGATGGCATTAAAGATATACTACATCATCCCAACTTGCAGCAATGGCGGGGCGAACAAATCCCACTCGTCCAGAGCTGGACCTTCGAACAGGACCAAAACACCTACACTTTAACAGCTTCGGGAGTTCCCAATACCCTGAAGACGCAGTCGACCCCTTCAAGCCACTGCACTATCTCTAACAGACTCCAATCATCATGAAGTATGGACAACGTCCAAGAAGGACCAAAAACTGAGCATGGCTCATCAAACCTCTGGGGACCTTTCAGGGCGGCATTTCTGAACAACGTATAAAACACCAAGCCAAAAACCACATCAAATCAAATCAATATCATTGAAAACACCATCATCCAAAAATGACCAGCTCAAAAACCAAACAACCACAAACACAACCCAAAATTCTCTATCCAAAATTCTCGTTCCATTTTAAATTCCAAAAACACCCCTTTTTTTTCAAAACTGCTTTCCTTCAAGACCACATTCCAAAACCATTTTCCTCTTTAAAAACCAATTTACAAAACAAGGTCAATCCTTAAATTTCAAACACACCCAGGTAATCTCATGAACCGTTGCACATGTATTCAACCACTTTCATTCATACGCACCAACACGCACTTTCCACGCATCTTCTCACATGTGAAAATGTCCATAAGGAGTACCTGAGGTTTCACCCCAAACCGATCGTGACCTATTTCAAAGCAAACATCAGTTTTCCAAACCAAATGCTTTTAGTTTTTAAAACCCCTTTCATAAATTTAAAGTCCTTTAAAAGAAATTAGTCTCATTTTCAAAACCCCTTTTTTTTCCATTTCCAAAAATGCACTAACACCAACCAGAACAAAAACGAAACTTAAATTGCATCAAACGCCGCAGTGAGGGACTAGTAGTCACGCATAACCTGGTGACATGGTAGTGGGCCATGTCCCAAGTAGGCGTCGACCACTAGGAGGAATTCAAACCATGTACCCAGAATCCACATGGGTCACTACTCCATGTGAAATCACGATGTAACATCGGATTACCTCTGTTGTCATCCCTTAATCCAAAACAATCCAAAACGAAACAAAGACTCGATTCCCGGACTATCCCTGGCGACTCGAGGTGCAGAACGGGCAAGGGTTCATGACGTCCTTCCCGTACCTACTTCTCAAGTCCCGAAAATCCTAATCTCCATCTACCGGACATCCCAAATAACAAAAACCACCCTCTGATACCATTTTGTCACGAAACAACCCGGGTCGACCCTGAACCGGTCACCCAAGCCGGCCCGCGACATGGCCCGAGGGGCGTTCCCCATCCCCACGGGCTGGCAACGAGTGCCGGGCATCAAAAGTAAACAGGTGGGAACGATTTGGCCCAAATGAAAAATAAACTAAACAACGGGAAATAAAACAGAACAACAAAATGAATAAAGAAATAGCAACCAACACCACTACTAACCTGACCACGATCCAAACTCCAGGTGACCCCATGGGTCACTCTCCAATACCACAAACAACATCGCTCTAGGCGAACAACTGAATCTGGAACCTGCAACAGAACTAAAAACAAGAAAACACTATAGGCGTGAGTATTAAAACTCAGTAGGTAGGCCCGACTATTTCTATTCCCAATGCACATACCAATAAATAAAGAGTTTATCAATTCCAGGTTTGAACTAAATTATATAAAATATGTTTTCCACACACTCTCATTTCTAAAACAAGTAACAATCCATTGCCCTTTTTAATTGAACAAGTTTAATGTTGAAAGAACAGGTGTGTTGCATTTTCAAAACATTTTGCGAACAATTTAGAAATTCAAACTTCAGTTGTTAGTCAAAAAGGAAAATCACACACAACACACACTAAGGGCAATGGTAAAAGTGGCACACCAGGGGTCAGCAACCGAACTCGACCTCTCAATCGTCCGCCACACATAAATAAACACTAAAAGAAACATGGGTCGAACCTAGGAGATCGTGAACAATCCAGAACGTACTATACGTGTGACTCATCCTGAGGCATTCCATAACTCGATGACGTCATAACGCCCATAATACTACCCGGCATAGCCCTGTATGGCCTAACCGAGGGGCCCAATCCCCATAGCAGCAATAAATCAGTATTCCCCTGCTATGGGGCCACTAGCCAGTGCGTGGTCTAAACTAGTGCAGCAATCGTTCTCAGAAAATTCACTCAATATGCCAGGTTCCCATGTCATCACAAGCAATAAAAAGGGGGTGCGTCTACAATGTAAATAAATCAGTCACGATGCACAAACATCACGTACAGCTCACGCAAACAACGCACACCAAAGATCACCCCCGAGTGGGATTTCCAAGATAATCCATTTCATTAAAGTGCCAAACGAGCCTTCACCAATTTTAAAGTAAAACCTCTTTTCTCAAAAAAACTCAAAACAATTGTTCAGAAGAAATTATTTATCTTTAAAACTAGAAGCACATTTGAAGTTCCGTGAATTATGTTTAAAGGCCAAACGGGCACTCTTTCAAAATTGGGTGTCCGCCCATCAAGAAAATGATCCAGGTGTTCGGTATAAAATAAACGGTTCATTTCACAATTAATAATCACTTAAAATTTAATTATCTAATATTATTTATCATTCATTAAAATTAACAAAAACATCAAGCAATTAATAAATTCTAAATTTAAGGGTGAGTGCAATGGGGGACCTACCTCGACTCGCAGTCCAAACACAACGGCGCAACGCGCCTCGCATGGGCGCGCAAGCGTGCGCGCCAGATGACGATCGAATGAGTGTGGAAAGACCTTGCCAACACGCTGCAACCGCAAAGATAACCGAAATACGTAAAAACCGACTTAAAACAATCCAAATGAACAAACAATGCAAAATAACCAGCTAGACACGTTTGGAAAATATCCCATCCAAAGCACGTATCAAAACAGAACCAAACTCTATATTTGAATCTAATCGCGACCTTTAGACACACTAACCACTTTTCAAATATCATACACACCACATGATTTAAGAAATAAACCATTTGAATAACTTATAAAACATTTGCGGATGGTGAAACCAAGGTTCACATCAAATCATACTCAATTTCACATAAGAAAGCACTTTAAAATAAAACACACAACATTTTCACACCAAAACATGACTCAACACCTAACAACCAACCCATAAAACATTTTATAAAACAATGCACCCATTTGCACACACAAAACATCACCGCATTCAAAAGAAATGTTCGCAGCACTTACACATGTTCACCACCTTAAAAAAAATATAATTCACACCCAATAACAAATTGATTAAACACTTCTATAAAGTAACCAAAACAAGACCAGAATGAAAAACACACCATCTACATTATTTCCCAAAAAACTAAAATTTATAAAACGATTTTACAAAGAGAAACCCAAACCACTTTAAAACATCTAACGCACCACAAAATAAAAACAAAGAACACAATTTTAGATTTAAACAAACTTGAAATCATCAAAACATATTGACCAATTAACTTGCAAAGGCACGAATCAAGCAAATGAATTAATTAACGACATGAAAGCATCAAATGGACTTATTTGGAAAGGAGTAAGCGGATTAGCCTACCTCAAAGCAGGGCGAGCGTGACAAACATCAATGGAATGAGGAGCAACACCTTGCGGACAGAGCGTGCATCTAAAACTAAGATAAAAACAAACAGAATCTAAAATGAACACAGGGATTTTTTTCCCCAAATTTGAAAGAATAATGCAATAATAGAGGAAAAAAACACCAAAAAAGATGAATCCACACACTGGAGGGGAGGCGGAGGTGCTGCGATCGTGTCGGAGGCTGCTGGTCAGCGGCGGCCTCGCCGGTAGGGTCGGCAGGGGCGCGAGAAGGGCCGAAGGCCGCTGGCCTGCGACGGGGGTTCGCCGGAAGCGTCGGCCGGGGAGCTGCTGAGGGAGCCGAGACAGCAGGGGGATCGGCGCGGAGGCCGGGGTGCGCCATCGGGACGGCGCGGGGGGTGACGGGGAGGCCGGACGGGGCATCACCGGTAGGAGGAGGCGGCCGGATGGGGGGCAGTCGGACTGGGGAGGCGGCATGAAGTGCAGGGGCGAGGGCGAGGCCGGAGGAGGCGTGGCCGAAGAAGGTCGGTTGGAGGGTGAAGGGCGACAGCCTGGAGTGCAGGGGGCAACGGCGGTGGGAAGAAGAGGGGGAGGGGGTCGCGCAGGAGAAGATAGGGAGAGCAGGCGGCGGCGGGTGCGCTTGGGGCGGAGGGTGAAGGCGCGGGCGGCGCAAGAATGGAAGGGGGGGAAAAAAAGGGGGGAGGCGCCGGGGGCTAGGGTTCTAGCCCCCTTTTTTTTAAAGGGAACTAATTATAACAATAAGACTAAAAATAACAATAACAATGAGACCAGAAAAATAATACCAATAAAATTGCAATAATTAAGATAATAATAATAATAATAAAACTAGATTGACAAACAACACAAATAATAAATTTAATAATAATAATAATAATAACAACATAATATTTTTGTCATCAACAACATTATTTTTAAAACACTACATTTAATTACCAAACTATAAGAACCAGGTACTCGCACGCTCAACGCACAGCCTAAAGAAAAAGCGCACGCAAAAAGCGCACCTCAACACGGTCCGCTTGGGCACCTGCACAAGCACTTGGGGAAACCCACTATCATTGCTTACCACATAGTGCCCGTGCACAGGTCTGAAACTTACCAAGAACATTAAACGATGAAAAATTTTAAGTCGGGACCTAGCCCGAACATTGGCGCGAGAACCCGAATCCAAGAATTAAATAAATAAAAACGAATTAAAGGTCAGGGTGTGACAGGATGTAAATAATTGGAGAATCTAGGATATATCCTTTGATCTGATTTAATATTGGGCTTTATCTTTTACTGTTAGTGGTAGACCATGTTTTCATTAATATGTATATGATTTTATGATCATTTTAGGTCATAATTATCCTGGGATTATCTTCCCATAAATCATATAACTTATTTGTTGAGCACATAATATTCTAAAAATTGGGATTTGGATGATAATTCCATCGATAATTGATGGAATTGTCCCTAATTGATGAAAATTTGGATTTCAATTTCATGAAAAAGATCTTTTTGAAGATAAAATTTAATTAGCGGAGTATTGAGGAATTAATGTTTCATATTAATTATTTATTTGGAGTTTGGTAATTTTTTATAAAATTTTCCATCTATATATGGAACTTATTTTGGTATTTTCTCATATTATAATTCAGAGTATGTTGGTATGGGAATAAACTCTTTTGGATGCCATTATGGCTAAGGTCCATCATTTGGTTGGTTCCACCTTAATGGTTAAAATTAGATTAAATTAAATTGTACTATTTATTGGTTTCCTGATATGTGGATTTTCCATGAATTATGTAATATATTATATTGTGAACATCCATAGATGGTTGTTTATGGTTTAGAGAATGTGATTATATCTGCTAAGTCTTTCAATATGTGTTCATACACTTTTAAATATTTATTCTTGTGAAATTTTAATTAATATTAATTAATATTAATTAATTAATTGTAATGCTTTGGCATGATATTACCCTCATTGTGATAAATAGAATATGAATAGACATAGTTTACATAGAAGAATCCGTTGGTATTTTTTAAGCTTGGAGTTGAGTATGGTTAATGTAAGTGGTCCCATATACTGAGCCCTATGGTTTAAGCATAGTTAATAGCTTTTGGTATGGGATCCATCGCCTTTGTTGAACAACCATTTAATTCATAAGTTTTTATGTATTAATATTTAATTGTTAATTAATTAATGATACTTATGTATTAATTAATTAAATTAACTATGAATAACATAATTTGACAATGTGGCTAGGACCATGATGAACACATGTGCACTTTTGGACTACTGATGAATGAGGATGGATCACTAATGATTGCCTTAAACAAAATGTAATTATTGAGGTGTGTTTTTGTGCAAATTATGATCCTATATGATGATTGGTGACTTTTTTATTCGTAAATATCTTAATATATTATGTTTGATTATGATCACAAGCATAGATTTTAAGACTCCTGATGACATTGCATTATTTATTTATATGTTACCTCTTGAATTCTTTGATATGATATATCTTGTGAATTTTATGTTGAACATGCTTGATAGTGATAACATGTGGGTGTGTGTACCCCGTGAGACCATTTATGATGCTTGATTCCATGAGAGATCTTAAATAAGTTATTATACTATGTTTCAGGATGATAATATGTATCTATAAGTTTCTACTACACTCTCTTGATGGCATGTTATGATATCCTTGTTACTCTCTATTCTATTATGTGTACTTCCCATGCCCTTAGTGGTAGTTTACTTGGTACTTGAGTAGATGTGTTATTATGGTATGCTATCCCTTATAGGTTGGGAGAGATTCACATAAGACTATAATGAATTATGATCTAAACGTATGGTAGTATCATGATAACCTAGTTGCCCAGCCAAAAAACTGATTCCTTGAACATACCATGTAATAGACTAGAACAATATTCCTTGATGATACTAAGTGACATGCCCAAACATGAATCCATGTGGTTACTGATTATATTCCCACTATTCATCCTAGTGGTCTGACACAAGGCTCAATTTATAGTGAACATAAAGTGACATGTTATCCAGATAACTTATTGTAGGTAAGTGACATGATGTCTTAATTCCATGTAGACCGGCCATATTCATTGTTCTTGATTACTCCCAATATAATTTATGACTATCATTCTAGAATGGAGAACAATCATTTATGACTGAGGTTTTTGGAGGCCTTTTAAGTGGAAAACCACTCGAAATATGGTTTTCTATTTCTTCTGTGCTCTTTGTTAAAACATGTCATCCTTATATACTTATGTTTTTAATTTTTACTTTATTTTAAAATTATCAGATGAACTTACACTTCATATTACTAGTTGGGTAGTGAACCACGATGGGGGTTTCCTAATATGTTTTAATCACACAATTCTTGGGCGGCCCTAAAACATGGGTAACCGAGCAACCCTAAATTGATTGAAGTATTATTTAGACCAAATAATAAGAATATAATCTATAGGTATAGCTATCTATGGGTTTTGATATCGAGATGAGGCGACTTTAGGATTTTTAGATCCTCAATGTACTTTTTGTAACTTTTCATTATTTATATCCCTGATTGGACCAGTGGGCGATCAGTTGTTGTATCTTTGTTTAACTACCAAGCCAATCATTTTCCCATTCATTCATACAATTGGTATTTTATTGGTATCTATAAAATATAATAGTATATTTAAATATATATTTGGTTATTTATTTTCAATTGTTCACTCAGATAGAGGGTATAATCACCCAATGTTTCGACTCAAGACCATCACTGATCATCAGCTGCCTTTGGTGTATGAGAGGAATGCTTGAGGACATGTGATATTTCATCTCAGACCTAGTGATTTGGGTTGGAATTCTATAAAATTGTATCAGATCCTATCTGGTATACCTATTTTGGAATGTTGGTAGATGAGTTACTTAGGAATGGGCCCTATCATGTGATGAAACTCATTCTGGCGTATCATGAAATCCTTTCTCAAAGTAATTCTAGGTTAACAGGGAATGATATTGATATTTTTGGTATGTTGTTCTACTGTTATTGATTTTCAAATCATATTACAGACATGAATTTTGAGGTTGTGATTTCATATTTATGTGACTCTTTTCCATTTTGACTAGAGACATCACATGTATCATATTCAACATGTAGGTTTTGACATGACATATATGCTTTTTATGTGTGACTATACTGATGTTTGAGGATTTAACTTTTTGGGAATCAATAAATTGAACAGTGTTGAAAATATGAGTTTTTGATGTCATTATTTTAGTTGTAACCCTATTTTTGGCTACTTATAATAGTATTTCATATGGGAATATATTGTGATGCACCTGAGAAGTGGTGATGAATGTGACAATGATGTAGTCCCTATGCACATGAGAGGTGTATTGTTCTTTGTTGGGTCATTATTGTGTATAAAATTCCATAGTGAAGAACTTTGTATGAGTTTCCAATGGGTGGGTTCACATGATTATTATTACAATGGTAGCCTATGTGGAGTTATCCATGTAGTGTAGTGATTTTTTTGATTAACCAAACTATGAGGATTTAACTCACTATGTGGGTAGTCTATGTGGAAAGACCTCATGTAATGACTTTGGGGATCTTCCCAGATGGCTTTCCCTTTGTTGTGATCCATATTAAACCTTATAAAAGTTTTTTTAAGGTAATTGTAGCCTTATAAATGTGACAATGGTTACAAGAATGTCAGTGTCACGTGTAGCGTTGTGGTAACCTGAGTAGGGATATTCATTATAAATTAATCATCATGGTTAATTATATAGGGATTGTATTCATTTATGGAAATGATATGTTCATGTGTTTAACCATTGGATAGTTTAAGGGATGATCTTGTATGTTTTTTCCCAATCATGTTGTATAGTTAAATTTTAGTTCTAGTACTTATGATACCAAGTCAGGCTTCAAAGCACTAGGATTATTGTCACACATATGATAGGAGGATGAATTTCTAGCCTATTAGTTCAGAATGACAATATTGTTGGTCACCAAGTGAAGATCCATCATGATCAGATCATTGAGGGTTGAAATATTAGTGGATGCTCACTACTCAAAAAAACACTTGTGTGATTTGTGGTGCGAGTAGAAACTCAGTAGTTGGGAGATGGTCGTTTCTAAAATTAGCATTATGTGTGGATGGGTTTCATGGAGATGGTTACTTGTTGTGTTTGGATAGCTAAATGGAAAGTGAGTTTGGGATCAAATGACCCTAAATCATGGGAAGCCACTCATTTATAAGGAATTAGTGATGTTTTCATACATAGATGAGAGATAATTAATGATTTATAATTCATGTGGCAGGAACATGAGAGTGGTTGAAACATTTTATGTAGGCTGGTGAGATGACCATTAAGTATGACCTTGGTTTCATGTATGAACCAGGAGGAAGTGGTGATGGTTTTTTTCAAATGAATTAATTTTAGGGTCACCATTAGAGATATAAAATATAACGTTTAGTGTGAATATTATAGGGTTTAGTGTCCATATATTTAATTATTATAGAGTTATCAATATGAAAAAAGATGACAACAGAAATGGTTTGGGGAAATCTTGTGTAGTCAACCTACATTTATCATTGGTGGAAATGACATGGATTATAAAATAATCTTATGTAGGGGGATGATAACTTTCTTGGTTGGGGTTACTAACCACTTCCTAATATAGTATCGATTGATGTGAAAATACATAATGGATCATTGGATGTAGTGGGATACGTTTTGAGAAATCTTGGTATTTGTAGTGTGTACCGTTTTTATTTGAAATATGTTGGACGGAAAAACTCACTTAGTCATCATGTTTAGGGATAAACTAGTTGTGGACCCAGTAGAACATTCTGTGAGTTTTAGGGAAACTATTTGTATAATCATATGGTATAGATAATCAATCTAGACATGTGTGAAATAACTCTCTTGTGGGAAGCATTGCGGTCTTGTGTAATATTGACTGTTTAATGATCATGGAGACACCAAAGAAACAATGTGTAATGGAATGGAGAGTATTTTGTTATGAATTAAATGTCATATTTTTTATTTAGATGTAGTCCTAGATAAAGACTACTACTGGTCATTAGTCTTAGGAGTAAATCAGAGTAATACATGTGAAATTTGGATCATTGGTGCATTGATTCATGGTTAAGAGACTTGTGGAATATTTAATCAGTTGGTAATTGAGTCAGGATACCTCCATTTATGTATTTTTAGACATGAATATTGATGTTTCACTATTTTAATGATCCCTTTAATGCTTAATTCATCATGATATGTGGTTCATAGAGCATTAGTTTTTAGGTTAGAAAACATTATAGGAGGATGGTATGAAATTTATTGACTTCTGTTTTCATGTGAACCTGAACTCAGTGGTTGAAATAGTAATTGGATAATTATATTATTCTGAATGATGTCATTAAATTAGACATTACATTTTGGAAAATATCTATTTTTTAGATTTCATTTATTCAGCAATGTCTTGTCACCAGGTTGTGAATCATGAATGGAAATTTTGTATTTAATTTTGACCAATGTGTTGCATTAATTAAGGGAAATGAAACATATTTGCATTTATATTTTCATTAGACTACTATAATATTGTTTCATGTGGTGATTACTATAGTGGGGAGCACCATAATGATTCATTGGAATTAGTTATGGACACCATGGGGTGTCATGTTAGATTGATATGATGATCAGAGTATCAATGATAGAAGATAGTGAGATTTTGGATCAAATTCTGGTGTACTCATGTAGAGTCACACAATAATATCATGATGAAAATTTTTGAGCGAGTGTTTCATTGAGTAATATTTTGAAATTGAGGATTTGGTGTAGATAACTAATTGTATGTGATGATTGAGGTATGTTGAGGTTGTCATCAATATGCTACCACAACTTCGTGAGGATAAGAAGTGATATAGTAGAGATATGGTAATGTCCCACATCATTATGATTGTATGTTTTGGTAGGAATTTGATCCATTCATTTTTTATTCTGATAATTTTTATAATTTTTTGTCCCAATGTGGTTTGAGTTGTCTAAACATCCCGAAGATATGTTTTTGAACTTTAATGAATGCTCAAAAAAAATATATTGGATGTTTTTTAGGGGTGGATTACTAGTGAATATACATATTATGATATAGAAATCTAAAATTCAGTGGGTATTTAGTAGACTGGTTACCTAGTAGGTATCATCTTTTATATGGTCCACACCGGCCGAGAATCCAATTTGGTGTTTCGGGTGTTGTAAAATGGGGCGTTCTAGTCTTTTCAAAAATTTAAGCTCCCTCATTTTTAACCCACTATGCACACATTTTTGAGATTAAATTAGTTGTTGAATCCTCTAATATTACATAAAATAAATCATTTTATATCAAGATGATTATAGATGTAAATAATATTTTAATCTAGGATTTTCCCTTTTATCCTATTCAATATTGTAATTTTTCTTCTTTATTTAGTAGTGGACCATTTCTTCATTTATAATTCTATGATTTTTTGATAAATTTATGTCACAATTATCCACATATTATCCTCCTTTAAATCATAAGAAATATCTATTGATCATTGGGTTTAATATGAATAAATAATTAGATAACATTCCAACAATATCTTGATATAATTTTACAAGATTGATGGTGATTTGGATGGGCATGGATAGTGGATGACCTGTGAGGATGAATGCATATCACATACAAAATTTCAATGTAGATATGTTACATTATAATATATTCTATGGTTTTTTCCCAAATATTGGAGTATTTTCTATCAAAACCTAGAATTGATTAGGCAGTTTTTCTCATCTTAGAACCTAAAGTGTACAGATAGTTCCTTGAACTCTGTTGTCCAACTTTATAGCTAAGGTACATAATTTTTTTGGTTCCAAATTAAAGGGTCCTATTTAAACATATTTAATTATAATATCTCTCATTTTCTCATGATCTATAATTTTAACAAAATGAATTCTCATGTGCTAGATGGTCCTTCCATGGATGGTTTTTCCATGTTCCAACTTAGGGGTGATATCCAGTAAGTTTTTGGAATGTTTTTCTTTTCCTTTGGATATGGATACTTTTGATCTATTATTTAATTATAATTTATGTATAATTAATTAATTGGAATTATTTTCAATGAGAATAAACATGTGGCGATAAATGGAGTATAAATAGACTCGGAAAACTCAAAAGATGACATTGGTATATTCTTAGCTTGGAGTTAACTTAATATGTTATAGTTGGTACCTTGTACTAAACCCTATGGTTTAAGAGTGGTTATTATAATGTGGAATTAAGTTCTTAACATTGGTAGAATGACCATTAAATTCATAATGTGCAATGAATAATAAGAAATGATTAATTAATTAATGATCCTTAAGAAAAATTAATTAAAGGAACCATGATTAACATAATTGAAAAAAGTGCCAGGGGTCACGATTGAATCTTGTGTACTAGCTTATTTTGAACTATTTATGGTGGAGTATTTTTCACTAATGACTTCCGTAAAGTTTATAACACCATGAGGTGTGATGTTGCGCTACCTGTGACCATGTGTGATTATTTTCTTCATGAGTATTCTTATATATTCTAAAATATTTTGTTTGACTATTATCACCTGTGTAGCTCCTATGAATCATAATGTTATTTCATGCTCTTTTTAAATGTGTCCTATTTTTTTCCTTGATATGATACCTATTGGGAATAACATGATGACTATGCTTGATAGTGATCACTTGTTTGTGCATGTGTAATTTTTGATACCCATTATGACATTGGATTCCATGAGTGTGATTATGTATATTGTTATACTATGTTTATGATGATCATATGTATTTGTGTGTTTCTACAAGACTATCAAGATTACATTGTATGATTTCCCTATTATGATCAATGGTTCCATGTGTATTTAGCATGTCTTTAGATATATTTTACTTTTTAATTGAATTGTTTGATCATCATGACATGTTATCCCTTCGATTATGAGAGTGAATTTTGTACGATGATGGTGAAATTATACAATTAAATAGTATTAGAGCATGATAGCCTTGTAACCCAGACCATAACTCGATCTCTTGAGGAGACTATGTCACATGAAAGAAATTGATGCTTTGATGATATGGAGTGACATTCCCAAAATTATAGCCATATGGATAATAAGTATATTGTCACTACCCAACTATATGGTCTGACCCAATAATCAATTTATAGTGGAAACATAGAGACATGTTAGTTTAATACCTTGAGGATGTTGAGTGATGTGATGTATATAGTGGAATGAAATTATGGATTATTTTTTATTACTCTCAATATCTATTATGTATATTCTAGGGACGTGGGGTTGAATCCAATATGACCAGAGTTCACGAAAACTTGGTAAGCATACAAACTCTTTCCATATGGTTGTTTATTGTTTTTTTCTCTTAGTAATAATATTATATCCTTATATAGATATGTTTTTCCTATTTATTTTATATTTATCTTATCTAATAAATGCACAATACATATTATCAGTTTGGTACTAGAATGTGTTGGTGGTGTCCTAGTATGTTATTTTCACGCCCAACTCAGACGTACCTAGAACTTTAATACCCAAGAAACCCATATACTAGGTAAAAATTGGGATGAGGCCTTAGTTTATAATCTAATATATTAGCTCACTATGAGTAGGGATCAACTACTACATCTTTGTTTGACTACTGAGTATTTTGTTTACAAATTCAATTATATAATTAGAATCTTATTTATTTTTAATTACCCTAATGTTATATGTTTTTTATTTTTTTATTAGGAACTATAATGGATGGTATAGTCTCCATATGGATCCACTCGAGTCCCTCCCCAGTAGTCAGTATCCTCTGGTATACAAGGAAGTGTTCCTAAAATAATGTGACATTTCAACTCATACCTATTGATTTGGGAAATGAAATTACTATATTGGTTTCTATAATTTTACCATGTTGGATTACAACTATACATGTTCTAGGGAAGAAAACATAGATAACATTTACTAATATTTCTAAGGGATTACAAATTTTTATCCATAACATCATCGTATTGTTATTTTCTAATTATATTTAAAAATTATACTCATCTTTTATATCTCGTAACGTTTTTTCATCTTGATGGTATATATTATATATTATTATTTTATTACCCTAATTACTTTTGAACTTATATATTTTATGTATTTATATTTTTTAAGATATATAATTTTTTAATATTAAATTTTTTTAAACCCCCTTTTGAGGTTTTTATACTTGGAAATCAATCATTATCCTTCTTATAAAAAGAATTAGAGAATCCCAAAGGAAGGAACATGATATAATAAACCTAAAATTTAATTGATACACCTATTTTTGTTTTTACACTATATAATATACAAGAGATATATTATCAGATAATTTTTTTATTAAACTAATATTGGGTAGGGAATTTATTGAATATTCAACTTCCTTTTTTAAGGTCACACAAAAAAGAACTAAAAAACATGGAAACCCACAATAACAACTATTAAGATAATATGTGTATCCTTATCTGCTAATCTATAAAAACTATTTAGATTGATATGATATGGATCAAACATACATAACAAGGATGCATGATATTGAAGTATTCAAAATATAATAACTAATCCAATTATTTGATACTCTACAAGGATGTGAATTACATGAAATAATTGTTATGATTAATATAATAATTATAATTCCATAAAAAATTTTACCAAATAGGGAGTTGATTTTTTTACATATTGTGGGTTAAAATTATAATTATACTTCAAAATATTAAATCTGTAATGAATTGGTAGTGATTTTTAATCCATGGAAGCTATTTTCCCTCAAATTTGAGGTTTTTTTCATTTAATAAGGCACTAACGAGTTATAAATACCAAACTAAAAAACTAATAATATTTAAATTATTAAATGAAATACTTATCAATCAAGGGAAGTGGAAATAAAATTAGATTGAAGTAATAAAGTACAATATACTATAGCAGATCCTACATCTCACTCCATTGACTTATAACCAATTGAATAATGTTTTGTTAAGTGTACCTAGTCTTACAATATCTTTTCTTATATAGGGTATCAATTATTAAAAATTCAATTATTTCAAAATTTTCTTTAATCTTGGTTTTATATACATTGGATTCATAATTTTGAATTTAAATTTGAATATTTAATTTGACACACTAAAGCACTCATATTGATGTATATATCAATAAAATCATTTTACATGACCCACCTTCCACATTTATGACATCATTTAGGATAAATAAAATTTAATTTAGGTTTCTAGGGAATCCATATTATAAAATTCATATTTTACTTCCATATTGAAAGGTAGATGAATTTTACGAATGGATTATATATAAGACATAAATTCCTATCAAAATATTTTGTCAGTTACTTATTTAACTGATTTATCTGATCATTTTACCACTATCCAGAGGTATAAAACCACCTACACCCTATGTTATCATAAAATATAACTCAACCTATTAAAATTTATAACCATTAAGAAATTATTAAAAAAGAGATATCCTTGGATCAATTATACAACATAAGTATTATCCCAATCCTTCCAACTCTAAGAGTATCATTAGTTAGTAGATCAACAACAAAATTAATATGATTGGAGAAAGGAATAACATAATAATTAAAAAATATGATCACCTAGTAGAGATTGAGAAATACATATTAATTATATATCCCAAATATATCAATATAGAATAAATTGTTAAATAAAGAAATATGGTACACATAACCTACCAGATCTACTGTTAAAATATTATACATTACATTTATATATTTAAAAATTTATTACAATCCAATTTATAGAATAATTATCTTAATTTTATATTTATGTATTTAAAAAAAGAATTAATTATTAAATAAAAATTTCACATAAAAATTGATATAGGTTTTTTCATGAATTGTATATGGTCTCATAATAATAAAAGAGTTTTTTATTTCTTAAATATGTATTTAAAATTATTGGCCAGGAATTAAAATCCATGTAAAGGCCTAAAAATAGTTTCATGGATTATTCACAAAGATTACACTATATAATGTGTGGTATATGAAAGAATTTTAAAAACCAAGTAATATAAAAAATAAATAAGATACATAAGTAAATAATGGATCAAGCCCTCATAAACATGATTTCGAGGACCCCTATCGATATGAAATGAACTTATTTCCATTGATCATCCCTAATTTATCATATTAGTAATTATAACTAAAATGAAATAATATTATATTATCTATGATGATTAATCGATAAATATTTCATTTGGGGTTATATATATTTTTTCACATATACCTATTTTCAAGATGTTCAATATATTATGAACATTACTACTTAGAAAAAAGTAGTCAAAACTAGAGATTGATATGATGAATAATCTATGAGTTAGCAGTGTTTATTTTTAAATAAAATAAATCCTCCATAATAAATGTTATGGATATCTAGATGAAAAATTATTATTAAAATTTATTAGGGTTTTCATAATTTTATTTCAAATTTTTGATGTATATATATATATATAATTGAAGATGTTTTAATTTCATAATATTAAAGGATTGTAAATATATCAATCAAATTTATGTATTTGAAAGAAAAATATTAGGAACAAATAAAAAATAGAATGATATTGAAAATGCAGTTAACTTATATTCATTCCATGTTATGAAGTTGAAGCAAAGTGGCCAACCATATACTATGAATTAAGTTTCAAAAAAACAATTGACATCCCACTATATATTGAGGGAATCATTATGAAGAATAAGTGTCATTATATTGAATGAAGTATATAGAAAGGAAAATATAAATAAAATGGAATGGTAAATATTATTTATATTATAGTATTGGACACAAAATAATCATTTATTAAAATATCTAATAAGGAAATGATTTCTACAACATTAAATCTAAAAGGGTTTGGAGAGGAAGAGAAAAAATAGGTTGAACATCACTTTATAGAGTATTATGTTTAAATCATTAAGAGTTTGATATCTTTATGAATGATATTAGGGAAAGAGGAAATGTAAGTGGATATGATTATGGTATTAGGAGTGAAGTAAATTAGAGAGGGTATGCAGATATTTATATAAAATATTAAATATTTACTAATAATCTATTAGTATTATAATTTAAAAAGTAGATTCTATAAATTTAAACGAAAATTATTGTTGCTTATTTATTGATACTAGTATTTGATATTTGAACATTATTTTTTTTTAAATATTTGAAATAAATCATTCTATTTAATCATTTCTATTAAAAAAGTTTTTGATAAAAAAAAACTATTTTTTAAAAAGTAAAATCTTTTTTAGACCATAAAAATTATCTTAATTCATAGAAAACAAAAAATAGTTATAAATAAATGTTTATATCATTAAATTTTTTTTACAAATAAGACCAATATATAAATCATAATATCATATTTATATCAAAATGAATACATTAAAAATAGAAACATAATCAATATATATTTTATAATGGTAATAAAAAATAAGCACTCATTGAAAAATTTGAAAAATACCATTAAATGTTTTTTGATATGAAAATCCAAAATTAGGAATTATGTTTTTCATTATAAATAAATAAAGGAATAAGTTTTAATATTAAAATTGGTGTTAAGAATCACCTATTTTTATAAATAAAAAAATAGATTATAAAAATATTATATTGATTTTCTTTATTTTCCTTGGATAAATTAATTAAATATAATAAATACGTATATTTTATATTTATATAATTATATTATAAAATTGTATTTCTTTTCATATATATTTTTTTGTTCCATTAAATATAATAATCACATTATTATTTCAAATGAATTGTTACTATACTTATGGTATTATTTATAATATCATCCTTACACCTTATAGTTGTTATGATGAGTATTTTCCTCAAATATACACCTCATAAATCCAACACATTTTATTCAGCTATATTTCTATCAAAGATATATATATTTGTTATACTAAATTTATTTTTTATTGTTTATAGTTTTTTTCAATGTACAATGCTTCTCAAAGATATTTTATTTTTTCGGGGCCATGATACATCCAATTTCCAAATTTATTTTGTTAATATATAAATGTGATTATTATCACATTTTTAATGTATTAATCAGATTAAATATATTATTCCCAGATTAACAATTTAAATTTACTAATGAATAATATATGATTTATTTGTTTATTTTAATCATAAAATAAATTTTATATATTTTTTTTGTAAAATTCTCAATTACCAGATTATTTCACAATTAAAAAAAAATTATCCTAAAAATTTAAAATTAGTCCCTCACAATTAAAATATGTGAGGATATTTCAATTTCATTACATCTTCTATTTACCATTTTTTTCTTAAAACATTTTATTTTTCACCAACCCCTTAATTAGATAGTTCTTTTTGTTCTAAAACACATTCACCCATTTAATTGTTATCATCAATTTAAAATCCTCCATTATATATGACCTATATTTGGATCGATATAGTCCTTATTAATAGATAATCATGGAAAATATATGTCACTAAAAATGATTTTTAAGGAAACCAAAACCGATATGAAATAATAGAAATGAAATCAATGATTAAAAATATAAAAATTAACCTTTACCAAAACCTTACCTTTCTACCTAACCTCATTAGCCTTTCTATGGAGATATCTTGAAGAATATAAGCCCAAAAATTTATATTTCTAAAATTTTTTAAATTTTTTTCAATATAACACTTCTACTAATTATATATACTTTTGATTCACTTCTTGACCACGTCTACATTTTCCATTGTCTCTTATACAAGGTAGAAGTCCCAAAAACATATATTTCTCTTACATCGTCCAATAATGTTGTTGTTTGATATCACTTTCCATAGAATGTTACTTATAAATTAATTTTTATTCTTTTGGTGAAGCTATTTTTCTTTGAGTATACCAACAAGGAATGATGTTTGTTTACAACATCCTTGTATACTTAGAGAAAATAACTTAAAATAGAATCCAATTCATTGATATTACCTACATATTAATCATATATATGATGATTATGTTAATTTCTGTAGAAAACATTATTTAAATCCCTTTTGTTGACTCTCAGAAATAAATAGGTAATATTTTGGTGATAGATTGATAGAATTGATTTTAGTGTACAATGAAAACATAGAAATACATGAAATTATATTCAAAGAGGTAATGTATACAATAAATATAAATTTATGGATTTGAAATGGGTAAAAATAAACAGTTGACCATTAAGAACCCACCTTATTTCATTTCCTTCAGGTCTCTTGGGATAATATGTAATGAAATCCATATTGATGTTTTCTTACTTTAGTATATCAATATAAATTGATTTCATGAATCCGTTTCATAAGTGTTATTATATACTATATTCATTTCATTATATGGAATATAAAATATATTTAATAATATACCTCTTCATATTTCAACAAAAATAATGTTATCATATATATGAATACATCATTAAGCTCATAAGGATTATAGAGAATGGTGAGTCTTTCGATTTATTAAATAACAATTTCTTAACCATTGGAATATAATAAATTAAATAAAACCATGAATTAAACCCTATAATATTATCGTAATCATTATTGATATTTGGAACAATATTGAGACTCAAATAATTCTGTAATATTTTATAATAATGAATTTTATTATGGAGTTTTCATGTTATTAAGAATTATTTATTGTTGAGAGATATTTCAATATTGGTATGATTTTATCACTTCCAATATAATTTTGGTTTTATTATTTACTTAATCTAGAATAATTAGGTTTCTTTCAGTAATAATATTTTCATGGAAACTATGGTCTTTCAATTTGAATGCATCATCTACCTTGTTCTATCTTCCAAGGAGAAAATGAGTTGTGTAATCATAATAATTAAAAATATATAAATATATCCCTTAATTTTATTTAGTCACGTATTTATGAATTTATAAACAAGACTTTTGTGTGCATATATCTAATCTTCCTATATAAGGGTAATGTATCTAGTTCATTAAAATGAAAATTTCCATAACATGTTACAATATATGAGTTGAATAATTTGTATCAGTATTTTTTAACGAAGACAGGCCTAGACTATCAAATATTTTTTTATAAAAGAAACAACTTTGTATTTTTTATATCATCAATACATATAAAACACCCTTCAACCCATGAAGGGTCTTTCAGTATAGTTTTTCCGATCAACCATTAATTTAGTTCTTAAAACCATTCCTCACACTCATTTGTCAAAATAATCAAAATACCCAACCATGTTAACATATTTTGAATGTTTTAACGTCATGAAATTATTTTCACAAACCAAAAATAATTCCTTTGTTACCAATTAATATATATATATATATATTAATCTATTTAATTTAGACAAATCCTCTACAACCATCATATTTATGGGGTTAATTGATATTCCATTACTTTTGACAACATATATGTTGAATTCAACTTATTACTTCCAAAAATAACATTCAACGAATTTATCATATAACCAATATTTATTACAAGTTCCTAGTACAACCCCTTATAAATCCCTAAATCCAAATAAATTTTCGATTATATTATAATTTCATCTACAAATTCAATGAAATATTTTTCATGGAATTCCTTAACTACATAATTTACAAAATCAATAAATATCATTAGATAATTTTATTAAGTTGAAGGGAAGAAAATAAACTAATAATATCCACAACTATATTGGATAATATGCTCTAGAATTTCATATTTCTTCACATTTAACTATTAAAAACAAGAACACGGATAATCAAACGAAAATAAAAAAATAAATAATTAATATAGAAAATACATTTTTCATAATTTATTTAATTAGATATATATAGATTACGTATAAACTCACTGATTTATCCATATTTTTCTAAAAAAAATTGGAACATCCCAATGATTTGTACATTTACATTTATAAACCTTTTCCATATGTTCTTGTAATTTACTTTTTAGTTATTCTAACATTATAATAGATACTCTATAAATAATATTTTGATATTGGTTTGGGATAAAGGATGTGTTCAATTAAAAAACACACATCTTCATCTGAGTGATTCAGAAGAAGGTTATTTAGTTTTAAATAATTGTATTCACAAAAAATTTATATATTTTTAATATTTATATGACTAATTATTTAAATTTTCTCTTTAGGTATCACTAAAATATTTTCCATAATGGTTATTTTTTTAATATATCCATTTCTACATTTTTATCATTTGAAAAAAATTTAACATTGAACTCTTATGTATGTTATAAACTATACATATATAAAATTGAACATTATGTTATAATTATTTGGTCAATTACTTCATATTTTGACAAAAAAGTAACCATTTATATTGTAACTAGTTATTTGAATTGATTTCACATAAGGAAAGAAGTAAGGAAAATTTTTAATTCCCTTATTTAATCCATAGACCACATCTAATTATATATTTATAACACCACATATAGTATCTCAAGATTTGATTTGATATTCATTATAAAAATGATTTAATCTATTTAATGTGAAATATAATATCATACACTTTATAAGATAGATTAATATTTCTAATTATAGTACCTATCAATGCATAATTTGGAGCCTCAATTTCTAATATTGTGATAGAACATAATAACCCATTATTTTAATTATTTTTTATAGTGGATATTGGTTTTACTCTAATAACCATTACAATGGATACTGTTTAATAGTATTACCATTACATTTATATTTAAAAAAACAAAAATGGGATACCCTTTCACTATTTGCCAATTATAAACATTCAAATTTTAATGTTATAATTTTATATCCACCTGACGACCCCAAGATATGTGTCTAAAGTTTCTACAAATGTATTAAAATTTATATCTATGAGACATGCCTTCGAGTAGTTATTCCCAACCATTTGTTATTTTAGTGGATATATATTATTATATTCACTTTTATAATACACATTCTTTCCAATATTTTACTTCAAAAAAGTATTTAAAAAACGTCAAATTAAATTAATCCCATGTAATGAATCCTCGAAAATATATTAAATTTACACAATTAAATTTCTAGTGGAAGATGAAATAAAATGTATGAATGTGATGAAAGTAGTTTTCCTTGATTTTAAGACATTTTAAATAAAATACAAATCAATGAAAGATTTGAATAATTTTAATTTTATATAGATACACTGTGATATATTAAATATAACACCTTAAAAGTTATGTTTAATGGAATAATAAAATCGATGCTTTTTAGAACATGTAAAACCAAGCATTATGAAAACTAGGATATATTATTAAAATATTATAATAACACAATCATTGAATTAGAAGGTATAAATATGAGTTAAATAATTATGAAATTAGTTTATTGTTGTACTATTCAATATAAAATACTTATGAGTGATTAGGAAATAATAATTCATTTTTTATTGAAGTCATTTTAAACTTCAAAAATTTATTTTCATCAAAAGTTATTTTTATTGCATTTTGGTCATGGAAATTATATTTAATTTTTTCCACTTTTAGAAATTTGTTTTTTTAAAATGAATATTAATTTTTAAATCATCATATAATAATTAACAATAGGTGTAATTTTTATATATTTTATGGGATGATTGATTTTTTAGTAAATAGTAAAAAGAACATATTTTTCAAATATTCTAATTACTTTTTACTAAATAAAACAACATAAAGTTCCCATTATATTTGGGACTTATTCATAACGTTAAATTTTATCGATTTTGTTTATAAATAACTAGTTAATTCCACTTTAATATAATATAATTATAATCATTCTATAGGTTAATTTTTAAGTGTAAAAATGAATATTTTTGAAAACTATTGAAATTTCATTTTAGGAATTTATATTAAAATTGATTTTATAAAATTATAGATATTTAATATTGTATTTTTTTAATATTCATAATTATGATGTTGTAATTTTTTAATAGGCCCCTTTTATTTGGAAATATTATGAACATTAATCTTGGAAAATATTTGTCAACTTGGTAATTGTAAAATTGGTAAAATAGTGTTAAATCCATGAGTTAATGTCTCAAAATCAACCTAAAAATTGACTTAATATAATTTTTTGGGTTTAATTTGTCCATACCAATCAAAAATTATATAATAAAAAATTTGTTTCATTTTTTCATGATAAATACATATATATTTTTTATGTAAAGAAAATACAAAAGTTTCAGTGTCTTACTTTTAATTTATTTCTATGTTCATATAAGGATATGGATATGTTACAAATTTATATATATATATTTGAAAATTATTAATTTATTTTTATTAAGGTAATTTTATGTTATATTTTAGTTATGGTATAATTACCTTATTTACTTACAAAACACTTGTATAGTTCTTGCACAAGTAGTGGGAAAATAATTTAAATGATTTTAAAAATATCCAAAGTAATATATTTTTGCGGAATTATTTTAAATTAATTTTACAGTGAATAATAATGAATTAATTATGATTAAATTTATAATATTCTAATGACATTATTTCCAGGTTGTTTTCAAAGTCAAGTTTTGTAAATACTTCTTAAAATGGATATAATTTTATTTTATATTAAATATATTTAATTAGATCATTTGAAAAACATAAAAATCAATAAAAATGAAAATATGGATGATAAATGGTCTAATATATCATTTTTTGACTTTTATACTCCAATTTTTCCATTATAAGTAAAATTAGAACCATTTATGTCAGAAAATTGTATTAGCACAGTTAAAGACAAAATTAGATAACTAAGGGGTTAAACCAAAATATAATGACCAAATACAAAATAAAACTATTTAAATTATATTGGATGAATTTATTTCAACCATATACTATCTTATTTTCTAAAATATGACTATTTCATTCATCTTTTATTGAATATGTCCTTTATATTATTTTATAAAAAAGATAAATACAAAATGTCACTCTCATGACATCAATATCTCTAATAATAGATCATAAGGATAAAAATAGGATATGTTGGGTTATAAATGGTTATATGAAATATTAATAAATTATTTCATCATATTAATGTATTTTAAATTTTTTGTTTTTGGAAATTTACTTCAATTGCTTACTCCCCGCATACATAATATTTATTCAATTAACGGGAAAAACAAAAATAATGGATATGAAAAATAATAAATAAAGTAAAAAATTTCGTAATTAGGGAGTTACATAAATTTTTTTATAGAAATATTTTTTTTAATTTTTGAAATTTCTATATTATAATTCCATATCTATCATGATGTGTTTTTAGGCAAAGTAAATGAATAGTGCCAAAAATGACATTTAACTTATTTTATGAATACAATATTTATAGAGATGATGAAAAATTCAAAAGAATACCACATTTATCCAAGTGAACGGGAAATGGTTGAAAATATTTTCCATGACCCATTTATGGGTAAACATTCCTTTTTGAAAATATTATATTTTAGTAAAGAGTAGATAAATTTGATATTGTATTAATTAGAAAAAGGTTTGACAACGGGTTAACACTAAGAGATAAGGCCTAAAAATCATTTAATCTTGTCTAAATATTATAATATGAGAGAATTTATACTTATAATCATACTATATTCAAAAAATAGATATTTGGATCCACATGATTTGTAACATCATGACCTAGGGTCCACATAACCCGTGCCCCGATCCAGTTGGTCACTTGGCCTTTAGAACGCCTCCTCGTACGCCAGTGGTTGGCCACTGGAAACAAAGGTTTGAAGGTGGAATGGAGGGGATATTATAACCTCTTATTAGAGTGTTGGAATGGACACCATCATAAATATACTATAATGGAATAACATAATAAATATTTGACAATGAATAAGAAGTTGACGAATAATAACCGAACAACTAAATAATAATATTATCAAAAGCCACTAGGAAATTCCATATACATGGATACATTAAAAAATAATATAAAAAAGGAGAATATAAGACAAGTAGAAACAATCAGTCTATAAAAAATTACAAAAATGAAAATAAACTGATCCACTATTATCTCAAGCCTATGCGTGGTCCTCTACTCCTAAGCTCCATCTACTAGTAGGAATATCATAGACTAGTAGTAGGAAACATTCCCTTATAAGTACCTACAACAAAATAAAATTCCTGGGTACTAACGTAAGCCTGGAGGGGGTGTGAGATAAAAATATTATTAGGCCACCACCAATAGTGTCTATATGAAAATCAAGGCGGTGTTCAGCACTAAATAGTGTGCATGCGTAAGTAATTAATTAACAATGATGAATAAATAAATAAAATTCCACTTAGGTTCCAAAAAGGAATCTATGGGATCTACTTTCTTCGACTGATGGTCAAAATGGATTTCTGACCAAGTCCCTATATATATAGTAATAATATATATATATATATATAATATGTATATATATTTCATCCACCTATATGAAATAAGTAAGTGTAGATATAAGTGGTCATATAACTAGAATACTAGTTTCTAGATAGAATGAGGTGTAATTTAGAAATCCATAACTAGTCTAAAAATCCAATAAGGTCATGAAAAAGGGTTTATGCGCTCCACCTCATAATGAGTGGGAGACCTCATGCTCGTAACCATTTATGGTGAGTGTTCCATTTTGAGAATGCTTTAACAAGGGATGCGGCGTGTAAATACCAATGTCCAACTAGTATACATTTTGTGATACATAATGTTGAACACCTAGTGTAAGGGATCATGATACATTCATGCTAAAATAAACCCTTACCATCACACCAAATCCTCTATCTTGGTAAAATCATATTAATATTGTTCAGCTTGAGGAAAAAATCCTCATGTGTCATTTTCACCAAGTCCATATATATAAATAATGCATCACCATATTTATAAATATAAGCATGAATCATTACCTCCCTTACACCACATTTATTATGTTCAATGAAACCAAGAATTCATAATAAAATTAATTAAATTATATTAAACACGATTAGGCATGGACATGAAACCCTTATAATTCATTACATTTAAAAAATCAAAATCAATTAATAAAGGGGAACTATCATTCATTATCAATTCCACTTAATTAACAACATTTAATTACTCATAAAAATGAAATCTAAAATATAAGGATCAAGATATATTTTATAGGTTACATTGTCAAGTAAGGAAATTTCCCATATTGGAAATCCAAATTATTGGTTGATCCAAACACCCTGGAGTTGCATGAGTTTCTATAAATATTCATATATCAATGGTATTTCCATTAAAAATCTATTATAGTAGCTACATTAGAGTTCATGGAATTGGAAAAATTCACCATAAGGGAAATTCAACTTGGAACACCCAAGTGGTGTTAATAAAAGAGGTAACCATCCTCAAAATACTAAACTAGGGTCAATGAATTTGTATAATGGTTTAATGATAAAATTGACATAAAGAACCCAATAAAAATGGGGATCATGGAAATAACTATCATTCTTTACAACACTATAGTAGCAAGACATCAAAAATCATATGAAAACTATTAGGCCACCTCTATCAATGTTGTAGATGAATCTTTTCATGATATCTTACTTCTATTTGGATTAGGTTGGATAAGATATAAGAAACTATCTAAATCCCTAACAATAGGGAAAACAAGATTTCACCTAAATAGTTCAGTTTATTAGAAAATAACCATTAAAAATAAATTTAAGTATTAGAGATCTCACCTTAATGAACCTAATGCTTCTGAGCAATCATGAATCAGACACCGTGCGGAAGGGTTATCTCCCACACTAGGTCATGGAATAGAATAAGACATGGTAGGATAAAAGTGGGGTTTTTCCATTGGATGAGAGGACATAAATATGTAATTGCGTAAATAGATTAGAGTAGGGGAAAATGATATTTCTTCTTGAAATATATGGTTTAATGTTTTGGCCACATAATTGGACAAACCTTGCACAAACCGTGTGTCATTCACTGCTATAAAAGGGTACCCCAAATGGTTAGAGATGCAATATATCCAAACATTTGAAAACCATGAAAAAAAATATATAAACCCCATTTAGAATAAAAAAATGGGTTCTTGGGGTCACATAGTTTCATACAAATAGTGTGGTCTACATGTATCCACTATTTGCAACAATACAGTTTCAGAGAAAGTGTCCGGTCTGGGTGACACGGTTTCCTCAAATTGTGTGGCCCATTATTTTCATCATATTCTAGGGATCCAGGCTCTGATTTATCCCTAGATGAATCAAATACCACATTTACTTAATTATGAATCGACGTTATGATTATTTAATGGAAATAAATTTGACAAACACATGATTCATACCTTCATGAAAAGACGGGTAGTTACAACCTACCATACAAGAAGAAACTCATCCATGAGTTGGTCTTCTTAGGGAAATGTGATATCATTAGAATATAGATTTGACCACTATGCTAGTGAATTAATTTCCCATTCATATGTCTCTTCGTGTACTCTTCTATTATTCTATAACTCTTATACCAAGGAGATGACTTTCTCCAGATTGTGTTAATGCTCTGATCCATAATACGATTTGTTTACTGCTTTAAGGAATAATCCACATAAAATTCAACATCCTGAGATTAAAAGACACTTGATGGTTCTTGATGATATCTAAGAAGAGGAGATAAGTGAAATAAATCATTCATTAAATTTTATTTGTGAGGAAGAACCAACTGGTAATCCATTGGTTGGATCCATTTCATAACCTCTAAGGGTCCAATGAACCTCAGTGATAGATTACCCTATATTCAAATATTTCTATTACATATCATTGGATATACATTGAAGTAAACATAGTTTATGACCTCGCAATTGAGAAGTCTCCAGTTCATATTACTATATGAATACATTCTAGACTGAGATATCAACAAGCATGTTATGATTATATAGACTTTATCTCTAGTATCTGGAATGAGACACTGTCCAAGAATAGCTACCTCCACTACCTATATCCAGAATATTGGTGAGTGGAAAGGCCTACCGTATAAGTATTTATAAGGATCTATATAGTCTATATGATGGAATTTATAATTATAAAAGAACCACACATGGGAAATGGGTTCCTCCCAGGAACGCTGAATGTCCAGTGCACCTGCATATATCAGTTCCTCTAGCACCTAAATAGTACACTCTATCTGAGCATCAGTCTATGGGTTATAGGTTGTGCTCAGATGTATCGGCGTACCCAAGGCCTTTTGTAACCCCTAATAGAACCATAATATTAAACAAGAATCTCTGTCAGAAATGTAATAATGTGAAGCTCCATGAAGATGTACAACCTTGCTGATAAATAGCCTTTATAGATCATCTATAATGAAGGTCTCTCAAATAGGTAAAAAGAGTGTGATCATTGTTAAACTATAAATTAAAAACCCAATGTATCATTTGAATGATTTGATTAGGGTAAAATAGATATTATGAATATAAAAATAACCCAATTCCATTTCTTTATTGACAATTTAAATAAAATCCCTTCCAGACAAAAATGTTCCATCTTCAACTACTAACAGGTGGAAGACTGGGTGATAAATAAATAAATATCACATTTCATACAAGGCCACCAATACTTGCATTATATATCTCGATACATTTTGGTGACACCAGGGTGAATTGCCCATGTTGATGCATGGAATTCCTGCATCATCTCCTACTTGATGTCTACTTGGACCCACACACAGCTATTGGATAATAAGGCATCAACCCCATCAACAATTCAACATGAAGACATGAAATCATCTAAAATGGTTTCCCATAGGACAAGGCCTTTAGTATTAGATAACTATCTCATTATTACCCATTTTATAATTGTAGAAGTAACTACTATGGTTTAGATGAAAGTATTACCATGGTCCACCTAAACAATAATGTGCATCTCTGGGAATAAGTCCTTGAGCTTCCATCCCCCACTAGATTTTGGAAATTACTATGTTTGAGTCTTCAAACTCCGAGCTTCAGCCATTCTGTTTCCTTTAACTGGCATGTAAGAAAGCTCAAAATCAAAAAATTGTAGGTACTCAACCCTCTTGTGCTATCTGAGATTGAGATTCTATTATTTGATGATTTAATTGAGCCTTTTTTTTAATATTGAGAACCATAAAAAGCTCACCAAGTAGATAATGTGTCCAAAAAACTACAGCACGAATATTTCCAACTAGATCTCTTTCATGGGTCATGTAGTTCTGCTCGTGAGGCCTCAATTGATGAAACCCATACATGATGACTCACTCATCCTCCCTTAGAAAAACCGCAAGCTTGATAGTTGATGCATCACAATAAATGGTATAGCTACTACCTAGCTCCAGCTGAATCAACATTATAACTAAATGTAAATGTCCCTTCAACTCCAGAAAGGCTTCTTCACAATCTTCTGACCATTCATATTTCACACATTTCCTTGTAATGCTCTTAAGAGTCATTTCAAAATGTATGAAATCATGGATGAAGTATCTGTAATATCCACCATGCCCAAGAAACTTCAAATGTCTAAGATTTTCTTAGGATGCTCCAAGGAAACATAAAATTACAATTTCTCTAGGTATACTAAAACTCTTCACTATGAGATGATATGACACATGATGTGGGATTTGTCAATCCAAAGTGGAATTTTAGATCCTATAATAGAGGTGATGATCTCTCAGTGTATCTAGCAGACAATAATGTAAAACTATACTATACCAACGATTGTAAACTATTGGTATAGGCCCCAAAACCATTGGGATAATCTATCTCAATGGTTTTATGAACTACTGGGGTGGTGGGCATTGTAATAGCCCAATTCCAATGGTCTAGGTAGAACTGTTGGTATATTTATCCTAAAATTGATATATACGAATAGTTCAACTTGAACTATTTGGTAATCCCTATCCGAACGATTGGAAGCTGTTCGGATAGATTGGTTGAATACCTTTATAACAACGATTTTGAACCATTTCGCATGCTTAAATACTACCAAATACCAATGGTTAAGTTTATTTGTTGGTATACACTTTTTATTTACTTAATACAAACGATTCTTTGAACCATTAGTTTACCTAAATACCAATGGTTCAAATTTAATTGAACTGTTGGTATACATAGCTTGATTACCAAATACCAATGGTTCAGTTGAATTCTTGGTATCCAGTCCTATATACTTATCACCAATGGTTCAGTTGAACCGTTGGTATACACACTCAGCAGGTCAACCAGTACTATACACACAACAGGCTAACCAGTACCATACAGGATTCCGTAAGCAACTAGTACACACCAGGATTCCAGCTATTAAATAACAGTCTTCCTTCCTACATCAACCAGTACAAAACATGCTTCTAGGTAGAACACATTATCCTTACTTCCTACAGTATCCACAACACACCAGGCTTCCAGTAAATGCAGAGCAGCCTTCTTGTTTTCACAGTACAAAATTTCATTCTGGATAGTTAAGATATTAACAAATATAACAAAACAAATATGAATCACCTCAATGAATTCATTATCCCATAGAATCCATCCGGAATTGATTCACGTAACCAAATATATTCATATTGTTTAGACTCCATCAGGTAGTCTAACAAGAAATACCTCGGGTAATCTTAACAAGATAGTTTCTTATGTCCCACATTTTTTCACTGATATAAATCCATGTATTATATCATAGAAGAAATCGGTGTGAAAAAAAATATAGTTTTTAAACCACCACGAAAGTGTTCAATGTTTCTATAGTAACCAAAAATTTGAGCTGGGGGCCTTTCGCTCCCGGACCCCCAGAGTAGGGGTGCATTTCCCCCTACAATCCCAAATGATCTCACTACGGAGCTCGACCCGTAAAAGTTGTGGTCCACAAGCATTCGATTCAACCGGATCAAGCTACTCCAATCTAACAAGTTCACAAGATTCTATTTTAAATTTAAATTCAGCATAAATCCTGTAAAAGATTCTAATTATGAATTATTAATATCACTTTAAAACCTTGATAATAAATAACACTATCCCTTTTTCTAACAGAATTGATTTTTTTTAAAAAATAGGTTATCATTTTAAATCCAAAACATTTTAGAAACTTCTCCAAATACAAGTATAATTATAAATTTATTCCAAATTTTCTTATAATAAACAATGTATTTTTAAACTTTCCCATTTAAAAATTCCCATTTAAAATTACCCATGACAATGAAAACACACAAATTATACCCTGATCCATCATAACCAAACTATAAAGAAAATGGAAATAACTCACAATATAAAATATGAAAAATTCCATGGTAAAAAAAAGATCTACAAATCAAGAAGAGATTGAAGTCAAGATTCATTCGAGAAAGATGATATCTCCATTCATGAGTGGTCAAGGGGTTGAGAGACCTAGATAGTTGAAGAAATGATGTGAGTATTTGAGATGAGTAGGCCTAATCATGACTATCATCTAATCAAGATGTCGAAGATTATGTTCATGAGTGGACTGGGTTATCCCGTGTGTTCATACAGGGATATCTAAATCATGTGCTTCATAAGAAACATGGGGATTAGGGAGATCATCTTTTATTTTAATCAATCATTTTTATTGGTTTTTTGGAATAATCATTCATTAGTGGGACTCTAGAGTTAGATCATAGTGGGTCTCTATTCTTATAGGATTGAGTAAAAGAATTGGTCTCAGTAACACACTCCCAAAAATATTATAATCAAGCATCAATATAGGTATCTCTGGCTATGAATGCGCATACATGTGATCAAGGAATCAAACATGGTTTCATGGGATAGTCATAAACACACCATGTGATCAAACATCAATATAGTATTAATAATCAAAATAGATAATCCAAACATAAATAGTCAAAACTCATCCATTGGTGACTATTAAACAAGCCAACACACCAGGTCCAACATGATCCTTGGAAAATTGTTAATTTATTTGGAATATATCCATTAGTTAAGGATATGAATTCATTAAATAATCAAGTATGAAACTTTTTCTCCCACTATTATTAGATTAGTTGGTCAATTAATGTTTAGTCCATATTATTTATCACTCAATTATGAATTTTGGATCATTCTACCATGGTTGAGAAACTTATATAACATGATATGAAATGGTAAATAAAACCCCAAGGCATAGCACACTGGAGCAGTTACCTAAAAATGAGTCAACTCCCAAACCATGAAAATCCCAACAAATTTTTATGAATCATCTAAGTCCGTTCAGTCCCCATTGATAACCATGGGTTCCTATCACATGCATAAGTATTACAAATAATTAATTATTACCCAATTATAATTTATTAAATTATTACAATGAAAATTACATTAAAAGTTGAAAGATATATATGATGAAAGACTTTTTGGATATCACTTCCTTGCTAGAGCCTCAACTTATTATCCATGGAAGGTCCAAAACACCCTTCTTACATCATTATATGAAAGAATGATATCATATGAAAATGAAAAAACTTCCAAATTTTAAAAAATATATTATAAATTCTATAATAATTCAACCAGGTGATGTATCTTTACTGAAACAATGTGTGATGAAAAGAAGAACTTGTCTTGGGTTCTATTATATATGGGATGTGTGAAAACCCCATCCAAAAGAGTCATTTCTATGATACATGGTGAATTTTTAAAAATCCCTAAAATGGAGAAATATGAAATAAAGAACTAAAGTGGAAAAAACAAACATGTATGTTCGGGGAAGATCCTTACCACCAATACGATCGAATTGCCAAAAGAAATACCTAAATTAGTGGTGAAATGAGGGAGGAAAGTATTAAAAGATCCCCATCAATTCCCATAAAATTCTTCCAACGTATTGGGGGCTGAGACCCTATTTATGTTTTTAAAAATTATGATGGAAACATTACACTGCATGATGACTAGTGTTATGTCATGAAAATTCAGTCTCTGCTTCCCAAACCTATCTTCACATCCTGAAATCTCTTAGCCTATACTATTATTATGTTTCACATCATGATTTTCCCATTAATGATTTGAATAGGCTGATACAACAATTTTCAACTATTTGAGGCCCCTATCCCCTCGATTTATGGATTCATAAACCCTTAGGTTATCATTGAATCCTTGAGATCCATCAAAAAACACTATTCTAAAATTCATCCCCCCTTGTATCCCCCACTACAGCCTCCTCCCCACCACTCAACTACATCCCCCATCCCCCAATCCACAGCCCCCCTACATCCCCTCGTAGCCCCACGCCACGGTCGCCCCCCTGTAGCCCCCACTCAACTGCAGCCCCACCCCACATCCCCCCTGTAGCCCCGCCCACAGGCCCTCGGCAGACCCCACCCCCCTGTAGCCCCCCCACTGCATCCCCCCACTTCACTATAGCCCCCATCCCCCAATTCCCCCCATGCATCCCCCCTCGCAGCCCCCTCCCACTACATCCCCCACCCCATGAAATCCCCCCTGCAGCCCCCACATAGCCCCACTCCACTTCAGCCCCCATCCCCAATCTATAGACCCCCATCCCCCAATCCATAGACGCCACCCCACTACAGCCCCCCCCCCCCCACAACCTCTCTGTAGCCTCCCACCCAGTCTCCGTTCCACTGCAGACCCCCTGTCTCCCAGTCCACTACAGACCCCCCATCTCCCAGTCCACTGCACCCCTAGATCCCCCATGTCATAGGAATGTTTCTATTCAATGTATCACAAGGTTCCTTAAAAAATAGATGTATCATGATCTGGACTAGGATGAAATGTAGTGGGAGAAAAAAACTGCACAAGCTTTTGTTTCACTGAGTGATGATGTAAACATGAGTACACGAGTTTTATTTATATCAAAATTTATAAAATATCAAAATTATTTCATAGAAGGAAGGGTACAAGATGACTAAAACCAAATGGAAGGAAAATATTTGTGGTGTTTGGTGTTCTTAGACATTCCAATTCAGGATACTGATTTGTGGGGGATTTATTAATTGGATGTTTTGTGTTCCACTGATTGTTGTCCTGTATTTCCCCATCAAATATTATCTGAGCTTAATTATGAATCCATCTAGTGATTTGTTTACCAATAATCAAAAGTAGAGTATGGTTGAAACAATATTGGTATTCTGTATTCAGGTAGTTTACTATGTTTCTAGAAAGAAGTTCACAGATAATTTAACACCAATACTAGGTTGTTCGGAGTATATCTAAAGTTATCTGTAATGGTTGTGTTTGGTGTTCTATTATATTAATCAAAGTGGTATTCAAAACATGGATGTTAGACTAATAACTACTTCTATAAGATATCTCGTGATCCATTCTGTTTTTCTAGATTTAGTTGAATTAATGAAGATGAAATATAAGGCCTTAAAAAATTTCACCATTTTAAAGAGAGAGAATGAATATAATGGAATTCTAGAAAATAGTTGATTTCATACCAAGTTAGTAGGCCAAGGATAAGACCCATATCTTCATGTAATAATCCCATGAGCTGACGCAAGTGTCCGGGAATCAAGTAAACAAAACCTGGGAATAGTTTCACCCACAAACAAATAACAAAAATAGTAGTAGAAAATAAATAAAATTTTGGCATAACCAATCCATACATCAAACATTCACACCAAAGGAAAAGAAAATATATTGAAGTAACATGGTATAAAGGCAAAAAAAATGAAACACATTAATTAATCTCTCCACTACCCCAATCTCCATCCTCTACAATGAAAACCGTGCAGCCGCCTATAGTGCCCTTCTAGCCCCCCTACGTAGAATATAACTACAATCTATCTATAGAAAGCAGTAAATGGCCTAAGTGACTGACGCAATAATGAAAATAAAATAATAACTAAAATGAAACATACCTATCTCCGGTGACTATATTTGTCACCGCCCAATATATAAGAACCACAACTCCCCATGGGTTAAATCATGTTCCTAAAAGAAGGGGAAACAAATCCATGTTTCAAAATGATTCCATCAAATAGTACATTCCTATTAATTTACAATTACACTTCCTATTAATGATATATAATCATTTTATCTCGAGATTCATCTTAGTTTTTTTGTTCGATACAACTTTGTTTGGGAAATTTTTATTAGATTTTGTTTGTTTGTTTTTGTTTATATTTACTTAGACAATTTTATTCATTTGGGTTATAATTGATTTAGTTTGATTACATTTTAATTCATGTCTCTATCCTTGAATTCACATTTAAGTAGAACATGTTTCAGTTAAAAAAATGAAATTTATTCATTAGAAAAAGAACCCATGGATTAATTCCACTTATAAGGATTCTTTTTCTAATTAAACATATTACCCGAAGATTATGGTATTGAATCAGGCTTCCCCTATGAAAGTGTAATAAATGTAACAGACCGGGGGGAGGGGACACCACAACTAATGTGGCTAATGACAGAGCTATGGTGTCTATTATTATTTTTTCATATGTTTCACATTACTGAGATATGATTAAGACAATGAAAATTATAATGGATTTTAAAATAATGTAAAAAACTGTCTATGTGGTAATATCCCACTAAATATGGATTATAATTTTATAATCCCTAAGATTCATTTTTATACACATTAAATGAAACAAATATTATAATTTTACCATATAGACCATTTTTAACACCTTGAAGAAAGGTAGTGAGTCGATAAATTAAATTTCAATGGTATAGAGTCCATTATATATTCCCTTGGTCAGGATGCCTTTGTGCAGCCCCCATATGCTATTGATTTCAAGTAGTAGAATATATATCACATATGAATTCAAAGGTATTGAGTCCAATATATATGACTATTGGTGTGCTAAACCATCATCTTTGGACTACAAGCTTGTAAGAAAATATATTTCCAATCACTAAAGGAATAAGATAATGAGTGTGGAGTCGCACCCCTAATAATGTTTCAATTTTCCTAACCACATAAAAGGTTTACATGGACTACCAAATTTAATTTGATAACATTGAATAAGAAAATGAATAAAAACAATATTATTAATCAAATTATAGAAATGAAAGATGACATAATAATTTCACATATGATAATAGATGGTTCAACATATTAATTGGAATGAGTGTACACCACAATATGGATATTATAATACCCTCTTCCCAAGTCTCTATATTTAATCACTTATATTTCTCTATTATAATTATTATGTTGGTGTTCCATTTACCATACCCCATCCCGAGTGACTGATAGAACCTCATCAACCAATTTACATTGGGGTAGGAGAGCATGTCCCAGTAGCTGGTTCCTACCATGATACACTTCCAATGATCTGCTGCTATGTTCTCCTATAGAACTTCTATATAACACCCATATTATCAAACAATGAATATTACACTATGGTAAAAGGAAAATAAAATAACATATATTTAACCGTTCAATTATTAATAAAATTAATCAGAATGATGGCCAGATACTTGTGTCCTACGTCACAAGTTGATCTGACCGTTGCATCCATGGTGGAAATCCTTATATCAATGCTTATTTATACATTAGGAGGAAATCCTAGATCATCCAACTAAAACATATTTCACATGACTCAGGGTCTCGTTAGGTTTATCTTTAGTGATGAGATCATGATTCATAAAATAAAAAAATCTTACAAATAGGGGATTAACATGTGGAATGATATCATATTGAATCCCAGGCTAAAAAATTGTCTTCCTAGCTATATCATCTCCTTCTTATGTAGTTGGAAATATTTTTCATCTATAAAGAAAAGATCAAGGTCAATTCAAGACATCATCCTCTATAGAAATTTTATGATGTCCCAAGACATTCCACTCTTCCATATATCTAGACTAAAGCGACTCATATATTTCTCATTGATTCATTTATTTGTTAGCTTTTTTTATTTGTCCAACATGTACTATGTTGTACCTCAAGCACTTAGATAAGATTTGTAGAATATAAGTAGCATTCTTTACCATCATCTTCAATGTTGTCTACCATTGACTAAATAATTTTATGAGAGACTTAATCCAGAGATTTGTTAGAAGAGGGCCTCCCTCCCCATTAACTATGGGCGGGTAATGTATCTAAAACTCAATCTAGGTATCACACATTAAAGGGAAATTATGATTACTCAGTCTCAACATTGATCACAAGACTCATTGAACAATATCAGAAAGCTGATCATCCATCAGATTCCCTATTGTTGTAGGATGCTCCAACTACACTATATGATATTTGCGCTGTTTACTGGTCTCACACGGAAAAAATAATGTAGAATAATTTTCTCTACTTGGATAAAAAAACTCATCATATCTTCAGGATCCTAAAAATATTAATCTATGAAGGACAAGTATAAAATAGAAAACCATAGATAAAATGTTTCATGAACTATTTGTTGATAAAGTTAATTAATCATATTTCAGTAAAAAAGAATTTATTTTTATTTTTATCAATCATTTTATATAATTTCATATGCAATTAATGAATCCCATAGAATGATATGTTCCTGAAAGAATAAATTCCTTCTTACTCACTATGAGGTATTCTATGTTCACCATTAAATATCAAACCATGGGTAAAATCACATAAAATAGTAACATCACCCAACATGTTCATCAGAAAATGTGAAATAACATCAAAACTATAAAAGGAATAACTCATGGAAAATAATCCCCCCCTTGAAACCTGGTTTTACCCTTATCATGGGTTAGTTAATCTTATGCATGAGCTCATTACCATTACCCAAAACATCCTTTTCTTCAATCTACCAATCCTAAAACTAATAAAGTGGTAGAAAATAATAAAAATGATAAAACATTGTGAAAACTTTGACTTGAATTGTAACGCCTCGACCACAGTTACCCATAGATGATGCATTATTACATAACATTGGCATGATCACAAAAGATCACATCTTGAAAGATATATTAGTTTAGTATCCTTTGAAGTACTAGATACATTCGTAAGGATTACATTACATCATAAAATGAAAAACTACAACAACCTTTTTTCCATAGACCACACTCATATCCCTTCAGACTATCCCTTCAGGTCAGTCATAAAATACTTCTTTGTATCCGAGGAAAAATAAAACATAGAAAGGGGTGAGGTCAAATGCTCTGTAAGGATATCAATATAGCAGAAACATTCATAAATAAGAATAAACATTAAAATCACTGTATAAGACTAAAAAAGCCTTTTAAACTTGTACTTCAGAATAATATGGAAAAGATAAAATCAAATAATGCCATTTTCTTACACACATGGTTATTCTACTAGTTGAATAATCACATGACATATGAATATCTACTTTCATAATGATGTAATGCACAATTCCAGACATCAGAACCACATAGTTAAGGCCTTGTTCCCAGACTACAAATAAGATTTCATCAAGTCCTTATGCCAAGACACTAGTTTGTCCCATGAGACCTACCGATGCATCGAGGAGCTATAGAAATATCCACCTGTCACATTCTATGTCCAATTCATTCCTCATATGAAAAGGTTTAAACATAACATCAACATTCGTTTTAAAACTAGCATACAAAATGTCAATACTTTATCCATAAACCATGAATGGTATAAAAACAACACATCCACAGTCAAACATATCAAAAAACCTTCAATAAAATATGGATGATTTGTATCATAATAAATTAACATGAAATAAACTTAAAATTTATCAAAGGATGTTGACATAGATGAAGTCAAAACATTTTTTAGAGAAATATCTCTTTCTATTTTGAAATCATTTAAAATTCATATAATTATAAAATAAAATACTTATTTTGGAAATATTCTTATAACCTTGTACGGGATGCTTTGATGATGTTATAATGACGGAAAATATATGCACCTTCCGTATATGTTAAAAACAAGACATTCTTACCTTAATTTTGTCGAAAAGGTTATAAAGGACCTTGTTTGGAAAATGACGAAATGATTCTTTTATAAGCATCTTATAAAATTAAAACAAGGGTATAAATGACTTTAACCCATAGTGTGGTAAATAGTAAGAATGTTTTGAAACAAATTTTTAAGAAACATGGATGTGGATAATAAAGAAGTCCCAATAGATAATTACATATAAAAAATCTTAGAAAATGAAGAGATTGTAGAATTAACCCTTACCTTGTACATTTCCTCGGTCAAGGGTAGTTTAACCTCCCAGTAGGTTTTTGATAGGTTTGTTTCACTATATTAACTTTATCATTTAGATTTAACTATTAGTTAAATAGTTTCACATTGACCATGTCTCTTTGTATTTTTATATTATATGAATAAAATTCACACTATATACTTCCAAGAAAACCCTAAGTGGTTAATTAATGATACAACTATCATTATATAAGTCTTTTTGGATGATCCATATATATTAAGGAATAGAATATCATTTAATAATATAATATTTGTTTTAGAAACTCTTTTTTGTCAATTTTCACACTATTTGGTATTTTGTTTTTTTTCTAAATTTATAAATGAATTATTATTTAAAAAAAATTCGCTAACACACTCTAAAATGGCATGTTATCCTTGAAAATTAGTTTAATTCATAAAAGTCTCAAATTAAATTTATTTGGATATTTATAATATCAATTATTTTAATATTTCATTAATTAGGTTATTATTTCATTTCCATTGTGTCGTAAATAAATTAAATTTTTTAACGTCTAAAAAATATAAATAAAATGTAATTATGTATTAAATATTATTCTTATTCAAGAAAATATTTATAGACTAATTTATCTTATGTGTAGCTATATATTAAATTTTTTTAGTTATTAAACATTGATTTTAACACTTTTATCTCTTCTTTGAATTAAATAATTATAAATGTATTATTCTAATCCAAGTGGACCTAATGGATCATATTTTATTCCTATGGTGGTTTTTGGTCGACTTAAAATTATCCAATATAATTAGGACAAGTGTTAGGGTAATAAAAATATCATTTTAACATTAATT
Source organism: Viscum album (assembly GCA_963277665.1). NCBI lineage: Eukaryota > Viridiplantae > Streptophyta > Magnoliopsida > Santalales > Viscaceae > Viscum > Viscum album. The sequence goes on along the minus strand of OY728152.1, from coordinate 348,417,395 downwards.
ACCCTAATTACTTTTAACCGTGGTAAATAAAAGTAAAAGGTTAATATTCACCAAATTTTATTTTTATATTATTGAACCACATTTTAATTATAAATATCAACCATATCACTCTGATTTTTGAAATTCGACTCACAGAAGTGGTAAAATTATGTTTTATGCGAATTTACAAATTCTCCTAGGAAGTGGGTAAAAGACGGTGAAAAGTTAAATAAACGTTTTATATATCTAAAATTATTATAAACTAACTCCAATGAATTAAATTGAACTTATACTGGTATTTTGTATCTATTTTGAACTAAAATTAATTTAAATAAAATACATAATTATTTAAAAAAATTGGTTTGAAACTATAACTCATTATTTTTCACTATTCATCAAAAATTGAACATTTTCAGAAAAACAAATTTCACCATTAGATAATTTCAATATTCCAAATCAAAAAATGATGACTATTTTGAATGATAAAACTTATAAAATTTCAAAAAGTTGGTATTACTATTCATAATGGCTAGTTTGATTGTTTGTGGTGTGTTAGAAAACGATGTTGCGTACAACACATGCTACTGTATTATTCAAAGAGAAACGTACCTTGGAAGCTTGTGGTATTACTTTCTTTCCTCCTTCATATAATTTTGTCCTCGAAATTTCTAGATTATTACTGCGTAAAAAGACTCAGGTGGTTCTTCATCATAAGTTCAATGGGTTCCCACGTTGCCTCTTCCAGCTTAAGGTTTTTCTCCATAGAACTTTTACCAAATGAGTCGTCCGGTTTCTCAGCACTTGTTCTTTTATATCAAGAACCATGAAAGGCCCTTTCCAATAAGACATATCAGGTTCCAGTTCTAATTCCTCATAGGTGAGTACATGTGTTGGACTAGGCTTGTATTTTCTCAATAGTTATACATGGAACACATCGTGAACTTTGGAGAGACATGGTGACATTTCCAAATGGTAAGCTACAACCCCAATTCGTTATCAACTTTTGAAAGGTCTGATGTAACTGGGACTCAATTTTCCCTTCTTACCAAAACGTATAACACCCTTCCATGTAGATACCTTCAAGAAAACTTGATCTCCTACCTGAAATTCCATATCCTACCTTCGGTTATCAGCATAGCTCTTCTATATACTTTGAGATACCTTTATGCGGTTTTGGATTACCTTCACCTTTTCCATCGTTTCCTCCACATGTTCTGGGCCTACAAGTTTTCTTTCACCAACATCATCCCAATAGGTTGGCGTGCGAAATCGCTTTCTGTATAACGCTTCATATGGTGCCATCTGAATACTTGAATGGAAGCTATTGTTATTGGAAAATTCTACTAGAGGAAAATATTGATCCCACATACCTTGAAAGTCAATTGAGCATGCTCTCAACATGTCTTGTAAGGTTTTAATAGTCCGTCCTGATTGTCCATCGGTTTGGGGGTGGTAGGAAGTGCTCAACATAATTTCAGTGTCCAGGTCTTTCGGAAGACATTTCCAGAATCCTGATTTAAAATAGGGATCATGATCATAAAGAATTGATATTGGTACTCCATTATGTCTTACCACACCATTAATATGTAGTCTTTTTATTCGTTCAAGTGGTAAATCCTATATTATAACAAGAAAATGTGCTGACATGGTAAGATGATCAACAATGACCCATATTGAATCATTGTTTCTAGGACTCTTTGGTATTACCATGAAAAATTCCATCGTAATATTATCCCATTTACACACAGGTATGGGAAGAGGTTCCATGAATCCTCTAGGTTGTTGCCTTCCACTTTTCACTTGTTGAAAAATCATACATCTTGAAACAAAATCAGAAATCTCCCTCTTCATGTTTCCAACCAAAAAAGTTCCTTCAAATGTCTATACATTTTGGTGCTCACAGGGTGTATAGAGAAATCGGAACAATGAGCATCATCAAGAAATTCTCTTTTTCGATTAGGTTTATCAGAAACCCAAAGTCTCTTCCCAACTTCCAAAATTCCATCTTCATAAAAAAATTTAATCAATCTCCAATCATTCACATCCTTAATCTTCTTTTGAAACTCTTCATCACTGGTCTGAGAACACTTTATCTTTTTTAGTAAAGTTGGTTTGGAAACCATTTGAAAAGTATTGATGTTTCAACTTCCATGGTGATTCACATATCCATCTTTACTACATACATGTATATAGGACCTTTTTCAACTCTCATCTTGTTAAGAACTCTATGATCCTTTCTACAGAAATCATGTTCCACCTTATTTTCCTTTCCCGGGTGGTAGTGTATCGTGCAATCATAATCCTTGAGTAGTTCGAGCCATCTCTTTTGCCTCATGTTGAGTTATTTCTATGAGAAAATATACTTTAAACTATTGTGATCAGTATATATCTCAAATTTTTCACCATTGAGATATTTTCTCAAAATCTTCAAAGCAAATATTATAGATACTAACTCAAGATCATGAGTAAGATAGTTTTAATAATGACTTTTAAGCTGTCGTGATGTGTAGGCAATAACTCTATCATTATGCATATGGACACAACCCAGTCTATTCTTCAAGGAATCACTATAAATAACAAACCCATCATTCCCCAATGGTAGGGTCAAGATATAATCATTGAATAATCATCTCTTCAATTATTAAAAACATTCTTCACACTCTTTTTTCCAAACAAATTTAAACCATTTTCGTTTGAGATTTATTAGTCAGTTAGCCAACAAGGCAAAATTCTGGAAAAATGTCTATAATAACCTGCTAAACCAATAAAATAGTGTACCTCAGTTATACTCATCTATGCTAGCCATTATTTGATTTCCTAGGTCTTAGAAGGACCAATATAGATTCTATCCTTAGAGACAATATGGAAAGAAAACAAATCTATTGAATCCAGAATTCACACATGCTAAACTTCCCATATAATTCATTTCTTTTAAGAGTCTTCAGGATAATGTGCAAGTGATTTTCATGATCTTAGTAGCATTTGGAGTATACCAAGATAACATCAATAAATTCCACTACAAAATCAACGAGATATTCCTTGAATAATCTATTCATTTGATCCATGAAGACAGAGGGTTCATTAGTCAATTCCAAAGGCATTACTATAAACTCGTAATGCTCGTACCTGGTTCGAAATGCTGTCTTCAGAATGTCTTCCTTATTCACGCACAACTGATGGTATCCATATCTAAGGTAAATATTGGAAAAGTATTGAGCTCCATGAATTTGGACATATAAATCATTAATGCGTGGTAGGGGATACATGTTCTTTATTGTTATAGCATTGATCTCCCTGTAGTCAATGCACAACCTCAAAGATCCATTGTTCTTCTTAACAAAAAGGACAGGGGCTCCCAATGAAGAAACAGTAGAGAAAAAAAATCCCTTATTACTCATTTCCTCTAGTTTTTTCTATAGTTACACTAATTCCACAGTTTCCATTCTATAAGGGGTCTTCGATATGGGGCTTGATCCAGGAATTAAATCAATGGAAACTCAATTTCTTGTTCTGGATGATGTCCATGTAAATCTTTTAGAAATACATGAACAGATTCATTCACAATCGGTAGATCCTTCATTTGAACATTCATCTCCTCACCCATAGTTATTTCATTCTCTTCATCCCCAATAATTTAATTTAGTTGAGCTATTGGGGGTGGATCTAGATAAAAAATTAGGTGGTGACTATTATTATCTAAAGATAATATGCTCTTTGTCATCGTCATCAAAAAAAGTAACCCACTTCTTCTTACAATATATTTTTCTATCAGGGTCTGAAATACAATCATACCGAGCATTATATCAAATTCAATAATGGGTATGACGATGAGATCAGTAGATAAAGAACATTTATATCCTTAATTGGGATTGTTTCACAAAACATTGTTGCAATGATACAACCCTTAAGAGTTTTGACTGAAAAATCCCTTGTTAAGTCAAATAAGAAATTTCAAATTTTTTTAGAAAAATTGGAAGAAATGAAACAATGCGATGATCCTACATCAAATAAACCATTGGATAAACTTGAGGAAAGCATTAAATTACTTTCCACCATGTCTTTCGGTGCTTCAACCTCAGTGGTAGTGAATGCATAATCTTGGACTTGATCCCTTGTCCTTTTATAAGGTATGTTCCCCTAATGCTTTGGAAATTCATTTGAATAATTCCCCCTTTCTATACAATTGTAGATTTCAACATAAACAACCTCTTTCTTCCCCTTGAAATCATGAGCTTGGTGGCATTATTCGCCACATATGTAATATACTCACATTCCCTTCTGGAAAGTACCATGGTGTTTCTTCCGACATTTGCTGGAGGATGGATAATCAAATTTTCCCTTCTTACCCTTATTTCCATTCCCAGAGTGCTCAGATGATCTCTTCTTCTCTTACTTTTCTTTAAAGTCGTAAGTCTTAGATAATTCTTTTTCTATCTTGATAGCACATGATACAATATCTTCATACGATGAGAAGTATTATAAGACTAATGCTCGACAGAGAAATGGTTTTAACCCATCAATGAAATGATCAATATTACTTCTTCGGTTACATATATAATATGCTGCATGACTCATTATCCTTGTAAAGATTGCTTCATACTTTGCGACATTCCCATCCTCCTTTTACCTTAGACGTAGAAATTGCCTTTCCATATCTTCTCAATGGTCACGAGGAAAGTATTTTTCTATGAAAAACTATTTAAAATCTCTCCATTCTATATTTTATACTCTATCATATTCCTTTGTGTTTTGAATCAATGACCACCATTGATCAATATCTACCGTGAGGTGGTAAACTACCATGAAAACATTTTCCCATTCCCCACTCCCTAAGCTGTGGAATAAATTTTCTATGTAATTTATCCATTTATCGGCACCTAGAGGAATTGTACTCCCATTGAATGTTTGTTATTGTTTCCTCAGGAAGTGATCTAATATTGATCCTCCACGTTGTGGATCAGGGTGCTCCATACAGGTAAGGTTATTATTCATAACTTGAGTGAGTTGTCTCAATATAGTGGTAATATGATCAACACCGGTTGTATCACTAGCTACACTATAATTATCTTGAGTATGAGGGTAATCCCTACATTGAGTGAGTGCATTGATATAGTTTCCATTCCATACACTAGGCGCCATTTCTAAACAATGGCATAAAATGGATCAGTTTATGAATCGAAATACATAATTCCAAACATGTAAAACACTTAACATAAATTGGACAGTTTATGGATATAATCCATAATCATAAAAAGTGTTTTCTTTGAGAAATTATATACTCATAACCATATCATAATGGTTTTTAATGAAAATGATAATAATACTATGCATATACCCTAGGAGTGTCTTAACCAAGAGTGAATAAAGTCCCGTTGTCGTGCACTAGTTCCCATTGAATTCTCAATCAAAGCAGTGTTTTAAAATTTTACCCCTAGGTAAATATGTACCAGAGCCTCCACTACCTGATTGTATCCGGACAAGGATTTATTTCTTGGAAAACTCAAAAATTCTCAACAATACCAAAATTCTAAGAAGTTCTTCTATACTAATCCTCAATGTCTATCTTATGGTAATGTGCTCTAATTAGATTTTATCTAAATATAGATTCCACGGTTTGTACTAAATTTCCTCTGATACCAACTTTAATGCCCTGAACCCAGTTACATAGAGTCGGTGAATTTTTACATAACATTGGCATGATCACAAAAGATCACGTCACGAATGACCGATTAGTTTAGTATCCTTGTAAGTACTAGATACATTCATAAGTATTAACTTACATCATAAAATAAAATTCTACAATAACATTGTTTCCATATACCACACACATATCCTCTCAAACTATCCCCACAGGTCAGTCATAAAATACTTCTTCACATCCTGGAAAAAATAAAAAACATAGAATGGGGTGAGCTCAGATGCTCAGTAAGGATAACAATATAGAAGAAACATTCATAAATAAGCATAAACATTTAAGGAAATATATAAGACTAAAACAAAATCCTTTTAAACTTGATCTTCAGCATACTATGGAAAAGATAAAATCAAATAATTCCATTTACATAATGACATGGATATTCTACAAGTAGAATAATCACATGATATACCAATATCCACTTTCATAATGATGGAATGCATAATGCAAGACTTTATAACGACATAGTCAAGGCCTTTTTTGAAGACTATAAATACGATTTTGTCAAGGCCTTGTGCCCAGACACTAGTTTGTCTCATTAGAGCTACCGATGCATAGAGAATCTAAATTGGGATCCCCCCATCACATTCTAAGTCCAATGCATTCCTTATATGAAAAAGGATTAAAAATAAAATAAAAATTTGTATTAAAACTAGTATACAAAATGTCAATAATTTATCCATAAACCAAGAATGGTATAAAAATTATACATCCACAATCAAACATATCACAAAACATTCAATACAATATGGATGTTTGTATCATAATAAACCAATGTCATATAAACTGAAAATACATCAAAGGATGTTGACATAGATGAAATCAAAACCTTTTTTAAAGAAATATATCTTTCTATTTTGAAATCATTAAAATTCATATAATTTTAAAAGAAAACTTTTATTTTGTAATTATTTTTATATGTTTGTAAGGGAAGCATTGGTAATGTTAAAATGATGAAAAATACCCACACCTTCCTTATAAGTTAAAAAAAGAAATTCTTGCCTTAATTTTTTTGAAAAGGTTATAAAGGACCTTGTTTGGAAAATGAAGAAAATATTCCTTTATAAACATCTTATAAAATTCAAACAGGGGTATAAATGTCTTTAACACATAGTCTAGTCAATAGTGAGAATGTTTTGAAATACATTTTTATGAAATATGGATGTGAATGATAAAGGGGTCCCAGTAGATAATTACGTATAAACAACCTCAGATAATGAAGAGATTTTAGAATTAACCATTACCTTGTAATTTTCCATGGTCAAGGGTAGGATAAACTCCTCTATAATTGTGAAATAATTTTTATTAAATTATAAAAGAATCATATACATTAATATGATATCATATATGATCTTTTAACATTGCTTTGTTAATAATATCTTAGTATTATCATCGTTTTGGGTGATAAATAATTCGTTTTCCTTTATATGGTTTGTTATGTGAGTCATATTTTCTATGGATGGGATGTATCTTATTCATATACATAATTATATAACGTCATTGAACATTTATTTTAATCATCAAATGAAAATTAGTATTGAATGGATACGATGGGGAATTAATCTCATCGCGTTCTTGGAGACGACAATCCGTACGTACGCACGAGCGGCATTTTCATTATTTTTATATTGAAATAATATATAATTGGATTGTATATAATATATAAAGAATCATTATAATGTTATATATATTATTCAAATCAATTACACATCATTATTATAACCATCCAAATAATATGGTATTGAATATCAATTACACCATGACGTGGAGATGGTAAGCCGTACGTACACACATATAGTGACATGTCATTCAAAGGATGGATAGAATAATGAAGATGGTTGTACCATTTTTAAAATAATATTACATTATATAGAAGATACTTGAGTTATTATTTCAGAATGGAAACAATAAAGAAAGAGGAAGTGGAAGAAGAACGAATTTGAAAGAGGCGATGAAATATTTACCTCTTCTTTGGGTTCTTCCTTTTGATTTGATCAAAAGGGATCCTTAAACTGTCATTATGACTGAATGAAGGCCTGTAGGATTAAGGGAGGATAGTTGAGAGGGTATTTGGACATGGATTGGCCGAGACAAATGGCTTTGAAGGTTTGAATCAGAGAGAAAGGAGAGTGACCTTTTATAAGAGGGGTGAGGGGGACCTTAGGAAAAACAAGAAATATTATTTTATCATAAAATAATTTTCAGTATATAATGGCTCTAAAATGTATTATTTAATGGATATGGTGGTGATGGATCAAAAGCCACCCAACCAATAGGTTTGAGACAATTTTGGTCACTAGATTAACTTTATCTTTTATATTTAACTCTTACTTAAATTGTTTGACATTTACCATGTCTCTTTGTATTTTTATATTATATGGTTAATAAAAATACTATATACATCCAATAGAACCGAAATTGGTTAATTAATGATAAAAAAATCATTATATATGTCTTTTGGCAGACCCTTAGTTTTTTAGTAATAGAATATAAATTAATAATATAATATTTTTTTTAAAAACTCTTTTGTGGAATTTTTACACTATTTGGTACTTTGTTTTTTCCAAATTCATAACAACTTTATTACTTATAGAAGAATTAATCTAACCAACCCTAATAGGTAATATTTATCTATAAAATTAGTGGAACTCATAAAAAGTCTCATATTACATTTATTTGGATATTTATAATATCAATTACTTTAATATTTCATTGATTAGGTAATTATTGTATCATCATTGTGTCATAAATAAATTAAATTATTTAATGTTGAAAAAATATAAATAAAATACCAATATGTAGGAAATATTTTAATATTTCTAATTAATCTTTATAGTCGAATTTATCTTATGTGTAACTCTATATTAATAATGTTTTAGTTATTAAAATTTGAATTTAACTCTTTTTTCCCATCATTGAATTAAATAATAATAAATGTTCTTATCTAATCCATGTGGACCTAAAATATCATATTTTATTCATATGTTTGTTTTTAGTAAAATTAAAATTATAAAATTGAATTAGGACATGTGTTTGGATAATAATAATATCATTTTTACCCTTAATCACCATAATTACTTTTAACCGTGTCAAATAAAATTAAAAAGTTACTATTCACCAAAAATTATTTAATATTGTTGAACCAAATTTTATTTACTAAAATAAAACTTTTCACTCAGTTTTTTGGAAATCAACTCACTGAAGCGGTAAAATTATGTTTTATGTGAATATGAAAATTCTTCTAGGAGGTGGGTAAAAGACTGTGACAAGTTCAATAATATTTTTATATATCTAAAATTATAATTAACTAACTCCCATAAATTATATTGAACTTATATATGTATTATGTATCTATTTTGACCTAAAATAAATTTAAATAAAATAAATAATTATTTAAATAAAAATTTGGGTTTAAACAATAACTTAGTGTTTTTCACTATTCATCAAAAATTGATACTTTTCAGAAATATACCAAAAATTCCCCCTAAGCTAATTTCGATATACCGAATCCAAAAATTAAGTCCATTTTGAATTATAAAATTTATAAAATTTCAAAAAGTGGGTATTATTATTCATAATAGCTTGTTTGATTGGTTGTGGTGTGTTAGAACTCGAAGTTGCGTACAACACACACTGCTGTATTATTCAAAGAGAAGCGTACCACGAAAGCTTGAGGTGTTACATGAATCTACCAAATTTTATAGTGATTGGTCATCATAAGAACTCATGAAAAACTCCCCATATTCCATAGGAAGAAAAATAGTGATGAAGGGATAATATATACAGTAAGAGACTCTAAAATTTCATACAAAATAATAAAAAAGAAAGAAAAACATCATAAATAGTAAATATAAATGAATTAAAATATATAAATAGTAAATTACCAAAAAATAATAACCAAATGAATAATATCCCTCCATATTGTATGCCAAACTAAAATATAAATAGACTATCATACAATTGAATAGCCTAAAGAACAACTCCAAATAAATTCTCCCAAAACTAGTATCGAACACCTTTATCAGTCACATATCCATTCTCTAATCTGATATTAATAAGGGACTAATCCAGCATAGGGCCTCATACCCTTGTCCTGACTTTTATCCATGTTGTCTTGTTTGATTCTTAAGGGAATCCTAAATAGGATGGATTAAAACATAGTATGACACCACCAATGGTGTCAAAAAAATATATTCTGAATTTATATTTCATATAATCTTATGATATTGATTTTCATGATTTCAATAATTTAATATTGAACATAAAATTATCCTACCGACACTCGAGCTCTAGGTTGAAACCTGGGGTATGCCAAACATGATTCAATAGAGTTCCAAATATGTATGTCCATGCATACCATTATCTAGGATGATTTCCTTGAAAAGGAACCATGACAAGGTACATTACCCATTCTACCGACCACTGTCCTAACACACATTACCAATTCAAAGGATATCCCTCATCATCCATGGGTAAGTGGACTTTTTGTGAATTCTCATTATTGATAAGATAACATTCCCAATGAAAATTAATAATGCTATGTGTGGAGTAACCATTCCAGGTAATATATAACTATGCTTCAGTAACAACAAAGAGAAAAACCCCTAACAAATCACCAAAAGATGACAAATATTTTGACATTTGACACATTTTTTCATTAATTAAAATTACAAATTATGATTACTCATATTCTATTATTTCAAATAGAAGTTCGTGACAATATAAAATTGTGTCATTTTTTATTTCATACCAATTATACAGTTACATTCTACATTATCAATTCACGTTTTCAATTGTTTCAATTCCAATTCCAATACTAATAATTACAAATTGAAATTCCCGTTTCATGAGAAGAACAAATTCAATTCAAAATTATATTCATTCCTTAATAAATTTCTGAATTCAGGTATAAGGCACTAGAATCATACCATCCATTATTTAACCCATGATTATTGGTAAGAACACCACTTTGGTGGCCATAGGATCATGATCTTCATCACCAATGGACCCAATGAGATATGTGGAAGGTCTAATAGTGGGGAATTGAGAAATTTCCATGGATTATAATTAGAAGAAGTCACAAACATGACTTTATGACACTATCATACATGCTTTAAATACTATAAAACCAATGTAGACACTATAGTCATTTTTCAAATCATCCACCTCAATAAAAATAATATTAATACAAAAACATAAAATTTTGATGAATGTAATACACCATAATCCCATATATAAACTGATAAATAAACCACGTCATGTCCATTAGAAGAATATCAAAGTGAAAAATAAAAGAAATTAACCAATTATGAGTAGAACACACTGAATCTAGATGTTTGAATTGAAGAATGGATCTAGAGATCAATGATTCAAGGTATATTACAAATGAGGTATACTTGAATTAGGGATGGAATCATGGAGAGATCTATTCCGGAGAATGGGATCTCATGATGGAGGATGTGAGCTCAACATGTAGGGTTCATGCTCATGAAGTATGGTTGGAAGAGAGTTCTCATTGGAGGAGGTGATATATTTTATTAGAGAGATTAGTTCGAGGAAGAGAGATTATATTTGATGGAAGAAGTGTGCTCGCAGGTTTGTTATTGGGAAGTAGGGTTTGACAGAGGATAGATCTGTTCGACAATGTGAATTGAGATCTATTCGTGGGATATTTTGGACTATTATTTGGGGTTTTTTACCAATAGTTTCTAAAAAACATAGGGAAATATTGTCCTGTCCAATGGTTTGAATATCCCATTGTGATAGATATAGAAGACCAATAACTTCCCAAAAGTTTCAGAAAACCATTGGGAAAACTCATAAAATAATCCTTTATTTCCAATGGTTTTAATAAAACTGTTCATAAAATTTAGAGTATTTATCCTGTACCAACAGTTTCATTTAGCCATTGGAATAGGTTACTTAAACCAACAGTTTTTTTCAAACCATTGGTATGCATGTGTTGGTATAGGTGGTATTTACACCAGGGACAATCAAATGATGGGTTGCATGGTTGTGTCTTGTTCTTAAATACACCAAGATATCATCAACAAAGCCCAACACGAATGAATCTACATACAAGTGGAATACCTGATTCATAAATACCATGAAGACTACAAATGAATTTTTTGAGTCCAAACGGCTTGACCATGAACTCATATAGACCATACCTACTCATGAAATCTATGATAGGTGTGTTCAATGTCATGAAACAAAACTGATGATATCCCAACCACCAATATATCATAAAAAACAATTTCATTCCATGGGTATGATTAAATAGCTTGTATATTCTAGGAAATGGTTGCCAATTCTTTATTGTGAGCTAATTCAGAAAATGTCAGTCCACGAAGAGCTATAGGGTACCTTACAACATATTAAAAAGAGGACACATGAACCCCAGGGAGATGATCTGAGTCCTATAAAACCTTTTTCCTCCAGATCATCCCACTATTCATCAGTCTCTAGGTTCACCTTTGGTGCCATATTATAAGGAGAAATGGTTTTTACTGCTGTTCTTGACACTAGATCAGTATTGAATTATACCACCTAAACTAGCGGTAGAATAGGGAATCCATCAAGAAATAAATCCCAAAAATAATCAACCACCAGAGGTAAAATAGTGTGTCACTACCCCTACTCATATAGAAAAAGACTGGAAATCTCATATATCACATTTACAAGACTCTACTGCTCATGTCCAGATAGAGTTTCATTGGAGAATGATTCTCCATTATACATGTTTTTAACGCCCTCTTGTAATGTAAACGTCACCCTCCGAAGATAGTGTTCAATATGGGACTGGTAGGGATCTAACCATTCCATCTCGACGATTATGTGAAATCCCATCATGTTGAGGATGAAGAGATTCTACATGAAGAGGTATCATCCTATATTAAGGGTCCAATCATTATATTGGTGAATGCCCACTTCTCAAATACCTAATGGGGGTATCAAGAATCATAATTACATGAATTTACTCAATCAGGAGGCCTAGAATCGCACAGATTACCTCATATATATGATAATGAGACACACTAATGTCAAAAAAGATGACTCTAATGTAAATTCTACTAGAATAGTACCTCATATAATAGAAATTATGGCTCTATACTCCTCTGGTATAGTACGAAATGTTTGTAACAAGCCTGTACCATGGCCCTAATACACCTCTTAACTTTCTTTAGAAATCCTACTTTGTTGTAGTCAAGAATCATAAGTATGTCTACCTCTGCCTCGACTGCCAGCTCATTCTAATTGGAAGATTTTATTAAAACAACTTGTATATCATGATACTATTGGTAATTCTATTGACCGTGGAGTAGGAGTATATCCCCTATTGCTATGCCATGAAGAAAACGTTGTCTAGAAATTCTGAATATGGAACATCTATCCACATCCTCTATAATCAGGAGAATACTAGAATCATCGAGGTTTTCTATTTTCGGGTCTCCCACACATGTGATGTATCATGAATATATCTTCACGAGGAGCCTAAATGCTACGAATCCCATAAGAAACCTCAAAACTACAATTGTGTCCGCTTGAAGAACCACTATTATGTTTTGGTGTCAAATCACCGCGACTCGCACAATCAACTTGCTTCATATTTATATCTATAATATGGTCTTGTTTGATGATATTTAAAATGGTGGTCAACCAGAACACATTTACTTATGACCAAATAGTGTATAATAAATCATCCTCAAATTTCAATGTTTCTATATGGTCATCACCCACCATAATAGGAGAAAAACCCCAAAATCTTTGTAAAATGAGTACAATATTCCATAACTAACATACCTACCTTCTGAAGGATCATAAATTATCTCGATATTTCATCCCTCTAAGTCTAGAGAATGATATAGTCCAAGAATATCATGTGGAAATCTATCCAGATCATGTTGTAATGTCAAATTACTTTGATGATAACATCCCAGCACCGCTCAGAAGAATTGTGAATCATGTACACTGCAAGAATGACCATACGCTCAGGTTGTGTCTCAAGGTTCTCAAATATAGGAAGGGAAGCTTTGATCCAGGGATCAAAAGCATGTGGTTTTCCATACCCTAAAAAGGTGGGAGGATACTGCGGCTTGAATTCTAGATACAACTCTGCCATACTAGGGGAATTTGAAAAAAACACTTCATATTCTACAACATATAAAGAAAACCCTCATGGAACTATGTCTCAGTTCTCATATATGGTATAATAAGAGGTTCTATAGAAGTCATAGTAGGAGGGATCACTGATGGATCAAGGACTGAAACCTCAGTAGCATGGTCATCACTACCTTTAGTGTGCACGAATGAAGGAGGTTGTGGTGGAGTGATACTAAAATTACAAATGAATGCCTCAAAATATATTTAAGTAATTGTGATATTTGAAGATAGAAAACTTGGATAGGTATAAATAATTCAAAAAAAAAAATTATCACGGCTCACTGGATACCTGAAAATCTATGTCAAGATGACATAAGAGACCATAGGGTCATAAGAATATAAGATATACCCCACTACCCACTAATAAGGATGGGTTCAGGTCTAAATTACTATTTCCCATGTATAATATAATTGATTTCAATTTAGAATTAATAATCAGTTTTTTTTTCATATTGTTAAAATAATTAAATAACATTTAAATTGATGAATTATATTCATTACCATTTATGATCCATATGGGGCCATACACCTTATGAAAAAAAATATGGCATTCGCTAAACCTAAGAAAATTACATGTTATAGCCCATGCAACCTATGCTCCCTGGTTCAGCAAGCCACAGTTGAATGCATAAGGTTTCTTCTTTAACCTATTCAAGAAAAAAAAGTTAGATTATTGTTGGACATTTTTGTACCAATTATATTTTTGAATCCCTGTACGAGTCGTTTGTATAATTCAATACACATTCAAGGAACTATCAATATGAAATAATAAAATGCATGATAAAAATATATGTGACATTAAAAAATTCTTGGAATATCAGTCCTATGGTTTCTAATAATGATTCATGATATAATTTAAATCCATAATTTCATTAGTCCATAGTGATGAAATTATAATTTTAATCATACCAATATCAATAACACCATAAAACAAGTTCATCACAAACAGGTGAAGTCATATAAATAATAACATGGGAAAGAAATAATAAAAAGTTCCCATAACAAGTAATTTGGTTTCCCCTGTACAAGGGTTAACTATGTCCATGCACAGGGTTAATTCCAAATTCTTTTAACTCCTAGTCACCTATCTAATACCCAAGCAGTAAGACAAGTTAATATTTTATCACTAATACAACTTTGTAATGTCCTAAATCGGGGTAAAATTGACCCATTCCCCAAGCCGGTTAGTCACATCGCCTAAAGTGTGCCTCCATGTATGTTTGAGGGTACAAAAATATGACACGAGTGTGAAGGTGGTACAATGAGGTGACTATAACCTCTTAAAATAGTGTCACATCAGATATAAACATAAAAATATAACAACATAAGCATATACTAAAAAACAGAATAAAAAAGTAGTGGAAGAATTACAGATGAACAACTGGATAATAAAAATATCAAAAGAAACAAAGTAATTTCATATACATGGATTCTATCCATAATGATATAAAAAGTGGATCATGGGAAAGACATATACAAACATACTATAAAAAGTACAAAAATAAAAAAATGTTCCACCAAATTCTCCAGCAAATGAAAAATCATCTACTCTTAAGCACAAAATATAAGTAGGAATGTCAAATACCTATAGCAAGGTGATTTACATTATATGTACATGTAGGAAAATAATATTATTGTGTACCAAATGTCTCCCGATTAGGGTGTGAGATAAAAATATCTAATGGTAACCACCCACAGTGTATATATCTAATAAATGCAGCTCTCATAGATAAACAGTGTGTAAACATAAGTAATTAGTTAACACTGTTGAATAAATAAATAACCTCTTATTAGGTACTGAACATACACATGTCCTCTCTACCTACTTCTGATCATATGTGGAATGGATGTCTGATCATTCACAATATATATAGTAATAATATATATTTTATAGATATCTATATTGAATCCACCTATATGAACCATGTACATGCAGGTGTAAGTGGTAATTTACTTGGAATAATAGTTACTAACTATTCTATGGTTATACTAAGACATCCATAACTAGTATAATGATTATATAAGCTCAACCAAGAGGGTAACTTACTTAAATATCTTAATGGGTGGGATTTGTCATGCTCTTTACAAAAGATAGAGAGTGTTCCATCATGTCAACACTCAAACAAGGGACACACCATGTCATACCCTATGTACCCCTAGTGTCAATGGTATTAGATGTCATTCTCAACACTTGATGTGTGGGATCTTTACACCTTCATGCTCAACTAAACCCTAAACACCATACCATAGCCTGTATCAAGGCAAAATAATATTAATAATATTATTCATGATGGAAAAATTATCATGTGTTATGTTCACCATGCCTATATATATAAGTAAATAATTATTAAATTTATAAATATATGAATGAGGAATTGCCTCCCATTCATCACATTTATCAAGCTCAATGTAACCAAAGCCTCACTATTAAATTAGTTTAATTTGATAAAATATTATTAAGTGTGGCCATGAAACCCTTATAAGTCATTCAACATTAAACATAAAATATATTTTTTAGAATGGAAACCATGATTCATTATCAATTCCACTTAATTTAGTCCATTTTATTCCTTATAACAAGGAAATCCAATTTATATGGATGAAGAGATATTTAATAGGTTACATGGTCAAATAATGTAATTTCCATTATGGAAAATTCCAATTATAGGTTGTTCTAAACACCCTAGAGTTTTCTTAGATTATATAAA
This sequence comes from Viscum album, assembly GCA_963277665.1. NCBI lineage: Eukaryota > Viridiplantae > Streptophyta > Magnoliopsida > Santalales > Viscaceae > Viscum > Viscum album. Next base: position 348,400,850 of record OY728152.1, on the reverse strand, counting down.
CATTTTTATATCAAGTTCAATTCCATTTAAACAATACGTTTGTAGATATATAAGAGTAATAGGCATTGGAGCAATTAAACACATGGTAAATTCATCTAGGAACACCATAGAGGCATATATAAAAGAGGTAATCATGCTATAAATGATTAAAAAAGGACCAAGCAACATGTATCATGGTGAAATTCTTAATTTGATATAATGATCTCAATAAAATGAGGGTGCTTAGGAAAATCTTCTATAGGGAACAACGAAGCAACTATGAAACTTCAACACATATGGGTAAAATGATGAGACCTCCTACCTCAGGGCCGTAGATAACTCTACCCAGGATATCAGTCACCAATTCAGAGTAGGATGGCTGATATCAATGTAACAGTCAAAAACCATGAAAATAGTGAAAATGATATTTCCACTCAACAACATGATAGATTAAAATACAAACATATATAGGAATAGAGGGAATTCAAGAGCTCAACTTATGGAATTGACCACCTCCGACGGATCTTGAATCAGACACTATAATGAAGAGTTATCTCCAAGACTAGATCGTGGATGAGAAGAAGCTATTGAGGGGGAAAGTGGGTTTCATCCACTATAGGAGAGGAGAGAAAAAGAAAATTGGGTAACAAAGTGAAAGCAGGGAAAAAATTCATTTCCTAATGAAATATAAGGGTTCACCATTTGACCACAAGGTTGGCCAAACCATGTTCCAACTACACTCTATTCACCAATATATAGGGGCACTGCTCATGGTTAATCACATTGTTTATCTAACTGTTCAGAAACCATGAAATGATTTCCTATATTGAAACCATGTAGCACTGCACTGCTATGCACTCAGAGTCTCATAATTCCAGACCATCTTTGTGACATATAAGTCACCACTTTATATACCCAAATGGGTTTAGAGAAACTATTCGAGCTGAGGGATTGATTTCCTCTAACAGTGGGGCCTAGTCTTGTCTTCCTATTTTGGGGCTACGTGATCTGAATGAGTACTTGATACATGTAAGAACCCCATGAATTCATTAACAATCCACATTAATCCTATTGAAAGGAATTTAAATAATAATAATAATAATCCACACCATAATGAAAAAAAAGGATCGTCAAATGATAATAAAAATAATGTTTTGTAAATTTATTAATTTAGTTAATTCTAATAGTGCCCGTATCCTCACTTATAAAAGATTTCCTTTTCTCATATCATACTACAACCTTTTTATCCTACTATACAAACCAGTACCTAATTTAATAACTTTCTATACTCCTTAACCATGAACTAGATATTATTTTCATTACAAAGTACTCTCTATTCAAGTCTTATGGTGTAAGCCAAAACAAGTGTATCAATGAAGAGGTATAACTCTTAACCAAGTACATTCAAATTTATTTCTTATTTTAAAAATTATAAATATATGATATCATTTATAAAATAATTTATTATGTATTTCAAGAATATAAATTTTTTATTTAATGATCAAACAACCGTTATCCACCTGATTTCCACCATATAAGAAAATGAATCATGGCTCCTAATTATGTTCAGACTACCATCTCCATAAAGAGATGCATTTCATTTTTAATCACAACATTTATGTTATGGTTATAATGATCAAATTAATGAACATATATGATATATATTATTTTCATAAAAATTTAATAACTAATTACCATTATTTTTTTCATCTGGTTAAAATTGAAACATCACTAGTGCATCTGTACGGACTACCGTCTCCCCAAAGTGATGTAATAAAATATTCATAACCACTTTATATGAATATGTATTATGCTGTTTATAAATATTAAATATTATAATAATTAAATTTTTATAATTAGAGATATGATATAACAATGATAGTCATATAAGGTCCATGATTGAAAACCAAAACATACTTGTAAAATGAATCCATTTTTAGGAAGAATTTTTTTTAATAATGAATTTTTATTAAATGGGTTATAAGATGTTATAAGTAAATAATATATGGTATGATATATAGGATTAAAGTTATTTAATACATGTATAATTTTTTTATTATTCAGTATTGTTTAATGAGTATAAGAAAGAGTATAGTTGGGGTCTTAGATTTTGGTCTCACTTTTATTTTTTTGAGACACATTCAATATTCACCACTTGTTTTTATGTGGACAATATACTTTCTAGGAAATTATTTTATGATTTTTATCATGAAAATTATTGGGACTTTTATATCCATATGTGGTTCTCTTTTTAATGATCTTTTTATCATATAGTTACCAATGTGTTAAGGGATTTATGTTTCAATTTTATTTTAATTGGGTTTATTTATGAATGAATTTATATTCATGAAATTATATAATACTTATATGAAAAATTATTTCCATTTTTCATATCGTATTTTTATTCATTTAATTTTCAATTAATTGTATTATTTTACTATCTTTGGTACTAAAAATGTTTTAGAAAATGATTTTAAGAAAAGTTGACTTTATTTATCTTCTTTCGATCACAAAACCATATACCTCTATAACCATTATTTCTAAAATGATTTTATGAATGTTACAAGATACTATAAATAATTTTTTAGATTCATTTTTACCCATGTTTTTTTAAAAACATATTAAATTTAATCTTCTTTTTATTTTTTAAATTATGAACTTTTCATTGAAGGTGTGAACACAATTATTATTTTTATGATTACAACCTGAACTGAATTTCCAGATCCCCTTACCACTCAATTCTCTGATGTTTACAATATGAGTATGAAAATTAAATTTTAAAGAAGAACTTTTCTAAAATACTTTGGAAATATTTATATTTTCAATTCCTGATTTCAAAATAAAAATGGTTTTCCCCTAATGAAATATTCCCTTGATCATTAATTTATATTTTAATTTATGATAAAATAATTTAATATTACAAATAATTTACTGGGGATATAATCAAAGGATTACATAATTATTATTTCTCTATATGTTTGATTATTAAGATGCTTATATTATTATGAAACCTTCTAATTTTTATAGATTATTATATAAATAATTGTTAAAATGTTTATGAAACTAGTTTATTTTCCATAGGTTACTATATTTGATGAATATTTTTTATTCATGTGGAAAACATATTACTTTAATATTATTGTGTTATGGGTGGGATAAGAATTTTTTAGTCTTGTAATTCATTGGTTAAAGATACATATCTCATGATATTTTATGGACTGGAATCGGGAGTGAACCAAGTTCGGTAAGAGACGTTATCCACTATGATAGTCTTTGGATTGAACATTTAACAAAGATATGATTGAACAAGGAGTGAACTAAATCAACTATGATTGTATTATAAGGGATACATGACTATGTAAATGGTTTTATATGTTTATTCGCATGCCTAAAAAATATTTATTATTCCAATTTTATGATATCATGAATCATTTTCGTTGATTAACTTATGATTATTGTCTTATAAACTACCATGATTTATTAAATTAATCAAGATTATGATCTATTATTTTTTAGTTATGGATTTTAAAATGTTAATATCATGTTATCATACCCTTATGATAATTTTATGTGTATATGATCATTGATATATCCATTATATACAATTATTGAGAATTTCTGATCACCCTTTTTTAGGTTTCAATTTTCTAGGTAATGGAGAATAGTTTTATGTAGGGTTAGTCAAATAAGAGAAATATGTTAAAAAAATATTATTTTGGAGATGTTGAATATTGTACATGAATTAATAATAATTTGTATCTAGTCTCCAAAATCATTAATTTTTTTTGGTTTTACCATGAATCTTATTGTTATGTATTGAATATTCATTTAATAAGATTTAATATTTATGTATTAAAATTATGATTCACTAATGTTGGTATTAGAGTAGTGTTTAGTCAATATTTAGTGATTAGGATTAGTAAACATTGGTGAAAAAACTAGTACAAATTTTTTGAATAGAATAATATCTTAATGTTTTGGTAATGTAGAGATTTTTTAGTTTTACAAGCTATAAATCCCTCTATAGATTCTAAATGTGGATGGGGTTTGGAACAAATTAATCCAGTTTTAATATCTTTGAAATGATTTGGATGAGTTCCCATTGATCATATTTTTTGTTCATGGTGAGTGTTCACATACTGCACACCTATTTTAAATCTTATTGGGGGATATTCTTAGGTTAACTAACATATTGTTTAATGAACCATTATAGTGATTTCAATAGATTATGGATGTATATGGGAAATATCGACCCTAATGTGTCATAGATTGAAATAAAGCTAGCATGATTTATAATTAGTATACATTTTTTTCATGATTATAGGGTTTCCACTAAGATTTCTTTCATCCACACTATGATTTTTGGTTTTACCGAATATTTGGAACTCATAGTAATATAATTTAAATTGAATGTGATAGATAATGAAATGATTTTACTTTAGATAAACTAAATGAGATATAAATTATAATGTAAAATCATTCGATTATTCTTAATAAGCTGTCATGATATATGATTGACAAGATTAATATAGCTCAGTAACCTAACACCCAAAATATGAGTTAAATGTAATTTTATCGAATTTTATGTTCCAATGATCCTAGAGTAAAGAAAGTTAAATTTTCACCATGTTTAGACTTTAAGAGTAATAACCTAGGAGAATATTGGAATGGAAGGGGAAGATTTATTCTTTGTGGGAATTAATGGAATAAAATAATGAATTTACAAGGAATTTGATGTGTTATAGGTGGGAAAATTGGGATTATCTACATCAATTCCATAATAAAATGGCTAAATCCTAGACAATGGAAGGACATATGATATGGAAACTGTTTAACTGAAGGGATTCATGTTTTTATGTATTGGTAGTCATGAATTATTTTTTATAATTTATATATCAATGATATTATAGTTATAATGTAACATCCTAGTTAAATAAAGAATATTATAGTATTTTTTTTTTAATATTTGTGAATAAAATATAAATTTTACTTTAAATAGGATTCCATGGTCGATGGGGTACTCGACATGCAACAATGAGTTTCTTTGAAATCTCATGTTGCACACAAGGCTGAGTCAAACTGAAAAATAATAGAATAATATTATTTTAAATAGTTGTTAACACCAAGACTTTTTATTGGATGAAATGAATAGAACTAAATAATATATTATTATACATGTTTTTAAATGTTTTTACATTTTTCCAATAAAATTTAGAGGCTTAAAATTATAATGAATCCAAATTTAAGTATAAGTACTCTTATATTTATAAAATGTAATTTTACCTCCTTTTGAAGTGAAAAATATTTTTAAATATAGGTTTTGTTAATTTTATATGTACCATTTGACAAAATAAATTTCTTATTCATAATAGTGACATAAAATTATACTTATGATAATTTTTTTTGTATTTTTTTGATGAAGAACTTTTTTTATGAACATTGAAAAATACATCATTTTAATTAAAACCCACCATTCAATATAATTTATATATATAGTTACATTTTAATTAAACAGGTTTTAAAATTTAATTGTAATATATTTTTACCATTTAATTAAATTTTGTCCATTTAATGTAATTTCACATTTAAATTGAAAATAAAAAATGTTAATCTTTTAACAGATATTATTTATTAAAAACACATTGTTTTTGATTTTGACAATGGGAATTAATTTTAAATTAATTTCTACCATTTATGAGTTTTGAATTTGGAAAAACGGATTCCATATTTTGAACCAAAAAGTTCAAATTGTGTAAATAGATAACTTTTTTTATCAGGAATTATGAATATTTATTTTAGTAAATATTTTATTTACTATGGTTAAAGGGTAAATCTGATAAATAAGGGTTACAAAATAATATTATAATAATATTAAATCAAGCTAATACTTTTTCTAACCCTATTGGATGAAATATGTCGGTCAAAGGACATCCTTGGGTCGATTTTGGGACCTGATGTATTGACTGGGGAGTGATAATGGCACATTATATTAATTAATTTAATGTAAAGACAAAAATGACATAAACATATATATATTTTAGTAAAAAAAATTTATATGGTGTTATATAAGGAATATATTAAACTATAAATATTTATTTTAAATTTTTAATCATTTTATACATCATGGTATTTTATTTTGTATTCTTAGACATTAAATAAATAAATTTAATTGTGAAACAATGGTGATGATGTAATTGCTTCATTAATAAAGGATTCAAATAAATTATATTATAAATATTAAAATACATTTATATAAAAGAATTTATGCCATCCACGAATACTAGTTTTAATAAGGAATTTCAATATTTAAATTAATGAACTATTTTAGATAAAATAAAGTTATTATTTATTTGTTTAAAATTCATGATCTGAATAATTTATAAATTGACATAAACGAGTTTTTAAAACTAATAATATTTATTTAAATGATAAAATAATCCAAAAACTCTATGATTATTCCAAATGAAGTAAAAATGGTTAAAAATGACAAAAATACTCAATTTTTTGTTGATTTTCATTTTATAATAAATATATTAACCATATTGTATGAATATATAAGAGGAAACGGTAAAAGTTAAGCAAGTTAACAAAGGGTTAAAAAAACAAGATAATGATTAAAAAAACCCAAAACCTGTCCAATTATTATTTGATTGTTTTATTTAGACATATGTGAACCATATATAAAAATTAAATAAGTTTTGGCCATTTTGAAACTGAAAATCATTTTATAATTAAATAATTCTTACAAACATTCCCAAAGAGACCATCCCCCCCTTATAAAAATACATCACTTATAACCCGTACTCACAAATCTAAATCCCCCTTTTATCATCCAAAATATGCTCAAATAATCTCCCAAGATATCTATCTTCTTCTTAGAAGCCTTACCTTAGGCATAAGTCTCTTCAAGGAATCCTTTTGGTTCAAACCAAAGGGAGTTACCCAATTTAAAGGTAATGTCTTCTCTCAAATTCTTTTCTTTTATTTTCTTTCTCCAACCCACTAAACTCTATTTATTACATTATTTTATAACTAAAATTGTATCCTAAATATACTAGAATGTTTATAACCAAATTATTCGAACTAAATTTCCACACACCTCTATCTAATGGATACGAACATTCTATTTCTGTGGATGGAGAACTACTGCCTCACGAAACAATGATTGTTCAATTATCTTATACTAACTATCATGATGGAAATTATGATATAAATTTATTCATATTTGATATATATTATATTTATATTGTCTCTATGTTTCTATATTTTTCATTTATATCATACTTTTATTGTTTCCTTAATGGGTAAATATGACAATTTCGTTTGAGGAAGTGCGGACTACCGCCCCCTCAATGAAATATGACTTGTTAATTCCATACATGGAATTTATGAAGGATAGAGTTAATGAGATTATATATGATATTATACTATTATTATAACATACATTTTTATCCTTAAGTTTGCATTCCATTAAATATGATATTGAAACGAAATTAGTGTTCATGTGTACGTACAACTTACCGTCTCCATGAACAATACTTTTAATTTCTTATCTCTAAATGTTATGTACTGTTATAAATACATATATAAATGGAATATATATGATATATATGATATCTAAATCCTTATTATAATCTTGGGGATAATATAATTTTGATGTCATAGACAACTAGTAATTCTAGGAAGTTCATTTTTGACTCTAGTACAAAATTTCGAGAAAACAATCATTATTATCATAAGTGATTTTGCAATGTTTATATCAAGGTAATATGTGATATAAAAGGAATAATAAACTTGAAAAAGGTTCTTAATAATGTATAAATTAAAAGTTGTTTATTATTTATGAGATTAAAGAAAGAAAGAGTCATGTCGGACATGAGGTTTTGGAACTTCTTAACCCAATATCCATTCTTTGGGTTAAACATCTAAATCTTGATTATGTGGTTCTATTAAAAAGTATGAATGATCTATAATTGTTTTAAACATAATATTCACATATATTGGTTTCATTTATGTCTGTCACACAAAATTATGTCTTTTATTTATCCTTAATGTAATGATATGATCTTTGTAAGGGACTTCGTCTCAATATTTTTTCATTTAGGCATATTTTGATTTATAATGGACTCTATTTTATATAGTGTATAAAACCCATTGACTTATCATTTCATTCAAATGGAATATTTTTCTATGTAACATTTTACTGATCAACAAAAATAATGTTTATGTTTAATGTACATGATGACAACAAAATTTCCTCCTCCGAAAGCGTTATTTGTTATTTGGATTCCTTAACAGGATGTAATGTTTTTAAAAGGAAAATTAATAACATAAACTCTTTAACATATTTTTGAATTGAAAATGGTTCTGATAATTGATTGTTTATGTCAATATATTTAAATTTTATATTGTGATTGAAATGTGTAAATGTTATATTTTTTATGTTTTTTTATGTGTTACGTGTATGATATGGTTCTTGGGAATTTTTTACATATACGGATTGTTCAATGATAAACCTAGGGCTGGTGAGCCCGAGATATATCTCCAATGCATTGGGTAACATGATAGAGGTAAAATTTATTGTTTCTCCTACGATATTTAGGTAATATATAATGATGGGTATTTCAAATGTAACTCCCTACAATGCCATGAAGGTAACAACGCAAGTATTTTATCGATTCCAAAAGATACATTGATGATTTAAGATTTACATTTATAATTCATAAATCATATGATCTTGTGTGGTATGTTAAAGATTGAAATCTATGATTTCCACGAATTTTCTATATTGATGGACTAATGTATTATTTTTTTGTTTTATAACTCTTACTATTCTTATTATGCTCATCCCATGTTTTTGAAATGTTTTTCACAGGATATAAGGTTGGGCAAGAGAATGAATGAATTCTATAAGAATTATATAAATAAAATTATTATTGTTTTCTTTTAAGAGTTTTTTTATGAAAAAATAGATACAGATTACGAGTGTCTACTGTTTAATATTTGGGCAGTAATGTAATAGTTATGGACTTTTTCTCTAAAACTCTAAACATGAAAAGATCCACAATGTCAATTATTAATGTAATTCATGATTGTGTAATGATTAAGGATGTGTCCTTATAGTTGGTATTAAAGGTCTTCTTACATATCATTAGAGGTTAGGGTGTTATTTAAGCATAATTGACCTAACCATAATGGTTAGCATAATATAAAGAATCATAGTTATTTTAGATAAATTGAATGGGTTTAAGATAACATGAATTGGTATATCTTAGTGTTTACCATCATCATAAGATTTTATATGATGATTTTACTGATATAATCGCACTGAAATTTTTGTTTTAGTAAATGTATGGATCTAGAAGGCACCAATGTAACAATGGATATGAAGAAAACTCCAATAGTCATTCGAAAAAGCAACCGAATGAAATGTGAGCTTCAATGAGAACTCTTGTGGTTACTCTCAACCAACTACCTGGAGTCATTGTTGACCACATGAACCATGGTAATTTTTATAAGGCATCATATATGTGAGAAATAAAACCCTACGGAAGTTTAGTTAATAATCATAATGGTTAGTATATTAAAAAATCTTTTTGTAAATGTTGTGGAATAAAATACCTAGGAAAATGTGTCATTCGGATGGGAATATTCTATATATCTGGTAATGAAGGTCGTAATGAAAGAACCTACAATAGAAAAGGAAGTGTCCAGTTGATTCTAGGAAAGGGAATGATGTGCTTTCTGAGAGATCAATTGATGGTTTTAAATGTGGTGTGGATGGTTATTATAAAAATAAATTTCCTATGAAGAACTATGGGGAATGGGATCACCATGACCGTAGAAATATATGTTTAGCAATACCTAATGTCATTCAAATAGAGGTTGTGGAAACTGATAATGAACAATGAAAGGTATGGATAATATCTTAGCTGATGTATTGAAAATATTGAATCGTAGGATATGATTCATGATTTTTAAAGAATGAAATATAACAAAATATATTGGTAATGAATGCTTAATGGATCTTGAAGAATATAGAATGTGTAATAAGTCTTCATATAAGTCATTCAAGAGTTATGCTAGATTTTAGGATGATAAAATTCTTAATAGTATTAAGGTTATTCTGATGATGGGATTACATTGGAAGGCGTTTTTTCTAGTATGCATAATCTTGAAGATTGATATGTGAAAATGTTATTCAAGGAATAATTATCTTTTTTTGGATATAGTTATGAAGAACCATTGAGTTTATATGATCCTTTAATTTGAGTTAATTATAGGTTATTACCTTATAAGATTAAAATGTGAGGTATGAGATAAAATTGTTGATAAAATATGTTATGGTTATTTATGTGGAATTTATATCATTTTTGGGTATGTTAAAAAAATGACATAGTTTTTGAAAAAGGACAACACACATACCATGTGAAAACCTGTCACGTCGGATAAAGATGCGAGAATCAAACCCATAACCAATGTTCAATTGGAATTTATCTTCTACCACTGAACTACGTGAAGTACCTAGTTAATATAACTTAATCTTTTTAGATAGACGATTTTGTGGATCAAGAAGAAGTTGATTTTTGGAACTTATGTCTTATCAAATGGATATCATTAGAATAGGAAAATTATTTGGTGATTAAGGGATTATGGTTATTTTAGAGGATGTTTTCTATTTGGAAAACACAATATGCTTAAGGAAAATAAAATAATATGGGATCTCATTTGTGGAGTAATGGTTCTAATATTATTTTGGAAGAATTTATTTTTTTATTATTGACATATATAAATTTTGATTATTTTTGTAAATTATTAAACTTCCATTGAGAATACGTGATTAGTTTAAATACTCTTCAGTATGATACTTTAAGAGTAGTCAATGTTAGTTGAATATAAATGTAAAGATTTATTGTAGAAGAATATGTGAATAAATAATTCTTAGTTATGGGTTTTAATCAATGTTTGGGTAACATTGAAGAATTTTAAGGACGATTGTTTATTAAATGTTCTTTACTGAAAATTGTGTATTGATTGTCAAATTTTTGGGATTAAGAGTAATATTTATTTTTATAATGTAGTATCTTTTTGGGGATTATCTGATCTTGTACAAACCATTTTGGTTTGGTTAATGTCTAAAGATATGCGAAACATATAGTTTATCTTTTTTGGATTATGTGATTATCATGAATTTCATTATCGCACTTTAAGCGTGACCATGTCATTTTTAATACTCTTCGTTTGAAGAAAAGATAGGTTTTTGGTAGAAACGTATTAATGGATGAAACTGTACTTGAAAAGTAAGTATATATCTTTATGTCCTTAATAAATCTCAGAAATAAATTCGCCAACATTATTAAAAGGAAATTAAAAAAACATTTTCCAATTAGTTTTTCTATTGGGGAATCAATGACCGTTTAACCTATCACATTCTTATGGTTTCGTTGCTGTTAACTTACCCCTAGTCATGTTCTATATTACTGCCCATCAGAACATGACACTTAGTTTGTCCTGAGAATCCATGTTTTTATACATGGATTCATAGTATGTGTCATCTTGGATGAAATTTGTACTTATATTTATTTCTTTTAATGTTATAGTTTTATTGACTCTTTTTCTGATTTGGGACATTTAATGATGTTTCCAAGCACAATTTTAAAATTGTGAGGACGCAATTTCCCAAAGGGGGGAAGGATGTAACATTCCTGGTAAATAAAGAATATGATATTGTTTTATTTATTAACATTTGTGAATAAAAATTTAATTTTACTTTAAATGGGATTATATGTTCGATGGCGTACCCAACATGCAACAATGGGTTTCTCTAAAATCTCATGTTGCATACAAGGCTGAGTTATATTGAAAAATAGTTATATAATAGTATTTTAAATAGTAGTTAACACCTAACCTTTGTATTATAAGGAATGATCATAACTAACTAAAATATTATTATACTTGTTTGTTAAATGTTTTTACATTTATCCAAAAAAAATTAGAGGCTTAAAATAAGAATGAATCTAATTTTAAGCATAAATATTCTAATATTTTTAAATGGTCTTTTTACTGCCTTTTGATGGGAAACCACTTTTAAATATAGTTTATATTACTTTTATATGTTTTATTTTAAATAATAAACTTATTTTTTATAAGCGGGATATCAAATTTTTCATTGGGTAAATTTTTGGTATTTTTCTGATGATGCTCATTTTTATGAATAGTGAATAATAATGCATTTTAATTCAAAACTAACTTTTAATCTAATTTATTTATATAGTTAAATTGTTATTTTTAGTGGGTTTAAAGGGTAATTGGAATATATTTTTACCAGTTAATTCAATATTTGTCATTGGATGTAATTTCACTTTGAAATTAAACATAATCAAATGTCTATCTATTGATAGTTATTATTTTTAAAAACACACTTTTTGGATTTGACAATGGGAATTTATATTAAATTAATTTTTTCCAATTAAATGTTTTGAATTTTGAATAATGGATCCCATATTAGGAATCAATTGGACCAAATTTTGTAAATAGGTAACATATATTTTTAGACATCATGAATATTACTTCAGTAAATATTTTATTTACCATGGTTAATGGGAGAATCTGGTAAATAGGGGTACAAAAATAATATTATAATAATATTAAATTACCTTAATTCTTATAAAAACCCTATTTGATGAGATATTTCTGACCAAGGGCATCCTTGGGTAGATTTTGGGACACCATGGAGCCACATGGGAGTGATAATGACAATATATATTAATTAATTAAAAGTAAAGACAAAAATGACATAAACATATATATTTTAGTAAAATAATTATTATTTGGTGTTATATAAGTGATATATTCAACTATAGTATTCATTTTAATGATAAAAACATTTCCTACATAAGGTTATTTTATTTATAATTTATAGACATTAAATATATAAATTTAATTATGTCACAATGGTGATGTAGTAATTACATCATTAATAAAGGATTCATATAAATAATATTATAAATATTAATATAAATTTATTTTAAAACATTTTATACCATCCATAGATTTTAGGTGTAATAAAGACTTGTTAGTTTTTAATTAATGAAGGTTTTCTTCGAAATAATTTTGTTGTTATAGATTTTTTTTAAAATTGATGATATGAATAATTTATAAATTGGCATAAATGAGTTTTAAAAACATTTAATATTTTATTAAATGATAAAACAGTCCAAAAATTATAATATTTGAAAAAATGACTTAAATAATGTTTAAAATGTCATAAATGTTCAATTTTTGGTCACTTGTCATTTTATTGTAAATATATCAACCATATAGTATGAATATATTAGGGGTCATGGTAAAAGTTAAACAAGTTAACAAATGTTTAAATAAAAAAGATAAGGGTTAAAAAAATAACAACAATCTATCCAATTATTATTGGATTATTTTATTTAGACATATATGAACATTATATTCTAATTGAATAAGTTTTTGACCTTTATAAATGGAAAATAATTTTATAATTAAATAATACTTTCAAACATTCCTAAATAGCCCCTCCTCCCCCTTATAAAAATCAATCACCTATAACCCCTAATAACACCACTCAATCCCCCTTGGATCATCCAAAACATTCCCAAATAAGCTCCCAAGATCTCTATTGTCCTTCTAGAAGCCTTAAACTGGGATGAAGGAACATCAAGGAAGCCTTCTGTCTAAAACCAAAGGGAGTTTCCCAATTTAAAGGTAACGCCTTCTCTCAAGTTTTTTTCTATTATTTTCCTTCCCAACCCCCTGAAATCTATTTATTAAATTATTTTACAAAAACACCAGTATCTTCAATATACTATGATGTTTCTATGGGAATTATTCAAACTACACTTCCACACACCTACATCTAATGGATAAAAACATACTGTTTTTGTGGACGGTGAACTACTGCCTCACGAAATAATGATTTGTCATTCATCTCATACCACCTCTCATGGTGGCCATTACGGAGGAACATTTTTTAAATGTGATATATATTATATTTATATTTTCACTATTCTTATGTATTTTTCATTTATATCATAACTTTATTGTTTTCATAATAGGTAAACATGATAATTTCATTTGAGGAAGTGAGGGCTACCACCCCCTCAAAGAGATATGACTCGTTAATTCCATACATGGAATGTGTAAAGGATAAAGTTAATGAAAATATATATTATATTACACTGGAATTATTATATAACTATGTATCATTAATTTTTCATTTCATTAAATATGAAATAGAAATTAAAGTGGCGTTCATTCTTACGTACGACTTACTGTCTCCATGAACGGTGCATTTCATTTCATATGTCCAAATGTCATATACCATTATAAATACATATATATAATAGATATATATGGTATATATGATATCTAAATCATTTATATCGTTCTGGGTATAATGTAATTCTGACCACATAGACAACTTGTAATTATATGAAGTTCATTTTTGACTCAAGTACCAAATATCGAAAAAACTACTGTTATTAACATAAATGATTTTAAAATGTTCATAATGTGGTAATAAGTGATATAATATTAATAATAAATATTTAAAATGTTCTTATATAAGTAAAAATTATCTTTAGTTTATTATTCCGAAGATTATAGAATTAATGGGTCAGGTCGGACATGAAGTAAGGGAACTTATTTACCTAATTTCCATTCATTGGTATAAATTTATACTTCATGATTATGTTGTGCTATGATGATGTGTGAATGAACTCTGATTGTTTTACACTTAATATCAACATATATTGTGTGTATTTATTTTATTCACAAATAGTTACATCATTAATTTATCCCTAATGTAATGATATGATCATTGTAAGGGAGTTCCTCTTAATCTCCTTTCCTTGAGGAATATTTTGATTTATACACGACTTTCTTTTATACGGTGTATAAAACCCTTTTAATTTTCATTTCATTCATAGGGAATATTTTTCTACACAGCTTTTTACTAAATGACAAAAACAATGTTTCTTTATAAAGTACATGGTGACAATGACCTTTCTTCCGCTGCGATCATTATTTGATATTTGGATTCTTTAACAAGCAGTAATGTTTTTAAAAAGAAAATAAATACCAAGTACTCTTTTACATATTTTGGTATTAAAAATTGTTTTGGTAATTGAATGGTTATGTCAATATATTAAAATTTTATATTGTCATCGAAATGTGGAACTGTTATATTTCCTTTATTTTTGTTTTATATGTTATGAATATGATATGGTTCTTGGGAATTATTTACGTATAAGAGTGGTTCCATGATAAACCTAGGGTAGGTGAGCCTGAGATATCTCTCCAATGCATTCAATAATTGGATAGAAGAAAATGATAATGTTTTTCCATATATATTTAGGGAATATACTATGATCTGTATTCCAAATGTATCTTTCTATGTATCTATGAAAACTACAACGTATGTATGTTATGGATGTAATTAGATACCTTTATGATTTATGGTTTCCATTTTTCATTCATAAATATTATGATCTTGTGTGGTATGTTAAATATTGAAAAGTATGATTTCATTAAATTGTTTTTATTGATGGAATAATGTTTTCTTTCCTTGTACTATAACCCTTACTGGGATTTTTATGCTCATCCAAAAGTTTTAAAAATATATTTCACAAGATAAAAGTTAGGGTAAGTGAAAGGAAGAATTCACGATAATTTATAAAAATAATATAATTCCTATTTTCATATATGAGTTTTTATTTTATGTAAAAAATGGATACTAAGTAGGAGTGTCTAAATTGTAATTTATGAGTTGTAATGTAATAGTTATGGCCTAATTCTCTAAAACACTAAACCTGAAAAGATCTGAAATGTGAATTATTAATGTAATTCATGATTACGTATTGTTTAAGGCTGGTGCCAAAGATATAATTACCGTGAAACATATAAGTATTGTTCCACTATATTTTTTCTTTATTGATTTGAAAACATATGTATAATTGTTCTGATAAACAGGGGATGTGATTTCTTAGTAAGGTGATATTTTCTGAGAACACATGATTATGGGAAATATCACCCATAATATGTGTCTAATATTAATTAAATTGTTTTTTTGGTATAATTATATGAATTAAATTGATGAAGTATATGTGATAATATTTGTAAACATTAAATTGGTTAGTTATTTGATGTTAATTTTATTTAGGGATTTATTGATAATGTTTACTGAATTTTTAAATTTTTGGAATATATTTAATAGTCTGTAATTTTATTTGATGAATAAGGAATATGTTAATTTTTGGAAGCATATGTGTTTTCATTGGTGTTTAATGGTGATCATGTTCATTAGAATGTTTAATAGAATATATGAGGATGGTATTAAAATTTCTTGAATGTGAAATTATGTTGCACTTTAGGAAGTATGAAAATTAATATTAAATTTTATAGTAAAAAATATATGTGATCACATCTTTCAAATTTCTTGGTATTGAATTTGTTCATATATATTATGTAGGAGTCTTAAGGTTAACTAATTTTGAAATGGATTAAGTTGATCTCTTGGTGTTATTATTGAGGATTTAGATATTAGCGTAGCATAATTATCCATATTGGATAACCTATGAGAACCATTTTTGTTTTGGTAAATATATTTGATTGAAGGAATAATTTTTAATTCATTTATGGTGTTTATGATCTGTTAAATGTAAATTTTAGTGCTTTAGGCATGATATAGATTCATATTGAAATTACATTTCATAAAGAAAGTAACGATGTGTAAATTCATAAAATATTAACCAAAAGATAAAATTATTAAAAAATACCATTTACGTTTATTTCCTAATGTTCAATATCATGAGAGTAAAATAATCCATAAACATTATAAAATGAATATTAAAATAAAAAAGTTATCCTTTAATCATTATTTAAGATTAATCTATGTTATTTTTCACCCATAAATAATTTATAGTTTTATAGTCATTAACTTTCTCATGAAAATGATTTATATCACTATTTATTAGTCATTGGGAGTTAGTTTTATCCTCAATGTATATATTTTAACATCCTTCCAATTTTATTCTTATATATGAATCTGATTATGTGTTATTTTTGGAAACACATATATTTTACACTTTCAATTTTCTAAGGATGTATAATTATCCCTTTATAATATGTGTGTTTTTAAAAAATATTTTCTCAAATTTTATTCCTTAAAAAAATTCAAGGGTGACCTTTATCTATGTTTGTAGAATGAAATAACCACAAACAGTAGTTAAAAAAAACAACAAGTTTGATATGTTTCTTGACACACATCACTTAGCATTATGAAAATAGAGATATATTTTAAAAATATTATTAGATACTAGAAATGGTTTTTATAGGTAAAAATATGAATAAAATAATAATTACAAAATTTTACAATAGAATAAAAATTTAATTGTTAATGCTTAGGAAATATGTTTTTATTTTTGAGTTGTTGTCATTTTATGCTTCCAAAATGAATTTTAATAAAATGTTATTTTTATTTAATTATGTTCATGGAAATTATTTCCATGGGTGACACCATTTTTTTCAGTACTTTATACCCCCTAAGAATTTTTCTTGTGAAAAACAATTTATTAAAAAGTTAGTTTTGAGTGAGTGATTTTTTTAGTGAATAATAAAAAATATAGATTTTTCAAATACTCTTATTTATTTTCATTATATCTAGTAATTTAAATGTCCTAATGTATTTTTTTACAATAAATTTAAATTTGATAATTTTTATTTACAAGATTATAATAAATTATATTACAATATCATTTTAATGATTTTTTTATTAATTAATTGTTTTGCTTAAAAGCCATTTTTCTAAAAAATGTTTTTCATTGGGTATTTGGAATGTATATTAAAATTGTTTTATAAAAATTATATAGATATAATTTTAAATATCTATACAATTTTAGGAATCATTATGATCAAATTTCAATTATATTTGGTCCTTATAAATAGTAACTATTATAAATATTTTTCACATCGGTAAGTGTAAAATATGTAAAACACTATTAAAAAATAAGATAAGTTCTCAAAATCAACCCAAAAACATCCTTTATTTAATTTTATATGACTAAATAGACAAAAATAAAATAAAATAATAATTTTTTTAATTTTTTTCTAATTTATCCTTGATATTGTCATTTATAATATTTTAAGTAATGAAAATTAAAAAATAACACTCACTAGATTTTTATTTGCATTATATGTTATCACTGGGATAAAATTATGTTATAAATGAATAAAAAAATTTATTTAGAGAATATGTAATATATTTTTATTTTGGTAATTTATTTTTAATTTATATTTATTGTATATTTACCTTAAATTCATACAAAACTTTAACATCTTGATTGTGCAAGAAGTAGAAAAATAATGTATGTTATTTTAGAAACATAAAAAATAATATTTTAATTGTTTAATCATGATTAAAAATAAACCATATAATTAATTATAATGTATTATTTATAGTTAAATTTATTATATTTTAATTTCATAGATTTCATGTTGTTTTCCAAGTTAAATTTTCAGAATAGTTCTTAAAATGATATTAACAGTATTTCATGTCAAATATATTATATTATATTATTTATAAATAACAAATATATTCCAAAAGAAAAATTATGAAGTGATATGGTAAAATATTTCATAAATTTCACATTTAGGGCCCAATTTTTACTGAAGATATAATTTTATTCCCCTTTAAAATTGAAATAGTTGTTACCATGGTTAAAGAAATAATATGGTAACTAAGGGGTCATGCCAAAATATAAAGTTCAAAATACCAGTAAAACCCATAATAATTTTATTTATTGATTGTATGTAAACCATATCCT
This sequence comes from Viscum album, assembly GCA_963277665.1. Lineage (NCBI taxonomy): Eukaryota > Viridiplantae > Streptophyta > Magnoliopsida > Santalales > Viscaceae > Viscum > Viscum album. The sequence continues at coordinate 348,382,020 of OY728152.1, read as the reverse complement.
ATACTGTTTTTAATATATGTCCACATGGTTACATTTTTTTGTGATTATGAAATTTATATTTTTTTTAAGAATAAAATAAATACAAAATATCAATCTCATGACTTTAATATCTCTAAAAAAATTTCATTAGGATCATAAGAGGTTATTTTTGGTTATAAATTTTTATTTAATATATTAATTAAAATTAATTATCATATAAATTTATTTTTTATTTTTAGTGATTGTGACATTTCCATAACTTCTTATGGAATATCGGCATAATATTTTTCAATTAATTGACAAAAAATTATTTTAAAAACAATAAAGTAAATTAGGTTTTGCTGAATTATTGAGTAACATGAATTTATTAGATAAATATAAAATATTTATATGGTTTTAAATATTTATAATCACATTTAATAACTATCATGATGAATTTTTAGTCAAAGTAAATGTTGAGTTTCAAGAATTGAAATGACGATATTTTATAATAATAAATATTTTGTTAAACAATTTAAAATACATAATAATCCAATAATCAAAAATATTAACGGTATATCATTAAATGTGTCATTTATTACCCATTTTTGTATCAATTTTTATTTTATATTTTAATTTGGGACTCTTAAATTGTAGAAAACGTTTATATTTCGATTATTGTCAAAAGGGTTAATGGGGGGTTATAACTATGTGGTAAGGGTTAAAAAATATTTTAAATTTTTCTATGAATTATTTGAATAGATAATTTAGAATTAATTTCATCCTATATTATAAATCCATCAATTTTAAACTCCCTGATTATAATAATCAATATTTATTAATTTCATACTCTAACAAATTTTCTGATTTACCCACTCGCAACATAAAAAAGCGAAACTCTTATATTATTTTACTCAAAAATTTTTCTTTTTATATATTAGAAAATACATTCCTTAATATCTTATTATATTCAATACCCAAATATTTGATCTTATGGTCTTTCCAAAAAAATATCACTTCAAGGTAGAAGGTGTAAGCCAAAAGAGGCTTCTTAACGAAGTAGTATAACTCTTAATTGGGTAATTTATATTTTATTTATTCTTCATTGATATATAAATACATGGATTCCATTACTAAATAATTAATTCAGTATAATAAATAAAATTAATTATTATTATTATGATTTAATAACCATTATCCACCAATTTTCGATCATATGAGAATAGAAAATTTCACTTGTGATTATGGGTAGACTACCACCTCCATATATCGATCCATTTAGTAGTTATCAAAACCTCACATTGACGGTTAAAATTATGGAATTAATTAATATATTTTATTTTTATTATATTATTATTGTTCTATAAATTTTATCTATTAGTCACCTTTCTATCATTCCATCCATCAAAAAATGGAAACATAACTCATGTGTACATATCTACTTTGTTGTTTAGAAAGTAATGAAATTCATTTTTCATCACTGATTTATATCAATAGTTATCAAATTATATATAATTAGGAAATATGAAAAAAATTACATAATAATGATTCTATATATTATTTAACAATGAATATAGTATAAGGATATGGATTTATAACCCAAAACATGCATGAAAATAGGTGGAGTTATCAGTAAGAACAATACTTTTATTAAAGAATTATTAATAAATGGGTGATAAAATATTATAATTAAATAATATATGTTATGATATATAGTATTATGGTTATGTAATACATGTATAATAAATATATATTTATTATATGGGATGTTCTAATGCATATTATGAATGAATAGAATTTCAGTAAGGGATTTTATCTAACATTTTTTTTTGAGACACATGTCATTTTCACCACTTGTTTATTTTATGTTGTTTATATAATACCCAATATTGTATATTATGAATTTTATCATAATAATTATTGATATTTAAATATCCATATAAGGTTTTTTATTTCATGAGGTTTTGATTCAAATGATAACATGTGGTAACGAACTTTTGTTTCCATCATATTTTAATCGAGACTATATTGTTTGAATATCCATTGAGGTGATTTTATGATAATTACTTTATAATCACTTTTAATTTATTTATCATCAATTTATTAATGGAATTTAAATTTAATAGTTTCATTTTCTTCTGTTTGTTAATCAAAATGGTTCAAAACTTGTTTTAAAAAAAGTCGACCTTATTTCTTCTCTTTTTAATAGAAATTTTTTTTCGTCAATTTACATGCTTTATAAAATGTTTCTAACAATGATATTGGATATTATATAATGATTTTATGAATTAAAATTTACCCTTGTTTTAATTTTTACAAAATGTTTAAAATGAATATTGACAACATTTTCTAAAGGAGGTTTTTTTAAGGTGTGAACAAAATCATTGTTTTTATGATTGCAGAATGAAAAACGTATACCACCCACATGAATTATCAATGATTTAAAAATTACATTACATTTTTCCTAGTTTATTTTCAAAATTTTTTCCATAATATTTTAGAGATACTTTTATTTTAAATATATGAATTAAAAATTAAAATGATATTTTCATAAGGCAATTTCCAAATAATCATTTAGGACATTAATCAATTATGATAACATCAATTAATTTTACTTATTATTTAATATGAACATAGTCCATAGATATAATACTTATCAATTATATTTATGTTTTATGATTATTATGTTGATATGATTATGAAACCTATTTATTTTTAAATGGTTATGCTATGATTATGTGATGAAATGTTTATGAAACCATTTCATTTAAAATGGTTATGATATACGATGAATTGTTTTTATCCTAATGGATTACATATGAATGTATTAATATTATTGGATCATTGGGCCCAAAATTATATATACCTCTAATAGATTGGGTAAATATGGATATCTCATGAGATAATAAATATCAGAATGTAGTGTGAACTCGGTTATTTAAGGGACTCAGTCCACTAGGGTAGTCTTCTGAGTGAACCGTGACTAAGGATATAAAGGAGTGAGACCAATCCACTATTATGGAATTAGATGTGATAATTAATTAAGTAAATCATTTTATATATCACACCAAGGGATTTTATTTACTTTTTTTTTCTGGTTCGTTGTTTGATATTGGTTTTTATCTCGTGTTTCTGCTGTGAAAGGTTTTAATTTTTGAGGTGTTGCTTTGTTTAGTTTGGACATCATGGTTATTACTTATTATCCTATGAGTTTTTAATGGAATTTTGAGTTTTCGAGCTTGTAAAAATCCTATACACAAAAAGTGCATGATTTGTTATACCATGCAGCCTTTTCTAGGTAACCATGTGGCTAATGTTTTGGGGGTAGAGGGATGGTAGATGGGTTGCACATAGTTGGTCAAACAATGAAGTAAGCATGAATGGATGTTATTTCTTAGGACTTTGGAATTTGGGATATTTGGGGAATGATTTTTAGAACATGCGGCCAGATTGTGCCAGTTCCCATGTATGTCTAGTAAGGGTTTCATTGTTTTGAAACCTTGCGTCTTAACTATGCGAGCTGCCAGGTCATAAAAATTACAAAATTCCAACACTATGACTTCTGTATTTTTAAACAAAAATGAATACCCTATCATCTATCTAGTTCATGTTACCCTACAGTCCATATTACCTTATTTTAAAATCCACCAACCTTCTCCCATGGTGTCAATCTAGGGTTTCTTCATGGTTTGGGGCTAGGCCTCTCAAGGTAATATCCTATCCTCTTCTCTATCTTTCTCATTCTTCTATTTTATTTTATGATATATTTCTCCCATGGTATCTTGGACCTAGATTTCATGGTTCCCATCCTTTATGTTGGGATTTTTTTCTTTATGACCATATTTGTAGATCTTGTGTCTTGGAACCATCGTGAAATGTTTTTAGGTGTGCCATGGTGAAGTGTGATGGATTTATTATAGGCTTCTCTTTTCACTAGACTTTTAATTTAAGATTCATTTGTTTTATTCTTTTACAACTGTACATATATGTTAAATAATTATTTATGAACTTTGGAATATTTTGGGTTTATGAAAAGTGGGGATTTATACCTTTTTTTTGCTAAATAGATTTGTTTTGTTATAAATATCCACACCAAGTATTTGATAAAATTCCTTGTTGGATTTCTCATGTTGTTTTTGGATTTTCATGGTTCATTCTACTTTGTGAATGTTGTAGTTAGATCCTGACGGCCATTATGGGTTCCTCAAAGGGATTTATAAAAGGTTTATACTTGAAAATAGAGTGTGTTTGCTAATTTAAAATTAAATGGCATGTGATATTGATCAATAGTCTGTTTCGAATTTTTATAAAAATGTATTTATCTTTAATGTGTGATTGGAATATTTAAATGATATTGGTCAAATAATCGTTATATGGGAAATTGTGGGTTTACACCACTTTTTAATGTTGGATTTAGTTATTTGAGAAATAATGTTTTTGTGAAGGGTGTTCGAGGTTTGATTAACAATTTCTGAAAATGGTGAAAGTGTTTAACATGAAAAAACTACTTGGATAATTATATTTACTTTGTTTTTTTTGTTGTTGTGGAGTTCCATTACTGATAGTCTCCCCTGTGAATAAATATTTAAAATATAGTAGACTGATCCTTTTGGCTATTTAGGTGATACTTGTTGTGTTTGTTATATATGTGCATCTGATTGGATGCTCAGATATCATTGGTTGTCTTACCCACTTCTATATATCTTAAAATAGAAAACATGGAAAAGCTATTGTTTTTTTATAGAAATATTTCTACACTATTTATATTACACACTAGCAAGTGGCCAATAATGTGAGAATATATTGGGATTTATTGATATGGGAATGTGCCCCTTGTTCTATACATTGTGGCGTGCGTACAAGAATATTGGTATTTATAGATTTCATTGAGTGGGGCATGATTTTCAGGATGAGCCGACATGTATTAGTATTTTCTGGATTATTCCCAAGCTCCTAGGTACTTCCCATTACTATTAGAACATAGTAATTTATAGTAGTTGATTGAGATGCATGAATGGTTGGTTACTCCTGTGTTATAATTTCCATTTCCCTTATATTATTATTACTATGGGGATCTCATGTGTAGTGTAATTATTTGTAAAATGATGGGTTGGGTTTCAATGGTTTAAGAAATTTTTTTACCTAATAATTTTTTTTCTACTCTCTTATTCTAGTTATAGAATGAAATCATCACTTTCCCCTTGAACATGTAAATGTTTATTTTATGGAAAATAAATGGTTTTGGAAATGAAAATTCTATGTAGACAATGATTTGTTTTGATGTGAAAAAAGTGTTGAAATATATTACTTTTATATATTGTACTTCAAATTTGATGTAGATGTTTCTTTTATTTTGAAGGAAGTGCATCAAGAATATATTTTTTGGGAATACATACTGAGTTTTAATTGTTAAGAATATATTTTACTCTTGTTATTATATTGTGGTGTATGTTTCAGCTTGGTTTAGATCCCCATGGGCGTTCTTTGGTTTCAGTATTAGTGATTAAACCCCATGGTCACATAGAGAAATTGTGTTTATTAGGGTTAGATTGGGTTTTATTGTTCAATTTGTTGTATTTTTTATATTCTTGTATAAATCTATTCATTTTGGATATTGTTATATATATTGGGATTTTTTGGTTCTATTTCTGTAGTCTAGTTCTTTTGTTAATCTTTATTGGGTGAAATCATTCCCTTAGTAACTTTGATGATGCCTCATAGTAATTTCTAACCCATGGGGATTGGGAATGCCTTTTGGACCTTTCTAAAGATTGGCTAAGGTGATTGGTACTGGGTTTACCTGGGTTGGTTCATGAAACAATGGTATCTGAGGAGGTTGGATCTTTAGAGGAACTTGTTTTTAAGTGCGCCCATCATTACATGGTGTTGTCAAGATAGACATAGTAGGACTATAGGAACTTTGGGTGAAGTTTTGGGGGATTTTTTGGCTAATACGTTCTATTCCAAACCTTCGGTTTCAATGGGAGGTTTGGTATTTTTTTGGTTTCATTGGTTTTGTGGTTGATTGGTGTTGGGGATATAAAAAGGGAGTTTGGATAATATTCTCATTGAGCTAATAGGGCATGGAAACCAATGGGGAGACGTGGTTTTAGTCCTATGATACTCTCTATGACAGTGGTGTAATATTTGAATGGCCTCCAACCATATGTCCATGTCACCCATCAAAGCTAGTTTCCCTTGTGAGTTTCTTTGAGATCCTTGCAATTTTGGGATTGTTTTGGGAAATATTGCTTTAGAATTTTGAAAACTGGATTTTTTTTAATATGAAATGGTTTGATTTTGGTAAAATAGAATGTGATTTTTTTATTTTTATATTGGTTAAATTTCATGGAAAAGTGTAATTTTGTTTTGGAACTTGTTTTAAATGAAAAGTAGTGGGGTTTTAATTAAATAATTATGGTGGAATGGATATTATAAGAAGCAATTATTTTTTGAATGGTATGAGTTGGGATTTTAATTTAAATAAAAAGGATTGATGTGTGGAGTTTGAAAATGTTTTTTTATCGGTGGGTGGTGATATTTGTAATGTTTTATAAAATTTTGAAATATTAAGTGGGTAGAGATAGTCAATAATTAGATGAAAATTATTATGTGAAAAGGTGGAAATGTTTTGTTTTGACCTATGGTACTACCATAGGTGCTCACATACATGGATGTGTGTGGACAGTGTTTGGATAATTATGTGGATGGATGAGTGCCTAGTATGGAATGAGTTTATGACACCTAGGGTAGAATGAGAACATGCATGTGAGTGGGAAATAATGAATACCATTGGGTAGTGTGGAAATTAACCATGATTTTTCTATTTTGAAAATTGTTTTAAAGATGAATTATTTTATGTTTTATTTAATATAGTTGTGTGGCATGTTTTTCCTATGTTATGGGAATGTTTTTAGTGATGTGTTTTCAGTTTTAGGACTCTTCTTTATGAGTTGGTTTTGACCTAGCTATTTACATTCTTGTTTACTAGTGTTCTCCCTCATATAAATTTGGGTCAAATTTGTGGTGTAGCTACATGTGATTCCCTGATAGTGGTATTTATATTTGACCAACCTATGTATTATATTATGGAGTTTCAAAAGTTAAATACATGTCTCATTTATGGCCAAAATGATCCTCTAAAAATGGAGGAGTTGATATGGAAGATCCAAGGGAAATTTAGCCTCATTGCATTTACAGAGTTGTTAAAGGAAATTTAAGATACTTTCATGCTTGATGGTTCGCCCTAAAAATATAGGAAGTCAGTCTCTCTGAAGAAGCCTCCAGAATATTTGACTTTGATGTTCTTCAAGGCCTTGTTCATCGTGTAGTATTTCATTGATATGATAAAAATTTAAATTGGGATAGATATATGTATTTTTAATTAAGGTGATCAATCATTGGTGGAGTTATTTATTCATTTTTTATATCTTGTACCTTATCTTCCATAATTAAATGTGGATGATTCCATGAAGGTATGACATTTAGAGTTTGGGTTTCACTATGATACGTAGTCGAAGTTGTTGTGGTTGAATTTAACACCTTTTTCCTACATGGTATAATTTTTTTTCATGAGAATGTTATGCAAGTAGGAGTTCTTAAGGAAGTCTTCCCACTATCAGTTCATAGAAACTGTTAGGGGAATTACAATGAGGAAGTGGGAAAGTGGCCGAAATCTATTAGAGCTTGTTATAGAATTAAAAGGCTGAAAGGTATTCATTTATATTATTTATAGTGTGGAATCTTGATGATTCATTATATTAGAAAACAAGATAAAAATAAGTCTTCATGTACAGGTTCACTAAAAACCTGTCCTGCTTGTGGGAACTTAGGCCACATGCAACTATTTTGGCCAGTTGTTTTTGGGAAGTGACATTGGTCCAACTCATATGAGTAGAGTGTTGTTTAGTCTTATGGAAATATCTCTTTCCGTTACAGTGGTTTATACAATTTTGGAGGTTTTGCTTAGTGATGTCAAATTTTTTTGTAATGCAAGTGGATTTTATAGATCTCCTAAGCACTGCTGGTTCAATAAAATCATGATTTCCATTGTATATTCTAAATTATTTTTCTCAACATGGTGGTGTATTGTTAATGTGCCTTATTAAAGAAAAAAGTGTTTGCGACGTGTTAAAATAAAAGTTACAATGTTCCAATTAGAATCAGTATCTTCTAATTGCATCATAGTGGATGTTTCAGACATCAATGCTCCAACCGTAGGTCTTCGAGTGAATCTGTTCACACCATCATGAAACTAGTGGGGGGTATGAGGGACTTTGGATCATATCTTCTCTCTAACATTAGGGTGTGGGATTTTAAATAGAATTGTTTTTTACTTTTATTTTTATCCATTTGGGGTGATGATCTTTTATTTCCCTACCCCTTCGCTGCATGCGGTGGATTGTTTTTGGATCATGTGGGGTTATTTATAGTTGATTCTTAATGGTGGTAAGAACAACTGAGGGTCTAAATGACATTTATACCAGATTCAATCAGTTTTAATTATTTCATAATGGTGGGGAGTCCACTCTAGCATCATGTATTGAGAATTCAGTCCCGGTTAAGGCTTGGTTGTAGATTTTATGGTTCTAATTTCCATTATATTCCATGTAAGTGGTTTCATTAGTTGTATTTTTTTTGGTAAAGAGCTGTTTGTTTATATTATAATTGGTTTAGATGTTCATTATATAATAGTTTTGATCATTCAGTTAGAAAGTACTTTCTAATTGATCGATCAACTGGAAGATGTTGAGTATTTATGGGGGAGAAAAGCGTTAATGGTGGGAATAATTGTAACATACCAGGTAAATAAAGAATAAAAAATTTTCATATTTATTAATATTTTCGAATTATATATTAATTTTACTTTACAAGGGTTTCTAGTTTTGATAGCGTACCCGATACGCAACAAAGAGATTCTTTGAAATCTTACATTGCACACTAGTAATAAAATAATATTATTTTAAATGGTAGTTAACATGTAGTCGTTTTATTGGTGGGAATGAATAAAAATAACTAAAATATGATTATATATGTTTGTTAAATGTTTTTACATTTATCCAATAAATGATAAAGGCTTAAAATAAGAAAAGAATTCAATTTGTGGCATCGATACTCTAATATTCACTAAAAGGTCGAACTATTGCATTTTGATGGAGAACCCTCTTTAAATATAGTTCTGGTCACTCTTATACATTATATTGGACCAAATAAAACTATTCTTTAGAATCAGGACATCAAAATTTACTTTGTGTAAATTTTTGGTATTTTTCCGATAAAGACCATTTTTTAATGAATAGTGAAAAATGTTGTATTTTAATTCAAAACCTATTTTTAATATAATTTATTTATATGATTAGATTATATTTTAAATTTGTTTTAAAGTACAATTAGAATATATTTTTTCCATTTAATCCAATTGTGGTCATTGTAATTAATTTCACTTTGAAATTGGACTTAAACTAGTGTCAATCTTTTGATACATATTGTTTCATTAAAACACATTTTTTGTTTTGACAGCGGGAATTAATTGTTAAATTAATTAATGAAACTTATTTGTTATGAATTTTTTAAAATAGACACCATTTTTGAATTCGGAATATCAAATATATCTTAGGGTGAATTTTTGGTATTTTTCCGAAAAACTTCAATTTTTGATGAATAGTGAAACCACTACGTGGTAGTTAAAGCAACTAATTTTTCGTTTAAATGAAACATTACCACTTCTGTGATTTTATTTTAAAAAATCTGACATACATGGTTGTCCTTAGAAAGTAAAATTTAGTTCAATGAGATTAAAATAATTTATTTGGTGAATAGTAACTTTTAAGTTTTTAATTGTGATTAGAGGTAATTAGTGTAGTTTAAGGTAAAAATGATATTATAATAAAATTAAAATAACTTTACACTTGTACTAACCCTATTGGATGAGTCATGGCCGACCAAAAAAACCCATGGGTCTATTTTTGGGACCCCATGGAGTCACTTGGGTAAGATAATGACATTAATGCCTTTTATTTAAAGTAAAAGTAAAAATGACACAAATATGTATTGTTTTACTAAAACAATTTTTAAATGTTGTTATACAATTTAGAGTTTTGAAAATAAATAGTCATTATAAAGATAAAAATATTTCCTACATCATGATAATTGTTTTATAATTTTTAGACCTTAAATAAATTAAATTATTTATGACACCATGATGATGCAGCGATTACCTCATTATTTAACGATTTAAATAAAATGAAAAGATAATGTAAAATATAAAACCTACACTTGTAAAAAACCTATTTGATGGGTGGATTTAGAAATATTATCACCTTATCCACGAAATATATAATTTTGGGACCTTTAAAATCCTAAAAGCATTTTATAATAATGTAATCTTTTATAACATTCCAAGAGTGACCCTCCTCTCCTCTTATAAAAAGCCCCCACCTCTACCACATTACCTACACCCCTCAAGAATTTGGCTCGGCCAAACCCTGCCCATTTTGTCTCTACACATCCCCCTCTTACTCCTAGAAGCCTCAATTTGGGCAGAAGTCTTTCCAAGGATTCCTTTGAGCTCAAATCAAAAAAATTTACCCGTTTTAAAGGTAATGTCTTCAATTGTGTTCTTTTGTTTTATTTTTCTTCTCCTACCCCCTAACCTCTTTTAATTCATTTATTTTGTAACAACACCAGTATATTAAATATTCTAGGATGTTGTTATAATTAGTATTCTAGATACACTTACAGACACCTAAATATAATGGTTAAAGAACATATTGTTTCCTTGGATGGAGAATTTCTGCCTCATGAAACGATGATTGTTCAATATTCTTTTAACATCTTCAAAGGTGGCCATTAAGATGTCACTATATTTATATATGATATATAATATTTTTATGTTTTACTTAAGATTCTTTATTTTTCATTTATGGGATACATTTATTTTTTCTATTATGGGTAAACACGATATCTTCATTTTAGGAAGTGCGGACTACCGCCCCCTCAAAGTGATTCGATTCGTTAATGCCATATGTGGGACGTATAAATGGTGGAGTTAATGTTATTATATATGATTTTATACTAGAATTATAATATACCCTTATATCATTATGATTTCAGTCCATTAAATACGAAATATAAATGAAAGTAGCGTTCATGCGTACGGACGACTTACCGTCTCCATGAATAGTGCATTTCATTTCTTATCTCTAAATGTTATGTAATATTATAAATGCATGCATATACTAGATATATATGATATATATGATATCTACATCATGAATATAATTCTGGATATAATGGATATTTTACCACATGATCAACTTGTATAAAGAATTTATTTTTCACTCAAGTACCAATGATCAACAAAACAACCATTATTAACTTAAATAATTACGCAGTGTTCATGAAATGGTAATAAGTGATATAAAAAGAATAATGAACTTGAAAAGGGTTCTAATTAAAGTATAAATCAACTCATGTTTATTATTTAGGAAGTTAAAGAACAATCAAGTCAAGTCGGACACTAGGTAAGGGAACTTCTTAACCCATTTTCTATTCTTTGGGTTAATCTCCTTCATTGAAATTTTGTCATGATATAATTATGTCCTATCTTTTATTTGTACTTTCTTTATGTGTACTTATATTGAATACACATATTAGATCTATTTTATTTAAAAAAATTTTTTTGTAAGGGTCTTCGTCTCAATCTCCTTTCATTGGGGCATATTTTGTTTTATACACAACTTTATTTTATACGGTGTATAAACCCCTTTGACTTTTATGTTTATTCAGAAAGAATATTTTTATATGAAGCGTTTACTGAACGAAAAAATGGAATGTTTTTTTGTCGTACATATGCGGCGACAACGACTTCTCTGCCACCGTGACCATTATTTGTGTTTCGGCTTCCTCTAGAAGCCATTACTTTTTTTAATGAAAAATAAATACCATTTTTAATTTTCTTTTATTTTGGTATTGAAAATGGTTTTTATAATGTTTTTATTATATCAATGTGTTTTTTATATCTTGTGATTGAAATTTGGAAATGTTATGTTTCCTTTATGCATGTTTTATGTGATACAATTATGTTATGGTTCTTGGGCATTGTTTATGAAGATGGGTGGTTCCGTGATAAACTAAGGGCTGGTGATCCCGATATAGCTCTCCAATGCATTGGGTAACATGAAGGTCATAAACGTTAAAGTTTCTATGAAGATATTTAGGGAATATACTATGATGGGTATTCCAAACGTAACCATGAGGGTTACTCCCTACGTAAGAATGTTATGAATGCCTCAAGTTAGCTTTATGTCTTATTATTTCTATGATTTATTCATGATTTGATGAGGTATGTGATTATGTTTTATGAGTAAAGTATGATTCCTTGCATGACTAATGTTTTCATTTCGTACTTTTATATCCCTTACTGAGATTTTTATGCTCATCCCAGGTTTTTGAAATGTTTTTCACAGGTCAAGGGAAAGTTACACGATGTGATGATAGTGTCAAGGAAGTGTCAAGAAAGAATCCATGTTTTATTTGAAATACAATTCCATTTATGGGAAAAATGATTATTATCTTTTATGTAACCACATTGTTTAAATGTGGAATGTAATGCATGTTTTCTGATCTAATTCTCTAAAACTCTAAACCTGAAAAAGATCCTCAACGTGTATTCTGGAAGTAACTCAAGATTAAGTTATGTTTAAGGCTGGGGCCTTATAGTTGGTATCAAAGGTCAGTTTAGATAACTTTAGGAGTTAGAATTCTATTAAATGATTATCCAAAAATATTTTTTTATGGTCAAATTGAAATGACATATCATTTTATGATTACCATGTTGATTCATCTAAGACATGTTTGTTCAGAATGGTTTTCGGCAGAGGAAACGGGAAGCAGTGCTAGGAAGGCATACAGAAGGAAATGACCTTCCGAATCAGCATCCTGAGATGGTCGGAATTGGAACTGAACAATTTGTTGCAGTAATGGCGCAGTTGACTCAAGCGATAAATGGTGGTGGTATCCATGCATGAGATCAGCCAGATCAATCACAGAGGAACATGCCAGTGGTGAAACATTTCATGAGGCAACATCCCCCATCATTCAGAGGATCATCTGACCATGTGCTAGCTGAAGGGTTGATTAAATTATTATAGAAGATTTTCGATGTCATGGGGTGTTCAGAAAATCAAAAGGTTAGTCTTGCTATTTTCCTTTTGGAGGGTGAAGCATATCAGTGGTGGTCGATGGTTAAAAATATCAGGGACGCTGATGAGATTGATGCTCTCGACTGGGATGAATTCAAAGTTATGTTTCTTGAGAAGTATTTTCCTAAGGCTGTTCGATTTAGGATGGAAAAATAATTCCTAGAATTGAGGCAAAAGGAATACTAAGTGGCTGCCTATGAAGAACGGTTCACTCGATTGGCAAGGTATGCTCCAAATTTTATCCAAGACCTTGATAGTAAAATCAATCGTTTTCACTCATGATTAATGCCAAAATATCGAAGGGCTTTAGCTTATCGCGAGTTAAAGAGTTATGAAAATCTTGTTCGATGTGCCGAGAAAGTGTAAATGGAGTTTTCCGATGATCAAGTATTCTATAACAACCAGTAGAAGAAGTGGCCGAGGTGGCAGGAGAAAGGAAAGAATTCTTCAAAAAGTTCTGATGGTAAGAAAACTAAGTTTCCAGTTTGTGGTAAATGTGGTAAAAGGCATGCTGGGGAATGTATTCTGAATTCTAGAAAGTGATACCGATCTGGTAAGATGGGACATAAGTCTCGTGATTGCACTGAAAAATATCAAGGTGATGGTAAGTCCAAATTTGATTTACAGTTAGTGAAATGTTTTAAGTGCAATGAGATGGGTCACTATGCAAATGAGTGTACGAAAAAGAACTTGAGTGATGGGAAGCAGTTTGACTACAAGCAGAAAGTGGTGGTGAAATCCTTTGCAACTACTTCAGCCGATGTTGGGCCATCAAATGAAGTTGTATCATGTACATCGTTTGTTCTTTCAGATTATGCCAGTGTGTTGTTTGATTCGGGGTCTACACATTCTTTTATCTCTGAAAACCTTTCTAGTAAAATGAGAATACCATCTCAATAAATGACTCCTGAACATGTGGTAAAAACACCTTGGGGAATGTTGAGGAAAAAAGAATTCATAAGAATCTTCCCATCCTTATCCGTGGAAAAAACCTACTTGTAAACCTTATTGTTTTACCTCTAGTAGAGTTTGATGTTATCCTGGGTATAGACTGGCTCTCTATTTACCATGCTAAGATTGACTATAGAGCTAAAGAAGTTTCTTTTCAGAATGTCTTTCTGTTTGTGTACAAGAATGAACCCTTACTGTTGATAACATATCAAGAGGCTGAGAAACTTATAAAAGAAGGAAATGAATGTTACCTTGCACATATTGTTGAAAACAAGGTAACTATTCAGATTAATGATGTTCCAGTGGTAAATGCGTATCCTGATTTTTTCCTAATGAGTTTACTGGAATAATACCAGATCGGGAAGTTGAACTTACTGTTGACTTAGTTCCTGATTCCAACCCAATTTTAAAACCCCCTTATCGAATGGCTCAATCTGAACTTTTAGAGTTGAAGGAGAAATTGAAAAATTTATTAAAGAAAGGTTTCATTCGACCTAGGACATCACCATGGGGTGCTCCTATTTTATTTGTTAAAAAGAAATATGGTTCCATGAGACTTTGCGTTGATTATAGAGCCTTGAATAATATCACTGTTAAGAATAAGTATCATTTACCACATATCGATGATTTGTTTGATCAGCTCTAGGGAGCTCAGTTTTTTTCAAAGATTGACCTGAGATCGGGGTACCATCAGTTGAAGGTAAATGAATCAGATATTTCGAAGATCGTGTTTCGAACAAGATATGGCCATTATGAATTTGTAGTAATGCCTTTTGGGCTGACCAATGCACCTGCTGTATTCATGGACCTTATGAATAGAATTTTCCATGAGTTCTTGGATAAGTTTGTGGTTGTTTTCATTGATGATATTTTGGTGTTTTCTAAAAGTAAAGAGAAGCATGATATACATTTAAGGGTTATTTTTCAAACCTTAAAAGAAAATAAATTATATGGGAAATTCAGAAAGTGTCAGTTTTTGTTGCAACATATTTCTATCCTTGGTTAGATTTGATCTAAAGATGTAATAACTATGGATCGTGAAAAAACAAAGGTTGTTGAAGAATGTCCAAGACCCACAAATGTAACCGGGATCCTTAGTTTTCTTGGTTTGGGAGGTTACTACCGAAAGTTTGTTGAAATTTTTTCACAGTTATCTAGTCCAATGACTAAGCTAACTCGGAAGGGTGTTAAGTTTATCTGGACAAAAGAATGTGATGATTGTTTTTAGGAATTGAAAAGAAGATTGGTGAATGCTCCAGATTTGGCACTACCATCTAGGAATGGTGAGTTTTTTATCTACAGTGATGCTTTATTGAAAGGAATTGGTTGTGTACTAATGCAGAATGATCAGGTAATTGCTTATGCTTCATGATAGTTGAAAACTCATGAGGTAAATT
Organism: Viscum album; assembly: GCA_963277665.1. NCBI lineage: Eukaryota > Viridiplantae > Streptophyta > Magnoliopsida > Santalales > Viscaceae > Viscum > Viscum album. Next base: position 348,366,512 of record OY728152.1, on the reverse strand, counting down.
ACCCTACACATGATTTGGAATTAGCTGCTGTTGTTTTTGCTTTAAAAATTTTGAGGCATCATTTGTACGGAGTAAAGTGTGAAATATATACCGAACGAATATATTCACTTAGAAATAATTGAACATGAGACAGCAGAGATGGCTAGAATTAATCAAGGATTATGATTGTACAATTCATTACCATCTGGGAAAAACAAATAAAGTTGCTGATGCTTTGAGTCAAAAAATTAATGCTTCATTAACAATGTTGCGTTTGGAACGTGATCCTTTGGTTAAGGATTTGATGAACTTTGGCATAGAAGTTGCTGGTGAAGGATGTCCTTCTGTTTTGTTTCAGGTATCAGGAAAATCTTCTCTATCAAACAGAATTAAGCAAGCATAGAAGCAAGACAATGAGTTGCAGAAAAAGGTAGAGCTGTTTTAGAAGGGTAAGTTGCCTGAATTCAGCATTGATAATGATTGTGTTTTGAGATTTGGGAAGAGATTGTCTGTGCCTTGTGATTCATAGTTTCTGAGAGAGTTGTTATGTGTGGCTCATAGTTCTCCATTTTCAGTTCATCCAGGTAGTACTAAGTTGTATAGAGATATTTAGGAGTATTTATGGTGGGGCAGAATGAAAAGGGATATTGCTGATTTTACTCTGAAGTGTTTGACTTGTCAACAGGTAAAAGCAGAGTGGCAGTTACCTAAAGGGATTCTTCAGCCTTTACCAGTACCAGAGTGGAAATAGGAGAATATATCAATGGACTTCATTGTGGGATTGCCGAAGACACATTGAGGTAATAATGTAATATGGGTTATTGTTGATCGCTTGACTAAATCTTCTCATTTCCTTGCTAGACGAGATAATTTTTCCGTAGATCAACTTTCTTGTTTGTATCTTAAAAAGATAGTCAGGTTACATGGAGTTCCTCTGTCCATTGTATCTGACCGTGATCCCAAGTTCACTTCTAACTTTTGGAAAGGCGTTCAGAAGTTGTTGGGTACTGAATTAAATTTTAGTACAGCTTTTCCTCCGCAATCAGATGGGCAGTCAGAATGAAAAATTTAGACCTGAGAGGATATGCTACGTGCTTGCTCTATGGATTATCAGTGAAGTTGGGACAAACATATTTCTTTGTTTGAGTTTTCATATAATAACAGTTTTCATTCCAGTTTACTGATGGCTTCGTTTGAAGCATTATATGGAAAACGGTGTCGAACTCCAGCTTTTTGGGATGAAGTAGTTAAAAGGAAGCTGATGGGACCAGAATTGGTAGAAGAAATGGCAGAAAAAGTTCACTTGATTCAGAAACACATGAGAACAACTCAGAGTAGATAGAAAAGTTTTACGGATAACCGGAGGAAGGATCTATCTTTCGAGGTAGGTGATCATGTTTTCTCAAAGTTTCAATAGGGAAAAGTGTGATGCGATTCGGTAAGAAAGGAAAGATGAGACCAAGGTTCATTGGACCATATGAAATTCTAGAAAAAGTTGGATCAGTTACTTATCGAGTAGCTTTACCTCCGAGTTTATCTCAGGTACAAGTGGTTTTTCATGTTTCAATGTTAAGGAAGTACATGCCAGATCCATCTCATGTTTTGATCCCAGAGGTAGTTCAATTGGAAGAGAATCTCTCTTATGAAGAAAAACCAGTCTAGATTCTTGACCGAAGAGAGAAAGTGATGCGAAATAAGGTAATTCACTAGGTAAAAGTTTTTTGGAAAAACCATATGGTTGAAGAGGCAACGTGGGAATCTTAAAATTCTATGAGGGATAAATACCCACACTTATTTTGATAAGTGAATAAAATTGCGAGGACGTAATTCCCAAAAGGGGGGAAGGATGTAACATCCCAGGTAAATAAAGAATAAAATATTTTCATATTTATTAATATTTGTGAATTAAATATTAATTTTACTTTAAATGGGTTGCTATGTTTGATAGCGTACCCAATACACAACAAAGAGATTCCTTGAAATCTTACGTTGCACACTAGTAATAAAATAATATTATTTTAAATGGTAGTTAACATGTAGCTATTGTATCGGCGGTAATGAATAGAAATAACTAAAATATGATTATATATGTTTGTTAAATGTTTTTACATTTATCCAATAAATGATAAAGGCTTAAAATAAGAAAAAAATTCAATTTTTGGCATAGATACTCTATTATTCACTAAAAGGTCAAAATATCTCCTTTTGATGGAGAAACCTCTTTAAATATAGTTTTGGTCACACTTATACATTCTATTGGACCAAATAAAACTCTTCTTTATAATCGGGACATCATAATTTACTTTGTGTAAATTTTTGGTATTTTTCCGATAAAGATCATTTTTTTAATGAATAGTGAAAAATGTTGTATTTTAATTCAAAACCTGTTTTTAATATAATTTATTTATATGATTATATTATATTTTGAATTAGTTTTAAAGTTAAATTATAATATATTATTACCATTTAATCCAATTGTGGTCATTAGAATTAATTTCACTTTGAAATTGGACTTAAACTAGTGTCAATCTTTTGATATATATTGTTTCATAAAAACACGTTTTTTGTTTTGACAGTGGGAATTAATTATGAAATTAATTAATGAAACTTATATGTTATGAATTTTTTAAAATAGACATTATTTTTGAATTCGTAATATCAAATATAGCTTAGGGTGAATTTTTGGTATTTTTCTGAAAAACTTATATTTTTGTTGAATAGTGAAACCACTAATTGGTAGTTAATGAAACTGATTTTTTGTTTAAATGAAACTTTACCACATATATGATTTGATTTTAAAAAAATCCGATATACATGGTATCCATTAGGAAGTAAAATATGGTTCAATAAGATTAAAATAATATTTTGGTGAATAGTAACTTTTAAGTTTTTAATCTCGATTAGAGGTAATTAGTGTAGTTTAAGGAAAAAATGATATTATAATAAAATGAAAATAACTTGACACTTGTCCTAACCATATTTTATGAGTCATGGCCGTCCAAGACAACCCATTGGTCGATTTTTGGGACCCCATGGAGCCACTTGGGTATGATAATGACATTAATGCCTTTTATTTAAAGTAAAAGTAAAAATGACACAAACAATTATTTTTTTACTAAAACAATTTTTACATGGGGTTATACAGGTCATATTTTTTACTATAAATAGTAATTAGAAATCCAAAAATATTTCCTACTTCATGATATTTTTTTTATACTTTTTAAACATTAAATAAATTAAATTATTTATGACACCATGATGATGCAGTGATTACCTCATTATTTAACAATTTAAATAAAATGAACATATAATGTAAAATCTAAGACCTAAACTTGTAAAAAACGTATTTTATGTGAGTATTTCGAACTCTTATCACCTTATACTCGAAATATATAATTTTGGGACCATTAAAATCTGAAAAACATTTTATAATAATGTAACCTTTTATAACTTTCCAAGAGTACCCCTCCTCTGCTCTTATAAAAGGCCCCCACCTCTACCACCTTACCCACACCCCTCAAGCCTTTGGCTCGGACAACCCCTGCATATTTTGTCTCTACACATCCCTCTTTTACTCCTAGAAGCATCTCTTTTGGCAGAAGTCTTACCAAGGAAGCCTTTGAGCTCAAATCAAAAATAGTTACCCGTTTTAAAGGTAATGTCTTCACTTGTGTTTTTTTGTTTTATTTTTCTTCTCCAACCCCCTAAAATATTTTTATTCATTTCTTTTGTAACAACACCAGTATCTTACATATACTAGGATGTAGTTATAAGATGTATTCGAGCTACACTTACACACACCTACATTTAATGGTTAAAGAACATACTGTTTCCGTGGATGGTGAATTTCCGTCGCACGAAATGATGATTGTTCAATATTCTTTTAACACCTTCAAAGGTGGCCATTAATATGTCACTATATTTATATATGATATATAATATGTTTATGTTTTACTTAGGCCTATGTATTTTTCATTTAGGGCATACCTTTATGGTTTCCATTATGGGTAAACGCGATATCTTCATTTTAGGAAGTGCAGACTACCACCCCCTCAAAATGATTTGATTAGTTAATGCCATATGTGGGACGTATAAAGTATGGAGTTAATGTTATTATAGATTATGTTATACTGGAATTATAATATACCCTTATATCATTATGATTTCACTCCATTAAATATAAAATACAAATTAAAGTAGCGTTCATGCGTACGTACGGCTTACCTGTCCATGAACGGTGCATTTCAATTCTTAACTCTAAATGTTATGTAATATTATAAATGCATGAATATAGTGGATATATATGATATATATGATATCTACAGATTGAATATAATTCTGGATATAACAGATATTTTACCACATGAATAACTTGTAATTATAAAGAGTTTATTTTTTACTCAAGTACCAATGATCAACAGACAACCATTATTAACTTAAATAATTAAATAGTGTTCATGACATGGTAATAAGTTATATTAAAGTAATAATGAATTTTAAAAAGGTTCTAAAGCAAGTAGAAATTAACTCAAGTTTACTATTTAGGGGGTTAAATATTGATCGAGTCAAGTCGGACACGAGGTAAGGGAGCTTCTTAACCCAATTTCTATTCTTTGGGTTAATCTCCTACATTGAAATTATGTCATGATATTATTATGTCCTACCTTGTATTTGTAATTTCATTATGTGTACTTATAGTGAATACACATAATAGATCTATTTCATTTAAAAAAATTTCTTTGTAAGGGACTTCGTCTCAATCTTCTTCCATTGATGCATATTTTGTTTTATTCACAACTTTCTTTTATACGGTGTATAAACCCCTTTTACTTTTATGTTTATTCAAAAGGAATCTTTTTATACGAAGAGTTTACTAAACGAAAAAAGGGAATGTTTTTTTGTCGTACGTATGCGGCGACAATGCCTTCTCTGCCGCTGTGACCATTATTTTAGTTTTGGCTTCCTCTACAAGCCATAACTTTTTTTAATGAAAAATAAATACCATTTTTACTTTTATTTTATTTTTCTATTGAAAATGGTTTTGATAATGTTTTTATTGTATCAATGTGTTATTGATATCTTGTGATTGAAATGTGGAAATGTTATGTTTCCTTTATGAATGTTTTATGTGATATGATTATGTTATGGTTCTTGGGAATTGTTTATGAAGACGGGTGGTTCTGTGATAAACTAAGGGCAGGGGAGCCCGATATAGTTCTCCAATGCATTGGGTAACATGAAGGAGTTAAACGTTAAGGTTTCTCTGAAGATATTTAGGGAATATACTATGATGGGTCTTCCAAACGTAACCATGAGGGTTACTCCCTACGTAAGAATGTTATGAATGCCTCAAGTTACCTTTATGTCTAATGATTTCTATGATTTATTCATGATTTGATGAGGTATGTGATTATGTTTTATGAGTAAAGGATGATTCCTTGCATGGACTAATATTTTCATTTTGTACTTTTATATCCCTTAGTGAGCTTTTTATGCTCATCCCAAGTTTTTGAAATGTATTTCAAGGGTCAAGGGAAAGGTACATGATGTGATGATAGTATCAAGGAAGTGTCATGAAAGAATCCATGTTTTATTTTAAATATTAATCCATTGATTAAAAAAATGAGTACTATATTTTATGTAACTACTTTGTTTAAATGTGGAATGTAATGCATGTTTAATGATCTCATTCTCTAAAACTCTAAACCTGAAAAGATCCTCAACGTGTATTCTTGAAGTAACTCAAGATTAAGTAATGTTTAAGGATGGGGACTTATAGTTGGAATCAGAGGTCAGTTTAAAAATTATAATCACAAAGTGTTATAAATAATATTAATGCAAATCCTACAGATGGGGTAAAATAATGGGTTTTAATGTAGAAAAACTATCAAAATTTTGGCATGTTTTTATATTCAATTTCATTGTAAAATTGATTATAATGAAATTAATTATATAAATAGTTGTATAATTGATCTAATTGGACTCTAAAACAAAACTAAAATATAATTTATCATTAATTATTGTTTAAACGAAATCGTTGTTTTTAGCTAAAATGCTGTATTTTCACTATTCATTAAAAAAATGATGTTTGCCATAAAAATATTAAAAATTCACCTTTGGAAAACATTGCAATTATGAATTCAAAAATGATGTTTATTTTAAAAAATAAAATTCATAAACGTTTCAAAATTGAGTTTCAAAATTAGATCTCCATTAAATGATAGTAGAACTCAGTCCTGCATGTACCGCATGTTAACTTAGGGTTTTGTGTACCGCAAGCTAAGCCATCTATTGTGTGTACTGAAATATCAAATGATTAACGAGTATTTTAAAATAAAAAATTAAAATAATATATTTCAATGTTATCTGAAATGAGAAATATAAAAAATATTAATAAATTTGAAGAAAAAAATATTTCATAAAATCTCAGGGTGATTCAATCACATATAAAAAAGAAGAGGTTGTGACATTAACTATTCAAAGAATGAAGGTATATGATATATTTCGGAAATTTCATTGACAAATTATGATATATGCTAATGAAAAATTACATAAAAGAAAATAATCTTTTTTAAGAGTAAAAAATAAATTTATAAAAAATAAATATTAATTATATTATAAATGAATTATAAAAAAATCTTTTTATTAAACCAGGAGGAAAATAATTTCAATTATAATCCATTAAATTTTAGAGAATTTTTTTTATATAAAAGTAAAAATATTTTAGAAATATGTTTTCATATGGATCACCTTAAAAAGTGATGCATATCATACATTGAATAAAAGAAAAAAATACTAAAAACTATTTTTAAAACATTTTAAATAAGATAATGTATTACAAAATCACATTAATAAATTATTTTTGGATAGATAATATTTTTTAAAAATAATATAATGAATATAGACATAGAAAATCATATGTTCCCAACCAAGAAGAAGAGATGAGTTCAATTGTACTTACCATAAGTCTATTGTGTAAAATTTGAGTAAAGGGAAAATGAAAATTGGTGTAGAAATTTAAAAACCCCTGAATATAAAATGAATATTATTATTGGTTTTAGAAATAATTCAAATTCCTGATATGTATAATCTTTTAAAAATATCTTTATTTAAAAAAAAAAGAAAACAAAACATTTTTAGTTGGACAACCCCTTTCAACATTGGATTGTGATGAATGAATATAAATTTAAATGATAACATGATATGGATCATTAAAATATATATAATATGTATAAATACATTATCATTTAAGTAATCACATCATATTAAGGATATTATTGTTCACAATAATAATGATATCTAATGAAGATAACATTGAGACCAATAACACCATAAAACTTTTGTAAATTTTTCTGAAAAACTACATAAGAGAAGGAAAATAGAATAGAAAATTAAATGTTATGAAATATAAGGTAATAATGATAAAAAATATATAATGAATATGGGTAAAATATTCCAAATAAAACATTGTATATAATAGTTATTTTTACTCAAGGGATTAGAAATTGTGTTAAGAAACTTGTACCTTATTTCCTAAGTTCCACTAAAGAGCATGAATGTCTTGTATAAAAAAATAAATATTTTAATCATATATTTAAGAAAAATACACATATCTTTATCGTTTTATTAACATAATTTATAATTAAACTCAATGATCATATTATATAGTTATTATTTATTTCTATATTTGCTGAGGGTAATATTGATTTCCTTGATCTGGTTTCATAATTGAGTGGTTGTTCTTCATTCTTCTAAAAATATTCATCACTCATACATTACATAAGATACATGAATTTATATTTTATAATTATTTATAATGTAATAATTTCATTCTATAGTAGTTTTTGATAGAATTCTTATAGGTTAAATTAAAAAAAAACATGATACGATGATTTATAAAAAACAAATGATTGTATATATATTAATTATTTTAATATTAATGTACCATTCTAGAAATAGAAAAAAACATTTATTTTATTATTTATGTAATATAATTTTTGTAATTATGTTCTCATAGTTTTCTATGTTATTATTATATATCATGGTTGGCCTATATTGTTAGACCAAACCAATTATTAACATAACGTAATTAATAGATGTTTTTGATTATAAAAGTGTTTTCCTTTCGGATAAATTTATTATTCAAGAATAAAATTTATATAATATTGATAATTTTAACCAGGTGAATCATATTTATATAAATTTTAAAAAATAATGAATAAAATATATTAAAAATGAGATATTTCATTTCGTGGAGGTGGTAATTCTTACAACACCCGAATAATAATTTTAATTCTCAAAGAAGTAGAGGGAAAGAAGGTGGATTGAATTTTTTAAATGCATAATCATAATCATATGATATGTGTAATATTTACTCCTCAGTTCGATTTTATAATGAGGTAATAGATACAGTGGTAAGAAAGTCCATAATGAAACTTCATGGAGGAAGTAGTTTACACCACATATGAATGAACATTTCATTTTCAATAACAGTAATCATAAAAGGTGGTTAATCGTTAATACCTAGGTATAATAAAATATATTATATAAAATAATTTTTTATTATATGGGAATTATAAATTTATGTTTTTAATGTATGAAATAGATGAAATGAATTTTTAAAAAACATCTATTCATGTTGGTGGCTTAGGATTTCCTATAAAAGACTCTATGTTAATGGATGCCTTGAGTCATTATACTATGATTACAGTATAAAGGAGAAGAAATTGGATTATAAATTATTTATAATAGTTATAGTTTCTTGTGGAATTGAAATTTTAGGATTTTTTTAAAGGGGTGGTGAGTGGTCCCTTTTATAAGTGCTAAGAATGGAATTTTTACAATAATTTAACATACTATATAGATATTATATGAATCACATGTCAAGAAGACTCCAAGATGGTTAATAATGGTGCGTGGGATGATATATATTTCACAATATATCAAACACTCATTTTAAAACAATTTTTTGGACATTTTATTAATTCCTTTATTGATATAATTTCCCTTATCCATTTTTTGGTATCACAGTTCTAAATAGTTTTCATATAATAAATTTTATTTTAATGATTAAAAATAAAATGGAACATTAAAAATAATTTTTTCCGAATTAATTTAAATATTAAATATATTTTATTAGATAAAATATATATTATGAAATTATATTTTTCTTATATGTGCTTGTAACATGTAAGAACTATCTTTTTTAAAAAGTGTATTTTATGATTTAAATTTAGGTGTATGGTTAAATTATCAATGTATTTGTGTTTCATGATGTTAAATTTTTTATTATAAAAAATTAATAATATTTCACTTTAAAATAAACCCAAAACCATATTTTACCAAAATAATATTTGATTATATTAAAAGACGAAAAAAATATTTTACTGGAAAATGTTACTAAATTACTGAAAATGTTAATCATAGGTTTTTTAATTAAAAATAATATTTTTAAATAATATATTTTTTCATATTAAATACTTATTTTAATAATTATGTTCTCTTATACACTTCTATTCCTTTCTTATCTAGTTACAATGTTATAATTTTGTTAGGACTGTATTTTTACTATTCTAATAACAATTCAATACTTTCAAAAAATTACTATAATTCATCTTAAACTAATATTGAAATTATAAATACCAAAGTTATTTTTATTTTATGAAATTCATGTTATAGAATTATCTATTTCAACTTATATATAAAAAAAATTTAATGTGAAATTAATAATTTATAGGAAAACAATTTTCCAAAGTATTTAACAATACAATTATAATTTACTATATATTACTTATAAAATTAACGTTATTATGATATATATTATTAATATCAATAATTACTTTAATTATTTATTTTATTTAAAAAATAAAATAATTTATTTAAAAATATTTTTTTAATAATCTAAGGATCTCATTGATGTTATCAAGTCATTATAAATTATAAACCATTTTTCTATAAAATAAATAAAATGTAAACATTTTAACTTAAATATAATAAATATATTTTTATTTTAATGATTAATATAATATATAATCTCTATTTTTAGTTACATATCTGTAACACCCCACCCCTACCTCGTTGGCTTGAGGAGGCGGTGAGGGTCACTTGGGCTTAAGCGACGTTCCCACGGTGCCAAAGGATGGAAATAAATGCTGAGGGCTTCGAGAACAAATTGAGGAAGAATTATCCCTTAAGAAAAAACCAACAAAACCATCCACTATCAACCAATATATAATGAATTTCAATCAAAACATTCAAGCATGTATTCCCAAAGAACAACCAAGTTTTTCCATATTACAACCCAAATCCAGTACAACCAATACCATATTAGAGTACTATATGGAAGACTAAACAAAAGACCCAAAATAATCCAGACAGACTCCGTGGCTCCACACCAAACTCCATGCTCAAAGCTCCCCCTAGACATCACGTTGCACAACTAAAGGAGGGTGATGCCTTACCTTTGCACACATCACAATACACAACATCTCAAAGACACCAACATGCAAAAGCAGTGGGTGAGTACAACTACTCCGTAGGATTTACCCAAATGGCTTCCCTACACACGCCACTAGGTTAAAACTGTTAGAAAATTTATATAAAACAGTTTATATAAAATAATCACATGTGCAACCATTAACATATGCCAAACACACCCTTACCAAGAAATCTCACCCAAACCAAGCAACAAAGGGAAAGGAAAAATGAACATTCCACAAGCCATTTCATCATTTAGACATTTTCACAATAATTTCCATCTTGCAATGAAATGCACCCAAATAAACAATAATGGTGGAACTTCTGTCCAACCCGTTCACCCAATCACAACTAGCGGTACATTCCGACCACTAATCCTTTGATGGTGGCTCTTTCATCCACTATCCACCCCCTTTTTAGAGTGGTACGTCCCTCCCACTTATCCTTTGATGATGTCCCTTCCATTCAACATCCATCCCCATTTTATAGTGATACTTCCCTCCCACTTCCACACAAAATTACAATCAAGACATAACCAAGTAAATAATCTACCAAGGCCACAACAACATGCAATCAACCACTTCCATTGCATGTCAACCACTACAATAAATCACCCATTTATTGAAACTACAATTAAACCAATTTCCTTGAAAATACACATTTTAATAAAAACAATCTTTATTGAACTCCATTTTCATCATCAATTTTCAAATATAATTCACCGAAACCCATTTTAAAATCATCATTTTAAAATACCCAACCAGAAACACTTCCCCACAAAACCCATTTTTTCCTAAAAATCCCCAAATCATCACCCATGGGATTTCTTACCATTTTCGCAGATCAAAACACATTTAATTTCATTACAACCAAATTAATTGTATCCAAAACCCTTATATCTAACCAAGTGGAGTCAAGAGATAAGCCACCAACATTTAGGCTTCCAGCGAAATCAACCCAGAAGAAACAACTCTTAAAATCCAGTGAACTCACTACCAAAACCTCTCTATATATCCTTCACTAAAATCCACAAGCCTTAAAATTAACATCCAGGGCAACCACAAACCTTGATCTATACACAATGGGTGTAGATCTAGAAAACCGAGGGAGATGGAGATGTAGATCTAGAGGAAAACACACGAAACCCAAAAGGAGAGACTTACCCAGGTGAAACAATCTTAAATCCACCACGAAACAACTTCAAAATGCTTCCAAAATCATTGGGAGATCCAATTCATCAAATGAGAACCTAAAAAATATAGTGAAGAACGATACAGAGAAGATTTAGAGAGGAATGAAGGAAGCCAGAGTGATCCAAGGTTTTAAACCCTATAGCTATGTGGTCGCATGGTTAGCCAGCATGGTTTGATAAACCGTGCACTAACTATGCGCACGATACTACCTCGAGGGGAGGGGTTTACACAATTGCCTCTAATGGTTTAATTGACCGTGTGTGGGCCGTTTGAAGCATAATTTCTCCCCCTAAACGGTTTCCTAGAGAACCCTCACGGTTTCCCCTAACTGTGCTCATTCCATTATCCCTAAGAAAAGAATCCAAACTTATTCAAAACCATTCCAAACACTCTAATCATTCTCTCAACTCTTCCCTTGCACATTAAACACATAAAAAACATAAAAAATGGCTACATAACTCAAACCGGGGGGGGGGGGGGGTGATAAATTCTCCCCACCATTGAACTTTTCATCCTCAAAAAGTAGTGAAACTGCCCTTTGCCGAAAGAGCTCGGGTCATAGCTCGACCATTTCTTTCTCCCACTCCCAATTCTCCATTGGAATCTTACCAAGCTACCACAAAACACAAACTAAACTGAGTCTTTCACCCTGAATGACCTTCTCTTGACTATCCACAACACACACTAGCACATGCACCAACAAAGCTTCCAACTCCAGCTCATCATGATCCCATCGAATAAGATGGCCAGGATCCGGCTGGTACTTTTTCAACTACGACATGTGAAACAGATTGTGCACCACACTGAATCTAGGTAGAAAAGAAAAATGATAAGCCACCTCACCAACCCTCTCAAGAATCTCAAAAGGTCCTATATACCTTGGAGAGAACTATCCCTACTTCCCAAACCGACAATGTCCCAAACTAGGATAGATCCTCAAGAAAACATGATCACTCACCTCGAACGACAACAACCGTTGATGGTGATCTGCATACGATTTCTAACGGCTCTGAGCCATATCCATTTTCTTCCTTATTAACATTATCATCTCTATAATCTCTTGTATAGGGCTCAGTCCAACAATAGAGGACTTACCTGTTTCCAACCATCATAGTGGAGAACGGCACGACCGCCCTTACAATGCGTCAAACGGAGCCATATGTATGGATGCATGATAACTGTTATTATAGGAGAACTCCACCAACGACAAGTTCCCATCCCAAGAGCCACAAAAATCCATAACACAATCCTGAAACATATCGTCCAATGTTTGTATTGTCAGCTCAGATTGACCATCCTTATGAGGGTGATACACCATGCTCATAGTCAACTGTTTCCCAAGGGCTTGTTGCAAGGATTTCCAAAATAGAGATGTGATCCTCAAATCTCTATCTGATACAATAGAAACTGGAACTTCATGCTTCTTTAACACCTCTCGGTTATAGATTTTGCATAGATCCACCACTGTATATGATTCACAAATTGGGATGAAATAGGCCGACTTCATTAGACGATCCACATTCACCCATATGGTATGCTGCTTCCTGACCATTCTTGGGAGACCTATGACAAAATATCTCACTATTTTCTCCTATTTACAAACAGGGATTGGTAAATACTGCAACATTCCCGCTAGCCTCTGATGCTCTGCCTTGACCTGCTGTCAAGTCATGCATCTCGAAACTAACTAATCCACACTTTTTTTCATACCAGCCCACCAGAACTGTGCTTTCAACTATTTATACATTTTATGAATTCAAGGGTGAATAACCCATCTGGAATGATAATATGCCTAGTGAATATCCTCATGCCAAGAAACTGGTACAACCATCCAATTTAGATAACACAAAACTGAATCTTCATTCAGTTTCCAACCCTTGATGGTCTCCCCAACATTGAGCTTCGACCTCATGGTCACACACTTAGAATTAGATATTTGTGCCATTTTAACCAGTTCAACAAAGTCAGGAATCAATAATATCAGAAATAAGAAAACTCAACCGCCCTGGTCCTCACATTCCAACACCATGTTAGCTATAACTGACATCAACTGCCACTGGTCCAAATCCTGTTTCAACACCTGAAAAACATGACATTCTACTAAATGATTCAGCCACTGAATTTCCCTTACCCGGTGTGTACATAAAGTCAAAATCAAACATCTGGATATATTCCATCCATCTCCATTTCCTGATGTTCGAATACCCTTATTATAAAATGGGCTTCAAGCTCTTATGATGTGTTTATACCGTGAATTTCTCACCAAAGAGACAATGATGCCACACTTCCAAAGCATAGACCACTGCTTCCAATTCCAAATCATGCATAGGGTAGTTCTTCTCATGAACCCTCAACTTCCATGAGCCATATGCAACCACATGATATCATTGCATGAGAACACATCCCAACCATAATCCCAATGCTTCGAAATACACCACATACCCTTTTCATTGTTCTGGAAAAACCATGATTGGTGATGATATAAGGTGACCATTTAGCTATTCGAAATAGTTTTGACACTGTTCATTCCACTAGAATATAACATTATTTCTTTTCAAAGATTTCATCAGTGAATCCCAACGTGAAAAATCATGAACAAAACACCGATAATACCCAGCTTGACTGAGGAAACTCCGTACCTCAAAAAAATTATTTGGCGGTTGCAGGGAGATAACAACCTCTATTTTTTCCAAATCTGCTGAAACACCCCTTTTATTAATCACATGGCCTAGAAAACAGACTTCCTTTATCCAATGGTCACATTTTGAAATTTGGCATACAACCAATTTACCCTCACAATCCCCAACAATGTCTTTATGTGCTGCTCATGCTCCACCCTTGTCATTGAATACACCAGAATATCTTATAAAAACAAAATAAAAATGAATCCATATATCTCTTAAATATCTAATGCATAAATTCCATGAATATAGCTGGCACATTCATTTGACCATAGGGCATAACCACATATTCACAATGATCATATCTACTTATGAAAGGTATTTTATGAATATTGTCATTCCTCACCCACAATTGATGATATCCTGACCTCAGTTCAATCTTGGGGAACCACTGGGCTCCCCTCAAATGGCCGAAAAAATCATTAATCCATGGATGTGGATATATGTTATTTATCGTAACATGGTTAAGTCAATGATAATCAACATCGATCCTCAAAAATCCATCCGCCTTTTTCACAAACAATACTAGAGTCGCCCATGGAGACATTCAAGGCCGGATAAGCCCTTTTCTTTCTAGCTATTCCAACTGGACATTCAATTCATGCAATTCGGTAGGTGCCATCTTGTAAGGCGGAATTGAGATAGTATTGGTCACTGGAAGGAGATCAATCGTACACACCACTTCTCTTATAGGAGGTAACCCAGAGAATTCTTTGAGAAAAACACCCAAGAAATGATCCTCCACTGCCGGAAGAACACTCTTCTCAATACCCTCTACCGATTCCAAAGACTACACAACGTACTGATATGATAATGTGACCACTGCTGGTGCAAACAAACCTGTTTCACCCTACCTTGCATGCCTCTCTCCTCTAATGAGATTTTTAACGCAGTCGTGTGTGACAAAATCCACTGTCCACACATTACAGTTGATGTGGGACATAAATTCCACTAGACAATCCATTCCCATTATTACATCATACCCATCCATCTCATGCATTGATAAATTCCACATTAGCTCAACCTCACCGACAACAATACAACATGCTCTACACAAGAAGGCTCGACACTCTCTTCGAACCAGAGGAGTTTGATGTTTCAAAACCGAAGGAATCATTTTTACCATTAAACCTTGAAACTCAATTACACGTGATGCAATAAATGTGTTTGAGGCACCCCTATAAAAAACAATTTCATAAAGGTAGAATTTAAAATAATTTTACCTCGTACCATGGATGGTCCTGACTGATCATCCACCACACCATGCTCTGCCCCAAACAACACCTTGGTTGCCAAACTCTGCTCTTTTTTGCCCTGCTGAGTAGTTGTGGTGTTCTGAGAATCACCATAACTGACTTTTCTCTTCTGACAAGGGGCATGCAGTTGTACCTATCCCAGCGATGCTTATGATGTATACGATCCATGAGGAGTGTCACACAGACCCGAACATGGAGCATTCCGAAAATAATGCTACAAAAGCCCCACCCTCTTACAATTGTGACATGATTGAGGTTGTTCCATACATTCTCTCTTGATGTGTGCCATAAAGCCACACTGAATACATCTTGGCTTGCTCTGAGGCTTCAGAGGAATATTTACCAAACCTGCTGTCAGATTATGTGTCATACTCCTGCGCTGGGAATAAGTGTCCCTCCTCTGCTTGAACCCAACATTTGGGTTCCCACTATTCCCTATGGGTACCATTGTGCTTCCTCTGCCTGGAGCTCCCAACAGATCCAGCTCTTCCACTAGGGCTATATTTAACATCCCTGTGTAATCATCTATACAAATCACTTCTATCTTGGACCGAATCTCATGCCTCAAACCATCTTCAATGATACGAGCTTTCAACGATGTACTACCTGCTTCCTTGAGTGCAAGTCTCACTATGTTCATAAACATAGCTGCATACTCTGTCACAGACTTATGCTCCTATATCAGACTGAAGAAATTAGTTATGCACTGAATTCTGAACGTATGTGTGTAGAATTTTTTGTTAAAAAATTCATCAAAGCCTTCCCACATCATACCCTAGTCTGTCCCCACTTGGACTACTGACTCCCACCAATGAATATATAGATCCTCTAGCTTATACATTACTAAACTTACATTCATCTCTACCAACAACCCCAAGAATTCCAAAATTCTGTCCTTTCTGGAGAGCCATGCCTCTGCCCTTTCTAGGTCCGAATCAACTTTGAATATGGGTGGATTTTTACTTTGAAACTATTCCACATAATCCACATGATTTGGATCTTCCGCTCTGTTCAAAATTCCCATAACGTGGAAATCTTGTACTATGCTCCAGACTAACGGCTGGTTCACCTGGGGCTCAGGTGAATCCATGTTCTCATTGGCTACATCAATTGGTTCTCTATGATGCCTACATAGTTCCATTTCAATAAACAAAAAACAAATAACAATGAGTCTCACATCCGTATAAATCAAGGATTACCATTTCAATCTCATTACACAACACTACCACAATAAGGATTTCAACCTTTTCTACATTTTCCTTATTTCACCTTTTTTGAAAATGAATCCATTTTTAAAATACCACCAGTTTTCATGTTTCAAGTCCTTCTGTTTTGAAACTCAATTCAGATTATTAAAAATCCACACATTCATATCAGATCATAAATCATTAAACCCCAATGAAATATGAATCCTAGAGGGAAGTCATTTCTAACATGCATGAAATGCTCATCACATTGGATACACTCACAATAATGAGATATCCAACGCCTATATGTTATTATAAAACAGTTATGTACCCAACTCCATGGTAACTTGAAGATCAAAAAAAAAGGGTTAGCTATGTCCTATTATGCAATATATTCTATGATCCAACATTCTTACGCCTTGATACCATCCCGACTCAAGGAATATACCACAATGAATGCAAACTCCAAATCCCAGAATCAACTCCAAGGGACCGAACAAGTTGTTACCACATGTAACACCCCACCCCTACCTCATTGGCTTGAGGAGGAAATGTGGGTCACATGGCCTTAAGCTACGTTTCCAAGGTGCCAATGGATGGAAATAAACGCCGAGGGAATTGAGAAAAAATTGGGTAACAATTTTCCCTTAAAACAAAACCAACAAAACCATCCACTATCAACCACTATACGATGCATGTCAATCAAAACAATCATGCATGTATTCCCAAAGAACAACCAATTTTTTCCACAATAAAACCGAAAACCAATACAACCAATACCATATCAAAGCACTATGCGGATGAATGAGAAAATGAACCAAAATAAGCCAAGACACTCTCCATGGATCCACACCAAGCCCCATGCTCCAAGCTCCACCCAGACATCACAGTGCACCACTAAAGGAGGGTGATGCCTTACCTTTTCCCACATCATCATACACAACATCTGAAAAGACACCAAGGTGCCAAAGCAGGGAGTGAGTAATACAACTCAGTAGGATTTCCCAAATGACTTCCCAATGCATAACACTAGGATAAAACCGTTAGAACCTTTATATAAAACTGTTTATATAAAATAATCACAAGTGTAACCATTACCATAAGCCAAACACACCCTTCCCAATCCATATCACCCAAACCAAGAAACCAAGGGAAATCCAAAACAAAAATTCCACAATCCATTTCATCATTTGAACATTAGTACAACAATTTCCACCTTTCAAAGCAATTCAAACAAAGTAACCATAACAGTTAAACTTCCATCCAACCCATTCACCCAATCAAATCTAGCGGTACTTCTAGACCAATTATCCTTTGATGGTGGCCCTTCCATAAACTATCCAACACCTTTTTATAGTTGTACTTCCTTCCTACTTCCACAAAAAATTCCAATCAAGCCATAACAAATCACATAACCCACTAAGGCCACCACACATGAAATCAACCACTTCCATTAAATGTCAACCACCTCAATAAATCAACCATTTATTGAAACCACCCATAAACCATTTTACATGAAATTAAATATTTCAATAAAACAAAATCTTTATTGAAAAAAATTTTAATCAAAAATTTTCACAAATCATTCACATAAACCCATTTTTAAATCTTCATTTTAAAATCTACAACCAGAAACACTTCACCACAAAACACACTTTTTCCCAAAAATCCCGAAAACATCACCGAATGGATTTCTAACCATTTCTCCACAACAAAATACTATTAATTACCAACCATCCAAATAAATTTTAACCAGATCCATTAGCTATAACCAAGTGGAGTCAAGTGAGAAGCCACCTACCTTTAGGGTTCTGGTGAAATCGACCCACAAGCAACCACTCTTCATATCTGGCGAACGCACCACTGGAACCTCTCTAGATCTCTTCCATAACATCCAAAAGTCATAAAATTATCATCCAAGGAAGAAACAACCATCAATATACAAATAAAGAGTTTATATCTAGAAAAATAAGTGGGAGAGGGAGATGTAGATCTAGGGGGAAACACAAAGAACCCAAGAAGAGAGACTTGCCCGGGAGAAAACACCTTCAATCCACCAAGAAACCTCTTCAAAACGCTTCCAAAATCAGTGGGAGATCACCTTCCACCCCTGAGAACCCAAAAAAAATGAGTGAGGATCAAGTTGGAGAAAATTTAGAGTGGAATGAGGCAATCCTGAGTGACCCCGGGTTTTAAAACCATATTTTTAAGTGGCCACATAGTTAGCCGGAACGGTTTGAAAAACAGTGCACTAACCATGCACACGCTACTGAATCGAGAGGAGGGGTACAAATGGTTTCCTTGCACGGTTTAACAAACTGTGCGCAGGCCTCATGAAGCCTAGTGCCTCCCCATGCACAGTTTCCTTGAGAACCCGCACGGTTTCCCCTAACAGTGCTCAAAACGTGCACCCTTAAAAAATCCTCCAAAATTATTCAAAACCATTAATAAAAACTCCCAACCTCTTATCAACTCATCCCATGCACTTAAGACACATAATGAAGCTTAAAAAAAGGCTACATACCTCTAACTGGGGGTGCTACAATATTCCATCAAGATCTCTACATAAGATCATAGATTAATGTATGCTCTAGTGTTAGTGGTGGCCGGTGATTCCACTAGCCTTTTAATCATTGTAATTTATATATGTTTTATATAATTTAAAATAAAATTTATCTCTTACCATAATTGTTTGAGTTTATCTTGATATTTGTATAATTAAAACCTTAGCATGGCTACCTCCTTTCCAAGATCAAATAAATGATCTTCATAAGGGTGAATTTCGTTACTTGATGACATTTCATTCCATTATCTTCATATAATTGTGAATATTATTACATCATTTTATAGTCAAAAATTTTAATCTATATTATAACAAAAAATTAATTTTAACTAATCTTATTTTTGATATAATTTATTATTTCAATTAAAAATATATTTTTAGATTATGTATTTTAAAGAAAATACATATTTAAATTTTGGGTCGTTACATCCACCCAAAATATATAGAACCCTTGAAATTTTAATTATTCATAACTAATAAATGCAGGTGAGGGTGATATTATCATATTAATAATTTTATATAAAACATCAAATATGAAATCTACCATACTATGAAAGGCTATATCAAGTCACTTATCATTCCTCAAACAACATTAATCAAATATATATTCTAATACAAATTTATACACACAAATCATATATTATATTTATCATAAATTTTTTAAAACCATTTCAATCTGTATGAAATTATACCATTTTAAATTCCTTGAAAAATTTACTCCCTCATTAACCCTAAGATTTTTTAATCGAGTATTTTCAATGTCTCAAACGTGTCTACACATATTTTAAGAGTAATAAGTAGATACATTTGAGCAAAAATTCAATGGATAAATTTTTATTTATTAAATAATAAATTTCATGACTATCAATACTATGCAAATAAATTTTAACAAAATTAATCAACCCTTTATTAAATCAATATTAATAATATTTAAACGTATGATTTTATTGAAATACTTTATATAATGATAAAAAAATCATGTTAATTATGTTTTCAATAACTTTTTGTTATCATGAATAGATTTTAAAATATAAGTAAGATTGAAATTTTTATTCTAAGTGTTGAATGGTCCAACTATTAGACCTTACCTTCCCCAAGGAATGAGTCACTGGTAATAAAAAAACTCACCATTGAAGATTACCCATTGCGAGAAAAGAGTCACTTCAAGAAAATATTCTATATTGAGATGAGTAACCATTTAGATGAGTCATAATTGGGTCAACTCACCATCTATATGAGTCATTATTGTGATTATTCAACATTGAGATGGGTCACTATTGAGGCGGTTCACTATTCAGAGGAGTCACAATTTAGAAGTTTCACCATTAAGATGAGTCACCATCGAGTTGAGTCACCATTGACATGTGTAACCATTTATATGATTCACAATTGATATGAGTCACAATTTAGATGAGTCACCATTAAGAAGAGTCACTGTTGAGATGAGTCACTATTGTGAATGAGTCACCAGTAAGATGTGTCACTGCTGAGTATGAGTCATCGCCTGATGACTTACCGCCAGATGACCTACCTCAAACTTAACTCACTGTTGTCCTAAATCACCGCCATACATGTGTTTCCATTAGGATAACCCACCATTTATATAATATGGAATTTTAATTAAATGATCCCAATGAAAATATTAGTGTAATTAATACCCCTGAAATATTTTAATAATTATTCATAACTATTATAGGAAAAAATTAAAATGTATATCAAATCTCGGTATGAGGATGCATAAGATCATGAATATTATTATTCAAACAGATTGTACTTCCTATTATGATTTATATTTAAATAAGTTTCCTTTGACTGTTATGGATTATACACATACATTAACTTGATTGTTCTTCCTATTGAATACTACCACATGATAGCTTAAATGATATATCATATCCTTCAACTGTGAATGAGTGGATCGAAAAAATATTCAAATAATTTCCAATAATTAGAACATAGATATCCTTTGGAAATTTTTTTTGGATGAATTTATGTGAAATGACACAAGCTTCTCTCCAAGACGAATCTATGGAGACTTAAGATTCACAACCACATCAGAATGAGAAACTCAATCTTTTCCTTATAGTATAACTTTCTCTTTGCTTATATGTTGAGAAGTGTGTTATTTTTCTTATTTATCAACATTCATGTTCATCTTCTCTATAACTGGAGGATAAAAAATATTCTATTCACACTCTCTTTTATCTATATATGCATGGTGTACGTAGAATAGGTCCTTGTGTGGCAGGTTTTTATTTTCCTTCCACCATTATTGTGGAAGAGCCCAGTGACTAGCTGCAATAGCTTGTCAGCTATTATCTATATACCTAATCCAGGTTTTGGATCTTATTATATATTAACATAATATACTTAACATTAGGTGATTTCCAAGGGTATGGGATTATATATCAACTTCAGATAGAAACAATTTTTATTATTCCAACATGTGTTTTTTGATTAAAAAGATTTAACCAATATTTTATTATCCTTTAAACAAAAACAACATTTATAGATATTAAAAACCAATGTTTATATATGTATTCCATTGAATAAATATTTTTCAAATGATAAAGGGACATTCATGTTGTTTTAACTCATCACTAATTAATATTTGAGGAATACATTAAAAGATTAAAATTTTAATATATTATTATTTTGATTTAATGGGTGATATTATTTTAATTTGGGTATTCTATTTAAACTTTTTTTAATAGAAATTTAAATTAGGGACTCAATTCACCCACCTCTTGATTTAATCACTGTCACAAACATTTAGAATCAATATTTTTTCAGAATATTTTCAACCATGATTTTAGTTCCATAGATCCTAAATTTTAGTTAGATTTAAATATAGTTTCATAAATGGATAATATAAAAAATGATCCAATTCCAAAATTCCACCACTCATAAATGGAAATAACTAGGAAACATGGAAAATCAAAATAGAAATGAATATATAAATAATGGGGTATGAAATATTGACATCAAAATAAGATAAATATGAATTACCTGTGACTTCTAGTGTTATAAGGGATGGTTGTACTAAAGAATCCATTAATAATAACTATTAAACCATGAAGTCTTTTTATTGTGTATTTGGAGATGATTATTTTTAATAGAATATCTTCTTTTTAAAACATCTTATGAAATTTGGGACATATTTGAAAATTATCATGAAAGAACAATTAATATGAATTAAATGATATTAAATATTTATATAACTAAATATGATATAGGTACGATGAAATATGATGATATTATTGTTGATATGTATCATAGTATTAATGAGATAGTGAATGCAATTCATTCATTTCGGAATCTATTACCAGGAAAATAATAAATCATGAAACTACTGAGGTTTTATCTAGAACGATTGTGGGGATCATCTGTTACAAAAAGGGAATCAGGTTAAATGAGTAATCTACCTATAATGGATTTTATAGAAATACTGATTATGTATAAGGAATAAATAAAAGTAAATTGTTAAGATGAAGATAAAACTAAGATGAAATCCATATACTTCAAGACTAATTCAACATTATAAGTAGAAAATTATCCAGATGAAGGTTCCAATGATGGTGGATCACTAGTTGGTAATTATGTGGAGATAGACCATCTCCAAGAAGGTTTATAAAATTATTTAAGAAGAATAAATTCTTCATGAAACTGTGCTACAAGAGAAAGTATGATAATATAGGGAATTGAAAGAAATTCTAGAAAAGAGATGACAGTACAATTGAGATTTCCAATTATGAATGAAAAATAAAAGGACATGTCAAGAAATACTATCCAAAAATAAAATATAATCATAAATATGATAATAAGGGTAAGAAGAATAAGAAATATATGAAATAAAATTGGAGTGCATTAGAGGAATATTTTAGTGACTCAAACTCAACCCATGAAGAAAAAAATGATAAATAAAATATGTGCTTCATAACCTATAAGTCTATAGTACCTTCTATATCTTCAATAAATAATTCTAAAAATTATCGAGATGAAAATAATGAAAAAAATAATACAGATGGGAAAATTATTGAATAAAATAATAAGTTTGATGAAAAATTCAATGATCATAAATATGAATACAAGAATAGAAATGGGACAACTTACAATGACAAGTAGTTTTAAATCCAATTCTGACCTAGAAATTTAAAAGAATTCCGTATTTTTTAAAGAATATACTGAACTAGAATTGAATAATGATAAGTTATGTTAAGAACTAGAGAAATTTACTCTTGGTTGGGATACTCTCACTCTAATATTGGGAAAAAATATCACTTAAGTACACCACTAGACTAGGTTATCCACAAGAAGATATAATAATTCTCAGAGCACATTTGTTCCCAAATCTAGTTATACAAAATCCGTTGCCAGGTTTTACTCTACTAGACCTAATTGTTTATTTGTTTCCTAAATTTTACAATATTTTTATAGGAAACTCATTATGAAATTATGGGTCCCTAAAGAACTAATTACAGAAATATTTGGACCAAAGGAGATCTAGGTAATAAAATAATTTTTCTTATATAATTGTTTTGTAGGAAATTCTTTTGAAGAGCTTTAGAAAATGTCCATGGTATATAGATAGTGGCTTTTCAAGACCATTGAACAGAGATTAATCAAGCTTAAAAAATTTTATAATGGTTTATGGTCGAAATGGAACCTTTTTTGATAATGATAATATGAAAATCATTGGCATCGGAATAATATGTAACTCTATCTCAGTTTTAACATCTATGTTATTATTTATTGATGGTTAAAAATACATTATTCATAGCATATCAAATCTATGTGATGATGGATTTCACATGAAATTTTAAAACAATTATTTTAATGTTTCTGAATCTAAAAATGAATTATTATTTATTACTTTGAGAAAGGAAAATGTTTATTCTATTAATTTAGAATCTTTACTTTATCATAATGTTTCTTCTCTATGTTTCATTCATGAGGAATCATGGCTTCAACATAAGAGATTAGGACACTCCGATATGTACGCACTTATAAAGATAACTAGGAAAGGGATAGTATAATATCTACCTAAAATTGAATTCCAAAATGACAAAGTCTATAACCCATGTCAAAAAAGAAAACACAAAAAAAAATTCTTCTAAATTAAAGGAATAATTTTCAACTTCTAAACCTCCAGAATTCATTCACATGGATTTTTTTGACTCTATAGAGTATGCAGTTTATATAAAACATAATATGTATTTTTCCTTGTACATGACATCCCCAGTTATAATTGGTTATTATTTTTATCTCATAAAAGTGAAGAAAGATCTTACATTACTAATTAGGCTAAATTTGTCCAAAAAATTTGTAGAATTAGGATTATAAAAATATAAAATGATCATGGCTCTCAGTTTGAAAATCAGGACAATGAAACCTTTCTCTCATATAATGGATGTTCTCAAAAAAATATTACACCGATGACTCCCTAGAAGAATGGATATGTGGAAATAAGTTATTGGACACCTCAATTGAGTTATATAGAAAAGATAAATTAAAATTACCATCCAATTTATGTTTGGGAAGAGTCTATGAATACATTCTTTTATAAAATTTATGGAGTGTTAGTCAAACCACTTTTGAAGAAAAATTTATATCAACATTTGAATGATAGGAATCATATGGTTAATTAATTTTCAGTTTTTGGATTAAAATTCCCGATTATTAATAATAAGGATAATCTTGTAAAATTTTCTTCAAATATAGATGAAGGAGTTTTCTTAGGTTATTGAAGAACATGTAAATCCTATAGAGTGTTTAAAAAAACAACCAAGATTGTGGATGAGTTTTTTCATGCAATGATTAATTATAATGATCCACATGAGCCTAAAACCCCTTTTGGAAACCTTTTGGATGATTTATGAAATCTACACATTATTGAAAAACCATCTGAAACATATGTAGAACAAGTAGAAAAATAATCTAGTTTTAATGAAATAAAAAAACCAACAAATGATCCTATAGATGTCTATGAGATGACGATCACTTCATTTCCTAGAGAAGTTATATCTTATAAATAGCATGCTCTAGATGATTTATTTATATATTTAGATAGAGGAAAATATACTAGAGCTTCTCTAATGAACCTGGTTGTGCATCAAGTAATCATTTCACAACATGAACATAGGAGCATAACTAATGAAATTAATGATGAATTATATGTAATGGATAATCAAGAATAGGATAATAAATTTTGGAAAGAATATAGTATTAGAAAATATTTATAGACCTAAAGAGAATATATCTATTGATAATAAATGGGTTTTAGAAACATTATTGACTAATATGGTATAATATTAACAAATAAGGCTAGGCAACTTGCATAAGTTTATAGTCAAGAGGTGTGTATAGTGTATGAGAAAACATTTACATCAGTATTCATCTGTGAATATATTATAATACTTCTCACCTGTAAAGAACATGTGTATTTAAAACTACATCAAATTTATGTGAGAAACAAAATCATGAATGGTTATATAGTTGAGTATATTTTTGTTGAAAACATATAGTTTTGAAAATACCCATTTTCCAAATCATGGGTTGAAAGATACAAAAGAATTATTTGATTTAAAACAATATCCTAGTGTTTGGAATGATATGGTCATCTCTTTTATATTTTCTAATATTTATTCAAAAGGTATAGTTTATCAGTCACTCTATATAAAAATAATAACAAAATATTTTTTAGTGGATCAAATATACGAAAATGAAATTATTTTTTGATCAATAAAAAAATAATTATGTAATTATTTTTCAATAATTATGAAATTTGAATTTGAAATAATTTAAATTTATAAAAAAACACTTTCTTGGTATTATGATTTTTCAAAATACAAATGGTAATTTTTTAATCAATTTAATTACATATAACATCTTTAAAAAAAATTTCTATGGATATCACTAAGATTAGATACCATCCCATCAGTACCACATATCTGTTTTATATTTATAAACATAGAAAACCAGTGGATCCAAAAAAATATGGAGGGATCATTGGTCACCTATTATACTTAACTACCAGTCATCCTGACATTATGTTTATTTTTTGTATGTGTGCTATTTTTCTTGAAAACCAAAAAATTACACATTTATATTCCATTAAAATAATTTTAAGACAACTAAAGTATAAAACCAATTTTGGATTGTTCTAACCTAGATGACATGAATTTGGGCTTGTTAGTTATTCGAATGCTAATTCTGAGGGTTACAAGTTAGATAGAAAATGAACCTTTGGAACATGTATTTTTTTGGGAATGTCTCTTGTTTCTTGGTGTCATAAGAAGCAATATTCGATTGATCTATATACTGATAAAACTAAATACACATTTATCGGTTTTTTCTAGTCTATTTATTTTTATAAAACATAATCTTCTATCCTATAGATTTCAATTCAGAAATGTACCCATATATTTTGATAAAACATGTGATGTAAATTTTTATAATAATACCATCTCTCACTCTAGAACAAAGAAAATGGGTGTAAGACATCAATATGTGATAGATAATTTTACATAGGATGAAATAACTCTTAAAATTAGAGGAACTAAACTTAAATTTATTGATATTTTAATTTAAACATTGAATTCTGAGAGATTAAAATACATCAAACATGAAAAATCTAAGTTAATGTTTGGCTAAAGACTAATTTTGGGTGCCTTACATTATTAATTTTCCACTTTTCAAAGATAAACACTATTGGAAATTACCCATCATTGGAAATTACCCACCATTGTAAATTACCTACCATTGGAAATTACCCAACATTGGATAACCCACCGATGGATAACACACCACAGAATAACCCATCATTGGATAATACACTGTGAGATAACCAATAGATGGATAACCAACCATTATAAATGACCCACAATTTGTTTTCTGCCACCATTTCTTATTTTATATTTTTTTAGGTTAATTTTTATTTCATTTTTCTATTTTAAAATCTTTGAATGATATAAATTATACACTTATTCTAATTTTGTGCCACTCTCTATCATGAATTTTGACATTCACGATTCTCCACTTCCTTTTTATTATAACATTTTCCCTCCCTTGACCTTGACCAAAACATCCACACTATTTCAAATTTTAAGAGTGAAGCAAGATGCTTTGTCATATTTCTATGAGAACCATCCTTTTTGGAAAGGAATTGGGATTCGATCAGACCTATTTTTTAGTCGTGATACACAAAATTTACAAAACATACTGTGTTACAAGAGAAATAAATGAATTCTAAGTGTTTGTTTTTCAGAATATCTTTGGTGATTCAATTAATCAAAGACTAGGGATGAGTTGAGTGGTTCTCGAACAATGAATGATTATTCTTTCCTGGGTTAGTGAATTGGTTTTATCAGAATGTTGAGTTTAGCATTGGGAAAGATAGAGATTATATTAAAAGTAAAATAAACGGATAAAAGGTAGTGTACTCTACAATTTTTTTTGGTAGATGTATTTATGTTTTTCATGAAGGATTTTCAAATGATTACCAAGGGTTGATTTCGATAAATAGATTTTTTTTATGAAAATTCCATGGATATGATGATTGGATATGAAACATTATGGGGATTATTTACACCTAATTTTGATGGTTAGTGTCATTTTCTGGTTATGTTTATAATTCATATGTTATAGTTGACAAACATAGATTTCACCATAATGATGTATCATCATGTGTAGCAGTTATCAATTATGAAAATAGGACACAAAATCAACATGTGAAGATATTTTATGGTCAATATGATGGAGATATTATATAAATTATCCTATTAAAATTTGATTATTCATCCCAAATTCATTTCATCCAGGATTGAGGAAAATTGATTGGTTACTTAGGATGAAATACTTGCAATGAAGTGTGGAGGGTTTTTTATGAAAAATTTTATCTTTATGAGAATGAAGATAAATTGGAACCCATGGTTGAAAAAATGGGTTTTATTGATGTTGATAATACTTTCAGGGAGTTCAATCCTATCAATCACCCTACTCATCCATAGCACCATACTATTACTTAAATGGAGCTAGATGTGGTTGTTGAGTATTTGGATGAGGAATAAGTGGAAGCTGCTAAGGAGGAGACGTCTTATGGTGAAGAAAGAGACCATGGGATTCCTAAAAGCCCATTTGTTTTTTGACCATCCTAGTCCCCCAAGATCTCTTCTGTAACATCCTTAATAGAGTGCCATAAACATGTTCCTCAAAAAAAATGTCAACATGACATCAGGAATACCATATTGTATTCTAGATTCTAGTGACTAAGAGTGAGGGTCCAATATAAAACATTTTGTGACTATTACCTATTTATCAAATTATATCAACGGTGGAAAAAAAATAAATAATAACCAAAATATATAACCAATAATCAGAATAATTACAAAACCAAAAAATACTAGTAACACATAAGAAACCAAAATAAGAATAAATATACTCAACTAAAATAGTAGATATTTCATGCAATATACGTGTCATGTGTGAAATAAAAAACCAATTTAAAGACACATTGAAACTCCCAAGAGAGTCCCAAAACCATATACAGTTTCATCATCCAAGCCCAATACAAACATATTAATCTAACATAGGTATATTTCCCCTATCATGTCCTGTAAAAATAATGTCTATTCAGGTACGAATCAAGCAACCCGAGTAAGGAGTGAGTACAACCAAGTCGGCCACCACCAATGGAATCAAAAATAATAACCAATCGATAACTGCGTATTACTTTTTATAACAAAAAATGTACAATAAAATTAATATATATATCACATTTCATAGGTTTTTACTTAACCACAAAACTACATAGGACTGCGATGACACCTAAACCATAAATACATGGTTCAAATCATACAGGAGTCTGAACTACTTCACATAGGGGAAAATCAAAATTCATTTTATCATGGTCTTCTATTATCTGTTTAATTACAAATTCATATTCACAGATACTTGTAACCATATTCTAAATCCAATATCCTAGGCCTAGAACATTATTTCTTGAGCTGCATGGGTTTCTGAAAGTTCAGTCTGTGTCTCACACCTCATTACTATAACATATTGGATTTTGAAGAATCAGTCCATGTCCCACACACATTATCATCACATGTGGGATTTTGAATCATCAGTATTTTTCCCAAAGATTTCATCACATATATCATAATATCACTTATATCATAGATTTCACAAACAACATGGTTAAATATCCTTTACCTTCTTATAAAACATTCAAATGAAGGTATACCATTTTATTTATCACTTCCAAAAAACTTCTTCCCTTTAATAACATGGAATAATATAACAATTCCCCATTAAATCATTTATTACAATTCATAAATTTATTCGATTATCCATTAATGTTAATAAAAATATCACTTACTTCGCATTATCAACCATTTGATGATCACATTAATTAAATAAACTATTAATTGATTCGATTCATTATTCGATTACAAAATTTGGAAATTGATAATCTAGAATTATGTACATGAAAATATAACACCTGAATATGGTAATTGATATTTAGACTTCCTGACTAAAGGAAATTATTGGACATTCTCTAAACTAGAACGCTTCATTAAATGTTTAATCTCTTCCTAGTAATGAGGGTGAATGGAAGGAAACCCAAAAAAGGATTACCTAGAGAACCAAACAACAATCTGCGACTTTGAGAGATGAATAAATCACATCAAAAACCATGTAGAGCTTCCCTAGGCCTGAGATTGGAAGGATGCATGAATTAATGACACCAAAATGAACTGCACAACAACTTTTAATTTTCTTGTTGGATAATTACACGGTGTGTAATTATATTACATGGTGGTTAATTTTATTACATGTCATGCAATAACTTTTTAAGGTTTACACTGAAAAACCCATCACCGTTGGTGATTTTATCACGATTAAATTTTACACGGTGTGTAAATTTTATGAAGACTATTTTCAGCCTGAACATTACACTAAAAATATCCAACTACCTCTAAAGCCTTCAAAAAAAGAAATCAATCCATATTGAATCCTATAAATAAATATAAATCTATAAAGGAAACATAACAGGTAATTGAGATAGCTGTTAAAATATCCCCATATTATAAATACTCATTTGTGAGATGTACTCCCAAGCATCTCTATGATTTCGAGGTAATAATATTTGAACACACAACCTTAATATTTGATTCTATATCCCATGTTTCTTCTACATTATGTCAATGCTGACACAACACTCGATATATCATCATAAGCATTCCCCAAAACACTTTCTCACTATGATCTATAACATATGTCAAATGCACCTCAAAGGACACATCAATCACAAGTTCATCATCGTCATCATTGATCACATGAGAAGGTTCATAGTGGTACCACCAAAGCTATGTCACATGAAAAATATTGTGCATTGAACTCTACATATGTGGAATAACTCATCATTATACCAATTTTTTGAATCTCTCCACATCCTCAAATGGTCCAACAAACTAGGGGAAAATTTTCCCTACAACTAGATCTTATTGTGACCTAATCTAGGTCAAACCCATAGATTAAAATGATCACCCACTCTAAAGTCAAGGGGTCATCGACGTCTATCGGCATAAGACTTCGTCATACTCTAAGACATTGCCATATGTTTTGGAATTAGTTGTACCTGCTTTGTTGTATCATTCACGAGACTCAAATCCAATAACTCTAACTCACCTACCTAATCAAACAATGTTTTGATATTTATTACCTACTAAATAGAACCTTATATGGTTCCATCTAAATAGTTTCATGATAAATGTTATGGGAAACTCAATGAGTGATAAATGTTTCTCCCAAGTCCCACCAATGTTAAGAATGCATGGATGTAACATATTTTCTATAATCTGAATAATAAATCCTAACCTCCCATTTATATGTTAATGGAAACCCATACTCAGTAATACCTTAGTACCCAATTCCTTCTGTAATCCCTACCAGAGTCATGAAGTAAATTGTGATTCATAGTCTTAAAATATACTATATAGTTCACGCTGATGATATACTATCTCTCAAATGTAAAAGTCTCATTGTTTATCCACATATAAAGTCTTCTTGAATAGGAATGAAATACTATACTTTTTTCAAACTTTCCACAACAACCCAAATAGCATCATTCTTCTGAGGTTTCCTCGAGAGAACCACTATAAAATCCATGCTAACATTATCACACTTCCATTTCTGAATGGGAAACAACAGTAGTATTCCACAAAGACATTGATGCGAGGACTTAACATATTGATACGTTTTGATTCATTTCAAAAACCCTAAAATCTCATTTTTCATGCCTGACCACTAATACTATTGACATAGTTCATTGTACATTATGGTAAATCCTAGATGCACCCCCAATTCAAGGAATGAAATTCATGAATCATCTCCTCCCACATACATGTAAGAACAAAACAAACCCATACATAGATGATCTCATCCTCATAAATGGTACAATCAGATGGAAACTCCACACATTCAAGTATTTCCCTCAAGCACAACCATACGAGATCCCCATTCCATGTTTCCCTAATCTGACTCAAAAATGTATACTTAAATGATATTGATATGAGATTTAGGTACTCCGAGCCCTCTTGAACAACATGATGCATCTCATCTATAATGTTCATCACCTTCTATTTAGAACTAGACTCTTACACAACATGAGTATATGTTTTCCATCTCAAAGCATCAAAAACAATATTTCCCTTCCCAACCATATATGCTAAATAAAAATAAATTGACTACATATACTCTCTTCATATATCCTATCATATATTTAAATATCATTGTGAAAATATGTATTTTATGTTCTTTTGGTTGGTATTTATAGTAAACATTTCAACCAACAAATAATGGCACCAATACATCATAGAATCAACTACTATAGTTAACTTGAGGTCACACGTAGGGTAATTCCTTTAATGTGTGATTGACTACTATGACCCTTATGAAACAAATTTATCCCCATGAATCGATACCTTTCCAAGATTGACCCGAGATGTAAAAAGATATTATATACTCCTCTTATGGATAGGGTAAGATCAAGATCGTCATGGTTGTCATTGACTTCATTAACTCCTAGAAAGAATTTTCACAAGCTCCCAAACATTATAAATTAACTACCTTCTTGGGGAAGCTTGAATGTGGTGTTTCCAATAGAATAAAATTTTGGGTGAATGAATGATAATATCGTGCTAATACAAAAAAACTAGGGATATCAAATAAATTATTGGGATACTCCTAATAAAAAAAATTTACACCCAGTTTAGGTCCACTGGAACACCTTCTTTTGAAATAATGGGACCCAGGAGATATACCTGATCAACATATAATTGATTGTTAAATAACTTGGTGTACAAATGATCCTCTCCTAGTGTACTCAGAATGGTGTCATGATGTTTGGAATGATCGTCAAGAGTTTTGGACTACACCAGTATTTCATGCAAAAAAATAACCAAAAAATGATCAAAGTACGGGTGAATAATTTTCCTCATGAGATCCATAAACACATCCATAATGTTTATCATCCCAAAATACATCATGATGAACTCATATAGGTCATAAAATATTTTTAAAGTAGTAAAGAGTATATCAGATAGTTAGACTCTCAAATTATGATTCCTTGATTTCAAGTCAATCATAAGGAAAACAAAATATCCTCTCAACAAGTCAAAGATATCATTGATAAACAATAATTAAAACTAGTTATTCAGAATAATGAGGTTAAAACACATATAATAAACACATAATTGCAAATTAATATCATAATTCTTACAAAAAAATACCGCAGAACACCAAGGAGACATACTTGAAC
Organism: Viscum album; assembly: GCA_963277665.1. NCBI lineage: Eukaryota > Viridiplantae > Streptophyta > Magnoliopsida > Santalales > Viscaceae > Viscum > Viscum album. The sequence goes on along the minus strand of OY728152.1, from coordinate 348,333,355 downwards.
AGATAAATCCCTTATACATCAACTCTTCCAATTGGTTCTTAAGAAATTGATGCTTTGTTTGTTCAGCTCTATAAGTGGAATATAAATTTGATTAGCCCTAAGAATGAGGTCAATATTATATTCCACATCACTCTTTTTTTACCTCTATAAGAATTCCTTTGGAAAAATGTCCTGTAACATATATATTATTGGGGAAAAACATAATTATCTTCACCACCATAATCAAGTAATATATTAGAAACATGGAAAGTGATAGCCCCCAATTTTAGTTGAAATAGACCTATATAGATTTATTGGATATCTCACTCTCCATGTGGAACATACATATTACTTTCAAGATATGTAATGGTGTCTCGCCGAAGGTAAAAATCAATGTGTATTCAATATTTTATAGACCAGTCCACAACCATAATCAAGAAAAAACATGAAATATAAAAAATGCAGAGATCCCATAGGAAATGACGCTCACCAAATACAAGAGAACTCCCCTTGCAAAAAAATAAAATCTCTTGATCGTACCCCCAGAGTTTTATCAATTGTAATTACCCCACTAAAAACATACACTATCAGACTCAAACATTTCAAAATATGTGTAGGTATAAAATAATGAAAGGATTCTGTATTTAATAAGGTACTATCATGAATAAAAGCTACAAGAATAGTACCTCCAACTGTTGATGTTCCGGCCATACTATCCTCAAGAGCAAGGAAAAATACATGCAACTATCCTACCCATGTTCCCTTTGGCACAGTATGAGTCTCATGAGCTGTGCTACTCTATTAATATGATCTCTATTACCCAAAAGTAGCACAACCACTACATGGAATTCCATATCCAATAGATTTATTACTACCTTACAAGTATGCGGCGGAAGACCCCATTCCCATACATTGGTTCTATATATCTACTAAATCACTCCCCATATTACGTGGGTTCATACCGAACCATTTTATTTGTCCCATCCGACCAAAAGATTGGATATCTTCAAGTGGTTGGGGTAAATTCCTAGGAATAGACTACTACACTGATGGGAGTGAACAGAACCAAGATAAAGAGAAATTGATCTTTCCCCTAGGACACACCTCGTTCCACTAATTTGATAAAAATTATCATAGTGATGATTTATACTATTGAAAGAAAGACATCATTGTCATCTAAATGATACCTGATACATTTTATTGGTAGCCTCCATCATGTTACCCTCTAATATGAGATAATGATTTACCAACTTAGATAATTTCTTCAGCCTAAATATTTCAACATGGGACTTAATTATAATTTTAAGCCCATTCCGAAAATGATTCACTTCCATCACCACATCTCCTGCCGATGATGGAACAATGTGATGTAAATATATAAATCATCTTGAATAGTTTATCACAGACATACTCCCTTATTCAATCCTCCTAAACAAACCGTCCTCTACTTCTTGAGAATCTAAAGGTAAATGTGATCCAAGAACATATCTTTAATGTCATCCCACTCCATGTTGTCCAACTATTCTCCTAGAGTCTTGATGGCCAAATTTTTTTTTACCCAACCACGTAACATATAATCCCCTAAATTTGACTCTCTTATCTGTAGGAGTCTCTAATTATTCTACAATCATCTAGATAGTTAGAATCTAGAACATAGTCGCCTCAAGTCCATTCTCTCCAGTAAAATTCAGAGCGTGAAAGAGCTGGAAATCTTGTGTTATGTCTGAAAAACTATCCATATCCCACATTGGGTCCCTTTCCATAAATGTTTATTAATTGGGAACATTTATCATTGAAATTATGTCCCTACCCTTTACATGAACTATCGAGGCCTTAGATTCCAATGTAGGAGGAAAATTTCAATCCAAGTCCTCCTATCATCCACTCAACATGCATTTTCATAGAGTCATATATCTACACTGGAAAAAACACATCTTAGGACACATTAAAAATAATTATCAGATTTACATAAGAGGAGTTCACATGAAGAAATTATAATTCATTCCCCCAAACTCCACCACATGGAAAAAAATTAGGTTATATAACTACCCTCAACCATCCCACACATGGGTCATGGTTTACGTAGGGTAAGAAATTAAATTTTAAATTTATTTTTAGAAACCCATTTTTATATTTACTTTATCATATTCAATATATTTTTTAAATTATCATTTTTATATTAGGAAAGTGCTTAATTTAAAATTGCACAAAAAATAAAATAACTTTTCATTTAAGAAATTTATCCCAAAAAATTCTTTTCCACGCATGCATAAAAATGATGCATCTCACAATAGTTCCTGAGTTCCAAGAATGATGATTTCATATTCAAATATCACTCAATACCATTATCTGAGATTATTTTCAAGAAACACGCAAAGTAATAACATAACACAAAAAGTGAATCACCTAACATGAAATAACATCCAATTGCAACAAAACACATCCAAAAAAATTCAACCCTAAGTACTTGTGGTTTCCCCCAAAACATGGGTTAGCTACTCTCATTCACTATCTCATGACAAATTCCCAAATATTACTAGTCTTCTTTTCACCTTTCCAAATAGTAAGACAACCGAAATGAAGTGAAAACCTATAATTCCCTGACCCTAGAAGCTTAGTTCCTATACATTATTTGATTAAATTTCCATGATTACAAGGAATTAAATCCCATAGGACTGGTCATTTTAGCATTCAAGGAAGGTCATAATATATACATGATACACTTAATATATTTGGAAAGAAAATAAAACTTATTACATAAATAAACGAAATAAACAGCATCCTTGTAATCTTATTCAATGTATTCCTCTTCAAGAACAAGGGAAAAGAATTATAATAAGGTTGAGATAAAATTCTCAGTAAGGTTAATTTTGGAGGAAGCAATAAGATATTAAAGAGAATAAATCAACATATAATGGTAAATATTAGACAACACATTCCATTGAAATATCTAGATATGGAAAAATCAACATAGAATGGTATGAAACTAAAACAAATACAACATTGTCACGAAAATTTAAAATAGAATAAATCTATAGATATGTAGATACAAAATATAATGGAAACAAAATATTTATAAGTAATATATTTATTAATTAAATTCAAAATTAATGTTTTTATTGATAAGTAACATGAAAAATGTTACCGTCAAGACCTTTTTCAAGGTTATTTAAAACTATAGATAAAAGGTCATTTAATTTGTAAAATTTATTTACCTCATGAGAACATGTTAAATTAACAATGAGCTATATAAATTTTCATTCCAACTATTAATTTCATGTCCAATGTGTTCCTCATATGGAAAAATAAAAATAAATAATTAACCCAATCAAATGTCATTAATGAATAAAGAATGTGAGTTTTTTCAATATTTCACCAAATAATAAAATAACATTATAAGTATACACTACATGTAATATGGTTTACAGTTTAGGAAATAGTAATATTCTTAATAAATGAAGTTTGAAATTAGGGGATATTCAATGTTTAATGATAATTAGAGATTGAATATTTCCAAGGGCAGCTAAGAAATCAAGGAAGTGAATGTGAATACAACCCTTTGGAAAATCAATCATAAACCATCTATTGGAATAATACACATTGTATTAGTACAAAATATCCCATGTAGTGTAACAAAAATGTATTTTTATTATTCATTAATGGAAAAATTATATCAATATATTTTATAAACATTTTAGAGTAAAAATATCATTTTATGGAAAAACCATTAGAAATACATTTTATTTGGAAATCACTTTTTGTGAAATTTTTAGGCAGAAGTAATTTTTTTTAAGAAATGTAAAATTTAATGAAATGATGGTGAGTGAATTTTTACTTGCCATACCAGGAAAAAGTAACACTCCTTTTATATGGTAAATAGGTTATAAAAATGCCTTCTTCGTAAAGATAAAAGAATATTCCTTCAAAATATTGTAAAAGGAAAATAGGGTTAAAATTTATTTAAAAAATAATTTTTTAAATGTTAAATTTTTTTGTTTATAAAATGGCGTTTTTAGAAAAAAAATGTTCTATGACTAAAGATAGAAATAATGTGGTGTTTTCTTAAATTTTTTTTATAAAACATTGTATGCATCCAATAGTTAAAAAATTATACTATTACTTTAAAGTGGTAATGAATAAATATAGGGAATAAAATTAAAAATTTTATTGAACAATGGTAATAAAATTTCTTTGAATGTAAATACCATTGAATGATCATTAAAATTATTCTCAAGGAATATAATCATGAATCATTCCAAAGATTCCTATACCACATTGAAACAATTTAAACAAAAAGTGAAATGGAGGAATATAATTAAATGATATATTTAAATAACATGAATATAAAATTATTAATGAAATAATATATCAAAATGTTTAGTATGTAAACCACGCAAAAATAAATAATTGTTGAACATGACCTTCATCTCAATGATGTAAAAATTGGGATGAAAATCCCTTACCTAATCTTTGATTTCTATTATGTGTTTTTAACCAATTTTATAGTGGTATAAAATATGTTAATAACATAAATAATAACCATAATAATATTAATAATATCATATATAATATTCCACTAATATCTTAATACCATTTTGTTAACAATCATTCATTATTTTCACTATTTCGTGTGTTAATTTCCAGGCTTTCTCCAATATATTTTGACTTTTTATTTGATGCTCCTATTAATTAGAAAACTCTTTCATCATATATAAAATATAAAACATGATTTAATTATACAATATATTCCATAAATATGTTTTTTTAATAATATATAATGTTTGGAGATATGAACAAAAATAGCTTGTTAATGGAGGTGGTTGGCCATACGTACACATTAACGTTACTTTCATATATTTTTTGTATTAAAACAATGATATTTAAATGATTTATAAGTATATCATAATTTCATTATCAGATCTATTTCATATTTTTAAATAGTTGTATAAAATGGATCCATAATATGCTCCATGTATAGCGTTAATGAATCACATCACTTTGAGGGGACAATAATCCACACTTTCACAATCTATGTTATCATATTTACACAAATAGGAAATTATATAAGTATTTATCATAAAATAATTACATAAGAATAATTACATAATAAATACCATATATATCATATATAAACATTGTTTCCATTATATTGTTCACCATGATAGGTGGTAAAAGAAAAACTAACAATCATCATTTCGTGAAGTGGTAGTCCACCGTACATATAAAATGCATGTTCATTAACCATTAGATAGAAGTGTATGTAATTATTAGTATAAAACATTGAATAAAAACATCTCAATATATTTTCTATACTATTTTTTTATATAACCAGGGAATAATGATCATTGAGGTGTTCGATAATGAAAATTAGACTAAAAAGCTTAACAAATGATGTTACCTATATCTTGGGGAAATCCTTTTGAATGGAACCAAAGGGTTTCCTTGGATGGAATTATACACAAGGGGTGTCCAATAAATTTATTAAAGGTATATTTAGGAGCTATTTGGGTAGATATTGGTTTAGAAAAAGTGTCTGGATATGAGTGACAAAGTGGAAGGAGATGAGGCATTTTTATAGTGGAGGAGGTTTGAAACCCTTATAAATTTTGGGAAAGGGAATTCTAACCACATTATTCTAGACAAAATGGATCCCATAAAGGACCAAATTCAAAAAATTGTGTATAGAATATAACTATCATATTTAAATGGATGTATCATAGGTTTCTAAGTCATTTGGTCCCTTATTAATAGGATTTAGTCCCTTATTATTCTTAATATTACCATAATCATTGTAATTAACATTAATTACACTCAACAATAATTGTTGGAAAAAAACAAATTTTACCCTATAAGAAATTATAAATTATATTTATTCCAAATCTGGATACCACTTTCCAATTTCCAATCACATAAGTGGTAGATATTTTTTTAAATTAAATCTGATGGGTGGGAAGACAATATATGTATTAAAATTAGAAATTTATGAAAGTACGGTTAGTTTTATTTCCAATTTCAACGTTAACTTTTTTGGAAATGTCCTAAATTGGATTAATTGGTAAAAATTATATCTAATTAACCTTTAAAAATATTTTAAAATTTTATTTATCCTTATTAATAAATTATATGAAAAACTAGTTTTGAACAAAAATTTAGTATTTCAAGTATCATTAAAAAATAATACTACACACAAAAATACAAAAACCTAACCATATCAAAATTTTAATGTTCTTCATTAAATTATGAAGTTTATTTTATCATATATAATACATAAAATTTCAAAAAATTGTATTTAATATGGGTTATTCGTCAAAATAGGGTAAAATCCATTAATAAAAATAATTTATTTTATGAAAAAATTGGGGTTGTTATTATCTTAATCCTATCCAATATTTTGGATGAAAATAAAAAAAATATTTGATTAAATATTTAATATATATATCATATTAATATCATTCACCAATTTTAATAAATTTAATATATTTGGAAAAAAAACCGATGTGATCAAAAATTAATATTTTTTTACTTATATTTAATCATTTTTCATAATCATATTTAATTAATATGTAACTAATAAATTATTTTATATTTTTATAAACAATTTAATTTCAAATATTAGTAAACCCTTTTCATAAAAACTAATTTAATAGCTACGTTATATCTTATAATATTAAATAATATTTTAAAAATATATCAATATTATGTAAAACTCAGTCTTGCATATAATGTAAGACATTTAAAGAATCTCAGTGTCGCATGTGACGTACACTATATCAGTATCATATTCATTGAAAAATATTTTATTGATTTAATTTATTTAAAATAGTAAATATAATTTAAATTCATAGGTTATTATATTACCTTATGTTCATTGTGATGTGTATGATACACGCTATCAAAAACAAATTTTAGATTTACAATTTCAGGGTTTTACATTCTCCAATCCATAATTAAATTTCATCATCACTATTTAAACATGAACTCTATAATTATGGGATTAAAATTTGAATGTAAACTACTTATGAAAAACCTATATCATAAATAGGTTTAATAAAACATCTTCTTAATAAGAGAGAAAGTAAATAAGAATATTCATGTAACTAGGATCCATAGTAAAGGAACATATATTGGAAATGGAAAAATAGATATATAATAAAAATCAAACAATCAATTAATAATGTGGTGTTCTAGAGAAAATTGTTAAGATAGTGTTATCAATCACAGGTCTTAAATCCACGATGATCTACGAGCTGATTTGATTCATCAAAAACATAGTTACATGGATGTTTTTTTTGGATTCAATATAATTTTGTGGAGCTTAGGAATTCATTCACTCTCTAATGATATATGTAAATATAATAAATTGGTAGGATTATATTTGTACAATCTTATCCTTTGGTCACTCCGTGAACTGTTTTTTCTTCTTCACTTAGAATATGATTTATTATATGGTGATGTAATTTATCAATATATAAAACTAGAACCAATGTTATAATTAATAAATTTCATAAATGGTTAACCAATCAAAAATACTATAATCCAACAATGTAGAAGGAATGTCATTGAATTTCCATTATGAACTTATCTTTAATATATAATAAACACGATGAAACTCAAAATTTTCAGATTCCAAACATTTAAAAAACTTCATTATGTATCCACTTGAAATCTGGTAGTGACATGAATCACTGTAGAGAATTATTGGAACCATGCATTCATCCTTATTCCATATGTATGAAACATGTTAATGGATATATTACTCAAATCCAAAAGCTTTCTAAACTCCATCAATGATGGAATAGACCCCTTGGGGACAAGACGTTACTCAATTCAAAGGTAGTCAGCACCTATCAAAATCAATCATTTATTTATCCTTATCTCAACATCAATAATATAATAAGGATTTTATTTCCCTCAATATTCTATTCTCTGAATTTTTTTCTTTATACTTAATAACATTTCTTTTATCCATTAAGAATATGATCTCAAATCCTTAAAAAATTATTGTAGTACAATCCATATATATTTCATAAATCATATGATGAAAAGGTCATATATAAACTAATATTACAATATATTTCTTAGATCCAATTGAAGAATAACATTAACCATCCCACTTAATTTGTGTCAAAAAAATATGATTAAACATGTCCCCTTAGAATCATTTGAGGTATATTCTCTTGAAACTTGTGGGATTTATTTTTATAGTGCCTTATGTAGTAGAAATGATAACACTGAATATCATAATTTTATTTCTCCCCTTTACATTAATTTTCTAAGTGAAATTTTCCTCCACTCTTATAACATAATCCCAATCCTTTCAATAATTTACCAAGATGATTCATTCCACGACTATCACATGAGGGAAAGTACATCTTTCCCTAATTACATTTATCTTTCATTTACTAAACCATTATCAGATTACCTTACTTCCCTTTGAATCCATGAGACTTAGAGAATTATTTCTCTATCTTGGTAGCACATAAAACTATATATTAATAGGATGATTTTTTTGGGAGACCACTATCCTTAAGATACATGGAATAAGACCTCCAAATAAGTGGTCAATCTTGCATTTAGTGTTGCATGTATAATATGTAATATACACAGATATCCTTGTGAATGTAACTTCATAACCTGAATCACTTTCTTCTTCCTTCTCCTTTAATCTCATGAGATTCCTCTTCACCTCAATTTTATGATCATGATGAAATATTTATAGAATAGTTTCTCCTTAATGTTATTTCATACCATGAGTTCAATTTCTTCCTCTTCCGTTTTATTCTTGATTAGAGGCCATCATTGATCAGTATCACCTTGGATAAAATGTACCCAAAGAATAAACTTTTCATTTTCTATGAATTAAAATTCCATAAATAACATCTCTAGAGACTTAATCCATTTCTCAACTAAAATTAGATTAGTAGTCCCACTAAATGATGGGGGTTTCATCTATATAAAGTGAGCCAACATATAATATTATTTCAGTAAAATAGGTTTCTACATTCTACCTAGGTCATTTTTCATAACCTAACAAATATTCCCTAATATATCAATAATATGATCTATCCTAATACATGCTACACCGTATTTATCAGTAGGGAAATCTCTAAATTGGCTATAATTATTGAAACAATTATTCCATCCATGCACCATTTCCAAAAAATGGCACATACCAGATTAGCTCAAAAAAATATGAACACTGTATAACTCTAAATATGGTATAACACATACCATAAATTTATACATCATAAATCATAGATTGATAAACATTGGATTTATTTTGGACATATTTCATTTTAAATCCATCATAATTGTTTGTAATGAAAATGAGAACTATCCTAAGAACATCCTTAGGAAGTGACAAACAATGTAATTAGTAAGGCCAATTATCAAGTACCATGTTATACAAAGTCAATACCAACACACCTTCTGTATTTGTTACTACTATGAACATCTGTTCCAGAACTATGTCCACCTGTAGTATCAAGATAAGGGTATACTACTTGGAATTACCACATAATCTCTATCTTACAAAAATTCAATTATGTTATTAAATAAGTATTCTCAATGTATATCAGAGTGTAATGTTACTTAGTCTATGTTTTTTGAATCATGTTTCCAAGTTTTTTTCTAAACATCTTTTGATACCAATTGAATGGATTAGACCTAAGAAGCTTGGTTCTGGTGTATTATTTTATTACATTACAATGATTATATGGAATCAAATCTAGAAGGAATGATCAATTTCGTAGTCTTGGAAATCTAGATTACATACATGAAACCCATAATAAATTGGGAAAATAAATTAAAACATGTAACATAATAAAATAAAATAAACTACATCCATGTATGTTTATTCAATATTTTTTTCGTTATAACATGGTAAAGGAAACATAATAATAGTGAACACAAATGACTAGTATGGTTATTCAATATGGAGTCAACAATAAACAAATGAAAAAAGAATATATATCATGGTAAATAATGAATAAGACATCCAATTTAAAAAATAACATAAGGAAAAATCAAACGTAAGAAAATGAAAGACATACCACTTAATCAATTAACTAAAAATTGAATGCATCCATAGATATGTGGACACAAAATATAATAGATAAATAATAATAAAAATTGAAATATGAATGAAAGAAATGTTTAATTATTTTATGTTATGTTGAAGAATTTTGAAAAACTATATTGTAAAGACCAGTAAAAAGTTAGTTTAAAACGATGTATAAAAACCCATTCAATTTGGGATGCTTATTTATCTTATGAGAACATGTTGATGCATTAAAGTGCTATATAATTTTTGGGTCCCATCCTCTATAATAATTCTAAATCCTTCCTCATAATTAATGAATAAAATAATTATTTTCTCTTATTTAATGTCCTTATTGAATAAAGAATATATATTTATCAATATTTCCTAAAATATTAAAATAACAATAAAAGTAGACACCATTTGTAAAATGGTATATGTTTTAGGAAATAGTAATAACCATGGAAAAGGAAATGAATAATTATAAGAATTTTAGTGTTTAATGATCATAAGAAATTTAATATATCAAGGTTGTTACTAAGTATTCAATGAAGTAAATGCGAAAAATAATCCTTGACAAATCAACCATAAACCATATAGAGTTAGAATAAGGGTGTTATTAATACAACATATCCCAATTGGACAAAATTCATTTTTATATTATTTCTACCAGGCCAAATAATGGTGAGAAGATATGTAATTACTATATAGGGTCAATGTAATATTCCATTGGTATGGTAGAAATAATATAAAAATGATTTTTTCACAAATATATAAGAAGATTACTTTGAAAACATTTGTAAAATAAAAAAAGGTAAAAATGTATTTAATATATCATTTTTAAAATGTTAAAAAAATTTAAAATCTATTTATAAAATGGTCATTTATGATGAAAATAGGTTCTCCAACTAGAGATTGAAATAATTCCAGGTTTTATTAAAAACCTATTAAAGAAAAATTTATATAGAAATGAGTGAAAAAATGGAAATATTAATTGAAATAAGTAATTAATATACATTTTTAATAAAAATTAAATGTTTTATTGAAAATGGTAATATAATTTACTTTAATTTAAATACCATAGAAAGATCATTAGAATCATTCTTGAGTAAAATAAACATTAAACATTCCAAACTGTCTCATACAACATTGAAACATTTTTAATCCATAAACTCATGAAAGAATGACATTAAATTAAATATTTAAATACCATTAATATAATATAATTAATTATATAATATATATAAAAAGTGTAAGTAGATACACCACAAAATATAATTAAGTGGTGAACATGACATTTATCACACAGATGTATAATGTGAGGAAAATCCCTTACCTTATCCTTCCCATTTTAATGGTCCTTAACCTCATATATCATGGTTTATAATATTCTAACAACATATAAATTAACAAAACTAATATTAACAATATCATATATTATCTTCTTATAATATCTTATTACATAATTGATTACAATCTATCATTATTTTGACTACTTCATGTGTTTATTTCCTTATTTTCACAAGTATTTTTTACATGTTAATTGTTGATCCAACTACATAGATCATGATTTGATCATCATTCATGGAAGAGTCATTATCTTCAGTTAATTATACTTTAACTATTCCACGTCCCATAGTTGATATAGAGTTGATCAGATCAGTTGTTGGAGAGAAAATTCAGTCTATTTCAGATGATGTTCTTGGTAATCCACAAAAGAGTTTGAGCCAGATCAGATGTACTATTGATCATCTATATATTATGGAAAGTTATTGTATGAATAATATTAGAAATAATGGAGAAACTAACAAAAATGAAATTAATTATTATTGATCCCAGATAAAAAAAAACATGGGTTGAGGTCCAATTTCTTATTTCCTTCTTGGAATAGTCAAATTCAAATAGTCACTAAAGTGTTCATGGAATATGTTAATTAGATAAAAGTGAGGAACAATTTACAAAAGTTTTTTTATGGATGAAAAAAGTTCCTTTTCATTACCATAGAATGAGGAGTAAATATCATCATGGACATCATTAATATGATGAATCCCTTATTGAATGTGTCTGGAATAACAGTTATAGCTGAGGAGGCCATTCTAGTGGAAACTCATTTATCTTCACCTACCCGTACATTAGATACTTTCCAAATAGATGTTATCCAAGATCTAAATTCTACTTTACATACACGGTTTCATCCCTTCCACATGTGTCCTTGAAAATATATCTTTCATCTCTAACTGATTATCATAAGAGACATACCTACTCCCTCTCTATCTGTAGTCACTCTAACTTGTAATTCATCCCCCTCATTATCAACCACTATTCTAGATGCATGTGATAAGGGAATATCAGCTGCTGTTCTTAGTACCCATGCTGTGAAATTACTAAGAATATACTCTGGTATTTGATAGGTACTTTTTGTATATATATATTATTCAATGTTATGAAATCACATTAGTCATCAATTGAATTTCTCTTATAAATTCTTGTTTCATTCTTTGATATTTAGTAGTTCTTATTCTTCACTTTTTGATAATCTGAAAACGGGAAGAATATAAATTCCATTTATTTAAGACAACAATTTATGAGATTTGTTTACATTTATGTTATTATTTGATACAATTTAATTGATACCATTTTGTTTAATAATCTTGATATAAAATAAAATTAAATACTTTTAATTTTAAATTTATAAAATCTATGACCAATCTCTCACAATTTCTTTTTATACTCTTAAAAATATTTGATGATATTTTTTAAATATATCGATTTTATGCCAAATTTTATTTCATACATGATTTCAATAATTATATTATTGTTGATAATAAAAAAGAGGGAGACTATTAGAATCATTGTTTTTATGATCAAAAAATCATCTTAATTATGTTTTTAATGACATTATTGTTTTTATGATAGTATTTTATAGTATAAGGTAGTTTGAAGATAATTTGATGATGTGTTGAAAACATCTAGAGCCTATGGTTTAATGTCTCTACGAATGAACCACCACTAAAAAAATACTTCCTATTTATGATGAGTCACCCCCAAGAAAGGATCACCACCATCAAATATTCTCCATTGAGTTGAGTCAACATTGAGACAAGTCAGCATTGAGATGAGTCACTATTAATACGAGTCACCATTGATATGAGTCACCATTGTGATGAGTCACCAATGGGATGATTCACCGTTGATATGAGTCACTATTGAGTGAATTCCCCATTGAGATAAGTTACCATTGAAAATGAGTTTGCTCTCAAATGAGTCACTGTAGAGCATGAGTCACAATAAGATGACCTACAACCAGATGACCTACCTGTATCCTATCTCACTGTTTTCCTAACTCGCTGCTATATATGAGTCTTCTCTAGGATGGCTCACTATCTCTATTCTAGGACATTCAAGTTCAATGATCTGAATAGCTATGTTTTTGAAATTAATTCCTTGAATTATTTTAATTATTATTCTTAGATACAGTTTGGAGACATTGAATTCTATGTAAGAGCAGAATAAGAGGATTATAGCGACCCAAACCCAGAAGTCCATAGAAATTGTCTGGTACTAATTATATTGGCATGATTATACAAAATAAAATATATAATGAACGTCAGTTTAATAGTCTTGGTTAACCAGATTCATATATGAGACTTTTTTTACAAAATTATACACTAATTACAGCCTAATTTTTTCCATAATTCTAAATAAATTACATTGAGTATAACATTTTTTCATATAATAAATCAGATCATATATTTTAGAGTATTCTTCTTTGATTCATTGGGAAAGAATCATAATAATGATGAGTATAAATTCTGAGTGAGGGAAAAATATAGTGGAGGCAAAACTGAATCAAGTAGAGTAATAATTATAACATTTTAAATAACTGAACTTAGATACCATGTAATCAATAAACTAATAGGGAAGTGCATAAACAATATTGAAAGGTAATAAATAGAAACAAATGGCATTCAACTAACTAGAAAAGAAAAAAATAAATATGTAAAGGTATGAAACTAAATCAAAATCCGTTTAATTAGTGAAATAACAATTAAATGCATTCATAGATATGTCAACACACAATCCCAAGGATGAATAATAACGTGAACTAATATAAAGTAAATTCTATCTTAGTCGATGTAATGGACAAGGCACTTGAAAATCCATACCAAAAAACCCTTTCACAAGATGGTTTAAAACTACACATAGAAACCAGTTTAATTTTTTGAACATATTTTCCTCAGGAGAAACTATATATGTATTAAGGGGATATATAATGTCTAGGATCATCCCATCATTACCAGACCTAGCATTCATCATACAAAAATAATTAATATGCCTTATCAAATATACGTATTGAATAAAGAATAAATAATTATCAATATTTCCCAAATAATCAAACAATTTTAAAATTAGACACTATTTGTAAAATGGTATATGGTTTAGGGAATAGTAATATCAATGATAAATGAAATAAATACTTATGGGGTAATTCAATGTTCAATGAAAATAGGAGATTATATATTTCGAGGGGAATAACACACGATTGATGGAAGTGAATGTGAGTACTATCCTTTGACATATCAAAAATAAATCTTCCCATGGATTAAAAATGATAGCATCAATATGAAGAATCCAACTGGGAGTAAAAATGAAGGTTTTTTGGTTATTGATGAATATAAATTCTATAAAAATTTCTTCTCAAAACATTATTATGGAAAATATACTTTTTATTCAAAATAAGTTTCTATAAAAATGACTTTTGAAAAATTTTTCATTAAAAAGCAACCTTTTAGATAAGTGAAGGAAGAATCAATGAAATAATAAAGGGTAAATCCTTACTAGTCATACGAGGTAGACAAACATTATTTTTTGCATGAAAAAAATCATTGAAAAATTAATTCTTAGGAAAATGACAAAAATATTCCTTTAAAAAGTTAGTAAAATAAAACAATGGTAAAAATTTATTTAACAAATCATTTTAAAATCATTTTTGAGATCATTTTAATAATTCACAGTTTTTAGAAGAAAAAATGTTCTCTGACTAAAGAGATAATTAATGTTATGTTTCTTAAAAACATTATCATATAAACTTTAAGTAAAAAAGCATAGAAAAATGTTTCTATTACATGAAAATGGAAATGATTATCCAATGGAGAGAAAATTAAATGTTATATTGAAAAATAGAAACAGAACATCCTTGAATAGAAATACCATTGAAAGATAATTGATGATAATATTGCAGAAAATTATCTCTAAACATTCTCAACTGTCCCCTACAACTTTGAAACACTTTAAATCATAATACTCATAAAATAATAACGTTAATATAATGACTAAAATTAAATTAATATCATTAGATTAATGATATAATAATATAAAAGGGGAATTATATGCATCATATAAATTATTTAAGTGGTGAACATGACATTTATCTCATTGATGTAAAAATATGTAATGAGAATCCCTTTCCTTGAGTTTTCTTTAGGTTGAACGTCATTTAACTTCCTGTATAATAATGATATGTTAATTTTATACATTATTATGAAAAATGTTCGCATTTATCATTACTTTTATTTCACTTTTTACTGTCTTGTGTATAAATAAATAAACAACAATTTTTACGTCGACTGTTTTCACAAAATTCAATTTATGTGTCAAAACAATAATTGATAGGTCAACTATGGTAAATGGGTTCATTATATAACACATCCTTAATAATAATAATAATGAAATTAATATAATGTTTATAAATAAATTATTTTTTAAAACAAATCATTACATATTCTTTTGAAAAATTTATCATAATTAAAATCATGGAGACGTAGACCGTATGTACGCATGAGTAATGTTATTATTTTTCAATGATCATTATGGAAAGATGGTATGTAACAAAATATATTTTCATAATGATAATTATTTCATACATAAAATATAATGTAATCACATTTACATATATATAAAATTCATTTGATGAATATGGAATCACATCATGTTGAGGAGTCGGTAGTCCACCCATCCACAAACAACATTATAACTTTTTAAGTGTGTGAAAAGGTAATGTAAAAAATGAAATATATTATATTTATATAATTTTAATTATTTTATGAATATAATATAGTTTCTTATGTCCCATATGTTAAATTAAATCCATATTTTATAAACATAATGTATAGTGTCAATGAATCAGATCACTTTAGGGAGGTGGTAGTCCACACTTCCACAAATGATTTTTTTAATTTTTACACCAAGTGGAAGGTATAATGATATGTGTTCTAAAAGAATTATGAAATATTAAATACATAATAAATATAATATATAACATCTTTATATATAGTTAACAACATAATTACCACCATGAAAAAGTGTAAATGAAGAACGCATTGTCATTGTTTCATGAAGTGGTTGTTCGATGTTCACATAAACAATATCTTTGTTACCCATTAAATGGATGTGTCAGTAATTGTATGTAAAACCCTTTGTATAAAACACCCTAGAATATTTAGTATCCATTTTTTACTATATTTTATTGGAAGTATTTTATTCGAGGTGGTGTAGAATTAAAAGAAAGAAAAGTGATCGTTAGAAAGAATACATTAAAAATTGGGTAACAGCTTTTGGTTTATTCCCAAAGGCTCCCTAGTAGAATTTATAAGAAAATAAAATATTCAAGGTAAAATGTAAGGATCCTAGGAAGATATTTTTGATGATCCTAGCCGAGACTATGTGTTTTTAGTGGTGTGAGGAATGGAGGTAGTGGTGGCCTTTAATAGTGGAGGAGGAGTGGCATTCTTGTAATATTTTGAAAAAGGAATTCATCCCATGTTTTTCATTTTTAAAGTAAATCCGATAGTGAAACCAAATATATAAACTATAGTATATGATTGATATATGGCCACACAATATCTCTTGGACAATTTTATATATCGTTTTGGGCCTTATAGTTATGGTTTTTCCTTTATAAAGCATAATTTAACCACAATCAGTGTAATTAATTTTAATTACATTCAGTAATATTTTTATTAATTTTATTTCTCATTAGAAATTATAAATTATTCTCTTTCAAAACATGGTATTCATTTTTATAAATTAAAATCTTATAAGTGACAAACATTATATTTAAATTTTTCCTGCAAGCTGGACAATAATGTGGGTACATAAACTAAAAAGAATAAAATACTTTCTATGTTAGTATAATCAATTTCAAAGTAAATTTCATTCCAAAGATAAAAATTTCATTAGTTAATAAAAAAATTATCTAATTAAAAAATAAAACCAAATCAATGAATAATTTACATTGATAAATAAATTTGATAAAAAATTAGTTTGAACTAAAATTCAGTATTTTAAACTATTTGTTAAAAAATGATATGATTCAAAAAAATATATAAACTTCACCCTAAAATTATTATTATGTATCTATTTAAAAGTTTAATTTTATTGTGACATATTAAATCAGTTAATTTTTAAAAACTAATATTTAAAATGGGTTCTCTGTTAAAAGGTGGTAAAATTACCGTTATATAAATATATAATTTTATGTGTGAAATAAGGTTTTTCTATCTTATGAGTATAAAAACTAATGTATTAAAATGAAAAATATTTATTTATTATAAAAAATATGTATTTCATTAATATAATTAATTATTTGTAATAATTTTTTTTATTAATACAAAACTCATTTGGAAGCATTAAATTAATAATATTTTATTATATCCAACTGGTTATTATTTTCATTTACTATTAATTCAAAACCAAGGAATTAATTTTTTATTTATATAAACAATAAATTTTCATTAGATAGTTAATAATATTCATAACTCCTAACCTAATTTCATGGTTATATCATATAATATGAAATTATAACACTTTAACAATATATTCTTGTTCGGTAAAAATCTATCTTGTGTGTAACATAAGCCTTCAATGAGGGTCACTCTTGCATGTAACACATGTTAAATAATCTTTTTATGCATTAAAATATATAGGATATATTTTAAAAAGTAAATATATTATAAATTATCTTGATATTAAATTCCCTTATCTGTCTAGTGTCGCGTGTCAAACACACTATTGAGTATAAGGTTCTTATTGAAGAATTATTGGGTGTTATAAGGATGAAAAAGATCATGATTATTTTTCTCAAAAAATATTATCCATCATACTATAATTTTTGTTCAAAGAATATTCCTTTGAGTGTGAGGATATATATTCATACGTACACATGATGGTTATTCCTACTGAATAATTCCACATGAGAAATTACAAATTTCATTATTAATATTTTTATAATGTGAAAGAGTGGAGAATACAAAACCTTAAAATATATAAAAATAGTTAGAAAAAGGGGTACATATGGTGTTATGTTTTTCTATGAATTTTATTGAAATGGCAGAATCTGCTCTCCAAGATGTGTCTTAGAATACTCAAGAATATGAAACACATCAGACCAAGAAACTCAATCTTTCACTTATCCTATATATTTAACTTTCTATTAGTTTAATTTATATTTTGAGTTGTGTAATATTTGTCTTTCTTATGAACACAAAATATTTCATATTATAGAACTAGATGATAAAGGATATTCTCATCAATATCCCTTTTATATGTATACGAATGGTGTTTGTGGAAGAGGTCCTCGTGTATCCTAGGTTCACCTTCTTCCAATTTTTATTGTGGAAGCGATCCTTGAATTTATTGGAAATCAGTTAAACTATTTTATATGTACCCGATCTCTACTATGGATATGATTATATTAATATATTCCTCTTGGAAATGGGTGATTTCCAGGGGAGGGCATTTAGGTCTTAGCTTGAGACTAAACCAATTGTTTTTATTCAACTGTGTATTTTTTTTGGGTCTTTAAGAAGTGTTAAACTATAGTTTTTAAATAATAAATAAAACCTACATCAATAGATAATCATAACTACTATTTATATAATAATTTTATTGACTAACGTTATTTTAAAAGTTAATGTAATATCTATATTATTTTAACTGAGAATTAAACAATCATTGATGAATCTTTTAAAAGATCCAGATTACAATAAACTAATATTTTCAATAAGTGTGATATTTTATTTCAATTAAATGTTTTAATTTTAAAAAATAATTAATAGAAATTTTTATTTGGAACTCAAATCACCTATCTCTTGAGTTTCTCAATCTGAACAATGGAGTTATCTCGGTCTCCATCATGTGTACTTAAATAGTTACACAAAAATATCACTTTTTTATAAAATCACATTTCAATGTTATTTAAAAAAATTATATATTATTATGATCTAATAAATAATAAATAATTATGAACAATCCTATGAAAGTTCACTTATTTCTGATAAATTTTACATTATACTAAAATGGTATTGATAAATAACACTCACCACTTTTAATATTTAAGAGTATCAAGATTTAATTTCTATTAATATATTAATGCCACTACAACAGTTTAGACTATGAAATTAACCCCTCATAATAAAATAATAAAATAATAATATTCTCAACCATTTATGTTTTCTCCATTATTCAATTATACGACATAGTGGGGTTCAACATAAATACATCTCTTAGCTTTATTTTCCTGATCCAGATTACAATAAACTAATATTTTCAATAAGTGTGATATTTTATTTCAATTCAATGTTTTAATTTTAAAAAATAATTAATAGAAATTTTTATTTGGAACTCAAATCACCTATCTCTTGAGTTACTCAATCTGAACAATGGAGTTATCTCGGTCTCCATCATGTGTACTTAAATAGTTACCCAAAATATCACTTTTTTATAAAATCACATTTCAATGTTATTTAAAAAAATTATATATTATTATGATCTAATAAATAATAAATAATTATGAACAATCCTATGAAAGTTCACTTATTTCTGATAAATTTTACATTATACTAAAATGGTATTGATAAATAACACTCACCACTTTAAATATTTAAGAGTATCAAGATTTAATTTCTATTAATATATTAATGCCACTACAACAGTTTAGACTATGAAATTAACCCCTCATAATAAAATAATAATATAATAATATTCTCAACCATTTATGTTTTCTCCATTATTCAATTATACGACATAGTGGGGTTCAACATAAATACATCTCTTAGCTTTATTTTCCTAATCATGTTTCTAACAAATATTAAATCCCAAAATGGTTAAAAATAAATTAAAATTAAATGATATTATAAATATAATACTCAATCATAAAGTGAATTATCTAATAAAACATGAATTTCATCCTATGATACATTAAGTTCAATATATGTTTATTTAAGTAAGGTTCACTAGTTCTTCTTAGCATAATCTAAAAAAATTGTTTGAAAAACTATCATTAACATTCATAAAATATTCTAATCCAAAAAATTATTATAATATATTTTCTCATAATTCAGTTTACTCTATATCCAATAAATCCCATTTTAATTAATATGTTCCTTTACATACGAATCAATATGATTCAGACTATGTAATACCTGATTATGCTCTTATTATGTTAATTATCCTAAATATATTCAATTCACTAACAATAGATCATAAAAGGATTATGATTAAACTAAATAATATCCCATGGGAGTATATATTTTTGTTTTTATTATTTGACCCATTAATAATTCACTAGAGTGAAGATTTAATTCACAACCAACCAACTTATTTCATGGTGATTACCTTCAGATGAATGTGTTCCATATCAACATCCACTTTCCAGTATACTGATTATGGAATAATTGTTAGGAATGACAACAAAATATCATATTTTAAAAAGTTTTGATGTTATCATTTACATATATTGATATATTATATTTATCCCTTGTGGTTTTAATTACGTTCAGTAAGAAAATAAAAAAATATTCAAACAACCTTTTATATAGACTTTGTTAACCCAAGATAAATAAACACACGTGTTTCATTATTTTTCATTAATAATAATTATATCTCATAAAAAGTCACATGAACCAATGATCCAATGGTTTAGTGTATTTGATGATTATATAGATAAATAAATCATCTAAATATCCTCATAACCTATCCACTCAATACCCCTATAATATCTCATATATTACCCATCTGTGTATCCCATGGAAAGATAACATAATAAAGGGGTGAGACTAAATGATCAGTAAGGGTAAACATAATGTATAGAAATAGAATATCATTAATGGGCATAAGATTATGATGAATATATATAAAATCTATAACAAAACATATAGTCAACCTGGTATAGATCATAATCATTTCATTAGTGTTAGAATAATATAATATGTGGCTCAATAGAGTGTTTAAAAGTTATTCAATAAACATGATCCACGATAATTTACCATAGACATGAGAATAAATAAATGCATCCTCTTTAAAATATGTCACATTCATCATTATTGGGAAACATTAATTTCATATGACATACCCCCAAATCCCAAACAAAGAAGAAACTAAATCATATTCATGAATAATTATCTCATGAGATATAAATATGAACAAATTCATTGGAGGGTGATATACGACCACACTAATCATCATCCATACTTATGTTTGGAGCCTAAAAATAATTCAATTATCACATTATAAAGAACCCATGGAAAATAATTTTTTTTCATAAAATATTCAAATTTAAATCATTCAGTTTTTATAGAATAATGAATATTAGAGATAAATATGTTTTTTATATATTTTCGAAATGAATAATTTTTAACAAATTATAACAAATTATTATATTAAAATCCCTTAGAATATAAATATGAATCCAAAGATATTCAAAATCATACAAGGTAAATACACCTCAATTAAGATAATAAAGCATATGGTTCTGATACCATATAGATTATGGGTATACAATTAACATAGTAATTTACCCAGTTAATATATATATATATATATATATAATATGTTTTAACACCCTTCAATAAAAAGAATAAATAATTCAATATTAATAGAGTATATACAATGGATGAAAAATAATAAATCAACAACAAAGATGACTAAGAAAGATAAAGATAATGATTGATAAATCCTCTAAAAGATAGGATAAAGAATAAGTCATCAAGAGAAATAATGTGTACAATATATTTTGAATATTTTCATTGACGATGTATAGTTTATGTCAAAGAACGATGACCTATATAAAAAATACCTTTTTAATAGTACTAAAAAATAAATTTTCAAAAATGAAATATTAATGAATTTTTTAAACCCGTTGTAAATTTTTTTTTAAAAAACTATGAGAAAATAATATCTTTTAGAAAAAATAATTTTTTTAGAAAATGTTTCATACAATATTAATAGTTGGTTAATATATATGTCCACATACAAAAAAGTAAAAATATACTCTTTTTATAATTTAAAAAAATGACCATTAGAGAAAACATTAAAAATTTCATTATAATTTTTTAAATAATTTCAAGTATTATGAATATAAATCAATCAATTTTTGAGGAATATGAAATTAAATTTTCAAAAGAATTTAATGAATATAGACATGAAAAATTTAGGTTTCGAATGAGAAAATGAGATGGGATTGATTTTACATTGAAGAAACCCCATGGGTAAGACATGAGTCAAGGGAAAATGGAATTTTGAGGGTACATATAAAACTTCATGGATATGAAAATAATATGATGAGAGAATTTATAAATAATAAAAATTCATAATATGGATTATCTTTAAAAAACAATCATGATTTGAAAATAGGATTTGAATTGATACAATTAAAGTTTGAGAACCCGATTTCAACATTGGTATCTTTTGAGTTGAAATCCAATAAAAATTGGAAATGATGTGTCTATTAATCAACACATGAATATGGTAAAACAAATTCAATAGAAAATAATAATAAAATATTAATTATATAATGTTATATAATAATAATAATGTATCAACAATTTAAATTTTATTCAAAATAGCCCATATAATTTTATGTAATTTTTGAGGAAAAACCCTATCAAGGAAATAAAACTGAATTGAACCATGAAAATAATGAAATATAATGAAATTATGATATAAAATATTTAAGATATTTATATAAACCATTTAAAATAATTAATGGTGTAAAAAAAGAAGTAAGTCTCATTGGATTTAAAATTTATACAAGAAACCCATACATTAATTTCTGTTTTCCAATAAATCCCTGAAATATCATGTATAAAAATAAATATCTTATTCATATATTTTTGAACCTTATTCATATATTTATAATTTTATAATAATAATTTATAATTATTATCTGTTTTTTCAAAATTATTAGTTATTATATATTTCTAATATTAGGTGTAAGTAATCTTGATCGATATGACCTGGTTTTTTAATAGAGGTGTTGTTCTTCATTATTCTACCAAATTAATTCATTACTAGTTCATAAAGATACCATTATTTATGTTTTTAATTTTTTGTAATTTTATAATTTCATTCTTTATTAGTTTTAGTTATTATTCTAGTATATATGAAACTGGTGACAAGAATGTTTTGTTGATATGTATCAAATTAATGGTCATATTCGAATTAATGAGTTTAATACTTAATATTCTCTTACAAAACCACAATAAAATTCTAATTTTATTATTTATTTCATATATTATAACTAATAATGTAATCATAGTCATTCCTGATATTTTTTTCTAGATTCGTTCAAATAGTTTTATAGAAAGACCCATATATGATTGTACAATAAGTAATGGATGATTTTTACTATTAAGGCAGATTTATTTATAAAAATATCGATTTTAAAAAAGAATAATGATATTATATAGATAAATATTATATTTGTTAATAATATTTTATGATATTTATGTAAATAAGAAAAAACCACTCGAAAAATGTGATACATCGCTTCTTAGAGGCTGCAGTCTACAAAACAGAACGTTAACATTTTCATTACTCAATAAAGGGAGATAAAGAAGCTATATTATGATTTATATCAAAATTATAATAATTTTATTATATATTTCACATTTATTAATTAATAAATCTTTTATAATCATTTAATAGAGATTGTGTAAAAGAAATAGAAGATTTTGATTTGTAGAGGTAGGGGTTTGCGTAATGCATTAATATCAGTTTGTTATTTATTAATATAATAAGGAAAAGGTTGTAAATATAAATTCAAAATGAATAATATAATTTATTATAAAAAATTATTTATATCTTTTTATTGGAAAAATAATATTTTTTTATTTTAATGAATAAATAAACAAGTTAGAAAATAAATTGTAATCACGTAGAGAGATTAGGCATTCCCTTGTAAGAATCCTTATAAATAGATATATAAAGCCAATATAATAAAACTAGAGGCTCATGTAAAATGAATATGATTACAAATAATGAAAAAAAGGAATAATTATAGGAGGAAAAAAAATTTAAGTGGTATTAAAGTTTTGGTGAGAGGCCCCTTTTATAAGTGCTGAGAATGACAATTTTTTGAATATTTCAACTTAAAATTAAGAGAGCTCATGGTTAACATTTCAAGAAGAAAAAAATAGATAATAATTTAATTAGGGATGATATAATATCAATATTCCCTAAACAATAATTATCACGCATTTTTTAATGATATTATCTACTTCTTTACTATTTGAATTTTAACATTTATCATATATGGGTTTTCCATGGTAAATTTATTTATGTTTTTAATATAAATTCAGTGCATTAAAATAAAATGGAATTAACTATATATTTTATACCTAATGATTCCTAGAATTAAATATAATTTAGTTATATGAAATTTTTATAGGAAATAAAACTAAATTTTATAAATAGTTTATGTAAAGCGTAAAATCCATTTTTTTAAAAAACTGTATTTTTAGGCATAAAAATTATGTGCATGTTAAATTTATAAATTTTTTTTATTGATAGAATTTTTTTATTATATGAAAATTTAATTTTATGTGTATTTAATAGCAACATAATAATTTTATCTATTTTAATATTTGATTAATGGAAATGACAAAAAAATATTTTTTAGTAAATATTACAGTACTTCTTAAAATGTCAATAATAGGATTTCCAAATTCAAAAAATTATTTTTAATTTTTTAAATATTTTAATATATATTTTACAGATTAAATTTTCTTATACACTTCTGAATCATGATTATATTATCAGAATGTTATTATTTTGGTAAAACTAGTATTTTCACTATTCACCTAACTATTCTGATATTTTAGAAAAATCTCAAAAATTCATTTAAATAATATATTTTAATTATAAACATAAAAATTATATTCATATTTTAAAATTAAAATTCTTTAATTTTTTATTTTAACTCATAAATATGAGGTAAAATATATAAATATAAAAATTTTCATTACACGAAAATAAAATTTCAAAGAATTAAATTTTTTCATTTTATTTAATATATATTAATAATAATTTTAATAATGTTATATTATATATATTATTGATATATATATATATTATTTATTTTATTTAAGGAAGGAAGATAGATGTCGATTTTTTGAAACATAAAAATTTTAAGAATATAATGATATTGTTAATGATATCAGTATATCTGGAAATTAACATCATTTTCATTAAAATTAAAAAATATTAAAATTTTAAAATTAAATGTATTAAATAACTTCTTAAGTAAAATATTACATTATTATATGACACCAATTTCTAGTTATATATGATTTAATTAACTCTACATATTATCTTAGCATTAGGTATTCTCTTCATGATGCTATGGGTGTTGATTCTACTTTTAGGAATATTATGAAAAGTTATTTGAGTTTTAAGTTCTACCAAATTTGAGTTGAATCATAAAATAATCCATCTAATTCTATATGGTCTTGAAAAAGTGAAAACCCTATGAAAGCGACAACCTTTCTAAGATCGTACAAATGAACTTAATAAAGGATATATTATCTACCTAAAACCATTACATTCTGTTATCATAAAGGATTTTATAATATTGTTACATAATTTTGTACTTATCAATTTAAAGGATATATTATAATGGATTTTTTGACATATCATAGCTTCTTTTTCAATTTTTTTATTTTTATAACAACCTAATAACATAATATCGATTCATGGTAAATTTAAAGTGAATATTTCAGTCATTAAAACATTGAACAAACTTTTTAATCTCCTTAAATATTTTCCAAAATATTATGTACATTGTAACATGTATCAATTCTATATTAACTTATTAGTTTATTCTGAAATCATGGTATATTTCCAACAAAATGTTGACAATATCGACCTAACTCAAGAAAACTGTGTATCTCTTTCAAAAGTTGTTAGTCTAGGTCCTTCCTCAATCTCCTCTTTCATTGAAAGAACCACTAATATACCTTTACTTATTATTACATGATACAAATAATTTAAATTTTTATATCAAAATTCACACTTTTTAATCATATAATATAATTTACCCATTCATGTGGTCTTTATCACAATCCTCAAACACCCTTCCTGCTATTCATTATTATAAGAACATATAAGGATATCATCACTAAATACATCCAAAAGAATATAAATGTAAACTTTAAAAACTCTATTAATTTGATCTAAAAAATTTTCAATGGACTCTGTATGCCATCATGATGTAACTATGAATTCATAGTGTCTATATCTTGCGCATAAATCAATCTTGGTTATATCATCTCCCATTACCCATATTTTATGGTATCCAGATCGAGGATCCACCATTGTAAAGTAATGATCCCCTAAAAGATAATATAACATATAATAAATACATGGTAATGTATTTTTTTTAGGAACATAACTTTTTTATGTTTATAAGAATCATTGAAAGGGTGAAGTGATCCATCTTTTTTTGACAATGTGGAATGATTCACCCCATGAAAATGCAGATGGATGTATAAAAAAATCCAATATTCACATGATGTTTCTTTTTTAATTAATAAAATTTAATGTAATCTATTATATAATGAATCTTTGATATATTCTAATAAAATTCAAGGATTTAAATTTAAAAATGAAACACATGATTCGAGGGGAAAATATAATGTTCTTTTGTAAATATATCAATATAATCACATATGAATATAAATTATTTGTTGTCGAGTTACTCTATGATCATTTAACCAAATTATCACTCATTATTTTCTATCAAGACCCTTATTATAGTTTTTAAAAACAATTGGATTTAATAATCACCCTTCCAGTATCATTTATTTATTATATGCTTTTAGGATATGAACAATGATTTCATTATCTCAAAATTTGTATAAGCTCTATGTATGGAGAGCCAATATATGCCCAATATCACATCGAATTAAATCATGGGAAGAATAAACAGATTTTAAAAAAGTATTCCTCCATAAAAAAAATATTATATTACAATTTTATAACTTATCTTCAATCATTTAACCAATAAGATTCATCATAGAAAATTTAATATCTATTATTTGTGGTTGTGAATCTAATATCTTAAAAAATGTGCTTGAAATGAATGAATACAAATAACAAAAATATAATAATTAATTCAACTTTTTATAGTGAATAATTTTAGTTCCATTTACCACTTAATGTTCATTATACACTTACATGGAAGTGATTTCATAGGCTCTTCCTTGTTACCTTTTTCATCGAGGTTTTTGATGCTTATCATATCCATTAGTCCATGGATTAAACAACTATTTCCCATAATTCATGAACACTTTGTATTCAATGAATTAAAAAATGCATGGTTCATTATTTTTTAACTTATTATCCTTAATTTTTTAAATTTTCCTCATTCAATTTCATTGATAATTTTTTTGTGATATATATTACCCTATAAGAAAAAATTTATTAAACCATTAACAAAATTTCTTGAGTTTTGGCTCCATTTTTTTTAGTTTAGAGATAGTTTAAATTTCATTTAACCATGTTATTTATCATTTCATATTACATGAATAATTATTTTATTTTTAATATTTTTGTCATAAAATATATTAGTGAGTTTCTATACTTTATATTTCCACGATATATATACATCAATAAGGGTTTTCATTTCAAATGATGTGTTTATAGATAATAATTCCAAAATACATAATTATAGGCCCCAAATGAAATAATTTATATTTATTTCATGATCAATAATAAATATGGTTTAGTACCTTGTGTGTCTTGTGTTGTGTTATTCATATGTACCCATGTATTCATTCTCTATTATGTTTCAATTCCATAAATTGTCTAGATATTTTTTTGGAATAATGTTTACCAAACATATTTGTTGAAGATTATATTTTTTAACTCTTACGATTACATAAAGTCATTGTATTCCTTTTTTGATGTATTATTATACATATTTTAGTATTTTATAACTCCACCTTCGAAATGAGAAACACAAAAAACAAAATTTTCAACATTTGTGTAATTGATAACATAAAATATATATTCCATTATGTTGATCCATTTCATGAAAATTATTTCATTATAATAATAACTAAGTGATTAGGGATAATTCCATAAAAAATTATATATATATATTCCTTCCATAGCATGTTAGGTAGATCTACATGGTCTGTGTTATAATTAATCAATTACTAAATTTGGATGAGAATTCAAATAAAATATTGAATCCATCTTCCATCTTATATTGTTATTAGTTGGTAAAATCACCTAATTTTCATTGAAATAGTTATTAACAAGATTTATCCAAGAAAAAATTATTTCTAGAACTATAAAGGTTAATTTAAAGAGATAAAAAATAATATTTTAGTTGAATAACCATGAGAAAATTTACACTCATGATATACTAATTTAGGAAACCTTTATTTTAGCTTATGGTATGTTAATGTCAATATTTTGTTGACTTGTTTTAGGTTTTATAATATATATTATCCAGATACTAATAAAATAACTAAATCCTGCACTGATACAAACTTATATGAATCAAATATTAAATACATATATTTGACATCAACTAAAAAATTTACCATTTATATGTCACAAACAGTTAGAATATCCAAAAATGAACATTAGTATGTTTAAGTATAAACAATATAAATATCTTATAAAACATTACTTTATAAATCTATCCTAAAAAATATTCACATAAAACATCCTTATAATAATTATATATTTTATAATTACCTTTGAATGCCAAAAATCATATAAGAAATGAGATCAGACACTCAGCATGGTAATCATATCAGAGAGTTCTAGTGTGTTAGATCATAAGCCCCTGATAAAATATGTATATTTGAGAAATATATGTTTATATGGATCATATAATAACAATATTTTTCGAAAATAATTCTATAATAAAATATAACCTAAAATTATCAAGAATATTCAATTTCATAAGTGTATGAAAACAAGATAATATAATCATGAACCTTGTGGGTATAACATAAGCATATGATATAGAAACATGGCACAAGAATAAATTTAGAGAATTATTGTATAGTGATAAACCTTTTTAATTCACTCAAAATAATTTTTTAACAAACCTAATAATGTACATACATCATATTGGTGGTCAAAACAACCAGTCACACATATTATGTTGTAAATAAAATCAATCAGGTCAATACTATCTTTAATGGGAAAACCCAATCGGGGCGACATGTTAACATCATTATCTCATGTGACATAAAATATTAACAATTTAATTAGAGGATTATATTTAACCCCACACAGAAAATAATGATAAACCAAATATATGTGTGACATATGAAATCTAAAATACATATCATTAGGAACACCTCATGAAAATAAAATGCATTTCATTAAATTTTCTAATAGTTTCACATGAAATGAAATCACGATATTGATGGGATGATAAATAAATTAAATATTAAAAAATAAGTTTATCATGGAATAACTCAAAGTATGATTATGAAAAATACCCTAGAAGAAACACAACATTTGGATATAGAGATCTAGATATGTATGAAAAGAAATAAAATAAATTTCATATATTTATCCAATTGTTCTAAGAAAAATTAAATAATCAATAAATCATATTTATAAAGGTATATTTTTTAAAAAATTAATTGAGAATAATACCAAAAAATTGTATTTTGAAAATAAATAATTTCTATATAAATAAATTCATACTAGAATGTAAAATAAAATAAATGAATGAGATAATAAATATCCTATTATACATTTATGTAGTTTTAATGATAATCTTCATTGATGAAAGAGTTGAAAAATTTAACTTTCATAAATATATATAGATCGAAGTGAAAATTAAATGAGATAATATTATATTGTATTTAAAAATAATAAATAAAAATAATTTTAGTAAGAAAAATACATACATGGAAGTAAGAGAGACATTACAAAGGATGTGAATTATTCTCAATAATGTCACATTTCTATGAAGAAACAAATGAAATAAATAAAATTTCGCTAATTTGAAAACACAAATTACCTAGAGAAGATGCTGGGGATAATATATAAAAATGTATTTTGGGAGGAAAAACCAAACATATAATAATTAAGTTAGATAATAATGATTATTACACATTTAAAATTATTAGAGTTAACAAAAACATATATGCCTTTGTTATTAAATGAATTATGGAAAAAATTATGGATCATGAAAAGGCATAAAAATCCCAAAAATAAATATTAATAGTGGGATTAAAATACAATGGTGTAGTAAGGGAACAATAAAAACTAAAACCGAATGATTAATATGAAGAATGTCTCAAATAACAGAGATTGAGAAAAATAAAACATACATTGGATTCAAGATTGTTCGAATACACAATAAACAACTATATAATAATCATAGATCATTTAACCATCTATTTAAAAATTATATATATATATATATATCTTAAATTATAATAATTTATATTCATTTTTTATATAAATACTATGCCTTTTTATTTAATACTTACCATATGTAATTAGTGATTTATAATACTTATTAATTTTTTTTGTTTCACTGATTTAGAAATCATTATATATTTATGATTCCATTATTTTCAAAATGTTTATGGTATTGAAATTGATGTTCTATAATGTTTCATAATGTCCCATGTTTGTTCTATATGTTTTATTTTGGTAAAACATGATTTTATTTCGGTAAATATTTATGAATAAAATATCAAAAATTAATAATGATATTAATATATATATATCCAATAGAGAAGCAAATAAATAATTATTTAACAAGTAATATATGTTTTTGGTAATTATTATCTCTTTCTAATCAATGATATCTGTTTATATCATTATTCATGGAGGTGGATAAAAATCATCAAATAAGAACATGTTATAAACTACGGGTGTGTATTCTTATGAATGTTAATATTTTTTTTACAATTTCCTTGAAAAAAAGATATTTATATTATTTAGATTTTATTTGTTCAATGAATTAGATTTTATAGTTTATGGATAAAAATTAAAATGATGAAATGATTACAGGATTAGAGCCTCTATATATTATCATCCCCACTTTATCACACTAGAGTGGTGATTATAAGGGGGAGACCTAAATATCATTCCTTTAGATATTCACCGCCTGTCCTACCTATTATCCATTTATGTTCTCCATATCATGGCCACTTGATCTCATTTATATGATTTATATATTCTCCCACTCATGTGGTGTACCCTTTGGTTTAAGATTTTGTTTCTACCTTCAGGATTAAATTACATGGAGTTGTGGCCCTTATTATCCTCATTAATAAATGTTTTATAGGATTTTACTTGTATCCACATATCTCTATTGCTGATTCCCACATTCCTTACAATGAAATTACATTCTGTTTCAGTATTCCATCCTCAAATGGGTTTTAAGCTCTAGTTATATGTGATGGTTTGAGATGTGTGGGTAGGGGAATGATCTGTGTTCCATGATTTGCAACAAGTGGGTTTTCAGGTGGTGTTTTGGTCTTTGGTTATCCAATTTTGGATTTAATATGGGGTTATTTGGCATTGGGTGAAGGTTCAGGAAAATTTCATGGCCAGATGGTGAGGTTATTTCCACTATAACTCTACTCTGGGCTCTTATTCCAATTCTCCTCTCTATGTCTATTACATGAGGTGGTTCTCTTGGAGGATTTGAGGTGTACAAAATGTGAAGTGATTAGTGGTACAAGAGGCACGACCATAGTTGGATTGTCTCCATCATCTGATATTTTTATTCTTTTGATTATAATGATAGGTGTTGTATGTAGGAAGATGAATTTTTTACCAAAAAATACTATCCTGTATCCAATTCCAGTGATAGAGGTGTTCATTTCTGTAGGTATATATAAATGAGGATTTTTATGTGTCTTATGGTGTTATAATATTAGCCTTCATTTTTTCACGGATATTGTTTTATCTAGTGTGAATATTCTTAGGTATATTATTAGGTTTGGCATCAATTATTTTTTTGTGTCCTAATTAAAATCATGGAATAGTCATTTTTGTTATCTTTTTATTTATTGTGGGCGGTGGTAAGTTATAATATTGTATCATTGGTGTTTAGTTTGTACATGTGATGATACTGTTGATGTGTTTTTGATAGTATTTAAAGATTCATTTAGTGGGTTTAAATTGTGATGGTTATGGGAGGTTTTTGGATTCTATAGGTTATGGGATTGAGGTGGTTTATTTGACAAAGATGCTCTTAGTGTTGGTGTTATAGTTTGTTTTGAATGTTGAATTTTATATCCTTTTTATTTTTCATTGGGTTGAATAGGTTATTACACATTGTCTCTCTATGTTATTTATCTATTTATGTTACCATTGAACCCATTAAAATATGGTTTTTATGAAAATATAATAAATACACTACATTAATGTAGTGATTCATGAGTGGATAATAATTACATTGAAATATTGAATCTTCCCTAATAGAGCCTCAGGTAAATGGGGGATTTAGGACACCTTCTTTTGTCTAAAAATAAAAAAGAATAGAGGATTAATTTTAGAGAGGAAAAATTCATGGGATTGAAAATATATTATAAGGATAGTTCTAGTTTTTATTTTTTATAAGAGACCACCATTTAATGGTGAAATTGAGGGAAATTTCTTGGAAAACATATGGTAGCTGACGGGTAAAGATGAAATCACACTTGAGTTAGGATTGTTATGTAAATAAATGTTGTTGGGAAATGTGTTAATAACACCCATATCTAATAGGGGTCTTATAGAATGTTATTATATTATTATATAAGTAAAAAATTCGATCCACTTTAGGATACAAAATTTTATGTTGTTTAATTATATGTCGTGATAATTATTATTTTAGTACAAATAAAAGATGAATCCACTTAGTGATTTACTATGTGATAATTCCAAATTTTAACTCATATTTTCTTATAGCTTGCTGTGTCCTTTTTTTCTGGTCATGTTTTCATTGTTTGTTCTGGCTCGTGTTTGAAATGGTGGATCCCCTTGAACACGTTGTATTTTTGTTTTGTTTTGGTTGGTTTGATTTGTGTCTAAATTGTACTCATTCTGTCTATGGATCATTGTGATGTCTTGTTGGTTCTCATTTGGCCTCAAAGTGATTTTGTACTTGTGGGTTCTCACTTAACCAAAGAGTGTTTTCAAAAATCAATAAAAATGGATTTTCAGTCATATTTCTAGATATGAGTAATTTATCGTTTATATTAAAACATATGAAATATAAAAAAACTATTTTTTGTGGAAAAATAACATTTTAAACATTATGTGTTCGTATTACCATTTCCATTAAATTAGAAATTTAAATAATTATTAATATATATATATATATAGTCACTACCATGGTTTATTAACATCAAATACATTAGTTTAATTTCTTTACATAAAAATTACCAATCACTCAAAAAAATTATTTGAAAATTTCCATTTTACATTTAATGTGGTAACTAGCATTTACCTTGGTAATATAAATATACATATTAAAATAAAATTCCACATATTAGATATTTTTAACATTAAGAATAAAAATATTAAATTCATTATATTTGATTCAAAAATATTGTTAAAAATTATTTTTAAATAAATAAAAAAGATTATTTAAAAAATAATTTTTTAAGTTGAAATTTTTTAGGAGTAATAAGATTTCATTCTTATTAAATAAAAACTGAAAATATTTGGATGAATGATAATTTATTTTTTATATTTATATTGTCAAAATATATCATTAATATCATTATTCATCAATGAACAAATTATTAATATAAAATAAAAAATACGCAATAAATTGTTCTTTAAAAACATCATTTTTATCATTTAATAATTTCAACCATTTACTTCTATAGTTATCTATTAATCATTTACTATTTATATTTATAAAACCATTTTTTTAAAAAATTTTCTCTAAATTTTATAAATAAATTAAAACATTCATTAATGAAAAACATAACATGTATTGAATAAAAATATATCTTCAGAATCAATTATAATAATTAAAAATTGTATTTTTATTAAAATATATTATTTATAATTTATCTATAAAAATTAAAAAACAAAATTATAGCTATTGGATACAAGAATACCCAATGACATTGACCATATATCTAATCTATATTTTTTTAAATGACAATATTTATAATAGTCAGTTCTAAATTCTATATATATATATACATTAATAAAATAATTTATTCAATTAATTTTCTTCTTTCCCAATATATACCTTATAATTATAATTCTATATCATAATATAAATAGTGATATCAATTTTTTGAAGGTCAAGGAAATCCATGTGGTTAATGATTTTATATTTATAGTATTTTTATTAAATTGTTGATTTATTTCACTTATAATTTTATCAATAATGTTTAATATAACATTATCATAATGTAATAATGTTTTTATTTTATGTCAATATTTTACTTTAATAAAGTATTATCTAGATCATTTTAGTTCAGTGTAATAAAGATAAAATTCTATTCAACATGATATTTATTTAATGAAAAAATACATAGTAAAATCACAATGTTGTATAGAAAAAAAAATTGACGGTCTCATGTGTCTAATGGAAATGAAAACATTTTTTTATTTCTAATTATTATTCTACATTAAAGTATCCTAATATTTTCCAAAAAAATGTGGAATATATTCTATAATAAACTATCTTATTCCACATTTATTTCATTTTCCTAATTTTTGTCCATTCCATTTATATATAAAAAATGGATGGATGATTTTAGGATCACGTGATCCAAAAGTGGATAGATAAGTGAAAAATTATACATATTTCATTATTAAAATTTAGAATTATATTTTTTAAAGAATGTGTCTACAAATCAAAATTAATATTGTAATATAAAGGAATTAAATGACATTTTATCACCCATAAAATATTTAAAACATATATTTATTATTAGAGATATTTTAGAATAAATATTAATGGAATGTGGGTTATTCTTATAGATGAATAATTATAAAAAATATAAAATAATTTTTTGTAACAAAATATACATTTTTTAATACTGATGATTAAAAACATGGTTTAAAAGACATAAAATGAACTCATATTTGTATATACTATATTGATGTGAATAATCCATCAAATATTCCAACATAGTTCACTAAAACATAGACACCCTATTGATTGAAATTTATGGTAGTGAAATATTGCCACCAAACTCTATATGCACAAGATTTCACCCAATTTCTTCAATAAATTTCATTTAATATTCGAAATATATTTTCCCTTTCATAAATTAAATTAATAATTATTTTAAAACAATTATTTTCTGAACTAATTCCACAACCTCTTCTACAATGGATTCCCTTCTAAGGATATCCCTATCCCACCGAAGGAAGAACTAGATACTGGGTCTAAGATGTGATCCATGAAAAAATGGGTAAAACTATACTCCCTATCCATGACTTCAATTATCTCCTTAACCCTTCTTGGTTAAATACACTAATAAAGTAAAACCACTATATAAAAAACCCTACCAAAGATTTATTGATCTCTTGTTTATCCTTAGATGGATGGTAACATCAAATTAATAATAGATTTGTAAAAAATAGCTATTTATATAATATATCTAATTTAACTTCCATTAAATATTTTTTTAATGGGGATATCCTATAAAAATGCTATATGTGTTTCTAATCATCTTTCTATGAAGATATAGTTGGTGGATGAAGAATGTTTTCATATCTATTTGGTCTCAATAGGTTGCATAGGCTCCAATGTTCTATGAATATTTTTACCTTATGTATCAATTAAAGTGAACCAATAGGTGTTATAAACATATTTAAGAAAATATATGAAATCTTGAAACTAATGTAATGTGAATAAAAATGAAAAATATAATGTTTTGGACATATAGTAACTATATAACTATGCAAAATGAATAATAAATTAAGGGTTTGGACTGGAATTATATATATTTTTTTATGTAAATAGTAGTTCATAATGTTAATAACTATATTGTGTATTGATGTTTGGTGATGAGGATGTTCTAATTTTCTAACTCAATATTGGAATCCTGTCAGGGATAAATGTATTGGTTTTTTATTAGAAAAAAATTGTCCCAATATTTCGCACAAATTTTACAACAATTTGTTTAGTATCATATCAACAAACAAATGTATGAGATTATTCAAAAAAAATCAGTTTTATATACACATTTTAAAAAACATGGAGAATCTTAATTTAAGTCATTTTTTGTTTATATTTGAAAAATAATGCTTGATCATATAATTTTGTAGTCACAAATATATATTTTTGTATTTTTAATAGATTATACATGCAAGACGAATATTTAAGAACACTATAGAATCAAAAACATGGACAATAACATATCTATTGTTTCCTCTATACAATTCAATTTAGGGTTACTAAATTTTATAGTAACATTATAGGATAACCAAATTTCCATGTGTCTAAAAATTCATATTCAAAATTAGTTATGTTATACCAAATTGAATCCAACACAATAATTTGGAGCAACATGCTTACAAGATCTAGACGATAGATCATGAAACATTACCAGAGTACCATAATATAGTTTTGATCACCTTAATTAAATTCCAAAATAATAATAATATCCCTGACCCATTCTTGATTATTCACCAGTGTAGTGTGAACAAAATATCCTATCATCTCAATTCCTTCCACTAATGTATAAATCACAACACTGTTACATAATGTTCAATTATATACATGGTGAACTATATCTACTATGGCTTTTATATCAACAAAACTAGAGTAAACATTTATATAAATAAATCACTTTATATAATTTCATTCACCATACATTTTGTTTAACATAAAAAATAATTAATTAAATTGTGCTACATATGAATCTAAATATGATAATTATGTAATAACATTGTAACATCAGTATCAAAATAATAATACGAACTACATATAATATAAGTGGAATAATAATCCCCTTTTATTAATACATATATAAATATTGTGATGTAGTGAAAATGAACAACTTCAACTAATTTATTAACAATTTTACTCAATATATACTTTATATGGACACAAAACTATCCAAAACCATGATGTGTGATAAAATATGATTCAAATATGTCTATTATTTCATTGATGATAGTGTCTTTAAAATTTTTATATCAAAAAAATCCTAATATGTTTCTTATTGTATTTTTTAATAACCTAAATTTTGTTATTCAATAAGTTAAATGTCTCTTTATTGAGAATCATGGCCGACATAATGGTTTTCATCTTAGTCACCCTTCTATGAGGAATAAATTGTTATTATTAACCAAACATCATTTATATGTTGTAACTACCACCCCATTGAGTTATAATATCATAAATTATCATCGTAGTTAGAGACATCACTTAAATTAATTACCTTTATTATTTTTTGAATTGATCAATATCTTCCATAAATATTGGGTTTTTTAATAACTTAATCCTTTTTCATGAGTATTATTGTTACTTATTGAGATTCATATTTCATTTCATATATTATACCATATTTATAAATTCTGAGATATATATTGATTGAAATATTGATTATTTATGAGTCAAATTACTAATTTAAAATGAAACTATGTTAATAATAATTCACATCCTAATAAATGATGGGTTCTCTTCCTTGTCCATGATTTTTCTTCCTGCTATTTTTCTCATTTTTAATCTGAGACCTAATTATGTATTATCTCATGTGGTTACCATTTTTACAATAAGATTTTTATAAAAGGTTGTTTTATTATACCATTCAATAATGAGGTATTTGACACAAATTTATTTTAATATATAAATTTTTTAACCTTCGGGGATTGCATGTTATATCTTCTGTACCTCCCTTGTTACCATTGATAAAACCGTTCTCTTTCATTTTCCACCATTTTGTAAAATATCATTCTCATAAATGCATTCTAATTTTTTATATATTTACCTTAAATATATACCTAGTTAAATTAACACATCATTTCTAGGATTATTTATGTTTTCATTTCCTTTAAATTCACTTTTTAATGTATAATTGATATAGGGAATATCCCCATTTCACGTATGATATCAAGAATCACCCAATCAAATATTTTAAAAAAATGAATATTTTTATGAAAAATAAATTTTTTATGGAGAAACATATTGGTTTAATTATGGTTTTGTGGAAAATAATAAATATATAACTTTATTTAAAAAATATTTACATATTTTACAAAGCATCATCCAAGTGTTTCATATTTATTTTTTATTCTTCTAGATCTTTTGGTGAATTTTATACTTTGGAAATACATATTGGTGTATTATATTCTATTTTAAACTATGAAATTTAAAAATTATTTAATTAATTCATCTCTTGGGAATCCTTATGATTTATCATTGAGTTGTTCCTTGTATAATAATTATGAATCCTAGTTCTATCTCATGAGTTTGATTATTCATAGATTTATGTATTGTTAAATTTTTTTCTGTGGAACATAGATATTTGATTTTTTATGTGATGGGTGGGATATAAATTACAATGTTTAGAATTCATGGGGTAAACCATTTTATCAAATGAGATATTATGTAAGGTATTTGGGAGTGAACTGAATCTACTTTGAGACTTTTTCTGCTTTGTCTACTGGAATAGGGAGTGAACCCAATCCACCATGGGGATTTTTCTTTTACATTATGAAATCAATTATCGATACTATACATGGATTTCTCCATACTAAATTCTCACCTTCCCATGCCTCCACTTCACCTATTTTTATCTATTCCTCCATCCAAATCCTGAAAATTAACCTGATTTCCATCCCCCAATCGGGATTTCCCTCCTTCTCGCGCTCCCCTCCCCCAAACCCCTCTCTGAATCCCCTCTCCCCTCTCCCTGCTCTCTCGTTCCCACTCCCTCCCCAATGCCCCTAGGTTCCTGCTCTCCTCCCCGATTCTCCTCCCCTCCCCCTTACTGATTATCCCCTCCAGCCCGCACCACTCCCCTCCCTGAATCCCCTCTTATTCTCCGTCCAAACCTAAACACATCTCACTGCGCTATGTTCATTCATCGCTCCATATTTGGGGTTTGGTTCATTTTTCTCCTCCATCCCATTCGCAGTGATGATCATAGGGTTACACCTCGACATTTACCTCCACTCCACCGTCATTCCGGCCTCCATGGTTGGATACCTCTACCTCCTCAACTACCATGTGTGTGTTTGGATTAT
Organism: Viscum album; assembly: GCA_963277665.1. NCBI lineage: Eukaryota > Viridiplantae > Streptophyta > Magnoliopsida > Santalales > Viscaceae > Viscum > Viscum album. The sequence goes on along the minus strand of OY728152.1, from coordinate 348,293,850 downwards.
AGGAATCCCCCTTAACATTATCCATATCAACCTAATCAATCTTCTTTTCCTTCTCCGCTTCAGCCTGCTCTGCGTCCTTCATCTCCAGATCAATCGCATGTGGATCCTATGCCTCCTCCGATTAAATAGTGGCGACCATATATCGCATTGGATTTTAATCTTCTTCAAGACGATACTGTTGGGATTGATCGGGGTTCTTTCAAAATATTGGTTGTCAACGACTCTTAATCGAGGGTTGAGGAGCTCTGCATCACCTAACGACTTGGCTCGGTAACCCATTTATCAGCTCTGTTTACCTCCTCAACTACCCTTGACATTTTCATCAGATTTTATTCATTCTAGTTTTCCATGTTGTAAACTGTTTCTTTGAGCTTTGATTTGTTTTTCGATTTCGTGTTTTTTGTCTATGTATATCTATGTTAATAGAGACTTTTTGATCTTATATATTCCTATAGATTTGACTGTGGTTGGTGTCACGACTGAATGAAATTCTTTGCATTTGGCTTTCAGTTATGGACTCCTAGAGATCTCTTCATTCCTGAAGGTATGTTTCACTAACTATGTAGTTATTTTCAAACATTTGCATACATTTTTTGAAGGTTGTATTCAATTTTTCTTAGGTGGATGAAAAATTAATATTATTTTCATGTTCCTGGTTATCAGTGACTCCTAATCGAGGGTTGAGGAGCTCTTTATCAGCTAAAGGCTTGGATCGGTAACCCATTTATCGACTCTCTTTACCTCCTCAACTACCATTGAAATTTTCATCAGATTTCAATCATTAAAGGTTTCATTGTTTTAAATTGTTTCATTGATCTTTGATTTGTTTTTCGTTTTGGTGTTTTTTTTCTTTGAAAATCCGCGTTCATGGAAATGTTTTGAGCTTATATATGCATAGATATTTGATTGTGTTTGGTCTCATGACTGAATGACATTCTTTGCATTTGGGTTTCAGTTATGGACACCAAGAGATCTCTTCCTTCCGGTTGTTATGTTTCACTAACTATGTAGTTATTCAGTCATTATTTGTATTTGGGTTTCGGTTATGGAATCCTAGAGATCTCTTCATGCCAGTTGGTATGTTTCACTAACTATGTAGTTATTTTCCAACATTAACATAATTTCGTTGTTGGGTGTAATAGATTTTTCTAAGGTGGATGAAAAATTTATATAATTTTCAAGTTTTTGATTGACCTTCAGCTACTCAAAGAGCCTCATTAATTCATTATCAGGTTTCTATATAGTTATCTTTTTTAGAATCTCCTATTTTTAATGAAATAGTAGTAATAATTCAAGGTAATTTTTCATCAAAGAAATTATTTAATTTCTGTTTCTACATTCCTAAATTGATGTGGATGATTTACTCATAAATATTATTAATATTTAAAACCATGTTTTTTACAGGGATTAACATACCACTATTTTCGTCATAGATCCAAAGGTGAGAAAGTCATTTTATCATTGTCATCAATTTTTTATAAGCATGCAACATGTTGTAATTTTTTCTTACTTCTCTTTAAATCTTACTATATTTCTTCCAATCTAAATTTCTATCACTTTTTCTGCTTACTTGGGCATGTGACATGAAATACCTCTTTTATAGTGAAAATGTTTTAGTGTAAGTTGTTTTTTATGTCCCTGCTACTATAGACCACTCCAAGACTGATTTACATAATGAAAACCCATATATATTATCACATACACAACACGATACAATATGAGTTTTCATTTTGAAGATAAAAATAATGTTATGGTTATATGCTACATTTGTGAAACACCTTTTTACTTTTTTGAAAACATTTACCTCTGTAATATATTATATATTATTCAATTATATATTCTAAAGCTGGGTACCTCATCCTTGACGTGTCACCTCTACCATGTTACGCGTCACCAAAAAATCACCCTTACTTTCATCCCTTCCTTTAAATCCTCTCAATCACATTCATATGAGATATAGAAAGATGATGTTTTAGATTATCACAAAACAAGGTATAGGTGGCCTACTTCAAACTAATGGTGCCACCTTATGGCACCATATGATGATGCATATCAGGAAATGAAATAATTAGGTATTGTTGTAGATAATTTGAGGTATGATATGCATATTTCTTATATTATCAACTGTACATATACTCTACTAACTATACTAATCCTGAGTAACCTTTCTTGACACATGTCAAATTTGTTACTATTTCTCCAATCAACTTCACTAATAAACTTCCATAGATTTTCATTTTCCTTCATTTTCTTTTTAGTGATTTTATTCTCTTCCCTAGAGTCCTTCATCATCTTCATCACCAATGTTCATTGAAATTGTTTTTATTGGATGTGAGGAATGAGTTTGTTCCTATTTTATCATATTGATGACAACATAGTGCTCCTTAATTATTGGCATGATTATTGACAATGGCTATTTCCTTTAGGAAATAAGAAATGACCAGGGTCTACTATTTCATACTGATCATTGCCCATGATTTTGTAGGCTCCTGAAACATTGTTTTAAATTTTATATTATGGAATAATATAATTTTTGATTAATTATATATACATTCTTACAGGTTATGTTCGAAACTAGCCTGATTGAAATTAAGGTAAAATTAAAATTGTTGAATGTTTTTTTTAATTTTCATGAACATTTGGGTTGTCACTATTTGAATGGTGGTGATATTTTTCAAGAATATCAGAGGTTGAAATTGGTTCTGTCGTGTATATTTTATATCTAAATATGTTTTCTGTATTTCTAACGTTCTTTATATTCATTCTGTAACTTGATTTTCATTATGATGGATACTCATTTGAAGAATATGATGTCTCATTCACCTGGATATCTGCAAAACTATTCCATTCCTGAAATACCCACAGGATGTTACTAAAAGGGTATTCGAGTTGGTTGAGGGAAAATGTATGTATCTTTATACATTTTATGAAAATGTAGTCATTTTTTAAATTCATTAAATAATTAATTCAATAATATTATTTGTTTAAATCTGATTTTCATTTCCTGTTTTGATTTCCAATCATTACTCAGGGGAACAGTTCATGTTATATTTTTCTTCAAAGCATGAAATGAAATCAAGGTAACATTAAAATGGCTGAATGGTTTTTTTAATTTTCAGAAACATTTTGGTTGTATCTATTTTCACAGTGGTGAGATTTTTCATGAATAGAAGAGGCTGAAATTGGTTTTGTTGTGTATGTTTTAAATCTAAATATGTTGTCTGTATTTCTAACCTACTTTACTTTCATTCTTTAACTTGATTTTTATTGTGATGGATATTATTTTTCAGAATATGAAGTCTCAATCACCTGGATAACTTCAAAACTATTCCATTCTTGACACACCCAGAAGATGGTACTAAAAGGGTATTTGAGTTGGTGGAGGGACAAGGTATGTATCTTTATATATTTTATGAAATTGTAGTCATTTTATAAATTCATTAAACAATTAATTATAAAATTTTATTTGTTGAATTCTGATTTGAATTTCGTTTTTTGATTTCCAAACTTTCTTCAAGGGAACAATTTAGTTTATATTATTATACAAAGCATGAGTTGAGCATCCGAAACTGAAGTTGTAAGTTCCCAGCTTATGCATATAATAACTACTGACCATCTAAACTGTTTCTAATTAGGGCTAAAATATAATTTAATGCTTTCATTGCTTCTTCAAAAGAACTGTAATTCACCATTTTTATAGGATGAACCAGTTGCAGCTTCAAATACATAAATTGTGAAACATTAAGAAATATTTAGGTTGTCCTTTGAAACTAAATTCAAAATTGTTTAGAAGATGAATTATTCACTCTAATTCTGAATATATATATATATATATATATATATATATATTATTCTACATGACTTTCTTCCATTGTAATTCTTCTTGAAATAAATATCTTTAATTATTTTTTTGGGATACTGATGTTATAATGTTATTGAGTTATATTTCTTCTCAGATTGGTCTTGCAGCTTTTGAATTAAGATTAGTTTCCATGAATATTTCTTAATATGCTGAAACCACCAGGTCATATCAGAATAAAAAGGCATTGTTGGATTCTTATGGCCGCCAATGGTTTCTCAATTTTCCCAAAGGTTCAAAGATGTCAATCTAGAGTTCAAGCAACCAGTCATGTCGGCCATGTCAACGACCACTGTAATAAATAAATGGGGTGATATCAATCCCAGATTCACTCACTATGTCCCTTTCCCATATATAACTGTTGATGTTCTGTGGAATAGAGTAGAAACATAGGCCTTGGTATTCAAGGAACCTGAGAATTTTTCATTACATATTATTCCATTCATTTCTATTAATTTCATTACCTCTTGTCTTCTGTGGTCTGGACATAATAGTGTTTCATTTATGTTCATATTCTGATATTTCTTCTCATTCAAGTTTTCTAATATGAAACAAACTCCATAATCAATAAGATGAGTACAGTTTCTATCAAATGATGTGAGACTTCTCAGTTACCTACTACCCTTATCTTAAAATAACTAGAATAATGGGTTTGTAGCCTGGAAGATGGTTAGGGGGAGAGGAGGGGAGGGGCTAGGTAGGGGGGAGGGGATGAGAGGGGAAGAACTAGGCTGGGGGAGGGGGTTCGTGGGGGATGGGCTGGGCAGGGGGGATGGGGCTAGGAAGGTGGGAGGGTCTGGTGGGGGAAGGGGCTCGGAAGTGGGGAGGAGGACGTGGGAGGGGGAGGTGGTTGGAAGGGGTGGGAGGACAAGCTAGGAAGGGGGGAGGGGAGGGGAAGAGCAGGGTAGGGGGAGGAAGAGGGGGGAGGTGCTAGGAAAGGGGGGAGGAGAAGCTAGGTAGGGGGGAGGGGAGGGGCTGGGAAGGTGGGGGGAGGGGGGGCTGCTTAACTATGTTGATATTTGAAATCTCTGTTTATGTGGTCTAAAGTTCCTATGATTTATATTCAATTGTTTAGGTTTCATAGAGAATCTTGAGTACCCATGGCTGATTATTTACCTAATAATCAGCATCACATAACATGTTCATAATATATTCACTACCATTCATCTTATTTCACCAATCTCTACTTCCATTCATTATATGTATATCATCTTCACTGTTAGTGTGTTTTAATCACAATATGTGTATCCTGTTTCTACGATTTTGGTTCCAACATTAATATTTTTTTATTGTGTTTCATATTTTTAATTAGTTATTCAATTATAATGTTACTTATATGGATACAATTATCATTAAATGTTTTTGGTTGGGTCGATAATAGATTTTTTTATATTTCATTAAACTATAATGATGTTTGAAATCTCTATTTATGTTGTCTAATGTTCCACTAATTCCTTTTCAACTGTTCCAGATTTTTATAATTGAAAAAATATAAAATTTTTCCTAATAACTCATGATATACTTCATTATAATAGGTAGTTTGTTGCATTGGAAATGTAAGTCATTTATCTATATTTCATTATACATTATGAAATGATGAAATTTCTATTTAGATAACTTCGAAAATGGATGGTGTTCTTAAAAATTCCAGTTATTTTCAATTTCCTTTTTTTATAGGCCCCTACTTGAAGTGAGTGGAGGCCTTCACTGAACATGATATTGACTACACCTTCAACAATTTATGTACCATGAGTTCTACACTTACATGGATTCACCCACTTAGATCTTGAAAAACCTCTGAAGCATACATGAAATAGGATTTGTATCCTCTCATAATTTACACCAATATAAGAATATTGCAAATATATTATGCATTTCAGTATATTTCAATCAGTTTCCACTATTTTAGATTGATAAATGACTCATATTTATTCATGTAAAACCAAATGTGCATGAAATGTATGAATATTCAATAGAGAATCAAGGTATCTAGAGTTACTATATTATTATATTTATTTTGATCATGCATTAAAGGTTAGTGTACCCACTACATGTTAAATCAACTGTCCAATCGCTATGTCTACCACATTGTAAATATGGTTACCACATAATATGGGGTTTTACAAGGTAATTATCAATTTAAGGTTATTGAATTGTTGTTTTTTAGTTACCAGTATTTATGCTACTTCATGAAGTGAGCACATGTTGCTTTTAAACCTAATGCATGTTTTTTATAGGCTGTTATTTGCAGTGAATGAAGGCCTTCACTGAACATGATATTGGCTACACCGGCAACCATTTATATATCATGAGTTGTCACAAAATGATGGTGATCAATTATAAGTAACATCTTCCTCCATTTCAAGGAAAATGAAGTCGAAGAAGATATACCAACTCTCTTTTTCATACCCGTAATGCATCTAGATTAATCTACCATTAATTTCATGTTCATAATAACTGCCTATTGTATATTTCATATTATACATTCAAAATACTATTTATTTTCGATTTTCTACCCAACTGTTGATTCTGTTTTCATTTTTTTGTTCTATGATTTATTAATGGTTGTTTTTTTAGAAAGTTGAAAAACATGCTTGTTATTTTATAGTCACCCTCCTGTTGTAAGTGGGTCCATTTACCGAGTCCACTGGATTGAAACTGAAGATATTTAATGGATTGATGGGTACTTTTGTTTAAGTTGGTTTTTTATTTCCTTCATTTTTATTCATTACTAGAGTTGTGTATTATGTCTTTTTCCTTGGTGTGTTACTTCTCCTACAATTATAACTACTTTAGTTATCTTTTAGATTTTTTAGGTTATATTCGAAACGAAGATAATTGAAATTATGGTAAGATTCAAATGGATGAATGGTTTTGTTTTTTTAATTTTCTGGATCATTTTCCTTATCTTGGTTTGCATGTTCGTGTGATTTTTCAAGCATTGTAGAGGCATAAAATGGTGCTATTGTATATGTATGATATCTAAAAATGTTTTCCGAATTTGTAACATGTTTCTACAAACATGTACAGGTACCAGATTACTACCAACCAGCAACCAAAAAATCTTCTCTACTACAACACCACATGAACCCATTTTTGGAAGGTTTTTACGACCACAATTTATTGAATTTAGTTTCATTCCAAAGGGGACACCATATACTATTACAATATTCTGTTACTATAATATTTTTCATGCAACTCTTTGCTAAATAAAAAATGTTTCCAAACAATCTATTTTTTTCCATGGGTTCCATTGAAAATTAACTCTGAAACAATTGTTGTTTGAGTATGAATGTTTCACTGTTTATATTACTTCTTCATAAATGGTCTAAATAATACAGCATTTATCTTATTTCTCTTTGTTGAAAATATAGTACTATTACTTTCATATGAAATTTCTTCTATTTACTAAAATATTGATTTGTTATTTTTACTACAATAGTGAATTTTCAGTAACACAAAAAAAATTGTTTCAGTGCATTGAGTACGATGACATTACATTTTTTTAAATTATATAGAACCATACTATTTCATTAAAAGATAATTTCAAAATAAAATTGAATAATCCCATGAAAATTATAATTTCATACTTTGTTTCTATCAATAAATTTATAATTTGAACATATTACTTATTAATTTTCATTTTGTTTCACCGTTGGTTCCTTCGTTGTTAATTTTGATACAGAAGGCTACCGAGTATCAAAATTTACTTCCTAAATTTCATTAACTTTTATTCCACAATATGTATGTCATTTTATTTTCAAATATATTCAATATTAATATAAACTATTATGTTTTATAAATAGTAATCTATAGTTAATAATAAGAATTATTTTATTGTGTCGTGCATCGCACGGGCGGAGTACTAGTTATCTTTAGAGATAACCTTGGATTATATTTATGATGTTGTTTATTATATTTTTTTAATAATTATTTATGATTCTATGATTGTATTATTTTAATTCATTATATCACATTTCTATGCATATAATCACCTACATTTTGATATCATTTTATGTCTTTTGACTCTCATAATATTCTTATTTCCATGTTTATTCGTTTACTAGGATTTTATTCTGTCCCTTGCCCAAAATTTTCCCCCATCTTGTCTTATAATGTTTTATAAGATCTATGGGAGTTAGGAGTACTATATGGACTTTTAAATAATAATTATTATTTTTGTTTAATATTTCTTATTTTTGTATCTCATTTTATAATGACACTAGACCACTTGATCATCATATTGTAATTATTACAAATCTATATGATTTATTGTTTTAAAAAAGAGTTTTTATGGATTAGGTCACTATAGTATTCATTCCCAAACATTTTAATGTAAAAAAATAGAAGAATTGGGTTTTCCATTTATTTAGATTTAATAGAACCATGGTTGACATCAAATGGGATTTTGAAGTAGATACAACAGAAAGTTTAATATTTCTACAAATTAAGTGTATTCATAAGGCAGTTCCCCAATTGTAACAGAATATCAGTAATCAGTTATATAACCTTAACGTACAAGATGAATAAAACAATTTTTCATATACCTTCCCAAAACCCTTGATTTGACATAACCATTTAAACGATAGTCCACAAAATATATTCCTTTCGAACCCCTATAAGCATCACATATTATAAAAAATGTCCCAAAAATTCATTTTATACTAAATTTTAATATTATAGGTTTATAAAATTCTGTCGTGTACCAAAAAAAGATTTTAGTTAATATTTTGACAAAAATTATTTAACAACTTATTTTACACGAAACAACAATTTTAAAGGCATCGAGTTATACTGTTTGAATATTATTATTTAATGTGATCCTTATAACCTGGTAATTAAATTGGAAGATATGAATAGTGTTTAAAATTTTTGAAATTCATATGGTTCATGTATGTTTATTTGTTTTCAATTTACTGGAAATGAAAATTTATATCATTTGAATGTTAAAGTAATATTTTTATAAAAAACTACATTTATGCACATAATGAAATTTTATCTTAATAAATTAAATTAATGGAATTTTTTAAATATTTTTAATAAAATAATTATCTATATATTCCATAACATATCTTATCAATCAAATATTGTTTTCTAAGAATATTATTAGTGTAAATCCAGTTATATTATTGAAAAATATTTTTTTCCCTAAAAGTGCTTGGACCACACACTAATTTTGGAAATTTGTTTTCTAAATATTTTGAATGTTTAATTGAAAAATTAAAATTCATTTTTGAAATGAACATGTAAAATTATTTTAGGGATTTTTTCTTAGTATTTTCATAAATTATTTGTTTTTCGATGAATATTGAAAAATATTGAGTTTTATTAAAAACTACAATTTCATTTAAATAATTTTAAATATTATTTATTTTTAAAAGTGATTTAAAATTTTTTATTTTATATTTTTAATTTTTTAATCTAAATTTGGTAATTAAAATTATTTTTCTGTTCAATAAATAAATAAAATTCTTTCCCAACGAAAACTGCTTTTTCATCGCGTATGTGGGTTTAGTATTAAATTAAAATATTCCAATTGTATAAACAAAATATCGGGAAATATATTCCATTTTAGAATTAGAATACTTGATATTAAGAAATATGGTAAAATTAATATTTTTTTTCATAATTAATAAAAAAAAGAGAAAATTAATAAATGTGTTAATGTTAATATTTGATTTTGTGTGTTACAAGTTCTCGTTTTGTAATTTAGTTTCCAAACACAAATGAATTTTGTTTAATAATTTTGAATAAATATTTGTAATAGTTTTTTCCACATTATCTAATAATTCTCATTTATTCTATGTATTAATGGACATATTACGTAGATAAATAAATAAAAAATATTTACCGTACTGAAAAATAAAATTGTTAAAATAATTAATATTAAATGATAAATAATGACTTGTGTAAAACCTATTTTTTAGTTGAGGTGTGTCTTAAAAATATAATAACTCCACAAAATTATTTATCAATATGTTTGGAATATTTATTGAGAGTGACTTCCTAGTATTGAATAGTTTTGTGTATTTAAAAAAATACCACTCCTCCTCAATTACAAAATGGATCATATCCCTTCCCTTATTCTCACATTTTAAGCAATTTTGATCAACCGAACCACATAATAAATATATACACAATGTCCCTATCTATGTTATTGAACTGATGATATTTCATAAACATCAACCCTAGGGCCTTTAATAAGTGATCCAAAGGAGGATGTGCTAAGTGAAGAAAATTTTCTTCACTACATTATTTCTTTTTTTATATTTCATCTATCACACACATTCTTGTATTAATAATTAAAATATAATATTTAATATGTAAAAAAATATAATGATATTTTATTATATTTATGGAATAACTTATATCTTTCCCATCTTCCCACAAATGGGAAATCAAATCATCAATCATGTGTACAATAAAAAACTACATCGCGGGCTGAGGTAGTACGTTTTCCTTCACCGCCACTCAAATTAGGATATACTGATGGGTTTAAAATATTTATATGATATTTATGAAATAATTACACTTCTGTAACTTTAATATCACATCTTACATCTTATAATCAAATCGGTTAGAAAATGACAACAGCCCTCATGCATACCTGCAGACTACCGCCTCCATAAATAGATGTGATTCATTTTTACATTTATTTTAAAATGGACGATAAAAATGATATATTTGATGAAAATTTATTATATATAAGATATAAAAATTATTATTTAAATGAAAATTAATATTTAACTCTTTTTTATTCCATCTATTGAGAAAAATAATATAACGATCATGTATATGTACGACATTTTTTTTCCATAAATGGTGTAATTCATTTTCAATATCTAAATTTTACGGTTTAAAATAAATAAATATATAATAAAAAATATATTATAAGTATATAATGGTCAAAATTATGGTTCTTATGGAACAATAATAAAGGTAAAATTACAAAAATACCAAAAAAAATTTATGAAAAATAAATATTTTATTACCCGAAATATGATTTTAAAAAGGAATTATTAACAAACATGTAGTAAAACATCATAAGAAAATCATATGTAGTATGATATATATTATTATGGTTCCATAATATTATATATATATATATAATTATGTAAAAGTATTGAACTTGTACAGTGAATATTTTGACTTGAGGTAAGGGATTTTTGAATCACTTTTATTTCTGTGAGACACAATCCATATTCACCCATTTTTCTATTATGTGGTATGTATAGTTACCATGTATAAATTTTAGTATTCAATTTTTTAAAATTATGGGGATTTATATATTTATATAATGCTCTTTCTTTACTTTGTATTATGATTCCAAAGTTACCATAGTGGTAAATGTTTTATATTACATTATCATTGTTTATCTAGATTATTTTTGATCAAGATTATGATGAAGAAATATTTATGTACACCTATATATATAAACATGTATTTTATTAACCTATTGTTATTTATCCAGAATAAATATTTTATTTTCATATTTATATTTTTAATAACTTATGATAAAAAAATAATGTGTTTAATAAAAAATAAATTATTTCTATCTCATGTAAAAATTCATTTTTATTCCATGTCCATGGTTTATAAGAATGTTTAATAAATTTTTTTACAATTATCCAATGGGTTTTAATGAAATTCTTTCCAATGATTTAATTTTATAATTTCTTTTTTTAAATTATCTCTATGTAATTTTTCAAATGAGGTAGTTTCTACTTTCTACCAAAAATGTGAAAGGAATATTTGTTTTAATGTGTTTATTCGGACAAATATTTTACACTATCATGAACACTCAATATTTAAATATTATTTTAAAGGATTTAATGGATATTTTAATAAAATTATTTAATATTTGGGACATTTATATATTTTTATGATGCCATTTCAAAATGAAAAGGATATTTTCTTTGAGTGTGATTAAATTATCTTTTTATGGGATTTATATTCATAAATGGTAATCATCATGGGTTTTTTTTGTTTTATTGGGGATATGATCCAATGGTAATAAATTTATTAAATATTTTAGGATGTTTTATTTTTATGATAATGATGAAAGGATTATTTTGAAACCTATTTCTTTCCCATGAGTTATACTATATTGAAATGATTATGAAACTCATTTCCCTTACATGAGTTAGGATATTATGTATATTTTAGGATCTTAGTGAATATAAATGTATGGATTATGTGATGTGTAATACCAATATATCATTCAATAAATTCCGTAAAGAATTATACCTCATTATATAATTACGGGAAATATACAGATGAGTGTGATCTGGTATTTGACTCACACTGATGTGCTTGGTCCACTATGGGAAACATGTCAATTTGCTTAATCCACTATAAGAAATATGTGATGATGTGTAATATTTTATGATATGGTAAATAAGTAGGGATTCATGACTCACTCTAATTTGATGGTCTTATTAGTTAACTTTGAAATATTGATTTGTTTTAATACTTACTATGGTGCAATAATTATATGACACAAATTTATTGTTCATGATTGGTTATGATGCTTTCTCAATCTTAGGATGCATGTTGTTTAAATGGTATTGTTATTTTACATGAACAATGTTTATGATATTTTAATGTTTGGGTATGAATGTTGAATGTTATGTTGATGATCTCAAAACCTTATGCCCATCACATGCCTTCTTATGGTCATCAATTAATATCTCCCATGGTTACCCTTACTAAACATCAATGCTCACCCTTTCTTATATTTCATTTCCCCGGGATATGAAGAATGATTTATGTAGGGTATTCTACTGAAGTGAACATAATTGTATTATTTATATTTGATGGTTTTAATATCTTTCATCAAAATAAAAATATTTTCCATCATGACTCCAATGGAAATAAATCATTATCTTAATCATGACTGTATTTGTGAAATGTATTGAATATTCATATAAAAATATGTAATATTTATAAATTAAAATTATGGTTGTTTATATTTAGTATCAAAGGAATGTTTTATTTATCCTTTGGAAACACGGGTGAAAAACATTTATAGATATCCCAAGGTATATGTATATGGATAACTCAATGAATAATTCAATGTACAAGAAAATTTTCTTGAATATTAGATAAGGATATATCAAGCTATTTCAAAGAAATTACATCCCTATATGTAAAATACACGATGAAGTAGATGTAGAATAGTTTTAACTAGGGGTAATGAATACAAAATGGAAGAATTGGGATTTCACTTGATCATCACATGGTGAATAAAAAAAGGCCTTAATACACACATAGTTTTAAACTCCTAGAAGAATTTTTTTAGAATTTCATGAAATCATTATTAATAATAATTGGGGATTTAAATTGGTGATGAAAATGAATTATCCATGTTAGTACTACAGTTAACGAGATTTAAAATAAGGTTTTGTGATTTAGAAATCCTACAAATGATTATTTAATCACACACTATGATTGTTGTTTCTCATAATATTATTTTTGGTTTCAGTCAATGGATGGATCCATGAGGAATTTTGTTAACTCCAAATGTGATGTAAAAGGTGTTGATTATGAGAAATAAAATTGGATTAAAACTAGATAGAAAAATATATTGATTATTACCAATTATTTATCATGATATATGATTAACAATGTGAACATCAGTGGGATTCATAACATGTCAAATATGTAGAATATGGAATATTATAAATGTTATTGTGGTAATGAACATAATGAAATGAATATTCAACTTATAAAAAGTCAATAAATTAGGATTAATTACCATGAAAATTGACTCAAATTTATGGAATGATATTTTCTATATGTAAATGAAGTTCATAGAATAATTAATTTTATAGGAATTCAATGCCTAATATGTGGGGAACATGAAAATTATCTGAGTCAATACCGTAAACAATGAGAAATGAGCTATACCAATTAAATACATATGACATTACTACCATTGAAGTTGAATGATTTTAGATTGTATATATTTGGATTCAATATTTATGTTGTAGAGTTTTTCTTATCAATGTAATTTTGGAAATAATTTTCATGAAACTTCAATGGATTTTATTATTTATGGAATTGTATTAGTAATACTGTATGATTAACTTCATATTTATGGATACATTCATATATTTATGAGTTAACATTTGATCATAAGTTCACTATCTGAAACACTACTTTTGGGGCTTTAGGTGAAGCTATTTGCATGGGATTGTTGATAATGTATGAGATGTTTTACTAAGATAAGGTATATATAACACTTATTATGAACATGAAGTACAATTTTATAAGAATAATATATTAATAATATTAATGTTATTATTTTTATTCAGGGATGAAATTATCTTTGACAGTTATGTATATTTTTAATGATTTTCATCATATTTAAGGGGATTTTATAAGAATTTAGTAAAGACTGTTTTAGTAAAATGGACAAACAATCACATCTGGTAAGGCCATGTGGCTTTATTTGAGAAATAATTGGTGATAATAGTGTAATAACTACTAAATACCAATGTGATTTATTGGAAAATATTAATTTTTTATGATGTGACTGATAAAGATGAATTTAATTTTTGGTGTAAATGTTTTATCGAATAGACAACTACGGTATTTAAAATATATTTGGTGACTAATGTGATTTTCGAAAAAGTGAAATTTTTTTAGAATTTAATATAATTACTGTAAGCATAAAATTGTTGGTTTTTATTTTTGGATTAAAGGTTGAATTATATTTGGGATGGACATATGATTTTAATACAGCTCTAATTCCATTTAGGTGATATAAGTAAATGATAATCATATCTTGGAGAATATATGATTAGGGAATATTCATATATTGAATGTGACAATAATAGTTACATTATAATGTTTTGTGGATTAATGTTATTTAGGATTTGGAAATTTGGTGACCATATATATTTTTCTATATTGAATCCAATCGGATTTATTTTTCTTCAGTTTAAGGATAAATACTTCCGATATAGATTTAGTTTTTTTGTTTGTTAATTTATTGAGGTTTTAGAGATTAATTTACTATATTTATCTTGTTTGTAATTTTTTTTTAAAAAAATAATCTTTGGTTAATATATACATATTCAAGGAAGAGTTTGTTACACTTATTTTGGATTATGTGACCCATTAGAATATTGTATTAGTGGTCTCAGAATTAAAAATTAATCATTTATTTTTATTCCATAAAGTAATAAATGAAGTGGAAAATGATCGAAGAAGAGAAAATATATGACATTATTATTATGAAATAAAATGATTTAATGTCAATGGATTTTCTCATTTTCTTTATCATAATTGAATATAAAATTCAAAAATATTTTTTAAATAGATATTTAGAAAATAATTCAATCATATGAATTTTATTTGCAACAATTAAATGTTCTTTTAACTCATCATATATTTATGATTTTATGGTTGTTAGAATTCTCATGGACATGTTATCTATCACAACCTATTAATATTTTGGTTTTAGTATTATGTTATTTTTATATATTTTCACATAACACTGAATTTATCATACTTGGAAACCCAATTTTGTGTTATTTTATATGACCTTCATTTATACATTTCTCTCTATATCAAGATGTAGTTTTATTGACACTTTTACCAATGTGGTTTTTTCCACAACGCAAATTTCGACTGTCAAACACTTGATTATGGAGAATAAGTTCAAATTGGGATGAAATAATATTTTAATGGGGGATAATGTAACACTTTGATATTTTATGAAATATACATTAAAAATAATATGAAAATTTTGAAAGCTAGAGTTACATGCAACTCTAAGTTATAATGAACAACGATATACTATTTTGATATTATTATTTCCTGTTAAAAATATTAAATAGTAATTAAATATCTTAATCAGTATTGGTGAATTATTTCATACAGATATTTTTTCTTAACTTAATTAAATATATTAATCAGTATTGGTGAATTATTTTAAAAAACATTTATAATGTATATTATATTAAATATTTTGAATCATTCATTAGTATTTTTCTATTGATATCATAACAAAAAATCTAGTTTTTTCTTAAAAACAAATTTTTTTCCAAAAAATCATTTCATCAGTCACTTATTTTAAAATATTTTTTTAACAATTTTAGAAAATTAATTTGAAAAAATAGTATTTATTTTTTAGATAAACATGTAAAAATATCGTGAAATAATTATTTTTATTTTTCAAACATGATTAAGTTTTCATTTAATTGTGAAAAATACATTTTTAATAGAAATATTCCATTTCAATTAATGCATTAAAAAATTCAGTAGTTTTTTAAATTTGATTTAAAAGTAAGATCAATTAAATTATATTATTTTTTATCTAATTCATGTATTTGGAATCAATTTTTTAAATTTCTATTTAAAAACATTTTATACTTATTAAAACATTTTCTTTAGAAAACTATTTTTTCATTGTGTCTTAGGGTTTAATTTTAGTTTAAATTATAAAATTTTTATCAATTAAATTTGGTTAAATAGATTCCATATTTTTGAATAATTTTTTCAATATTAGTAAATAAGGTCGAATTATTTTTTAGTAAAAAATAATACTAAAAAAATAAAATTTTATTACCTTATTTAATGTTAAATCAATGTTTTGCACGTTACATGCACCCATGTTGAAATTGATTTTCCATAAACAGAAGAATTTTTTTAGATAATTTATTTTAATTTTTTTAATTATTATGTAAAAATTATCCACTAAGTATCATTTATTTTTAGTATTATAGATAATTGACTTATGTAAATAAATAAAAAAACCTACAACCTTGGTGAATACTAAAATGGTAAAATTATAAAAATTTAGGGACTAAGAAATAACATTTTTAAAACACACATTTTTTATGTTGGTGGTGTGGTTAGAACATATCATCCCCCAAATACATTATTTATCATTTTTTAGGAACATGTCATGAGAGTGAATTCCTTTTATTGAATTATTTTTTGTATTATAATAAATTCCACCCCTCATTAACTATAAAAGGGTACCACATCACCTCACTCATTCCAATTTATTATGAAATTTTTTTCAACCAAATAAAAATAATATATATCTCCATAATCCTTATCAATTTTCTAAATATTTTTTTCTTTCCACAAGACCATCCCAACGGTTGTTAATAAAATATCCAAAGGAGGTTGTTCAAAATGAATGTAGTTTCCTTTATAAATCTCTTTCTTTTTCAATTATTCTATTACCACATTAATTAATGTATTAATAAATAAAATATAATAAAAAATCTTATAATATATAATTTTATATTATTATGTTTATGGAATTATCAATAACCACCTTGCCTTCCATAAATTGTGGAAATGAACCCATCGATCGTGTGTATGAAAGACAACCATCTCACGAACCGATGTAGTTCATTTTTTTTCACAACATATCATGAATAGATATAGAAATGTATTTAACAGACATATATATAAATGATATTTTTAAAATAATTATTATTCTATAATATGAATATAACACATACCTTATAACCTTCCAATCTATTAGAAAATGATAACATCGCTCATCCGTACATGTTGACTACCGCCTCCACGAAGTGATGTGATATGATTTTCATTTAATTTTGAAATGAATGGTAAAATGGATTGATAAAGTGGATATATATTATTTAAATTATTAAAAAATTATATTGTAATGATTAATTAATATTAAAATTTATTTCTTTCCATCCAAAGAGAAAATGGAAAGGGAATTCACGCATGCGTACAACCTTCCATATCCACAAATGATGTAACAAATTTTTAATATTTGTAATTTATAAATTAAAATAAATAAATATATAATTAATATATACTCTATTTATATTCTTTTTAATTATTTATGATTATGGAAACATGATCAAATTTATGTGGTCTGAAAATACCATACCAAATCATACATGAAAAATGATGCTCTTATTATCTATAAAGTAATTTTAACAAGGGATTGTTTATAAAAAGGATATAAAATGTCATAATTAAATCATATTTTGTTTAAAATATGTGATTATGTTTTTTTGAAAATATCTTTATGAAATATGTATTTATTATATAGGATGTTAGAACATTTTTGAAGAATTTCAAGACTTGAGGTACGAGATTTTAATCTAATTTTTATTTCTTTGAGTCGCATATTATATTCAACACATGTTTCTTTAATGTGTTTTATATACGTTATATTAATTTATTTTATGATTTCCCTTCTAAAATTTATAGTGATTCACATATCCACTTATGGTTCATTCATTTATGGGTATTATGATTCAAAATTTCCAAATGTTTTAAATATTTAATGATACAATAACATTGTTTTTTAGGAATTTTTCTAATTATATTTCTGATGATGAAATATTATGATATACTGCATAAAAAATTATTTATTTTTCTCTATTCTAGGTTTTTATAGAAAATAAATGTTTCTCTATCATTTTTATATCATTGATAATTAAATATACAAAAATAATTATTTTAAGAAAAATGAATTTATAAATATATTCAGTAGAAAATCCATTTTCAACCATGTCCGTGTTTTTTAAAGATATTTTAAAGTTTGTTTTTTAGATTATATAATGAAGGATTAATGAAAATTATTACTATGATTGGGATTTTTATAAATTTCTTTAAAACTAATAATCATATAATTTTCCAAATGAGTTATTTTTTAATTTTTACCAATAATGTGAAATTAATATTTGTTTTAGAATATATTTTGTTAAATAATTTTTCCTCTATCATGAAATATCAATTATTTGAAGATTAATTTACTTTTGTTCAAGTTAATTAACCATGAAAATATTCATTTTACAAATTAAGAGGTTTTCATATTTTAACGAATTGATTTCGTAATAAAAAAATTGATTTTCATCAAAATGATTTAATGATATTTTTATGGAATTCTTATTCATCATAGACAACAACCTCTTGTAGGGATTATATTTTAATGGCGATATGATCCAATTGATCCATCCTTATTCTTTTAATATATGGTCTATGTTTTTTAGTATTATGAAGATATTATTATGAATCCACTTCTCCCCATGGGTTATAAATGATGAAATATTTTTGAAACTCATTTCTATTCCACGGGTTATGATATTTTGATGGTTTAATCCACTGTGGTAATAGAGAACACCATTAGAGGGGAATGGTGGATCAGGGTGTGAATATTTTCTTTTAATATGATGGATATTGTTCCCATGTAGTTAGGAACTTTTAAAACATATCTAATGGAATCATAATGTTAATAAAAATTCATATAGGGAATGAAAACACAAAAAATTTACATGGATCACCACTAAAGGATAGTCTCTAGAGAATACAACGAAAATGTGTTAGTCATACATAAATCAAATAAGATTTAATAGTTATTTTGGAGTGCAAAAGACATTACATAGTCACTCTATGCTAAACACACTGTATTTATATGAATAGTTGGGATAACACACTTTTTCCATAGAAAAACACTGTTTGACTCCTCATAAGTAACTTCCTTGGGAGATTTCAAACTCATTTTTATTACATAATGGTATCCTTAATATGTTGTGATTTTTTTACCAATCCTTATTTATGATGATGAACATCAAGAACCATATACCAGAATTGATGCACTCATATTCCATAATAAATAAAACTAGACATTCAAAACCTCATAGTTTGGAAACCTGTGAAATTTTATGCAAAATATGTACTTCCATGCAACATTTTTTTTATTTTCGAGAATGTTAAAAATTCTTGAAAATTTTCATAATCCTCACTTGGTCTTGATAGAAACAAGAATCATTCTACTAGAAAGTCTCATTTATGAAACTCTACTTGGTGAAAAACATGCATGTGATAGTGTCACCAGATCATTATGGGAATAGTTACTTCGAATGAAAGGGGGTATATGCTTCTTAATAGGAATATCTACCCTTATGGCCACCATCCATCAATTATTTACAATTTTAATGAAAATTTGATCATTTTATGAACATTTATGTATGACATCACCTTCAGTATTGAATCGTCATCTCTATTTCACATGCACCAATAAATCTTCTTGTGTCGCACATCTCCATCATTTATAAAATTATAGACCTTTCACAGAACTCTTTCATTTTATTTAGTTTAATGTGACAGTCCCAAATAATCACAAGAACCAAACATTGAAAAACACCATCACGAATGATTGATATTTTTTACTCATGATAAAATTCTTCCTTTTTCAAATTCAACATTCCCCGTCCTCTATATTTTAGAGCACCAAAATATTGAAAACACTAGGAAACAACACTACCTTCAACATTGAAGCCATTTTCACCATGACAAACTTATCTTGAAGACTCTGTGATCAAACCAAGTGTGGATTGAAAAAAAATTAAAAATGTTACTCTAATTATAGATTATGAAAATCACTGTTTCCAATAATTTAACCTTTTGGGTTTCTTGTTTGTCTATAGATAAATTAAATAAAACACAACCATTGATCAAAAACTGGATGGGAATTAAATATCTTTTTCATCACATACACAAAAATATTGAAAAATTTAACATAACCCTAGAAAAATAGTTTATTAATTATTAAAAATCACCCCCTGGGATCATATCTCCATAAAGGCCTACATCACATCCTCAAAATGATTGAAACGTTTAACATAATTCGAGAGAGGGGAAAAACCATAACCTCCCCATGAAATGAGAGGTGTCTGATCTTTGAGGTTAAAATGATGTTTCTAGAACATTTATTCTTCCAAGGGCTTAGTCAATATGTCATCAAATTATGAATCAGTTCCAACATACTACATTTTAATCACAAATTCTTCATAACATTCTTTAATTAATTGATATCTGATAAAAATATGTTTGTTATGAGAGTGAAGATATAAATTCTTCGTGTTATTGATCACACAGTTATTGTCATAGTGAATCCCCATCAGAAATTTAACATCAATTCCAATATCAGTAATTTGATTCTTCATCCAAAATAGTCGAGTGCATGAATTTGTAATAGAGATATAATCTTTTTCATCTAGACTAAGAAAAGTGATTTGTTATTTCTCTCTCAACTATACAAAACATGTGTTTCCCAAAAACAAATCTCCACTACTTGTGGATGTTCTTTCCACCGCGTCTCATTCCCATGTATCATAACAAAATTAAAACAATTCATTGTCTATTAATATTGAAAAGTATTAGTTTACATTGAAAGTACCATGAATATAACTGATGGTTCTTTTAACCTCTAAAAAAATCTCTTCCATCATATTAGTTTTCAAGAAGGAAGCAAATCACGTTACCATGATGATATATTTACATATTGCAGTTAAGTATAATAAGCTACCAATGATCCTTATCTATAGGGTGGGATCCTCGTATTTCTCATAATCACGATTATAATGTTTTTTACCAACAAAAATCAGAGTTGATATTGGTTTTTAATATTTTATTATGAATTTATTTAGAATCTTACTGGAATATTTTCCAAAAAAATGAATGCATAATCCTTATTTTGAACAAAATACATCTCCAAACAATTTTAGAGCTGACCAATCCTAGATATTTCAAATTAATATTTCATGTTATTATAAAATTATACCACTGATTCCTTCATATGTATGATAAAATCAAAATCATACACACCAATAAGAACTATAAATTTTTATTTCAGAGTGTTCTTCAAATAGATACTATCGTCAATACATCATCTTCATAATACATTTTTCTTCATATAAGAATCAATACCATATTTCCACTCTCTTTTTGAATGATTTTTTCCATTAAGAGACTTAATTAATATGAAATCCTTTTTCTCAACATTTATAATTTGAAATACCACTAGTTGTTAAATTTATACTTATTTTTCAAGAACCCCATTTAAGAATTCAGTTTCTCTATATATATGATAAACTTTGTACACTCAATGAATTTCCATGGAAATTATGTGTGTAATAAACACCTGTCTAGCTATTAGAGAAAATATTTATTCAAAATAAATGACATAAATCTATGAATAGACTTTACACACCATGAATTCTCTATTTATGATCACATTTCTTGATTATAAATTTTGTTTTGAAGATCCACTTGGTTCCAACAAAATTTTCATGTTATGGTCTCTTAATGTGATCCCACATCTAGTCCATATGAATATAATCCCATTAATCATTCATGGACTTATCCCATGATTCAACCTACACTTATTCATTAAATAAGGTTGGTTACATAATTGATAGGAAGGAAGAATGTTCTTTATTTTTCATTCACTTTGTATATGTAGGTGCAGTCTAATCCCAACTGATGTTATATTGATCAGTTTATTCTCTTAAATTTCTCTAGTGAGGTTTTGATGAGGATTCCTCAGAAATATTTTCCTTTTCTATTTCTTCTTCTAAATAATCATTATTTTGAGAGTCTTGAAAGTTTTTCAAAAGCTCAAATACTTATACATTCTAATTTTCACCTTGTCAAATTTATTCTTCATCATCAATATTATCAACATATGAGCTCCCCAATGTATTTATGGTTTTACTCTCAATGATATTATCATCATTACTTTCCATAAAATTTCTATAAATATTATTCTAACTTTTGTATGCATTACTCCTAATTGAATATACAATAAATATTCCATCCTATGAAATATAACCATACTTTCCCTGATTACATTCTTTTTTTAAATGGAACATTTACATAAAAACATAAATACTTAAATGAGGGATTCATTACATACAATATCACATATGGAATTTTAGTTTCTCCAAAAAAAAAGTCATGTTTGATTTTGATTACACACCACTACATGAAACCTTATTTCTAGTAATGATGATAAAAAAGACTATCAATCAATATAGATCTAACCATATTTCAACCCTTTTGATTTATGAATTCAATTAAACCACTATTAGGGGTTTCATAATACAAAAATATAATTAACTATCCCTTGTTTCTATGTTTAATTTTAAAATTCAATTAATTTGTATGCTTCTCAATTGTTAGATCACAGTATCTTAATTGTGGATCCAGTTTCATTATCATCCATTTGACAATAACTTTTCATGAAATCATAAACATTGCATTTACTCTGCATAAAAAGAACAGAATTTTTTTTATAATCATCAATAATATCATTTAAATAACTCTCTCTATATATTCTATCCATATTCATTGGACAACATATGCCTTTGACAATGATATCACAAAGATTTGTTTTCTTTTTGTATTCATCTTAAATGAACTCTTGACCACATTTCCTTTCATTTATGCATCACATGCCTTTTCATGATCATTTTTTAGATTTGGAATAGGGAATATATCTTAATATTAGATATGTAATGATGGATGTTTTGATTAATGAGACCCAACCTATAGTGACCAAAGTTTTTTTTATTTAATTATTAGTTAAAAACTATTATCTTTGTTGTTAACCTGTTATAAATTTCTATATACTCTACATCATTTTAGGTTAAAATCACATATATTTTTGTTGATAGTAAACCCCTTCTGATTAAATGTCACTACTAGTCTTGAGTCATAGAGTTGACTTATACATAGAATATTTTGTTGTAAACTGTCTAGATAGAAAACGTCATCTATCCTATGATAATCATCGGAAAGTTCCATATTTTCACATCCACTGAACATTAAATAAATATCATTTCATAATATCACTATTCAATAAACCATAATCATATCATTTTTCAAAAAAATTAATTCCCTATCATGGGAGATAAGAATCTGATATTAAGAATCATGGTTATACTATTATTTGTAGCTTTGAGAACTATTTCAACATTATTGAATTAATATCCTCTCTTATTATTATTAATGGAAATACAAAATTATATCTAGTTAGAGGGAGGACCTTTAGGTAGCTTGTAGGAAAATGTCCATGTGGTCTATAAACATGGCCCTAAGGCCTAATGGAACGTCATGCCTACATCATCCTGCATGCGTCACTGCCTACCTGCATCATGCCTGCGTCACCACCAGAATTGTAAATCCCACAAGGGAAATTCTAGGATTTGGACCATGGTTATTGATTATGGATTAAGGTCCTTACTACTTAGGAGATGCCCCAACTTCACATGATTTAATTTTTATATATTCTGATTTTCTGTCAATTAGATACTTGAATGAGTTAAAGAGAAATATGTCCTTTCCAATAAATATTCAATATGAATGGGTTTATCATACTCTTATTAATATTCTAGAGGAAAAAAAACTATTTACAAGAATAAACCTACATGGTAAATGGAAATTTTCATTTTTCTATAATCTATTGTTATTTTTCCATCCCTTCACATTTTTATAATGAATAGCATTACAACCATAAATAGAATATTGAAAATAATATCCATAAAAACTATTTATTCTATATGATGATGTATGTGGTCTCATTATCCTATTTAACTTCTAGGTTCTACCCCTTTCAGATATCTCCCCACCTCTTGACAATAAGACATGGTGTGGGTTAGAAAGCCACAAAGTTTACATTATATAAGGGGAAATATCTTCTCACTTATATTCACCCACAAGTACACTTCTTTTTTATTGTAATTTGACCAGTGATACACTCTGGATATTTTTGTTTTATTTTGATTTATAAATTATATTTTTTATTAATATTTTTTGAGACATCAAGCCCATTTGTGATATGAGAAACCGTTTACATCCCCTTATTTTCACTAAAATATTTTTTAGCCTTTTATATTTTTTCATCACAAAAAATTCCACATTATCCCATAAATGTGGATCTATGATATTTTATTTCATTATTTACTCCTATAAAACCATGTTTATATCATTATAATAACTATTCATTTGAAAATACTCCAAAAATAATTTCATCTTTATTTTAATTATTTTTTCTCAGTTTTTTGTTTACTCATTTGGGATAAAAATTATTCATCAACTAAATCAAATATCACATCCATTTACTATAGTCTCGATGTATAGTCATTTTGTAACTTTTATTTCCCTTCAAACCCATGTTTAATATCCAAAAACTCTTCTGATAATTCAAGAGTTCTAAGGTGTATTTGTGAATCCTCTATTGCGTCACTAACCTAAATCCGTTGAGATGTTTCAAAGGGAGCTTCCATAACAAGGAATCCTAGATGAGGTATCATAATATTCTTCTAAATTTGGATGATCCTTCCATCAATAAAGAGGAATCTCTTAACATTCACTAAATTCTCCATGAATAAAACTATGGATGAATTTAGCACTATGAAGCAATAGGATCTGAATCTACTTGTGCGAGTTCAGAACACATTCAGTGTGAAGGGGTGAATAAGGCTGTTAACTATTTCATTTAAAGTGGTAGATATTGTTCCCACATTTATAGAAAATTGTAAAACCTTTCTGATGGAATCATGTCATTATTATAAATTCATATGAGAAAAGACAATGCATTAGTATTTATTTTTTCACAAATAAGGGGTAGTCTAAGAAACATACCCCAACAATGTTTCAGTCATACGTAAATCAACTAAGATCCGGTATTCATTTGGAAGTATAAAATATTAGACACATTCAGTTTATGATAGACACACATTCATTACAAGAATTTTAGGTATAGATCACTATCTTCCTCAAAACAATTCTATCAACTCCCCCTAGCTAATTTCTTTGGGTGATGTCTTATTAGTTCGTACAATATGAAGCTCTCTTAAATATAATAGGAATTTAAGTCTACGCCGATAATCATCAAGAGATACTACATTCACCATAGTCTCAAATTGATGAACTCGTATGCATAGATAAGTCAAACCAGATATTCATAACCTACTATTCTTACAACTTGTGAACTTATGTAAATCACTTGTACTTGGTCCCAATATTTTAATTTTTTACGAAAATATAATGTTCACAAAAAAATGTTAATAAACATCAAACCATCTCGATAGACAGATGTAATTTTCATCATGAATGTCTCCTTCACAGAACTCTATGGAGTAAAAAACGTCCATATTGTAGAGGCATAAAATCATTGTTAAAAAAGTTAATACAAATAATAGGGGTAGATATATATTTATAGACTTGGATGAACCTTCTTGAAACATCCTTGTGGTATAGTCACTATTCATGCAACTTCCCTACTACACGAAATTTATTATTTTGACACAGCGTCTATAGTGAAAACTCCATCTCAATTTTTAAGGCATAAAAAACTCTTCCCATGTCACCTAACACCATATTTTGTGAAATTTAATTCCTTTTGTGAAAATCTTTCCCTTTCCTTATTTTTAGATAATGTTCTTGAAACATCACTCGAAAAAAACATTAAAAAACACATTCACTCTTTCGTGTAACTTTTTTTCATCTACATAAAACTTCATCCTTTTCAAAATTAACTTTCTCAATCCTCTAAATTTTAGACTGCAAAAATTTCGAAAAAATTAAGAAATAATTCAACTTTCAACATTGAAGTGATATAAACCATGAAAAAATTATATTGCAAACTCCTTGATCAATAGTAATTTAGATTGACCACAAAAAATACACTCCATTTACTACTTGTTAAAACACTAGGATCCAACATCTAGGACTTATATTTATGGTCATTTATATATTGGGTATGAACCTTTTTATAAATGTCTTTGATCTCATACTTTTATTCTTATCTTAAGAATTCATTTAATTATAAATTGATATCTCCCATGTTTACTCTTTCTGAGAATCTATGGCCACCCTTCTGTACATTTTGTTTGCCAATTTTATAAATAAAATTTTAAGTATGGTTTTTCTTGAAATTTACTAAATGGTATGATATTGGAGTATATATTTATGATCCTTCATGAAATATGAAGTCTATGTATCTATTATCCATGGACACTAAACATTTTTGGTTCTCAACCAAGTATTTGTGAACATAATAGAATATTCATCTAATAATATGTGATATTTATGTATCAAAATATTAGCGCTTTACCAAAAATAAGTATAAAATGCATGTATATCATTCCAAAATCACATATCATTATGTAACCATCATATATAAGAGAATCATCCAGTCTAACTGATTCTAGTGTGGATATTTTTATTAACGGTTCTTGTATCACCCTAGGTAAATTGAGAATATGCAATTTTCTTATTTATCCATTTTTTTGAATAAAATATTAATATTACTTTAAATGGAATTCTATGCTCGAGGGAGTACCCAATACGCAACAACGAGTTTCTTAGAAATCTTACGTTACACTCTAATAATAAAATAATATTATATTAAAAGGTAGTTAACGCCTAGCCGTTATAATGGCGGGAATGAATGGAACTAACTACAAAATGATTATATATGTTTGTCAAATATTTTTACTTTTATCCAATAAATGTTAGAGGATTAAAATGCAAATGAATCACAATTTTAAGCATAAGTCTTCTAATATTCGTTAAAAGGTCGATTAACCGCCTTTTGATGGAGAACCCTTTTTAAATATACTTTTGAAAATTTTATATCTTTTGTTTGAAAAAATATAATCCTTCTTTATAATCTGAACCTCAAAATTTACTTTGTGTAAAATTTTGTTATTTTTCCGATAAAGATCATTTTTCTTGAAAATGTGGCATTTTAATTCAAAACAACCTTTTAATATGAGTTATTTATATGGATAGATTATATTTTTAATTTATATTAATGTTTATTTAGAATATATTTTTACCATTTAGTCTAATGGTGGTTATTGGAATTAATTTCACTTTGAAATTGGACTTAAACTAGTGTCAATCTTTTAATAGATATTGTTTCTTAAAAACACGCTATTTGTTTTGACAGCGGGAATTAATTATTAAATTAATTAATGCAACATATATGTTATGAATTTTGTAAAATAGACATTATTATTGAATTTTGAATATCAAATATAGCTTAGGGTTAATTTTTGGTATTTTTCTGAAAAACTTCAATTTTTGATGAATAGTGAAACCACTAAGTGTTAGTTTAAAAACTGATTTTTTATTTAAATGAAACATTACCACTTCTGTTATTTGAATTTCAAAAATCCGACATACATAGTTTTCATTAGGATGTAAAATTTGGTTCAATGGGATTAAAATAATTTTTTGGTGAATAGTAACTTTTATGTTTTTAATCGCAATTAGAGGTAATAAGTGTAATTTAAGGTAAAAATAAAGTTTTAATAATATGAAATGACCTAGACAGATGTCCTACCCTAATTGGATGTGTCATGGACGACCAAGAAAATCCATGGGTCAACTTGGGGACCCCATGGATCCAATTTGGTTGGAAAATGACATAAATAAATTTTTATTTAAAGTTAAAATAAAAATGTCACAAGCATGAGTTGTTTTACTAAAACAATTTTTAAATGGGGTTATACAAGTAATTTTTTTGACTATAAATATTAATTATAAATCTAAAAATATTTCCTACATCATGATATTTGTTTTATAATTTTTAGACATTAAATAAATTAAATTATTTATGACATCATGATGATGCAGCGATTACCTCATTAATAAAGGATTTAAATAAAATGAAAAGATAATGTTAAAAATATAAATTACACTTTTAAAAGACCCATTGGATGATTATATTTAGAACCCGTACCAAATTATCCTCTAAATACATCAATGTGGGACCTTTAAAATCCGAAACTCATTAGAAAATAAAGCAACATTTTGTAACTTTCCAAGAGTGCCCCTCCTCTCCTCTTATAAAAGGCCCCCACCTCTACCACCTTACCCACACCTCTCAGGACTTTGTCTCGGCCAAACCCTGCTCATTTTGTCTCTCAAAATCCCTCTCTTACTCATAGAAGCCTGAATTTGGGAATAAGTCTTCCCAAGGAAGCCTTTAAGCTCAAATCAAAGGGAGATACTCGATTTTAAGGTAATGTCTTCACTTGTGTTCTTTTGTTTTATTTTACTTCTCCAACCCCCTATAATCTTTTTATTCTTTTATTTTGTAACACAAATAGTATCTTCAATATACTAGGATGTTTTTATAAGATTTATTCGAGCTACACTTACACACACCTTCATCTAATGGTTAAAGAGCATACTGTTTCTGTGGATTGCGAATTTCGGCCTCACGAAACGATGATTGTTCAATATACTTCTAACACCTTCAAAGGTGGCCATTAAGATGACACTATATTTATATATGATATATAATATGTTTATGTTTTACTTAAGCTACTGTATCTTTCATTTATGTCATACCTTTATGGTTTCCATTATGGGTAAATGCGATATCTTCATTTTAGGAAGTGCGGACTACCGCCCCCTCAAAGTGATTTGATTTGTTAACACCATATGTGGTACTTATAAAGGATAAATTTAATTATATTATATATGATACCATAATGGAATTATAATAATATTATGTATCATTATGTTCTAATTCCATTAAATAATAAATAGAAATGGAACTAGCGTTCATGCGTACGTACGACTTACCATCTCCATGAACGGTGCATTTAATTTCTTACCTCTAAATGTTATGTAACATTATAAATTAATGTATATAATGGATATATATGATATATATGATATCTAAAAAATGAATATAATTCTGGATATAATATATATTTTACCACATGAACACCTTGTAATTATAAAGAGTTTATTTTTTTCTCTCAAGTAGCAATGATCTACAAAATAACCATTATTAACTTAAATAATTACATAGTGTTAATAGCATGGTAGTAAGTGATATAAAAGGACTAATTAACTTGAAAATGGTTATTATTCAAGTATAAATTATCTCACGTTTATTATTCAGGAGGTTAAATATCAATCGTGTCATGTTGGACCCGAGGTAAGAGATCCTACATCTCTTTTCCTTTTTAAGTACTCTCTTTTATGTCATTTTTTAAGATCATCTTTCTTATGTTTGGGGATGTTAATTTATATTCCTCATTTTGTACTTTTTATGTTAATATGATGAGAGACCCTATTTGATATCATAAATCCATTTTTGGAATTTTTAATTGGCCCCGTTAGGCTGCTGAAATTTCGTAAGGGGCTTTTTATCTCACTTTGTGTTTTCGTGAGATTCATGCTACATTTTCCAATATTTCCTTTTGAGTGGTGTTTTTACTGTCCATTATTCTTCTCTTTGTGTAACATACTTTCGTTTATGAGTATTTACATCAATGTTGTATAGTCCTTCTTTCATGGGGTGTACGTTTCAAAAGTTACCCAAATCGGTAAGGGAACCTTTCACCCTCCACTTTTTAAAAGACTTCTTTTGTTATGCCTTTTAATTTTCATCTTATTATGTGGGGATATGTTCTTATATATCCTTATTTCAATAAATTTTATGACGAAGTGATGAGATACCCTTTATCTCTCTCATCAACTCTTTTTCTAAAATTGGATGTGACGCCGTTAGGCTGGTAAGGAAACTTCTTAACCCAATTTCGATTTCTTTAGGTTCAACTTGTAGTTATTGAATATGTTATCCTTTTAATATGTGTGAATGTCCTTTGATTGTTTTACACTTAATATCCACTTATATTGGTTGTGTTTATATTTTTCACACATAATTATGAGATTGATTTATCCTTAATTTAAGGATACCTTCTTTATAAGGGATTTTATCTCATTTTACATTTCTATTGAGA
This sequence comes from Viscum album, assembly GCA_963277665.1. NCBI lineage: Eukaryota > Viridiplantae > Streptophyta > Magnoliopsida > Santalales > Viscaceae > Viscum > Viscum album. The sequence continues at coordinate 348,263,424 of OY728152.1, read as the reverse complement.
CTTCATTGTTGTTATGCAACAATTCACTCTTATATGGTGTATATACTGTCCTTTGGAGTATTATATCATGAATCCATTTATTCTCATGATATTATAATGTTCTGATTAAATGTTATTCCTCAATTATTGTATTTAAGTGTCTCTCATTTTTTTTAAAACCCTTTTAACTAAAATATCATTTTAAATGTTTTAATGATTTATTCTTATAAATATTTCTCATTAATATCCATGTCTTCAAAATGGTTTCAAGGATTTATTTATATGGATATTAATGGTGTAAAATTCTAAAATCTTCAAAGTGGTATGGGACACTTTGATTAAAAATTCCCTTTATTAAATGTTTTAAATGGTTTTGAAAATGGTTTTTTAGAATGGATTCAATATCTTAAAATGTTATATTGTTATTGGAATGTGGGAAAGTTATCTTTCCATTAGGCTTAAGTTATGTGCTATGATTATTTTATGGTTCTTGGGAATTGTTTATCAAGATGGGTGGTTCTGTGATAAACTAAGTGCGGGTGAGCCCGATATAGCTCTCCAATGCACTGGGTAACACAAAGGAGTTAAACGTTAAGGTTTATCTGAAGAGATTTAGGGAATATACCTTGATGGGTATTCCAAACGTAACCAAGAGGGTAACTCCCTACATAATAATGTTATGAATTCCTCAAGTTACCATTATATATTATGATTTCTATGATATATTCATGATTTTATGAGGTATGTTAAAGTGCTTATGTTTTATGGGTAAAATATGATTTCATTATTATGTATATATGTACTCTTGTTTTCTTTACTTACTTTTTATAACCCTTACTGAGATTTTTATGCTCATCCCAAGTTTTTGAAATGTTTTCACAGGTAAAAGTATTGGTACATGATATGATGATAGTGTCAAGGATGTGTCAAGAAAGAATCCATGTTTTATTTTAAATATGTTTCCATTGATGGGAAAATGAATACTATGTTTTATGTAACCACTTTGTTTTAATATGGAATGTAATGCATGTTTTATGATCTAATACTATAAAACCCTAAACCTGAAAAGATTCTCAAAGTGTAATCTTGTAATAACTCAAGATTAAGTAAGGTTTAAGGCTGGGGCCTTATAGTTCTGATGGACCTTATATTTTATATATGATGATCAAACACCTATACCATTGTTATATATTATAAATGAAGATAAATTTATGTCAAAATATTATAAAAATAAACTAGAACATGGATAGGTTTTCCTTCATCAAGAAATTTTGTTTTTCGGATTAATAGAACTTATTTTTTCACCTAATGAAACTTAAAACTATGAAAAACCAATATTTTTTCCACTAATTTCTATAAATTTTGAGCACTCATGGAAAATATGTCATGCACTATATAATATTATATCTAAAATATCAATTTACCATAAAAATCCTAAACAATGAGACCCCAATATGAGTCCCATGATTTCAATAATATTTCATTCACTTTTCGTGATGATCCCACAATCTATATTATGATTAAGTAGGACTATTTCCCCCACCTTGTAGTCCTTACATAGATAAAACCATCATATAATTGTGTCCTCCTAAAAACACAAAATCTCCCTCTAATATATTGATCAATGAGAACACTTGAGTCTATTCTATTGACAAAAATGTGCTAGATAATACTTGGAATCAATGAAAAAACACATTTTAGATTTATGGTTTGAGGAACCTATATAGGTGAAAAATCCTTGAATAATCCACCTTGTTGTAACTAATTACCCTTGATGTGAAATTATATCTCTTGTTTGGGATCAATATATATTATTTGACTTTACCACCAATGACACTTTATTAGAACACACATCATGTCACCAATAAACATTTGTCATGAAAAATCATGAGTTGTCTTTAATAATAATCTAGTATACCAACCTCACATATATTTAACTCACTGTTCATTTAAAACATGAAAACTATCCTGGAGTTGCGATAAAGAACCCTATAATGTCTATATCATCCACTATTGAAATATAAAGCAAGGACTAAAACATTATAATGATATACTTTAGAATACTAATCTACAATAAATTTAATGATAATAATGGACCAAGGGTAATCATCCAGAATACATTTTCAATATTTCACTGAATATCCAAATTACACTTTCATATAACACACCTATAAAAGAAAAATAGTCTTGATGAAATTAAATAGTCCTAAAAACCATTAGTACCAAAACTATCTTTCCAATGAACATATATACAAAACACAATTATCAAATTGATCCTAAAAACCCAATAGTCATCAGTTTAGGATTGTATCTTTTTTAAATAATGCAATATTCCAAAAGAAACAAATAGATCGTTAGAATATTTGTTATCCAAGAAACACATCTGATACCATTAACATAGTCCATGTTACACCCAACTAAGTATTTTATAAACTAATCACAAAAGGAAATAAATAAGATATTTTATGTACTTATTATAGATCATGTGTGAAACATCAATTTCCAAAAGTTAGATTTACTGATCAATCCATCCATCGTGGTTCAACATCTGGAATTGTGTTGTTTGTGACCCGCAGCTATGAAACTAATCTATTCTTTTTTGTTTCAAGACACATCAAGACCATCCTTCTAAGGCCAATCAATAGTAATACATGAAGATGAAAAAATAGAATGCATAAAAAACAAATAAGAACTACACCCAATGAAGGACATTCTTCAATAATTATTTCCATCATTACTAGGAGAATTTCTATATTAATACGTTCAAGAAAATAATAACTTGAATTATCGAAATATCCTATATTACAATATCGTACCCAATCACAAGAAGATTAACTAATAACTCCTTCGACAAAAATTTCTTATTGTAAGAGTCACCACTATTAAAACTTTATCTTATTAATATATTCTTCAAAAAAACATGACACATAAACTAGGAAATAAGTATCTCATCGAGATCTGACGTGTTCTGCACAAAATTTCCTAACAATTGAAAAATGAATTTTTTTTATTAAAATAGTATAGTGTGAGTATGTCCAATCATATGATAGAATTGGGGATATGAATGTGAATTTAACATAAAAATAATTGAGTTTCCAATATCGATTATACATTAATCTAAATTTTTGTAATAAATTAACATGTTTAAACTTTTATTGACATTATTCTATGATTTATTAAATAATATAATCGATTATTTCTATGTTTAAAAATTCATGTAAATCCATGAATAATTGTATCAAAGTGAATATATGTTAAATAAAAAAATAGTGTGTATTCATTTTGGATAATATTGATGATGATGTTTGAGGGAAATCATGGTTTATATATGTTAGTTTAATTATCCAAAAAATGACATCATTTTTCTTATTATATTTTATCAAAATTTGTAGTATATCATGTAGAAAAACAATATATTATATCATGTTCACATAATTTTTTCTTTTTAAAGAACATATTGGAATAAATATACTTAATTAATTTGATAGATTCATATTTGATAAAAATCTGAAAAATCAATTGTTACCAAATATTTTCAGGCTAATGAAAATATATTTTTTGTTACGTGCTTCCTTGTAATTTTTTGGATAACAATAATTTTATATTTTTTAAATTTGTTGAAATATTATTTTATATTTTGTATATAAATATTATATTCTATTTACATATCATGAATATTTAAATAACTTATTTATTAAATAGTATTTTTTAAAAATAGTTCAATTAATATAAATATAAATTTTACATTTAAATTGATATAAATATGAACATAATAATAGAATAATTATATATACAGTTATTTAATATGTAAATAAAACAATTTTTAATTAATTATATTACATATAAATTTTTATAAATTAATTATGCTACTTATAATTTGATAATTTATGTCAAATTCATAACATCTAAACGGTAACTCAGATTGAAAATCCGAGAGTATCGATGGGTTCTTTAGGGCATTTTTTACTTAGGCAGAGCCTAACCTTGACCGGCGCGGGCCGAGGGTGACTGATAATAATTTTCCGAACATTTTTTCGGGTACGTTCAGAAAACGTACGTGCAGGTTTTTTTCTAACTTTTGAATCGGTGCTCGGAACCGAATTCTGAGGGCACCGATGGAACCTCAGCGCCGGTAATTCCTTAGGAACTGCTATTCCGGAGTTGCGTTATCACGAGTGTGGATGATAAATATTGTTGAAGTTAATTTATAATTATTCTACAAATTTTTATCTTTTTCTAAGTGTTTAGTTCTTGATGGAAGTTGGGTAACCACCCAACCTCCCTTGGGAGGTTATGAGGGTGGTGGGGCCCACATGAACCCCACCCCTTCCTATCCTCTAACCCCTCTAAACTCCCATTAAATGTTGATAACATAAGTTTACTTAACTTATGAAATTAATATGGTGAGTTACATGTAATTTTTTGAAATTCAAACAATTGAATTTCAAAAGCCTTGTTGTGTTAATAAAATAAGTTGAGAACTTATTTCATTTGGGGTTGGTGTTGGGTAGTTTGACAGCTTTTTGGAGAAAAATCTAAGGAATATCTTCTTCTTCGATGAAGAACGCGAAGAACGAACGATCTCCGATGTGGAGCGCCGAGCCCTCGGAGACCATCTTCCGCGACACCGACCCGCGACGCGACGTCTTCTTCCACGACGTTCTTCTTCTGCGTCATCTCTTCCGCGACGGTTTTCCGCGATGAAATCTCCGTCAACGTCTTCGAATCCTCGCTTCGCGATGTCGATGTTCTTTTTCTGCGACCCCCGACCTCCGGGACGCTCGTTTTCCGCAGCTCGTTGACGTGCACCGTTCTTGAAACCAAGGTAGGGGTTTTTTTATAAAGTTTATATGTGAATTATACCCTCGTGCATGCGTATTTTAATTGCTGGGTGTTTGTATAATTTATCTTGAATAATTTAAACCCTTGTCATTGATGAGTTATGTATTGAGCTTCTAATGTGGTGGTCACGGACTTACGAACAAGCCCGGACCCTCTGCTGGTTGTTCTTTTGTGCGCGGGATGATGGGCGATGAAGAAACGGGCCGCAACGGCAATTTGAAGCCGTCGCAGTAAAGAGGAGGTCCCGGGAGAGATGCAGGCGCAGATAGTAGGTGAATCGGACCACCGAAGCGTGTTCGGTGGTCCCTGGAAATTGCTGCCGATGTGCCATGCCGGGATGACGGATGTCCGAAGGCGACATATTTCTAGCGGAGGAAGCAGCCCCTGGGTTTGGAGGAGAAGAAAGCGTGAGAGTTCTGGAATGGAGAATGAAAATTGGAGAGAGAATGAGATAAAGAGAAATAAATTAAAAGAAGACATAAGAAATGAATAGGAATTGATGGGGCGTGAAGGCATGGAGTAAAGGGAGGCGCAAATTTTGGGTGGTGCGTGGATTTGAGGGTGTGGGATTTAAGGAATTAAATCAAAATAATAATAATAATAATATAATAATGTTATTATTATTTTTGTTGGGAAAACTGTATTTTGACGGTATCTTCCTCGTGCGACCCCGGTTTCACGAACTGTCAGCGGTAGTGTGACCCTGACTCCGAGACGGAATTTATGAGTCCAATATTGGATGTCTTTTTCGGGTTTTTGGATCGGGTACCCAAAGCGCTCGGAAAATAATAGATTTAATATTATTATTAAATCTTCAACCTGCTATAACACATGCGTGCGATGTCCAATTGGCTTGCTGTCAGCGGCGACGTGACCCTGTCTTTAAGACGGTCGATTCAAGTCTAATGTTGAATACTAAATTCTGGTTCGTGGCTCGGGCCCATGAAACACCGAATAATAATAATATTATTATTATTACGGGATATTGTATCGGACATATCTCTCTCATACGATGTCGGAATGTCGAACCGTCTGCAAGGTTGAGACCCTAGAATTAAGACGGATGTTTCAAAACCAATTTTGGATATTTATGTTGAGGTCAAGGAGTGGGCCCCATGAGGCCCGGTTCGCGCGTGTTGCGGTAAAATGCAACTTTTTCACCGGCTATCTGTTTTGGACCAATGGGTAGTCCATCTCGTGTGTTTTTTCGTATGGATCACAATGGTGTGATCGGTTTGGTTAACTGGTGTCACTTGAAGTATGGCGGGGTTGGTTCGAACCCGAAACCAACCGGGCCCTCGGAGCAAAAACACTTATATCTTGAGCTCCGGACGTCTGATTGACGTGCCGTCGACTTTGTTGTATTCCTCATGATAAGACGGAACTTTTGGAATACTTCGCATGATATTTGGACGCAGTTGGAGTATGGCCGCGTTGGATTGTACCTGAAATCCAACCGGGCCCCTAGAACGGAAAAGCTGATAACTTTCAGACCGGACGTCCGTTTGACGAACCGTCAGTGGCATTGATGATCACATTGAGAAACGGTCCCTATGGGCATACCCTATAGGAGTTCGAGGTACAGTTGAGATACGGTTGGGTTGGTTCGCACACGAAACCAACCAGGCCCCTAGGACGAAAAGGCTAGTAACTCACAGACTGGGCGTCCGATTGACGCGCCGTCTGTTGCGTTGAGACCCCTATGACGAGGCGGTATTTTGAGATACTTCTTCGTGGGACTTTTAGATACATGGAGTATCGGCCTGTAGCTCATGGAGCGGACCCTCCCGGAGACGAGCGTGCGGAGTACGGAGACCTTGTAGTAGACTGAGACCTCACGACTACATGACCGACTCGACTTGGAGTGAGTCGACTAGCCCAGTGGATGAAGCACTACTTTGTGAGGTGCAAACCCATGGCGGACGGAGCACTACCTGTGTGATAGTGCAGACTCGCGGTACTCATCCGGAGAGTACCTCAGCAGGCTACTAGGGGGTGTGCACTACTGTGTTTGGGTGACATACCTCGGTGGGAAGAACTACTGTGTTTGGGTGGCTGACCCACGGTACTCGACAGGAGGAGTACCTCAGCAGTCTTAGATTAGTGAGCAGTACCTCGGAGTCGTGACAGGACCACTGTACACTCCAGAGACGGGGCTCTTCAGCAGTTACGGTTTCTATAATGAAAATCCTGGTTTGAGTTGAGTCTATGACCTTTGTGTTTACCTCATTATTGAGTTGGGTTACATGATAACTAAGGTATATGTATGGGCATATACCTGGGTAGTGGTTATCCATTGATTCATAATCTTTGTGTTTCCTCATGATTGAGATGGGTTACTTGACAACTTGGGTATATGTATGGGCATATACCTAGGTAGAGGTTATCTGTTGAGATCTTCTTTGTTGTTATCTTTGTTGGATTTAGTGAGACCTTGAGGGTATCAGGGTACCTACTAAGTATCGATATACTCATCCCTTCACGGGCTATGCCCGCACCTCGTTGTGTTGGTTGCAGACGACGGACATCGCAGACAGAGGCCGAGTGTTCGAGGACTGGACGGTACCCGGAGGTGGACCTCACGACGAGACAGTATCTGGTGGTGGACTTCACGACAAGACGACACTCGGAGGAGGTTAACGGGCGAGAGCGTTGTGGAGGCTATCTATACCTACCCTTCAGGTAGGATACTTGGTGAACGATCGAGGAGCTGCTTGTCACCTTTTCGGTTGTTTTGTCTTTTTCCTTGTACTTTACAGTTGGGCTTGTATTTCCGACCCCTTTACTTTCAGCACAGCTTGTTTCGGTTTTACCTAGTGTTTTTCTTTCACTTGTACTCTGTGGTGTTTTGTTTACTTTTATAAAGGAAATGCCTTCCCAGTTATCTGGATTTATGCCTTTGGTGCTAGTCACCAGCCCCTGGCCTATGGAAGGTAGGCTTGGGGTAGTCACGGCACGGGCCCCTAGGACGGGTCGTGACAATTGGTATCAGAGGAGTCGGTTCTACCGCAGGACATATAACTCTAATATTTTTTTTCTATGAAGCAATAGTGTTAAGGGTACCAAGTTTGGTCTTCAGTTCAGAGTGTCCAGTGTTGGTGCGGCGGTCGACGTATCTGTACACCAGGACCCTGACTAATGATTTCTGACTTTGTGCATGAAAACACTGATTGCGTGTGTGTTTCTAAAAGCTTAAAATCAGCTCAAACTAGGTCATCTCACCAGATATAAATCATTGATCGTGTCGCATCTGTTCAGGATGTCTCCACGCAGACAGTCAGTTGGAGTTCCGAGAGAGTACTCGATGACGGCTCAGCGAGCGACGAGGCTCTGGTTCAGGTCCCTTTTTACTATGTTGGCACCCTCGAGTGGTGTACCAGTAGAACCACCACCGGTTGGGAAGTAGATGCCAACATCTATACTAGTGAATCGTGCACGCTGGCAGAGCGTGTTGCACGAGTTCCAGTAGTAGAGGCCTCCGAGGTTATGAGGCGAGGCTGATTCCCAGACAGCAGAGCACTAGCTGGAGGCGATTTCTAGAGTTTTCCGCCTAACTGAGACACCAGTGGAGTGGATGGTAGACTTGGCTACTAGTGTTTTCCAGTGAATAGCCATGAGGATAGTCCGCATAGTGATGAGGCTTCGGTACGTGGACCGATGCCTGAGATAGTGCCTTTGGGTAGTGTGTCAGCTATACATCACTACCTGTTGATCAGCAGTTACAACTGGCGGTACTAGTAGGTGACACATGTAGGATTACTGACTTACACGTGTTCTAACATGAGATACCCTCAAGTTCTGAGGCGAACCTGACTCACAGGCGGTTGATCGGTTTTATCCAGTGAATGTTTGCAGTGGGAAGATGCGAACTGGTTCCAGTCTCTGAGACTTGGGCGTGCGAATGTTTCAAAAAGAGGAAATGTTAAGGATGGATAAATCTGCAGAGTAGTAGACGTAGAGGGAAGGGGAAGAGAGTAGCTGCACGCGGTCAAGGAGTGTGACCCAATGGCTCTATGAATGATTCGAGGGACAGTCTGTGTCCACTACTAGATGCCATAGTAATAGACGTTGATACGAATCATTCCTTCCTTCAACGAATCTTGTCCCAGACCTAGAGTTTCCGGTTAAAACCGTAGACTTGACCCTCACGTCTGGAGATACCTTTGGGAGGAGACTTGATAGTCACACATACGCCGACGGTGTGATCTGACCCTTGAGGCGAGAGTCTCGGTTGGGACCTCTTGGTGGCAGCGTCGAGGCCTTACGACGTTAGTTTGAGTATGGATTGGGCAATCACTAATCATACTCAAATTGATGGTATTAGGAAAATGATGGGATGGGTTTTTCTTCGTTGGCGAAAAGGAAACCCTGGGCAGCATAGGAACATCCAGGAGAGCACATGGGAGCGGAAGGCTCAGATGCATGCTCAGTACCACTTTTTGTTTCCCTTAGTATGTGTTGAATCTTTACAGGGACGTAAAGCCCTGAGGTGGGAGTAATGTAATGACCAAAAAATTTCAAGAATTTTTTTTTCTTAATTTCTTTGGAATTTTGCAAGTGCGCGGTTTCAGACGGAACCTGATTCTGAGGCCCGGAGTGCCCGGAATGATCCGTCGAAGTTTTGTTAAACATAAAATTAACGCGCGTAAAAAATTTTCCTGAAAAAGTGGAATAACTCTTGAACAGTTGCTCGGATCAGAAGTCTGAGTGCACCATTGCGCTCACGATGGCAGGATTACCCTAGGAGTGACTTATGATTAGTCGGTGCGGGCCTCCTGTGAGAAATTCCAAAAATGGCATTACCGTAAATAAAATAATTAAATAAATTATTTTATTTTTCGAATGCTTATAACTCACAAACGGTAGCTCGGATTAAAAATCCGAGACCACCGCTGGACTCGGGAGGTTTTGCATTATTTAAGTAGATACTAACATTGGTCGGAACGGGCCACCAGAAAAAGTTAGTTTTTGGCCGCAAATAAAATAATTAAGTGGCAATTATTTTATTGTAAAATTCATAACTTCTAAACGGTAACTTGGATTGAAAATCTGAGAGTATCGATGGGTTCGTTAGGGCGTGTTTTACTTAGGCAGAGCCTAACCTTGACCGGCGCAGGTCGAGGGTGACTGATAATAATTTTCCAAACTTTTTTTCGGGTACGTTCAGTAAACGTACATGCGGGTTTTTTTCTAACTTTTGAACTGGTGCCCGGAATCGAATTCTGAGGGCACCGATGGAACCGCAGCGCCGGTAATCCCTTAGGAACTCCTATTCCGGAGTTGCATTATCACGAGTGTGGATGATAAAAATTGTGGAAGTTAATTTATAATTATTCTTCAAATTTTTATCTTTTTCTAAGTGTTTAGTTCTTGATGGAAGTTGGGTAACCACCCAACCTCCCTTGGGAGGTTATGAGGGTGGTGGGGCCCACACGAACCCCACCCCTTCATATTCTCTAACCCTCTCAACTCCCATTAAATGTTGATAACTTAAGTTTACTTAACTTATGAAATTAATATGGTGAGTTACATGTAAGTTTTTGAAATTCAAACAATTGAATTTCAAAAGCCTTGTTGTGTTAATAAAATAAGTTGTGAACTTATTTTATTTGGGGTTGGTGTTGGGTAGTTTGAGAGCTTTTGGAGAGAAAGCTAAGGAACATCTTCTTCTTCGACGAAGAATGCGAAGAACAAACGATATCCGACGTGGAGCACCGAGCCCTCGGAGACCATCTTCCGCGAAACCGACCCGCAACGCGACATCTTCTTCCACGATGTTCTTCTTCCGCGTCGTCTCTTCCGCGACGGTTTTCCGCGACGAAATCTCCGTCAACGTCTTCGAATCCTCACTTCGCGACGTCGATGTTCTTTTTCTGCGACGCCCGACCTCGGCGATGCTCTTTTTCCGCAGCTCGTTGACGTGCACCGTTCTTGAAACTGAGGTAGGGGATTTTTGTATAATGTGTATATGTGAATTATACCCTCGTGCATGCGTATTTTAATTGAAGGGTGTTTGTATAATTTATCTGGAATAATTTAAACCCTTGTCGTTGATGAGTTATGTATTGAGCTTCTAATGTGGTGGGCACAGACTTACGAACAAGACCGGAACCTCCACTGGTTGTTCTTTTGTGCGCGGGATGACGGGCGACGAAGAAACGGGCCGCAACGGCAATTTGAAGCCGTCACAGTAAAGAGCTGGTCCCGGGAGAGACGCAGGCGCAGATGGTAGGCGAATCGGACCACCGAAGCGTGTTCGATGGTCCATGGAAAGTGCTTCCAACGTGCCATGCCGGGATGATGGATGTCCGAAGGCGACATATTTCTAGCGGAGGAAGAAGCCCCTGGGTTTGGAGGAGAAGAAAGCGTGAGTGTTTTGGAATGGAGAATGAAAATTGGAGAGAGAATGAGATAAAGAGAAATAAATTAAAAGAAGACATAAGAAATGAATAGGAATTGATGGGGCGTGAAGGCATGGAGTATAGGTAGGCACAAATTTTGGGCGGTTCGTGGATTTGAGGGTGTGGGATTTAAGGAATTAAATCAAAATAATAATAATAATATAATAATAATGTTATTATTATTTTTGTTGGGAAAACTGTATTTTGACGGTATCTTCCTCGTGCGACCTCGGTTTCACGAACCGTCAGTGGTAGTGTGACCCTAACTCCACGACGGAATTTATGAGTCCAATATTGGATGTCTTTTTCGGGTTTTTGGATCGGGTACCCGAAGCGCTCGGAAAATAATAGATTTAATATTATTATTAAATCTTCGACCTGCTATAACAGATGCGTGCGACGTCCGATTGGCTTGCCATCAGTGGCGACGTGACCCTGTATTTAAGACGGTTGATTCAAGACTAATGTTGAATACTAAAATCTGGTTCGTGGCTCGGGCCCACGAAACACCGAATAATAATAATATTATTATTATTACGGGATATTGTATCGGACATATCTCTCTCATACGATGTAGGAATGTCAAACCGTCTGCGAGGTTGCGACCCTGAAATTAAGACGGATGTTTCAAAACCAATTTTGGATATTTAAGTCGAGGTCAAGGCGTGGGCCCCACGAGGCCCGGTTCACGCGTGTTACGGTAAAATGCATCTTTTTCACCGGCTATCCGTTTTGGACCAATGGGTAGTCCATCTCGTGTGTTTTTTCGTATGGATCGCAATGGTGTGATCGGTTTGGTTAACTGGTGTCACTTGAAGTATGGCCGGGTTGGTTCGAACCCGAAACCAACCGGGCCCTCGGAGCAGAAACACTTATATCTTGAGCTCCGGACGTCCGATTGACGTGCCGTCAACATTGTTGGATTCATCTTGATAAGATGGAACTTTTGGCATACTTCGCCTGAGATTTGGACGCAGTTTGAGTATGGCCGAGTTGGATTGTACCTGAAATCCAACCGGGCCCCTAGAACGGAAAAGCTGATAACTTTCAGACCGGACGTCCATTTGACGAACCGTCAGTGGCGTTGATGATCACATTGAGAAACGATCCCTGTGGGAATACCCTATGAGAGTTCGGGGTACAGTTTAGATACGGTCGGGTTGGTTCGCACACGAAACCAACCAGGCCCCTGGGACGAAAATGCTAGTAACTCACAGACCGGGCGTCCGATTGACGTGCCGTCTGTTGCGTTGAGACCCCTATGACGAGGCGGTCCTTTGAGATACTTATTCGTGGTACTTTTAGATACTTGTAGTATCGACCTGTAGCTCGTGGAGCGGACCCTCCCGGAGACGAGCATGCGGAGTACGGAGACTGTGTAGCCGACTGAGACCTGACGACTGCTTGACCGACTCGACTTGGAGTGAGTCGACTAGCCCAGTGGACGAAGAAATACTTTGTGAGGTGCAGACCCATGGAGGATAGAGCACTACCTGTATGACAGTACAGACTCGTGGTACTCGTCTGGAGAGTACCTCAACAGGCTATTATGGGGTGTGCACTACTGTGTTTAGGTGACATACCTCGGCGGGAAGCACTACTGTCTTTGGGTGGCTGACCCGCGGTACTCGATAGGAGGAGTACCTCAGCAGTCTTAGATTAGTGAGCAGTACCTCGGAGTCATGACAAGACCACTGTACACTCCAGAGACGGGGCTCTTCAGCAGTTACAGTTTCGATAATCAAAATCCTGGTTTGAGCTGAGTCTATGACCTTTGTGTTCACCTCGTGATTTAGTTGGGTTACTTGATAACTAAGATATATGTATGGGCATATACCTGGGTAGTGGTTATCCATTGATTCATAATCTTTGTGTTTCCTCATGATTGAGATGGGTTACTTGATAACTTGGGTATATGTATGGGCATATACCTTGGTAGAGGTTATCTGTTGAGATATTCTTTGTTGTTATCTTTGTTGGATTTAGTGAGACCTTGAGGGTCTCGGGATACCTACTGAGTATCGATATACTCACCCCTGCACGGGCTATGCCCGCACCTCGTTGTGTTGGATGCAGACGACGGGCAGCGCAGACAGAGGCCGAGTGTTCGAGGACTAGACGGTAACCGGAGGTGGACCTCACGACAAGACAGTATCTGGTGGTGGACTTCAAGACGAGACGACACTCGGAGGAGGTTGACGGGCGAGAGCGTTGTGGAGGCTATCTGTACCTACCCTTCAGGTAGGATCCTTGGTGAACGATCCAGGAGCTGCTTGTCACCTTTTCAGTTGTTTTGTCTTTTTCCTTGTACTTTACAGTTGGTCTTGTATTTCCGGCCCCTTTACTTTCAGCACAACTTGTTTCAGTTTTACCTAGTGTTTTTCTTCCTCTTGTACTCTGTGGTGTTTTGTTTACTTTTATAAAGGCAATGCCTTCCCAGTTATCTGGATTTATACCTTTGGTGCTAGTCGCCAGCCCCTGGCCTATGGAAGGCGGGCTTGGGGTAGTCACGGCATGGGCCCCGAGGACGGGTCGTGACAATTTATTAATATTTTTATGATTTAATATGATTTAATATAAAATTTTAAAACTATTCTTAAACAAATAATTTAAAATTCTAATATAGATTTTTTTATATTAAATTAATATTATTTTAAAATGTTGAATATATAATTTTAATATTCTACTATATTAGTATAGTTTTAGGTTAATTTTTATAGTAGTCTAGTTTTAATTCCCATTGTTTTTCTAATATATGTATTCTATATGATGATATTTTATTCCACCAATAGGTTTATTTCAGTTTTTTTGGAGACATCCCCAATTGGAAAATTTATTTTTCCCAATATTTTTGATCAGATGACTCAGTTTGTGGATTTATTTTCTTCTAATTTGTGAATATTTTGTCGCATAATTCATTTAGATGTGTATTTTACATTAATCATAATATTTTATGCTACTATGTGTCCCTATGATATATTATCCCTTTATTATTTGAATTATCAGTTAAATCATTGTCCTCCATAAATGACACAATCCAGTTTTCCCCATTCTCCCATCACATCACATACTATGGGATGGATCAGTCACATAAATTTTACAAATTATGTTTTATTAATTTTAATTCTCAGTAATGGAAAATAATTTTATTTGAAGTCAAATTTCACATGGATTATATTCGTAGATATTTTATGTATCTATTTTTTCATGTTATTCAATCAAGGGATTTTTCATTGATCCATTCTTCTAATCCCCAGTGATATGGTCCGATAGATATTATTGGATAAATTTAATCCATGTAGTAGCAAATATATTTAATGTGATGAATTTTAAATAATCATTTTTTATTCAAGGTAATGGCATGTATTGGCGTAGATAATTAAAACTATTAACGAAATTCAACTTTTAAGTATTTATTCTCATACTAATCTTTTATATCTTTTTTGTTCTTTATGTGAATAACATGAGTATCTCTTATAAAATTATTTATTAACTCCAAGTGATGTGCATGAGGAAACCCTCCTACATTATATTGGGTTTGTTTCTTCATATATCTTCATTGATGATTATTTAATTTTGAGTATTTTATATGATGTTTTTATTTTTCTAAATAATGTTCATGGTAGTGGTGCTATTAACATGAATAGAATTTCAATATTTACAAAATCATGTTATATATACTTTTCATTTTATTTAAATTATATTTGTGAAATGTTTTCATATTAATCATCCTTATCACATACACTTAATTATTATTGTAATGAAACAATTTTGAAAAAATATTATAAGAAATCACATAAACTAGTGGATCATTGTTATTCACAGGGTCTACCAAAACAATGTGTACAGATAATATTGGAATAAAATTACTCTAATTTATAATAATGTATTTTATGAAGTTTTTATAGATATATTTTCTATGATAATTGATTTTTTATAGTGGAAAAAAATATTATTATTGATCATAATGAGGTTCAAAATGATTTTTTTTCCAAAATAGAATTTTAATAGCAAGTCTATTTGATGGATAATATATTTTTATATATATAGATATGCATATAGATGTCCTTCATAATTCCAACATTCTCTTGTGGTCATCCATATGAGAAAATTCTCTTTGAGATGTCAGTTAAGAGTTCACCACTATTCAAATATGATCAAAAAATGAGGCTAATTAAATGAAGAAATAATTATTTGGATGATCATATAAGAATATGTGATTTTATAACTTCATAATGTGGCATGGTACTCTAGAAAATTCTAAGAAAATAAGATTCTTATATATAATAACATTAAGTAGATAAATCATGTGAAAATGTAGATTTAAAATTTTATAGAAATAAATAATCTATAAAATGCTAAGAAAGTATAAAAAATTAAAATAACTAATGATACATAAAACATTTTTTTTAAATTGAGCGTGCCTATGTGCAGATGGTATTAAAAAAACATATGTTTAATTATTTGAATCAAAATATTGTGCCTCCAGACCATCATATTATGTTATACAAACCGTAATGCCCTAACTAAATGTCACATTTGACTATTATTAATACAATATCATATGATAATATAGTAGGAAGTCTAGTGAATTACATTATTTCCCTCAATTTGACATAAAATTTTCAATGTTCAATTTAAGAAGTTGTATGGAGAAATTAGAGAATCCAACATGGAATAACGTGAAATTCATTATAAGGTATATTTTTTGTGAACTCGAATAGATCCATTTTTAGATATAATAGAAGTTTTGATAATGCTATAGTTTGATTTTTTATATAAACTGTGCTGTAAACATTGATAATTAGAAATCTATTATTTGTTAGGTTTTTATTTCCTTTGTTGGTCCTATTTCAAAAATATTTATTTTGAAATATATAGTTTATTTGTTCTTTAGTAAGGATGAATATATTATATTATCTGAATCTATTGGACAAGATAATTTGTAAAATGTATTGATAAATAAACTATCTTTATATTTCTAGGATATATATATATATATATATATATATTATCATGGTCATATTGACATGAAAATATCAAAAACACAGATTTTCCGAGGCACATAGATGAATATAGAAACTATGTTTTATTTTTAGGTCTCTATTTAAACATGAGAATGCATGAAAATATGATACACATTTCGTATAACCAATCCAATATGATACCACAGTCCATTTCATTTAAAAAATGTCTACACTATACATTTTAATTAATATAGTCCATGTATGCTAACATTATTTGAAATAAATATATTCTATTTAATAATTTCTTTTAAAACTTTATATATATATTAAATTTCACACTCCAATGTGTTAATTTGGTCTGAAATTAAATTTTTTATCAGTATCATTTTGTTCATCTTATTCAGATACTGCATTAAATTCATATAGAGTAGTTTTATTAACCAAATGTTAAATGATTTATTCACCAAAATATATTATTTTATAAATTATATTTTTTTATTAGAGGCATCCTGATGTGGGAAATTTTGATCTTTTCATAATTTTGATTGGATGGATAAACTAGTTCCTTGGTGTGTTTTCAATGTTATTTTCATCTCATATATCAAATTAATCTTCATTTTATATCATGCTTCATGTGGCATATTTCTATGTGCCTTTGTGAGTTTATATCACCTTATTATGTGAATGGTTAGTTGTATCTTGGTCATAAAAATATCCATATCCCACTTATCACCTAAAAACCATATCTTAATCTATTGTGATGATGCCTCAATCACATCACTTTTTAAATGTACCTTTCATTATTCATCATCCTTGATAGAGGAAACCCCTTGTTTCACCAAAAGAAATATTGATCGAAACTTGTTAGAGAAGTTGTTGTGTTTTAAACACTTAAAATGTTATTAAATTATTTTATGGTGTGATGATCCAAACTTTTCCCCATAGTTATGAGGTCTTATAGATATTAGTAATGGTTTTTATTCCTTAGAGTGTGATGGATCTAATAGGATAAGAATTCAAATATGTTGCATCATCATTATTTCCATTTCATGGTCTTGGTGTAGAGACATAGCAGTAAAAGTTGCATTAAATTATTCATTTTCTATAATATTTCTTATATTTGATGTATATTTTTATAATAAAAGTGGGTTTTGTGAATTTATCAATGAATATGAGTATCTAACTCCACGTGATGTGTCTAAAGACTGCCACTAGGATTAGATGGGATTATTTCCCCTAGTTGCTTCTCTTATTCTTAATACTTCTCATAAATTGTTATTTTATACATCAATTTTCTCTAATAAATAAATATACATATTTTGTCTTGTTTTTAATGTAGGTTTGATGGTAAACTAATCATTTTATATGTATTTGTCCCTTCTATTTTCTATTTTCTTTCTAGAAAATGTTTCTTACTAATCATTATCATCATAATCTTAATTTATGTTTTTATAATTAAACAAATTTTCTATGAATACTCATAATCCATCAAATAAATTAATGTATTATGTCTATCAAAAAATTAGTATTAAAAAAATCACCTCTAACATAATAATAAATTGATTCGAAAAACATATCAAAAGTATGAAAAGGCATAGTGTGAATTCCATCTAATGTATGTAGTGTTATGTGACCATTTTTTCTATATGGATGAATAATCATAATGAAAACCAATAAAAAGACCAATATATATTTTATATATCCCACAACCTCTACGCACATCATAAATCCCCAATGATTTTTGAAAGCTTGAGAAATGGGACAATACATTATAATGGTGTGTGTCCTATTAATTCATGACCCACCGTCTCATTTTTATTCTATTCAAATAATAGCCTAAAAGTACTTCAATAGTCTCCAATGAAAAAATAATATGAATAATTAATTATAGTTACTTTGTATAAATTGTAGTCATTTTATAATTATTATAGTATCCATTGATCACATCATAATTCCATGTATCATTCTTGTACAATAGGGTATCGTCATCGAATATATGTCTAATTTTTTTTGAAATGATCCTCTATGTTTTCGAAATTTCATTGTATTAAGAAATAGATCCCTAGGACCTTTAGCTCTTGATCATGATATTACTTATGGAATAAATTTACGCACTCTATATTGAGAAATCTTTCTTGAGGAATATATGGGAGGAATAATAAAAAACAAATGGTGGGATTTGGTGAACATTTTTAATGATGTATAAAAGATAATTGTTTCCTATTACATCATATATTCAATAACTGAGGGGTAAGCTAAAATACATGCATGATTTGTGATACTAAATAAGGACATGAATAATTTTATTAGAGTGTTATGATATGTTGGGAGGACATTCATAAATGTGTTTATAATCAATATACATCACAAGATCTCTGGGTATCATTATCCCTATCAATTTATATATTTATTTGATTATAATGTTTTTTAGATTCCCCCCTTGTTAGAATCATTATTTATTTTTTAATTATATTTCTCAAGAATTAAACTAATTTAATTGAATTTTTTATTATTATATTCTGATTTCATAATGGTTATTCTAATAGTACGAGATGGATTCAATGTGACTGCGAGATAAACATAAAAGGTGGAATCATAAACAACTATATAGTATTTATATAGTGTCACTATATAGTAAACAATGAATCTGAGGTATATATAGGAGTTGAATTCATTTAAAGCACATGAAGTATTACATTATTTGAATTTTTATAGATAGTTTTTTTGGAATTAATCTCAACTTAAACAATGGCATAGAACCAAAAAAATAAGGCCCTAAAAACCATAGTCAAGTGGAAAAAATATGAATGTAGTTGTAATACACAATTCTATAGTACTAAAACTCAACAACATGACTAGGGATTATAGGGAAATATTATAGATACATTATTTTTTAGTTGAAAGTATTTTTAATTCCTTATGGGATCATTCCTAAGTAAAAATTGGTAGTCTCCCATTTTAGTTATTATTATAGTTGGGAGAATTAGGTATAGATGGATAATATAAATTTCCTCAACATTTATAAACTATAAGAAGTGTAATTTTACTCCTTATTTATCATTTCCAATATATTTAAAATAATTTTATTCTTTTATTTTTATTCTATTTGAATTTCATTTATCTGTTACTATGTTTTATATTAAATTCATACAATGAACACTTGGAATGATGTTGTGTATCTATGGAGATAAATTGTTACACAATATATGTTATTATATGATGAACCTATTCACTTGAAAAGATGTTTTTATGTTGGAATAAACATTCAAATCAAGTTTTATACCACAAGGTTTCCATGGTATATACTGTATAAAAATAAATTCATTGTTTTGAAATCATGGATGGATAATATAACTTTATGATCAATGCGATTACTAAATACATCATGGTTTTATTGTATATTAAAAAATATATCTTTTTTTAAATTAATTGTGAAATTATATATAATATATAAATTTATATGTGATTTATGTACCGTATTTAGAGTCAATAACTAATTCTTCTAAAAATGTTTCTTTATTTGTTCATATAACAGTCGTTCCCAAAAAAACATTTTAACATCCCATACTCTCAGGATTTCTTAATGAACCTATATAATTTTCCAAAATTAACTATATATATATATGAAAAATATAAATAATATTAAAGTAATACAATCATAATATTTATTAATATGTGGACATAAACAAAAAAAATTAAAAGTGAAAAATAGAGATGTGCAATAAAATTATGCAACAAAGCATTGACTATGTTTCTTTAACCCCTTAAGGATACTTAATTTTAAATAGGGAATGTACCCATCTATTACTATAAAAATTATAATAAGGGATAGAGATATCAATTTTTAACTGACGTGATAATATTAAAGTACATGTCCACTAAGGTCAACATGTATGGTCTGTGTATGATTACATAGAAGGAACCACATTGAGAATACAACTCCCAATAGGAAATACCATGTTCAAGAAAGTGATAGTTTATAAAACATTTATAAAAATATATTTAATATTTAAAATACATTAATAAAAAAACAATGATATAAATCATTTATTATTTAGGTAATAAAACTAAAAAATGGTAACAACCACTTCAACTAGGGATCAAAAAACATTTGATCATAGCACCGAAAAAATTAAACCTTCTGTGAAGTAAATAATTTATTTAGTAATGGAAAATGTTAATAACATTAAACATATTTATATGTAATATCCTTAAAATGAATTATAATTTTAATCATGTCATGAAAAAAAGTTATGCAATATAAATAATATTAATTAAAAGTCAATATAATGAAAGTAAACACCTGGTAAGTATTAGTGAAATATCAATAAAAGGATGAATCATTAATCTTATACCAAATAAATAAATAAATTATAATTTATTTTTTGAACCATATAATAATCATTACTCTGAGATTGAAGAAAAATTTATATCACTTTATTGGAATATTCCGAAAGATAATGAATATAAATAACAATAATAACATCAAAATATTACTATAAATTTAGAAGAAACCATAATCAATGTCCTTTGATACCTACCTATGAAAGTTCACACAAATGTTCAATATTATAATATATTTTGGTAATAAAAAATCTATTTTAAATAACACAACACATAACTAAATAACATAAACTCAATAATATCTAAAAAATGTTCAATATGTTACAACAAACAGTGCATAACACATGATACCCATGACATCCAAAATAATCAAAAATACCATAAAAAGAAAATAAATACATTGAAACATAATTTTTTATAATTAAGGTTCATTTTACTTTTGTATATTAATTTTTAAAAATATAATTCAAGATAACCCATGTTTATTTAATTTGTATTTCAATGGAACCATTAAAATTAAAGACTCTTGATTTTCCTAACATAATTACTCATCTAGAATTAAATTATAATAATTATTTCCCACATGTAGTTATGTCTTTGAAACAATACAAAAATCAAAGGAAATCCATGTTGGAATCCTTGTAATAATAATAAATGAAAATATTAAATAAGATAATCTTCCGTGTAATGACCCATGATTATGGATCATTTAAAATACATACTATGTTCAATAACATGTGTCTCGTGCTACACCCAAAATAAAAAATTAATGAATATTCACAAGATATTATTAATAAATTTATAATAAATATTAATAAGGTAAAATATTACTAGTTGTTAACATTATGTGGGAAATAATTAATAGGAGTTCATTTTGAAATGGTTACATTCCATAATAGTCATTTTTATATTATATATTTTATTATAAATATAATTTTATTATTAATTATAGTATTTCAATATTCAAACTAAAATAAATTATTAATTTATCATAACAAAATTATCTTTGGAATTAATTTTGTTATTTTTTCTAAAAAATTAATTTTTTAGTGACTAGTATAAAATATTGCTTTTTGATATATGATTCCTTTTACCACAATATCAATATATGTTCAATGAATTAAATTTTGTAATTTATTTAAATTAATTAAAAATATTGGTTATAATTAGAAAATGTAGAAAATTACATTTAACATAAATATTAAACTTTTAATATTTAATACATTAGTAACATTATATTATAATTTAGAAACTATTTTCATTTGATATATTTAAATAAACTATAACAAGGTGAAATTATGTTTTTTATTATTTTTAATAAAACATAAATTTTATTTATAATAAATCAATTAAAATCAAGAAACTTAGTAACCATATACAATTTATCATATACATAAGTTTTAACTTTAAAAAAACTATTTTATATTGAATTATTTTTTATATGTTATTTATGAATAATTTAAATTTATTTTCTCATATTTGGGAAATTTATTATATTTAATAGAGCAAACAATTTGAATCATCATGTCAAATGTTTTTAATAAGGCTCTAATTAAATTGTGAGTTTCAAAATAATTTTAATAAATTATATTTAATCAAGAGTAATAATTGTTTAAACAACTAATATTCCATGGTTTTATTTTTCATAATTTAACATGAAAATTAAAAAATATAAAAATATTTTCTGTTTTTATAATTTAATAAATTAATGTCTTTCCAATATTCCTCACCTAAATCACTTAAATTTCAAGAAATTTCATTCTTACCCCTAACGTAATATTCTTTTCCAGGGAAATTTCTCTTTTGTTCACTTATAAAAGGAACCATGCACATTCCTTATTTTCAAACCAATCCATTAAAATTAATTGGGGACAATCCATTCATTTTTCCATCCTTTTACACTCTCACACAAATCATCTACCATCATTAATTATCATATTCTCTTTCTTTGCATGGATAATTAGATGGATGACCAAACTATTTTATGTGAGTATTTCTCTCCTATTTGTCAATACTTTTGATTTTCCACTTCTTATTCATCCATAAATATGTCAATAAAATAAATTTTATATCATATATTTTCTGAAATTTAATTATATTACTGGACCATAAATTATTAATTCATTTTAAAGCAAACACTAAAAAAACACACCGAGCGTGCGTATGTGCAAACTACCACCATTATGACAAGAAATAGTTATGTATTAATCATAATATATTTGGGATTGTAAGAATGATTGGTTTCATGAAAAAGTTATATTTTTATCACACATAGAATTATTATACAACCACCTTTTACATTTAACATTAATCAGTCTATTCTTTGAGGATTTGGTTTATTAATCATGATTATGTTCCGACTGCCTGCTCCATGAAAAGTTTTTCTTACATATCTTAACTAGAAAAATGTATTGGAAGAAAAGGAAAATAAAATAACTTATGTTATTTTTAAAAAATAAATATAAATTTCAAATGATATTTTTTAATATACTATCACTCTGTCTATCCATTACGAAATGAGTTCATTAATCATGTGTATGTGCATACTCCTGCCTCCATAAATTTTCTGTTTCATTTGACATAAACACTGATAAATAATGGTTATAATACATTTTATGACATATATATACCTTATTAAATAGATTTATATGATTCGATAAAAGTTATATTTAAATTATTTAATATATCTTTATGACTCATTCGATTGTTACGTCACTATTTTCTTTCAGTCAATTTACGGCCAACTTGAGCGATGTTATATTTTTTATATAGTTAATGACTAAGTAGTGTCATTTATTATAAATATAATTTAATAACATGGTTTTAAATATTTATAAATGTTTATTTTTTTTAATTTTAATATCCAAACGAGTTAAAAATATATCACATCTATTCATTAAATGAAATCAATACAGGTTTGTCTCTAGCTTCATATTTTCAAGTGGTAATTAAGACACTCATGGGAAAAAATTGGATAATTATGAATAATAATGGGATATATATTACATAACCATATCTATTCAATGAATTATTAACATGGTATCAATGATAAGCGATAAAATTTAACATTAAATTGTATTTGAAGGATAGTTCAATTTGTTAACACCTAATATTAATAATAAGCTATAATGAACCACTATATTCCTGGTAAATAATTATAATTTATGTTTATAAAATATTTATAGATGCAAATAATTATTTTGAATGTGGATTTTATGGTGTGATCAAATATGAAGGGAAATAAGGTAATCAATTATTGTCTCAACCTCCCTTTATTGAGGCCAAATTTACATTATGTACCAATTTAATTTCACATTCTTCATATGGTTCTAAATTGTTCTATTATAATGAACTATATTTTATTCCTGTTATTTTAGGTTCATTTTTATGATCGTTAACCCTCAAGGGTTTCCCTTTAAATGTTAATCAGGTCTTGAATCAAAATAGTTTTCCAAATGTCTTGAATTTTATTCTTGAAATTGATTCCACAAGTCTCCATTTCCCAAAAATTTAATTTTTAAATATGATTAATATCCATTATATATTGTGTAAATTAATTACATTTATTAAAATTATCACATTGCGGTAGTAGATTCTATTTCAAAATGATTCACTGATAGGAATGATCTAGAACCTAAACACACAGCCCTTTTTCTTCCATATCCATGATTTAACTATGGATCTTATTTTATTTAATGTTTCTAGTGAAGATTATAATTATAATTAATATTATCAATGAATAATTTTATCATAATCTTTATTATTTGGTTTTCATGAAATTTTTTAAATATGTTTATACTATTTCCACATTATTAATTTCCAAAAAAAATTCTAATGCAAAATTTAAAAATTTTCGAAATTATATTATTTCCAAACTGTTTTATGGTTACCATAAACTACATTTAAAATCATTAAAAAATAATTTAAAGGAGAATATATTTACCATTTTCAATATGGGTCCATTTCAATGGTAGTAATATATTTTACATATTTTTATGTAAACTTTTCTTTCCACTACCATTTTAATTTTCTATGTGATTTCCTCTATATGATTTCAGGTTTTAAAAAATATAAATTCTTATTTTAATGTATTATAAAAATCATCCATTTCATTTTTATTATAATTGTTATGGAATATATTATTTTCAAATATATTTTTGATACGTTTCTAAGAATGTTCTTCATCTGTGTTATTTTCCTGAATAGGGGTGTTATTTAAATGATATGATACACATTATTTAGCTCAGTGTATTAGGAAATTGTCTTTTATAAATTTTATCATCCATAATTATCTTATCTTTTGTAATACTAATTTTACAAAAAACAATTTTCTTCCAATTAATTTTCTCTTTGAATTCCCTACGTTCAATTACTTTATAAAGAGTTTTTATATAAATGAAAAATACATCCATTGATTGGGGATATTATTTTCCAAATATTATATAGCTATACTACAAAGTGTAAATACCATGTCATGAACCTCCTTCACCAAGATTATGGAAGGGACTATGGATTTCCATACCCTTCCTTCCCCAAGTTAATGTCGAGATAATGACCCCCAAAACCCACATTCAATTGGTCCCAGAGTGGAGGCTAGAACCAAGGGTATAGAATCACACCCAAAATGGATGGAATAACCCTTTTTTTATTTAGTTGGATCAAGTGATAAGATAATAAATCAGAGACAACCCAAATATAGGATGTAAAAGTAATGCCAAAACAAACCATTCCCATATGCATGTTCTAAAAGTTAGTGCTAAAAAGTACAAGAAAACTACAAAGGAAAGTACCAAAGAAAAGAAAAGAAAAAAAAACAACTATCCCAATGTATGAACATGTACGGTCCTGCATGATCCATGATGTCCTCAAGGAATCTCGAATGTTTTTTATATACATAGGGTGAGTATACGGGTATACTCAAAAAGGAAAACTAAGAGCCCTCATTTACAAGTGGGGATGCATTCTAATGCCCTATGAGAAAAGTAGACAACAAAAGAACCAATTAAGGAAACTATCCACCAAACCTCACTAAGGCACACTCCCAAAATAATGAATATCATATAAAGTAATAGTAATAGAACATCGATATTTGGGTGCCCCGCACCACTTTCCCATTGGTTATTGGAGACATCATACGCTTCAAACCTCTCTCACAATTCTCAGCGAAGTCCCACATCCATTCCCCACTCACACAAACTTTGGCTACCACAACCACCCATCCCGCCAGCAAACACTTGGGGCACAACAACCACACATAACCATGCCCATAGACTGCTGGTCCAGAACAACTACCACCATGCTCGTAGACACCTGGGCCTTATCCTGAAGGCACTTTGGAAACCACCTGCCCACACACGCCTGGGCCAACCACCCTAGCGTACCCTACCTCAAGAATTATGGGCTATAATGGTCTTCAGGCTATCATAGCCTACCCAAATAATCCTGATCTACTTAGGAAAGGGAGCATAAAAGGAGTCAATTACCCGCCACTCATAGGAGTGTTGGGAAAAACACCGCCCCCATGAAATTGGTGTGTTTGGAATGAAGTGCTCAAAATAGATGGGGAATGAATAATAAACATAAAAACTAAATTATACAAATTGGTAATAAGAACTCATACAATTCAAGGGGTCCCAAAACCAGCTAATATATAAACTACTTCATTACATTTCATTCATAAGAATCACCGCAAACCACAAACATGTCATTACTCATTCCTAAAAAATAATTCCCCTTATAACCCATTAGTTCTTTCTTATTCAGGTGATTCCATTTATATAATTCTTCACTACCGAGAAAAAAAATGCATTTCCACAAGCCAAGGAAGAAAAAATAGTCAAGTAGCAATTTATTTATTCACACCCAGTTCTCTTATAATGTCACAACAACCAAAGAGAACTATGAGATCCCTTGAAGAGCTGGTACCAAACCAAGCCCCAAAATACAGCCCCATACGGCTTTTGGTCCACAAACCAATGACTGCTCAGTAATGGATCACATCCCCATCCACTTCACCTCACATGAATCAACCGTAAACATCACAAGAACAGAGAAAAAGAGTTTTCATATTTGAATATGTCATTAATTTAGTTCCATTTTTCTATTTGGTTAACCGGGTTGATCACACAAGGATTATTATTCACTGTACATCTATTTAATCAGCCGAGTTTACATGATTTAACAGTTTCCATCTTACAACCATTTATTCACATAAATATCCGGAGTAACATGGCTTCATTAGTACGTAAGAAAGGACCACCAATGATCACTATTTTCAGTGGACATAAGCCCACTTAATTCACAACATATCGAAAGCGATAAATTAGTACAACATCATTATTAAATACACACCTTATTTAATTAAATCCTATTATTATCTTCATTAAGGTTTGTATTCATCTATCCTTCTATGAAACATTTTCATACTCATGTCGCATGAGACACAGTAAAGAGAGACGAAGGAAGAACCTTACCTGGATGATCATCGATCCATGTTTTTCTCCTAGTGCCAACAACTGGGGATGCATGACATGCAAGGGAGAAACTCAGAGGACTCCAAGAATGAGCAGGACAGGCTCCTACATAGGCGCACCACTAGCCTTGGGAAATGGGACAACAAACGCACCATGGAAATAAAGAAACTGGCCAAGAAAAAGAAAGAATGAATTCTACTGCGATTAAAATGCAATGACCTTGGAGTTACAAGATATGAAAATCATGAACGAATATAAAGGCGAATCATGGTTTCACCTCACAGTTAGATGGTTACACACGATGGAATTAATTTTTATTTAGAAATTCTCATTATAGGGGTGGCCAATATAGATGTTCATTAAATTATTTTATTTAAAGAGAGGAAAAAGCGTTTTTTGGGGGTCTCTCCAATCCTTGGGTATTTAAAATGTTTTTATGGGGATAAAAACGAATTTGAACCAAATTCAAAATGTTAAAATACGTAAAAGTGTCATTATGGGAAAAATGGGGATGGAAACCCAAACATCCCTCTGCGGTCAATTAGTGAGATTGAGAGGTGAAACCGATCAGTGGAGATAATCACGTGAAGCTAATCTTGTGAAGCTGATCCAATTAAGCGGGTTAGTGAAACTGATTGGGTGAAGTTGATGTTGTGAAGATGATCCTGTGAATCGGATCGGTGAAACTGATCTACAAAACTGATTTTGTGAAACTAATCTGTGAAACCGATCGGGTGAAACAAATATGTGAAACCGATTTGGTGAAAGCGATCTATGAAATAGATTTGGTTAAACTGATCTGTGAAACCGATTGGGTGATACCACTCTGTGAAACCGATTTGGAGAAATTGATCTGTGAATCCGATTTGATGAAACCGGTCAGTGAAACCGATTTTGTGAAACAGATCTGTGAAAATGATTGGGTGAAACCGATCTGTGAAACCAATTTAGTGAATCCAATCTCTGAAACTGATTTTTGTGAAACCAATATATGAAACTAATTTTCTGAAATGGATATGTGAAACCGATTTGGTGAAAATGATCTATGAAACCGATTTGGTGAAACTGATATGCGAAACTGATTTGGTGAAACTGATCTGTGAAAACAATTTTCGTGAAACCCATCTGTGAAACCGATTTTGTAAAACCAATATATGAAACCGATATGGAAAAATTGATCTGTGAAACCGTTTGGGTGAAAATGATTGTTGAAACTGATCTGTGAAGATGATCTATGGATGTGATCTATGAAGCAGATCAGTGAAGTTGATCTGTGATGCTGATCTATGAAGCTGATCAGTGAAGATGATTAGTGAAGCTGATATGTGAAGTTGATCTATGAAGGTGATCTATGAAGCTGATCTGTGAAGCTGATCTATGAGACAGATCAGTGGGACTGATCGTTGAGTCCAGGACACCCAAACACTTAGAGAATGGAAATGTAATGGACCAGGAGAGTATTTTCCATTACTTGAAATACCTCTAAAAAATTATTCTCTCCCTCAAGAATAAAAGTGTAACCCAAACAACCCCAAATAGCCAAACAAATCCCAAGGATCACGTTGTACCAACAAATGGATCGGGGAGTTCTTTCATCCATGTTAAGATAATATACACTTTGGCGGCACTGACTCGCCCGAAAGGGTTTAATCGCATCCACCTTAATGCATCTTGATTAGCGATCTGGTCCCCAATTCCTCACATAAGAGGTCTTTTCATAAACATTCACATGGTGAGGAAGCAAAACATCTCATAACCCAACAAGATCAGTATTACATCATAATAGGTCACAAAAATATGAACAACAAGGAAGGAATGAAATGGAAACACAAAACATCTTGGTGTATTTGGCGTGAATTTTAGCATCTTGCTCCAACGTACTCTCCTCGAGGTGACCATGCCTCTACAACACACAAACCAAAGGGATTGTTCATACACAAAGCATGTTATCCTTTCGATCAACGATCATCATTGGTGTCTCCACAAACGTATCATCGTCCCCTATATCCAACACTTCCTAGTCCATATCATGGGATTCATCATGTAGATCTCGACGATGATGGGATACTTGAAAAACGTTTTGGATCCTTTCCAATGGAGGTGGAAATCCCAGCTGATATTCCACCTCACCAACTTGCCCCAACACTTCGAAAGGCCCGATGTACCTAGAAGAGAGATTTCTCTCCTTGCTGAACAATCGATGCACACATCGATGAGAATCTTTCAAGAACACATGGTCTCCATCCTCGAACTCCAAGGGCCACCTCTTATGATCGACATACATCTTCTACCAGTCTTGGACTGCCTTCATCTTCTCATGCACATGCTGAACCATCTCCACTGTGTTCTTCCCAACCTCTAGGCCATGAACACCTACCTCCCAAACCTCAGTCTAGAACACAAGCGAATGACGTGGATTCCCATAAAAGGATACAAACGGTGCCATACCAATTGTATAGTGATAGCTATTATTTTAGGAATACTCTAAAAAGGACAATTTTCCTTCCCATGATCCCACGAAGTCCAAAACACATGCAAACATCATTTTCTCTAATGTCAGTATGGTTCGCTCTATTTTCTAATTTGTCTGTGGGTGGAAAGCAGTTTTAAGACATTGTTGGGTGCCAAAGGCATGTTGGAATCCCCTCGAGACTCATTAGTTAAACCGTGCATCCCTATCCGAGTCTATGAACCTCGAAAATCCATGAAACCACACCACCTCATCCATGTGTCTATGTGCTAAGTCATCCACCACACTTGACTCCTTGGTCACTAGAAATTGAGATGATTTCATCAGCCGGTCTACCACTACCCAGATAGAATCATAGCCTCGTTGATCCCTGGTTAATCTTATGATTAAATCCAACGATATGTTATCCCAAATCCACTCGTGGACATCTAAAGGATACAAAAAACCTCATGGGACACGGTGTTCAGCCTTCACCTAATGACACACCAGGCACCTTTCCATGAACTCAACCACTGTCGTTTCACCTTGGGCCACAAAATATATTCCCTTCAGCCCTCAGTACATCTTAGAAACTCTATGGTGTATAGTTAGTAGTGAGTTAGGGAACTCATGGAGAACTCCCTTATGCATCATATGTGGGACAAACAACTTCCCTTAGAAAAGCATCTGATTCTGACCATCCTCGGACCACCCTTCTGGAGAATTGCCTTGGTTAACCCAATCACGCATCACATAACTCTCTATGTCTCCCCACCTAGACTCCTCCACATTTCATAATAGAGAGGACCGCAATGTCATCTCAAATAGAAAACCTCTACCACCATCCTCCCTTGAATCCAGGAGTAGGGTTGTCAACTCCTCCATTGCCATCCAAGAATCCACATATTTTTGAACTTTGCACTGTGACTTCCGGCTAAAGGCATCAGCCACAACTCCTCAATTTATTCTTATAACTATATAAATTTTGGAGTCCTATAATTAATAAGAAATAAACTTTTTGTGAAATTATAGGAGAAATATGGTTATCCTAAATATATTGAGAAAATAATATGTAGTGAGTCTTATAGGCCCGTAAATTTTTCATTCATCAAGTTGTATAAATTATGGTATTGAAATTTAAAAAAAAAATATTTCCACAATCCTCAGGGTACGTGGTGGAGATGCACTAGAAAGAATATTTCAATGATAAAGGGGAAAACCCACTAGATTAATAAGTGGGTACTCCAAGACAAGAAACATGTTTGGAAGTACATGTAAGGTGTAGTATCAAATATATTTTATTTCATAAATCTCAAATAATATCATCAATATTATTATCAATTAATCTAACCATAAAAAATAAATGAAATTTATCTTTGTAAAATAGAAATATTTATCAAGATATCTAACTAAATCCTAAAATTTAGATAAGATCATGATTTTTTTCATTTTTATTCATTATTATATATAATTTATAATACAACATGAATTTTAATCTTTTACCATGTGTTATAATCATCATTATCAATAAAACTTTGACATGCTTTTTACCAAATATGTTGCAAATAAAGAATTTTTATATTTTTATAACTATTATTCCTAATATAAAATCAATATAAAATATAACCATTTTTTTCTAGAAACAAGAGGAAAACTTTTCAAGACACAATATTTATAATCATAGAATGACTATATATCTTGTGAAGATAAATGGAATAAAAATCGTAGAAAATATAATTTATTTCTCAAAGGAAATAATTATTTTGGGTTGGTATTTCGGTATCATTGGGGTTTATATAGTATATATTAGACGGATGAACAATTTTATCTATTATAATTGAATGTAAAAACTTCTATCAAATTTTTTCAATGAAGTATGCCTTCATATATTTAATAGATAGGTAGAATTATGATCTAATATTACACATACAAGAGGAATGGGTTCATTTTGATGTGTAACTTGATAGATAACATTGTTTCTCGATATATTTCATCATATGGGAGGGAATAGATAGTTAATATGGGCCTCAAAACCTTATCCCATATTTTTAAAATTATTTTACTTATGTTGAATTTGATCCTTGACCCATTATTAATTATTTTTTATAGATTGAAATATTTATTTATTACATAATTATAATTTCTCATATAATAGATTCATTCTCTATTATATTATTCTATAATCATCATACCTTTTTTATACTTAACTTTATGTTTGTTATTTTAATTTTTTTAAATTTTTTCCATATGAACTACCCTAATGCATCATTTTTATTTACAATTACAATGGTTGTTACATTTTTATTGCCCTTATGGTTGAACATAGGTATTTTAATACCTTCATACATCATATGTTATCATCATGTTACCCTTATGTTTCTTATATAATTTTTGAATAACATTTATGAAAAATATTGAAAATTCTCATTTCCATTATACATGAATAAATGTGAATTTCCCGTAATCATTGATTTATCAGTTGACCAAACCTCAAGTGACTATAATATCATCCCCTTGAAAGTGGTCATCCAATAGATAGACTATTGAAATTTTTATAACTACTGAACTGAATACAAGAAGAAATTAAATTTAGCACATGGGAATATAGGTCATCCACATATTCAACTAATCAATAAAAAAAATGTTTTTTATGTACTTCAATGATTTTACAACTATATCGATTGAATGAATGGGGAAATATATTGACTACAATGATATTTGTTCTATCATAGTATTTAACCTACTCCTATACTTGACCAACCATAACGATATCATTAATATCAATTTCATTTCAAGAATTACAACACTCCCTTTTTCATAATTTTCATTTAATTATATATTTCTATTTACTACATGTCATAGATATTTTTTTCATTTAAATAAAGGATTCATAAAAAAAATTAATAATTAAAAATAGAAATTTTTAAAGTATTCTAATAATGATTAAATTTACATTATGTGGGTTTATTATTAATGATTATTTCATGTCAAATCCATTGTTCAAATTTAAATTGTTTTAAATTTTAATTGTTTACTTAAAATACTTAATTTAGTATTCCAATGTTTATTAATATTTATATTTATTGCTATATTAAGTATTATAAATATTCTACTTGTATTTATTGATTATATTGGGGATACTAAAAATATTAGGAAGAAATAATTCAATGATTTTCATTGACGACACCATAAACTACTATGATATTTTTTGTTTAAGATGCATGCTTGTGATGGTTCGAGAATGATGGTGTACCGAAGAATTTTTATTGTCCTTTTTTTCAGGAAGGAAGTATATTTTTTGGGTTCAAAACTCATTCTTTATATTGATATTGGGGATTTATTTGAAATATTTGATGTTAATAAACTGTGATATTAACTACTACTCTCTACTGGACTTAATTGTTTTTGATACTTTTCTTCTATAGAACTGCTACGTCAACACTCTGAGCATTAATTTTTCATCTGGATTATGTGTTTCTCAAGTTTATATATTATTCTATGTATATTATTATTCTAGGATATACTAACCATTTAATATAATAAATGAGTTATATTTTCCTATAAATATGGATTGTATAGGTTTTGCAAAACATATAACACCCTGAGTTTTTATGAATTAATTTTTTTAAAATTATTTAAAATTATTTGATGGATGAATTTCCGGATACACCATGTTATGCTTTCTTTATATGAAATAAAATGTTAATATTGGTATATAAAAAAATTTATATTACTATTTGATACAAAAAACAGTATATTTGGATTATGTCACACACAATGGAGAGTTCCTTCGATAGATTTCATTACACACAAGACCATTTTTTACCAAACTACAATATAATATTTATTTTATGACTAAAATATTATTATATTTTCCCTTTTCCATTGGAATGGATTGTATAAAATGTATTAAATAAATTATGACAATTTATTTTATTATTTTTGTAAAACTAAATCTTTTTAATGAATTATTTATAAATGGTTGTATGAACTATTTAAAAATAATGAAAATCCACTTATGAAAAACTATTTTCCCTAAAAAACCTTATTTCATCTCAAAAAAATAAACAAACAAATATTTATGAATTATTTTAACTATATTTATATATTATATATTTATTCAACTATTTAACATTCATATAGTGTATTTTCTTGATAACATATTTTAATAATTCTAGTTTTATGCCTAAAAATATATATTTTCGTAAAAGGATGTTTTACCATTTTGTAATGGATGATTTTTTAAAAATAATTTTTAACACAGATATTTATCCTTTTAAAATTTAAAATCACCTTTGAAATAAAAATAAAAAATTTACTATTGGTATATTTTTTGTACCTTTCTACGAAGAATCATTTTATTGATGAATAATGAAAAACACCTAATTTTAATTGAGAACGGCATTTTAATCTAATTTTTATATACAGAAATTAATTGTAAAATTATTTTTATATTATAATTATTTCATTTATATATAAATTAATCCATTTTTTGTCATTGGAATTGAAATTGGATGGAAAAAAATTTCAAAAATTTAAACTTTTTTACATTAAAAACGTGATGTTATATCTCGTCTATGTGATTAATTTTAAATTAAAATATTAAAATTATGTGATCTAAATTTGAAAAATTATGAAAATATTTGGATTTAAAATAATTTAAAATATCATTTATGGTAAAATAAAATTACCTAAAATAAATGACAATGAAAATAAAATTAATTATAAAGATTAGGAAAAAAATTTACTTAATTGTTAATCATTCAATTTAATTGGATAAAAGAACCTAAAACTAGTCCAAAATCCACTAGATTCCAATATTATACCATGCACCATATTTTATAAAAAATGAACCATTATATTAGGCACATTATGTAAGGTATACCAACTAACTATGTTAACCTTTTTTAAATTATAAAATCACAGTCATCCTCTACAATAAAAGGGTACGCACCCCCATAC
The DNA here is from genome assembly GCA_963277665.1 of Viscum album. Lineage (NCBI taxonomy): Eukaryota > Viridiplantae > Streptophyta > Magnoliopsida > Santalales > Viscaceae > Viscum > Viscum album. The sequence goes on along the minus strand of OY728152.1, from coordinate 348,229,007 downwards.
TTCACCACACCATACAATCCATTTGTATCACCAATTAAAAAAAACTATTCTCTTAAATTACATAATTTCATCCTATAATCCACAAATTTTGTATAATGGACTCTAAGGATTCCCTTTGGTAAAAACCGAAACGTGTTACTACAAAAAGAGGTAACATTTTTCAACAATAACTTTTGTTTTATTTCATTATAAAACAGATAAATTATTATTATATATTTATAATATAACAGTATCAGTATCCTAATTATACTTATTTGTATTTATTTTGTGAATAATACCAATACTTTCACACACTTTCATCAAATGGGATACACAATCATCATACGTCAATACGAAGGACTACCACCTCAAAAACGATGTTATTATTATATAACACATAACATAATGATTTCCATTTTTAAGAGTATGATAACTTTGGTTATGTACTTTTGGTCTACCACATGCTCCAAGCGATGTGCTATGTTCACAATTTTTATGGAATGAATTAAGGAAGGATTTAAAATAAATGTTCATGCATACGTATGGCCTAACGTATCCATAAAAAATGTATTTCATATCAAATTTTTTTTAATTTATATATTATTATAAATAATTATATTATAAATATATATTTTATTTATAAAATGTTTTAAATTTGTAAAACAATCAAATCATGATCTATTTAAGATGCTCAAGAATAAAAAAAAGCAGATACTACCCAAAATACAACATTAACATGCAACTGTTAATAAAAAAGTAATATAATGTGATAATCAAATCATATATTGTAATATATAAAGGAATATGGTTATTTTGAAGGATTATTATAATATTATATTTATTATACATGTGGTTTTAATGTGTACCATGAAATTGAAGACTTAGGGTGATTTCTAGTATCACTTTTATGTTGGTGAAACTTATGGAATATTCACCACATGTATATTATGTGTGGTGAATATAATTCGCTTTTAAAATTTATATCACAAATTTAATTTATTTTATGATAATTTATATTTCAATTGATGTTATTATTTAATGGATCTCATGATTCAAACGTTACTCATGTAGTAATGGATTTGTGTCTCACTTATTACCTTCATTAGACATATGTGATATTCATCAAAATACATCATTTATGTAGTGTATATAATGAAAATTAATGTGTATTTTTTTATTATAATTAAGACTATTGGTATTTATGTATCAATTTTATTATCTCTCTTTTATAGGATATTGGGTTCAAAAGTTAAAAAATCTATTTGAGAATTTTTTCTAAATTTTCGTTATTTAAGAAAAATGTTATCTTATACAGCTATACACTTTTACAAGGTGTATATGATGTCCCTTTTTAACATTATATCATGAATTTAATAATTTTCCTGATATATTATGCTTCATGTAGTTTTATTCTCTCAATATAATTATGATTCAAGGTTAGAAATCTGGTAAGAGTTTATTTCTACAATCTCATTGATTATCGAGACTATTTATGACTATGATTCAATTAATGAAGTATTATGATAAACCTCTAAATAACCGTAATTAAATTTCTATTCCTTTGGTTATTCCTTTTATATTCAAGTAGTGTTACCATTTTTCTACTCTTCGTTACTTACAATTTTAAATAAAATTGTTTTCATAAAATCAGATTTATCTCCATTTTCAATCATAAATATGTTATTTTTTAAAAAATGTCTAATAAATAAGTTTTAATTTTTTTTAAAATATATTTTATTAAAATTATCATGAAAAATATTTTATAAATTTATGAGTTTTTATAAGGTGTTTAAAAGGGTTTACAAAGATTCCATTAAATTTTTTGAAGGTTATTTTCAGAAGAAAATATTTTCAAATTGATTTGTAATTTAAACAAGATTTTCCAAATAAGAATGTATAATTTCATATAGATATATTTCAAATAACGTTAATTTATTAAATAATAGGTTATAAATGTGATTATCAATAAAATAGATTTTGAAAAATATTTTATATATTAATAAAATTAATGAATTGTTATTTTCCTTTGGAAGTACTCCGTGTGATCATTCAAAATACATCCCCATCTAAGAATAAATCTATTGATAAAGTTTAAGATTTACTAAGGATAAGATCTAATGACACAATTATTACTATTTGTTTGTATGTTTAATGTATATAGTGATAATTTTTTGATGAATCCCATTTTTCTTCAATAGGTTATACCATGATAAAAATATTATGAAACTTTTTTTCATTCATAGGATGTTCTATGATTAAATGATTATGTAATATATATCTTTTCCAATTTTTATGATATGATAAATGTCTATGATACCGATTTAGTTTCATGGTTTATTATATAATTGATATGAAACCCATCTATTTATTTTGTTCATGATATGATGAATGTTTTATTATCCAGTGGAATACATTGTTATGATTTAATTATTTGATGAGTGGGGACTTTATCACCCTCCAATTCATTGGGTATATATTTAAATTTCATTTGATATATTGGAATAGAATGATAAGTGAAATATGTTCAGTAATATATGTATTGAATGAGGAGTAAAATGAGATCATTCATATTTTTTTAGAATTAAGAGTGAACTCAGTTCAACAATATAGAGATAGAAATGTATTTTTACCCGGTTCAGTAATATAGGACTGTAATGAGGAGTGAGGAGAGTTTAGTAAAAAAATTCTGAAACCGGGAGTGAACCCTGGTTAATAAAGGACATCATCCAATAAAATGGTCTTCAGAGTGACCCTTGACTACTTAGATGGTCTGGGGAGTGAGCCCATTTCACTAAGTTGGCCGTGCTACTATGTGTGGACTACTATGGAAAGAATTTTCTATTTTTATGTGTTTGCCAAAATTCAATGTCTTATTACTATTCCATGAACACAAAGATCATGATCTTTTCATTTGTTATGATCCATGTCCTATTATCTTCCAATATTTTTTCAATGATTCATGTAAAAATCATTAATAGGATGTATGTGATCTTCAAATGTTGTTTTCATGTTCTCCTACCCCCATGGTAATGATGTTATTATTTATATCCTTTATTTACACCAATTAATAATCTCACATCACCCTTTATTATGGTTTGTTTCCCCATGTTATAAAAATTGTTTTTAGTCAGAGTAATAAATCGGATGATATTTTTTGGAAACATTGAATATCTTTCAACTAGTTATAAAATCTTCCTAATGATCCCAAATACAGAGAACTGTTATGATCTTCATGATTTTACTATTTTGATGTGCTAAATATTTATCCAAAATAATGTAATATCCATTTAAGTTAAGCATGGGTCTCTATTTTTTTGGTATTAAGGGAAAGACATAGTCAACTATTGGAATCTATGATGATAATACTTTTGTGATATCTGTAGGGATATTTTAATAGACATGTCTTGGTATGTCTTTATGGATATGTATAATAATGAGTAAATGATTATGAAATTGTGTGGGATTTAGGTAATGGATTGAATGAGTGGTATCTAATAAATTAATTCTACGTTTATACACTTTAAATTGATTAATTTTGGGAACAAAAAGTGGTTTTTACTATGAAAAGCTAGGTCACATAGCATGTAAAAAAAATGGGAAAAATGAAAATTTCTAGTAACTCAATGGTTTAGAATAATACTCTCCATAAGGTGTAATCAAATATAAAATTATTAAAATGTGGAATGTATGGGAATTATTCAAATCATTTTTGAGGATTGAATGTCATTAAGGACATATAGATGGATTTAAAAGTAATATTACTACCGTAAATGTTTAAGAGACCATGAGAGACATATGAATTGTATGTTCTGTTATAGTAGTATTTTTTATAAGCCATATTAAATTGAGTAGACGTGATTTAAATATCATATTTTCAGAAAGTGGTGTTAAGGAATATGATTATTAATCACTGATAATTATTTTAGAAAGAATGGGGTTGATTGAAGGGTATATGTATTTAAATTCAGAAATATTGAATCATAATGTATATTTTTTCATTAATGATTTGAAAAAATAGAAATTTAATGATGTTAAGGACCTAGAAGTGTTATTAAATAGAAAGGCGATATTTTAATCAAGGGAATGTTAGCCTAAATGTTTTCCTGATTATAATAACTCAATTCTTCATTGAGGTAAAAATCCTTCCATAAAATCTCTTTTTTATTTTGTATATATGGCCAATTATGAATGCGCTTTGAGGAAATAGAGGTGTTGGGGGTGTCTGAGGCTAGTTAAGATCCTGGAACCCAAGTCATTGGGTGTATTAGGACCATTGAAAGGTTAGGATAAACAGTACATATACGTCCACATATTATAAAAAAACATGCGAGTCATGAGAGGAGATAAGTTTTATGATGCACAAATTAAGTCAAATCGTGTGCTTCGAGTCGCATGGTCGTGTATCTAACTATGAAATCTTAACAGTGGGTTTTTGAATGGATTGTACATGGTTAGTAAATTATATTAACAAACCATGCACTATTCCTAATCCCTATATGTACTCAAGAATGGAAGTATCACAATATTCAAATAGTGCACCAGAACCATGAGACCCCAAAAATTAATAAAATTCAATATTTTCAATTAAACAAAAAAATATTTCATAAAATATAGTTTTTGTTTTTCTTCACTCACACAACAAAGAGGTCCCTTTGAATATGTCAATGATATAATTTATTGATTCAAGATATATCTTCCTCTTTATCTCCAAATCTATTATTTTTTAATCTTGGTTGGTCTAAAAAAACAAACAATACAGCCCCATTTCATTGTTAATAGTTATTTATTCTTATGGATTGAAGTTGTGATATTTGGGTGTAACCTTATTTTCCCTATTATCAATTTCATATTTGTTTCATCATTTTTATCCTAATCTTCTATAAATTATGTGAGTATTGTCTCAACCCCATCCCCAAAAGGTGTACCCCTTATGGGTGACAATGTGAGAAGGCTGATAGGGACCCCTGAGTCTCGCCTCCAGTAGGCCCTAGGATGGAGAAGAGAAACATAGGTATTGTAAACACCCAAATTAATGCATTACCATATAATATAACACATGCAAAAGAGAGTGTTAATATAGACACCAAACAACTCCAACTCAAACAACAATATAAATGAAATCCCAAGTAAACATATTTAATTTAATGAAAAACTACTACAACTAAAAGGAAAAAACTAAAAGTACCCAAAAGAAAGTAAAAAAACAACATCCACAAAGCCAAAACAGCTCCTACAAACCCAAGATAGTAGAAACCAGACTAATCTCCAACCTGCCCCAAGTGACCTAAAAAATAGTTTATATAAACATATTGTGAGTATAACAGTATAGTCAGTAGGATCCACCCTCAATCCTCTCCTGAAACAGTAAAGAATGCATGATAAAGCACAATGAACAAAACGTGAAACTAACACGCTACCTAGAAATGAATACTATGTTCTAATACTCACCATGGCCACCAAGTAACTCATACAAGATAATATAATATAATAATGAATATCAAGGGTACCCCACTACTACTTCCCCACTGGTTTTCCACTTTCAACGACATCTCATGTCATAATCATCTCTCTCCAAAAATGATTTCCCATAGACACCTGAGCATAGAACCACAACATGCACCTCGTGCAAAAAAAACACCGCGTCCACATAAGCAAAGTGACAAGGTATTTTCTAGGAGCCACCACAACTCGCATAATGTGTATCGTACGTCAGATATTAAAAATCAAGCCTTTATAGCCCATAAAACGTGTATAGATCTTGACGCCATCATAGCCTATACATGTTACACCTATAGTAGTCTATAATAACCTATATCAATAATATATGTGTGTGGATAACCAAAATACATTATATCCCTCTACACACATATATGGGGAAAACTAACCACTTTTTCTACCAGCACATGCAACTACCAATAGAAGATAGTGAGTCTAAAGGGGGTAGTCAACCATCCATCCATGCACCATAATGCTGTGTAAAACACCCCCCAGTGCTCAGAATCCCTAGGGTGTCTGTTTCCTTAACTGAAGAAGTGGAGTAGAATATAGAAACACAAAACGTACAGAACATTCTATTGCTCACAACTACACTATGGGCATAACCTAGTCTTAGGAACAACTGTAGCTAACATATCTTGGACTCCTGGATGCCACTTCAATGACTAGGTATCCTATTTTCACAAAACTGTTAAAAATCATTATTACATTACTTCATTCCCTTTTTATCATTTTCACTTTACGTTAATTAATTGATTAAACATTAATTAACCATCAACAAGTCACCATTAAATTCCATTAGCATCACACCCAAAGTCCACTATCCCTTTAAATTATAACCACACCATTGTGTCCCAACATGTTCCAACCCCTTGGGTTAACATCATTTATTCAATCACTTATAAACAACATTATTACCTTCCAGTATTCCCAAGCATTCAATAAAAACATTCTAAGATACTAAACACAAGGGGGGTAAACTCGGTGAGTAGATGAACTACCTATGGCATCTTTTCCACATATAGCAAGAACATAGACACATCCTCCCTCAAGATGCTTAAATAAAAAATACGATGGAATACCCTATGTGTCTTTACCCCTTTTGAAGGATGATATGGAAACCAACTAACATGAGAAGTGGGGATAGTAAAAAAGATAAACAACCCACAATGAATCCGCAAGAATCCGAACGTTAACATCCACCTCGTTTAATCATCATTAGGGTCCTCCTCAACACATGCATGCTTAAAATGTTGCATCTTTCCAGTCTAGGAATCAACTGTTACCTCAACCACTAGGTCTGCCTACCCCACATATCACAATAGCCTTCCATACTCCCATCACAACACAAGGAGCAGGAAAACAAAAATAATTTCAACTGGGCTACTAGCTCATAAACAAGATTGAGTGTAACATAGAACCCTAAAAGGAATTATCTTTTATCAAACAACAAATTATTTAATCCATCTTGTATTAACCGATTTATTATTCGTATGTTACATCTTCAAGAAACCTAAATAGTAAACTACCAAAAATAATTAAACATGCTTACTGCACCAATTTAATTAACATCAAATTACAAAAAGAAGAACGAGATTCATTTACATGCCTCTTTATCTTAATCAAAACAATAATCTTTTAATTATGGCTTCACATTGTTTACCATTTTCCATTAATAATGAAAAGATAAACAAATCAAGCAAATATATCACACTATCTAGAAAAACAAGAGGCAATAACATCCAATCGATATAAAATTATTTATCCTGTTCAAATATTTATTATGTCAATTCCATTGTGGTCTTGTGGGATAAAACATTCTAACTATATAGTTGCACATAAAATAAAAGAGAAGAAATTAATCCCCCACCTTAAACGGTTATTTATGTTCTTTATATGAGAAAGATCCATACAACGAGTTACCATATCCTCCCTTAGTGACAAAGGTATCCACCCGAGGATGATGAGACAACACCACACTGGTAAACACCCAAGAAAATCCTATTTGGAACATGGAGATACCATTCCATAAAAGGGAAAGGAGAAATAGAAGGAGATGAAACCATAAAGAATGATGATTGATCATACAATATATTGAAGATTGATCGATACTTCTTGGTTACATCAGTAATAGTGGGGAACTAATAAAAGGATGAAATTTTGATTGCACAACTCCTATAGGGTGTAATGAAAGGTTAGATCATCTCAAAGATGAGAGCATGGAGGAAGAACTAGGGAGGATGTAATCTCATCCCTTTATAAGACTTAACTTAGCAATAGTTTAAGATACACTATATTTTCCATTAAATGATGATCGTAATAAACCGCATGGTTTTACATAGAAAACACATTCCGAACAATTTTGAAATAAATTTAAGAGATATGGACTTTGAATCTTCCTTAGAGCCCTTAAAAAAGGCTTTAATGACATTTTTCATCAATGGAAATGTGAAAGGGGAAAAAATGTAAGAAGCTAGAAACACTATTCACAAATTCAAAATTTGTAAAAGGAAAAACACTATTCATGAACTTCATTGTTGAAACCTCAATGTTGGAACATCAAAATTTTGGAAACACTAATCATGAACCTCACTATTGAAGCCTCACCATTTTGGAAACACTGTTCATGAACTTCACTATTTAAACCTCACCATTCTAGAGACACTATTCATGAACCTAACCGTTGAAACCTCACCGTTCTGGAAGCACAGTTCATGAACATCATCGTTGGAACCACACCATTCAAGAAACACTTTTCATGATCCCCATCATTGAAACCTCACAGTTGGAACCTCACCATTCTAGAAACACTATTCCCGATCCTCACAGTTGGAACCTCACCATTCTGGAAACACTATTCATGAACCTCACTGTTGAATCCTCACCATTGGAATGTCACTATTCTGGAAACAATGTTCATGATCCTCACCGTTGGAATGTCACCGTTATGAAAAAACTAGTAATGAACATGAAGTTTAGCAATGGAATGTGGATACCATTAGAACCTCGTCATTTTGGAAACGCTCCACATGAACTCAAAATTTGAAAAGGAAAGATGTTACTGTTGGAACCTCACCATTCTGGAAACACAGTTCATAAACTTGAAATTATGCAATGGAAAGAGAGGTTACCATTGGACCTCACCCATGGTACTATTCACATAAGCCTACTGATGACACTGTATACATAAGTCTACTTTTGAATTGCTCACCTAAGGCTACTGATGCATTTTTCACCTTAGGCTACCATCGTACAATTCACAGAACTGGAAATTTGGAAATATGTTGGGGATAAGTAACCATGACCTCCCAGACACATCAAACACCAGATTTTCACAACAGAATGGACCATAGAGGTCCGACCCATTACATCAGATACCTATCAAAACATTATCATCCTCTAAAATTCAAAACAAACCTTAAAAGAAACAGAAAATAATCTCAACCAACCACCCATCGACATACCTCTCAAAAGATAGAAAACCACAAGAATCAACCAAATAAAGCCATATCATAAACATGAAAGGTATATAACCACAATGCGAACATCGTTAAATGAAAATAGTTAAACATCCAAACACTATAGTTATTGAGCACGTATCTGTGAATCACTTTCTTAGGTAATCTACTCAACACCACCGTGTTGCCGCAAGAAAAGAACCAAGGGAAACGAATTCCCATGAAACGCCTTCTCTTGGCGGTCTTGGATCTCCACTGGCCACTCCATAAAAAACAAATCATCATCAAAATTGACCACTCGCCAATCGATGACATGACAATAATCATGAAGATAATGACAGAGCTATGACACATGGAAAACATCATGTATTCAGATCATCTGTAGAGGAAGTTCTACTCGATACTCCCCATCTTCAACATGATCCAAAACCTCGAAAGGGCCAACAATCCAGGGAGAAAGCTTACTCCCACGACCAAAACATTGATGCCCACGACATAAATCCACCTTTACAAACACTTTATCCACAAAATCAAACTCCAAAGGTATCCTCCATTAATCGGCATATGACTTATGATGATCATGTTCTGTCTTCATCATCTCACGAATCACCTAATCCATCTATGTTGTATTATGTACTAGTTCCGGTCTTATAATTGACGACTCTTCAAAACCAGTCCATCACAATGGGGAACGACAAGGACAACAACAAAAGGATCCAAATAGGGCCATATAGATGGTGGAGTAAAAACTATTATTGTAAGAAAACTCCACCAAGGTTAATTACCTCATCCACAAACCTCTAAAACCCAATACTCAAAAGTGTAACATGTCTTCATGAGTCTGGATGGTCTTCTTTGTCTGACCGTCTCTCTGAGGATGAAAAGAAGTGATAAGTCATATTTTAGAACCAAAAGCATGTTGGAGACCTCTCCACACCATAGAGGTAAAACAAGGACATCGATCAGAAATTTCCACCATTGGGACTCCGTGGAATCTCACAACCTCCTCCAGATACTTCCTCAACAATATTTCATCTGATATTGACACCTTGATTTGTCTGAAGTAGTATGATTTTACTAAATGATCCACTACCACCAAAATAGAGTCATGTCCTCCCTATTATAGAGGTAAACCAATAAATAAGTCAATTGATATGTCCTCCACTTCAACATAGGAACATCTAATAGCTGGAGAAGACAAAAAGAAACATATTGTTATGCCTTTAGCTTCAGTAAGACCAATCATTGAGACACGTACTCCACAACTGCATGCTTCAGCCCAAGACACCAAAACTGGATCCTCAAGGCTCGGTTCATCTATTTCACACCAGGATGCACCGCTAATGTAGAACTATCGATATCTATGTGAACTATCTCGCAGATCTTTAAAAGAAAAAATATCCTTCCTTGATAAAACACTCTGTGTTGTTCATCCTCAGACCAACCATTAAGGGACTCTCCAAAAACAACTCAGTCTCTCCAAACCTCAACCTATAAATCCCCAAACTGGGACTCTTCAACTGGCTAAACCATAAATGACTTCACCGTAATCTGGAAATGAAAACCTCGGCCCCCAACTACTCCCATATAGATATGTAATGCTGAATGTTCTTCCATTACTATCCATTAAGGCATTACCCTCTAAGAGAACACATGAGAAAAAGATATATTAGTTAGAAACCAAAAAAACTCCAACTCAAACAACAATATAAATGAAATCCCATGTCAAAATATGTAATCTCATGAAAAACTATTGCAACTAATAATAAAAAAATTCAAGGACCCAAAATAATGTAAAAACAACAGCAACAAGAAAACCCAAACAACTCCTGCTACCCCAAGATTGTAGAAACCAACATGATCTCCAACCATCTCCTTGTGACCTAAAAAATAGTTTATATAAACATAGGTTGATTATAATAGTTTTCTCAATAGGATACTCCTTGAATCCTCTTGTTCAATATTAATGAAAACATGCTAAAGCACAGTGAACAACAAGTGAAACTAACTCTTCACCTAAAAATCATATTATGTTCCTATCCTCAACATGGATACTCTCACCAAGTAACACATACAAGTGAAAATAATATACTATAGAATATAATGGTTACCCGGATACTACCTCCCCACTTGTTTTATGATTTTACACAACGTCGCACATCCACAACATGTCCCTCCAAAAAGGCTTTCCGACAGACACCTTGGTGAAGCACCACAACACGCACCTCATGAAAAAAACCACCACGTCCACATAATCAAAGTAACCAGTTAGTTTCTATAAGACACCACAACTCACATAACATGTTTCATATTTCGGAAATTAAACATGAAGCCATTATAGCCTACACACCGAGTAAGGATCCACAATCCATCAATGCCTATACATGTTACACTTATAGTAGTCCACATGAAACTATATCTAGATTAAATGTGTGTAAATAACCACAAGACATTACATCCCTCTACACACATATATGGGGAAAACTAACCATTGTTCTTACCTGCACAAGTTACTACCAAGAGAAGAGAGCCGACCCAAAAGGGGTAGTCATCCATCCATCCTCCCACCCGAATGTTTGGGAAAACATCCCCAGGGCTCATAATCCCTAGGGTGTCAGTTTCTTAACTCACAGGGTGGAGTAGTGTATTTAATCACAAAAAGTAAAAAATATATTATAGCTCACAACCACACTATGGGGATAACATAGTCATAGAAACTACTGTGGCTAACATCTCATAGACTCCAAGATTCCAATTCTAAGAATTTTTATCCTATAATCATACAACCATTTAAAGAGATTTATTACATTACATCATTACCCTTTTATTATTTTCACTTTACATTAGATAATTATTTAAAAATTAATTAACCATTAACAATTCCACATTAAATTCCATCAGCATTACACCAAAAGTCCACAGTCCCTTTAAATTTAAACCACAACATAGCATCCCAGCAAGCACCAATCCCATGGGTCTACAACATTTATTCAATCATTTATAAAAAACATTATCACTTTCCCATATCCCTAGGCATTCTAGAAAAATGTTCTAAGATACTAAACACCAGGGGGATCAACTTTTTGACTAGATGAATTACCTATCAAGTCTTTTACAATTATAATAAGAGAATAAACCCAACCTCCCTCGAGAAGCTAAACAAAAAAAAGCATGTGGCATACCACACGTGTATTCACCATTTTTGGAAGGAGGGTACGCAAACCAGCTGCCTTGTGTAGCATGGAAGGTAAAGTGGTTAAACAACCAATAAGAATCAGTAAGCATTCAAACATTCACATCCACCCCTTTTCATCATCCATAGTGTTCTCCCTGAAACCCGCATGAATAAACCGATGCATCTCGCCACTCGAGGTGTGAACAATGTCCATAATAAATACGCCTATGTTCCCCCCACATATCAAAACAACCATCCAGGCTCACATCGATGCACAAGCAGTAGGAAACCCATAATCATATTAATTGGTCTCCTGTCCCTTAAACAAGAAAGAGGGTAACTCGGAACCTTTAAAGGAATTATATTTTATCAAACAACAAGTTCTTTAATCCATCATGGATTAACCGATTTATTATTAGTAGGTTCCAACATTGCGAAACCTAAATAGTAAGAAATCAACAACAAATAAACATGCTTACTACACCAATTTGATTGACATCAAATTAGAAGAAGAAGAACTATATTCATTTACATGCATGTTTATCTTTATCCAAGCCATTATCAATTAATTCTGGTTTTACGTTCTTTACCAATTTCCATTAAGAAAAAATAGATAAACCAAGAAATCACAGAATCACACTATCTAACAAAATAAGAAGCAAGAACATGTGATCAATATCAAATTATTTATCCAGTTAAAATATTTATTATTTCAATTCCATTGTGATCTAGTGGGATAAAACATAATAACAATATAGTTTCATGTAAATGTAATGATAAACAATGAATCCCCTACCTCAAACTATTCTTGGCATTCCTTATACGATAACGATCAAGACAATAGGTTACAATCTCTACCCCCAGTGACAACTATATACACCCGAGGATGAAGATATACCACCAGACCAGTCAACACCCAAGAAAATTCCATTTCAAACATGGAGATACCATTCAATAAAAGATCTAGGATAAATAGAAGGATACTAACCAAAAATAATGATGATAGATCATACCATAAATCAAAGATTGATCGATACTACTTCGTTGCATAAAAAAGAGAGGGGAACTAATCCAAGGAGGAATGTTTGATCGTACAAATCATTAGGAATGGAATGAAAGGTTCGAGCATCTCACAGCTAATAACAAAGAAGATGAAATAGTGAGGATGATATTTCATCCCTTTATAAGATTTAATGGAGCAGCGGTTTATGATACTCTTGATTTTTGATTAAAAGTGGATCGAATTAAACCACACAGGTTTACCAAGTAAAAACATATCGAGCATTAGTAAAATTAATATAATATTTATGGTTCTAGAATCAGCCTTAGATTCCATAAAACAAGACTTTAAAAGCATTTTATGTCCAAGGAAATGTCAAAGGGCCGAAAATAGAGGAAGCTGGAAACACTGTCCATGAACTCGAAATTTGGGAAAAGGAAAACACTATTCCTGAAACATGTTATTGGGACCACACCATTCTTGATGCACTGATCATGAACCTTTCCATTGAAACCCCACCATTCTGGAAACACTGTTCATGAACCACACCGTTGGAACCACACCTTTCTGGAAACATTGTTTATGAAACTCACCGTCGAAATCTCACCATTGGTACCTCATCATTCTTGAAACATAGTTAATGAACCTCACCATTGAAACATCACTGTTGGAACCTCACCATTATGGAAGACTATTCATTAACCACACCATTAAAACCTCACCATTGGAACCTCAGTGTTCGGTAAACATTGTTCATGAACCTCACTATTATGAAAACATTGTTCATGAACCTCATAATTGAAACCACACCATTGGATCCCCACCATTCTAGAAACACATTCTATGAACCTCACCCTTGAAACAACACTGTTGGAACATCACCATTATGGAAACACTATTCAGGAAATGGAAATTTGGCAAAAGAATTAGGGTACTGTTGGAACCACACCATTTTGGAATCATTGTTCATAAACTCAAAAAATTGGAAATGGAAAGAGGATACCATTGGAACCTTCTCATTCAGGAAAAACTATTCATGAACATGAAATTTGGAAAAGGAAAGAGAGGTTACCATTGGACCACACCATTGGAACTATTCACATAAGCCTACCGATGACACTGTTCACATATGGCTACTGTTGCACTGTTCACCTAAGGATACTATTTCACTATTCACCTAAGTCTACCATCGTACTATTCATAGAACGGGAAATATGGAAATGTGTTGTAGAGAAGTCAAATTTACCTCTCGGGGCACCCCATTCACCAAATATTTGCAAAGGAATGGACAATATAGGTCCAGGCCTTTACATGACATACATGTCAAAACATTATCATCCTCGAGAATTCAATACCAACCAAAAAGGAAACAAAAAATAATCCCGAACAACCACCCATCGAGATACCTATAAATAGAGAGAAAAACACTAGATGTATCAAAATAAAGCCATATCAGAAAACGAAATTTCTATAACCATAAAGCAAACATAATTACATGAAAAGAGATAAACGTCAAACAACTCTAGGAACTGAGCCTGTATCTTCATGTTCCTAAGTACACTCCTTAACACCATCGTGTCACCACAATACATGAACCAATGGAATATACCGCTCATTCAACACCTTCTCATTTCATTCTTGGATCTCCAAATGCCGCTCCTGGATGGTTGCATCATCATTAACATTGATCTCCCCCTAATCATTGACTTTAGAGTCATCATGAAGATAATGGGGGAGTTGTGATACATGGAATCAATTATGTATCTGGCTCATCCATGGGGGATGTGATACTTGATACACCAAGGAATCAATATGAGCCAAAACCTCGAAAGGACCAACAAACTGAGGATAAATCATACTCCCACAACTAATCCTTCACTATCCATGATGGGGAGTCACCTTCAGAAACAAGTGATCCCCAAAATCATACTAAAAAAGACTCCCCCTTTGATCGGCATAATATTTTTGATGATCCTACAATGTCTTCATCCTTTAATGAATCACATGAACCATTTCTATTGTATTCTCAACTAGTTCTGGTCCGAAAATGGCTGACTCTCCAACCCTAGTCTAGCACAATAGAGAACAGCAAGGCCATCCAGACAAGGCTTCAAATAGAACCATAATGATTTGGAGTGAAAAATATTGTTGTAAGTGACCTCCACCCAGGGTATGTGCCTCGTCCACAGACCTCCAAAATCCATGACACAATATTTTAACATTTCTTCCAAAGTTTGGATGGTCCGCTCTATCTGATCGTCCATTTGAGGATGAAAAGCAGTGTTAAGGCATTGCTGAGAACCAAAAGAATTTTTGATACATCTCCACACCCTAGATGTAAAATGAGGATCTCGATCAGAAATGATTGTCCTTGGGAATCTGGGGAGTCTCGCCACCTATTCAAGATACTTCCTTGAAAAAAATCCACTTAGATCGACTACTTGATTGCAATTAAGTGGGCTGATTTTGTTAAATGATCCACTACCACCCAAATAGCATCTTTCCCTCCCTGAACTTGAGGTAAAACAGTAACAAACTCCATAGAGATGTCATACCACTTCCACTAAAGAACACAGTGTTCGTCCTTCACCTTCTGGCAGACCAAACATCGAGACACAAACTCCGCAACTGTACGATTCATCCCAGGCCACAAAAATTGGATCCTCAAGGTTCGGTACATCTTTGTCACACTAGGATTCACCACTAATGGAGAACTATGTAAATATCTCAGAACCGTCTCACGCAACATTAATGGAAGAAATATCCTTCCATGATACAACACTCTGTGTTGTTCATCCTCAGACAAACCATCAAGGGCCTCACCAAAAATAACTCGGTCTTTCAAGACCGCCACCTCTAGATCCCCCAACAGGGACTATTCCACTTACAACATCAGAGATGAATACCCCATCATCTTTAAAGGATATCCTATTCCCCAAATTCTCCAATATAGAGTTGTAATGATGACAGTTGTTCCATTACTTTCCATGAAGGAATTACCCTACAAGATAACACATGCGAAAGTGAGAGATAAGATAGAAACCAACCATCTCCATCTCATTGAACAATATAAAAGTAATCACATGTACCTATATGTGTTTTCATTAAAAATGACAACATATAAAATAGGACTACTAAAAGTATCCAAAAGAAAGTAAAAACAACAACAACAACGAAGTCCAAACAACTTATGCTACCCCAAGCTAGTAGAAACCCGCCTGATCTCCAACCTTCTCTAATTGACCTGAAAAACCGTTTATATAAACATAGGGTGAGTATAACATTATACATCATAGGATCCTCCCTAAATCCTATAAATATGTAGTACATAAAGCATGTTAATGCACAATGAACAACAAGTGAAACTAACTCGTCACCTAAAAAGTAATGTTATGTTCAAAGCCTCACCATAGATACTAAATCAAATAACACTACAAGTGAATATAATATAATAAATAATATGAAGGTTAACCTGAAAATACTTCCCCAATTTTTTCCCACTTTTCCCTAACATCACACGTCCTAAGAATCTCTCTCCAAAAAGGCGTGCCCACAGACACTTGGGAAAAGCACCACAACATTCACCTCATGCAAAAAACCACCACTTCCATGTAAAAAAAGTAACCAAGATGATTTTGGGATCCAAAACAACTCGAATAACGCGTATGATACATCAGGTATTAAATATCAATCCATTATATCCCACACACCATGTAAGGATCCTCAATCCATCATAGCATATACAAGTTACAGATATAGTAGTCCAAAGGAAACTATATCTAGAATATATGTGTGTGAATAACCAAAAGCCTTTACAACCCTCTACACATGCATATCGAGAAAACTAACCACTCTTAATACCAAAACTAGTAACTAACATTAAAATAGAGCAAGGCAAAGGGGGTAGTCATCCATCCATCAGCCCATAGAAATGTTGGGCAAAACACCCCCAGGGCCCCGAATCCCTAGGGTGTCAGTTTCCCTAACTGATGGGGTCTATTAGCATATATGAACAAAAAAAATTTAAAATATACTATAGCTCACAAAAACACTATGGGCATAACCTATTCTTATAAACAACTACATCTTGAATCATTTGGACTCCTATCTGCTACTTCTAGGACTAGGTTTTCTATAAGCACACAACCATTTAAAGAGAATTATTACACTACTTCATTCCCTTTTTATCAGTTTCAAATTACAATAATTAATTATTTAATCATTAGTTAAATATTAACAATTCCACATTCAATTCCATTAGCATCAGACCCACAGTCCACTATCCCTTTAAATTGTAACCTCAGCATTGCATCCTATAAAGCTCCAACCCCTTGGATTGGCATCAGTTGTTGAATCATTTATAAACAACATTATTAATTTTTCTTATTCCCAAGCATTATAGAAAAACATTCTGCGATAATAAACATAAGTGGGATCTACTCGGTGAGTAGATGAACTACCCATCAAGTGATTTCCACCTATAGGAAGAGAATATAGCTGTCCTCCCTAGAGAAGCTAAATAGAGAAAGTACATGGCATACCCTGCATGTCTTCACCCCTTTAGGAAGGAGGGTAAGAAGACATGCTCCCTTGATTAGAGGAGAATGTGTTCTGAACAAACAAGAAAAAAAGAATTAGAAAGCATCCAGTCATTCACATCCACCCCATTTCATCATCCTCAATGTCCTCCATGACACCCAGATGCATAAACCAATAAATCTCACCACTCTATGCATCAACTTCTACAACAACCTATAGGCCATCCTACCCCCACATATCACAATAGCCTTCCTGGAACAGATCACAATACAAGAAAAAGGAAAACAACCATCATATCAATGGGGCTCTTGGCCCTTAAAAAAGAATGTGGGTAACTCAAAACCCTACAAGGAATTATCTTTTCTCAAACAACCAGTTCTTTATTCCAGATTGGATTATCAAATTTAATATTCCTAGGATCCAACATCGAGAAACCTAAAAAGTAAGCTATCACAAATAATTAAACATGATTACTACACAAATTAGATTAACATCAAAGTACAACATGAAGAACCAGATTCATTTACATTCCTCTTTATCATTAGACAAACAACTATCAATTAATTCTATCTTTACATTCTCTACCAATTAGCAGTACGAATGAAAATCTAAAAAAAGAAAGAATAGATATCACACTATCTAGAAAAACAAGAGTCAATAACATGTGATCAATATCAAATTATTTAACTTTTTCAAATATTTATTATGTCAATGACATTGTGATCAAGTAAGATAAAACACACTAACTATATAGTTGCCCATAAAAGAAATGAGATGTAACTAATCCCCAACCACAAATGGTTCTTGATGTTATTTATCTGATAATGAGACACACAAAAATTCATGATCTCCTCCCCATAGTGACAACTGTATCCACCCATGGATGCAGAGACACCACCACACTGGTCAACAACCATGAAAAGCCCATTAGGAAAATGGATATAACATTACATAAAAGGGAATGGAGAAACTGATAGAGATGAACCCAAAAAGGATGTCAATAGATCATACCATATATCAAAGATTGATCGATACTGCTAGGCTGTATTAGATACAGTGGGGAACTAATCCAAGGAGGAATGTTTGAATGCACAACTCCTATATTATAGAAATAATGGTTCGAGCATCTCACAGTTAAGAATATGGAGGAAGAACTAGGTAGGATGATATATCTTTCGTTTAGAAGATATAATATAGTATCTATTTAAGATATGAATGATTTTACATTAAAAGAGGATCACATTAAACAACAAGGTTTGACCAAGTAAAAACGTTACAAGCCTTTGGAAAATTAATATATGAGTTATGGCCTTTTAATCGGCCTTAGAGTCCTTAAAAAAGTCATTAAATGCATTTTACGTCAAAGGAAACATTAAAGGGGGGGGGGGTGTTGGACGTTGGAAACATTGTTCACGAACTCAAAATTTGGAAAAGGAAAAACATTGTTCATGAACATCATCATTGAAACCTCACCGTGATGGAAACACTGTTCATGAACCTCATCGTTGAAACCTCATCGTTGGAACCTCACCGTTCTATAAACTCTATTCATGGACCTTGCCGTTAGGACCACACTGTTTTGAAAACAATGTTCATGAACCTCACCGTTAAAATATAACTGTTACGACCTCACTATTCTGAAACACTATTCATGAACCTTTCCATTTGAACCTCACAGTTTTGGAAACAATTTTTATGAACCTCATTGTGGGATCCTCACCATCCCCAAAACACTGTTCCAGAACCTCACCATTGAAACCTCACTGTTCACAACTCACAGTTCTAGAACCACTGTTCATGAACCTCACCGTTGAAACCTTACCACTGAAACCTCACCATTCTTGAAAAAAAAAATTCATTAACAAGAAATTTTGAAAAGGAAAGTGGATACTGTTGGAACCTCACTGTTCTCAAAACATTGTTTGTAAAATCAAAATTTCAAAAATGAAATAGGAAACCATTTCAACCTCACTGTTTTGGAAACACTGTTCTTGAACATGAAATTTGGCAAAGGAAAGAGAGGTTACCGTTGGACCTCACCATTGGCACTGTTCTCATAAGCCTACAGACCACACTGTTCACATAAGGCTACCATTTCACTGTTCACCTAGGGCTATTGTTTCACTATTCAATTTAGTCTACCGTTGTAGTGGTTAGAGTACTGGATATTTGGAAAAGTGTTGGGGATAAGTCAATATGACAACCTAGAACACATCAAACACTAGATTTTCACAAAGGAATAATATATTGTGACCGGTCCATTGCATCAAATACGTCTCAAAGCATTCTCATCCTCAAGATTTCAAACCCAACATAAAAGGTAAAAAATAACATTCCCAAAAAAAAATCCATCGAGATACCTATCAAAATAGAGAAAACCAAAAAAAGAAACCAAATAAATCCATATCAAAAACAAGAAATTTCCATAACCACAAAGCGAAAATCGTTTCATGAAATGAGTTAAACAATAAACAACTTTGGGTACTGAGCATGTATCATCGACTCACATTCCCTAGTACTATCCTCAACACCACCATGTCACCCCAAGACACGAAAAATTGGAATAAAATGCTCATATAAAACCTTCTATTTTTTGTCTTGTATCTCCACAGGCCGCTCCTCGAAGGTCGAATCATCATAAACATCGATCTATTCCCAATCGATCACATGAGTGTCATCATGAAGATAAAAAACGAGCTGTGATACATGGAAAACATCATGTATCAAGCTCATCTGGGGGGGTGAGATTTCTACATGATTTTCTGTAGATCCAACATGGGCCAATACCAATAAAGGACCAAAAAACAACGAAGAAATATTACTCTCATGACCAATCCTTCATTGCCCACAATGTTGAGTCACCTTAAAAAACACATGATCAAAAACATCAAACTCCAATGGTCTCCTTATTTGACTGTAATATGATTTCTAATGATCATGTACTATCTTCATCCTCTCATGAATCACCTTAACCATCTCTGTTGTATTCTGCACTAGTTCCAGTCTGAGAATTGCAGATTCTCTAACCCCTGTCTAGCACAACGGAGAACGGAAATTCCATCCATACAAGGATTCAAATGGAGTCATACTGATGGTATAGTGAAAACTATTTTTGTATGTGAACTCCAATAAGTTTAAGTGACTCATCCATGAACATCCAAAATCAAGGACACAAGAGTGTAATCTGTCTTCAAGTGTCCGAATGGTCCACTCTGTCTGACCGTCCGTCTGAGGATGAAAAGAAGGTATAAGGCATAGGTGAAAACCAAATGTAGGATGGAGACCTCTCCACACCCTAGGGGTAAAATTTGGATCACGTTTTATAATGATCATCCTTGGGACTCAGTGGAGAATCACCATCTCTTCCAGATACTTCCTCTAAAAAACATCCACTGATCATGACTCCTTGATTGTTATGAAGTAGGATAACATTGTTGAACGACCACTACTACCCAAATAGCGTCATTTACTCCCAGAACTCGAGGTAAACCAGTAAAAATGTCTACTGAGATGTCCTACCACATCCACTGAGGAACATCTAATGGCTGGAGAAGACCACCAGGAACACAGTATTCGTCCTTTACCATCTGGAAGACCAAACATCGAGACACAAACTTGGATACTGAATGCTTCAGCCCAAGACACCAAAATAGGATCCTCAAGTCTCAACACATCTTTATCACACCAGGATGCACCACTAATGGAGAACTATGGAACTATCTGAGAACAATATCACGCATCATCAAAGGAACAAATATCATTCCATGATACAACACTCCGTGTTGTTCATCCTCAGATCAATAATCAGGGGCCTCGCCATAAACAAATGAGCCTCTCTAGACGTCCACCTCAAGATCCCCCAACTGGGACTCTAGTAACTACTACACTAGAGATGACGACATGGTCATCTGGAAAAGACATCCTCTGCACCCAACTTCTCCCATATAGATATGTAATGCTGACAGTTCATCCATTACTCTCCATGATGACATTACCCTCTAAGAGAACACATTTGAAAGATGGAGATAAGAATGAAACCAACCAACTCCAACTTAGACATGAATATAAATGAAATCCCAAGTACACATATGTAATTTCATGAAAAAAACTTCAAATAAAATGGGAAAACTACAAGTACCCAAAATAAAGTTTAAGAAAAAACGACCACAAATCCCAAACAGCTCCTGTAACCCCAACCTAGTGGAAACCAGCTTGATGTTTAATCCCCTCCAAATGACCTGAAAAATATTTTACATAAACATAGGTTGAGTATAACATTATAAATAGTTGGATCCTCCCATAATCCTCTCATGAAATATTAATGAAAGAATGCTAAAGCACAATGAACAATAAGTGAAACTAACTCATCAACTAAAAATGTACACTATGTTCCCAGCCACACTATGGCTACTCTCACCAAGTAATGCATATAATAGAATATAATATAACAAAGAATATCGAGGTTAACCAATTACTACACCCCTACTGGTTTGCTGGTTTCCCCCTACGTTGCATGTCCTAACCATATCTCTCTAAAAAGGATTTCCCACAGACACCGGCGCGAAGCACCACATCATGCACCTCGTGAATAAAAACCACCACATCCATGTAATTAAAGTTAAAATGTTGTTTTTGGGAGTTAATAATGCTCACATAACGTGTATCATACATAATGTATTAAACATCAATATATTATAGCCCATACACCGAGTAAGGATCCTAAATCCATCATAACCTATACACATTACACCTCTAGTAGTCTATAGGATATTATACCCAGAATATATGCGTGTGAATAAACAGATGCCATTACAGCCCTCAAAACACATATATAGGAAAAACTAGCCATTGTTCCTACCAGAATAAGTAACTACAAAGAGAAGAGAGAAGGTATAATGGGGGAAGTTATCCATCAATCCTCCCACCAGAATGTTAGGGAAATCACACCCCATGCCTCAGAATCCCTGGGTTGTCAGTTTTCCTAACTGAAGAGGGGGTGTAGCATATAGAAACACAAAAAGTATAGAATATACAATAGCCCTCAACCACGCTATGGGCATAACCATGTCTTAGACACAACTACATCTATGTCTCTCAGACTTTAGACTGCCAATTCTATGACTAGGTATCTTATAAGAACACAACCATTGAAATATCTTTATTACATTAATTCATTCCCATTTTATTGGTTTCAATTTATGATAATTATTTCATTAAACATTAATTAACCATTAACATTTCCACATTAAATTACCTAAGCATCACACCCAAAGTACACTATCACATTAAATTTTATTCTCTACATTGCGTCCCAGAAATCTCAAACCCCTTGGCATAAAATAATTTGTTCAATCATTTGTAAAAAACATTAATACATTCTGATATTCCTTGGAATTATAGAAAAACATTTTATGATACTAAACACTTGGGCGTTCAAATCCGTGAGTGGATGAACTGCCCATCAAGTCTTTTACACCTATAGAAAGAGTAGAGACCTATCCTCACTCGAGAAGCTAAACATGGAATGCACATGGCATACCAAGTGGGTCTTCACCCCTTTTAGAAGGAGGGTAAGAAAACCACCTGCCTCGAGCAATGTGGATAGTTAAGAGGATAAAAAACCGACTAGAATCAACAAGTATCCATACATTCACATCCACCCTATTTCATCATCCTCAATGTACTCCCTGACACCCACATGTATAAAAATATGCATCTTGCCACTCTAGGTGTCAACTGCTACCACAAGCAATAGGCCTCCCAACCCCCACATATCACAATAGCCTTCCAGGCTCACATCCCAACACATGAAGAATGAAAACAACCATCATATCAATTATTCTCTTGGACCTTAAATAAGAAAGAGGGTAACTCATAACTCTTCAAGAAATTATCTTTTATCAAAGAACCAGTTCATTAATCCTTCATGGATTAACTGATTTATTATTCGTAGGTTCCAACATCAGGAAACCTAATAGTAAGCTATCACAAATAATTAAACATGCTAACTACACCAATTTGATTAACATCTAACTACAAATAGGAGAACCAGATTCATTTACATGCCTCATTATCATTAGCTAAACAATTATCAATTAATTTTGGATTTATGTTCTTTACCAATTTACATTAATAACGGATAGATAAACACGGAAAGCATAGATATCACACTATCTAGGAAAACAAGAGGCAATAAAATGTGATTGATATCATATCACATATCCACTTCAAATATTTATTATGTAAATTCCATTGTGATCTAGTGGGATAAAATATGTTAACTATACATTTCCATGTAAAAGAAAAGAGAAGCAACAAATCTTCTAACTCAAATGATTCATGATGATTTTTTATATGAGAACGAGCCTCACAACGGGTTATGATCTTCTCCCCCTAGTGGAAATTGTATTCACTCAAGGATGCAATGACACCACCACACCGGGAAACACCCAATAAAATCCCATCAGGAACATGGAGATACCATTCTATAAAAGGGAATAGAGAAACACAAGGAGATGAACCCAAAAAGTATTACTATATATCATACATTATATCGATGATTGATCGATATTTCTTGATTGCATCAGAAATAGAGGAGAACTAATCCAAGGAGGAATGTTCGATCACACAACTCCTATGGGATGGAATGAAAGTTTCGGGCATCTCACAGTTGGTAAAAAGTAGGAAGAACTAAGGAGGATGACATCTCTTCTCTTTAGAATATTTATCGGAGCAACAGTTTACGATATGCTGGATTTTCCGTTAAAATAAGATCGCATTAAAACAAACGGTCTAACCATGTAAAAATAACTAATCCTTAGTAAAATTAATAAAAATCTTATGGCATTTGAATAGCTGTTAGAGTCCATAAAACAAGGATTTAAATGCACTTTATGTCAAAGGAAATGTCAAAGGGGAAAAAATGTAGGAAGCATGAAATACTGTTCATGAACAAGAAATTTGGCATTTGAAAAGCACTATTTATGAACCTCACCGTTGAATCCTAACCATTTAAACCTCACTATTCTGAAAAAACTATTCATAAACCTTACCGTTGAAACCACACTGTTAGAACCTCACCATTTTGTAAACACTATTCATGAACCTCACTATTGAAACTACACAGTTGGAACCTTTCCATTTTGGAAACACTGTTCATAAACCTCACCATTGGAACCTCACCTTTTTGAAAACACTATTCCTGTTCCTCACCATTATAAGCTCACCACTTGGAAACAA
Source organism: Viscum album (assembly GCA_963277665.1). Lineage (NCBI taxonomy): Eukaryota > Viridiplantae > Streptophyta > Magnoliopsida > Santalales > Viscaceae > Viscum > Viscum album. The sequence goes on along the minus strand of OY728152.1, from coordinate 348,204,121 downwards.
TGTTCATGAACATCACAATTGAAACCTCACCGTTGGAACCTCACCATTCTAGAAAAACTATTCCTGAACATCGTCGTTGAATCCTCATCGTTCTGGAATCACTGTTCGTGAACCTCACCATTGGAACCTCACCATTTTGGAAGCACTGATCATGAACATCACAGTTGAGACCTCACTGTTGGAACCTCAACGTTCTTGAAGCACTGTTGAACCTCACCATTGAAACATCATTGTTGGAGCCTCACCATTATAGAAACACGGTTCATGAAACTCACTATCGAAACCTCACTGATGGAACCTCACCTTTCTAGAAACACTGTTCATGAACATCACCAATGGAATGACACAATTCTGGAAACACTATTCATGAACTTGAAATTTGGCAAATGAAAGAGATTACGGTTGGAACATCACCATTTTAAAAACACTGTTCATGAACTCAAAATTTGGAAAAATAATGTTGCTTCCATTAGATCCTCACCATTCTGGAAACACTATTCATGAACATGGAATTTGGAAATGGAAAGAGTGGTTACTGTTGTACCTCACCATTGGCACTATTCACATAAACCTACAGATGATGTTGTTCACATAAGTTTACCATTAAAATCTTCACCTAAGGATATCATTTCACTATTCACCTAACGATTTTGTTGTACTATACAGATAACATGAAATTTAGAAAAGTGTTGGGGATAAGTCACCATTACCTCCCAGAACAACTCAGACACCATATTTCCCCAAAGGAATGGACAATTGAGTATCAGGCAAACACATAGATACTGGATGAGTTGTCAACTATGGACCAATGGTTTATTGCCTCATGAATTTTTTTTAATGTTGGGTTATTTATATAAGTTTTCGTGTCATGTTCCCTATTTCTTTGTATCAACTCAAATGAAATTTAACCCTTTTAGATGATTATCATGGAATATTAGTTAAGGAGGCCATTATTTAATTAATATAGGTTTATAACTTTTAATGAACCACCCTGTTGGGTGTTTTGAATTTAATGGGCCACCATGGGTTGTTTTTATTTGGACTCAAAGGAGGTGTGCCTTTTACTCTAGTTATGGGATGCCACTTGTGACTTGATGTGTAAATAAAATTGACTAATTGAATTTTATATTTATTGTCAATTAAATGGATTAAACATAAGGGATGGATGACTTAACTGAGGGTGGGATTGATTTTACTTATGTAAAATTACCATGTGTCTTAATTTGTGGCTATACTATGTATTTGTTCATTAAGCTTGAATATCCATTTATAATGGTTTTACCATGTTACTTATATTATTTCATGGGAATGTATTAGTTTTAATGCATGTGATGCTTGTTATATTCTGAATTAAAATATATTTAATTGAAAGGGAAAGTTGTACATGGTGGGAAAATGAGTGAGTCAACTATCTAGTTGAGATTTATGTTGAAGATCTTTATTTTGACCATGGGGTGATAAATGAAATTGATTAAATTATATATATTTGTTAAAATAGTATTATAAATTGTTGATACATGGATTCATATTAGAATTCAATAGAGAGAATCAAATTGATATTAACCCTAATTACTTAGGTGATTCGTTGATTTAAATTAGAATTCTCGGGACAAACATAATGGATTGAACCTTTCTTATGCGGTGGGTGACACATGGATTAATGTGTAGGATTACGTGAATGGAATCATTGAGGATTGACATATATTTTCAGTTATAAATGGATTTGTATGTCAATTCCATTATTGGAATCAAATTTTATTTTATCTTTTATTCCATGGGTAATGATTGGAATCTCGTAGTGGACCACCGGGGATGTACATGACTGGTAGAGATGTTATACCACACTAAGAGGGATACTATGATCTGAAGAGGTTTTCTGGGGATGGGCTTGTAAGATGTTTTTTGATATCTACCTAGATACAATATTTAATTCCAATATATTAATGTTATGGATTGGGAGTGGTTCTAAATGGAAATTAAGAATGAAATGATTTTATGACATGTCTTCCAAGCCAATGAAAAAGATAAATTTTGTCGTTCATTTATGTTTTTTGGATGGCATGTTTGGGAATCCTTGGATACATGTTCATATATGAGGGACTCTAGTATTTAATCCAAGAATAGAGTCTTTTGAACTAAATGAAATTGATTAATCAAACTGGATATTAAGGTGGAAGAAGAACCTATAGGATGTTTACTTTTGATAACTTCATTAATTTATCATTAAAATGCATGCACACTTATTATATATATTCATGGAAAGATGGGAATATAATTTGGGTGGTTTCTATCTTGGATTTAGTCTCACACACATTTTTTCCACTTTTGGGACCCATATATATTGTATTATTGTATGGTTAGATACGGTAAGGCACTATAATATAGGTTGTTGATTGCTACTAAGGAGTAGGATAGAAGGGACAAAGCTAAGGTTAGTGATGCGATTGAGAACAAAGTGCTTCATCATTATCCAAAATCTTTTTTAGAGTGTCTCATTGTTGATATATTGGCGTATTGTCACAATCAACATGACCATGGAAAACTCCTTGAGGTAATTTTTAATATACTGGGAGATCATATGTTATATTCTAATATCACTAAGTGCTGCTTATGGATGGATCAAATTAACTACCTCGGTCACATTTTATTAGAGAAAAGAGTATCAATAGTCCCAAAAAAGTTGAGATATGTAGTTTATCGGGAGCATCCCATGAACTTCTTCGAGGTACATAGTTTCTTAAGTATTTTTGGTTACTATAATTGTTTAAAATTTCATATATCATTGTTAGTAGAGTCGTTGACATACTTGAATAAAAACGGTGAGAAGTATGTATTGATAGATTCCTATGAGTTGTCCATTCATGAAATGGATGTCGATTTGACTTCAACACTGATATTTGTTTACCCAAATCCTTATAGGAATCACACATTTTATTTCGGTGCACTAGGTATTGATCTAGGAGTTATTATAATAAAGGGTGTTAGAGTCATGGTGTTGGGTTTTCAACATTTTAGGCAACACGAGAGTACCAACTCGACACATGATGTCACATTAACTATAGTTATTCAAAGATTACTCTATTGGAGACATTAATTAAATGGAGAGTTTTGGGTGTTGTACACATACTAAAAAAGTGTTTAGTACATTTTTACACAATGGGATCGGAATATGAAGATGTGAAGGTGGGGTGTGAATCTAAATTTTTTAGAATTGGATCTTGAATACACACAGTGTAAATAAAATGTAGTAGTTGATGCACTAAGTAGGACGACTCAGATATAGGAATCTCCGTAGTCAATAGTGAAGGGTTTCTCATGGATTTGTTCTTTGAGAAAAAATTGGAGGTGTAAGATTGTCAGCAGTGGAACTCTATTATATCCAGAGTTGTTACATTTTTTCTTTGGGAATGAGATCATAAAATGTAGAAATTTTATTAAAAATTCAATGTTCTATGGTATAATATGGATAGTTAATACTCTCTTCCTTGTTGGACCATACGAGTGGATCAGATCCTATGAGTACATGGTTGTGTAAGGTTCATTCAGACATGTGGGTAGAGAGGATATAGGATTTTCATACTTCGGCTTGGTCATTGCACCCCAACATCACCAAGGCGTATCGGGATTTACATCACTAGTACTGGAGGCTAGGTTTTAGGAGTAATGTAGCTAGTTCGTTCATCAGATTATCCACCTATCAGAATGTCAATGTAGAACACCAAATACTGTCTAGTATTTTACAGTATCTACCCATCATTGAGTGAAAATGAAATGACATCATAATGGATTTTGATATCAGTTTACCTAGATTTCCTCAAGGTAATGATGTTTTTTGAATTTTTGTTGAGAGTCTCTTGAAGGATTCATATTTTCAACGAATCACGGAGAGCTTTAGTGTAGATGAGCTTTGTAGGATTTATTGCTAGGAAATTTCATCACTTCACTAGGCACCACATAATACTATTTAAGATAGGGATTCCTAGATTACATCTCGATTATAGCAAGGGATACAGAGGGTGTTGGTAAAATAGGTTATTTTTAGCATGGAATACAACACCCAGATGGGTGTCCTGTAAGAGAGCATGATTTTTGTTCTTGAGGACTTACTACGGGAATGAGTCATAGATTTTGGGGGTTATTGTGTAGGTAATATAACTCCGTTTGAATTCTCATACAATGTTTTATTTCAATCTAAATTAAAAATGTCTCTATATGAGTCTTAGGACATGCTGATTACCTATTGAATTTTCAGATGAAAGAGTTTAGACTATGCTAGGACTTCGTCTTATTCAGGAGAGCACAAAATATTCTTACTTTATTCGGAAGAGGATGGCTACTTCATAGTAACATTAGATATCTTTTTCTGATCACTTCAGGCAGCCACTGGTGTTTGAGGTTGGGGTTTGGGCCTTTATATATGTTTCACAGAGTCTAGTGCACTAGATGGTAAAGAGATAGGGTAAGAATTAAGTGGGATATGTTAGGCCATTCGAGATTCTGTTGAGATTATGTCAATTGTCATATTAATTAAAGTTACCTCCGAGGTATTCGAACATGAACGATGTATTCCATGTATCTAAAATATGATGCTATTTATCTGCCCCAATTCATGCCTTTCAGACAAATGAGATCGATATTTAGGAGGCTGAGTCATTTGAGGAGTATCCTATCTATATTTTTCATCCTAGAAAAATGGATCTCCAAGGCCGGTTAGTTCCTTTAATGCAGGTTCTATAGGAGCATGACCAATTATAGGATGATACCTGGGAGATGGAGGCCGATGTATGATTTCAGTGGCCCATGTTATCCACATATCATTCTTCACCACCCTCGAGTGATAAATTCAGGGAAAAATTAATTTAATAGGGAACAGTTGTTAGAACCCAATACTTATATGATGTTTTAATGTTTTTATTTAAATTAAATATAAATTTTAATATTTAATGAAGGCCAATCATGAATTCCATTTGAGTTCATGGAGGTGCTGGAGGTGTTTGTGGCTGGTTCAGAGTAGAGAACCTCGGCCTTTTGGTGAATTTGCCCTAGCGTGTGGCAAGAGTGAACTGTTTAGGGATGAACATATGCTTTAAAAATCTATATGAGGCATGTGAAGAGTGCATATTTAGGCTCCATGGTTTTCTAAAATCCATGCACTTATGGTAGCATGGTCATATGGCCGACACTCCAATCTTGACATTGACTTATCTTCATTGATTAGACACTATTGGTACAAAATGAAAACAAACCATATTCAATGCCCCATTCATATAGGTACTCATGAATGTTTAGCACAAAATCTTCCAAACTGTTCACCTAAACCATGTGACCCCTTATATTTGGAAATGACAACAATTTTATTTAAATAATATTATGTTTATAAAAAATATTTTAGTTTTTTCATCACCTACATAGAAAAGAGATCCCTTTGAATCTATCCATGGAGACTAATATTGGATTCATGATAACTCATCAGTCTGATATATATATCAACATTCATTCATCTCATTGGGGAAAATATAGTAAAACCTATTTTATTTTTTATCTCTTCATTGTTATTTTGGATATCATTTGAGATATTTGGGTGATATTTTATTGTCCCCAATATTAGGTTCTTCATAAATTTTTTAGTTTTATCCTTATTTAATATGAATTAAAATATTATATAGGGTGATCATTCAACTATATTTCTAAGGTATGTGGTATATTGATTTTTTCTTAAAGTTGGGATATTTATATTTGTTGTCAATCCACAATCCCTATTTCCAGGTTCCCCCATAAATGAAAATGAACCCTTGACGTTTTAATAAATAAATATTTAGTTAAATAGATTTATATTAGATGATTATTGGATGAGAACATATAATGAACCACCCCTTTGGGTGTGATGAATTTAACTGGATCACCATGGGTGGTTTAGCCATGGATGTCTAGGACATTCTGTTTTACCCAATTTATGGATTTTCACTTGTGAATTGATGTGTAAATAAAAATGAGTAATTTGTTTATAAATCGATTGTAAATTTATTGGAATAATGGTACATGATAGATGATATAAACCTTGCTAATTATTAATCCATTTCTTGATTGTTCTTGATTTTCTATCCTATGTGAATTACCCATGTGGGTTAATTAGTGGTTATGCCTTATATTAGTTTATTATGTTTGAATTTGTCTTTATAATGGTTTTCCATATTGATTTATATGATTTCAAGGCCAGCAATTATTTATTTTTTCCATGTGATTATTGTTATATTAAAAATTCCCATGTGATTAATTGAAAGGAAAAGTTTTATAGGGTTCGAAACTGATTGAGCCACCTATCAATGGAAGATTGAATTTGATGCTCTTGGTTTTGACCATTTCATGATTAACTAAATTTAATAAATGATTTATATTGTTTAAAATCTTTATAGAAATTATCTATTCAACAGTCAAAATTAAAATTCCATGGATAGAGTCACTTATATATTGAACCTCATTCCTTGGGTGATACAACGATTAATGTAATAATTCCATTGATAGACTCAATGGCCTAATCCTTACTTCATGGTTGATACATAGTTCCATGAGAATGATTCCACATAAGGACTCATTGAGGATTAATTTATATGCCTAATAATACATGGATTCATAAGAGAATTATATGAATGTATCCAAATGGAAGTTGATATTTTATGCCATGGGTAATACTCTAGATCTCATAGTGGACCACTAAGGATGGACTCAAATGTAAAAACATTATACCACACCTACAAAACTACTAGGTTCCTGAGAGGTTCTCTAGGGATGGTCTTGTAAGTTGTTGGATGATATTAATCCTGTAGAGAAACATGAATCCACATTTAGGAATGTCAAGGATGTGATCATGTTCTAAATTGAATTAATGAATGAAATGACTTTTTGATGCATCTCTGAAGACAAAGTACAATCGTAGATTTATTCATTCCTTTTTTATTTATGGATGGGATATTTGTGGATAAATAGATAAATTTTATTAAATGGGGGACTTTGGGATTTTATACATGTCAGAAAAAAATAAAATAAATTAAATTAATTAAATGAAACATATGTTAGATGAGAACCAGAACCTATAGTATGTTTATTTTGGAGTAATCCATTTATTTAATGTTATACTTATTGAAAACTTGTTATATAAATTAAATAACATATTGGAATATAACTTTTCTAGTTTCCTATAGGTATTTAGTCTCACATATTACTTGGGTCCTAAACAGATTATATTCTAATAGGTGTTGAAAAGGGAAAGCACCATAATACAGGTTGTTGATTGTTTCTTATGATCCGGAGAGAAAGTGACCAAGATGTGGATTGTGATGGCACTGAGACCTTTGAGCCAGTTTTTACTTTTTTGTTATGTATTTTATATTTTTCATGTATTTTTATTTAGGATGTTTTCTTAGGGACATGAGACATGTAATTTAATTTTTTTATGATATGTGTTTCAGTATTATTTATATTATCTGTATTCCAATGCTTACTTCTTTAAAATGTATGTTATAATGCATCGACTAATTGTTTCTTATTTTTATCCAAGGTGGTACACTCTGGTTATGATGGAATAGTCTCCCCCCAAACACAGCTAAGATCTCACTACTATAACAAAGCCTCTGAAATTTGAGGAGATGCGCTTTAGTCTATGTTACCCAACTGGTCTTGGGGCACTGTTGACTGGTATCTAGGACCTGGAATTTACAACGAGTATGAGAAAATTGTGTTAATCAGGGATAAAGAGAATATTGATATTGATATAATTAATTTCATTGTATGGACTACCTCATAATAATTAAATTATTTTTTTAAAATGTTGTTTATGTTCAAATTGATGATGTTTCTAGTATTTTGGGATTTACGAAATATATCTAATAATATTTTGAATAATGTGGCATTCATTTTTTCAATATGAATTTATAATAATTATATCTTTTACAATGTTTTAATATAATACTAGATAAAGTTAATTCCATGTATTGTATGTGAAATAAAAGGTAATTTATGATATATGGAGGATCAATGTTAATCTTATTTTAAAAAATACAGTGACCCACTTTCTAATGTTTTTTATTTTATTCTGTCTAAATGGTAATAAATTAAAAAATGTAAGTAATGAATTAAGTAAACATTGACTGATGTTTGAGTGATTAATGTACTATCTCACTATATTAATATTTTTATATAATTCGATAACATGTGATAACTATTTTTCACAGATATGAAGAATGATTTATCCTTCTATCTATGGGTTTGATGATTCGTGAATGATTTCTGGATAACGAATTCGACATCAATTTATGGATTAAGAGATGAAGTTGAAATTGATCATGTCACAACCAATGGTTGAGATTGTGAATATAAAATGTAATGAAATATATTGATTATATCTGTTTTTGAAAATCATCAACCCTAGTTAAATTATCTTGGGAAATAATTTATCCGAGTACATTTATTTCTAATGAATGTAATGGTCCCATAGATCATCAACGATTTATGGTTTTTTGGTTTATAACTTTATCTGGTTCTTCTAATTTCTATTTATCAATGATCATTATCACCACCTATATTTATTTAGTATTTTCCTCCACATCAAAATGATCACCTTCTGTTCTTCTATATGGAAAACTAGTTATGAGTAACTTTTAGTAACCATAATGTATCGAAATTTACATTCAAAATGAGTGTTTAGAGTTTATTTGTATGATATGGGTTCAATGAAAGGAACATTAAAATATTATACCATTAAAATTCAATATTAATTTTTAGGTATAAATTAATTTTATCGGTGGTATAATATAACACCTCAAGTTTTTATGAATTATTATTTTTGAAAAAATTAAAATTTATTGATTGATTGTATTTGATGATACAAAAAGTTTAAAATTCTTTATACACAACACAAATTTAATATTTCACTATACAAAACACTTATATTTAATTCAAATTCAGGAAACACAAAGTTGTTATTGTATTACACATAATTCTAAGTTCATTGGATAACTTCTATTATAGGAAAGAAATAATTTTATCGAACTATAATATACCATTTATATTATAATTATAATATTATTAATATAATCAACATTCCTTCGGAATGGATGGTATGAAAGGGATGAATTATATTCTGTAATTTTTGTTATGAATGATTATAAAATTAATTCATTGGTAAATAATTAGTTACAAATGTGAACCAATACTATTTGAACATAATGATATTCATTTTTTGGAAAACAATATTATTTGTACAATCATATTTCATTGAAATAAATTCAAGAAACAAATTTTGAGGGGTTATTTATATTTTATATAAATTTTATATGTTTAATCTAATACATGACATTCATATTATGTATTTTCTAGTAAATTTATAAGAATAAAACCTATTTTACGTATATAAATATATATTTTACAAAGAATAAGTTTTACATATTTTTAATGGTATACTTATTTTAAAAATATTTATTAAACATTTAAATTATAATTTGAGAAAACAAAAATCTTTTTTTACAAATAATATCACAATTTATTTTGGCTAAATATTTTTTAACTTTTCATAGAAGTTTTTTTATGAATAATGAAAACACCACATTTTTATTTCAAACTGCATTCTCGCATTATTTCTTTATAATATTAAATAATATTTTTCATTATTTTTTATTTAGAATTAGTTAAATTTTTTAAAAATAAATAAAATTTATTTTATTTTAATCAATTTTATATTGAAATTGGATATAAAAATATTTCAATATTTGGAACAATTTACATTATAAACCTGTTGTTACAGATCATTTATAGGATAAATTTTAAATTAAATTCTATAACATATATGATTATAATTTTGGAAAATGAATTAAATATATTGAATAAAAATAGTCTATCATATATATTATGTAAAACTTATTTTTGACTAATAATATTAGTGGATGAAGTTAAAAATATTTATAGCGATTAAGTGAAAACTATGTTTAGATGGTAGTTAATATTTAATTATATGGGGGAAAATGACATAGAATATTTTCCAAAATCCAATTTGATTAATTATTACTACCATATAATCTATTGTGTCAGACATTTTCTATTATGTGAGAACATGCGGTCAGGGATACAACTCAATATTGCTTAACTTTTTTTATTTCAAAGAATGCTACTCATCCTCCATTATAAAAGGGAACCCACCCCCTAACTTATTCACATGTCTCAAGCCTTTTAAATCATCCAAATACTTCCAAAATTATCTCCCACATTCTAAATTCTAATCCTAGAATCATCACATTTTATATAAATCTATCCTAGGAAGCCCTTTGGTGAAAACCATAATGAGTTACCAGAAGAAGAGATAATGTTCTTCAACGATAATGTTTTTTTATTTCATTTTCAACCGCTTATATAATTATCATATAAATATTTGGTAATAAACTCATTATACATAATATAATGCTATTTTTTAAGGATATAACTTCCAATTTCATATACATCCATCTAATGTGATACAAAATCATCTTTCATATATATGTTGGGCAACCACCTAGTAAATTAATGTCATTAATTCATCCATTACCACTTATAAAGGTAGATAATGATGATTAAATTACTATTTTTATATTATATTTTAGATATTATTTATTTATTGAATATTTTTTAATTATTATATAACACATAACTTCAGATTATCTATTTTTTGGTAATATGATAACTTCGTTTATGGACAGGTGGACTACAACCTCCTTAAAGGAATTTTATTCGTTCCTGGCTTACATGAATTGTAATAATGGTGAATTTAATAAAAATATTATATATATATGAAATAATAATTCAAATATAATGATAATATATATATACTATTTTCTTTTCATTCTTTGATAATATGTTAACAAGATGGCAACAATGTTCATGCGTATGTATAGTCTATCGTCTGCATAAATGATGTATTTCATTAAATATTTATATATTTTATAGAATATTATAAATCATTATATAATTAAGAAGAGTATGGTTGAATTAATAATTTATATGGTTTTTTATTACGTAATAATTATTACAGTTTTTTATAAAGGAGGTTAGAGTACATTTATTTTATTCGAGATGGGAGGTAAGGTTTTTCTCTTTCGTAGATTCCACTCGTCAAGACTTTTTTTTGGTATTCTGAACATAAATAAAATTAGTTGGTTCATATATATAACATATAATCGATTTTTAAGGACTAAATTATTTTTTTCATATTCTTTTTAGACCCATTTGATTTCATAGCTTTCAATAGTATTCGATCTAATTACGAAAAAATTATAAGTGGGGTTTCCTATATCAATATTCATTCGTATAGAAATGTTATATTCACCACATATATACTTTTTTGTGTAGAAATAATTTCTATGTAATAAATTACAACAAAATAACCAGGAAATTTTAGTGATTTAGAAGACTTCATTTTTATCCCCCCATGTTTTCTGATTGAATAGTTTCCAAAAATATTTTAAAACTCCATCATTTTCATGGTGGAAAAAAACATATTTTGTTTTGATAAAGTAAAAGTGTGTCTAATATTTTGAATAATACATCCCTATAAGGATTATGTAAGTGGATAAGAATGATGGAATCATTTTATCATGAATAATTTTAATATTTTTATATGGATTATTAATGTATTTTAATCATTATTCCCATATATTTCATCATTTCTATAAAATTCATGAAGTTATTGATGAAGCATTTATATAGTTTAAAATGAATAAAAATTTGAAATGTTAAGTATAAATATTTTTATGAAACTATAGTGAATTTTTCCATGTTTGTTGGAAGATTTTATTGGTAAAAATTACCAACTAGATATCCCTAAAGCCTAATGGGAAATAATCCTTATCATCAACTTTAGACATGTCAGTTGGTAAATAATCCCTTGGGTAGAGCCTACTATGATTTAGGGAAGAGGTAAGGACCCATAAAAATGAGTTTTCTAACAATTGGACCAAGGATATTTTGGGTTGTGCATGTTTCCATGACTATAAAAGTGTGAGATTGTATTTGGGGATAAATCCCCAATTTTTATAGAGTTCTGTTTTGTTGTTTCCATGAAATTTAATTTATAGAATCACATAGTTATTCTACACATATATGAGGGACAAGTCCCATATGGGTATAATTTTTCATAACCAAAATACATCTGTTTCGACAAAAAATCTATATGAACCTACACATAGACACCCCACATAAACAGATCAGCACCACATCATCCACTCTACGTTATCGAACTATTGTGATGAATGTCAAGTAACCACCATGAAACACACTTGAGAACATAAAGAATAATGTTATGCAGACCTTCAAGTCCATGTATCACCATATATAAGAGTGGGATCTTTAGAAGATTTCCATGAAGGCAATTAGAAGAAGTATAAATCTAGATATGTCAATTCTCCCACTATGATGTCTAGATTTTTGAGTCACCCTACACCATTGAACCAAAAGAATATGATATAAATATCGATGTTACACTTTAACATATTGAATATGTGAAACCACGTTCCTCAATAAAATTTATACATTTTAACCTAATAGAAACTTCCATGTGATATCATGGATAAAAGAAACTATTTAGGTACTAATGAGATCATAAACGTAAACTATGGTTTGAATAATCCAATGGAATGATGGGAAATCCATTTTGATAGGGAATTGTCTTTTAACATGGAATATGTAAATTAATTATAATCAATCTTTGATCAAAAGATATTGAATATTTTAATTAACAATGATAGAACGAAACCCTCTCTCTATAAATAGGATGGAGTTGTTCCACTGAAAACTAATTGGAGGATAGGATCTTTATTAGGATTTAATGCTATATTTTATTTTCATTTCCTACTATAATCTATTTTATTTCTAATAATTCCATTCCATTTTAATAAATGTTTTCTAACTATTTTCATCCACTTTTTCACATTACCTCTATCTTATTCTAGTTCTCTCTTTCTCATTCATCAACTGTGACCTCTAACACACAATAATGATTCACTAATCCATGTCTTGTCCATAAGGGAGAATCAGATGATCCAAAATTCCAAACATCCATTCTAATTGTTTTTAAATATTTGATGTGAATGATATTAAGGTTCTTGAGTGTGGTGATTTTACACCACATAACAGGTCATTAATTTTAATCTAATCTTTAATTTATATATTTTCCTTCCTAACCATTAAAAGGGAGATCATCACATGATGGAGTTGACCTATTTAATGGATTAAATAACATATGATGGAGTCTAGTCCTGGATGATTACACACTCTTGATTGAGGTATTTCATCAACCATGATTGTAGGAGGTGGTAGAGAGTATTATCTCCAATTAATATTCTTAGAAGTTCAAGACCTAAAAAACCATGAATAAAAGAATATTATTTTAAGTGTGAAATCTTATAATTGAACTAGACAAGTAAATTAAGAAACCAAAATGAGTATTGGAGATACGAGAAACAAATTTATTTCCCAAATTCATTCTTCTAATATAATTTTGTATTGCATATTTGGAAGTATGATATTCTAATTCCCCAATAATATATTTTATAAATTATTTTGATGAAATATAAAAAATTAAAAACAATTAGTTTTGGTGAATTGGAATCATCATTTAAATAACGGTGGTGATCCTTAGCTGAGGTGACCTAAGTGTTCCATTTTTCCCTTTTAGGAAGGAAAATTATCTTTTTTAAGACCCGATAATTGGCTTGTTAAAATGTGGATCGATTTATAAGGAGAAGACCAATTGATTATTTCCATTTTCTTTTCATATTGTAAAATGTTTTTTTATTTTACAAAAAAAATCAAAAAAATATTTTACCATGAGGTATTAAAATTAATAATATTATGAATGCAAAAAATTAATAACATGTAAAATACTATGTGCAAGTGGTTCTAAATTATGAAGGTTCCCTCCAAAAAATAGATGATGATTTTATATTGCTGTTCATGTAGATGAACAATTTATAAGAGACATGACACTCACTTTAACAATTGATAGAAATGGTCAATAAGGTATAAAATAATTATGAAATACTGATGGACAATAGGGAAGTTAACAATATAAGTTCTCATTTTTATGTCAAAAATGAGGAGGTAAGAAATTTATTGAGGAGTTTTCATAGACCAAATATATCATGAATCACATCAAAACTTTCCATGATGATCTAGAAGTGATTTATTATGGTGAATAATTTCATGATGAGAAACACGTGGGAGGTAGAAAGTTCCAAATAACACATGAATGAGTATGAAGTAAAAAATGATCTTCACATCCATGAAAATATTGAATAACCAACAACACTATACTTATCTTTATCTTTATAAGTAGAATAAACAACCTATGTGGTGGATTTTGAAGAAAACATGGTTTATTATGATGACCTGCCTCTATCAAGTGAGATCCAACTCTAGGAGGCACTTACCACAGAAGACATGATTGAATACGATCCAACTAAGAGAGTTGATCCATTCACAAAATCAATATCATCTAGATTTATTGAATATGAATTGAGTATCAAAACAAAAATTTTAAATTTTTATATTTGAAAAATCCATGTTTTTTCCAGGAGTAAGAACATGAATAAAAACATAAACCTCCTAGGGAACCCATGGAGAATATAGAACATATAGAGCATTCATTAGAGGAAGTACATGAATAGTTCCATGTTACCTTCCCAAAGGAAAATAAGAAATAAGGTTCTTGTCTTGGAATTGAGAGTTATCATATTTTTTATACATGTTTAAATTTAGTTCACATAAAATTAAATTACCACTTAACAATTTAATAATCAATTCATGAATCCCGCATTGAGAATTATCATGATATTCAAGAAGGTGTTTCACAAGTAGTAACTATTAAGTGGGATTATCCATATGTTATTCAACACCCACCATGAATGTTGTGGAATATTACAAAGGGTATGGTTTTGGAGTACTCTATACATGTTTACCACATCACTATCAAAAAAGAAGTGAATTAAAAAAAATAACATGTGAGGGGTTCAAATATAAGAAACCAAACCCACCTATTCATTATGGATTATATATTGTACTACCCCTCTATAAAAAAATATATTTCTCACTTTCGGGATTAAATAAATATTTTCATTTAAATATTTTTTATTATCATTAAATTTCATTCATATGAATTTATTTAGGAAACTGTTGAAAGACATATCTATTTTGAACTTTAATCACATGGACCTTAAGATTTAATGATTAATTTTAATTTTTTATCCATGATGAATCACAAAATACCCTAAACATCATGTTGGAAAATGAGTTAATAATAATTATTTATTATAAAATAGTTTTCACATTTATGTTTAGCTTATATACATTATACATTTTTTTATAGAAATTATAGTTTCCGTAGAAAAAAATATATTTGATAGTTATGAAATATGGTTTACTTGACTTATCTAGGGGGCATGAATTTCAAAAGAAACATATGATTCCATGTTTTATATTTAAATAAAAATGAGACTAAATATGTATATTAGTGAAATTAATTATTAGTGAGAATCATGGATGTTAACTTGATGAATTATAATTTCAGGGAATTTGATGATTCATGTAAATGAAATTTACATTCAATTATTCACACATTGAATTTTTAGAAGACAAGGTAATTGATTCCTTATTATTATTTCATTACATTAGTTATTTCATCAAATCATATGTTCCATTACCATTAGGATTTCATGACCAAATAATTTCATTATTATCTTGATCATTTTTCTTGTGTGATAATGGGGAATGTCACCAACAAGAACTTTTATTGGAACTTTTCAAATAAAATATGGTGAAAACATATTCAACATGATTGAGGTATATTTATTCATGTTACCATATAATTTATATCATTTTTTTCATTAATCATTTATTATCTCATATAGACAATAAATGAAAACATTATAATGATCCAAATTTTAATCCATTTATATCCACTCCTATAATCCTATAACCATTTCATTGAAATTGTAAAGCCAACGTGTGGGGATGATTGATGTCTGGTGTAGTTAATACTATAAATTATGAGGAATGTCATGAGGATGATATTTTTGGTAATGATAAATTTTTTTAATTCATACATTTTACAATAACTAATTAATATTGTTGAAAAAAAATGAAAAAATGTATTGGTTATTGATTTAACAAATAATAAATCAGAATTACCAATAATATGATTTTTATCAAATGTGGTTAGGCTGTTTATGTGAGGTTTATTTCAAGACTAACTATCAAAAAATATGAAAAATTATTTTTTAAAGGGTAAAAAATTAATAAAGGAAGTGAAAATTCAAGTGGGTAATAGTCTTTCATTACTCTTTATTTATAAATGACAATATTTTGATCTTGAGTAGGGGTATTTTCATTTTTAAGGGGATATTTTATTGATATTTTACTTTTAGTATCATGTTTTATGAATTAAGAGGGAAACCACCAGTTTTAAGCCTTTATTTTTTTAACATAAATACCTACCATCCATAAGCCTAACATTCATTAGGGCCCTAATTGAAAATACCTCATGATTTTATTTGTTTTTATTCATTACAATGTTAAGAAAGTAGTTCATTTTCACGATTGGGTAAAGGTGATTATAATCATGGTATGTGAAACTCTCTAATTCAATTATAACCCTCTATAGATGGCGAAAATAATTTAAATTTAGGAATATCGTTACATGGAATGCTGGATAATAATTATTTGAAGAGCTTAAATTGATGAAACGAAAGGATCCATTATTTCCATAAGGGATAATGTAAAATACCTAGATTAAATGATTTCATAAAAAATGTTAAGTTGAGTTTATGTTTTTGTGAAACATTAAAATTATATTAATTATTTATAATAATTTTGTTTTATTTTTTTTAGATTAAAATATAGGTAGCATTAGTTCCCCATTTAATTCAATTTAAGATTCAAAACATCGTGACAATAATAGTTCACGTGTGGTTTTATTTGATGCAATCACATTATCAAGAATTATTTAACAAGTTTAAATGATTCCTATTGTTTTTTTATCAATTTTACATATAATAAACCATTTTTTAAAATGTGGTAAATTATAATGTAATAATTAATATTGTAAAAAATTAATATAAAAGTTCATGTTTGATGTAAGATGATTTATTTTTTACGTGTTTTATAGTTAATAAAAATTTCTAAATGGTTAGCCCTCAACCTGAAGGGGTATAATTTTATATAGATAGAAAAGTACATGCTGAACGACTATTAATCCTAGTGGGGGGAGACTAAAAGTGATAGGGAAGGGAATAAAATATGAATGTAAAATCCCATCCATGTTGAATAATTAAGCCCAAAATGCTATACACTTCAGTACAACCCATAAGAGTGTGTGCAATTGTATTGAAGAACCAATCCCCTATATCCTTTTCCTTATAAGAAGTGGTGTAAATGGGATTTCATTTATACAATTTCTAGAAAATAATAGACATAAATGTGTGGTAATTACCATCTATTTATTATTCCACATAACCAAAATAACTCAGTTTTTCAGAAAATCCACTTGACCCCATGCTTGAAAATGCTACATTCACTCTTCTATTCCACCTCTACTAATTTTTGTCACCGGATCATGATGATGGATGTTGATATCCACTATTGAAGCCACATGAGAATATTAAGGTTGATCTTATGGCCACTTCTGAGGTAATTTATCACTATATATGACCTATGGAGCTTGAGGTGACTTCCATGAAGACCATCAGAGGAAGAATAAGTTCTTTCATTTCATTAAGAAATGATGAAGGATAGATTAGATTCATGAGTATACCTATGACATTCCACCAGCATCATGGGATAGAAGTGATTGAATTTCATGCCAAAAATATTGGCAATGTAATCCTATATTCTATGGAAAATGGATATGTTACACACTACTAGAAATGGATATGTGAGCCCATGGATAAAAAATTCGTATATAATTGCATGACCTACTATGTAAACCATGGTATGAATAAACCTTGTAAATCCATGAAAATCCATGTATATAGGGAATTTTAATTATGAAAAGATGATGAGGGTTCTAAAAATTAATGTGCTCTACCTATGTCATGGGGTTTATGTACTGTGAATTTTATAATCTCCAATATCATAACATATTTTTACAATAAAATATAAATAAAATAAAATAAATCTTCGAAAAAGATATACATAATGAATTTTATGAATAAATAAAGAAGGTACCAATCGAAATATAAATAAGAAGGTGTTTCACCACAAAAAGAAAAAGAAACATAGGATCAAATATTTAATAGATGTTTCTACTATGTTTTATTTTCATCTATTTTTATAGTATATCTTATCCAATGATAATTTGTTATATTTCAATAAAATGTTTCTATATATATTCTTCAAGTATTTCACATTCTCTCTTTATCTCTCAGATTGTTATTCTCTCTTTATCATTCTTCCACTTTGACCTCTAACACTTGACAATGAGCAATTGACCGGAGGCCTGAGATTATGGGAGTATCTAGTGTTCTTAATTTATATAAATAAATTATAAATATTTTACATCTAATTATACTGAATGATAGATAAGATAATGAGTCTGGAGAAATTCCTCCACAACATGGATCTCGAATTCAACTCCATTATTTTATTTATATATTTTCCATCACATCCATATAATGATTACAATTTAGATTATGGATTTTAGATATTCAATGGATCAAAATATATAAGATCAAGATGACTCTTTGAAGATTCCACACTCTCGATTATAGAGTCTCATTAACCTTGATTATAGGCGTATGTGGAGTTTTATCATAATAAATAATGCAAGAAATTCATAATTTTAAAAATAATAATTAAATGAATTTCGTTTTAGGAGTGATATTTTATAATTTAAAAATATATATAAATTTAAAAAACCAACATGAATAAAAATGGTACCTAAAAAACCAAATATCCAACTTCCTTATTCTCTATCCATAATTTTCATTTCATTTTAGGATAGTTTAAATTTTAATACCTTTTTAAAATATTTTAATTATTTTTCATTGAAAAAAACAAATATTTTATTTCAATTTTAATTAATTATTTAATAACCATGAAGCTCCTAAAGTTAGTCAAACCTAGTAGGCCATATTGATGAATTATGATTTTTTTATCTTTTTTACCACCTTATGAGAGACACATAAATCCTTATTTAAATTATCACATATTAAAAAATTGTTTATTTTTTTTATTTACATTTTTATTATTTTTTATTTATTTTAAAAAAAACCTAAAAAATAATTTACCGTGATGTTTTAAAATGATAACTTTTATTAATGGAACATTTACTCAAAGGTTCTAGACCAAGAGAACATGGTTCACAATGATGGGGGGGGACCTCTAACAACTTGTTTATGATCTTTTGGCATTGTTCATGTTGATTAATAATATACAAATAAAAATAATCCCTCTCCATTAATTTATTGAAATGGTAAATATTGACCGATATTGTTATAAAAGGGAGAGGTCCATGTGGGATGTACCACTGTAACATTACAAATTTATAGATGATATATAAGAAGTTTAGGTCTTTTTCAAAGAGTATCCATAGTCCAACCATCTCATGAATTAGATTGAAAACTTCAATGAAGAGATAAATGAGATTTGTGATGGGGAAGAATAATAAATGATATATGTGTAGGTGATCAACATTATTTGGATGTATTCTAGAATGTGTCTGAATTACATCATGATGTCCTCATCCATGAAAATTTAGAAGAGACAACACCACTATACGTGTCTCTATATTTGGAAGATGATGAAACAACCTAAGTGGTGGTGTTTGAAGAAGGCATGAAAGTGTTTTACTAGCTACCTATATCCAATGAGATCCAAATATTAGAGGTAGTTACTATTGATGAATATATTGAATCTGAAATAACCCATAGAGATGATCTTTTCATATGTTCTATCTCATCTACTTTTATTGAATTTGAATTGTATATCACATAATATTTTTTTTAAAATATAGTTAGATAATTAAATCCTTTCCATGGAGTAATGAAAAAAATAAGAAGCTACACAAACTATAGATTATATGTAGCTTCCAACAAATATTTAACACTCATTAAAGGAAGCCCATTAACAGGACAAAGTGACATTTCCAATGGAAAATAAGAAAAAATACCACCTACCTTAGGGGACAGAATATTCATATTTATTATTATTATATAAATTTAGATAAGTTAATATAACATTCTATCCTCCCCCTTTAATATTTACTCATGTATCCCACATAGAGAATGCACTTGAGAGTAAAGAGGAGGTTGTATAAGTATTAACCTAGAAGTAGGTCAATCCTTATATAATACTACCCCCACCATGCGAGATGTACCTTATCGTCAAGGGCGAATATTTATTTGTCCTATATCACTAGATCCCTATTCACAATCAAATAAGAAGGGGATGATGGAAAATGCCACATACGGTGGTTCAAATAAAATATACATTACATTACTATAGATTATAAATAATAGATGATAGATTCCATTTATAGGAAGTAAAAAATAAAATTCATAATTTAGGGATTAAACTAAGATTTAAATTTATATTCTCTTTCAATTAATATCAAATTTAATTCAAATGAATTAATTTAGGAAGAATCTAGATCCCTAATTTTTGTATTATAATTAATGAAATAGTCATTAACATTTAGTTATTGAATTAATTTTTTATGTCCATGAAGGCATAAAAAAGAACGTAAATATGAAGATTTCAATTTTGTGATTAATAAATATTTAAAGGAAATGAGTTTTCACATATATGTTAACCTTATAATATATGATTATTTTATCTTGTAATTTTGATTTGAGTTATAAACTAAAAACTTAATGCCACAAGTACGATATAGGTTTTACATGACTTATCGACGACACACGAATATCATAATAACCATATTGTTATATGTAATATAATTATATTATAATTTTATTGAATGATTATGGTGGAAAATTTATTGATTATAATGAATAATAAATTTCTAATAGTAGAATCATAACATGAAAAAAAATTTGATTCATGAAATTGAAATTGACCTTTAATTATTCAAACAATAAATTGATAATATTCATGTGTGTTTATTTATTATTTTTCATTCAAGAACATATTTGTAATCACAAATCATATATTCAATTATTGAAATGTTTTTTAGAATCAATAATTTCTATATTATCTTCAAAATATTTATTGAGTCATATTGCTGTATGACACAAAAGAGAACTCGAATTTTATCTTGTCAAAGATATTATTTTTCAAAATAACATTTAACATTATTGGGGATATTATTGTCATGTCATTATCCCTAAGGATAAATTTTACATTAATACATGATTTTATAATAGATTCAATGGTTGGACTTATTTGTAATGAGTCGTATTTGAATCCACATATATCTATTCTTATTATTTTATTACATTATATTTTAACATTGAGTTGAGGGATGAGGGAATACATGTGGAATATGATAGAGTAAATTATAATGAAAAGTGTGGGGGTGATATTTTATGTATTTTGAAAAGTATGTAATTCATGCCTTGTACTCAAATTTTTTTACCTTCTTAAAAATAATGACTAAATGGTTTGGGGAATGGGAAAATAAAAAATTACCATTATTATACCTATGATTCTAATCATATGTGGTTATGTGGTTTATGTGAGTTTTATTATAAGAATAATAATAAAATAAACTTAATTTTTTGGAAAATATAATAAGAAACAAATAAAAAATGTAAATAAAATTCAACAAGGTTTAAATAATAAATCACACTTTCATTATTCATGACCATAAATTTTTATTGGGAATAGTTTTTTTTCATTTTATGGTAATATTTTCATTGAGAGTATAATTTTAACACTAATAATTATGATATAAGATATAAACATCCCCTTTTAAGACATTATTTTTTTTACATGAAAGCATTTCGACCATAATAATTAATGTCATTAACGAATTAATTGAATATTAATCATGATTTTAAGGGTTTTTGTTTTCACATAGTTGATAATGTAGTACATATTCTAGATTATGGGAAGATTCATGTATTCAGGGAATAATCACAACACTACATAAATTAGTTCCTTGTGTAATAATATAGAATTATTTAATATGTTGTAGATCATAACATGTCATTTTTTATATCAATGGATCAAAAAAATTAAATTGATTATTAGAGAAAATCCATCACTGTAAAAAAGGTAATACAATATACTAGGACTGATTGATCATTTGAAAAATGTGATGAAAAGTTGAACTTTTTTGTACAAATTGAAATTCTGTTTTGACATTGATAATAATATTGTTATTTTACTTTGATATATATATATAATTGTTGAATTGGTTCTCTCTTTAATTCAATTTCTATATTTAATAGATAAAGAAACCCATTTTTAATGTGTGGGGGTATTTGATGCACTAAAGTTTTCATATTTTTCATGAACATTATCTAAGGACTATAAGTTTTTATTAATAAATTTTGTAATATAATTTAATTATTTCATAATATGTGGTAAATTATAATTGAAGAATTAATGTTGATTAAAATGAATAAATATGTTGATATTTTATCATTTTATGTTTGATGTTTGTTTTGAATGTTTTTTAGATAAAAATTTGATAACTAGATTTCCATCAACCAAAACGGAACATAAGACTTGTAGAAAGCCTTAGTGAAACCGACGCACCAACCATCCTAGTGGGGACATCCTGTCGAGTGGATGAGAAGATAAAAGGTCATGAAGGGAAGAGGCTGCGTAGTGTCCGAGATAAGGCTTGTATGATAGTTCATGTCAGAATGACCTATATGAGTGTGTGTGAGTGTATGTGGGTTCCAATCCCCTGTAAACATTGATTTATTAGTTTTTTATATCCTATTAATTTATAAATGTTCTATAATATGCTCGAATTTGTTGATGAAGAAGTAACATGTTAGTATTTCTCCCCATAACCAAAACACCACATTTCCACACCAAAGTCTCGCAACGTTATGCTAGGGCACACCAACTCTTCTATATGATTCTACCCCGGTCAATATTTTTCATCAGACCATAAATCATGATTTTGGGACCCACCACGACTGCCACATGAGATGCTCGAGCTCAATTTTATACCCACTACCAAGTCCCAGTATCACTATGGATGACAATCAGAACATTTTATGACTTCAATGATGATAATAAAAATAATAATGAATCCACACATATACATTTATCCACTGTTAAGGGAGGTTGAGATTAATTAGTCACCCACAAAGTTTCACCAACATTGTGGGGTAAAACAAAAAATGTTGAGATTCACCAATATCAGCTATGTGATCCCTCATTACTCTTTAAATGTACAATTTTTTACTCAATAATAAATGACTATGTGAGCCTACTGATAGAAATAACTATATGTATAATAACACGATCAAATACTTCAACCATGGTATAAACATTTTACATGAGTATTGGAAAATCAATGTTGAATGGTAATTATCATTAAAAAAAGATGAAATGAGAGCTATACTACAAGGTTATTTTCCTAATCTATGGGGTTTCCACACACAATATTTTAAATTCCTAGATATCATAGAGGTTTCACCATGGAAAATTTGATTAAAATGTTATCCAACTTTTACTGAGAGATATTTATTTTTTTAATAAGAATTATATATGTTTTCCATAAATAATTAAATGAAAGGGGTTTTCACTATAGAAAAGAATCAGAGTTTTACAAATCGACTAGGTTTTGATGCCCTATTTTATTTTATTTTTTGTGGATGTTTAGTGTATTTCATTTAACAACATTCTGTTATAATAGAAGTGTTCCCTTTATTATAATCCACTCTATCTCATTCTCTCACTATCTCTCATTATTCTTCTCTCTTTTAAATTCTTCCACTATTAACTCTTACACAAGACGATGAGGGACTAGCCTATGTATTCGACTAGTGGGAGTATTCAATATTATTAAATTCTAAACATCAATTCAAAATGGTGGGAATCTATCAAGGATGATTGAGAGTGAAATGAACTTGTTCAGATATTACCCGTCACAATATAGATCTCAACATTAAATATTATATATATATATATATTACGCCCCTTTCATTAAATGAACACTCTTCATGTGTTGGAGTTGATATATCCAAAAGAAGAAATGACATACAATGGACATGAGTCCTAGATGATGCCAAACCTTGGATTGAGGTGGTTCATCTACCGTGATTATAGTTTATGGGGGATTTTTATTTACCAAAAAATATTCCTAGTAATTCAGTATTTCAATGAAAAAATAAAAAAATTACATTAAAAGTGTGAAATTAAACATTTAAACTATTTAAATGACTTTATACAACAAACACGATTATATAAGGTGCCCAAAACCAAACATAACGGCCAATTTCATTATTCTCTAACCTCATTTGAAATTTCATGTTATAATAGTTTATATTTACATAAATCCTTTAATATTTTTGACATTATTTTCATTTAATAATAAAAACAATATAAAAATAATTAGTTTAGGTTAATTATAATTGGTTTGTGAATAAATATTATGCTCCTCAAGTTAGGAGACCCTGGTCAACCATTATTCTACATTATGAAATTAATTTATCTTTTGTACCTCCCTATGATAGGTGTGTCAGTGACTATGGTACATATATACTTAGGGGTAATCTCCCCAAAGGGTTTGATTATCATTGACTTGATCATCACCCAAATGCATGAAAACAATTCCTAGGACCCCAAAACTGGTGAGACTATAAATAACCCCCCCATTTCATCCCTTTATATCACATAATAGAATATTAATATTCATAAAAAACACAACGATCCATGCCAGAATCATATATGTCCATTGTCTTTAGAAATATGGAAACATGAAAATCGGTTCACAAAATATCTATATCATCTCCCATTAATTTCATCATAACACTAACCCTCATTAGGCATGTCATACTTCATAACCCCAGGAAAGAAAGTATAATAATGGGTGAGATAAAATTCTAACTAAGGGTAAAAAAGGGACTTATCAACGACCACTTGAGAGTAACTAGTACATTATTGTTTGAGAATATGAGAATAAATTCTGGAGGTCTTACCCAATATATCATAAATCATAATCATATATCCTTAATAAATAGTGGTTTTTCATAAAATATGAATCATAAAGTAATCAATGATCATAATCTATGGGAGCCTAAACTTTTCATAAGACATGTAATTTTGGAATACACATAGGCATAGAAAACAGTTTCATTATTATAAAAATCCCACATCCAAGAATATCCTAGTGGATTTTTGTCACTCCCTATGCCAATATAGTATTCATTGTTTAATCCCAAGACTATCATATTGTAGAAATTCCCTTACTAAATAGGGTTTAATCCCTGATGTACTCTTATTTATTTCATGAGAGATAAAAACATACCCAATGCATGATTGGGTGATATAATTCCAATAAATCACATAATGGAAATAATACATATGTGTGACATATTATCATAAAAAAATACATCATATCATAATCATTAGAAAGAAATGATTTTCGTATATATTTAATCATAGCAAAAAATGTGGATATGAAATAGTATTCTTGAAATTATTTTCATCATATTCAAAAAAATACTGAAAAAGAATAACGATGGTATCCTTAGATCGTGTCTACAATTAATAATATATTAAATAAATGGCTATTATTTGTTATGAATATAAATACTTTAAAATATTTTTAAATGGATATATTGGAAAATATCCTTCCCATTTGTTATTAATCCATTAAAATAAAAAATAAAAAGTAATATGGGAAATTTTTTATTTTAAAATAACAATGGAATTTTATAATGGAATTTTAAATTCATTAAGTGTTTGTAAAGGGGGGAAATTATAATAATATTAAATAAGTTAAGAAAACATTATTTTTATAATTTTTGTAGAAAAAAAACCTCTTTTGGAAAAGGTTTAGAATAGTACTTTTATATTTTTCTGAAAATTCAAAAATTAGTAATAATCAGTTCAAGTAATCATAGTATAATAGTAAAATCATTCATTTAAATATTTTTTATAACACATATATATAATTATATGGATTTTCGACAGAGGGGAGAAATAAATTAAATTTTACATAAAAAATTATTTTCAATCATTTTAGTAATGAAGGTGATGAATATTCATGAAAAAACATGTATTCATATGAAATAAAGATTGGGTATTTAAATTAATGAGTTTAATGTGAAATATATCATAGTATCTGATCATTAAAGATGTAATAATAAGTGATACTTTAAAATAATGATATGGAAAAATAAAACCTTTAACACTTTTGTATCATTTGAAGCATAAACCCTATAAAGTAAACAACATTATATTTGATACCTAAATCCACAAAAATGTCATAATATTCATAATAAATGAAATTTTTGGGTTGTCTATAAAATTCATAAAATAAATATGTGGTGAATATGACACGTGTGTCAGAGAAAAAAATGTGAGATTAAAATCCCTTAACATAGGTCAAAATTTATTATGGAATGGAACCTCCTATATAATAAATCTATAATTATTATAAATATATTATGGTAAAATAATTATATATTTAATAACATATATTATTTTCATATAAAATTTTATCACATTTTTGATAGTACATCTTTATTAATATTATTATTTCGTGTAATATCATCTTGATTTTTGGGTACGTTTTTGTCCAGTACTATTTTTCCATGTATTTCGATCATAGTTAAATAATATATAGATTTATTATTCTTATATAAATATAATATATATTCATAATATAAATGTTTAGAGTTTTTCATAAAAAATATATATACAATTTAATTACACCATTCGTGGAGATGATATGCCATAAAAACACTTTATTTCTCTTTCGATTATTCAATGGATGTAACGAAAGAAATGTAAATAAAAAATCACCAAAATAAAATAATTATTATATAATATTTATCATATAAATTTAATAAATATATACATATTACCAACCATATAAAATAGAAATGATAAAAAATCACATTATTTAGAAGAGGTGGTAGTCCACACTTACGCACGATCGATAATATGTTTATCCAATAGTTTGGAAGGTTTGAAGATGGAAATAAAATTGTCATTAAAAAGTTTAATAATTTCATAATTATAAAATATATACCTTCATCCCCTCAATGATAAACCACCAAAAACATGGTGATCAATGTTTTTTTGTCTCCACTTAGAGATGGTAAATCGTATGCACCCACGAGCTATATTTTCACAACCAATTTAATAGAAACGGATGAATAATTGTGGTTTAATAATCATAATAAAATTTAAGTGTAATAATTTAACATAAATTTTTATTTAATAAATAATATAAAATATTATTTGGAGTTTAAACTAATGAGATCGATTAATGAAATGACATATTTTTTGAAATAACTCTTTTAGGACTCTGCTTAAGGCTATATGGTTGGACTTTTTCTATTAAAAAACATCTAGAATGTGGATAAATGATTATAGAATTGATAATTTTTAAATTTGGATTATCTAGAAGGCTCAATGTTGTGGGTAGAAAATAAAGTAGGAGTACCCATTAATAATTGAGGTGAGGGGCACCCTTAGAATTTCAAAAAATATTAAAATATTTTAAAATCATTATCAAGTAAAAGAGATCATAATTGAATATAAATGGGAAACTGAAAACATTTTAATCCTATTTTACCCATTTTAATATATTAATATTTTTATGAAATTTATGTAATAATATAAAATGTTATTTTCAAAAAATATCATTATTAAAATTTTAGACATTATTCCATTAATTTTATATAAATGATAAATAAAAAAGTTAGAATTTGAATATAATTCCTAATAATTACCCCTATATTTCATAATAATCTAAAAATATTAAAATACCATAATAACATAAATTATATTACTTTTATTTTTTTAAAATCATTTATTATAATTCTTTTATTATTTTAAGAAAGATTTCATCCGTGTTGCATAATAATTTAAGGGAATTATATATTTACTAAAAACTCAAAATAAATTTATAAAAACATATAACATCATTAAAATGAAAATATAATCATATATTCTTTAAAAACATTCATCTTCCCCTTTGTGGACCCTTAAAATATATTTAACACTAAGAGAGTGAAATTTTGTAACATTCTTTAATTTAAAAAATATATTAGTCATTTTAATGGAATAGTGTCCATTAAAAGCTCAATTTTGAGTTGTATATGGAAAGGGTTCTTTTAAAGTCATCCACTAATAATTAGGCTAAAATAAATATTGCTTTATTATTAAATTTTATCATGATTAACCAAATTTAACTTTTTTTAATATGATAAATTGTACCATAATTACTAATCATATTAGTAAAAAATAAAAGGGACATATTTTAATAAATTGAAATTTAGATTGAAAATATGTAATAAATTTTTTAAAATTCAATACATATAAGTGTTTGAAATTATTTTTAAAATTAGAATTATAATTATGACAAAAAACCTTTTTAGAAAAATACTTTTTAAGCATTAAATATGTTTATTGTTATCCCGCGATTAGAAAAATGTTAAATAAATGTTAATTTTTTGAATTATTTTATATAAAACTATTAAGAATATTTCACCATAAGTGATTAATTTTATTTTTGAAATAAATTTCACAAACAAAAAATAGTTTTTTAGAAAAAAAATTTATTTTCTATTTCAAATGTTTTCTTTTTTTCATTTAAATCACATAATTACCAATGAATTAATTTTACAAATACGTAACATTATATTTTTCAAAATATTGGTTTTTATATATATACTTATAAATTTAACAAATTATGTGATAACTATCACATTAAATAATAATATTTTAATAGTAATCAGGAACTGTTTAAACTCGGTGTGGTGTGTAACACAAATTTTTAAAGAAATAAAATTTATTTGAATTTCTTTCCTAAAACATGTGGGTGATATATATAACCCTATTAAAAATAATTCATAATTTTTAATTAGTCACTATAATATAAAAAATTTATTTTATCTTTGTATCATTATGCCCTTAGTTTCCCATATAGCTTAATCGAATTTTTTAATTCTCCAGTGAACATTCAACACATGAGTAGTCTTGTTCTGTAGCACATTATCAATATGATAAAAGAATTATACTGGTTATTCATTATAATAATGATCATTTTATAGTTTTAGGATTTTAATTTTAGTACATGTATGGGATAAGCCATGTAAATCTTTAGGAGAGATTGAAGGATCACATCGTGAACTTGAGAGAGGTTTGGTGGAAGTGCTTAGCAGTAATATTCCATCACTACATGATCAATAATATTAAAATGAAAATTTTAAAATTTCATAACCATCATCCATGGATAAATTCATAAATAAACTTATCAAAAATATTATGTTATAAGAGATTTTAATGATTTTTTTCATCACTTTTTTGTAAACATTGAGCTACCTTGATGTGTAACTGAATGTAATTGATAATGGCGGTCATTTCCCATGATGGTGTGGGGCCTTAATGTTTTACTTCACTAATATTATACAAACATGTTGTATTTCTACACTTATTTCTATATAAGGATTCATAATTATCCATTTTAATTCTCTATTTAATGATTGTGTTGTAAAAAAAATTAAATAGGGGAAGGTATTCATCCCAAAAATGTTTGAAATACATAAAATAATATCTGATTATATATTTTAAGGTTTTTATTTTTTATACCATACTTACTATATTCCTAAGGAAGATATATTATATTGATACTAAAATTTGTATCTCAGGCCTATTTAATAATTCACCATCACATCATGATAATCCTATATTCCGGGAAAATACAATAAAGTATGGTACTCCCTAAAATCATATCGCATCCTTAATAAAAATTATAGAAATTTGATCTTAGGAAAATCATATCTAATTTTAATGATTGTTTTGGACTTGATAAGGAAAAAGACTACAAACCATGATGGATTTTTCCCTTTTGATGTTTTGGGAGTTCCAATGATAAAATATAGGGTGATATTTTCCCATTTTCATTCTTGGATAGGTAATGGTTATAGAATCCCATTATAATTTTCATTCCCACACATAATATTTTGACATTCCATTTAAAAGATACACATTCAGAAGAATATGTCTTCATGTTTTCCAATTGGAAATACTATCTAAAATCTCTATAAATATTTGTACATCTGGGATGAATATAGAATTGTGACTGTAATCTCCATCCCACAACTCCTTCAAATTTGGTATATATTAATAAAACAAAGATTCTAATCCTTATCACACCATTATAATCAAGGATAAAATTAGGGACATTTTCCACCTTATTTTATAGTTCCATGTCTCTCTATTATTCCACTTTAATCCTCACTTAGATATATAGTTTGACATTGGTTTGTTAATGATATGATTTCATCCAATATTTCAAGAATTCAAGATCAATCCTTTGAAAATACCGAGATATTTGAAAATTTCTAATCCTCATCCTAGTCAATCTATATTTATCCTTCAGGCTCTGAGAATATAACACCTTGTTCTGTTCTCTAAGGGGGTTATGTAATGTTAAGTCATAATATTTAATTATATGTAACAATATTCTATGTGAATATTCAGAAATTTTGGTGTTAAAATAAATATTAAACATTTATGATCGACATATATTTCACCTTTATCTCTATACAGATAATGCCTCCATATCGTTAGAGAAAAAGCCAACGTAGATTACACCAAATCATATTTTTGGGAATTTTTCTCACTAACCATTAAATAGTACAAGGAATAAGCTATTTCTATATCATTATGGAAGTTAATTCATCCCAATACTTCCATTGATGCACCACTATAGATTTTAATACCATCTTGATTATAGGGTAATGTATGAAAAGGTTCCCTTACTAATCCTCTCTTTAGTTCCTTAAATATTTATTCAAATTCATATATCCAAAGGAACATAACCCCCAGACTAGTTAACATGGTGATTTTATTAGAAAGACATGATAAATTTCACCCAAAGATCAAATAATATCCAGAAAACCCATTAAAAATATGTATCATAGTCATTATGTTTCTCCCTATCCAATAATAAATAACTACTGTCATTTAATGATCCACTAATATACGATGACATTAGATTATATGGCCAATGAATGAAAATCGCTGAATCCATAATTCACACACACTAATTATTTCAAAAATATTATCATTCCTAAGGGTCTTCATTATAATTAAAATGTTGTCATAATTATCTTCCTTTATTATTGAATATATAATTATATCATCTATAAGGAATACCAAAAACTAGTCAAAGTAATATCTATGTCCCTATTCATTATATAAATAATAATAATGAGAGAATTATTAATACCAAAAGGAATCATGATAATTCCACAGTGTCTATACCTTATAAGGATACTATAATGGGAATATCCTCCTCGAACCACAATTTGTGATACTCAGAATATTGTATAATCTTTGAAAATTATTCATCTCTTCATAGTTTATCAAAATATTAATTAATATGGGTTAGTGGATTCTTGTTCTTGATAGTGATTTTTTATGTTCTAAATAATCAAATAAAATTATCATTGTTCTATATTTATTCATAACAAAATGAACTTGTACACCCCTTGATGATACACTGGAAAAAATGAATCCATTATCAACATTCTCTTACAGCCACTTCTTCGATTCTAGTAACATAATTGAGGCCATTATATATCAATTATTTCAAATAGTTATATAACCATATATGAATTTTATTGATAATCCAAGGTCATTATTTAGTGTAAGACCATGAAATTATTCCAAAGGACATCAAAAAAACACCCACACAATTGGAATATATTTTATGTGTACATTCTCCCCAACAATCTAAGATAAACAACCATTCTAAATAGGAATCCAAACCCATAAAATGGATGTGTTTTCCATAATATGTTCATATTTATCATCACACTAATATATAATTAAAATTTGTTTAAAAATATCAAATGTGACTTCCCTTCATCAAAATTTAATAGGGAATTTATTTAATGAAAACCTATCTCTTCCATGGATATCATCTAAGTAAAAAAAAATACAAAATAAATAGTTTTTGGGAAACATATTCCAAAAAACATCAATCGGATAGAATTATAAACCTGGGGTGTGATTGTGATACCATTAAGAGTTATATTACTAAGAAAATATCCAATTAATATTCTGTTATGGTAATACCATTGTTAAATTAATTTCATATAATATAGTGGGTTGATCTAGAATCAAATACAACATCAATAGTTTGAGATAAGATGTTATGTGTTCTCTTCACTACATCGTTATCATACAGCTCGTTATAAATAGTGATTACATGATACTCCCCTTTTTCTCGATGATAAAAACAATACAGGAAATGATTTTTATCCTTAAAATATAGATTTAGGAATTTTTTGGAGTATTTCTGATACTACTCCCACTTAAAACACTAGTGTTTGGGTGGTACATTCTAAAATGATTTATTTCTATTTATGTCATTAGATAACAAATCCCCATATCTTCAGAATTAAATTTCAGGATTTACATTCTCGAAAAACTATAAACATTTCACAATATTCTTATGATTATTTCTACTATGTTTCTTTCTAAATAATGAGCATAACTGAATTCTCATCTTCCTCTGTCCATGTTTTTTTGGAATTTACATGGAATTACATAGTTATTTTATTTTTAAAACCATGAGATAGATGTATAATTACAAACTCCAAATCCACCATGATGTAACATCAAATGATTTATTCATACAATAGATGATTCTTACAACTAATTCAATTTAGAGTATTTGATAATTAAACAGATGAACTAAAAAACCTTACCATTTGGTTGAATGATAATGATATAAGTATACCTCACATGTCCTATTAAATTTTCTGACTATGTACTAATGTATTCATCACTATTATGTTTAAGAGGAAATAATTACTTCTCCATTTTTTAGAAATAAATACACGGATGAACATATTGAAAAATAATCCCCTAATCTCATCATAGTCTATAGATTAAATTTCATCATATTTTCACATGTTCTTGATAAGAGTCCACCATTGATACACTTCTCATTCTATATTAGAAACTTCTAAAATGTTATAGACACTATACAATAGAAAATATATTTTCAACCATACTAATCCAGTACTAATAAACTTGTGCATCAATAAACCCACTAAAATAAGTTGGTTGTTACCCCATAATGTACTCAGAAAAAAATCATTCCATTATTCTTCCATTTGGAAGTTTATTTTGGTTCAAAGATTAAAAAATATTAGTGATTATAGTAATAATATTTTCCTATCCATATCCTATAAAATTAAATTTATTCTGAGGAATGTCATTTCATTTTCCTTCACATTCAGAATAATGAAAAATTATTCATGATCAAACAATAGAATAAATACAAAAAGAAAAGTGTGATATATAATTATCATAGAGGATATTTAATAATCATTTAAAATCATTTATATGATGTTTAAATTGCGGAAAATTCTTCTATGATACGTTAGTATAAACCAATTACATTCATGGTAGTTATCAAAACAGTTTTACTTTATCATATTACTTTACTTATCTCTATGGTAATCACTATAGTTTTCTCATAATTGATTCAAAATATTAACTAAAACTTCTTTGAATCCAACTATAACAACTCATTATTTTCAAAAAAAGATATAACATCTTAGTAGATTAATATTACTTATATAAAATATTGATCCATGCAACAATCATATTTCCCCAGTGAATTTGCAAGCTTGGGCATATAAAAAACTGGTTCGTAAAAGATCTATATAATCTCCCATTTAGTTTATCACAAGGATCATAATTTTTCAAAATATAATACATAAGAACATGGGGATTAGAAACATAATATAGTCTGATATTAGATGACCAGTAAGGGTAAATAATGAATACATCAATGATAACTTGTGAATAACATGAATAATAGTGTTAACAAACATTAGAATAATGCCTTAAAATCATACCCTAAAAATCATAAATCGTAATATTGAGTCACGGTATAAGTATTAGAGGCTCATAAAAAATGAAGCATAAAGAGATAAAAAGTAAAAATCTATAGAAGAATAAAATTAGAATAATACATGGAATTGTGGAATACATATAAGCTTAATAATATTTTCAATAGTAGTCAATACACTTTAAATAGACTATCATATTGGATAATGTTAACTATATAAACAATTACAGTAGTCAACTTTCTCTCCCACGACTATGGTAGTGTAAAAATCCCCTTATTGAACTAGGTTCACACCCCATTCCTATCATGTTTATCTCTTGAGATATCAATATTAATTCAATGAATTAGAGGTAGATATAGGTCCCACCTATCATATAATGAAAATCAAACATATGAGTTCCACTATAATAGATAAAATTTTTCACATCAATACCGATGGAATGAAATTGGTTTTATAATCATTCTATCATAGAATAACCCATGAAAAAGTAAAAGGTTTTATAAATGCATTTTCCTCATAATCACAAACCATTAAGAGAAAAAATAATAATTTTATTCTATAATCATATTCCAAGTAGAGAATAAGAGAAATCAAGGGTTATTATGCTTGATGAATAGTAGTACCAATATAATATCCTTAAAACATTCTTGATGAAAATATCCTTTCCATTTAAAAAGTAATCCTTTTATTGAATATAAATTTTAATATATTATTGAATGGTATTTCTTTTTAAAATAACCATGGAAACATAAAAAGGATGTTTTGAATCACGAAGTATTCTTGGTTGCGGGAAATACTTGTAATGATGTATTATTTTAAAAAAACATTCCTTTCATTCATTTATTAAAATACAAAAATGTACCTTGTTCAGAAAACAAAAAAAAAAGATTAAATTTAAAAATAATTTATAAAAAATTATAACATGGATAAAAATTACATTATAAAGGAATATGATTGTAATGGCCTAGGATTTCCAGTAACACCTCCTTTTTGCACAAATTGCATTTTAAACCCTATTTTGACAGTATTAAGCTTGTTTTAAAGCCCAGTAACACCAATAAATGAAGTTTAATTAATCATTTTATGAGGTACCCTTTGTTCTTCGGTTTAAACCACCCCTAAAGAGGGGAACCTTTAATGACATGTGGGGCCACGTGGTCAACCCACGGCCCCGCTCCTTACGCGGTTTAGCGTTCTTATCTCAGTATCTCAACCATCCCCAAACCTTATAAACTAAAGGGTTCTCCCTGGGTTTATTTTTTCTTGATCACCCTCGCATCATTTCATCTGCTTGCGCTTGAGTTCCTGAGGCCCCAACCCTGCAAATTGCGCATCCGCTGTTACTCATACGTGAAGAGAAGCTTGGATCGTCGAAAAATCAAGTAGGGATTCACCTTTGTCTCTCCTTTCTATGTATCTTTCAGGGTGGGTACGCTATTTCTTCGGTAGATTTGGATGAACCAATCCTTAATGAAGATAATAAATGGATTTTAGGAATGAAGGGAAGGGTGTGACCGCTGCTCTGTTTTTCTCTTTCATGATTAATTATTTCTGTTTTGTGCAGGCATAGGCCTACTGAAAATCATGGACTTTGGTAGTATTTCTCTATGTGATAATAAACCCTTACATCTTGTGTTGGTCGTGTAAAGGAAATTGGTTAATTACGTATATTCGGAAAATAAATTGAAAGCACCAGGATCAATCCTTTTTTGTGATAACTCCGGTTAAGGTGCAACGGAATTGGAATCATGGAGTGTGTTAAATATTTTAAATCTGAAAATACCACCATGGCCCTGATTTGTGTTGGTGGTAGTGGTTTGGTTGTTTTTCTTTCACGGGCTGATTGTTGGGTGATGTGGGTGGGGATTGGATCCACTATTGTTATGGTTTCACTCATTGTAAAATTTGAGGTCGTGTGGTCACCTTGATTATATTACGAATCGGGGTGGAATCCACTATTGTTGAGAAACCTTTGGCTCATGGGGTTTGGGAACAAGGGGTAGTATCTTGAGGTTTTCCTTGGATCCAGTACTTTGAGGAATCTCACCAATCCCTCTTGTGGTTGTGACTTTATAAGAGAATCAGGTGTGAATGTTTATGTTCATTTTTGACTGTACTCACATGCTATTTGCCCAAGTAGGTGCAGAAACTTTTTTAAAGATTATTTCTGAACATGAATACTAGGATGGGACAAATAGGTTTTGGTTTGGTGTGAGTTGTAACTTGGACACCCGTGCTGATTGTGGTCTTTAGGCTGGCTGAAGAAAAACCTAGATTTGGGTGAGTTCTTATTACCTATACATATACTTGTAGTTTTTTGTTTCTTGTTCGCACCCCTCCCATGATGAGCACTTAGTGATCAATACCCCCATTTCATGGGGGAGGGTGTTTTCCCAAAACTTTTATTAGTGTCTGGTTATTAGCTCCTTTCTACTCCATTTCTCGGATATCATAAGACTCTAAGGGTAGGATGTGGTGGCCTGAAGTCCATTATAAGCTTAAGAATCATTGGGCAGGGTAGTATGGTGGTTGTCCCAGGTGTGTGAGGGTTGGTGGTTTCCCAAGTTTCTTCGGGATGAGGCCCAGGTGTCTTCGGGCATGGTGGTGGTTGTTCTAGTCTAGGTTTTTGTAGGCGTGGTTACGTGTGACAGTTTTGGCCCAGGTGTTTACGAGCGTTTGTGGCCCAGGTGTTTGCGGGTGGTGTTTCGCAGTGGGATTGCGTGAGGATATGACCCAGGTGTGTGCGGGAGGGGTGTGGCAGTGGGACTACGGTGAGAATGGCGAGATTGGGTTGATGCCTAGGAAAGCTTCAATAACTAGTGGGAAAGTGTCGTGGGGTACCCAAACATCGATGTGCTTTTATTATACATTACTGCTTGCGTAATTTGGTGAGTGTGGCCTATGAGTGGGATGGATAGACTCTTTGATAGTGTTTGGTTTTCTGCTTCTCACGGGACATTAGTACGTCTCCCCACTAGTGCACAAGAGCTTTAGGGTTTTCCCTGGTGAGTATACTTGTATGCTCACCCTACATTTAAAAAACTATTTTCAGGTTTCCAGGAGGACGTCAGGGATCGTGTGGGACCATACTAGCTACGACCTTGGGGCAGTTGCTGTTGTCGTTTTTCATTATTTTGGTACATTATCTTTGGAGTTCTTGTATAATGTATCTTTTACTTTTGAACATTCATGTGGGAATGGTTTACTTTTGGCTTTACTTTTCTTTCAGTTTTGGTGTTTTTGGGATTCATCATCATATCTCTTGATCCAATAAAACAAAAAAGGGTTATTCCTTCAATTTATGTGTGATTTCCATACCCTTGGTGCTAGTAGCCACTCCGGGACCTATAGAAGGCGGGTTTTGGGGGTCATTATCTCTCCATCAACATAAATAAGGAAGGGTTGGAAATCTGCTGACCCTTCCCTAATTCTGGTGAAGGTAGGTCATGACAGAATGGTATCAGAGGGAAGATCAGGAGATAGGATGGAGTCTGGAGTTAGGCACAGTAAGGATTACATGGGATGGTAGGGAAAATGTTTTGGGTGATCTCGGTGCGTGAATTAGGCCAGGGAAGACCAACTAGGACACGGGATTTTAGGGCCCCCCGTGATTCGATGCAAGGACTCTGGACCTTCCAAACAACCAGGTGAGGCCACAATGATTGCAGGGTAGAGACCCTAGGAAAGGTACATGCATCATAATGACTTGGGTTCTCGTGTTTCTGGGGTTTTATGGTAATTTGAAATAAATAAGATGATAAGAAGTTTTAAGAAAAACAATTCTTCACTACTTGGGCTTAGGCATTCCTTGTTTACCCTGTAGCAATGGCACCCGGGAGACGACCGCGAGTTGTACGGGCGATCGAGGCCCATGAGGTTGACTTGGATGGTTGGAAGAGGGTTGATCGAGAGGAGGAGGATGAACATTGGGAGAAGACTCTTCAAGCCTTCCAGCGATAGACCCCCGAGAAGTATGAGGGCAACACCACTGACATGAAGACAGAAAGCTGGCTAGAAGAGCTGGTGATAGCTTTCCGCCTAATTCGGGCTCCGCCTGAGTACTGGGTTCTTTTGGCCGTCAACCAGATACTGGGAGCAATGCGTCAGTGGTGGACGGTCTACCTAGGTGAGAGGAGAGAGGCTGAGGTGGCATGGGCAAATTTTGAGAAGGATTTCCAGGTGGAATTCCTCTCTACTACGATGAAGGAGGAGAAGAAGCAGGAGCTACTCTCCCTCCAGGAGGGGAGTATGTCAGTAAGGGAGCTAGGGATAAAATTCAAGGATATCCTCCACTTTTCCCCAGACCTCTTTCCAGACGAGGAGTCTCGGGCGAGACATTTAGAGGACGCACTCTGACCCTCCCTCCAGTACGCTATTACCCACATCACCCTACTGACATACATGGAGGTCCAGAAGAAGGCCAAAGTGGTGGAGAGGATGCATACTCTAGAAGGTGTGACATGAGAGGGGATCCAGTTGGGATCATCAAAGTGGAAGGCTGTCAGCACCAGACCACTGACATCAGGACCCTCTCGGTTCCGACAGGTAGGGAGCAGGCCGCAGCAGTTCCAGTTTCGGTCTCCAAGTCCTCACCCTTTCCCATCAGGACCAGCACCGAGGTGCTTCGTCTGTGGGAGCCATGGACATCTCCATAATCAGTGCCCAGACTGAGTTGAGTATGACAGTGGCAGACAGGCTCAGCACCAGCCTTAACAGCAGCTTCCAGCTAGGCCTTTCCAGTAGCAGCAGCAGTGGCAGTGAGCTCCCGCTCCTCCGAGTGTAGACATTGCAGGGGGAGGCCGACCTCAGTGAACACCTCAGGTACCCCAACCAGGGCATGGTCGGGGAGGCGGCCGAAAGATGAGGGGAAGTGGAGCTGGGTGTGGGAAGTTTCACGCCGTGGAGGCAGCAGTTCCAGCAGGACCGGAGGTCGTTTGAGGTACGATCAATTTGTTAAGTACACTTGCTTACTCCTTGTTCGACACAAGGGCTTCACACTCTTTCTTGCAACCATTCTGTCACATTCTCTAGGTCTAGATGCTAAGAGACTTCTAGTTCCATTGGTGATGGGCACACCAGTCAGAGGTCAGACTAACTTGTTATATGTTTGTCGAGGATGCAGACTGATGATAGGGCCACATCAGTCGGTCAGGGATTTATTGCTGCTACAGATACAGCCATACGATGTCATTCTAGGCATCGAATGGCTGTTCTCTGTGGGTGACCTCATCGACTGCTTCTGAGGAAGGGTTGTGTTCTAAGACTTGGGTGGCCGACATGTTTCATTCACCAGCGAGCGGAGCATTCAGAAGGGCTGCAGACGAGAGGAACCCCTCCTCTCCTTTTTAACCAAGTTGTCATTAGAGCTAGTAGATGCTGAGATGGTAGAGGTTCCAAGAATCATCAGCGAGTTTATGGACTTCATTCCTGAGGAGTTAAAGAATCTACACACTCAATGTGATAACGAATTTGGGATTGACATACAGCTTGGTGCTCGTCCGATTACGATGGATCCTTACTGGATGACACCTTGGGAGTTACAGGAGTTGTGGATTCAGATTGACGATCTGATGAAGAGGGGTTATGTTCGACCAAGTGCGTCATCGTGGGGTGCTCCAGTCTTGTTCACAATGAAGGAAGATGGTGGTCTCAGGTTGTGCATAGACTACAGGATTCTGAATCAAGTAACGATCAAGAATCGCTACCCTCTTCTGAGGATAGATGGTCTTTTCGACCAGCTGAATGGGGTAGGATGGTTCTCAAAGATCAACCTACGGTCTGGGTATCACCAGTTTAGGTTGAAAGAGGGAAACATCTAGAAGACAGCCTTTAGGTGCAGATATGGACACTTTAAGTTTGTAGTCATGCCTTTCGGTGTTACGAACTCCCCAGCTATGTTCATGGGGCTTATGAACTCCATCTTCAGGGAGTACCAGGATCGGTTCGTAGTTATGTTCATCGACGATATCCTGATCTATTCAAGATCAGAGGAGGACCACGCGGAGCACTTGAGGATGGTTTTGGAGTTCCTCCGACAACACCATCTCTATGGGAAGTTGTCAAAATGCAAGTTCTGGATGCGAGGATTGCACTTCCTTGTGCACGTAGTTTCCGAGAAGGGGGTAACTGTGGAACCATAAATGTTTGAGGTGGTTGTTTCTAGGGAAGCACCCAAGAATGTGGTATAGGATCGCAGTTTCCTCGGGCTTTCGGGTTACTAACATAGGTTCGTACCGAACTTATCACAAGTTTCAGCACCTCTGACAACCTTGACCAAGAAGGACTAGGTTTTTGTGTGGAGTGGGAAGTGAGAGACAACATTCGGTTATCTAATGCAGAAGATGGTTAGTGCCCCAGTGATGAGACTACCAAAATAAGGGGAGGTATATGAGGTGTTCTGTGATGCTTTAGGGAAAGGCCTAAGATGTGTGTTGATGCAGCAATAAGGGGTGATATCTTATGGGTCTAGGCAGTTATTCCCTCGTGAGTGTAATTATTCCACCAACGACTTGGTGCTTACAATGGTCGTTTTTGTGCTAATGTTATGACGACATTACCTCATCAGATAACGCTTTGTGATCTTCACAGATCACAAAAGATTGAGGTATATCTTCTACCAGCTGGTCCTAAACTTGCGGCAGTGAAGGTGTGTGGAGTTCCTCTAGGATTACGACTTTGAGATTTCATACACTTCATGGAAGGGGAATGTAGTGGTCGATGCTTCAAGCAGGAGGTCACAGAAGGATGTGGTCCGAGAGTCGGCAGATGCCTAGAAGGCGATGGAGGAATTGGCTTCCTTGCACCTAGATGAGAGGATGAATGGAGGTAGAGGATGCCTGTATCAGATGATGGTGTAGTCATATCTATTGTATCAAGTGAAGGAGTCTCAGTGGAGAGACCCAGAGTGCGATATGATGCATGACCGAGTTGACCAGAGCAATGCTCCGGAAGGGTGGACGACGGATGGTCAGAACCTGATGCTTTTTTGAGGAAAGCTATTTGTTCTAGAGGCGATGCGTGGTATGGTTTTTAGTGAGTTCCACAAATCACCCCTATGAGTGCACCCAGGAGTTACCAAGATGTACCAGGGTCTGAAGAGATAGTTTTGGGGGCCTGGAGTAAAGCAAGAAGTGGCAGAGTTTATGTCTAAGTGCCTAGTGTGTCAGCAGGTGAAGGGGGATATGATGCCATCTGGGTAGTAGGGGACCAGTTGGTGAAATCATCTCACTTTCTGGAGATTATGGATTCAAGTGCAGTGGATGCTTTGGCATGAAGGTACCTGGATGAGGTGGTGCTGTTTTATGGAGTTTCATGGTCTGTAGTCTCAGATAGGGATGCACGGTTTACCTCACGAGTCTGGAGAGGATTGCAGCATGCTTTTGGCACCCAGAAATGTCTTAGCACTGCTTTCCATCCCCAAACAGATGGAAAGACATAGCACACCATCCAGACCATAGAGGATATGCTGCGAGCATGTGTTCTGAACTAAGGAGGATCCTAGGTGCGATAATTTCCTCTGGTAGAGTTTTCCTACAATAATAACTATCACTCAACCATTAGTATGGCCCCGTTTAAAGCCATTTATGAGAGGCCATGCCGCTCACCTATGTGTTGGACTGAATTCGGAGAGGCCTGCATCGTAGTCTCGGAGGTGGTGTAGAGCACAACAGAGAAGGTCCCTCTTATACGAGAAAGGATGAAGGCAGCCCAGGTCCGACAGAAGTGATATGCTGATACCAGGGGGAGCCCCTTGGAGTTGAGGTTGTAGACCACGTGTTCTTGAATGTCTCCACTCGGCGTGGACAATGGAGGTTTGGCAAGGGGAGTAAAATTTCTACCAGGTTCATCGGACCCTTCAAAGTGTTGCGGTGGGTCAGTGAAGTGGCTTATCATCCAGCGTTACCACTGCCGCTACTGAGGATACATGACGTCTTCCATGTGTCCAATCTCCGTCGGTATCTGTACGACGATTCACATGTCCTCGACTGGGGAGAGCTAGACATCGAGGACGGCGTGACCTTTGTGGAAAGCCCAGTGATGATAAAGTATTGTGAGGAGATGGTTCTTCTTGGAATATCCATTCCCTTGGTACGTGTGTTATGAAGACATGGTGGGCTTGAGGAGAGTACATGGGAGAGGGAAGCACAGATGTGTGCCAAGCACCCTGAGCTGTTTTGAGTTTTGTAGTGTTCTATTTATACTTCTAGTGGAGCATTTTAACTTTTTGACTTTGAAATATGTGGTTTTTCTTTCCTTTAAATGTGTGTGAAAAGTCATGGATATGGGGAGGGGAGGGCCCGACCCCTAATCAAGATGCATTAAGGTGGATGCGATTAAAACCATGAGGGTGAGTCGGTGCCGCCTAAAGCGGATAGTATCTTAACATGGGGGAAGGGACTCCCCAACCCACATGACTGGGCAGTTTGACATGGTATGTTGCTTGGTTCATAAGAGGAAGTTGTTTTTAGTTAACAATGGGGTTCACTCCTGAGAGGTATCTCTCGAGGTGGTTTTTCGGACCCTCTCTTTCCTTCAGGTTGTTTTGATTCTCGATACTAAGAATAGTTTTCAAGGTATCTGATGAAATGGCCCGGGTTTTTGGGGGTCCATTACTTTGTAAAAATATGATGTTGGGTGTTCTGTGTAGTCTGGGGAAGTTATCAAGGCTTCTCGGTGAAGTTATGACCCCTAACGACCGGCCTACCAGTAGCCTTAGCCTTCCGGTAGCAGGCCTACTGGTAGGTCGGTCTACCGGTCGCTGTAGCCTACCGACAGCTCGGCTACCGGTGGCTGACAGCCACCGGTAGTTTTCGGCTACCTGTCATTGTAGCCTACCGGTAACTCGGCTACCGGTTGGTGCAGCCTATCAGTAGCTCGGCTACCGGTCGCTGTCAGCCAGCGGTAGCTGTCGACTACCAGTGGCTCTTGCCTACCCCACGGGTTTTCCAGTAGCACCGCCTTTTTGGGAAAATTGGGTTTTAACCCCTATTGTGACCCATTTATGCTAGTTTTAAAGACCAGTAACACCCATAAATGGAATTTAATTAAGCGTTTGATTAGGTACCCTATGTGCGTCAGTTTAAACCTCCCCTAAAGCGGGTACCCTTTAATGACGTGTGGGGCGGCGTGGTCAACCCACAACCCACCCACAACCCCTCTCCTTACACAGTTTAGCATTATTATCTCAGTATATCAACCATCCCCGACCCTTATAAACTAAAGGGTTCTCCCTATGATTTTTTTCTCGATCACCCTCCTATCATTTCTTCTGCTCATGCTTGAGTTCCCAAGGCCCCAACCCTGCAAATCATGCATCCCTTGTTACTCGTGTCTGAAGAGAAGCTTCAATCATCGATCAATCAAGTAGGGTTTCATTTTGTCTCTCCTTTCTGTGTAACTTGCTCGGTGGGTACGATATTTCTTCTGTAGAATTGGATGAACCAAACCTTAATGAAGATAATAAATGGATTTTTGGAATGAAGTGGAAGGTTGTGACCGCTGATCTATTTTTCTCTTTCATGATTAATGATTTCTGTTTTGTGCGGGCTTACGCCTACTGAAAATAAATACCGTTGGTGGTCTTTCTCTATGGGCCAATAAACCCTTACTTCTTGTGTTGGTCGTGTAAACAAAATTGGTTAATTACGTATATTCAGATAATAAACTGAAATCACCAGGATCAATCCTTTTCTGTGATAACCTCAGTTAAGGTTCAACAGAATTGGAATGATGGAGTGTGCTAAATCTTTTAAATCTGAAAATACTGGCATGGGCCTACTTTGTGTTGGTGGTAGTGGTTTGGTTTTTTTATTTCACAGGCCGATTGCTGGATGATGTGGGTGGGGACGGGATCCCCTGTTGTTATGGTTTCGATCATTGTAAAATTTTAGGTCGTGTGGTCACCTTTATTATATCAGGAATTGGGTTGGAATCCTCTGTTATTGAGAAACTGTTTGCTCATGGGGTTTGGGAACATGGGGTAGTATCATGGGGTTTTCCTTGGTTCCAGTAATTTGAGGGATCTCACATATCCATTTTGT
Source organism: Viscum album (assembly GCA_963277665.1). Classification (NCBI taxonomy): domain Eukaryota; kingdom Viridiplantae; phylum Streptophyta; class Magnoliopsida; order Santalales; family Viscaceae; genus Viscum; species Viscum album. Next base: position 348,160,035 of record OY728152.1, on the reverse strand, counting down.
GGTTGTGACATCACAAGAGAACCTAGTGTGAATGTCTTAGTTTATGTTTGACTGTACTCACTTGCTAGTTTCCCAAGTTGGTAAAGAAACTTATTTAAACATTATTGCAGAACATGAAAACATGGATGGGAAAAATGGGTTTTGGTTTTGTTTGAGTGGTGACTTAGACATGGGTTCTGATTGTGTTCATTAGGTTGGCTGATGAAAAACCTAGATTTGGGTGAGTTCTTGTCACCTATACATATACATGTAGTTTTGTGCTTCTTGTTTGTGCCCCGCCCAATTTGGGCATTTAGTGCCGAACACCCCCATTTCATGGGGGAGGGTGTTTTTTTCCAACACTTCTATTAGTGGTTGGTTATTTGCTCCTTTCTGATCCCTTTCCCGGATAGCCCAAGACTCTACGAGTAGGCTGTGATGAATTGAAGTCCATTATTAGCCCAAGAATCTTCGGGTAGGGTAGTGTGGTGGTTGTCCTAGGTGTGTGAGGGAAGGTGGATTCCCAAGTGTCATTAGGATGAGGCCCAGGTGTCTTCGGGAGTGGCGGTGGTTGTTCTGGCTTAGGTGTTTGCAGGGGTGGTTACGTGTGACAGTTGTGGCCCAAGTGTTTATGGGCGGTTGTGGCCCAGGTGTTTGCTGGCTGGGTTTGGCAGTGGGACTGCGTGAGGATATGGACCAGGTGTGTGCGGAAGGGGTGTGGCAGTGGGACTACGGTGGGAATGGCGAGATTGGTTCGATGCGTAGGATGTCTTTAATAACTAGTGGGAATGTCTCGTGGGGTACCCAAACATCGTTGTGATTTTTTTATACATTACTTCTTCTCTAATTTGGTGAGTGTGGCCAGTGAGTCGTATGGATAGACTCTTTGATAGTGTTTGGTTGCCTGCTTCTCACGGGACTTTTGTACGTCTCCCCACATGTGCACGAGAGCTTTAGGTTTTTCCCTACTGAGTATACTTTTATGCTCACCCTAATTTTATAAAACTATTTTCACATTTCCAGGAGGACATCAGGGATCGTGTGGGACCATACTAGCGAGGACCTTGGGGTAGTTTCTGTTGTAGTTTTTCATTCTTTTGGTACTTTATCATTGGTGTTCTTGTATCCTGTATCTTTTACTTTGGAACATGCATTTGGTAAAGGTTTACTTTTGGATTTACTTTTCATTTTGTTTTGGTTTTTTGGGATTCAAAATCTTATTTCCTGATCTTATAAAACAAAAAAGGGTAATGCCTTCCATTTGTGTGTGATTTCCATACCCTTGGTGCTAGTCGCCACTCCGGGACCTATAGAAGGCGGGTTTCAGGGGTCATTATCTCTCCTTCAACATAAAGAACGAAGGGCATGTCAATCTGGTGACCCATCCCTCCTTCTGGTGAAGGTGGGTCATGAAAGAATGGTATCAGAGGGAAGTTCGGGAGATAGGATGGAGTCTGGAGTTAGGCACAGTAAAGAATTGCATGGGATGGTAGGGAAACAATGTTCGGTGATCTCGGTGTGTGAATTAGGCCAGGGAAGATTGGCTAGAACATGGGATTTTAGGGCCCCCCGTGATCCGATGCAAGGACTCAGGACCTACCAAATGACCATGTGAGGCCACAATGTTTGCAGGGTAGAGACCCTAGGAAAGTTACATGCATCATAATGACTTTTGTTCTCGTGTTTCTGGGGTGTTTTAGGAATTTGAAAAAAAATAAGATGTTAAGAAGTTTTAAGAACAAATATTCTACACTACTTGGGCTTAGGCATTCCTTTTTTACCTTCTAGTTATAGCACTCGGGAGAAGACCACGAGTTGTACGGGCGATCGAGGCCCTTGAGGTTGACTTGGACAGTCAGCAGAGGACTGATCGAGAGGAGGAGGATGACTAGTTGTAGAAGAGGCTTCGAGCCTTCCAGCGACAGACCCTCGAGAAGTATGAGGGAAGCACCTCTAACACGAAGACGGAAAGCTGGCTAGAAGAGATGGTTATAGCTTTTGGCCTGATTCGGGCTCTGCCTGAGTATTGGGTTCCTTTGGCCATCAGCCAAATGCAGGGAGCAACATGTCAGTGGTGGACGCTCTACCTGGGAGAGAGGAGAGAGGCTGAGGTGGCACGGGCTGTTTTTGAGAAGGAGTTCCGGGCGGAATTCCTCTCTTCTACGATGAAGGTGGAGAAGAGGCAGTAGCTACTCTCCCTCCAACAGGGGATTATGTCAAAAGGGATCTAGGGATCAAGTTCAAGGGCCTCCTCCGCTTTGCCCTAGACCTCTTTCCAGATTAGGAGTCCCGTGCAGGACGTTTTGAGGAGGCTCCTCGACCCTCCCTCCAGTACCCTGTTACCCCCTTCACCCTACCGACATACATGGAGGTCCAGTAGATGGACTAAGTGGTAGAGAGGATGCATGCTCTAGGAGGTGTGACACAAGATGGGATCTAGCTGGGATCATCGAAGGGGATGGATGTCAGCACCAGACCACCAGCATCAGGACCGTCTCGGTTTCGACCTTCCCGGAGCATGTCACGACCCGTCCTCGGGGCCCGTGTCCTGACTACCCCAATCCCACCTTCCATAGGCCAGGGGCTGGCGACTAGAACCAAGGCATAAATCCCCGATAAAAAGGGAAGGAATTGCCTTTGTAAAGTAAATAAACACCACATATCAAGAAAGCCGAAAAATAAACACTAAGTAAAAGTTGGTAAAACAGTAAGTGCATAAAAGAAAGTGGGCCAGTATACAAACCCAAACTGAAAGTAAAGTACAACTGGAAAGGGAAAAAAAACTGAAAAGTAAAGCCGCAACGTCGAGCTGACCACTAGAAATCCCACCTGAAGGGTGGGTACATATAGCTTCCACTTCTCCTCGGGTCCAACCGACCGCTCTGAGTACGTCCCGCCCAGTGGTCCACCTCCAGGTACCGTCCTGCTCCGCAAGCCTCAACCACAATCAGCACGGTCCGTCGTCTGCAACCAACACAACGTAGTGCGGGCATAGCCCGTGCAGGGTTGAGTATAAGCTACTCAGTAGGGATCCCGAAACCCCCGAAGGTCTCCCAGAATCCACAAAGGATAATCCACAAAGAAAAGATAAAATCACAAAGTAACATCCGACACTACTTAGGTATATTCCCATACATATACCTAAGTCATCGGTTCTCATTCGGCTCCAACATCCGAGCCCAAGCACAACCCAGTCCACATAGAAGAGAAAAACATAAATCCAAACAGGATAGAACAACACAATCCACATAGAAAAGAAAAACAGGATTCATCTCACAATGGTATACTTCTTCGTATGACGATAGAGATGATCAGATATAGCCAGTGATTCATCTAAGCCATCGGACCCACAAAGGATCGATAGGTAATAACCACCGCAATGACCCACAAAGGATCTGACCCACAAAGGATCGATAGGTAACTAACCACCGCAATGACCCACAATGGATCTGACCCAGAAAGGATCGATAGGTAACTAACCCCCGCAAAGACCCACACAGGATCGGACCCACACAATATCTATAGGCGCTGGCCCACACAGGACCGCTGAGCGTTGACCCACATAGGATCGGACCCACACAAGATCTGTAGCACTGATCCACGTAGGATCGCTGAGTGCTGTAGTCATCGTCATCGAATCCAATGAGGATTTCTGTACAGTCATCGTCATCGCAGTCGCAGCCAGCTCTAGGGTTCCTGCACACAGCAATCTCGTTCGGGCGGGTCTGCTCCACGATCCGAGAGGATGATACATCATCTGACACAATGTATGGAGTTCATGTATCCAAAAGTTCTGTATCGTCAATAGGAACTCAGCGTCACAGACGGCACGTCAATCGGACGTCCGGTCTAGAAGTTATTGGCTTTTTCGTCCTAGTGGCCCGGTTGGTTTTTAAGTCAAAACCAACCCGACCGTACTCCACCTACATCCAAACCTCGGGTGGAGTAAGATAAAATATCCGTCTCTCTTAGAGGAATTCAACAAAGTCGATGGCATGTCAATCGGACGTCCGAAGATCAAGATATGAGTGTTTTAGCTCCGAGGGCCCGGTTGGTTTCGTGTACGAACCAACCCAGCCAAACCCAAAGTATTCTGAAACCTTGAGTGTAGTATACCGAAATGACCATCTCGATCCAAGGATCGCATTGCCGCTTAAATTGTGTCATTCGGAGGCCCATAGCTCATGGTACGAGCAAAAGATAGAAAAGGTACGAGAATGGGGGGTCTGGGCCGGGACCAACCCGGCCCAACCCCCCATGGGTCGACCCGACCCGGGTCCGGGTCCGACCCAGCCGGCGCGGCCCGGCCCGGCCAAGGTGGCCCGGCCCGACATGGGCGCGGCCTGGCCACTTGGCGGCTCGACCGTAATGGTCGAGCGGTTGCAAGGGGGCACCGCCCCCCTTGATGACACCGCGGCCCCGCATGGGGGGCCCCCTCTCGCAAACGGGCGCGACAAGGCCGCGTCCTTCCTCAGCGGTCCCGCGCGGCCGCGAGACCGGACAACGCCGCTGCGGTTTCAGCCGCGGCGGGTGCTTCCGGCGGCGTGCCGGGCACCGCCGTGTCCTGGGGGCCAGCCGCCGCCTCCACCCGCTGGCGCCGCCGTGCAGGCGGGGCGCGCCGGCGGAGACTTCCGTGGACCACCGTACGCGCTCCGGTGGTCCGTTTTGGGCACGGTCTTCCCCATTGTTCGTCCCAGGATTCGAACTTCACTGCAAATCCTTAAAAATTAACTTGTTGCCCCGTTTGTCATCGCCCACCAATCCGCGCATCAACGAAGAACTGCGGAGGGTTGTCGGGCCGTGTTTGTTTGGCCCGCACCCTCCGCGTTAGGTGATAACAATCGGGAATAAAGTGTTCAACACATGATGAACAAATAAGGCACAATTTTTAGAAAATAAAAAAATTGAACATTGATCCGGGTTCTTTGTTTTAGAAGAAACAACCACGTGAATAAATATTTTTCTCAAATAAAACCCCTACCTCGGGCTGGTGTCGGACGAGAGTTCTTCGCGGAATTGACCATCACAGAAAAAGAGGATCATCGCGTCACGGAAGGGCGTCGCGTCGTCGCGGAAGGGCATCGCATCGACTATCTTCGAGGTTTAAAGAAAACACATGGATTTAATTTTCACTAATTAAATCCATGTTAAAGATAAAATCCACAAAGGAAATTTAAAATATTTGAAATCTCCTACCTCAAGCAGTTGGTGATCAGAGATTTTTGCGGGGAAGAACGTCACAGAAGAGGAATCATGGAAGGAGAATCATCGGCGTCGCGGAACACGGCGTCGCGTCATCGATCTCTGAGGGTTCTGCATTCTTCGTCGCCTTTCGTCGAAGGCCGGTATTCTTCGCGTTCTTTGCGTTCTTCGCGTTCTCCGCATTCATCGCGAAGGAGGATGAAGAACTTAGAGTTTCTTTCAATCCTCTAAACAAGCTACCACAAGAAAAACGTCTGTTGGCATTATTTTTTTAAATGCCAATAGTTTGGAAACGTGTTAAGAAATGAACCATTAATTCACAGAATTAATGGTACGACATAACAGTCCAATTAATAGGAGTGTTTAAGAGTTTTAGAAAACGCCCCAGTTGACTTTTATTATTGAGGAGCTTTCGATGGTGCGTTACTTAGAGGAAAAGAAACGGTGGGCTCGTGCGGGACCCACCAAACAAATATCCTAAAAAGAGGGTAGGATATTTTGAATTGCACCATATCCGCTTCAACTCAGCTTAAGCAGCTTCAAGTGGCTTTTATGTGGCTTGAAGTGAAATAAAATAAAGTTGTCACACCACTTTATTTTATTTTTTCACTTAACTCCCCAAATTTAAAAACCACACTCGAGAAAACACAACTCCGAAAGAGGTGTTTCTAAGCAATTACCGGCGCTGTGATTCCATCGGTGCCCTTGGAATTCGATTCCGAGCACCGGTTCAAAAGTTATAAAATCCCGCTCGTTCGTTCACCGAACATACCTGAGCCAAACTTCGAAAAATGATTTCGGGCACACCGGGCCTCAGAATCAGTTTCCGTCAGAAACGGAGTTCTTGTATAATTCCAAAGAAAATTAAGAAAAAAATTTCCTTGAAATTTACGGGTCTTTACATCACTCCCACCTCAGGGCTTTACGTTCTCGTGCTGCCATCTGATGCGCACAAGAGGAATCGATCGTCTACGTAGGTCCCGCTCCTGTCGGTCCTCGATCTCCACTGGGACCTCCGCAAAAGTCTCCCCATCATCAAAGTCTAGCTCCCCATAGTCAATTATGTGCATCGGGTCGTGCACGTATCTCCTCATCTAGGATACGTGGAAGATGACGTGCACCCGGTGCAACTGAGGTGGTAGAGCCAGGCGATAAGCCACCTCTCCAATCCTGCTGAGGACCTGGAATGGTCCGATGAAGCATGGAGACAACTTGAAGCCTTGGCCAAATCTCTGTAATCCATGTCGAGGTGATACACGAAAGAAAACGTGGTCGCCATCCTCGAACTCTAGTGGCCTCCGCCTCCTGTCAGCATAAGACTTATACCAGCTCTGAGCTGTCCTCATCTGCTCCTGGATGACCTGGACCATCTTTTTCATGGCCCGGACCATCTCTGGTCCCACAAGTGCTGAATCCACAGGGTCTGTCCAACACAAAGGAGATCTGAAAGTTCGGTCGTACAACGCCTCGTATGGTGTCATACCGATGGTGGAGTGGTAGCTGTTGTTGTACACAAACTCCACCAAGGGTAGGTGGTCCTCCCAACCGTGACCAAAGTCGAGGACACATGCGCGGAGCATGTCCTCGAGAGTCTGAATGGTCCTCTCCATCCGACCATCCATCTGAGGGTGAAAGGTGGTGCTCAGACGTAGCTACGTCCTGAACGCCTCCTGCAACCCCTTATAAATCTGGGAAGTAAAGAGAGCATCTCGATCGGAGATGATAGATGATGGCACGCCGTGATGCCTCACAATCTCCTAAACGTAGAGACATCCCAAGCTCTCTACTGAGCCCTGCTCTCTGATGGGTAATAAGTGATCCGACTTGGTGAGTTGGATGACAATAACCTAGATGGAGTCGTGACCTCTGGAAGTGCGTGGAATCCTAGTCACGAAGTCCATAGATATCCCGTCCAACTTTCTCTTCGGGACCTCCAAGGACTGTACCATGCCTGCTTGTACCTGATGCTCTGCCTTCACCTGCTGGCAGGTGAGGCATGGAGAAACGAACTCCGCCAAAGCCTTCTTCATGACCGGCCACCAGTGCTGTCGTCTGAGATCCTGGTACATCTTCGCCACTACAGGATGTACCACTAAGGGAGATGTGTGAAACTCTCTTAGCACTTCTTCCCGTAAAGAAACAGTTACCAAGGTACGTCCTCTGAAAAGGATGTCATGCTCTGCTCCAAAGGAGAAGCCATTAGGTGCATGTCCTGAGGATATCTGTGCACGCTGTTCCTCATAGTCAGCGTCCCCACACTGTGCCTCTCTGACCCACTGTAGTAGTGTAGGAGAGACTTTGAGAGACCGAAGGAAGGCTGCTCCATCCCTATCCACAAAGGATATCCGCAATGCAGCTAGCTGCTCTGTCGCCTCCTCGAGTAGCTCAATGCCCGTCCTCCTGCTGAGAGCATCAGCTACTACATTCCCCTTCCCAGAAGTATAGACTATCTCAAAGTCATATTCTTGGAGGAACTCGAGCCATCGCCACTGTCTCAGGATTAGGTCCATCTGATAGAAGATGTACCTGAGATTCTGATGGTCTGAAAAAACTGTAAAGCACTTGCCCATCAGATAGTGTCGCCATGTCTTCAGAGCGAAGACCACTGCTGCTAACTCCAGGTCATGGGTAGCATAGGTCTACTCATGCGGCCTCATCTGACGTGATCCATTGGCAATAACTGCCTACTCCTGCATCACAACACAACCGAGTCTGGTCCCTGATGCATCGCAGTAGACTACGTACCCAACTCCCTCCTTAGGCAACCTCAAGATAGGTGCACTGGTCAATCTTTGTCTTAGCTCTTGGAAGCTCTGCTGAAATCTGTCTGACAACACAAAGGGTTTCCCCTTCTTCGTCAAATCTTAGAGTGGTGCCACAACACTGGAGAAGTCTGGCACAAATATCCGATAGTATCCAGCTAGTCCCAAGAAACTCCGTACCTCCATCATGCTCTTAGGTGGCTCCCAATCTAGCATTGCCTTGATCTTCACAGGATCCACTGCAACTCCTGCCTTAGAGATGACGTGTCCCATGAAGTGGACCTCACGTATCCAAAACTAACACTTCGAGAGCTTTCCATAAATCTGGTGCTCTCGGAGTGTTTCTAGGTCAACCCGTAAGTGGCATGTGTGCTCCTCCTCAGTCTTCGAGTATATCAAAATTTCATCGATGAAGACCATGACAAATCGATCGAGGAATGGCTAAAAGATCCTGTTCATGAGGCCCATGAAAACTGCTGGAGCATTGGTTACGCCGAATGGCATAACCAAGAACTCATAGTGGCCATACCGACATCTGAAGGCCGTCGTCTGAACATCCTCATCCCAAACTCTGAGGTGATGATAGCATGACCGGAGGTCTATATTCGAGAACCGCCGTGATCCCTTGAGCTGATCGAAGAGGTCACCAATCCTCAGTAGAAGATACTTGATCCTCACCATCACCTGGTTCAGGCGATGATAGTCGACACAAATTCGCAAGCTCCCGTCCGCCTTCTTGGCGAACAATATCGGGGAAGCCGAGGGTGAAACATTGGGTCGGAATAATCCCTCGCCCTGCAAGTCCTCAAACTGTACCGATAGCTCTCGAAGCTTAGCGGGGTCCATATGATATTCTTGAGTCGATATCAGGGTTTTCCCGGGGTACATGTCAATATAAAAGTCTACCTCTCTACAAGGAGGTATCCCTGAAACGTCGTCGGGAAAGATGTCCGCATACTGATCCACCACTGTAGGAAAACTAGGACTGTGCATGTCAACTGCTCCGAGGATGAGGCTAGCCAACTGGTGAGTGATGGGCTTTCCTCTCCTCTACAGAAGTCCATCCTGTGCTGCGAAGGCTCCCTTCTCGCCGGTGAAGGTGAACCTGCTCTCGTCGTTGCGTACACATCACACCATGTGCCTAATACAGTCGATCTGAGCATGGACTGTAGATAACCAATCAATGCCCAAGATGACGTCGTAAGGCCTCGATGCCGCTACAAGAAGATCCCTGCCTAAGCTCTTGCCTCCTAGAGTAAGCTCACACTGTGAGCACCAGGGCGTAATCATTGAGTCTACTCATGTAGGAGTCTCTAGCCATAAGGATCGAGCCAACGACTCTGTCGGAATCTCCGAGCTCCGAACAAGGGTAGTGGCTATGAAAGATTGACTCGCTCTTGTGTCTATAAGAATTGAATAAAGGGTGGAATAAGCACTGATCATACCTCGAATCATCTCAGGCGTGCCATGGTCGTAGGCCTCCGCTGCCTGGAGCTGTGCCTGTCTCTGCCCACCAGCTCCCTGTGGTCGGGGTGGACCTCCTGGTGGTGGTGGTGGTGGTAGAGCCTCAAAGCATCGCCCACCACCTGCTGCTCGGCCAGCTCCTCTGCCTCGTCCGCCTCCTCCCTACGGACCGCCACGGTCGACCCTCTACCTCTGCCTGGGTGGCCCCTCAACTGTCTGATGCTCCTCGGCACGGTGGGTCGGGTAGTCACGAGCCATGTGGCCCTGCCCGCCGCATGTGTAGCACTGCCTGCCTCTTAAAAGACTGGCTCCACGCTGTGTGCCCGGCACTCCTGAGCTAGTGTCCTGAGGTCGTCTGTGTGAGGGTCTGGTCTGCCTGGACCCCTGAGTCATACGTCGACTGCCTGTCGCAGAAGACTCCCCTACGTGCCGCCCCACGGTAGGTCTCGCTGCGGATGAAGGCTCAGCATGGAAGCTCTCGATCAAAAGGGCTCACTCCAGTACTCCTGCCTGAGTCAGAATGCTGAGGGAGATCAGCGATTCCCTGATCTCATGTCTCAATCTCTGCTCAAAGGTCTGGGCCCGAAAGAATGGGTCCCGTACCATGTCGGTCGAGTAGCGGGAGAGATCGGTGAATCTCGCCGAGTACTGGGTGACCGTCAAGCTGCCCTGCCACAGCTGAAGAAGGTCCTGGATGCACACCGCACGGAGGGTGGCTGGGACAAACTCTGAGCGGAAGAGTCCCTCAATGTCTATCTAGAGAAGAGATGCCTCATCGTGCACATGGAGCATCAAGCTCCACCATCGGCCCGCTGCTGCGTGCAGTAGGCTCGCTGTGAGGATCACCATGAGGTCTGCTGGTGTCCTCACTAACCGGAAAACTCGCACCACTGCCTCCAGCTAGTCCTCAGCTGCCTGGGGGTCCGTCTCCCCGCGGATCCTGGGCGGTCGCTGGCGCTGGAACTCATGCAGTGCACTAAGGTGACGTGCATCGTCAGCGGCTAGGGCTGGAAGCATCAGTGGCTCGGTGGGTAAATGTACCGCCGGTGCCTCAGCTGACAAAGGGCCCTACACCGAGGCCTCTTCGCTCGGTGGGCTGTCGTCACGCTCAACTCTTGGAACCCTTGCTGGTTGTCATCATGGGGCCATCCTGAAAAAGGAAATAGATGCTCCATAGTCAGAACAATATACCTGGTGAGCTGAAACAAAGTAATCACAAAGAAAACTTGAAACACACATCCAATCAATGTTTTCGTGCATTAAGTCAGAAATCAGAAGTCCGGGTCCTGGTGTATGGATACGTCGGCCGCCGCACCAACGTTGGACTCCCTGGACTGATAACCACACCCAATACGCTAAACACTATTGCTTCACATAAAAAAAGATCAGAGTCCCAAGTTCTGTGGTAGAACCGAACACCTCTGATACCAATTTGTCACGACCCGTCCTCGGGGCTCGTGTTGTGAGTATGCCAAGCCCGCCTTCAATTGGCCAGGAGCTGCCGACTAGCAACAAGGCGTAAATTCCCGATAAAAACGGAAGGCATTGCCTTTGTAAAGTCAACAAACACCATAGAGCAAGCAAGAAGAATAAATAAACACTAAGTAAAAGCTGGTACAACAGTAAGTGCGGAAAAGAAAGTGGGCCAGTATACAAACTCAAACTAAATGTAAAGTACAACTGGAAAGGGAAAACAACAACTGAAAAGTAAAGCCGCAACGTCGAGCTGTCCATTGGAAATACCACCTGAAGAGTGGGTATAGATAGACACCACTGCTCCTCGGGTCCAGCCGACTGCTCTGTGTATGTCCCGCCCAGTGGTCCACCTCCAGGTACAGTCCTGCTCCACAAGCCTCAACCATGATCAGCGCAGTCCGTCATCTACAACCAACACAATGTAGTGCGGGCATAGCCCGTGCAAGGGTGAGTATAAGCTACTCAGTAGGGATCCTGAGACCCCCGAAGGACTCCCAGAATCCACAAAGGATAATCCACAAAGGAAAGATACAATCACGAAGTAACATCCTACACTGCTTAGGTATATTCCCATACGTATACGTAAGTCATCAATTCTTGTTCGGCTCCAAAATCTGAGCCCAAGCACAACCCAGTCCACATAGGAGATAAAAACGTAAATCCACACAGGATAGCACAGCACAATCCACATAGGAAATCAAAATAGGATTCATCTCACACAGGTATACTTCTTCGTATGACGATAGAGATGATCAGATATAGCCACTGATTCATCTAAGCCGTCGGACCCACAATGGATCGATAGGTACTAACCCTCGCAATGACCCACAAAGGATATGAACCAAAAAAGATCTGACCCACAAAGGATTGATAGGTATCTAACCCCCGCAATGACCCACAATGTATCTGACCCACAAAGGATCGATAGTTAACTAACCCCCAAAAAGACCCACACAAGATCGAACCTACATAGGATCTGTAGGAGCTGGCCCACATAGGACCGCTGAGCGCTGACCCACACATGATCTGTAGCATTGATCCATGTAGGATTGCTGAGTGTTGTAGTCTTCACTGTCGAATCCACTGAGGATCTCTGTATAGTCATCGTCGTCGCAGTCGCAGCCAGCTCTAGGTTTCCCGCACACAGCAAGCTCGTTCGGGAGGGTCCACTCCACGATCCAAGAGGCTGATACATCAACTGACACAAAGTCCGGAGTTGATGTATCCAAAAGCTCTGTATCGTCAATAGGAACTTAGCGTCATAGACGACACGTCAATCATACACCTGGTCTGGAAGTTATTGGCTTTTTCCTCCCAAGGGCCCAGTTGGTTTTAAGTCAAAACCATCCCGACCGTACTCCACCTGCATCCAAACCTCAGTCGGAGTAAGCCAAACGATCCTTCTCACTTAGAGGATTTCAACAATGTCGACGGCACGTCAATCGGATGTCTGAAGCTCAAGATATGAGTATTTCTGCTCCGAGGGCCCAGTTGGGTTTTAAGTAAAAACCAACCCGACCGTACTCCACCTACGTCCAAGCCTCGGTTAGAGTAAGCCAAAAGATCCTTCTCACTTAGAGGAATTCAACAAAGTCGAAGGCACATCAATCGGATGTCCGAAGCTCAAGATATGAGCATTTCTGCTCCGAGGGCCCGGTTGGTTTCGTGTACGAACCAACCAGGCCGAACCCAAAGTATTCCAAAACCTTGAGTGTAGTATACCGAAACGACCGTCCCAATCAAAGGATCACATCTCCGCTGACGGCGCATCGTTCGGAGCCCCGTAGCTGAAGTGACAAGCAAAAGACCAAAAAGGTCCGAGAACGGGGGGTCTGCGCCCGGACCGACCCGGCCCAACCCCCTGGGTCGGCCCGTACCGGGTCGACCCGAACCGGGTCCAGGTCCAACCTGGCCGGCGCGGCCCGGCCTGGACGTGACTTGGCCCGACCGGCGCGGGCGCGGCCCCGGCCGCTTGGCGGCTCGGTCGTAATGGCCGAGCGGGTGCAAGGGGCGCCACCCCCCCTTGATGACACCGCGACCCCGTGTGGGGGGCCGCCTCTCAGAAATGGACACGGCAGGGCCGCGTCCTTCCTCCGTGGTCCCGCGCAGCCATCAGACCAGCCAGCGCCGTCGCGGCTTCAGCCGCGGCGGGTCTTCCCGACGGCGCGCCGGGCGCCACCGTGTCCTGGCGGGCGGCCGCCGCCGGCCGCCCCCTCTGCCCACTGGCGCCGCTGTGTCGGCGAGGCGTCCCGTCAGAGACCTCCACGGACCCCCGGACGCGCTCCAGAGGTCCGTTTTTCTCGTGGTCTTCGCCAGTGTTCATCCTGGGATTCGAACTTCACGGCAAAGCCTTCAAAATTAACTTGCGGCCCCGTTTGTCGTCGGCCGCCAAACCGCACATCAACGAAGGACTGCAGAGGGTTGTCGAGCCGTGTTTTTTTGGCCCGCACCCTCTGCGTTAGGTGATAACAATCGGGAATAAAGTGTTCAACACATAAGGAACAAACAAGGCAAAATTTTTATAAAATTAAAAAATTGAACCTTGATCCGGGTTCTTTGTTTTAGAAGAAACAATCACGAGAATAAATATAGTTCTCAAATAAAACCCCTACCTCGTAGCTGTCGTCAGACGAGAGTTCTTTGCAGAATTGACCGTCGCGGATGAAGATGATCTCCGTGCCACGGAAGGGCGTCGCGTCGTCGCGGAAGGGCGTCGCGTCGACGATCTCTGATGTTTAAAGAAAACACACAGATTTAATTTTCATGAATTAAATCCATGTTAAAGATAAAATCCACAAAGGAAATTTAAAATATTTGAAATCTCCTACCTCAAGCAGTTGGTGCTCGGAGATTGTTGCGGGGAAGAATGTCGTGGAAGAAGCATCGTGGAAGGACAATCGTCGGCGTCGCGGAACACTGCGTCGCGTCATCGATCTCCGATGGTTCGGCGTTCTTCATCGCCTTTCGTCGAAGGCCGGCGTTCTTCGCGTTCTTCGTGTTCTTTGCGTTCTTCGCGAAGGAGGATGAAGAACTTAGAGTTTCTGTCAATCCTATCAGCAAGCTACCACAACCAAAATTTGTGTTGGCCTTATTTTATTATATGCCAACAGTTTGAAAACGTGTTAAGAAACGAACCATTAATTCATTGAATTAATGGTACGACTTAACAGTCCAATTAATAGGAGCATTTAAGAGTTTTAGAAAATGCACCAGTTGACTTTCTTTAATGAGGAGATTGCGCGGGTGCGTTACTTAGAGGAAAAGAAACGATGGGCTCATGCGGTCCCCACCTCACAAATATCCTACCAAGATGGTAGGATATATTGAATTGCACCCTATCCGCTTCAACATAGATTAAGCAGCATCAGGTGGCTTTTAAATGGCTTTAAGTGAAATAAAATAAAGTTGTCGCACCACTTTATTTTATTTTCTTCACTTAACTCCCAAAATTTAAAAACCGCACCAGAGAAAACCTAACTCCGGAAGAGGCGTTTATAAGCAATTACCGGTGCTGCGATTCCATCAGTGCCCTCAGAATTCGATTCCGAGCACCGGTTCAAAAGTTATAAAAACTCGCTCGTTCGTTCACTGAACGTACCCGAGCCAAACTTTGGAAAATGATTCCGGGCACACCGGGCCTCAGAATCAGGTGCCGTCAGAAAATGTGTTCTTGTAAAATTCCATAGAAAATTATGAAAAAAATTTCCTTGAAATTTACGTGTCTTTACAGAGAAGGCCGCAGCAGTTCCAATTCTGGTCCCCCGGTCCTCACCCATTCCCTTTGGGCCTTGGACTGAGGTTCTTCGTCTATGGGTTCCATGGACATCTCCAGAATCAGTGACCGGGCCGAGTTCAGTACGACAGTGGCGGACAGGCTCAACACCCATCTCAGCAGCAGCTTCCAACTTGGCCCTTCCAGCAGCAGTAGCAGGGGCAGCGAGCTCCCGCTCCTCCGAGGGCAGATGTTGCAGGGGGAGGCCAACCTTAGGGCGCTCCTAAGGGACCCCGACCTGGGTGTGGTCGGGGAGGCGACCAACAGCTCAGGTGCAGAGGTGCTTGGAGTGGGCATTTTCATGCCGCGGAGGTAGTAGTTCTAGTAGGACCGGAGGTCATTTGTGGTACAATCGTCTTGTTTAGTACCCTTTCTTATGCCTTCTTCGACCCCGTGGATTCACACTCATTCGTTGCACCCGGTCTAGCCCATGCCCTGGGCCTAGATTCGAAGAGACTTCCTGTACCCTTGGTGCTGAGCACACAATTCATAGGTTAGACTAACTTGTTATATGTTTGTCGAGGATGCAGACTGATGAAAGGGCCACATCATTCGGTCATTGATTTACTGCTGCTACAGATACAACCATACAATGTCATTTTAGGCATCGACTGGTTATTCTCTGTGGGTGTATTCATCGATTGCTTCCGAGGAAAGGTTGTGTTATTAGACATGGGTGGCCGTCGTGTTACTTTCACAGGCGAGCAGAGCAGTCAGAAGTGTGGCAGGTGAGAGGAACCCCTCCTCTCCTTGTTAGCTGAGGTGTTAGTAGAGTCAGTAGATGCTGAGATGGTAGAGGTGCCAGGAATCGTCAGCGAGTTTATGTACGTATTTATTGATGATTTAAAGACTCTACCCCTTGAGTGGATATCGAGTTTGTGATCGACTTGCATCCTGGTGCTCGTCCGATTATGATGGCTCCTTACCGGATGGCACCTTCGGAGCTACGGGAGTTACAGATTCAGATTGATGATCTGATGAAGAGGGATTATGTTCCACCAAGTGCGTCACAGTGGGGTGCTCCAGTATTGTTCGTAAATTATGAATATGGTGGTCTCAGGTTGTTCATAGACTATAGGAGGATGAATCAGGTAATGATGAAGAATAACTACCCTCTTCCGAGGATAGAAGATCTTTTCGACCAGCTGAAATGGGCAGGATGGTTCTAGAAGATCGACATGTGGTCTGGGTATCACCTATTGAGGGTGAAAGAGGAAGACATCCCGAATACGGCCTTTAGGTGAAGATATAGAAACTTCGAGTTTTTATTCATGCCTTTCTGTGTTATGAATTCCCCAACTGTGTTCATGGGGATTATGAACTCCATCTTCCGGGTGTACCTGGATCGGTTCATATTTGTTTTCATCGATGATATACTGATCTATTCAAGATCAGAGGAGGACCACGCAGAGCACCTGAGGATGGTTTTGGAGGTCCTCTGACAGCACATGCTCTAGGGGAAGTTGTCAAAATGAGTGTTCTTGACTCTAGAAGTGAACTTCCTTGGGCACGTATTGTCTGAGCAGGGGGTAGCGGTGGACCCATCAAAGGTTGAGGTAGTTGTTTCTTGGGTAGCACCCAAGAATGTGGCAGAGGTTTGCAGTTTACTTGGGTTGGCAGGTTACTATCGGAGGTTCATACCCAACTTCTCCCGAGTGGTATCCCCTTTGACAGCCTTGACCAAGAAGGACCAGGTTTACGTGTGGAGTGAGCAGTGCGAGACAACTTTCAGTTATCTTAAGGAGAAGTTGGTTAGTGCCCCAGTCATGAGACTACCAGAAGAAGGGGTGGCATATGAGGTGTTCTGTGATGCTTCATGGAAAGGCCTCAGATGTGTGTTGATGCAGTAACAACAGGTGATCTCTTATGGGTCTAGGCAGTTATGCCCTCATGAGATTAATTATGCCACCCACGACCTGGGGCATGCATCTATAATTTTTGCGTTAATGTTACGGTGGGATTACCTCATCGGATAACGCTTTGTGGTCTTCACAAATCACAAACGTTTGAGGTATATCTTCTCCTAGCGGGACCTAAACGTGTGGCAGTGAAGGTGGGGGAGTTCCTCTAGGATTAAGACAACAATATTTGATACACTTCAGGGAAGGGGAATGTAGTGGAAAATTCTTTGAGAAGGAGTTCACAGAAGGATGTGGTCTGAGAGTCGGTAGACACCTAGGAGGCGATGGAGGAATTGGATGCCTTGCACCTCGATGTGAGGATGAATGATGGTAGAGGTTTCCTGTATCAGATGACAGTGTAGTCTTCTCTATTGCAACAAGTGGAGGAGTCTTAGTGGGGAGACCCAGAGTGCAAAGTGATGCGTGAACGAGTTGACCAGTGCAATGCTCCGGAAGGGTGGATGGAGGATGGTCAAAACCAGATTCTTTTCTGAGGAATGATATTTGTTCCAGAGGCGATGCGTGATAAGGATCTTAGTGAGTTCCACAACTCACCCCTAGCAGTGCACCCAGGATTTTCCAATATGTACTAGGGTCTGAAGAGACAGTTCGGGTGGCTCGGAGTAATGTGAACAGTGGTAGAGTTTGTGGCCAAGTGCCTAGTGTGTCAGTAGGTGAAGGCTAAACACTGTGTTCCAGGTGGCCTGCTGCAGTCTTTGGATGTCCCCGAGTGGAATTGGGAGGACATCTCGATGGATTTCGTCACGGGACTACCCAAGGATCAAGGGGGATACGATGCCATATGGGTATTAGTTGACCGGTTGACGAAATCTTCTCACTTTCTGGTGATTTAGTAGTCAAGTGCAGTTGATTCTTTGGCACAATGGTAAGTGGATGAGGTGGTGCAGTTGCATGGAGTTTCGAGTTCCATAGTCTCGGATAGGGATGCACGGTTTACCTCACGAGTCTGGAGAGGACTCCCGCATGATTTTGGAACCCGACTACGTCTTAGAACTGCTTTTCATCCCCAAACAGATGGACAGACAGAGCGCACCATCCAGACCTTGGAGGATATGCTGCGGGCATGTGTTCTGGACTCAGGAGGATCATGGGTGCGACACTTGCCTATGGTAGAGTTTGCATAAAATAATAGCTATCACTCTACCATTGGTATGGCCCCGTTTAAAGACCTGTACTGGAGGCCATGACGCTCACCTGTGTATTGGACCGAAGTCGTAGAGGCAAGCATCATTGGCCCGGAGGTGGTATAGAGCACGACAGAGAAGGTCCAGCTTATACGGGAAAGGATGCAGGCGCCCCAGAACTGAAAGAAGTCATATGCTGATACCAGGAGAAGGACCTTGGAGTTGAGGTTGGAGACCACATGTCCTTGAAGGTCTCCCATCAGCGTGGAAGATGTAGGTTCGGCAAGGGGAGTTAACTTTCTCCCATGTTCATCAGACCCTTAGAAGTGTTGCGGCGGGTTGGTGAAGTGGATAATCAGCCAGTGTTACCACCGCTGCTACTGAGGATACATGACGTCTTCCATGAGTCCTAGATCCATTAGTATCTGTACGACGATTCACACGTCCTCGACGAGGGAGAGCTAGACATCAAGGATGACGTGAACTTTGTGGAAAGACCAGTGATGATCGAGGATCATGAGGAGAAGGTGCTTCGTGGGTGAACCATTCCCTTGGTACGTGTGTTATGGAGACATGGTGGGCTTGAGGAGAGTACGTGGGAGAAGGAAGAACAGATTTGTTCCCGGTACCCAGAGCTGTTTTGTGTTTTGTATTGTTCTATTTATACTTTTGGTGGAGCGTTTTACATTTTTGGAAATGAAATATGTGGTTTTTATTTCCTCTGAATGTGTGTGAA
Organism: Viscum album; assembly: GCA_963277665.1. NCBI lineage: Eukaryota > Viridiplantae > Streptophyta > Magnoliopsida > Santalales > Viscaceae > Viscum > Viscum album. The sequence continues at coordinate 348,141,598 of OY728152.1, read as the reverse complement.
AAGTCCTGGATATGGGGAGGAGAGGACCCGACCCCTAATCAAGACGCATTAAGGTGGATGCGATTAATCCCGGGCATGCGAGTTAATGCCGCCCATAGAGGATAGTATCTTAACATGGGGGAAGAGACTCCCCAACCCACATGACTGGGCAGTTTGACATGGTATGTTTCTTGGTTCTTAAGAGGAATATGTTTTTAGTTAATAATGGGGTTCACTCCTGAGAGTTATCTTTAGAGGTTGTTGTTCGGACACTCTCATTCCTTCTGGTTGTTTTGATTCTCGAGGGTGAGAATATTTTGAGAGATATCTGATGTAATGGTCTGGGTTTTTGGGGGTCCATTACTTTGTAAAAATCTTATTATGGGTGTTCTGGGTAGTCAGGGTAAGTTATCAAGGCTTCTTGGTGATGTTTTGACCCCTAACGGTAGGCCTACCAGTAGCCTTAGCCTACCGGCAGCAGGCCCACTGGTAGCTCAGTCTACCGGTCGCTGTAAACCACTGGTAGCACGGCTACCGGTTGCTGTCGGCCACCGATAGCTCTCGGCTACCGGTGGCTCTTTCCTACCCTGCAGGGTTTCCACTAGCGCCTCCTTTTTGTGCAAATAGGGTTTTAAACCCTATTTTGACCGATTTATGCTTATTTTAAAGCCCAGTAATGCCCATAAATGGTGATAAATTAAGAGTTTTATGAGGTACCCTGTGAGCATCAGTTTAAACTGCCCCTAAAGCGGGGACCCTTTAGTGACGTGTGGGCCCGTGTGGTAAACCCACGACCCCGCTTTTTACTCGGTTTAACATTATTATCTCAGTATCTCAACCGTCCCCGAACCTTATAAACTAAAGGGTTCTCCTTGGATTTTTTTTCTCGATCACCCTCCCATCTTTTCGTCTGCTCGTGCTTCAGTTCCCGAGGCCCCAACCCTAAAAATCATGCATCCTCTGTTACTTGCGCGTGAAGGGATGCTTCGATCATCGATCAATCAAGTAGGGTTTCACCTTCGTCTCTCATTTCTGTGTATCTTGCGGGATGGGTACGCTATTTCTCTTGTATAATTGGATGAACCAAACATTAATGAAGATAATAAATGTATTTTAGGAATGAAGGGGAAGGGTGTGACCACTGCTCTATTTTTATCTTTCATGATTAATGATTTTTGTTTTGTGCGGGCTTACGCCTACTAAAAATCATGGCTGTTGGTGGTCTTTCTCTTTGTGTTAATAAACCCTTACTTCTTATTTTGGTCGTGTGAAGGAAATTGGTTAATTACGTATATTCGTCTAATAAACTGAAAGCACTAGGATCAATCCTTTTCTGTGATAACCCTGGTTATCGTACAACAGAATTGGAATCATGGAGTGTGTTAAAACTTATAAATCTGAAAATACTGGCATAGGCCTCCTTTGTGTTGGTGGTAGTGGTTTGGTTGTTTTTCTTTTACGGGCCGATTTATGGGTGATGTGGGTGGTGATGGGATCCCCTGTTGTTATGGTTTCGCTCATTGTAAAATTTGAGGCAGTGTGGTCACCTTGATTATATCACGAATAGGGATGGAATCCTTTGCTGTTGAGAAACCATTGGCTCATGTGGTTTGGGAACATGGGGTAGTATCTTGGGGTTTTCCTTGGTTCCATTACTTTGAGGGATCTCACATATCCGGTTTGTGGAAGTGACTTTACAGGAGAACCAGCTGTAAATGTTTAAGTTGATGTTTGACTGTACTCACTTTCTAGTTTCCCAAGTAGGTGTAGAAACTTATTTAAACATTATTTCTGAACATGAAAACAAGGATGTAACAAATGGGTTTTGGTTTGGTGTGAGTTGTGACTTGGACATGGTTGCTGATTATGTTCTTCTGGCTGGATGAAGAAAAACCTATATTTGTGTGAGTGATTTTTACTTATACATATACTTGTATTTTTGTGTTTATTGTTCGCACACCACACAAGTTGATCACTTAGGGACAAACACCACTATTTCATGGGGGAGGGTTTTTTTCCAAACACTTCTATTATTGGCTGGTTATTAGATCCTTTCTTCTCCCTTTCCTAGATAGTTCAAGACTCTATGGGAAGGATGTGATGGCCTAATGTCCATTATTAGCCCAAGAATCTTCGGGCATGGTAGTTTGGTGGTTGGCCCAGGTGTGTGTGGGCAGGTTGGTTCCCAAGTGTCTTTGGGATGAGGCCCAGGTGTCTTCGGGCGTGGCGGTGGTTGTTTTGTCCTAGGTGTTTGCAAGCGTGGTTACACGTGACAGTTGTAGCCCAGGTGTTTACGGGTGGGGTTTGGTAGTGGTACTGTGTGAGGATATGACCCAGGTGTGTGTGGGCTAGGTGTGGTAGTGGGACTACGGTGAGAATGGCTTGATGGGTTCGATGCATATGATATCTTCAATAACCAGTGGGAATGTGAGGAGGGGTACCCAAACATCAATGTGCTTTTATTATACATTCCTGCTTGCGTTATTTGGTGAGTGTGGCTGGTGAGTTGGTTTGATAGACTCCTTGATTGTGTTTGGTTGTCTGCTTCTCACGGGACATTAGTACTTCTCCCCACTAGTGTACGATATCTTTAGGTTTTTCCCTACTTAGTATACTTGTATGATCACCCTACGTTTATAAAACAATTTTCAGGGTTCCATGAGGACTTTAGGGATCATGCAGGACAGTACTAGCTAGGACCTTGGGGCAGTTGCTGTTGTCATTTTTCTTTCTTTTGGTACATTATCTTTGGAGTTCTTGTATCATGTATCTTTTACTTTTCAATATGCATGTGGGAATGGTTTACTTTGGCTTTACATTTCATTCATTTTTGATGTTTTTGGGATTCATCATCTTATTTCACGATCCTATAAAACACAAAAAGGTTAATGCCTTCCATTTGTGTGTGATTTCCATACCCTTGGTGCTAGTCGCCACTCCGGGACCTATAGAATGCATGTTTCAGGGGTCATTATCTCTCCTTCAACTTAAAGAGGGAAGGGCTTGGCAATATGCGGACTCTTCCCTCCTTCTGGTGAAGGCAGGTCATGATAATGATAATTGTGATGTCTTTTTTTAAACTTTTTTATAAAACATTGATATTAAATAAAAAGGAATTCCAATGTAAGCTCAAAATAAAGTGGATTTTCAATAAAACAATATTTTCAGTATTTTGAGTATATAAGGAGATTAAAATTAAATGTAAAAATGTATTGTAATGAAAGAAAATATGAGAATAAAACTCTTGAGTTTCTTGAGATACAGATATTTTTATTTAACCATTGGGAATGTAATTATAACAATCCTTATAAATAATGAAATTATAAATAAATCTGTTATCACATTGGTAACTATTGAATCATAATACACTTGAAATAATAAAAAATAGAAGGATACATAAATCCCCTTAACATTCAATAGATGAATGATTAATGATATTTATGTGAACTATATAAACAACATAAAAGAAACAATTAGTTAATATAACAAGAAACTCATAGAAATCAAAGTGAGATGAAAATCCATAACCTATGGCCTTAATTCCTTCAGATGTTTTGGAATATCTTTTAAAATCAATAAATACATATTAAAAAATTAATATATTACCATAGTTTAAAATATATAAAACTATATAATAATTATTTATATCCTTTTACAATATATTTTATAAGACTTCTTCATTAAAATTACTTTTCATGGTGATATCTTCATTGTTTTTCAAGTATGATTGGATTTGGTAGTCTTTTTCCTGTTATATTGATGATGGTTAAATCATATATGTAATTCAAATAAAAATATAAATACCATATATTTTTATTATATATAAATTATGATTGATTCAAATAAGAAAAACATATAAAATTGAAATATGTGGTCTATGGAGACGGTAGCCTGTACACACTCATGAACACAGTTTCTATTTTTAGACATATGGAACCAAAGAAAGGAAAGTAGAAAATTAAATTTAAAATAATGATAATAATTTATAATATATTATATATAATCAATATAAATCCTTATTACATTCTAAATTAATAAAAAATTAATAATGAATAACATCATTTCATAGAGGTGGTTGTCTACACCTATGGGAGATCGATATTATAATTTTCTAACGGTTTGGAAATTAATAAGGTAGGTATTATATTATAATAATATAAGTATAACATCCCGTCTTCTTATAACATAAACTTTCATTACATTACACATAACTGAGGATCTTTATGGTCTAGTGTCTTGGAAACCAGGAACAAAATACATGAAAACAACATAAAGCATTCTTCTTAAACACTTGAAAGGCTTCTCCTTAAGTTCATCCTAGGTTCATTACTGCATCTCATAACCTGGGGACATACATCAAAAGAAAGGGTGAGAAGAAGGCCAAGTAAGGGAAACAAGAGGAACATTTTACATGTGAACTTGATAAACTTCAATAAGGACATGAAAAGAACTTTAAGGCATGAGAAAGAAATCATGAGGCATTTCATAATAAAAATAACATTTTTCATAACTTGAAGATGTGGCTACATCATTTAACATAGACAATCATGAACATATCACCAAGGTCCATCCCCAAGATGTCATTTGAAAATTACCAAGGTTATTCACCAAGGTATCGTGAAAATTGTAATCTCTACTGGTTACATCATTACCCAATGCATTGGAGCGCTATCCGGGTGCACCCTTAAATTTGCCTTTATTTTCATGTGAGCCACATATATAATCATCAAACATTTCATAAATAACCCATATAGCATAAAATAAATGGGTTTCATTTCATAATCATAACATTTTAAAAACATATTTAAAGACATGATCTTTACGTCACTCTAAACCCACGGAAAGGGAAAGTGGGTCTCATGTATGTAAATCCCAGAATTTAAAATAGAACATTTTGATATATTTGTGAATACCCTTGTAGAAATTTGATCTTTGAGTATTCACTTTATAACATAAAATAATGATGAGAAAAGAGAGAGAGGCATTTTGAGACGAAAATTATGCGGCATAACGGCTATGTTTTGGGGTTTTAGAAAACATTGAAAAGAGAGGGGACTTGGGTCACCCACTCACAATTGATCCATAAAACAGTTGGGGGACAAAATAAGAAGGATATATGGACATGGTAATGACGTTTTAAGAACATACCATTTGAAATGAAAAACATGGAAGGAATAAAAAAATTAGATTTCTTTTATGAAAATTCGGCAGACTAACGGCGTCACTTAAACTTCAATAAAAATGAATTGACAAGATCAAATAGGGTCTCTAATCATATGATCATAAGAGATAAGTGTGATAGATATAGAGATCATACCCCAACATAATAAAAAGGAACTTGAAATACTTGACATGAAAATTGAACTTAAAAATTGAGAAGGGTGAAAGAATCCCTTAGAAATTCGGCAGCCTAACGGTGTCTCTTAAACTTTCATAAAATGAAATGATGAGAGTAATACGGGATCTCTAATCATATAAAAATGAAAAGGGCAGTAATAGGAATAGAAAAGAACATCCTATCACATAAGGACATGGAGCATAAAAGGAACGACATAAAAGAGATTACATGAAAAGAAAGAGAGGGGTCGGATCCCTTACCTTAAAACGTGACTCTTGAAACTCAATGTTTTTGACCTTGAGGGCTTGGGGGAACCTTGGGAGGACTCCTTGGAAGGTAATAAGACCAGAACTTAGTTGGGGGAGAGTTGGGAGTGAAAACTAAAGGAGGAAAGGGTGGGTATTTATAGGGAAAGTGAGGGGACAAGGCATTAATGGCCAAGGGACACCTCACTAGTGGTTTTGGAAAACCCATGGGCTTTCCCATGGTATTTGCCCATGTTATTGGACACTTGGGACACCTCACACCTTATATTACTATTCATAATTCGACCATAATGAATATATACTTAATACATCATTTAATGATGTCATTAAACACCCGTAACTTAAAAACTATATTTTCACTATTCATCGAAAATTCAACTTTCTCAGAATAATCCCAAAATTTCACCTTAACCAAATATCAATGCTCTGATTTCAAAAATGAAATCCGTTTTATAAAAATAATTTTCTAAATATTTTTAATTTAATTTTTAAATAAAAAAACTATTCATCCAAAATTCATTTTTTTCAGAAAAATCCCCAAAAATTACCTTAACATAATATTGATGCTCTGAGTTAAAAAATAAAGTCCTTTTTATAAAAATAATTCTCTAATTATTTTTAATTAAAATTTTAATTAAAAAACAATATTCATCCGAAAAAACTAATACTTGACTAATAATTTATGAAACCGTTATTTACCCATTTTATTGAATCACATTACTTAATCTAGGTGTCTAAATTATATTAAAACTTTATTTGAGTGAAATTACTAATCCATTGGGTCACATTACTAATCCTAAGCATAAAATCACTATTCATAATTTACTATTCATCAAAAATTAAGTTGATCTTATTAGAATCCAAATTCCTTACTGAACACTTTTGTAGAAGACCGTTTTTTGAAAATCATTACACGTCATTAGTTATTTAGGGTTTACATAAATATTTTAAAATATCCTTTTTTCAAAATTCATCAATAAAATAAATTCTAAAATTATTTGGACATTTTAAATTTCACAAACATCACTAAAGGAAGAAATCTCAATTTATTCACCCGAAAGGATTACACACGGAAGTTATGGTCTCATCACATAGCCCCTTATAACACCGGCATAAGACCTAAGTGTAAGGTGTGCTATGGTGAGAGAATCTGCAGGAGGCTCAGATAACATTGCCCTAGTAGCAATCTCCACTAACATGAACTTCTACTGCAAGCATTTTCATTCAATCTTGACACGCTGGAGTTTGGCTTCGGCTTGGTCCAAAGCGAAGCCCACATATGCTACCTCCTTCCCAAGCTCTGTTAAGTGGGCTTCGTAAGGGTTGAGTCTACTGGATGAAGCCATCGACTCCTCTTTCTGCATTAACCATTAACATCTTATTAAATCATTAAGAGTATGTTAATATGATACTCAAAAAGATTGGGTCATTACATTCTTCCCCCCTTAAGAAATTTCGTCCCCGAAATTTATACTTGAGGCCTAGTCGAAAAGGTGAGGGTACTTTTGCTTCATCGTTTCATCAGGCTCCCAAGTCGCTTCTTCATACTTATGATTCCTCCACAACACTTTCACAAGGTGGGTAGTCTTGTTTCGTAGAACCTTGTCTCTACGGTCTAAGATCTCCACTGGCTGCTCTTCATAAGAGAGGCCATGTTCAAGTTGTACCACCTCTGGGTTCAGTACATGCGAAGGGTCGGGTATGTAATTCCTCAAGAGAGATACATGGAAGACATCATGAACTTGAGCTAGGTTTGGTGGAAGTGCTAGACGATAGGCCACTGCTCCTATGCGATCAAGGATTTCATAGGGGCCAATGTACCTAGGGCTGAGCTTCCCTTTTCCCAAACCACATGACTCTCTTCCATGGAGAAATTCGAAGGAAGACATTGTCACCAACAACAAACTACAAGTCCCTTTGACGATTGTCAGCATAGCTCTTCTGCCGACTCTGAGCAGCCTTTATGTGTTGTTGGATGGCATGAACCTGTTCCGTCATCTCTTGCATGAGATCAGGCCCAAGAAGCATCCTCTCACCAGTTTCATCCCAACAAGTAGGAGTTCTACACCGCTTTCCATACAGAGCTTCATAGGGTGGCATCTGAATACTCGAATGGAAGCTGTTGTTATAGGAGAACTCAACTAATGAGAGGTGTTGATCCCATCCACCTTTAAATTCCATTGAGCATAATCTCAACATGTCTTCGAGTGTCTGAATAGTCCTTTCAGACTGGCCATCAGTTTGAGGATGATAGGCCGTACTAAAATTCAATTCAGTATTCAGAACATGTTGAAGACTTCTCCAGAATTTTGATGTGAATCTTGGGTCACGATCAGATACGATGGATAGTGGTACCCCATGCAGCCTTACCACTTCCTTCATGTATATCTTGGCAAGCTGATCCAGAGAGAAATCTTCCCGAATAGAGATAAAATGGGCTGTCTTGGTGAGACGGTCCACAATAACCCATATCGCATTGTTTCCTTTAGATGTTTTTGGGAGACCAGTTACAATGTCCATGGTGATATTATCCCACTTCCATACTGGTATGGGTAGCGGTTGTAATACCCCCTTAAGAAGTTGTCTTTCTGCCTTTACTTGCTGACACACCAGGCACCTTGTAGTGTAATCAGCAATCTCCCTCTTCATGTTATCCCACCAATAATGATCACGAAGGTCTCTATACATCTTAGTGCTTCCCGGATGTATAGAGAAAGTAGAGCTATGAGCTTCATCCATCAGTTCTTTCTTTATCTCCGGAATAGATGCAACACATAGTCTTGTATGAAATTTCAATACACCTTCTTGATCAATATTGAAATCAGGGAACCTCCCATCCTTTACAGCCTCAAACTTCTCCTGCAGTAAAGGATCTTATTTTTGAGCCTTCTTGATCTTCTCTAGTAATGAAGGTTGATAAATCATTTGGGATAGGGTTGATGATGTCCCTTTACTTATAATTCCCATGTCCAGTTTTACTAGATCTTTAATCAAGGGATCTCCTAAGATCCTCATTATTGCCAGAACAACAGGATCTTTCCTGCTTAATGCATTTGCGACTTTGATTGCCCTTCCAGGGTGATAATGTATTGAACAATAATAGTATTTAATAAGCTCCAACCATCTCCTTTGTCTCATGTTCAATTCTTTATGTGTGAAAATATACTTTAGACTTTGGTGGTCAGTGTATATATCACATGTCTCGCCATAAAGATAGTGCCTCCATATCTTTAGAGAAAAAACCACTACCGCCAGCTCTAGATCATGCGTAGGATAATTCTGCTCATGAATCTTCAATTGTCGAGATGCATAAGAAATTACCTTGCCATTTTGCATGAGGACGCACCCAAGCCCTTTCAGAGATGGATCGCTAAAAATAACGAATCCTTCTCTGATAAAGGGTAGTGTTAACACAGGTGTAGTAACCAATCTCTTCTTCCGCTCTTGGAAACATTCCTCGCATTCCTTTGTCCAGATGAACTTAACCCCTTTTCGAGTCAACTTGGTTAGTGGATTAGAAAGCTGTGAAAAGTTTTTCACAAACCTATATAATATCCCGCTAAACCAAGGAAACTACGAATATCAGTCACTGTTGTGGGTGGAGGCCACTCCTCCACAACCATTGTCTTTGCACAGTCAACCGAGATTCCTTCATTGGTTACGATGTGCCCCAAGAAAGCCACCTGTTGTAACCGAAACTCACACTTGCTGAACTTCCCAAAGATCCTCTACTTCTGCAGAGTTTTCAACATAACCCTTAGATGGTCTTCATGCTCCTCACGACTTTTTGAATATATCAAAATATCGTCAATAAAAACTACCACAATGTTATCAAGGTAGTCCTTAAAGACTCTATTCATCAAATCCATGAAAATAGCAGGAGCATTAGTCAAGCCGAAGGGCATAACAGTAAACTCATAATGCCCATATCTTGATCGGAAGGCAGTCTTTGGAATATCTTCCTTATTCACCCTCAGTTGATGATAACCAGATCGAAGGTCAATCTTAGAGAAGAATTGTTCCCCATGATGTTGGTCAAATAAATCATCAATTATTGAAAGAGGATATCTGTTCTTCACTGTGATCCCGTTCAGTTCTCTATAATCAATGCATAGCCGCATTGATCTATCCTTCTTCTTCACAAAGAGAACTGGTGCTCCCCAAGGAGACACACTCGGTCGGATAAACCCCTTCTCCATCAAGTCTTGGAGTAGTTTCTTTAACTCTTCTAGATCCACATTTTCCATTCTATACGGAGTCTTTGATATCGGTTGAGGCCCAGGTACGAGTTCAATGGAGAAATCTACCTCTCTTTCTGGGGGAGGTCCAGGTAACTCCTCAGGAAATACATCCATGTATTCCTGAACAATCGGAACATCTTCTATTTGTATGCTCCCTTTTCCTTCTTCATCATCATCGATTAACTCCATAAAGAAGGCTATAGGAGGTTCTTCTAGATAGGGATCAGTTCGGGATATCTCTCCTAGGAAGATAACTGTAGGTCGTTCATTCAAGACTATTGAGATTTCCTTACTTCTGCATTTGATCTTAGCATTATACTTTGAGATCCAGTCCATCCCTAGTATAATGTCGAATTCCATCATGGGAATGACTACTATATTTGTGATAATATTGTGCTCACCAAAGTAAAAACTAGAGTCTCTAAATACTTTTGATGCAAGTATAATCCCACTTGGAGTCTTGACTGACAACTCTACCTCTAGCAGTTCAGGGATTGATTCTACATTCCTTGCAAACATGGAGGAAATAAAGGAATGCGTAGAACCAGAATCAAATAATGTACTTGCTAGTTTTGAGAGGACGACAAGAGTACCTGCTACCACATCGTTTGGAACTTCAACTTCAGTTATTGTGATAGCGAAATCACAACCTTGCTCTCTTGGCCTCTACTGAGGTTGATGGTGATTCCCCTCCACTGCCCTCGGATTTGGACATTGATTAGAAAAGTGCCCAAGCTATCCACACTTGAAGCATGTGACTTCGGGTAGGGACAGAACCATCTTTCCTCTGTTGTTAGTGTTGGGAAGTTGAGGCTTCACATCGCTACGACAATTCCGAGAAATATGGCCTTCTCTTCCACACCAGTAGCACTTACCACCTCCGATCAAGCAGTTCCCCAGATGCTTCTTCCCACACTAATTGCATGTGGCATGTTGCATATGCTTTCCACCTCTTTCCTAATCAAAAATTCTTCCCAGGATTGGTTCTAGAGTTCTCTTATTTTCATTAGATTTGTGAGACCACTGTGTCTCCCCAAATTCTAGTTCAACTTTCATAGCACTTAGAACTATTTCTTCATAGTTATCGTAGTCCATGTTGGCTAGATTCTTCCACAGATGAGGTTGTAGTCCGCCAAAGAATCTATCAACCTTCCCATTAGGGTCCCTGACAAAGCTTGAGGTATAGCGGGAAAGCCTTGTGAAGTTCATGTCATAGGTTCCAACTGATTCATTCTCCTTTTGCTTCAGCTCGAGAAACTCTTTCTCCATTTTCATTCTCATGGAATGAGGGAAATACTTGTTAAAGAAAATTCCCCGAAATTCTTCCCACTCTATAGCTTCCATCTCTCCTCGTGGCTTCGTGTTTTTGATCAGTGTCCACCACTGATCAGCTTCTCCCTCTAGGCTGTAAACAGCAAGGGTGACTTTTTCTTGTTCCGAACAATGAAGTACAGAAAAGATCTTTTCAAAGGAGCTTATCCATTGTTCCGCAACCAATGGGTCAGTAGATCCACTGAATGTTGGTGTACGTTGACGCATAAAGGACTCAACAGAAAGTTGCTCCCTTCGTGGTGATATCGGCCTCTCAGCTTGATTCAAGTTATTACTCATAACTTGAGTCAGTTGGTTCATCATTCGCATGAATGTTTCCATTCCGGCTTCCATCGGAGGGCCGTCAGCACATGGTGCATTGTGGTCACAATCGGCACGGTTCCTCCTATTGCCCGCCATTTTCTAAAAGAATGAAACCTTAGTAAGAAACATATTTCATTTATGAATCTTTTAGCTAAGACTTCATGCTTAGGCAATCATACTTCTCTATAATTCCTTCATAATGATTCATAAAAAGCTTGTGATTAACCAAACATATCCCCCGGGAGTGTCGTAACAAAGAGTGCAGCAAGGCCCGTTATCGTGCACCAGTTCCCTTTTGAGTCTAGCTCAAAGTGGTGTTTTCGGGTTTTACCCCTATGTACATCTGTGCCAGAGCCGCCTCTACCTGCTCGTATCCAGACAGGGATGTATTTGTTTGATAAACCACTTACTCAATACTTACCTAAATACCAGGACGTTTTCCTATATTTAAACTTTTCTATAGTGTTCTTCCTAAAGTTTTTATATCCTAATTTACACAAATAACTAAACCATCCTTTGATACCAACTATAACATCCCGTCTTCTTATAACATAAACTTTCATTACATTACACATAACTGAGGATCTTTAAGGTCTAGTGTCTTGGAAACTAGGAACAAAATACATGAAAACAACATTAAGCATTCTTGTTAAACACTTGAAAGGCTTCTCCTTAAGTTCATCCTAGGTTCATTACTGCATCTCATAACCTGGGGACATACATCAAAAGAAAGGGTGAGCATAAGGCCCAGTAAGGGAAACAAGAGGAACATTTTACATGTGAACTTGATATACTTCAATAAGGACATGAAAAGAACTTTAAGGCATGAGAAAGAAATCATGAGGCATTTCATAATAAAAATAACATTTTTCATAACTTGAAGATGTGGCTACATCATTTAACATATAAAATAATGAACATATCACCAAGGTCCATCCCCAAGGTGTCATTTGAAAATTACCAAGGTTATTCACCAAGGTATCGTGAAAATTGTAATCTCTAGTGGTTACATCATTACCCAATGCATTGGAGTGCTATCAGGGTGCACCCTTAAATTTTCCTTTATGTTAATGTGATCCACATATATCATCATCAAACATTTCATAAATAACCCATATAGCATAAAATAAATGGGTTTCATTTCATAATCATAACATTTTAAAAACTTCTTTAAATACATGATCCTTACGTCACTTTAAACCCACAGAAAGGGAAAGTGGGTCTCATGTATGTAAATACCAGAATTTAAAATAGAAAATTTTGATATATATGTGAATACCCTTGTAGAAATAATATCTTTGAGTATTCACTTTATAACATAAAAAAATTTTGAGAAAAGAGAGAGAGGCATTTTGAGACCAAAATTCTGCGGCAAAATGGCTATGTTTTGGGGTTTTAGAAAACATTGAAAAGAGAGGGGACATGGGTCACCCACTCACAATTGATCCATAAAACAGTATGGGGACAAAATAAGAAGGATATATGGACATGGTAATGAAGTTTGAAGGACATACCATTTGAAATGAAAAACATGGAAGGAAGACCAAAATTAGATTTCTTTTATGAAAATTCAGCAGACTAACGGCGTCACTTAAACATCAATAAAAATGAATTGACAAGATCAAATAGGGTCTCTCATAATATGATAATAAGATATCAGTATGATAGATATAGAGATCATACCCCAACATAATAAAAAGGAACTTGAAAGACTTGACATGAAAATCGAACTTAAAAAATGAGAAGTGTGAAAGAATCCCTTAAAAATCCGGCAGCCTAACGGCGTATCTTAAACCTTCATAAAATGAAATGATGAGAGTAATAGGGGATATCTCATCATATAAAAATGAAAAGGGATGTAAGAGGAATAGAAAATAAAATCCTATCACATATGGACATGGAGTATAAAAGGAACGACATAAAAGAGATTACATGAAAAGAAAGAGAGGGGTCGGATCCCTTACCTTAAAACGTGACTCTTGAAACTCAATGTTTTGGACCTTGAGGGATTGGGGGCACCTTTGGAGGACTCCTTGGAAGGTAGGAAGACCAGAACTTAGTTGGGGGAGAGTTGGGAGTGAAAACTAAAGGAGGAAAGGGTGGGTATTTATAGGGAAAGTGAGGGGACAAGGCATTAATGGCCAAGGGACACCTCACTAGTGGTTTTGGAAAAACCATGGGCTTGCCCATGGTATTTTCCCATTGTATTGGCCACTTGGGACACCTCACACCTTATCTTACTATTCATAATTCGACCATAATTAATATATACTTAATACATCATTTAATGATGTCATTAAACACTCGTAACTTAAAAACAATATTTTCACTATTCATCGAAAATTCAACTTTCTCAGAATAATCCCAAAATTTCACCTTACCCAAATATCAATGATCTGATTTCAAAAATGAAATCCATTTTATAAAAATAATTTTCTAAATATTTTTAATTTAATTTTAAAATAAAACCACTATTCATCGAAAGTTCATTTTTTTCAGAAAAATCCCCAAAAATTACCTTAACATAATATCGATGCTCTGAGTTAAAAAATAAAGTCCTTTTTATAAAAATAATTTTCTAATTATTTTTTATTAAAATTTTAATTAAAAACACTATTCATCCGAAAAAACTAATTCTTGACTAATAATTTATGAAACCGTTATTTACCCATTTTATTGAATCACATTACTTAATCTAGGTGTCTAAATTATATTAAAACTTTCTTTGAGTGAAATTACTAATCCATTTGGTCACATTACTAATCCTAAGCGTAAAATCACTATTCATAATTTACTATTCATCAAAAATTAAGTTGATTTTTTTAGACTCCAAATTCCTTACTGATCACTTTTGTAGAAGACCTTTTTTTGAAAATAATTACACATCATTAGTTATTTACGGTTTACATAAATATTTTAAAATATCCTTTTTTCAAAATTCATCAATAAAATACATTCTAAAATTATCTGGACATTTGAAATTTCACAAACATCACTAAAGGAAGAAATCTCAATTTATTCACCCGAAAGGATTACACAAGGAATCTAGGGTCTCATCACATATCCCCTTATAACACCAGCATAAGACCTAAGTGTAAGGTGTGCTATGGTGAGAGAATCTGAGGGGGGCTCAGATAACATTGCCCTAGTAGCAATCTCCACTAACTTGAACTTATCCCGCAAGCGTTTTCGTTCAAGCTTGACACGCTGGAGTTCGGCTTCGTCTTGGTCCAAAGCGAACCCCATAGATGCTACCTCCTTCCCAAGCTCTGATAAGTGGGATTCGTAAGGGTTGAGTCTACTGGATGAAGCCATCGACTCCTCTTTTGCATTAACCATTAACATCTTATTAAATCATTAAGAGTAAGTTAATATAATACTCAAAAAGATTGGGTCGTTACAATAAGTATAATTATTTCCTTATAATAATATAAAATAAATAAATTGATAATAATACCCATACAAAAAAGTTGGGATTAAAAATGAATTGTGTATCAATGTGGAGATGGTAAGCCTTATATACATACAATCAATATTTTCACATAACTTTTGAGGTAATGAGGGTGAAAAAAGTAGTTTAATAAATATAATAAATTTTCAATATATTTAGGAAACATGATTTATTATTTTACTCATAATATTTTATAATCATAGGTGGTACAAGAATAACTAGAAAGAAATTGTTCAATCCAGGTGATTACATTCTTTGAAGTAACTCCTTTATATCTCCTCTTAAGGGTTCTAGGATTTGACTTTTGGGATGAAAACAACCACTTATTGTTTACTAGGATATTTTATTAGAGATATTTTCTGATTTTGGATATGATAGATGGATCAATGAGGTATTATGTAGAGAATGAAGTTGTTCTATTTAATAATTAAAGAGAGGGTCACCATTCGAATCTCATAGAAGATTAAAATACATTAAAGTAATTATCGAGAAAAATAGTACAAAATGGATTATTAATGGTAAATGAAATACATTTTAGACCATTCAATTCCCCTTTTTTTATTTTAGGACTATTATTATTTTAATTAATTTAAATAAATATTAACTTTGTAATATATAATTATTACCAACTTATACACTAAAAATTTATTTTCAATTAAAATACCTAAATAATTAATTTAATTGTAATGTAAATATTTCAAATAAAATTTATATATCACTATATTTTAAAAAACTGTATCCAAATAATAAATAAATAAAATTATATAACCTATCATAATTTTAAAACCATTTATTATATATTTTTATTAATTTGAGAAACACTACATCGGCGTTGCATGAGAATTTAATGTCATTATATAATTAATAAAAATTATAAAGAAATTAATATAATCTATATAATTTTAATTAATATTGATATAGAATCTTATATACATTGATAACAAGTTTTGTCCCTATTTAGACACATAACGGTTATTTAAAATTGAGTGTGTGACAGTTTCTAATGGTTATTATTTTAAATAATATAGAACTCATTTTCATGAAAATGTTTCCATTAAAAAATAAAATCATGATAATAATATTATAAATAACTAATTAAATTTATAAAATAATAATTATGATAGAGAAATTTATATAAATAATAATTAGTTTTAACTTATATTAACCTGATTTAACCTTTATTGAGGTGAAATATTTTACCACAGTTACTATCCATATTGTTTAAAAATAATGGGGGCCAATTTTCCAATTTTTAACCTCAAAATTAAAAATATATAATAAATTTTATCAAATTAAATACATATATTTACTATTTATTATTTTTAAAATAAGCATGCAAAATAAAATTAAAACAGATTTTTATAAAATTACATTTCTATAAAAAATATTTGTTATTATTATCTCAAGGTTAAAAAACTATTAAATGAATGTTAAATTTTATTTATTGAATATATAATATATATATTTCATTAATATCATTCAAAAAAAATTATTTTTTAAATGTTTTAAAATAAAAATACATTTTTCAAATAACATGTTGTTTTTTATGTAAAAATACTAATTTTTTCATTCAAATATTTTTTATTCCCATTTATAATCAATTGATTACCGTTTAATTGTTTTTATATATACATAATCATATATTTTCAATAATTTAATTATTTCTATTCATATCCTCAAACTTAATCACTATGTGATAACTATCACATTAAATATTAATATTTTAATAGTATATCACACTTCATCTAAACACAATGTTCTCAGTAAATCAAGTTGTAAAGGCAATTAATTTTTTTGAAAGAAAATATTTTATAAAATATTAGGGTGTTACAAAGACACTCCTAGGTTATATATGTTGGAATATCCATATACCCTTATTGACCCATGAAAAATTATTTTTCTTATGACTAATTTGTCCTCCTTCTAATGAAAAATCATTAACCCAATTACTTTATGACATGGTATTTCACACATTGAATATAAAATTTTCTATATATTTCATTGATAATGTCACTTAATGTTTTTTATTATATCCCAAAGTTTATATATTTATTCAGGGATGTTTTATTATATATCCACATTATCTTATCGAATGGGGATGTATTTGACTTATATATTTGCACTATAAGGATAGAAATGTCTTATTGAGAAAAGGGTTCCTCAAGAAATTAAATCAGTGGTCATGATGACTTTTTTCTGAATTTATTATATTTAATCACATGAATTGTGTGGGACAAAATTTTATAACACCTCAATGCATTGACATGTATCATGAGAAAAAAAATTTGTGTTTTGGTGTTTACCTCAACTTATTATAGGATAATGTCTTGGAATAAGGCCTTAACAACATGTATTGATATATGGAATTATGCATAAAAAGAGTATGATATCAATGATTTTTATCATCCATGGTTTCATTTAATTTCATTGAAATTTTATTCTCTTCTTTTCACATGATCATGGAATCATGTGTTCAATTATTCATGCCAAGTAACTTATTCCATGTTTATATTATGAACTATTTCATTGTATACCAATACATAATAAGAATCTCGGATTACCATTGTTTTTTCCTTTTCATAGGAAACATATAAGAGAATTGTGTATAATCTTATGTTATATGATGGAAGATATAATCATCTCCTCGCAATATATTCATTTTTAATATTACATTTTGGAATTTATTGTTTTTATTTATATGATCTTCTATGGAAACTAAATTTTTGGATCTAATCTAAATTCTTGTATTTTATATAAACAATTTAATATAAAAACTAACTGCATATTTGATTAGGATATGATATTATTGTAGGTATCATAATAATTTTAAAATTATCCTTGGGATTTTATTTTGTTGATCAAAGTGATATTGCACCAATACTAGGAAAAAACCATCAATATGTACTAGGAACAATCGAGTAAACATTATAAAGATTGTATTTTATAATCAAATATCAAGAGATAGCTATATGTATTCCATTATAGAGATATAGTGATTAATAAAAGAAATTAAAACCCTATCAACATAGTTATTTAATATAGGTACGTTTCACATGATAATGTTAATTAAGATGGAGTTGAGGATAATTAGATGACAAACATATTACGATAATTGACCCATGTTATATTAAATAAAATCACCTATATAGAGAATCCTACTGATCTACATCATACTGAAACTATGATTTTCTTATTCAAGAAAAAATATTCTCTGACATTATGTGGAACTAGTAACCCATTCAAAGCATAAAAATGGATCAATCCCATAAAGAAGATCATTCTCACTTTGGGATGTAGTAAATTCCAAATGGAATTATATTTCATGGAGAGAGATGAAAACTCGTGGTGTTTGTATATTCATAATAATAGATAAGAAGTTCAAGAAAAATCTTTGGTTATGGATGATACATATATATAGTAGTGGATATTTAAATTCTATAATTATTAATAGATGTTTTTTCAGAATAATTTCCTAATAATCCACTTGAGTGTGATGTTGAGTATTCAAATAAACTAATACCTGGTGGATGTACCATATCTAAAAGTCAATATATAATAGATTTATTGAAGTTATTAGTGATTAATAAATAGTTGTACGAGTTATGGGATATAGGATATAAATTCTCTAGGGTTTCAAGATGGGAAACCCCTATTTCATTAAAGAAATATAAAGATGAGTTTATGGGATTGTGTATCATTTATAGGAAGACCAGTTCAATTACAATAAATAAAAATTATCCTTTTCCACACATTGTTGAATTATTTTATCAACTTCAATGAGCCCAATTAATTTCAAATATTGATTTTCACATTGGTTATCACTAGATAATGATGAATAGATATGATATACCAATGATGAAAATTCTAAACAATCTATGAATATTATGAATTTATTGTTTTCATTTTATATTTTATAATGCACCATATTTCCTTATAGATATAATTAATAGAGTGTTTAAGGAGTATCTTAATAAATTGAGAACAATATTCATTGAAAATATCTTGATATACAATAAGAGTTATGGAGATAATAATAGTAATATGAAAATAATTATATACTACCTAAAAAAGGAATTATATGGGACGCATAATAACTATGAATTTTGGTCAATGTATTTCATTCATGTATATAATGTCTATAAGTATTAAATGATTATTTAACCCTATTATACATAGGTATTAAAATAATAGACCACACCAATAAAAAAATCTAGATGAAATGTTTCCTTCAAATAATAAGTAATAATTGGTCGATTGTTTACAATTTTTATTGGTTACCCAACCTATTAAACAAGTTAACACATAATGGTAGTCCATGGAATGTTTTAATGGAACATTGAGGAGATTAATAAATTTAGTGGTATTAAATTTAACATTAGGTGAAGAAATATTTGTAATATATAGTGATTAACCCTTGAATAAACATTGACGTTTACTTATGTTCAATGATAGGATGATTTCTTATACAACAAAGTAATTGAAAATTTATGGAAAATAATTTCCAATTCATGACCTTGATCTAGAATTAATAGTATTTTCTTTGAAAACATGGATACATGACATATATAGAGGGATGTGATATATATACAGACCACAATAGTTTGAATTATATATTTTCATTGTAGGAACTCAATATGAGGAAACATAGATATTTATAAGCACACAAGTAATATGATTGTGTGATACACTAACACATTGAGAAGGAAATAAAGTTGGTTAATTCATTGAGTAGAAGAGACCTTCCAGTTATGAAAATGATGATGATTAATATGGATCAAATATATATTGATCTGTTAAAGATAAATATGATGATTTTATAGAAAGGGGAACATTGTTTCATTTTATTATTAATTAATGAAAATACATACAATCAAATATAGTAATGTTCATGTACGATGATAAAAACATAAAAAGGTTGATTACATAATTTAATGATATGAAATTGAAGAACTTCATCTATATTTGTGGATTGTTGATGTTTAGGAAGAAGAAATGTATTTAATATATAATAGAATTTAGGAAGGAACAATTATATGATGATTATTTATAAAATTTATCAATAAACCATTATTCCCCAAAGATTCAATTAGATTTATCTGAAGATTTATTTTGAGACGATATGAGGAATGATTTTATAGAATATGTGTCAAGATGAAAAGTACCCCAATAGGCGAATGCTAGTAGAAAACATCCTATGGGAGTTATAAAAACTCTTTGAATGCCTATATTAAAATAGGAAAAATTTACTATGAAATTTATTATTAGAATTTAGAATACATCAAGGAATAATAGTGTTATACATGTCAATATTTGACATCTTACTTAGCCTTCTAATTAATAGATATTACGAAAATATTATTCCCTAGAGTTTCATATCAACATCTCAATCAGTGAAATCATTTAGATTCATGGGGATCCCCAATAGATTATATCTAATAATGACACATTTTTACATCAATGTTATGGGAGATTATTTATATGGATCTCAACAATTAGAAACATTTAAGCACCACTTATTATCCACAAAATTATTATTAGTCTTTGAAGACCATAAAGACATTAGAATACATGATACGTTCTTCTTTTTAAATATCCAACTTCTGTGAGATCAGTATCTACCATTGTTAGAATATTAATTAAATAATAGCTTCTATTTGATAGTCCCAGTGGAAATATATGAATCATTGTATGTGAATATGTGTTAAAATCATACGTATTAGGGAGAAGTTGGAAAAAGAACACTAGCTAATAGATTTTATAAGAGACAAGTGTTAATGTGAGGACTATTGAAGATCATATTATAGAATCCCAAATCTTTAAAAATATATTAATTGATAATTGAAGGAATGGAATAAAATTTCATCTTGGGGATCACATAATTATGAAGGTTTCACCAATGTATTGAAATATATGACATAGTAAAAATAGAAAGTTAATACCATGTTACATTCATCCTTTTGAAATAAGACATTTAACTAGAGATATACCATACCAATGGGATATTATAAAAAACAATTATAAAATACATGAGGTATTCCATGTTTCATTAATGAGGAAATATGTTCTGAATTCAATGCACGTGCTCACATCTATGGGAATGGATTCAGATCCTATCAAGATTCTTCGCACCAAATAAAATGTATTAGGAATCTGAAGGCTCAAGAAATTAATGAAATAAATTGAAATAAAAATATATAATTGGAAACCATGGTGCCAAAAATATCTAATAGGAATGAATACACATAATTTTTCAAGAAATTATATATACCCCAATTTTTAGGATGAAACTATTTAGGGGGAATACAATACCTGAGACCCAAATATAGAAGATAAACACCATATCCTTAACTCTTAGAATATTCACACATTAAAGAGTCCTTATTTATTAACATATTTAATTAAAAAAATATTTTTAATGTTTCTAATTTATCATAATGTTTAAATTAAAGAAACAAAAGTTTTCTGAGTGTTATTTTTTAAGATATACTTGATAAGGTGGGGTTTTTTAAAAAACTGAGTTTTAATAAACCCTACTATTATATGGATTTATCAAAATGAAGAAATGTTAAATATGAAAAAAAATAAGAATTTATGGAATAACATTATTCATTTTAAAATATTATTTGATCATATAAATGATATTTCCAATATTTTTAGAACTAGATAAGATGTTACAATTAATCAAATATTTTCTTCTATTTCGTTAAATCTATCCTTTTTAATGGGAAATTCGGTTTTGGCTTTTAATGAAATTATTATACACTTAAATTTTTTTATATAAATTAAATTAATGTAATAAAAATCAGAATCAAATTTAATTTTATCTTATATTTAAATATTAGTAATTAAAACAATATCATTCCAAAAATAGTTGTTACTCGATTAAGTGAATAAATTTCAAAATAATCATTTTACACTTAAAGAAATAAAATATGAAAAAATTATTTTCAAATTTAAAATCAAGGAAATAAAATTAGGCAAAAGGTATCAAATTAAAATTTTTCGTTAAATTTTATTGTCAAGGATATGAATTAATTAAAAAAGTTGATGAAAATTAGGGTAAAAGTTCAATGTTAAACGAATTATGAAACAACACTCAATGGTTTCTGAAAAAGGATATTTGGATGTATGTGTTGATCAATAATCACAATCTCTTCCACAATATTCTATTTTTATCCATTTGCACATGAATTTAAATCTTATATTACTGAAAATGTATGGGTTACTCCCAAAACAACCGTTCTCCTCACTTATAAATCTGAAAAATCTATACTGCTTCATGTCTCAACTGTAACACCCCACGATTTCATAGTACGTTATTTCTTAAAAGTAATTCAATAACTTTCACAACATGCAACACCGAGTTCAAGCGCACCACAACTTACCAATCTAGCCATTCAAAAGCGGTTATGAATAGTATTAAAAGAATTTTGAACTATATATAATCCATATAATTTTAGAATCCATATTATGATTTTCTTATACATAATGTAACAACTAAGTCATTTTTCATTATAAAAGAAGTATTTTTCAAAAAATGAACTTTTACAGCCTTTTAATGGTGAAGCCTTTTTAAATCCAATTTTTGAACTTTTATATATTAAATTTGACAAAATAAACTTTTTATTTAGAATAGATACATATGAATTTAGTTTCAATAAAATTTTGGTGTATTTTTGATAACTTTCATATTTGGGTGAATAGTGAAAATAATATATTTTAACTGCAAAAATCATTTTTAATAAAAATATTTTATAATGATAAATTATAAATTTTAATGGTTTGTATGTATAATAGATTATATTCTTACCATTTAATCTAATTCTGGTCATTTTTATTAATTTCACTTTGAGATTGGACATAAACAAGTGTCAAACTATTGATAGATATTGTTTCTTAAAAATACGCCTTTTGGTTTTGACAATAGTAATTAATTTCAAATTAATAAATGAAACTTATATGTTTTTAATTTTTTAATATGGACATCATTTTTAGATTTGGAATATCGAAATTACCTTATTGTGAATTATAGGTATTTTTTGAAAACGTTCAATTTTAGATGAATAATGAAAAACATTGAGCTATAGTTTAAAACAAATTTTTTTTAAATAATTAGTTATTTAATTTAAATTTATTTTCAGGAAAATAGTTACATAATACCTATATAATCTTAATGTAATTAATTGGATTCTGTTTATAATAATTTTAGATAAATAAAAATTTTATTTAACTTTTCACCGTCTTTTACCCATGTCGTAGGAAAATTTCTGAATTCACATTAAAACGAATTTTACCACTTTAGTGAGTGGAATTTTGATAATCTGAGAAACATTGTTAAAATAAAAGAGTAAAATTTGGGTCAACAATATAAAAATAGTTTTTGATGAATAGTAAATTTTTGCTTTTGATTAGAACGTTTAAAAGTAAATAGGTTAATTAAAGGTAAAAATGATTTTATTATTACCCTAACACATGTCTTGATTCTATTGGATAAGTATAATTTGACCAAATACAACCTTAGGAATAAAATATTAACCTCTTTGGTCCACTTGGATTAGATTAGAACATTTATTATTATTTAATTCAATGAAAAGTTAAAAGAGTTAAAATCCAAGTTTAATAACTAAAACTTTTTTAATATGGGGTTATACTTATGATGAATTCAATTATAAATATTCATTATAAATCTAAAAATATTTCCTACATAATTTTATTTTATTTTTAATTTTTATACATTAAATAATTTAATTTATTTATGAAACAATGGTGATGCAGTAATTACCTAATTAATGAAATATTAAAATAATTGATATTATAAATATCCAAATAAATGTCAATTGAGACGTTTTATGAATTAAAATAATTTTATATTTTAATATGACATATTAGGGTTGGTTAGATGAATTTGTTTCGAAGTAATAATTCTATTATGAAATTAGAAAAAACAAAATACCAAATAGTGTCAAAATTGACATAAAAGAGTTTTTAAAACAAATATTATATTATTTATTGATATTATATTCCTAAAAATCAATGGTTTGGAAAAAAGTCTTATATAATGATAGTGGTATCATTAATGAACCACTCTGGGTCGCATGGAAGTATATAGTATGTTTATAAACCATATAATATAAAAATACAAATAAACATGATAAATGTCAAACTATTTAACTAAGAGTTAAATCTAAATGTTAAGGTTAATATAGTGACCTGAACCTATCTAAAACCTATTGGTTGAGTGGTTTTCGACCCATATCCAACTTATATTTTAAATAATCCATTTTTGAGCTTTTATAAACCGAAAATTATTTTATTATAAAATAATATTTCTAGCTTTTCCTAAGGTGCCCCTCACCCCTCTTATAAAAGGTCACTCCCAATTCTCTCTAATTCACACCCTGAAATCAGTTTGGCTCGGACAACCCCTACCCAAATATCCTCTCAACATCCCTTAATTCATCTTAGAGGGATTCCTTTAGTCAGAAATCCACCTTAAGGTGTCCTTTTGATCAAATGAAAAGAAAGAACCCGAAGAAGAGGTAATAATTTCACCTCCCTCTTTCATGTTATTTTCTTCATCCACTTCTTCATTCATTGTTATTTTAATTCTAAAATAATAACTCTAGTATCTTCTATGTACTATGATTTTATTATAATTATGGTACATACATATTCATTATTCTTCCATCCTTTGAATGACATGTCACTATAGGTTCCTACGTACGTATTACCATCTCCACGTCGTGGTGTAATTGTTATTCAATACATAATTATTTGGATGGGTATAAAAATGATGTGTAATTAACGTGAATAGTAAATATAACATGATAATGATTCTTTATATATTATATACCTTCCAATTATATAATATTTTAATATCAAAATAATGATATTGTCTCTCGTGCTTACATACGGATTACCATCTCCACGAATGTGATGACATTCAATCCCCATCAAATCAATTCAAGACTAATTTAATTATATGATTAAAAATAATGTTTAAGTAAATGATATAATTGTAGATATGAATTTGAAACATCCCATCCATAAAAAATATGACACACATAACAATGAATATAATGGAAAATGAATTTGTTAACACACAAAATGATGATAATACTAAGATATTATTAACAAAAAAATGTTAAAAGATCATATATGATATCATATTAATGTATATGATTCTTGTATAATTTTTAAAAAAAATTATTTCACCATTGTACAGAAGGTTAGCCTACCCTCGACCAAGGATAAGTACACTGTATAGGTTTATTTCACAATCTCTTCATTATTCAAAGTTGTTTATATGTAATTATCTACTAGGACCTCTTTATCATCCAAATCCAAGATTCTTAATATTGTATCTCAAAATATTATTACTATTTTATAGACACTTTTTTAAATCCATTTATACCCTTTTTTTACTTTTTATAAGTTGTTTATAAAGGAATCATTCTGTCGTTTTCCAAATAAGGACTTTTATAACCTTTTCGACAAAATTAATTTAAAAGTGACTTTTTATTAACATATACGGTGGGTGCGGCTATTTTATTCTCTTATAACATCGTCAATGCTTTCCTTAAAAGCTTATAAGAATATTTATAAAATAATTTTTTTATAATTATATGATTTTCAAATGATTTTAAATAGAAAGAGGTATTTCTCTAAAAAATGTTTTGATTTTATCTATGTCAACATCCTTCTATGGGCTTTATGTTTATTTGAAGTTGATTTATTATGATACAAAACTTCCATATTCTATTGATGTTTTTGTGATATGATTCACTATGTATGTGATATTTTTATACCATTCATTTTTTATGGATAAAGTGTTTTCATTTTGTATGCTAGTTTTAATACGAATTTTTATTTTATGTTTAAACCATTTCATACGAGGAATGCATTGGACTTAGTATGTGATGGGTGGAGCTTACTATAGCTTCTCGATGCGTCGGTATGTCTAATGAGAAAAACAAGTTTCATGGCACAAGGCCTTGACAAAATCTTATTTTTAGTCTTGGCACGAGGCCTTGACTATGTGGTTATGAAATTCTGGCATTATGCATTGTATCATTATGAAAGTGGTTATTGATATTGCATTTGAATATTCAACTAGTAGAATATCCATGTGAATAAGTAAATTGAATTATTTCATTTTCTTTTTTCCATGTTACGCTGACGATCAAGTTTAAAAGACTTTTGTTTCAGTTATACATTGCCTTAAATTTTTATTCTTATTTATGAATGTTTCTTCTATATTGTTATCCTTACTGAGCATTTGAGCTCACCCCATTCTATGTTTTATTTTTCCCAGGATGTGAAGAAGTATTTTATGACTGAGATGCAGTGATAGTATGAGGGGATATTAGTGTGGACTATAAAGACAATTTTGATTTATTCGTTTACTTTATTATGTAAGGTAAGACTTATGAATGTATCTATTGTATCCAAAGCTACTAAATTAATCGGTCGTTCGATACTTGATATTTTGTGATCATGTCAATGTTATGTAATAATGAAACGAATCTGGGTAACTAGGGTCGGGGAATTACATCACCTATCCTTATAGTTATACCTAGAAATTCATTTATTTTTATCCTATTATTAACCAATTCCAGTTTCAAATTCTTCCAGTAACCATTAGTTAACCTAAGGTATTAATTCTCATGGTGACTTTGATGGAAAATTCAACTCCCTAATGTGATTATTATCGAATAATATTATTTTCTTCTTTCAAAATTATCATAACAAAAAAAATGTAATGATATTAATATAATTTATAATATTTAATGTTTATGTATTATATTTATTACCACTATCTATTCATCTATCCCATCCATTAAAAAAATAAATTGTCTTTTGTGAATAGGTTAGGATTAGTGCCACCACGGGAAATGAAATTAATTTATTATCCCCACAATTTTTTGAAGGTTCCAATGATTTATATAATTAAAAAATATTATATTTCTGATATTTATATTTTTATAGAATAAAATATTTTATAAAATATTAATGACATGACAAGTAATTGATCATCCTTAATTTAATCGATTAAAATATGTGTACTAAGAAGACAATATATTTTTGAAGTTCAATACTATTTTCATATATATATGTTCATATTAAAACTAATTAAAATTATGATATATAAAACTAATAAAAACATTTTTATTTCATTATTCACCAGGAATAATAATATTATAATAAAACCACCTCATAATCATTCATTAAATAAGTTTATGTTCCAGTTTTTTGGTTAATCCACCAACATAAACAATAATATGAATTTATATAATGAATGGATATGAGTATATAATTTCCATTATAATATAACAGAAATTTTTAAAATGGTCTTTTAATTTTTGATATGATATTTTTATACTTAATTCATAACTAAATAAAACATCCATCTGTCATCAAGAATAACTATAATATACAAGTTATTGATTTCATCCTCAAAGACAATGACTAAAAAATCATGAATTTTTTTTAAATATAATAAATTATTATAAATAACATATAAAAACTAATTTAAAGTAATTTTAGTGATTAATATTAAAAGAGCAAGGAATAATGATACCACTATTATTAAACTAGTTGAAATGATCGAAATATAACTAGAATATGCAGAATGATAGAGGAATTAATAAAGATAATGAATAGTTAGGAAGATTATTATTGAAAATGGATATGATTAATGTCCATATAGAAGTTATTTAGATAAATATTTTTTTTCCATATTAGGGTTTTTATGTTTTTTTGTGGAATTTTGGATAATAAGTAATGTTTTCCCCCTATAAAATTCGGCACTTTGAGACTTTTTTTTGAATGTTAAACCATATTTCTATTATATGGTGCATTGATATTCCTATTTGAGATATCCTAGAATTTTTTTTCTATTATTCACCTATTTTACTTTATATAGTTGGTATATATTCCCATATGAGATGTTATAACAATAAATTATTTTATTCATGGGGAATAATAATCATTTTGATGTCATTAATTTTCAAGAGGCTATGATTAAATTTCATCCAAATCATATTTTTGGGGTTTCTATATAAATTTTAATTGAGTGATAATCATGTTATATTCACCACATATTTTCTTTTATATGGTTCATAAATTTCAATGGAATACTTTTTATTCTATTACTCATGAAACTAATGGGATGCACATGTTTATATGTTTATCCCTCAACCGTATTACTCCCTTATACTAAATTGTGTTATGAAATTCCTTTATTATTCTATTAATATAATTCATACCTCAACACTTTCTTATGTATATCCCCATGTAGTACTATGTTGTATTTAACAGTCCATTGAATTTAAGGTAATGAAATATTGTTTTTAAATGATGAAGTGATATCCAAATTTCAGGTTAATATGATATGTAGGCAATTTCAATAATAATTTAGTAAAATTAAGTATAATGGATTTTATTTTGTTGATATTTAGAAAATAAATCATGGAATAATTTATTAAAATGATATTGGTTGTCATAAAATCAATACTTTATAATATTTCATAATGAGTATTTGATCGAAAAATATTAATCTTAATAGACATAGGCCCACTCATCATGCATTAAATTGATATTTGAGTCAATGTTCAACCAATTAATTTTGGGTTGACTACATATTGGTAAATCTATTACACAATGACATCAATATTCTAGTATCCGAATAGGGATACAATTTGTATTAAATCCAAAAACTCTATAATTTTCCAAAATCCAGAGATCTTATTCTAAACATGGACATAACACCTGGATTTTCACTACTATAGCATAATTCCAATAACATAATAATTCTCTAATAGAAAATATAGTTACCCTATCCTTACACAAACTTTATTTCATAATTTTTCATTATGATTTACAAAAAATTAATATCGAAGACGTAGAGGTTTTCTATCATTGGAATATTATATTAATATATATGTCACCATAAATGTCTGAAAATAATATCAATTTAAAACTAAGAATATTGTTCCTAACTCCCTTATATATTCTAAAACTACATAGAATAACCTGCAGTCAATTAAAAATGAAGGGGTGATCTAGAAGGATCAGTTAGAGAATAAACATAGAAATAAAAAAGTTGAGTGACTAAGAGAATAAACTAATATCATAATGTTAATGATCCTCGGAATAGAAACATAGAATAAGATAATAAAATAATAAGACCATGTAAATAAAATTTTTTAAACAACATAAATCCTAAAATCCTAAACATTAGTGAGGGGTCACTCCCAATACCTTCATCCTAAAGTTGTAAAAGTCCTATGGTTTATTAATTTCACTCCTAAATACAGTGCATAAAATATATTGAGATTAATTAATTTCAAAAATTAATTATATGTATATATAATTCATATAAAACCCTACATATAATGAAAATAATTCTTATGCATGACTCACAAGAAAAAAACAACACCTAGATCATATTCATTATCAGTCATAAGATAATGATGTGGATTTCATAATTCCGATTCAGGGTATAAACAAAGTCATAATGATATTGATTCCAAAAAGAAGGAGTAATTAAATTGTTCTAGAGTTTTTTATTCTTAAAATTTTTATTGATCTTGAATATATAACTCCAAATTAAGAGATTAAGTACAAGTATATAGTTAAAATAGAACAAAAATAAACTACCTAGGTGATTCATGGTGAAATAAGTAAAGGATATTTTCACGAAAGCAACAAACTATTAATTTATATTAAAATAATAAATGAAATATGAAGGAAAACTATAAAATAAATTTTTTAATCTATTCATGGAAAAAAAAATTAATTTAGGTGATGTTAAATGTGATACAAGATATGAGAATGATTTTTTAAATCACTTTTACATTAATGTGAAATTTATGATGGAACTAAAAACATTTATAGACCTAATAATGACCCATTTATTTTACTAGTTAAATATATGTGTGTAATTTATACAAAAATATAAGAAAAATATATGAATAACATTTTTTAGATGGGTGGAAAATATAGAGAACATGTTATTGATATGTACTGTGGGTTATATGGATGATCTAAAAAATGGAAGGAAAATAATAATTATTTTTTAATATAATTATTTTAAAACAATCATTATAAAAAGGGATACTAAAAAACACCTTTAAAAAGGAAAAATAAAAACATTATGGTCGCATGAAAAAATATATAATTAGGATTCCCATTGTATAGGGGAACATTGATGGAAAGGGTTAAATATGGACATCGAAGAGAAACCATTATCAGATGGATGGGAATTATTCATAACAATGATATGCTTTTTGGGAAAAAAATAATCTTGATAAAATTATTTAATTTTAAATTAAATTTCATTTATATAGGAATAAAATGTACGATGAAATAATGTTTTATGGTAGAATAAACAAAGAATACAATTAATAAGTATAAGATTAATCATTATAAATTTAAGATAGGGGGATTTAGTTAACTGAAAAATATGTAACTTTAAAATTACTTGAATCTGAAAAAATCGAAATTGGAACATGAGATATAATTTTTATTTATATATATTTAGTAAAAAATTTGATAGAAATACCACCATGGTAAACGTTTTTATCTTAAAAATATTACAAGTTGTTAATATAAATCATATATCTGTGAATGTAATTTGATGTGAGGAAACCCCCACCTTTAGCCTATTAATAAATTAATATGTTATAAAATTATGTATAAAGCCATAAATATCATAATAACATATTTTATATTCATATTCATAACTAAATGTTTTTATAACTTCCATTTTTTATCATTATAAAAATGTGGATTAGTTAGTTTTTTCTTAATTCCCACATCAGGTGTTTGTAGTTCTTACTTTTTCTAATAGTTTCATAGAAATGGTTCCTATATTATTTATTCATAAATATTTCAAAATTCCAGGATAATTAAATTTTCATTATATTATGACTTATAAAGATTTATGATGTTTCAATTTCTCTTGATTAGTGTTTCATTACTTATACTTGAAAATTAAATTTATAATACAGATACATCAGTGATTTTCATAACAAAAAATTGTTTCTTAATTTCATTTTTAAATATTGAATTTTTCTATCTAGAACCAAAAAAATAATTTTTTAAATATTTATATGATATTACACCATTAATGATTTCTTAAAAGACATCAATTATATATATTCATAGATTTTTTCATATAGGTGGTTAAACATACCCAAAAATGAACATACCTTCATTAGTTGATGATGATGAGTTTACATTATTTCAATACAATTATAATAGTAATAAATTATAAAATTAGGTTTTTATTATTGTGATATACTATAATTAGACATATCTAGTATAATAGTTTATGGAAGTGAGACAATTACACAATATGAATTATTTTTCCCCTTCTTATTTCATAAAATAGACACAGTTATATTAATTGTGTTTAATTATTATAATTAATACCATGTTAAATTTTTATGTCTATAAAATTATTAATATCATAATAATCATATTTATCTTCTACAAACATTTTTAAAATCATATATGATTTTCAATATTGGATAAAGTTATACATCGACTAACAGAGGTGGTAGTCTACATGTACACTTGGAGACTGATATCATTTTGATAGAATAAGAGAGAGGATTAATGAGGATTATCAGTTCATAAAAATAAATAGGCAATAAATAAAATTATTATATATAAAATTTATTTTTTAACAATCCTTGTAAATATGTTTCGGAAAAATAATATTATACTTTAGGGAGGCAGTAGTTCACAATTTTGCACAATGGTTATTTATGTATTTCTTAATGTAAAAGTGAAATATGGTTACAGATTTGGAATTATTAGAATATAATAGTGTATGAATGGCACTAAATATGTCGTATTAAAATGGTTTAAAGGAATTTTATGATTAATAATTTCAAATAAATAAATATAAATGAGTAAGGAGTAGTTAAATGATTATTCATCACTTCTTTGATTATCTCTATTGCCATGGCTTTAAGCCAATAAGGGATGGATTTTTGAGGATAAATAAACTATTTAATGAATATATGAATATGAAGCATATTTTTGGGTTGATTTTAGGGTCATATAATCATGTTTTTTGGGAGGATAAATGAATAGAGGTGTTCCACTTTTATACATTAAAAGGAATTGTATTTTTATAAAAACACAAAACATTTAAATAATTGGATATCACAATAATGAATGGTGGGTAAAAAATTGGGGAATAATAATAATTTTAAGATATAAGGTATATCTAGGAATAATATACCCATTCCCACACATGTTTTCGAAATTTTTACAACATAGAACCATTATATATTTCATGTTTGTAGTTTACTATTTACCGAGGTAACCAAATTTTAACCTAAGGCAACATATAGTTTACAACCATAAATAAAATAAACATTATTATATAATTTAAAATTCATGATTCAAGATTTTATATCAATATAATTCTTTTAAATTATAAAAGTGACAAAAATTAATTTCAATATACAAAATGTATAATGTATTAATTTATTTTTTAAAAAATATTACTAATGTTCTAAAATGTAAATTATTGGATTATAATTTTTTTTATAACATTAGTATGTCACTTAGAAAATAAATATTTTTTTATTGAAATGTTTCATGAATTTTAAATTCATACTCTTATTCTAATATTTTCATAAAATTCTTATTATTTATAAAAATTATATTTTGTGTTATTTACCTAAAAATAAATATTTTTTTAAAAAATACCAAAAATTCATCATAAACTAATATTTCCAAGATAAATTCAAAAAAATATATTAACTTTATTAGTAATGATCTATAATTTCTAAAAAAATTATAAATTGAAAACATAAAATATGGAGATAAATTTGTTTTTATATAATTTTTTTATTAACTATTATTTTTACAATAAATTAATAATTAATAAATTACATAATTATTATCCATACAATACGAATATATTGTTTTTATTATTTCATAATAGATATAGAGATTTTTTTTGGAAATAAAAAACAAATTTCTAGAGAATATATTTTCAATCATAAAGTGAATTGAGGAAAATGTCCTTTTGAAAAGTATAAAAATTTAGGATATATGAAAAATTAAATGTATTTTTTCATGTTTATATAATCCAAATTTATACTTATATAAACCCTTATGATTTTTGGATAATATCTAAGCATCAAATAATCTATGGCTGTAGTATTAGATGGTGGTTTATCTTGAATGGATCTTATTCGAATCTCTATGATTTCGAAATATTCTCATATATATTTATTCTTCAATTATAACTTCTCAATATTAGCTTGAGATGGCTTAGGAAAAACCATAGTGAAGCTACATTCATTTTAAGCATTGAAAAATGGAATTCAAAAGGAAGTGTTTAACATTTTGATTCAAATCCATACAATATTATTTATTTATTTTTTAATATACCTTCTTAAATTTTATACCAGCTATATTAAGGGGTATGTAATTACCATATCCTTTAATTTACAAAATTT
This sequence comes from Viscum album, assembly GCA_963277665.1. NCBI lineage: Eukaryota > Viridiplantae > Streptophyta > Magnoliopsida > Santalales > Viscaceae > Viscum > Viscum album. Next base: position 348,108,200 of record OY728152.1, on the reverse strand, counting down.
ATCATTTAATTAATTTTTGATTAGTATAGTAGGTTATATACACTATTTAATATTAAATCTATTTAAATATAATATTAATGAAAACCCATGTCATTATCCTAACTTCGATCTGTTATTCTGATTCCATCATTATAATGGGATATACATCTCAAAAAAGTTTGGAGTTCGGTTATACTACCCCATAAAAAAGATACACATTGGTTTTACCAAACTACTTATGGTCAGGGGATCAATTGTGGTTTAATATTGTGGAAGTTAGGTTTGGTTTCTCCCACAACCTCAAAAGAATGATAGTTTTTATTGCTACTATATGTGAGAAACAATCTGTCATAACTTTTTCCAACCTAGATTTTAAAGGTTGTCAAAAATCGTTTTGACTATCTTTGAAAGTAAGAGGTATATAGTAAGTGAGTGTTTTTCCACTATATTTTTTTATGGTGGGAATTATATATTAAAATCATTTTGATTTAAACTTCTATAAAAATAATGGTCCTCATAAAATTTATATATATTCTTTGTTAATTTTTATCATTGTTAATAATTAGATAACTTATATTAAAGGGTCAATTGACCCACACCCTTCATGACCATTCAACCAATCTGAGATCGGGACATAACAACATATGATTTAGAGAAATTAATAGAATAGTTTTCAATGATATTGAGGTGTAATTATCTTCTAGGTGAGTTATTTGGGGTCTTTATAGATTATAAGATGACACAAAATATATTTTTTTCATAGATAATATTATTATTGGTTGAGTATATTTATCTTATTCCCCCCAAAATATAATATTCAGATAACATATCCCATAATAAAGGTTAATATTTTTTATACTACTTGATTATAACATAATAGTATGATATTTCATTGGAGGATATTTTTCAGTGGGAGATGATAGTGTAGTAAATTATGTTGTAAATCTATAGAGATACGGTGCTTGGATTAAGTAGATATTTTTTTATTTAATCTTCCTTGCATATAGACTGTTGAAGACCATGTTCGGATATCCAATGTATATGGTGTGACATTATCAATCTTTTTAGAGACATTCATGAGTTGGATATATGTAGTTTAATAAGAATCAGATATTATTTCTGGTCAAACCATTTATTATATAGGGTATTTGAGATGTGTTATTACATTAATATTCAAATTCAATAATTATTGATCATCATAGAGTTGGGAAGGTGAGGAAATTTTTTTACCCTTAAAGAGTTCAATGGTTGAGTTTTGAAACCTTTAAATTCATGTTATTAAGTAATGGTTAATAATCATGTTTTTTATAAGTTGATCTCGTCATTTGAGTATGGTATAAGATGTTTACAGATATATCCTTGTATTTTAGAACCAAATTTACTCATGATCTATTATATTATGAAAATATATTGGTAGGTTTTGATGTATTGATGAATTTATATTATTTTATACACATATTAGAGAATAATTATTTAGGTTATTTTTTGTGGGTGTATTTATTAGAATAGGAAAATTATATGATGTCACCCAATTAATTGTACATGATCTTGATCCTTAGTTTTCTTTAATGAAATTGAAAGGATTTAAAATTTGTATTTTTTTTATTTTTATTATTGTGGATTGAATTTCACCTAAAAATATTATTTTATTTCTAATAAGATATTTATTATCATGAGTCAATGTTATAAGAAGGAATTCCAGACTTTTATATAACATCGTCAATGAATCCATCATAGGAATATTTTATTTATAAAATATGACCATGATTTCGATGAGATGACATAATTAATTTCATTTTTTAGGAAATCTTCAATTATATATTATGTTAGGTTGAAATGGGGTATAATTCTATGATTATATCTAATTTATTTTGTTTCATTACACTATATGCTGAATATATTATATATTATATGTTGATGAAATAGTATCGGAAATTTTTTTATGTGTAATTGTGAATGAAACAATTAGATTCTGTTATAATTTAACATGTGTTCCAATGAATTTATTGAAAACGACTATATTGTAATTTTTATTGTGGAATTGATAACTCATTTTTATGTATTCAAAACTACAGGGGGATATGTAAGATTATTGATTGTATTTTTTGTTGTAGTGGGTGTATGACATCATTCATTTGATTAAATTGAGTTTGTATATTCATTATCTAACAGATGTGATTAATTATGTAATAGTAATATTTTAGTATGGCGATACATTTTTACAAAATCTAATGGAGATATATTATTGTTTTGAATCACTCCCTATTTGGTTTATTATTTTGGTAGTTCACGTATACAAAAGGCATTATGGTATGTATGTGTTCCCTTCAGAGAGAATGTCTGATATAGGGGTGAAGTAACATGGTTTTTTAATTCCATTTTAAAAAATTATTTTTTTTCTCTTTTGAGATAGTATTTAAAATTTTATTAATGGAATTGTTATTCTTGTGTCACTTTAATGATTGGAAAATTATGTCTGTTACATTTTTATAGATCTCTATAAAATTATATCATTACCAGTTTTTATATATTGGAATTATAGGGGAACCAATTATTGGTTTTTTGATATTGTAATGATGATATAATAGATTTTTTAAGTTAATGATATTTTATATTGAATTAATATTTTATATAGAATTGTATTTTTTTCATTTATTTTAAATTGAATTTCACATTTGAATTTTTTTTACAACTATGGAAAAAAGATAATTTAACATAGTTAATGTCCATATTAGTCATTTTTATTATTTAATAGAATTTTAAATAAGTAATTATGAGATGGAAAGATATTTGTTGTGAATTGAGGGAGTTATTGTTATTATTTTATTAAAATTGAATTTTTGATTAAATTAATTTACAAAATCATTATTTTTGATCTTAGAGTAACCAATTATGTTTGGTAAACTGAGGATTATAGTGAAATTCTCTCAATAAGTATTCCTAATTACATATAATTTGATATAGTTTTGATATTATTTAGTATCATTAAATGAAACTATAATTTGACCATTTTATCATCCAATGTGTTATATTTTGGGTTTCTCATAAATGAGTATAACATTTTGGTAATATGGATAGTTTATAAAAAATGGGAAACATATTTTTAGATTTAAAAGTAATAATATAAAAATGTTAAAATCACGATTTCACCCCTTTTTATTAATTTTGAGTTTTAAATTAATATCACAGTACAATTCAACGTTTTTTGAAAAACTTGTTTTTGATATTTTCAATTTTCTATGGTATAAATAAAATTTTTGAATTATAATTAGAGTTAAAATAATTATATAATTATTATTTCCTAAAAGAAATTAAAATTTCAATATATATTTATCATTGTAGGGTAATTCAAAAAATTACACCCTAGTTTCCATGTTCTTTAGAGAGAGTGATGGATGAGGGAAAATTTTACATAAGGTGATTAGGATGATACCATGTAATGTTGGAAGAGTTTCTGAGAATTAATAACATTTATTGAAATTTTACTAATATCCAGTTCCCTTTTAGCCTACCATATATTAAGAATTTTTCCATGAAAAAGTAATGATACATTTATTATATATATGAACACTGCTAATAGAAATGTATTGATCAATATTAGATTTGATGATTTAAATTAAACCATAGAGATATTGAACTATAGGAAATTGCCTCTTTGTTTTGAGAACCAAAAACTCAAATTCATTTGGAAAGGATGTTTATGTTAATCAGTGTAATAATAAGAATTAAATAAAATAAAATTATTGAAAAAACAATTGAAATTTTGTTTACATTCATGAGAGAAACATTCATGAAAATTTTGATAATTTATTTTTTTAGTAAAATTTTTGTTGAAGATTCATTAATATTTTATATAATTTTATAGAAAAAGATGAAATTAATATAATGATATTTAATTTTTTACAATTTTAGTAAAAGATTATAAAATAATATTTTGAGATTATTTAAATGTTTTCACTTTTTTAATCCAATTTATATTCATTATTTTTTCAATCAATAAAATATAGTTTAAATATCTAGTATCCTTGTGAAAAGATAAAGATTATTTGTGAATATGGAATGATTTGGAAGAAATTAAATTTATATTAACAATTATGGATGGTGATATAATATATTTATAGTGATGTGTGTGATTGTTGGTGTTAGTTGTGTCCTAGATATGAATTTTTCCATTAAAAGGAAATAATAAAAAATGGAATTCATAGCTATTGTTCTGATTTATGACTCAATGTGGTGAATCATGGGGTTTGAACAACTGTATAATTCAGTAATTGGATTATTTATAACTTGTTATGTAAATTCTTTGTAGGAGACATGTTTGGTGTCGTAAAATACTAATCCTGATTTTATTACTTTTAATAAGAAAAATTCTAAATATGAATATTTACTATTTTGGACCATATTACCCATAAATTATTTCAACATGATTATATCAAAGGGTCGACATCCCACATGGTCACAAAACCATGTAGGAGGTATCTTGGGGGTTTGTGAGTCGAGGCATATAGGCTATGGTATGAATGACTAGAAAACCAATAGTTAAAAATTAATGGAGTAGTTAATAGGGGGTAAATATTGGGTTGGAATGAATAAGGGACCCACATGGCACCCCTCATAAGATTGAATTACCTTTGTGGAATATGGGGGAATTTGGAAGTGGATTTATGCATAATGAAAATTACATTAAACTCATCTCAAGACCATAGAACAACTTGTGTAGTATTTTATTAATGTAGGAATTTTTATTTTGGAAAAATATAATTTTATGAAGGATTATAGGTTGTGGTTAAATGTTTCTTAATAACTACATTAATTCCATTCATTGAATTAAAATTTTCTTTTTTAGGGATGATCTAATAGAAAATAGTCTTTTTCTTATTTTAATAAATAAATTATACAAAATTCTTATTAAATAAAAAATATATTATATATTGGATGAGTTAAATTATGTATAAGATATTAGATCTTAATGAGGACGTTATATTCTCTATTAGTTTTTAAAATCATTATATGGGAGTAATATAGTGTTCTAAATTCAAATTAGTATTCCATATTTATTGGAATGAATTTTAGGTGATTAAAGGAATTATAAAGTCTCAACAGGAATATAAAAACTACAACTATGATATGAGGACAACATGGCTACCAAATGATATTACATGTTTTTATTATATAATGTTTTATTTTTTAAATAAATTTGACTATATGATGTTGATGATGTCTGGATTTAGTGAAAACACATTGTCATCAACCATTTGATTGATATAGGTTTAGCATTTATATCGTTGTTTTTATAGACCATCACCCATTATTCATGGGAAAGGCCATAGATAGTACATACATATAGATTTTGAAATATACCAATCGAATTTACTAGAGTATTATAATGTGCGACACAAGTCATTATACCCCTTATCTGTACTTGTTATATGACAAAGTTGGATAAGGATGCACATTGTAAGACTATTTTTTACCCATAAGTCTAGGATATAGTAGACAATTTTTATTATTTATAGAAAAATAATAACATTGATGAAGATGTGAATTCCTTTAGTAAAAAAATGGATAGATATAAATGTGTAATCCTATGCACATGGAGCCATACCAGAGTGGTAATGTCACCCCGTAATTCTATATATTACCATGGTTCCAATTTTGGATGCCTCCCTTGGGGGGATTTTCTGCCATTTATACACAATGATGTAAGTGATAATGTAGGTAGAGGTGAAAACTATTGAAGCCAAATATTTAAACAAATTTTTTTTATAAATTTTCAAATTGAATTCCAACTAGTAAAAGAAGTTGATCTAGTAGACTTGTGTATTTGGTAGATTATTTTTCATGAATACATCATCAGAAATGTAAAAATAGTATAATGATTGGAGAGTCCATATATTTCTCCAAAATATGATTGTTATTATAGAAACTCACAGGATAATCTTTTGAAAATACAATTGGGATTGTGTGATATAGAAATCCTTCTATGGGAATAAATATAGAAATAAACCCTCACAGGAGATGCCTGATGAAGAACATGATATCATTTATAAGACATTAATAATTGTTCAAACATGACAAATATAAATTACAACATAATATAATATAATCACAGAATATATATAAAATTCATAAGTAAATACATCGTAAGAATAAGTCAAGGGTCAATCCAATGATCATAATCATAATGCGGAACAATTCCCATGGTGTATTAGGATTAGTCCCTATACAAATATTAATAGTATACAATGTCCCATGGACAATTAGGTTCGCTCCCTATTCACATATATAATGTATCATGATATATAATTCATTTCCCAATTGATTATAAGACTATAATTTTTGGCCCACCTAAATAGTAATGAAAACAATAAATATTTATTCCACATGAGAGATGAATCCATTCATAATAATAATCAGGATCAAACCCATGATAAGGTATTGGGTTTCATAATTCTAATTCAAGAATGAATGAATGATAGATAATCATTGATCATAATTTAATATGAAATTAATTAATTTTGGATATTCATAATTATAAAATGTACATTATTCATCAATATTTATTTCTAATCTTTAATTTTCCCAGGATGTATCTTAGTGGATAAATAACAAAAATGACCCACTATGGCGGTGCATTATTAAATAAATAAAATATATTATAAAAAATAAAGGAATACATTATTGTATTCTGTAGAAAAATAATTGAACCAATAGAGTTCTATATAATATATTGATGGTTATTTTAATATAATACTGGTTCAAAAAAATTTCAGGGTGTGATTCTTGACAGGATATAATAAATATGAAGGTTATTCTACATATATGTCACCTAAATATGAGATATTTGAAAGGAAATAAAAATAAATATAACATAAAAATGAAAATTATTTTTATATAGGAATATATGTAATATATATGTATAAAATATTATAGGATGTTCTTATGATAAAATTTCCTTATGTGATGAGAATGATAGAGGATCGATAACTCAAATGTAATGATAATGGTATAGATGATTTAACAAACAATCACGAAAAAAATAATAAATTATTTTAAAATAAATTATTTAAAAATTATATTTCATAAAAAGTGATAATAAAAATTTATTTTGTGTAATGGAGAATAATAAAATTAATTTCATATGAGGAACTACAAAATTATGTATGCAGTTATGAAACATAATGCTAGAGATAGGGGAAATCGTAGTCAAGGAGGAGAATCCACCAATTAGGAGCATGGTAATTATTATAAACATCACTTTATTTTTAAAAAGGTTAAAAACTCATAAAAATGGAATATTTGAATCCCAATTTATCTCACATGATAGAAATTGGGTACATTATATGGAATGTAAGACATCCCTTACAGATAAATATTAACTCTATAATTCACATTGAGTTATAAAAAACAATTAAATTTTATGGAAGATTTTAATCATTTCCCATAATATGGAAGTGCATGAATGTAAGTGATTTTTGTATGATAAAATGATTTATGATGTTATTAGTCAATTTAAAAGTATTTACACCATAAAAATTATGTTTTGTTTCCAATATCAAAGCATGCCTCAATGACGGGTGGTTTTGATGAAATCCCTTAAAATATGAGTAAAATTTGAATAAAACCTATTGAAAGTGATATATATTTTTTAAAAATTTACCCTGAATACAATGTATTCGATGATATAATATATCAATTAGGTAGTATAGAAAACTGAAAAATTAAATTTTGTGCCTAATAAAAAAATACTTCTTAAAGAGAGGGATTCTGAGATGAAAGACCATACCTAATACCTGATTATCTTTGTACATGAAATTCACCTCAAGAATAAACAAAAAATATTTATAATATACTTATATAATATACATATTAAACTATATTTCATATTTAATTTTAATTTTATCACCATATTTTACTTATTTTCAATATAATCTTCTTGCATATGCCTGTTAGACGAGGTTGTTCAGTTACGTTTTCTATAACTCCTTATAAGTGTCGAAAAAGGTAAAAATAATTTTAAAAAAGTGAAATTTATATAAAAAATAAATAAATATATATATATAATTTTTATATTTTAAATATATTTTTAAATCTATCAGTGATGGGTGTTTTTTAAAAATGAAACTCATTTCTCATAGAGGGGATAGTCCTAAAAAATTCACGATTGATGTTACCATTTGTCAAACAATGAGAGGGAATGTCGGTAAATGATAATTTTGAAATTTATGAGTTGTATATATATATATATATTATATTTAACCATTCATTAGATCCTTTTTACAATCCATGATAGGTGGTGTCAAAAATATAAGATGTTGCTTTCTAGAGGCAGTAGTCTATACATTACACATATGATGTTTTTTATCTTAGATGTTGGATATGAATATATAATAGTTATTATATTAAAATAATAACATATAATAATATTATTTGTACTATTTTAATTATTTTTTTTGGATTTAAAAGGATTTTAAGAGGAATATTTATGGGAAAATATTAGGAAGCAGGTAAGAAATACATTAGACACCACATCTTCTCTTTGAGATATTCTAGGTGAAAAAGTATATAAAAGTAATAATATAGGCAAGAGGCATATGGATGTAAAAACTAAATCCTAGGATATTTATGTGGTGTGTATATTTAGGGTAAAGAAAAACATTAATTGTAACCATGAATTAATGGAATATATCCCATTTTATAAGATGAATATAATGGAACCTATGGGAATAACCATCACACTTCCATGATATCATTACACTATTCCTTTGTAAATGACTCTCAACAATCATAAAAAAGTTCTTTTTGGTGGTATTCGGTCATTAAATCATCAACCATTACTATACACACATTATGTAAACAAGTTTCAATTATTATACAATAGGATATTCCATTTCAAATTTTTGATTATTTACCCCGATAAGCTGTTTTTAAGAAAGAAAATTACATTTTAATTAAAAATACAATATAACTCCTAATTCAATTTTTTTAACCATATATTAATATCCATTAACCTAATAGTTTTTATAAAAATCTAAAAATAATCTTTTAAATTAAATTATATAATATATATAATATTTTTATCACAAAATTCAATTGGAAGCATTATCTATTCTTTAAATTTATTTGTAATGATTATAAATAGAAAGTTGGTTTATATATATATATATATACCATTAGAAATCATAATGTATTCATTATTAAAATTATATTAATTTTATTTATTAGATAAAAATTACACAATGTTAATGATAAAAATATTTTAAAAGAATTTTTTCACCATTATCAGGGTAATTAAAATAAATCATACTAATATTATAATTAAACTACTATTTTTTTTTAGAAAAATAGGTAATTCACTATTATAAAAAATATTAATTTTTTCTAAAATAAAATAAAAACATTTCTAATAAGGAAATTATAATGTATTGAATCAAAATTAATGTTTATTTTATAAAATTAAAAATTATAAAATGTTTAATTTAATATTTTAAATGGAAATTATTAATTATAAATAAAAGTACTTTTTTGAAGAATGAAATTTTAAACATTATGGGTTCTTAATTTGTTTTCTTATTGAATTATAATTTTACAAATTTTAATATATTTTAACATAAATATTATTATTTTAAAAGATTAAATTTAATTTATAGGAAAATGTATACAATACATTATAAAAAAATTGTTTAAATTTTCATAATACATATTTTTTAAATAAAAATTTTAAAATACCATTAAATAATAATTTATATTCTAAAAGTTGGTTTTTATTAATCAATTGATATTGAAATATTTATTGAAATTATATATATATCTTATCTTATTTTAATAATAATAATATTTATTGTTAATGTGTGTATATATATATATACATTTTAATATATAATTTTTTAGTATCATTTATTTATTTCTTATTTGTTATATTTTTTCAACAATGATTTTTTTTGTTTACCTATTTGATGTATATCCAAAAACCATATCTGAAATTAATTTTTCTACACAAGCCATATTTTCAAAGACCATATTTATAATCATTATATTTTCAGTGAATGTATTTGAAAGAACCATATTTTTACTATATATTTTATTTGTTAACATATTTCATTCACACATATCATTTTCATACATTTAATTTTAGATATTCTTATATATTTTCTATATACATTATGTTCTTAGTCACTAAAGATTTTTTTTTTAATTGAATATCCTGAATGGTGAAGATGATCTGAGAGATATCCTAGTGTTAATGATATAATTATTTTATATTTATTGCAACCATTTTATTTGTCAAAATTTAATTAAAAAACTATTACATTGTGTTTAATAATCCACTATGTGTATTACCGCGTTCCACGTTCTTCTGTTAAAATATCATATTATGAATTAATAAATAAATTTTGGTTTAATTCCTATTTATAATGAATTACTTAAAAATCCCTTTCAATTCCAAGGAAATATATAAATATAAAAAGTATGGAAATTACACACTTTCTAAAAACATAGTGTGTTACATTCTATCCTCTTAAATAAATTGCATCCTCACTATTTTCAACATGACATACAGATGAAAATTTCTAAAAATGTCTTCTACATAGGAATGACTGGAGATAAAATTTAATGAGTAATATCGAACATAAAAACATAAAAACCATATATCATTCCATAAAATATGATTATCAATGATATTGAATTTTTTATCTAACCATTGAATCCAAAAGTATATCATTAATTGGTATCATGTTTCTCATTATATAATGTAAATATAATGGATGTTCCCAATCTCAATTACATAGAATATCATTGTTTTGTATAAAATATGGTTTCCTCATTCTAAATAATATTTTTTGACATGGAGGGAACTAATACATTTAAAAATTTTCATTCAAAGTTTCATATAAGGATGATATAATTTTCACAATAATAATATCTTTAATCTCAAAAAAGTGGTACAATAATCATACTATAAGAATTTTTTAATAATATTTGTTCCTCTAGTCATCGAGGTAATTATTATTTTTTTATTATTAAATGATTTTGGAAAAAATAGAGAGTTGAACATGATTAAAATATTGTACTCAATGTTCATGAGTTTGTGATAAGTATTCCTCACTCTATATCATTCTTGGAACTCACATCAGTAGTTAAAATTTCAGAATATTTCGTCTCTTTACCATGGTCCTGGATTTTTTTGATTCATATCATCCATGTTTGATTTCATATGATATATTCAAATCAGATAATTAATGTTTTTCGACACATTAGTCATTGATCAATTATGAATTCACTTTTGATGCATTTCTTCAACTCCCATCCTGCTAACTAGCATCATAATATAAATTTGATGAATAATAATCATTGACTTCCTATTAGACAAGTAATGAATATTAAAGTGCAATTTTGACAATTTGCATGATTACTGTCACACATTTTTTACATAATGGAAAATGATTCTTGTGTCCTTCATCAGAAGTGATTTCTTGGGACTTCATCCTATAGTTCTTTGGTGTACTCTAGATTTCAACTATTCTATCAATGTTAATCAAGTTTTTTAATAGTTAATTTGTTGTTATCAAATAATTTTGAATTCCATACCCCTTTATAATTTTGGTATTTTTGATAAATCATCTCATTGTCCCTCTTACTTAGTGTTACATTATTTTTCTCTAGTCCAATCAAACACTAAAACAAATGGGGTTAACAATAGTGACAAACACATTAAATTATAGGGGTTGTAATAATCGATAATATAAAATGGATTCATCTTAAAAATATTTTACACTTTTTCATCATCATGTTATACCATATTTTCTTTAGTTTAACCGTTATTATTTTTATTTGGAAATTTTATAATTCTTGACTAAGTCTATCTAAGTAACTAGAAGATGTATCCTTTGTAGTGGTTCCTAAAGAATATATTATAAACAAAATAGTATTCCATGATAGTGTCTTATCAGGTGTGAAGTATTAGTCCCAATCATTATGTATCAGAGTTATGATTTAGAAAATTCTCAACCATCCCTTCTTATGGTGATTACCCCTTGGTGTATATATTTCATAACCACATACACATTCCAATATCCAAACATATATGTAATTTCCAAGAAAATCACATACTCAAACTTTTCATGAATTAAAAGATATTATCCAATGTATAGTATTATCCCAATGGTTATAAATAAGTATATATCATCATAATATATATAAATATATATACCTTCATCTAATACCATATATTGGAGACCAACCCCTAAAACATCATTTCATAATATTTTTCATTGATTTCTGATAAATATAATCCAATGATATAGAGGTATAGTTTCTTTAGAAGATTGGAAACATGGATACATTATTTTAAATTTTATAAAAAATCATAATTATTTAAAAATAAACATAGTTTTAATAACATTAATAGATAATATAAAAATACATACGACTCCATGGGGAAAATAAAAAAGGAAAAAGGAGAGATAAAAATCATAATTTTGGAATAAACATGGAAATAACTAATAACACGAGAATCAAGAGGAATGAAATGATATCATAAATAAGATTATCAAAGTCATCGAAACATGACATATTAAATTACATAATTTGAACATTTAATCATCGGACGTGTGGAAACAACATAACACAATAAATAATAATCATAAGTCAATGGTTACTCACTAGACCACCGTTATAACATGGAAACAGTTCCATGGTGTATTACTTCCACTCCCTAGACCCTAACATAACCTATTATGAAATATAAGGTATTTGAGGAATATATATTTCCCATCCCACCCATTAGATGATGAAAATAATATTTATTCATGTCATTTGGGAAATAAATCAATACATAATTCATAAGAATTATTAATCCCATGAGATGGAAGATGGTTTTATAATTATATTTCAAGGAATAACCAATGGATAAATCAAAATGATTCCCAATAGACGAAGGAATTAAATTAATTTGAACATTCATAATTTAAAAATTTCCAAATCTCATGAACAAGAATTTCTAATGTATAAAATTTTAGAGGAGGATCTAGGTGAAAAATAATAATAATTAACCACATGGGGGGTGAATTGTAAAATTAGTGAAGGATACATTTAAATTAAATGAACGATATTATTGTTTTAAAAAAAAACCATAACTCAATGAGGAGGGTTTAAAAAAAATAATGATCTATTTTATTAGTGTTGGAATCAAATAAAATCCATTCAACACATTTTTTATAGAATGCCTAAGTTGAAATGTGTCTCCATGCATGAATAAGAAGAACATTATTAATGATCCCCAATATGGTGGCATGGTGGTGTGAACCACCCTTCACGAGTAAGAATTAAATATTTAAAATTGTAGATAAATTTTTTTGACCCTATAAAAATAATTTTAAGGGTCTTATAGGATCTTTTTAGAATCTTAAAACCCCCCGATAGGGTGTATAAATTATATTTAGGGGGGTAGTTTTCTTTATAGGCTTCGATTTGACTAGTCAGAGATCCACAAAATCTTGACTGATCAAAATGTTGTGGTTGTTAAATGTCAAGAGTTTTTATAATGGAATTTGAGATATAGTGAGTCTATTTAATGAAAATTATTCACCCATATCCTGCATGTCCAAGATAGGCAGATCATTTAACAAGACCAACCAATATAGAAAAGCATCCTTTGAAAACCTATGTGTACCCACCAATGTGGACCAACCAGGGAGGATCACTTGCACATTCCCCTTATGCGAGCTAGTAGAGAAGTTGAATTTCTTGAACAATCTTCTTTAACTAGGGTCAATGAGATATCTTATAAATAGGCCACTTGGGATCCCCATTTTGGAGGACTATAATTCCATATAATGGTTTAAATATCTAATTTCCTTAACCCTTAATCATTCTCTAGAAAACCCTCCGGATAACTCTTAATTCTTCTAAATAAGACAGAATTAATGATTTCTGAGTTATTAGAGTGCCTTCAAGGTCTAAAACAGTTATTAACTATATGAGGATCCACTTCATTATAGTCAAAAATTAATTGGGTGAATTCTGTGTCCCAAATATAGGACTTCTATGAGACCCTTCCTGAGGCACTTAAGGACACCCTTAGAGATTTGAGCTAGTTTTCCCCAAGTTTTTCTTTCCCATTATTGGATGCATCCATGTTTGGTGATGCGATAATTGAATGTGGTACCAACCATGTTTTCCTAAGTATTACCTATATGAATAAGCCTCTAAATTTGTCCCATGTATCAACTAGGAAGTCTGAATTCTGTCCCTCCAATGTATCACCTAGAGAATACAGCCTCCCGTCTCACCTAGAAACCCATGGGCGAATCTAAAGCTGACTCCCCACAAGGATTACATAACAAAAGAACCATTCATTCCCTCTTTTTAATGACCTGTAAATTCAGTGAAATATTTTTTTCTTAAATACTTGGAAATTTTACGAGTCCGTAGTTTCTGACGGCGCCTGATTCCGAGGCCCAGTCTGCCCGGAATCAATTCATAAAGTTTTGTTCAGGTACGTTAAGTAAACGTACATGTAGGATTTTATATCTTTTGAACCGGTGCTCAGAATTGAAATCTGAGGGCACCGTTGAACTCGCAGTGCCGATATTCGCTTATGGAGATCATCTCCACAGTTGCATTTTATCGAGGATGGATGTTAATTTTTGGGTATTCAAATTAAATTAAATAAAAATATGTCTAAAATATTTTTATATGAATTGTGGTTTAATCCCCCAAGGAGAGGTTGGAGGTGGGGCCCACCCCCACAAAACCTCTCATGGGTGGATATTATGTGGTGGGGCCAATACGAGCTCAACCCCCATTAATCCCCCTTTAACCCTTGAGTTACCTATTAATAGGGGAAACTCTTGATTTACCCCTTAATGATTACAGCACACATATGAGAAAATTAATGCCTCAATTAAATATATTTTTAAAAAATTTGAATCTTTCCACCCCATTTAATTTATTGAGTTGTTTAATTTAATTAAACAAGACTCCTGTGTGTTGTTGTGTCAAAAAATAATAGACACCTCCTATATTGTTTCTGGTTGGCACATAATACATTGGTGGAGCATTGAAGAAATAGATAGAGCATCCTCTACGATGAAGAACAATATCCTCTCAACAAAAAATTCATGTCTCAACTGAGGAATGACAACGCAGTCTTCTCCCTTTCTAATCGGGGAACGAAATTGAAGATTCTTCCCATGAAGAATGTCGCCAATGACAACCTCATATCCTCCAAATGTCAATGTAACGACTTCGACTTCTAAAGACTCCACCAAGTGAACACGGATTATAAGGTAGTGGGTTTTGATTATTTTTATATCATCATTCATCATAATCTATTTTGGTTCGATGATTGACAGTTGTTATCACTTAATGCTGAGGGCGCGGGCCAAACAAACTCGGCCCGATGTCCCCCTGTTTATTCTTGTTTGGTTGAAGATGGAGGCGGAGCTGGAAGGGCGCAATGTCATCGTGCCGCGCCGGAGAAGAACGACAGCCGAGAGGTCCATGACAGAGGAAAGAGGCGAGGTGCCGTGGTGATGCGCTACGATGGAGATGCGGAACCGCAGCCAGGGCAGGCCATGACAAAGGGTTGTGGCGCTGTCCTGCAACATCGAAGAGGAACCGCAATAGGGAGGGCCGCGGCAGATAGAGAAGCGCGGCACCATCACACAACGTGGTGGAGAAAAAGGTCATGGCCAGGTCGGGCTACGGTGGTGGGGGCGAGACACAGTCGCGCCGCATGGAGGGTAGGAGGACGGTGGCGCTGTTGCGCCGCAGAGGCGGCCAGCTGGGCGGGTCGCCGGGGAGTTGGACCAGTAGGACCACCCAGTTCCTATAGTTCCTGAACTGGTGCAACGTGCCGATTCTGTTAGACGATCATGGGGGCACCCCCCCCCCTTCCGCGCGTGGCCGGATGGGCCACAACGGATGGGCCGCCCCTCGGCCTGGCCGCCACGGATAGGGCCGCCCTCAGGTCGGGCTACACCTTTGGGTCAGGCCACACCTTTGGGCTAGGCCGAACCTTTGGGTCAGGCCAACCACTCGGTTAAGGATGCACCTGCGGACTGTGTCATACCCAGGTTCAGACCCTATCGGGCTGGGTCAACCCGACTGCGTCGGACTGGACCCGGACCCGCTACGGCCATTTACACATTTTGGCCCACATCATTGGCTACAGGTGTCCGAACGACGAACCGTCTACGAAGATGGAATTCTTGGAGAAAGATAATTCTTTTGGAATACTGCGCTTGAGGTTCAGATGCAGTTGGAGTATGGTCGGGTTGGTTTGAGCATAAAAAACCAACCGGGTCCCTTGAATGAAAATTCCAATAACTCTCAGACCGGGCATCCGATTGACGGGTCTTCTGTCGCATTAGGTTCCTTATGATGAGACAGAACTACACGATACATCAACCGAGGACATCATGATAGTTGATTTATCGACACTCTGCATGAGGTGCGGACCCTCCCAAAATCGAGTGTGCTATGTGCGGGAACCCAAAGGCAGGCTGCGATTGTGATTTCATGATCCTCCGTGGGTATGACAGTGACGATACTGTACCGGAAACCTCCATGGGTTCGACAATGATGACTTCTGTACCGGAATCCTCTGTGGGTTTGACATCGATGAATACTTTACTAGAATCCTCCATGGGTTCAACAGTTCTGACTTCTGTTCCTGGATACTGTGTGGGTCTGACAGAATAATCGATACTGGATCCTGTGTGGGTCTGACAGCTTAGCTGGTTCTGAATCCTCTATGGGTCCAAAAAAATAGATTAATCAGTGACTACATATGATCATCTCTATCACTCTACATAATATGTATACCTGTGGGAGATGATTCATGTATTTCATCCATTATCATTGTGATGATTTACTTTACATCCTTTGTGGAATGGTTTGTGCTTGGGATTGAGAGTTGGAGAAGGATTGTTCTTGGTAACATAGGTACATGTATAGGCATATACCTATGTAGGGTTAGTTGATACTTCTTGATTGTATATTTTTTCTTTGGTATATCCTTAGTGGATTCTACGAGACCATCGGTGGTCTCGGGGTACCCTACTGAGTATTGTTATAGTCACCTATGTTGGGGCTTCGCCTACACCTTGTTGTGTTCTGTGCGGACGACGAACAACAGTAATTGAGGTGGAGGGTGATGGAAGGGAGGTTTCTAGGAGCTGGGCTAGACGAGACGTACCGTAGGGACGTATTGTTCAAGTATTGTACCTTCCCTTCAGGTAGGATTCCCCGGTGGACGATCCAGGAGCTACATTCCTTTTTACATGTACTTATACATGTTGTTCCGTTGGATTTGTATTCTGGCCCACTTACTTTCATCACACAATCCTTTTCTATTTTAGTACTCATTGCTTCTACTGCTTGTGTTCAGAATGCATGAGTTATAGATTAAGAGGAAATTCCTTCCATATTTATCAGGGATTCTCCTTTGGTGTTAGTCGCCAGCCCTGGCCTATGGAAGGTGAGCTTGGGGTAGTCATGACATGGGCCCTGAGGATGGGTCTTGACAAATAGGTATTAAAGTATTCAGTACTGATTCAGAACATGGAATTTGATTCTTTTAATGTCAATAATGTTAGGTTTTTTGAAAGTGGTTATCAGTTTAGGGAAACCGGTGTTGGTGCAGCTTCTGAAATATCCATACACTAGGACTCTGACTTTTGATATCCGACTCAGTGGACGAAAACATGGATTGCGTGTGTGTTTCATTTGAAATGTTTTCTTAGTGATAACTATGTGTCATCTCACCAGGTATATTGTTTTAATCATGGAGCACCTGTTTCTTTTTAGGATGGACCCACGAAGGTATCCAGCTAGGGTTATGAGTTCCATACGAGATGGTAACCCACAGAGCGACGAGGCCTCGGTGCAGGGGCCCATCACAGCAGAGGTAAAAGCAGTACCACTTCCCGCTGGGCCACCGATTCCACCGGCTCCAGCAACAAAGAGTGCACATCGTCAGAGTGAATTTCATGAGTTCTAGTGCCATAGGCCGCCCAGGTTCTGGGGAGATATGGACCCACGGGTAACTGAGGATTGGATGGAGGATGTTGTGAGAGTTTTCATATTGGTAGGGACACTAGAAGTCCTCATGGTGATCCTTACCGCAAGTTTTTTGCATGCAGAAGCATGCAGATGGTCAAGCCTGATGCTCCAGGTGCATGACGAAACATCATTACTCCGGACAGATGTCGAAGAAGTCCAAGTAAACCAGGCCATCAGGTGGGCGACCCCAGGATACAGGTTCGGTTGTGCGGGGAAGACGAGACAGAGCCAGTTATACGAGGAGCATGTAGTTTTATCCATACTGCGGGCAGGGTCACATGGATCGAGACTACCCAACCCACCATGTAGATGTGAAGAAGATAGTAGAGGGATCATCCAGGAAGAGGCAGAGGTTCGACCATGGTGGTCTTCTAGGAGCAGGCGTACATGGAAGATGAGATGGCCGAGCATCAGGTGGTAGATGACGTTTTGAGACCCTAACACTGCCACCACCATGAGGTCCACCCCCGACACAGGGAGCTGGGGGAAAGAGGTAATCTCAGCTCCAAGTAGTCAAGTCCTATGACCACGGTGCACCTAAGTTGATTCAAGAGACTATCTATGTCTACTCCACCATTGCTTCAGTACCTATAGACTCAGGAGCGAGTCATTCAGTTATTGTCGTTGCCCTTGTTCGGAGCTCAGAGATTCCTATAGAGACATTTGCCCAATTATTACAATTAGAGACTCCTACAGGAGTAGAATCGATGATTACGCACTGGTGCCGGCAATGTGAGCATACTCTAGGAGGCGACAGCTTCGACTGTGATCTCATCATAGTGTCATCAACGCCTTACGACATCATCTTGGGTATGGATTGGTTATCCATAGTTCATGCTCGAATTGAGTGTATTAGACACAAACTGCGGTGTATCTGCATGGATGGGACAAGGACCACCTCTACCGGTGAGAAGGGAGACTTTTCAGCATAAGATGGACTTACACAAAGGAGGGGGAAACCGATCACACATTAGTTTTCTAGTCTCATCCTCAGAGCGGTTGATGAGTGGAGTCCGAGTTTTCCTGTTGTGGTGGATCAGTATACAGATGTTTTCCCTAAAGACATTCCAGGACAACCTCCTCACAGAGAGGTAGACTTCTACATTGACATGTACCCCGGGAAAACGCTGATATCTACCCCAGCATATCGGATGGCTCCCGCCGAGATTTGTGAGTTGCGGGTATAGCTGGAGGATTTTCCGGGAAAAAGGATTTATCCGACCTTGTGTTTCACCATGGACATCTCTGATTTTTATCACCAAGAAGGCGGATGGGAGCTTGCGACTATGTGTTGACTACATTAGCCTGAATCTGGTGACCATGAAGAACAATTACCCACTCCCAAGGATTGATGACATCTTTTATTATCCCAAGGGAGCACGATGGTTTTCGAAGATACACCTTAGGCCAGGCTATCACCAGCTAAGAGTTCGAGACAAGGATGTGAAGAAGATGGCATTCACGTGTCGTTATGGCCACTATGAGTTCTTGGTTATCCCTTTCACCATAACCAATGCTCTAGTAGTGTTCATGAGTCTCATGAATATGATTTTCCAGCCTTACCTCTATTATTTTATCATAGTCTTCATCGACGACATACTGATCTACTCATCTACTAAGGAGGAGCATGCCTACCATTTGCGGGTATTACTGGACACACTTCGAGAGAACTATCTTTATGTTAAGCTCTCGAAGTTCCAGTTTTGGATTCGATAGGTTCACTTACTGTGACACGTCATCTCAGAGGCTGGAGTTGAAATGGATTCAGCAAAGATTAAGGCAATACTTTCTTGGGATCCATCCAAGAGTGTAACGGAGGTACGGAGTTTTCTGGGACTGGATGGGTACTATCGAAGGATTATTCCAGACTTATCCAGAGTTGAATCATCACTTTCAGCATTGACAAAGAAGGGGAAAACCGTCATTTGGTCAGAGAGATGCCAGGAGAACTTTCATGAGATGACGTAAAGGTTGACTAGTGTTCCATTCTTGAGGCTTCCAGAGGAGGGCGTAGGGTATGTAGTATATTGTGATGCATCAGGGATCAGACTCAGGTGTTTCCTAATGTAGGAGTGAGCAAGGATCACTTATAGATCCCGTAAGTAGAGATATCATGAGTATAACTATGCTACCCATGACCGGGAGTTAGCAGTAGTGGTCTTCGCCTTGAAGATGTGGTGGTACAATCTGATGGGCGAGCATTTTACAGTCTACTCTGACCACCAGATTCTCAGGTATATCTTCTCATACAAGGAACTGAACATGAGACAACGACCATGGCTCGAGATCCCCCAGGACTATGACTTAGAGAGAGTCTATACTCCTTGAAAGGTGAATGTTGTAGCAGATGCTCTCAGCTGGAGATCATGAATTCACCTGCTATGATATGCGACAGAGCAGCTGGCCGAATTGCAGATATCCAATATGGATTGTGATGGAGAATCCTTTATACAGTCTCTTACAGTCACACCTCCACTTCATCAGTGATTCAAGGAGGCACATCATGAGGACGTTGACGGTGAGACACGACGTGCTCAGATATCCTCACGGCAGGCACCTGATAGATTTTATGAAGGTTGGGAGCACATCATTCTCTTCAAAGGACATACCATAGTACCAGTTAACTTCAGGAATAGGTATTGAGGGAATTACACAATACCCCTCTAGAGGTACATCCAAGACTGGCGAAGATGTATTTTGACCTCCAACGACAACAATGGAAGCCTGGTATAAAGAAGGCAGTAGCAGTGTTTGTCTCATGATGGCTCACTTGTCAGCAAGTGATGGAGGAGCACTAGATTCCAGCATGCTTGGTTCATCCCATAGAGGTCCCAAAGTTGATGTGGGATTTGATATCCATGGATTTTGTGATGGTACTTCCATGTACATCCAGAGGTAATGACTCTATCTGGGTTATTGTAGATCGACTCACCAAGTCGGCCCACTTCCTACCGATCAGAGAGCAGTGCTCAGTAGAGACCTTGAGACGCCTCTACGTACAAGAGATCGTATAGATTCATGGTGTTCCACAGATGATCGTCTCCGATCGAGATGCTCATTTCACATAACAGATATGGAAGGGGTTTCATGAGGCTTTCAGGACTCAGTTTCTCTTGAGCATCACCTTCCATCCTCAGACAGATGGTCATACTGAGAGGACCATTCCGACTCTTGAGGACATGCTCCGTGAATGCGTCCCCGACTTTGGTCACAACCGGGAGGATCACTTACCATTGGTGGAGTTTTCATATAACAACAACTACCACTCCACCATCGGGATGGAACCTTACGTGGAATTGTACGACCGACCATATAGATCACCTCTGTGCTGGACTAACCCAGGGGAGTTAGCACTTGTAGGACCAGAGATGGTTCAGGCTACGATGGAGTAGGTGAAGATCCTCTAGGTGCGGATGAAGACTACACTGAGCAAGCAGAAGTCCTATGCTGATAGTAGATAGAGACCACTAGAGTTCGAGGATGGAGACCACGTCTTTCTACGGGTCTCACTTCGATGAGGTCTACGGAGATTTGGCCGAGGTGGCATGTTATCTCCGTGATTCATCGGACCTTTCTTGGTCCTCAGCAGGGTAGGCGTGGTAGCTAACCGCTTGGATCTTCCACCTCAGTTGCATGTGGTGCATGACTTCTTCCACGTATCTAAGCTGAGGAGATACGTGCACGATCTGTCCCACATCATCAACAACGAGGAGCTAGACATCGATGACAAGGCGACATTCACGGAGGTTCAGTGGAGATTTAGGATTGACAGGAGTGGGTCCTACGTGGATGGTCGATTCCTCTGATGCACGTTCATTGGCAGAATGGGAACTTCTAGGAGAGTGCATGGGAGTGGGAGGCTTAGATGTGTGGTCAGTACCCCCATTCGTTCCCTTAGTTTGTGTTGTAGATTACAGGGACGTAAAGCCCTGATGTGGAGAGAATGTAACGACCTGGAAATTCCATGATTTTTTTTTCTTAAATACATGGGAATATTACGAGTCTGCAGTTTCTGACAGTGCCTAATTCCGAGACCTGGTGTGCCTAGAATCAATTTTAGATCTTTTGTTTGGGTACGTTTAGTAAACGTACGTGTGGGATTTTATATCTTCTAAACCGGTGCTCAGAAATGAAATCCAAGGGCACTATTGAACTCCCAGCGCCGATATTCACAAAAATATTCCTTCACTACTATTGGGTTTTATCGAGGTTTGGATGTTAATTTTTGGGGTTTCTAAAAAAATTAAATAAAAATATGTATGGCATATTTTTATTTTAAAGTTGGTTTAATCCTTTATGGGGAGGTTGGAGGTGGGGCCCACCCACTCATAACCTCCCATGGGAGGATATTATGTTGCGGGGTCCACACAAGCTCAAACTCCCTTAAAACCCCTTTAACCCTTGTGTTTCCCATTAATGGGGGAAACTCTTGATTTTCCCCTTAATGTTGCCAACACACCAAAGAGATAATTAATTCCCTATTTAATTATCTTTTGAAAACATTTGACTCCTTCCACCACATTTAATTTATTGAGTTTTTTGATTTAATTAAACACAACTCTTGTGTGTTATTTTTTCAACATATAATATACTCGTCTATTGTTTTTTGTTGGCACATAAAACATTGGTGGAGCCATGGAGAAATAGAGAGAGCATCATCTGCAATAAAGAACAATATCCTCTCAACGAAGAACGCCCGTCTCGAATGAGGAATGAAGATGTCGTCCTATCTATTTCTAACCAGGGCAAGAAAGGGAAGATGCCGCCTGCGAAGAATGTCACCAAGGATGACATCATCTCCTCCCCCATCAATGGAACGATGCTGCCTTCCCGCGACTCCAATGATCGAACACCGATTACAAGGTAGGGGGATTTGTTTATTTTTATATCCTCATTCCTTGTCGTCTATATTGGTTGGATAAAGGACACTTGTTATCACATAATGCGGAGGGCTCGGGGTAAAAAAACACTACTTGACATCCCTCCATTGATTATTGTTTGGTTGAAGATGGTGGCAGAGACGGAAGGGCGCGGTGCTGTTGCGCCGCACCGGAGGAGAACCGCAATCCGGGAGGGCCGCGGCATGGGGTGTGGTGCCACCACGCCGTGCCAGAGAGGAACCGCAACAGGGAGGGCCAAAGTGGATGGAGAAGTGCAGCGCTATCGTGTCACGCGGCAGAGCTAAAGGCCGCAACCAGGTCGGGCCGGGGTGGTGGTGGTGTGGCGTCGGCATGCCGTGTTGAGAGAAGGAGGACCGCGGCACCGTCGCACCACGGTGGCAGTTGGCTGGGGCGGCCGCCGTGGAGCCAGTCCAGCGGGACCACCCTGGTCCTGTAGCTCTAGAACCGGTGCAATGCGCCCATTCTGTCTGACGAACTGGGTGGCTGGGGGGTACCCCTTCCGTACGTGGCCTGCTGGGCCGCCATGGCCGGGCAGCCCATCGGTCGGGCCGGCCTCATGCCGGGCCGCGCCTTCGGGCTGGGCCATGCCTTCAAGACAGGCCACACCTTTGGGCCAGGTTGCACCCGCGGACTGGGTTAGACCCCGGTTCGGACTGGGTCGGGCTGGGTTAGTCCGACTAGGTCGGACCGGAGCTGGACCCGCTACCACCATTTACACCTTCTAGCCCGCATCATGGGCTACAGGTGTCCAAACGATGAACCGTCTACGGCGATGGAATTATTGGAGCGCGACAATTATTTTGGAATACTCCACTTGAGGTTTGGACATAGTTGAAGTATGGTCGGGTTGGTTTGAGCCTAAAAACCAACCGGGACCTTGTAACAGAAATGCCAATAACTCTCAGACCGGGGGGTCTGATTGATGCGCTGTCTGTCACGTTGGGTTCCATATGATGAGATTGAACTATGTGATATATCAACTCAAGAAATTGTGGTAGTTGATGTATCGACACTTGGCTCGAGGATCAGACCCTCCTGGAATCGAGTGTGCGATGTGTGGGAAACCTAAGGCTGGCTGCGACTGAGATGATACGATCCTATGTGGGTTCGACATCGACAATACTGTACCAGAATCCTCTAAGTGTTCAATAGTGATGACTATTGTACCAGAATACTCTGTGGGTTCGACAGTGATGACTAATTTACCAGAATCCTCCATGGGTTTGACAGTTATGACGTCTGTCCCTGGATCCTCTGTAGGTCCGACAACTTGTCTGATCCTGAATCATTTGTGGGTCCAACAGCTTAGATGAATCTGTGACTACATCTGATCATCTCTATCACTATATAAAATATGTATACCTTTGTGAGCTGAGTCATGTATTTAAACCATTATCATCATTTTCATTGTCTTAACTTCCTTTGTGGAATGGTTTGTGCTTGGGATCGAGAGTTGGAGATGGACTGTGATT
The DNA here is from genome assembly GCA_963277665.1 of Viscum album. Taxonomy (NCBI): domain Eukaryota; kingdom Viridiplantae; phylum Streptophyta; class Magnoliopsida; order Santalales; family Viscaceae; genus Viscum; species Viscum album. The sequence goes on along the minus strand of OY728152.1, from coordinate 348,083,779 downwards.
GGTAACTTAGGTATATGTATGGGAATATACCAAATTAGGGTTGGTTGGTACTTCGTGATTGCATCTTTCTTCTATGGTTTATCCTTAGTAGATTCTGGGAGAACATTAGGGGTCTCAGGGTCCCCTAATTATTATTTTTATAGTCACCCCTACACGGGTTTCTCCTGCACCTTGTTGTGTTCTGTGCAGATGACAGACAACATCGATCGAGGATAAGGGTGACAGATGGGAGGCTGCTCAGAGATGGACTAGACGGGACGTACCGCAGAGATGCGTTTTTCGAGTACTGTACCTACCCTTCAGGTAGGATTCCCCGGTGGACGATCCAGGAACTGCATTCCTATTAAATTGTACATGTACTTATTGTTTAGTTGGGTTTTTATTCTATCCCACTTAATTTCAGAAGACTTTCCTTTTATATTTTAGTACTTATTTCTTCTACTTCTTATGTTCAGATTGTGTGAGTTACAGGTCAAAAGGAAATGACTTCTCTTTTTATCAGGGATTCGCCTTTAGTGCTAGTCGCCATCCCCTGGCATATGGAAGACGGTCTTGGGGTAGTCACGACATGGGCCCCGAGGATGGGTCGTGACACTCTTTTTCATACCATTAATGATAGTTCCCTATCCTTAGGACTACCATTTAAAGCGAATCGTGGTAAAACCTCTACTTGGGAAACTATATTTCCTTGATCATATCACATGACACAATTTTATTTATTCCATTTTACTATGAATTTCTTAAAAAAAAGTTTCCACACACATATCTGACATAATATATAGGGTTATAGAGGTGTTTTCAATAGTTCATAACATTTGTAATTAATAACATGTCATTGGAAGAATTTACATAGGCCTCCCCAACTTAGATAGTAAGTGGAACCACATTCTTTACCCATATACGAGAAATAGTTTTATATCTGTCTCTCCTCCTATGTAAAACTGTGATATGGGAATCCCTCTTAGAGTAATCCCAGATCCTTTCAAAACGGGCCTCTCTCGCCTTCCATACATTGTCCCTTATCCACCAATGGAATGATGAGATTGCACGAAGTGTTAGATCCTCTACTTCCCCTTATTTAACTATCCTTAAAATTGGAATCCCCAACAGTTGTAATTCCTAACACCTCCTAACTATGTGGGATTTGATTCCTTTACTCACATGATATATAAGAAGTCTCCCATAGGTTCAAACCCCACTCCATTAATCTTTCATCGTACTTATTAGGATATACTCCTATTAAGACCAGGACCCCACCAGGGAGGCTATGTTCTTTTCAGGTCCTTAGTACCATATCCCCATTGGCCCAAATCTCTAGCCTAGTTCATCCCACAATAGATCTATATTAATTGATAAATCAACCATAAATTTATTTTTTATAATAATTCATACACCTTCATTTTCTAGTAATCTTCTGCCTAAACATCATTCTTGTATGATATTAAATTAGCTTATTTGGTCCCTTTGTCATGTAATTATAAGGTACCCTGTGTTCCATTAATCATCACAACACAACATGTGTTTTGATTCATCTCACGATGATATGTATTAATCCCCTCTCATGGGATCAATCCTAATATCAAAACAACATCCATCTCCTTGGATGATAATAAATTCTAGAGTGCCAAACTATGTGGAATAAAACTACAATCAGAATACAATAAATGTTTCAATGATGAAGAAACTTTGAAAATATATATAGTTACATTCCTTTATAAACTCATATTTATACATATGGTTTCCAATTAACACACATTAATAATTATTTTTTATATGTAGGGGTGACCAATTCCAAATTTAGGATTTAAAATGGATTCATGAATATGTCATTAATTTTAAGAGAGACACAATGTAGACAATAATCTCATCTAAAAGTAGCTAATGATAATGGAATTCTCTCTTCTCAATAATGTGAGTTATTAAGTGTTATTTATCATGTTTTTTATTTATTTCATACCTTTGGAAGGTAGGACCAAGAGCCATCATTGATATAAGAGCCATTGAGTGTTTCTATTTCGATGAATAAACGTTGTTAGAAATATTTATACCAAGAACACATGTGAAAAAATCATTTAACCAACAAGAATCCTTTCATTAATATGTCACCAAAATGATGTTCCCCTTTTATACCACTAAAAAATGATATTGGCCCAGACAATAAGTTTCGAAGAAAACATCTATACGTTTATTATAACGCAACATTGATGAGTTTTCTTGTATCTGTTTGTAATATATATATATATATAATGAAACATTAACCATAAATAATTTTAAAAAAATGGAATTCTAAAAACGTAAATGAATGTATGAATAAAACGCTTTACACATATAATCCTCATCTATCCAGATGAAACCATCTCAAACCCAACGTATTCAATAATATGTTATTAATGCCCTGGTTTTGGGGTATCACAACAAAGATACTTTTTTGAAATTGTAATCTATATGCATAACCACCGAAGATATTAATCAATTTTATCCATACACTTAGGGATTTTTGGTGGAAAAAATTTGATTATTCCCACCACCATCTAGAATTTTTTCAAGAGCCTTTCCACAGAACAGAACACCACGTTCCCCCCTTACTATAAGGAATCAAACCAATAGGTTTGTGATGACAAAATATCATCAGTTCAAGAGTTATCAAGAAGGAAACATTCTAGTAAACACCAGAACTAATTACACATTGATCCACATCTCAATTTTGATGAGGTGTCACCCTATGGGCTACGTCTCTGGTCACTAAGACATGAGCACCTAGGATTGCCCACTGTGGGGAAAATTAGACAACTAAGAGTAGTATCAAAACCATATTCCTGTTAGAAAAGATCACCCAAAATATTCATCGGAATATTATGAGTGGGACCATATATAATCTAAAAAACATAAATCCTTTGAATATAATTTGGATTTACATCGATAAATATTCTAGAACCCCCAATATCATAGAGGTGGAACACACAAATAGCATCCTCTGCATATAACTATTATTGGTATGCCTTAGTAACAAAAGAATGAAAATATTAGGGATAAATCTATTATCCAACCACATACTGGGCATATATCCATGTTATATCTGCAGAAGACACCCCTTACATTTTTCCTATGATTGAAATACATGAATATATTTCTATACACATTCTTCATTTCTGTTAGGATATAATGATTACATACGTAGTGACTAGGTGTCATATATTGATACCCTCATCTATATTTGAAGACTCCCATCATCATGATAGCATTTTCACTCAGTAGTAGATGAATATTCATGATAATTTCTAGAAGTGCCATAGATAAAATCACAGGATAAATGGTCAATAGGATTAGGCAAACACACACACATTTAAACAAGAGATTTTCAGTCGATTTCAATGTCCACTCTTGGGTTGTCATATATCCCGAAAACAACTACCAAACCTATTGGAATATTTCGGTACAGGCTTTAGAACATATCATGAATGATAACATTAACATAATCTGATGACCACAACATCTGAATCTAGACACCTAACAAAGAGAATATAATAATGTGTCCCACTATAATTGATTAGAAATCCACGAGGATATCCAAAATTCTGCTATTCTCATGAGGAAATAATATATATAAACAAAGGATACATAGGATCCTATGCAATAATTATAAATTAATGAAAAAATAGTATTAGTTTTGAAGGTCATCCTCAAAACATTACAACCATAAAATCAAGAGGTCATCCCAAGAATATTAACCTTGATGTCCCCCTTTATGGTTTGGAAATTAAGGATTATAGGGACCCATTTCTCAATGAGTACCACAAAATCTATCCTCATTGTTATATGATCAAATAGTGAGAAGGCCTTCCCATTTCAATTTTAATCCTAAATGGTCCTCCCCAATGTATACACTGCATCTTTTTTCACTACACATAGATTGTAATCCATAGTGGTATTCCACTATATGATGGTATTTTTAGAGAAGGTCCTCCCAATATAGACAACATATTACGATAAAAAACCACTTATTTGTGAATAAATAGTGAGAAAAATCTCATATCAAGGGGTTCATGGGGAGATGTACCAACCATTAGAGAAGTATTATTTTTTCAAGTGATATATTTTCTCAAAATGAATACTTCTCAATGTAACAATAACTCTTTGAACCACCCGTGTATTTCCTACCCTATTACATAGAATTGTATATTCCTCGCAACCCCACTGCTTAGAGAAAGGAAGGTGGGAAATACGACCTTAGGTCAAATACAATGGAGGAATCCTATATAGATTAAAAATTCAGTACATTTCTTATGAAAAAAATGGATAAAGATTATATACTAGTAATATATTTTACCTTACTCCATCCCCAATATAGAAGTCCAAAATAATTTTCCAAATAATTTTTTCACGTCATTCTCCTAAAAATATTTATAATTTCTAATCACATTACAGATGAATTCATAATTTAAAATATATATTATAGTCATGTTAAGGTAATTGAATAACCATGTCCTGAAATTGAATTAGATATCCTTCTGACTATGTGATTCACAATATCAGGAAAATTTCTAAAGGGTCTCTAATGATCATTTATTAATGTGTTAAGATTGTTACAGTGGTTAATTTTAAATTCCTAATCTGGTGTTGGAATTAGAATATGGTTTATGGAGGGAGTGTTTCATTTTTCCTCACAACTGGTTAGTAGGGACCACCAGAAGTGACATCATGACACATTCATTAGGTTATCTTAATGAAAAATATTTTAATTTTAATAGATGGAATAATAGTAGGAATCATCCCTGAAAAATATTATAAGCACAATGAAAGATAATATAAATCCATTGAAAGTATCTTTCTTAAACCATCTGAGAAGGAGGAGTAGGCATACCTCTTAAGGAAGTCCAGTCTTCAAACAATGAAAAATGCATTTAAAATAAATTGGATCATATGTAGATAACATGATACACTTCAAATCATTAAAAAATAAATATAAGAATGATCATGAGAGAATCAATAGTAATTGCATCTATAGAGATTTATGTGATTCCCCAAGCAACTAGCCTTGGTGGATTTTTATCTTAACCCATCCACATAATAATGACAAATTTGTTGTGAAATGATGATGTGTTGGACTTGGAACAACCCCAAAATATAGGGATGAGGAATTTTTATGTCAGTCTCCTCCCTAAAAGAGTTTGGAATATTCTAGATTAGGAGGTTCAAAATTAGAACACCCCTTGATTTTCAAATTTTGTGACCTAACATTCTCTATCAGAAGACACTTGATGAAAATTTTTGAATATTCCCTTTGATTTAACCATTTATTGATAACACTTAAGGAATCATTGAAGTAGAATATGAGTCCCCAGAGATAGAGGAAATTAATAGTGATATGGAAATGATGAAACCGCACCATAAGATCTTAGTTTAGTCGGTAAACTTCCACATGGAAACCACCCCTCCTATCATTAAAATACAATTGTGACGATTAATAAATATGAGGAATAATTGAACATAATAGTCACCATTCCTATGAATGATACAGAATATGATACAATTATAGGGGAATATTAGCAATTTGTCTCCATCCAAAATTCAGTCCATATGAAAATGACTGAAGATGTGATGTGTACTAGGAACTAGAGGCTCACATAAAAATTTGTGACTACCATAAATTATCTTCTACCACCTCCTCGTAAGTCATATTTTATGGATAAGGGTAAAGGATCAGCCACATCTCACCCACTGCCTGATGAAATTGAACATCTCACAATTGAAGATGGATTTTCTCAAGACACGAAAGTGATGATGGTGTAAGGAAAGATTAATGATGAACTAATCAAGGGTAATATTACTACAGGATATGATCTATAATTAGATCCTCATCTCACACTCTAAGAGGACATACCTCAGTAAGGAGGATTCATCGTATGAAATATATAGAGTCATAACATTTTATCAATGTGGGAATCCAACAACCAATATATTTGGATCTGATGGTAGTCAGATATTAATAGTTACATCCATTGGGGATAATAGATATATTTTAAGAAATTCCTAATAGTGTATCCTATGAAGGTCAGTATCCAAGAGAACATGTAGGGAATTCATTACTAACCCATGTTTTTGTTTCCCTTAATCAGAATCATACCCAATTGACCATTCCTCATAATATCATTGACACTATTGAGTTTATAGTGGATATCTTAGACAATATTGAAGGAATAAAATCCACAATATGGATAGAACGCAATACATACCATAATGGGATGAAGAACCCCCCTAAACAAACATTAAAAATCCAAAATTCAAAAAATTCAATGGATTGAGGGACTCCAAACCGAATCTAACTCACATCATATATTAGTGTGGTTCCAGGATAGGATTAGTTGACCACAAATCGGAATCCAAACTAATGATTTTCATCTAGATGTTAAAGGGTCCAGCGATTATCCTGATTATTATTTTACCATATAGATTGATCATGGTGTGGGATGATCTCTACCCAAAATTTCTCTATCCCTAGATTTCTATGATACTTATAATGATAGTCCATGAAATCTATTGTTTTATTCTAGGATGTAATTAGGGGGTCTCATATTTTATTTAATATTTGAAGGGTTTTTACTAATATTTGATCCTCTAACATTATATAAATGACATTAAAATTTTATTCATTGTGATCCTTCCTGACGAGATAAGAATTCTTCTTATCCTTGTAATGCATCAGGATGGGATTTGGGTTATTTTTATGCTTTCATATAGGATATAGGATTATATTTTTTGAACCAGATACAAATATAATCCAATGATAGAGACTAATGGGAATAGATCTGGTAGAGTGGATGTTGTGGACTTTACTATAAAATTGGTCATTACGCTATCTCCCTCTCTAATGACCACTCTTCCTCATATGAAATTTCTTTCTAAATGTAAATTTCTGAAAAAATACCTACTTTGGTATGAGAAAAGATAACAAAAGCACTGTCAATTTGAATATCATGAGAATAATGATTATTCCTCCTAAAATGTGAAATTTTCATATTACTTTACAAATGATATGGAATATAACATGCTAAAAATTATGGTGACCAACAGAGACAATCAATTTGATGTCGATGATTTTCCAAATTATATCCCCATTCACTGACCACTTTTCTATAATGTGAGATTATTTTTCAAAATAAATCCTTCTAAATATAGTTGATATGAAGTATGTTGAGTTGAGTAAACCCCCAACACAAATGACATGTGTTTTTACTACCACTATTAAAGAGAAATGAGAATGGAAATAAGTTATGAGAAATAATTTATAGAAGTTAAATTATCAGATTATTGGGTAAAAAATAATCCAAACACATGATATCCTTAGCATATAGTTATATTGTCAAACCACATCCTTATTTTCTGCTATAATAATACCAGAATCTTTATTGACACTACAATCCTAAAAAATCAAATATTCTAGGAAAAACATGGATTTAAGAAGAAAAAAATATGTACAAGGGGATGATCCTATATTGATGAAAAATCTAGTACTAAATCTATCAGATATCATGCATCTAGACCTATGAGAATGAGAAATATCCCACCATATGGTACAATAATAATTTCTCACTTATGTAGTATCATTATTAGATGAATTATTAATCTTCAATTTTTTATTTAATTTACTTAACATAAATATTTAGTGATTATGAGAATGATTAAAAACCCATGTTCCATTTACCATATTAGCAAACCACATGTTGAGGTCATAAAAGAAAATTAGTATGGTTGGTGTTTTTCAAAGACACGTATTTATGGTTGCGCAGTTTCCATGTGTTTTCCAAATTTTTGGGCCTCAAAATCAAGAATTTTAGTTTCATAGTTTATTGTTTTCATCATAGGATATGATGGTTATAAGAATAGACAATTCAATTGGAAAAGTAATAGAAACAAATATCACTGGACATGGACCATGTACCATGTCCAAGAAGGGTTCACAGTCGCATACCGGGAAATGAGAATAGTATGTGAGGAAGGTGCGTGAAACCGAAAACAGTTTGATAAAATGGTTTGTGGAAATGGGCATGTTGTATGTTGATGACATGCAGATTTGTATGATGGGATAGGAGAATGGAACTATATAGAAGTAATGATAGTATGCATATTACTGTGAAAAAATGGTTCACATAATGAAATTTGTTCACGGTAGGAGGATCATTATGCGGTGGAGGCTGTATAGAATAAAATATATACTAAATCATGGATTAGAGGGTTTTCTCATATTTTTTCTTATATAATAAGAGATATTCCCATCGATTATATGTGAATGAGACTATCATTATAGAACATCTATTTTCTCGTTGAATTTTGCGATTTTTGAAGGATGTTCACAAGGGAGAATTCATTGTAGTCTGAACAGGTTTAGGCAAATGAAATTCCACTAATGATTTTTTCCGGGGATTTAAAGACCTCAAGAGAATAACCTCTGTTGTGTAAGAATGTAGTACACATAAATTGAGATCTGTTTCGTAAAAGTGAAGGTAATCCATGATTAGTGAATAGTTCACTGACATAGGGTGTTTCATAGAGGAGGTTCACAGAGTCGGTACGTGGAGGCATTACATGATAGTGAAGGCAGAGGTAGTCTACAGACAAAGGAAGGTTCAAGGAGGTGGAAGTTGTATGCGAAGGAGGTGTTCCATGTACCACACCCGGTATACAGTACACAAATGAACAAGGTGGTTCACGATTTTTACAAGGATTCTTGTAAAATAATTAAATCAGTTTGTGAAAATAATTTCCGGTATCAATAAGTACCTGAGAAGGTGGATATCATCGACGGGTTAAAAAAAACTTAAATATAGCAACTACCTAAAATTGAGGGTGCTGGAATTCATGAAAATGAATAGACCTACATGTCAATAAACTGTGTTTGACCAACATGTCAATAAACTATGATTAGTTTCCATAGAGGAGTGAGAAAAGGAATTTGTATATGGTGCCCCTTTCCACCGGCAATGAGCCAGAGAAAGAGAAATTAAGAGCGACCCTTGTGAATGTTGTGAGTAGACCCGAAATCATGTAAAGGCATTGAGCCTGGGTTTAATGACCTCGAATTTCTTGGTCCATTACATTACCAAAATATGGTGGTTGGGGTGTCCTGGACACCATCAGTGAGTCAGGAGGGTGTTAGTTTCGATGGTGGGGTGTCACCGATCAGTGCCACAGATTAGTCTCACCGATCGGTGTTACACCTGAACAATGTCACAGATCGGTGCCTCACCCAAATGGCGCCATAGAGGTGTCCGGGTTTCCATTCCCATGTTTTTTCATATCTCATATTTTATGAATTATTAACCTTTTATAGTGGATTATTAATTCTTTTATGTCCCATAAAATATGTTTTAACCGACCAAGAGTCGAGAGACCATTCTATTACTAAAACATATGGTCTTTCACACCATTTTTCAGCGATTTCCAAACCTCCAATGTTTTAACCTATTATGTGTTTTCTCTTTTTAATGTTTATTTATGAACTCACAACCATGCATAAGTCTATCTCAATATCTCTAATAAAATTAATTAAATCTCAATAAATTAAAATGTGTTCAACCACCCCACAACGTGTTCATACCATGATCCGTTTTTCTAGCACTTTGAGATTTTTTGTTCAGTATATCTAGGATTTGGACTTTATCACAAAAGTATATTATTATTCCTTTGCCGCTTTATTTTCCATTTTTACGCTAGGATTCCCTCGTCCAAATATGATTCAGGCTCATGAAAGACCCCTCCTATTTGGTTCTTCTTGGGGTTTCTGGACGTGTTATCCCTAGTTCATGACACATAATGAAAAAATCTATCCATGATCATCCATTTAGGGTTTGATCATTTTTTTCACTTTATTTTGAATCATGAAGGGTGGGTATGATGATGTTCCATCGGGATATAGGTGAAACCATCTTTAACAAAGATAATAAGAGATCTATTAAATGATGAAGGGGTAGGAATAATGATGTTTTTTTTGTGATGTACATTCATATTTATGTTGGTTAATTGTATGGGATTATATCCACAGAAAATGGTTTCCATTTTTGTTCCTTAATTGAGCACTAATGAACCTATATTTTCTGGATAATCTTGTGGTTTAATGAATGTAACACAGAAACTATTTATAATGTAAACCTTTCTAATTACGTGTATGCCCGATGAATTAAAATCCTTCTATGATCACCCCGGCTAAACAAAGAAATAGATGAAACTTAATGAATGTTTTGGTTACATATAAAATCATCCTTACTCTATTATGTTCATATGTGTGATGTCTCTATTTGAAGCTCTGTGGGGTGATGGGGGTGAGAATGGAATCTCTAGTTGAGAAGATGTTTTTTTGTGAATTTGAGGCCTTGTGGAGCAGGAAATGACTGTTATGGACCATGTATACTGGGGATTAGTTTAGTCACAGTACTTTGTGTGATCTCACATATCAATTTTGAATTTGTTACTTGAAAATAGAATCGGTTTTGAATGCTTGAACATCTTCTTGGACGTTTTCCATCAGTTGTTTCTTTGGTATGAGGTTATGCTTGTAGTATACCAATTCAGGAGAATTATTTAAATAGAAATCACTTTAACATGATAATTGGAATTGGTACAATGGGGAACTATTTTCTAGAAATGGGTTGTGTTATGGTTGTGCATGTTGTGTATTTTTCGTGTAGGGATAACAACACGAGTGGGAGTGTACATGCTAGTTGTTTGCTTCATAACCCTTCGGTTTGGATGAGGGATTGATTACATATATGTATAACATTTAGTTCTAGTGTATAATATATTAACACCACCCATGTTGATCACTTCCTACCAAACACCCCCATTTCATGGGGGTGGGTGTTTTTCCCAACATACCATTGAGTGAATGGTTGTTTGCCCATTTTTGGTCTCACTCCCTAGTAGCTCAAGACTCTTTGGGTAGGCTGTGATGGCCTAAGGTTCTTTTTATCCCTAGAATCATCAGCCAGGGGGGGTGTTTTGGTGGTTGGCCCATGTTTATGCGGTTAGGTTTGTTACCCAAGTGTCTTCGAGATGAGGCCCAAATGTCTTCAAGCATGGATGTGGTTGTTCTGCCCCAGTTGTCTTTTGGCATGGATGTAATTGTTGTGGACCACATGTGTCTGCGTGTGTGGCGGTAGTTTTTGTGGCCAATGTGTCATTAGTGGTTATGTGTGGTTGTGGTGGCCCAGGTGTCTATGGGTGGGATGCATGATTGTGGAGGCATATAATGATGTTTTTTTGGTGGTAATGGGAGTGCAATGAGACTTGTGGGGGAGGTCTGACATGTAGGATGTTGAAAATAACCATTGGGAAAGTGGTTAGCGGCACCCAAATATCGATTATCATTTACTACTAAATTACCTAAAATTCATTTTATGGGGAGTGTGACTTGGTGAGGATGGGTGTATAGTTTATTAGTTTGGTGTTTTGGTTAGCACTTTTTCAAATGGGGAATTATAATTTTTCCACACATGTTCACGAGAGCTTTCAGTTTTCAATACTGAGTATACATGTATACTCACCCTACATATATAAAACTTCTTCTAGGTTTCATGGACGACATTGAGGACCATTCCAGATCCTTCAAGATCAAGTTTCAAGACTTTCCATTGTTGTTTTACATTCTTTTCGTACTATTCATTAGAGTTTTCATTTAATTTGTATTAGTTTATTTTAAACATGGATATGGTAATGGAATTCGGGGATTTCTTTTACATTATGTGTTTAGAGTTGATTGTGATTTAGCATCATTTCTCCTGATCTTGTTCTTTAAAAAGGATAATTCAGACCTTATTACATGTGATTATATACCCTTGGTGCTAGTCAAAACTTCAGGGCATATTGAAGGAGGTACATGAAGGTCATTATCTATCCTTCAAATAGAAAATGGAAGGGTATGACAGTTTCCTTCCCCTTCTCTCATAATGGGGAAGGAGGGTCCTGAAAGAGTGGTATATAGGGTGATGGTTGATATATAATATGGACTTTTGGGTTAGGTATAATGATGATTTCATGGGTTGGTAGGGAAACAATGTTTGGAAATCATGGTTCATGAAATAGGCCGGGGAATACCGGATAGGACGTGTGATTTTAGGGCCCCCTACGATCTGATGTAAGGACTATATACCTTCCGAATGTCCAATTGATACTACACTGATTTTAGGGTAGAGACCCTAGTAAAGGTAAATACATCAAAATGAATTATTTTATTTTGTGTTTTGGGTAGTTTGAGAACATACAAAAAATTATAATAAAAACTTAAAATAAATTATCTACACTACTCAGGAAAAGTAATTCCTAGTTTACCATGCATCCATGGCACCCAGACGATGTCCATAAAATGTCTGGACGTCAAGGCCTAGTGGGTTGATTTGGTTGATCAGTGGAGGACTGATAAAGTGGACGAGTATGACCAATGGTAGAAGACACCTTGTGAATTTCAAGAGAAGACCCTTTGGATGTCTGAGGGAAGCGTCTCATACATAGAGACTGAGAGCCGGCTCAAGGAGATGATGATATATTTTAGTGTAATCTGGGATTCAGAAGAGTAATGGGTTCCTATGGATGTGAGCTAGATATCAGGGGGGGTGAGTTAGTGGTTGACGCTCTATCTAGGTGAGAAGAATGAAGATGATGTTTTGTGGACTGAAATCGAGAAGGAGTTATGGGTATAAATCCATTATTCCATGATGAAGCTTGCAATGTGGTAGGAGTTGATCTACCATAATCAATAGAGTATGATGGTATTGGATTTGGGTTTCATGTTGACGGACCTCATTTTTTTCTCTCTAGTCTTCTTCCTAGAGTAGTAGTCACGGGTGAGGTGCTTAGAAGAGGCACTTCGAACTTCTCTTTAGTATGTTGTAACTCTGTTCACCCTAATGGATTATATGAAGGTTTAGAATAATGATGAAGTAGTGGATATGATTAACACATGAGAGGTGTGTTGCAAGAGGGGAGCTAGTTAATCTCATCAAAGGGGAAGGCCGCTAGCAGTAGGCCTCCTGCATCAGTTCCTTCCACGTTTCGGCTAGTGGGGAGCAGGCCTCACCAGTTCCAGTTTCAATCTCTTGGTTATCACCATTTATCTATGAGCCTATGAATGAGATTATTTATCTGTTGAGCCCATGGTAATATTCAAAATCATTTCCCAGACCATGTTATGTACAATGGGGGTGGGTAGGTTCAGTTCACACCTCAACATAAATAGTTTCGTGCTAGATCTATTTAGCAGGTGGAGTAGGGATGACAAGCTCCAATTCCTCTAAGAGAAGATGTTGTAGGAGGAGGCTGACCTCAGGGTGCTCTTCGTGGAACATGACATGAGAAAGGTCGCAGAGGCGGAGGGAATCAACGAGTTGTAGGAGCAGAGTTGGGGATGTTGCATACCGCATAGGAAACACTTTTAGTAGGGTCGGAGTCCATTCGAGGTATGACCAATTTGTTTAGTACTATTTATTCTTCTTTGTTTGATTCAGGAGATTCACACTCATTTTTTCCAATGGTCTAGCCCATGATGTTTTCCATGAAGTAGAGAGACTCTCCATTCCCCTAGTGCTGAATATTCTAGTTAGAGATCAGATCATCCTAGTTGATGTTTTTCGAGGATTTAGTCTAATTGTGGGGTACATCAGCAGTTCAGTGGTGATCTCTTAATGCTAAAAATGCATCTAGACAATGTCATCCTGAGAATCGACTGGATATTTTCCATGCATGTTTTTATCGAATTGTTCTAGATAAGGGTTGTGTTCTTAGATATGGGAAGCAAAAATGTAGGTTTTTTCAGTGAGAAACGTTTCTAGGAGGGAAGCTGGTGTTTAGAGCCCCTTATTTCCTTGATAGTCAAGTTGTCAGTGGAATTTTCAAACTCAATGATGGTCGAAGTTATAGATATTTTCAGTGAGTACCTAGATGTCTTTCCTGAATAGGTTGTGACTCTACCCTCACCACATGATGTTGAGTTAAGGATACACTTACATCCCGGTTCCCGTCCGATTTTGATTTCTCATTATCAGATGACACCTTCTGAGTTGTTGGAGTTGCAGATTTTGGTTGATGACCTGATGAATATGGGCTTTATCCGACCGAGAGATTCACCATGGGGTTCTCCATTATTGTTTGCGAATAAGGAATAAAATGTTCATAGGATTTGAACAAACTACCTATGGATGAATCAGGTAACATTCAAGAACTGTTACCCCCTCCCAAGGACCAATGACCATTTGGACCCGTTTAAGGGAGCAGGTTGGTTCTCTTTGATCGACCAGTGGTTAGGATATCACTAGTGGATGGTTAAGGAGGGTTACATCTCGATGGCTTTCTTTAACTGCATATATAGACACATTGAGTTCATGGTCATGCAATTTGGCATTACGAATGCACAATCATTGTTCATGGGGCTCATGAACACTTTTTTGCAAATATCTGGACCAGTTCGTAATCGTGTTCATTGACGACATCATGATCTACCGGAGATCATAGTAGGATCACAACAAGCATCTGAGAATAGTTATGGAGGTCCTCTGACACCACCAACTCAACAGAAACGTGTCCACATACGAGTTCAGGGCACAAGAGGTTCACTTCCATGGATACATAGTGTCCCAATAGGGGATAGAGATGGAACCATAAAAGGCCAGAACAGTTGTTACTGGGGAATCACCGATGAACGTGGAATAGATTATTAGTTTCCTGAGACTAACAGGTGACTATCGGAGGTTCGTACCTGGATTCTCTTGAGTTGTAGCTCCTTTTATGTGCTGGACCAGAAAAGACTAGGATTTTGAATGGATCTAGCAGTGATAGGTATATTTCAGTTATCTGAAGGGGAAGTTGGTCACCACCCCAATGCTAAGGTTTCTATAGGAAGGTATAATGTATTAAGAGTTCTATGAAGCTTTCAGTCTAAGCTTGTGGTGTGTGATGATGCAGTGGAAGGGAGTGATCTCTTATTGGTATAGGTAGTTATGTCCTCAAAAATATAACTATCCATCCACAACCTAGACCTTGTAGTGGTAGTGTTCACACTAAAGTAGTGGTAGAGTCCACTCATCATGGAACGCTTCATGGTCTTCCAATATCAAAAGTGCATAAGGTATGTGTTCTCCTAGAGAGACCTGAACATACGATAGTAGCAGTGGATGAAGTATCTTTAGGTCTACAACTTAGAGATCTCCTACACCTCAGGAATTGGGACAATTGTGGATGATTCCTTGAGAAGTTAGTCACAGAATCATGTGGTTTGGGAGTCTGTAGATGCTTGGAATGTGATGGATGATTTGGATTCTTTACATATGGACATGATAGAGAAGGATAGTAGAGGATGTCTATTTCATAAGACAGTGCAGTCTTCCTTGGTATGATAGGTGGAGGAGTCATAGTGTGGAGACGTAGAGGGTGATGTGAGTCATGATCGTGTTAGCCAGTGCAATGCTCTAGAAGAATGGTTAGAGGATGGTTAAGACCCGATTTTGTTCAATGGGAAGCAGTTTCTCCGGATGGAAATGAAAGAGAGGGTTCTCAGTGAGTTCCATAACAAACCCTTGGTAGTACACCCATGAGTTTCCGAGATTAACCAAGGATTGAGAGGTCAGTTTTGGTGGCCACGAGTGATGTGGGTAGGGGGAATGTTTGTGGAAATGTTCATCGTGTTTTGGGAAGTGAAAGTTGAACACCATGTTCCTGGTGGTCTATTACATTATATAGTGGTTTTTGAGTGGTAGTGGGATGAAATATCGATTGATTTCATCATAGGACTACCCAGAATCAATAGAGGATGTTATAGCATCCTGCCTTTTTATCAGATAAACTTTCATTACATTTTAAAAAACCGAGGATCTTTAAGGTTTAGTGTCTTGGAAACCAGGAAATTGAAACATGAAAACGTAAAAGATTATTCTTAAACACTTGAAAGGCTTCTCCTAATGTTCATCCTTGGTTCATTACTGCATCTCATAACCTGGGGACATACATCAAAAGAAAGGGTGAGCAAAAGGCCCAGTAAGGGAAACAAGATAAACATTTTACATGTGAACTTGAGATACTTTAATAAGGTCATGAAAAGAACCATAAGGCATGAGAATGAAATCATGAGGCATATCATAATAAAAATAACATTTTTCATAACTTGAAGATGTGGCTGAAACATTTAATATAGACAATCATGAACATATAACCAAGGTCCATCCCCAAGGTGTCATTTGAAAATTACCAAGGTTATTTACCAAGATATCCTGAAAATTGTAATCTCTAGTTGTTACATCATTACCCAATGCATTGGAGTGCTATCAGGGTGAACCCTTAAATTTTCCTTTATTATCATGTTAGCCACATATATCATCATCAAACATTTCATAAATGACCCATATAGCATAAAATAAATGGGTTTCATTTCATAATCATAATGTTTTAAAAACTGCTTAAAAGACATGATCTTTACGTCACATTAAACCCACGAAAAGAGAAAGTAGGTCTCATGTATTTAAATCCCAGAATGTAAAATAAAACATCTTGGTATATATGTGAATACCCATATAGAAGTTAGATCTTTGAGTACTCACTTAATAAAATAAAATATCTTTAGAAAAATAGAGAGACATTTTGAGACGAAAATTCTACAGCATAACGGCTATGTTACAAGGTTTTTAGAAAACATTGAAAAGAGAGGGCACATGGGTCAAACATTCATAAATGAACCATAAAAAAGTAGAGGGACAGAATATAGTAGATTTAAGAACATGGAAATGAAATTTGAAAATATAACATATGAAATGCAGAATATTAAAGGGAGACAAAAATAATATTTCTCTTATGAAAATTCGGCAGCCTAACAACGTTACATAAAATTCAACCAAAAATGAATTTATGAGATCAAATAGGGTCTCTCATCATATGAAAATAAAAGATCAGTATGATAGATATAGATATCAAATACCAACATAATAAAAAGGAACTTGCAAGACTTGACATGGAATTAGAACTTTGAAAAGGAGAAGGGTGAAATAATCCCTTAAAAATTCAGCAGCCTAACGACGTCACTTAAACTTCAACAAAAAATGAATTGATGAGATCAAATAGGGTATATCTTCATATGAACATAAGAGTCCAGTATGATAGATATAGAGATCATACCCCAACATAATAAAAATGAACTTGAAATACTTGACACGAAAGTAGAACTTCAAAATGAGAAAGGTGAAGAACCACTTAAATATTCGGCAGCCTAACAGCGCCACTTAAAACATCAAATTACTGAATTGAAGAGATAAAATGGGGTCTCTCATAAAATGATCATAAAATATCAGTATGATAAATTTAGAGATAATAACCTAAAATAATAAAAAGGAACTTGAAATACATTACATGAAAATAGATCTTGAAAAATGAAAAGGGAGAAAGAATCCGTTACAAAAATTTCGGCAGCCTAACGACGCCACTTAAAACATCATAAAACGAAATAATGAGAGTAAGAGGGGATATATCATTATGTGAACATTAAAAGGGAAGTAAGAGGAGTATAAAATAACACCCCTTAACATAATAACATGGAGCATAAAAGGAATTACATAAAATAGATTTCTCGAAAAGAAAGAGAGAAGAGATCGGATCCCTTACCTTAAAACGTAACTCTTAAAACTCAAAGGATAGGACCGTGAGGGCTTGGGGAACCTTTGGAGGACTACTTGGGAGGTAATGAGACCAGAAATTCATTGGGGAAGAGTGGGGAGTCGAATTTATGAGAGGGTGGTTTGGTATTTATAGGGAAAGTGAGGGGACAAGGCATTAATGGCCAATGGACACCTCATTAGTGGTTTTGGAAAAACCATGGGCTTTCCCATGGTATTTGCCCATGGTATTGGCCACTTGGGACACCTCATACCTTATATTACTATTCATAAGTCGACCATATTTATTACATACTTAATACATCATTTAATGACGTCATTAAACACCCGTAACTTAAAAACTGTATTTTCACTATTCATCGAAAATTCAACTTTCTCAGAAATATCCCAAAATTTCACCTTAACAAAATATCAATACTCTAATTTCAAAAATGAACTCCATTTTATAAAAATAATTTTCTAAATAATTTTAATTTATTTTTTTATATAAATACACTGTTCACTGAAAATTCATTTTTTTTTCAGAAAAAACCCCAAAAATTACTATAAGATAATATCGGTGCTCTGAGTTCAAAAATGTAATCTATTTTATAAAAAAAAATTTAAAAAATTTAATTTAATTTTTAATTAATAAAAACTATTCACTCGAAAAAACTAATACTTGAATAATAATTTATGAAGTCGTTATTTAACCATTTTATTGAATCACATTACATAATCAAAGGGCCTAGATTATATTAATAGTTTCTTTAAGTTAGATTACTAATCCATTTGGACACATTACTAATCCTAATCATAAAATCACTATTCATAATTTACTATTCATAAAAAATTATGTTGGTCTTATTAGACTGTAAATTTCGTACTGAGCATAATTGTAGAAAACCATTTTTTGAATATCATTACACATTTTAAATTATTTAAGGTTTACATAAACATTTTTAAAATATCCTTTTTCTAAAATTCATCAAAACTATGCATACTATATTTATCTGGTCATTTGAAAATTCATAAACCTCATCATAAGAAGAAATCCCAATTTTTATTTAAAACAAAGGATTACACAAGGCAGTTACAGTCTCCTTACATAGCCCCTTATCACACCATCATAGGACCTAAGCGTAAGGTGTGCTAAGGTGAGAGAATCCGAGGGAGGCTTGGCTAACATCGCATGAGTAGTAATTTCTATCAGTTTGAACTTCTCGCAAAGGAGATTCCATTCTAGCTTCACACGATGAAGTTAGGCTTGGGTTTGGTCCAGAGCAAAGCCCAATGGTGCTACCTCCTTCACATGTTCTGTTAGATGGGCTTCAATCGGTCCAAGACTACTCCGGTGAGGCCATCGAATCTTCTTTCTATAATAATTAACCAATATTACTTGTATTTAGAGACAAAAATCAAAACGTTTAGTTTCCAACAGTCATATTGACCAATGGTCATATAATAGTCAAAACCCAACGGTCTAATTTTAATTATAATCATGTTATCAAATGAAACATTTATGTTGAGTATAAAAATAAAATAAAATAACACACAAAATTATGAAACAAGATTTATTCAAAATTTCTAGTCGTTACAATCTTCCCCCCTTAGGAAATTCCATCCTCGCAATTTTTAAAAAATTGGTTTTTCATATTTCATTGAAAGTCCCACATCGGAAAAGGAGTCAGTAACACTATTACTTTAAAAGAAATAAAGGGAAGTACAAAGGTCACCGGAGTTATCCCATACTAGGATTCCATGGAGAAACATGGATATGGAAGAAAAAACAAAGGGTCAAGTTCTGGGGGAGAGTGATAGAAAACATGATTAGGAGAAAGTTAACCATAAGAAGATCCCAAACTTATGATGTGTGTAAACAGTCTTTGATTACCTAGTAGGAAACGTAAACCAACAATGTTTTTGTTTTACATTCCTTTTCACAATATTAATGAATTCATTTACTACATAGAACAAAAAAATAAGAAAATATACCTACCTTCATGTAGAGTTTCATCCATTAATAAGTTTCTACCAAAACTAATCTTTTCTCCAAACTATGAGCATTCAAAACTACTTGGTCTCATAAAAAAAAGAATCATCTTCTAGAGAATCACATAATCCACAAAAGATTAACTATCTATTTCTTATATCTTTAAACATTATCCCAAAAACAGAAAGGGTAAGGTAAAACAACTCTTCAAAAAGAAATAATCCCATAGGAATGGAAACTACTTTTAAATCTTCAAAGTTCCTTGGTACTACCCAAAGTTCATCATAGTCCATTCCACAAATAACAGTCCTTAAAATTCCTCAAAATAAACCAAAATAAGATTGAAACCCAAATACACAAAGGATTTGATAACATAGTCTTCTAAAATAAACTTAATTGTTCATCTCCAAACAACATCAACCACTCCTAATATCTTATAACAAAAGTATCTACCCTAAACATATTTTACCCAAGATAGGTTAATCATTCCCATAAGTAACCTAAATTACTATAAGTCCAACTTAAATTCATCGATTAATCAAAATATATGTCAACCTTACTCCTCAATGAAAATATCGTAGTAATCTGTTTACCTCGATCATATAGGGTCCCGAAAATAGTGAACGTCTTCCAAAATAATAATCATATTTTAATCCCCTAATCATCCATGTCATATTAATACGACAATCGTCGCATTTCCTATCACATTGGTTGTTGGGACATGTTCTTCCATTTCCCACCATTAACTAAGAAAAGAAAGCATAATTTGGGGCTTATGTACTTAGCCAATAATCATGAAAAGGAACTGAAAGCATATAAGGATAACTTTTTGAAAAAAAGTATACCCTAACATGTGATCCCCTAGGTTCCCATCTAGGTTATCCATGATCATATATTCTTATGTGAATCTTTATTTTATTTTATCTTTGTTCCTTTAACAATGGTTCATTCTAAGCTTATGAATTTACCAAAGCATATCCCCCGAGAGTGTCGTAACCAATAGTGCAGCAAGGCCCGTTGTTGTGTACCAGTTCTCGTTCGAGTCTAGCTCAAAGTCGTGTTTTTGGGTTTTACCCCTATGTGCATTTGTGCCAGAGCCACCTCTACCTGCTCGTATCCAATCAGGGATGTATTTTCTTGGCAACCCCTTACTCAATACTCACCAAAATACCAGGAAGATTTCCTATATTTAAACTTTTCAATAGTGTTCTTCCTAGAGTTTTCATATCCTAATTTCCTCAAATAACTAAACCTCCCTTTGATACCAACTACAACATCCCGCCTTTTTATCACATAAACATTCATTACATTTTACAAAACCTAGGATCTTTAATGTTCAGTGTCTTGGAAACCAGGAACTTTAAACATGAAAACGTAAAAGATTCTTCTTAAACACTTGAAAGGATTCTCCTCATGATCATACTAGGTTCATTACTGCATCTAATAACCTGGGGACATACATCAAAAGAAAGGGTGAGCAGAAGGCCCAATAAGGGAAACAAGATAAACATTTTACATGTGAACATGAGATACTTCAATAAGGTCATGAAAAGAACATTAAGGCATGAGAAAGAAATCATGAGGCATATCATAATAAAACTAACATTTTTCATAACTTGAAGATGTGGCTGAAACATTTAATATAGACAATCACGAACATATCACCAAGGTCCATCCCCAAGGTGTCATTTGGAAATTACCAAGGTTATTTACCAAGATATCCTGAAAATTGTAATCTCTAGTAGTTACATCATTACCCAATGAATTGGAGTGCTATCAGGGCGCACCCTTAAATTTGCCTTTATTATCATGTGAGCCACATATATCATCATCAAACATTTCATAAATGACCCATATAGCATAAAATAAATGGGTTTCATTTCATAATCATAACGTTTTAAAAACTACTTTAAAGACATGATCTTTACGTCACTTTAAACCCACAAAAAGGGAAAGCGGGTTTCATGTATGTAAATCCCAGAATTTAAAATAGAACATTTTGGTATATATGTGAATACCCATATAGAAGGTAGAGCATTTAATATTCACTTAATAAAATAAAATATCTTTAGAAAAAGAGAGAGACATTTTGAGACGAAAATTCTGCAGCTTAACGGCTATGTTACAAGGTTTTTAGAAAACATTGAAAAGAGAGGGGACATGGGTCAAACATTCATAAATGACACATAAAACAGTAGAGGGACAAAATATAATAGATTTAAGAACATGGTAATGAAATTTTAAAATATACCATATGAAATTAAGAATATGAAATGAAGAAAAAAATGAGATATCTCTTATGAAAATTCGGCAGCCTAACAGTGTTACATAAACTTCAACCAAAAATGATTTGATGAGATAAAATAGGCTATCTCATAATATGAACATAAAATATCAGTATGATATATATAGAGATCATACCCCAACATAATAAAAAGGAACTTTCAAGACTTGACATGGAATTAGAACTTTTAAAAGGAGAAGGGTGAAAGAATCCCTTAAAAATTCAGCAGCCTAACAGCGTCACTTAAACTTCAACAAAAAATGAATTGATGAGATAAAATAGGGTCTCTCATCATATGAACATAAGAGTCTAGTATGATAGATATAGAGATAATACCCTAACATAATAAAAAGGAACTTCAAATACTTGACATGAAAGTAGAACTTCAAAACGAGAAGGGTGAAGAACCACTTAAAAATTCGGCAGCCTAATGGCGCCACTTAAAACTTCAAAATACTGAATTGAAAAGATAAAATGGGGTATCTCATAATATGATCATAAAATATCAGTATGATAAATTTAGAGATCATACCCCAACATAATAAAAAGTAACTTGAAATACTTTACATGAAAATAGATCTTGAAAAATGAGAAGGGAGAAAGAATCTGTTACAAAACTTTCAGCAGCCTAACAGTGCCACTTAAAACATCATAAAACGAAATAATGAGAGTAAGAGTGGATCTATCATTATGTGAAAATTAAATGGGAAGTAATAGGAGTATAAAAGATCATCCTTTAACATAAGAACATGGATCATAAAAGAAATTACATAAAAGAGATTTCTTGAAAAGAAAGAGACAAGAGATCGGATCCCTTACCTTAAAACGTAACTCTTAAAACTCAAAGGTTGGGACCTTGAAGGGTTGGGGCACCTTGGGAGGACTCCTTCAGAGGTAATGAGACCAGAACATCGTTGGGGAAGAGTGGGGAGTCGAATGGATGAGAGGGTGGCTTGGTATTTATAAGGAAAGTGACGGGACAGGGCATTAATGGCCATGGGACACCTCATTAGTGGTTTTGGAGAAACCATGGGCTTGCCCATGGTATTTGCCCATGGTATTGGCCAATTGGGACACCTCATACCTTATCCTACTATTAATAAGTCGACCATATTGATTACATACTTAATACATCATTTAATGATGTCATTAAACACCTGTAACTTAAAAACTGTATTTTCACTATTCATCAAAAATTCAACTTTCTCAGAAATATCCCAAAATTTTACCTTAACCAAATATCAATACTCTGATTTCAAAAATTAACTCTATTTTATAAATATAATTTTCTAAATGTTTTTAATTTATTTTTTTAAATAAATACACTATTCACCGAAAATTCATTTTTTTCATAAAAAACCCCTAAAGTTACCATAAGACAAGATCGGTGCTCTGAGTTCAAAAATGAAATCTATTTTATAAAAAAAAATTAAATATTTTTAATTTAATTTTTAATTAAAAAACACTATTCACTCTAAAAAACTAATACTTGAATAATAATTTATGAAATCATTATTTAACCATTTTATTGAATCACATTACTTAATCAAGGTGCCTAGATTATATTAATACTTTCTTTAAGTGAGATTACTAATCCATTTGGACACATTACTAATCCTAATCATAAAATCACTATTCAGAATTTACTATTCATCAAAAATTAAGTTGATCTTATTAGACTTTAAATTTCGTACTGAGCATAATTGTAGAAGACCATTTTTTAAATATCATTAAACATTTTTAATTATATTAGGTTTACATAAACATTTTTAAAATATCCTTTTTCTAAAATTCATAAAAAAATATGCATACTATATTTATCCGGTCATTTGAAAATTCATAAACTTCATCATAAGAAGAAATCCCAATTTTTATTTAAAACAAAGGATTACACAAGGCAGTTACGGTCTCTTTACATAGCCCCTTATCACACCAGCATATGACCTAAGTGTAAGGTGTTCTAAGGTTAGAGAATATGAGGGAGGCTTAACAAACATCGCACGAGTAGTAATTTAAATCAGTTTGAACTTCTCGTAAAGGCGATTCCGTTCTAGCTTCACACGATGAAGTTTGGCTTGGGTTTGGCCCAGAGCAAATCCCAGTGGTGCTACCTACTTCCCAAGTTCTGTTAGATGGGCTTCGATCGGTCCAAGACTACTGGGTGAGGCCATCGAATCTTCTATCTATAATAATTAACCAATATTACTTGTATTTAGAGACAAAAATCAAAACTCTTAGTTTCCAACGGTCATATTGACCAATGGTCATATAATAATCAAAACCCAACGGTCTCATTTTAATTATACTCAAGTTATCAAATGAATCATTTTTGTTGAGTATAAAAATAAAATAAAATAACACACAAAATTAGGAAACAAGATTTATTTAAAATTTCGGGTCGTTACCGAGGTGATTCTATTTCGGTGGGGGTGGAATGTTTATTGAAATCAGCTCACTTCATAACTGTTAAGGAGTCAAGCACAGTGGATTCCATAGAAGAAATGTACATGGGTGAAGTTGTGATGTTTCATATAATTTCATGAAATATCGTTTAGGATTGGGATACATACTATACATCACGAGTCTGGAAGGTATTACATCGTTCTTTTAGAACCCTTCTATTTCATAGCACTACTTTCCACCCTCAAGTGAATGGACAGTCAGAGAGGACCATCCTGACATTAGAGGACATGTTGTGGGCTTCGGTTTTGGTGTGTGAGTGGTCATGTGTATGAAAAATTCCTCTAGTAGAGTTTTCATACAAAAATAGCTATCACTCTACCATTGTAATGACTATATTAAAATCGATGTATTAAAGGTTATGTCATTCAACTGTTTGGTGTAAAGAGGTAGGAGAGACAACTTTTCCTCTTCCAATGGTAGTGCCGAGAATGATGGAGAAGGTTCACCTAATGCGTGAGTGGATGAAGGTAGCACATGACTAGAAGAAGTCATCTTTTGATCATAGGAGGTGACACATGGACTTTATGGCTTTAGGCCATGTCTTCTTGAAGGTATCCACTCAGTGTGGACAATAGAGGATCGAAAGGGGGATTAAGCTTTCCCCTACATTCATTGGATGTTTTGAGGTTTTGGGGTGAGTCGGAAAGGTGTAATTTAATCTAATGTTACAACTTCAGCTGGAGAGGATCCACTACATCATCCATGTATCTCAGCTCCATCAGTATCTACACAATGAATCCCACATTCTCAAGTTTGTAGAGTTGGATATCGAGGATTATTTGACGTTCGTGGAGCGACTGGTGAGAATTAATGATCTTAATGAGATTTCATTTTGTGGATGGACCATTCCCTTGGTTCATGTGTTGTGGATTCATGGTGTCCTTGAAAAGAGAACATGCTAACAAGAGTCATAGATTTGTGCCCAGTACCCAGATCTGTTTTGAGATTTGATATTTTTGTTATTTTTTGTTTTTCTAGGATGTAATGTTTGACCTTCTTTTCTATAATAATTGGTTATTCCCCTTGTTCTCTACATGTTTGTGAAATTCCGTAACTGTTGGGAAGGGAGGACTAGATCCCTAATCAAGATGTATTAAGGGGGATGCGATTAAACCCTTTCGGGCGAGTCATTGCTGCCTAATGTAGATATAATCATGAAATAAGAAAAGGGATTCCATAATCCATAAGTATGGACTATGTGACCATTATATGATAGCGTGGTTACTTGGGGGAGTCTATTGGTAGTGTTCCTACAGTTTTTAGGATATATATGTGAGAGAGATGTTCCTAGTGGGTTGTCCATGAGAGGTATCTCATGGGGTAGTTGTTTGGAACCATCTCTGTTTCCATCTTTTTTTCCACTAAATTCTCAAGGATGGGAATTTTTTGAGATGTATTTGATGTAATGGCCCGGACCTTCCTGGTCCATTGATTTACAAAAATCATATGGTTGGGGTGTCCTGGAAACCATCGGTGAGTCAGGAGGGCATCCGTGTTGGTGGAAGAGTGTCACCGTGGTGTCACCTATCACTGCCATAAATCAGTCTCATCATTCGGTACCACCCATTGGTGGTAAAGATTGGTCACATTGATTGGTTCCACCAAACAGTCACACCAATTAGTTCCATTTATCGGTCTCACTGATTAGTTCTATAGGGTGGTCTCACCGATTGGTTCCACTGATCAGTCTCAATGATCGGTGTTGCACGCAAACTATGCCATAAAGGGGTGTTGGGGTTTCCTCTCCCCAGTTTTCATGTAACACATCTTTCAAATGTTCAAACCCTTTTAATGTGTTTTAAGACTATTTTTTGGCCCATGAATGATGTTTTAAAACCAACAAGTGTTGGACGACCCATGATATTCCAAAACATATGTCTAGTCACACCAATTTTCCATGTTTTAAAAATCTCTTTTATTTTTACATGTTACGTGTTTTCTCCAATTAATGTTGATTTATCAACTCATAGATATGCATTGGACTATGTCATTGTCTCTGATGGAATTAATTAAATCTCAATTAATTAGGACGTGTGTAACCCCTAGCCATAGAGTCAAACAACGATCCATTTTTCAAGAACATTGAGATTTCACATTCCTTTACTCTAGGATATGGGATTTATCACACTAAGATCTTCTTCTTCCTATATATTTTTATTTTACCTTATAATTCTTGGAGTACAGCTTCTGGTGACAAGTCGTGCATGTGTAAGAACCCTCATGTTGGTTTCTTCTTGGAGTTTCTAGTCGCATCATCCCCAGTTCTTGGTTCAAGAAGAAAACCTCGATCCTTGATAATCCAAGTTGGGGTTCTTCCTTAATCTCTCGTTACTTTTCTTCATTCGTGGAGGGTATGATAATGTTCCCTCTGGGCATAAATGAAACAATATTTAATGAAGATAATAAATGGACTTTTAAATGGTGAAGGGTTGGGGTTGATGATGTTGTTGTTATTATTTAATTCTTTTTTATGTTGTTAATAGTATAGGTTTATGTTAGATGAAAATGGTGTCCATTGGTGGTCTTTCCTTGCACAATAATGACCCTCAGTTTTCTGGATAATATTGTGCTTGACTGATTATTACGCGAAAAATGGTTATTCACATTAAAATTGTTGATTATGTGGATGCCCGATTAATAAAAAACAATGTTTGATCACCCCGACTAACCCAAAGGAATGATGAAACATAATGAATGGTGTGGTAAAATCTGAAAAATTAGATTCACTATTCTAGTGATATGTTTGGTGCCCCTATTTGATGTCGGGTGGGCTAACGTGGATGGGGAAGGATTCTCTGGTTGCAAAGCTATTGGTTTGAAAATATGAGGCTGTGTGGAGGAGGAAGTGAATGTTTTGGACCCCGTTTGTTGGGGATGGGTTTAGTTCCAGTACATTGAGGGATCTCAGAGATCCCTTTTGAGATTTTTACATTACAACGGGTACCATGGGGATCTTTTTTCCAGAAATGTGTTGTGTTCTGGTTGTAGCTATTGTGTATTTATTCATGTAGGTATAGCATCAATAGTGGTTGTGTATGGGCTAGTTTTCTGTTTCGGAACCCTTTGTATATGATGAGTTCTTTATTACCTATATGTTTAATATTTAATACATGGGATTCTTATTAGCACCCCACCCTTGTTGATAACATCATGCCAAACACCCCCTATTTCATGGGAGAGCATGGTTTTCCCACCGGAACTATAAGTGGATTATTGTTAGCTTCTCTCTACTCCTTCTCCAATGTCTCCCAAGACTCTTCATGTAGGGCATCCTGACCTAAAGTTCATTTTCACCCTAGTCTCTTCGAGAAGGGGGTGTTATGGTCGTTGGCCTAGGAGTGTGTAGGTAGGATTGTCTCCCAAGTGCCTTTGGGAAGTGGTCCATGTGTCTTCGTGCATGGAAATGGTTGTTTTGGACCAGGTTTCTTCATCCTTTGTGGTAGTTGTTGTGGCCAAGTTGTATTCGCATGTGATGGTAGTCGTTGTGGCCAATGCGTCTGCGGCTGTGGTTATGTGTGGTTGTGGTGGCCCATGTTATTATGGATGGGATGCATAGTTGTGTGTCCCATAATGATGTTGTGGGGTTGGAATTGGAATTGAAGTGAGACATTTAGGTAGGTTTGATGCCTTTGATGTCCAAAATAACCAGTGGTAAAGTGGTGTGGGGTACCCAAATATTGATGTGCTATTACTATTTCATTACCTATCTTGCGTAATTTTGTGAGTGTTCCATTGTGAGGTTGACTGGTTAGTTTCCTTGTAAAGTTTTTTTCTTATCCTTGTTTCTGACAGGGCATTATAATGCCTCCCCACTTGTGCACTAGAGATTTTCTATTTTCCTACTGCGTGTACCTGTATAATCACCCTACGTATATAAAACTACTTTCATGTTTAATGAAGGACTTTGAGGACCATGACAGATCATACTATCTCAGGCTTCGAGCGTTTTCATTGTTTTTTTCCTTTATTTTGGTACTCTTCATTAGATATTTCTTATACATTGTATCATTTTATTTTAAACATACATATGGGGATGGATTTTTTTCTTTACTTTTACTTTCTGTTTTTGGAGTTGTCAGAGATTGACAATCTTATCTCTCGATCATGTTCTATAAAAATGGAAATAAGTTCCATATTAAATTTGATTTTATACCTTTGGTTATTGTCTCCACTCAAGGGCCTATTGAAGGCGGGACTTGGGGGGGAATTATCTCTCCTTCAACTTGATGAAGGAAGGGTCTGAGAGTTTTCTATCCCTTCTCTCATCATGGGAAAGGAGATTGATGTTTCTGGGTATATAATATCTGTCCCAATCATTGTACTCTTTATTAATGGAGATATTTAGTGAATTGGGTACATCATCTTACTCTCGTTTTATGATCACTGGATGTAGCCAGGGAATGTGTACTAAATAACAATCTATGTGTCCTTGTGCATCCTTTAATACATTAATTTCTGTGCATAGTCCATAGATAAAATTGGTAAGTAAATTTACATTGTAGTGAATAACAAGAGAACCTTTTAAAAATGAGGTCATGATCCTCTGAGGAAAAAATAATTTTGAAAAGAATATCCATACCCTGATTCACCCCCCTCTCAGGGTATCTAGGCCCCCTTTGGACCTAACAATTGGTATCATAGGGAAGGATTATTTTATATGGATTTGTGTGCCCTAACATTTCTTAATAAATTTCTGAATTTAATGATTCAGTCTACTGTTATATTAGTGTTCCATGGCCAAGAGAATAACTATAAATAAAAAGAAGAAGTCCTTGGGTATTCCTTAGTGTGGAAGTTTCTATGGAAAAAGAATGATTGAGTATAAGGAATACAAAAGATTACTGAAGAATGTTGTGGATGAATCATACATAGAAAATATTAACTCACTCAATGATTCTTTGGTAATGAGTGAAGAACATGAAATAACAAGTGATAACGAAACTACTAATGATAATGAAACTCCAAGAAGTCTAGAATAGGAAGATCTCCATGAAACAATGTAATTGGATTGGAAATTTAATGTATAAATTAAATCTAAAGATATTAGGATCTACGAAATCATGATTTTTATAAAAAATATAAGAGGTTTAAATCAATGTCTTATTGATGTGCCTACTTACCTCAAGGATAATAATTATTCTCAAGGTAAAGAGTTGGAAAAGCTTTCTCAGAATATAGAAAAACTAAAAGCTGATGATAAGGGAATGAATATAAACATAAGAGTAATTGAAAATCTAAAAGGTAGAGATCATGATATTTCAAAATTTTTATCATAATTTTTTCAGGAATAGAAAATTCTACAATAGGAGAATGGACACTTTTCAGATTCTGTTTCTTAGGAAAAATTGAAAGTAAAGTATCAAAGTGACATGGTGGGATATGCTCACATGGGAGTTAGAAGATTAGATGAATAGAGGGAAGAATCTCAACAGAGAACTAAATGCTAAAGTATAATCAAGGGATATAAATATTCAATAATAGGAATATGGTATAGAATTCATGATGAAGTGGAGAGATCCAATGTCAATGGAAATCCTAAAAGGAAGACTTCTTGCACTTACTATTTGATTATCCTTTGGCAGGTGATGATGAACAGAAAAAAATATCTTATTTATAAAGAGAAACAAGAATACATATTCTCATATAAAATTCCATACATTTTGAAAAAAATCTGCTTTGGATTTTATGTATCCCCTTCCTTAGATGACAGGAATAAAGAATTAAAATGTTTTAAAGATAAGAAAAATAATTTAGATTCTAGATACATACCTAAAACAATTTTACATGAAGTAATGAAAACATTTTATATTTCAGTGGAATGCATGGTTAATCTATAAGATTTTTTATTGAGGTATTGGAATATATGCCAGACTATGAAGACAAAAATATTTCAAAATCATAGATTAAGGGGAAGATTCCTAAGAAATATGAAAGATAAGTCTCTCATAAGGGAGTTTCTATAATGTGATTTTATTGTGTATGAATGGGACACACCATGAGTATCTTTCGGGATGCTCAAGAGCTAACATTATGAATAATAACACAAGATAAATCAATATCTAAGATGAGAAATGATTAAATAAGGTATTCCCTTGGTGCAAGATGTTTTGTATGTTCTGATTGTGGGAATTTGGAAAGACAAAGTAGTAAGAAGAAAGAGAGGAAGGAAAAAATAACCCGTAAGGAGATACCTATCAGGTGAAATGTAAGAAAAAAAAGTAAATAATGGAAGACAACATGGTGATCAGAAAAATAGGAATATTTCTTTAGGATAATCAGAATGATCTCAATGAAATAGGTATCAATCACCTCATCTATTACACTAATAATGGCTATCATGGAATTAATATGGTAATCCTTGAAGAATAAAAGGATATCAACTACAGTTGTGAGTAAAAATAATGTAAAATCATTGGAATACATACTATCAATAGAAAATGGTGGCATGACTCGATGGAAGAAGAAGCATGAGAAAATGACTTGTGGAGACATTCCTAATTAGAGATATATTGTTGAGAAATGGAATGTTTCATGAACATCAATGAAGAAAATGTGTCATAGTGGGTAAAAACTACAGATTGTGAAAAATGAAAAGCCTACAGAATTTATATATTTGAAAAATTATCAACATATGGGTAAAAATCCCTATTCATATGGCCAGAACCGTTGATGTTCTCCAGGTAGTTAGAAGAAGAAAAGAAAAGTACAATTCTTTCCAAGAAATTAAAAAAGGTTTAATCAATCAAGGTTGACCAAAATGAACTAAATGTGGATTATAGTGGATTCACAAGACCCCATGTGTATAACTTGGTCAACATATATTCATATGATTCATGTTTAAGGGGATATATGAACCAAGGGGAAGTCACATCAGAAGATTCAAAGTAGTGATGCAATGTGCTCTAGAATGTAAACTGACTCAAATCAACAACAATAATTGAGGATTCAACATGAAATAATTACTAGAAAATATTTTATTGTTTATGAATTCATGAGATGTATGGAAGTAATTAACAATAATGGATCATGATGAAATGATATAGGAGAAGAATAATGTTCATGGTCGGTACAACAAGAAGAGTTTCATATCATAGGGGAGACATCAACATATCAATAAATTTCAAAATCCTGATGAAAAAACAAGGATTAATGTTTATGTTGTACTAAATATTTATGAAAAATTGAATGAATATTCTTATTTAAATTCAAAGATCTATATAATCTAAAATTTGATGATCTTGAAATTAAAAGTATTGAACATAAAATCATTTGCAGCATTCCCCAGATCAGGTGCTAGTTTTCAACAGAGAGAAGAATGATTATATGAAAATTATAAAAACTCATAAATTTAATGATAATATATTTTATTCCAATAATATGGTGTTTGATTACTATTTTCAAGAAACCATAATTTTATAAGGAAATATATGAAGTGGTTCAACGGGAGGCTGGGAAACTAGTTGAAATCAATGATGTCACCATGGTTGATATTGATCAGAATATTCATCAACACATTGAAAAATTTCATGATTTTAGTGACATGGAGATAGATACTAGAATTGGGATCCATATATAAATGATGATCTTGATGAAAAAAAATGAGAAGGATCAAATGTGGGAGATTGTTTCATGGAAAAAAGATAAGAACGTGATAGGGATTAAATTTGTATTTCAGAATAAGATGAATAAAGATGTCCCGGTAATTTGAAACAAATAATAAGTAGTCTACAAAGGTTACTACCAAATAGAGGGTTTATATGTAGAGACCCTAAGCCTGACTTACATTGACATTACATTACATTTGCGGAATACTTAGTACATAACAAAAACACACACACAAGGACCGTAATAGTTTAGTGTCTTTGGAAACTCGGAACGTAATCTTCTAATCCTGGTGAAAGATCTTCAAAATCTCCCATAAAGATCTTCCTTTTTTTTACCTAAAACCTTTCTTTATATCCTG
This sequence comes from Viscum album, assembly GCA_963277665.1. NCBI lineage: Eukaryota > Viridiplantae > Streptophyta > Magnoliopsida > Santalales > Viscaceae > Viscum > Viscum album. The sequence goes on along the minus strand of OY728152.1, from coordinate 348,051,458 downwards.
GGGAAAAGAAAACATAAAAGGGTGAGCTCAAATGCTCAGTAAGGGTAAACAAAAGAAATATCAATCACATAATTTTCATAAGAACATAACATTTTTGGAAATCTTAACCGGCAAAAGAGAGCATAATTTCATAACATGGGATAAATCATAGTAGTGAAAATGAAACAATATCTTAAAACATTACTCATTGTTTAATACACACATAATCATAGAGAATCATTTCTTGTTAGTCAAGACTCATTGCCAAGACTATCTTAGTGGACAAAGTCCCTTTCTGAATCGAGTAATCCTCGTTTCAGTCCTGTTTCACTGAACCGGTATAACCTACCATTCCAGCCATGTCTATCTCATGAGATATGAAATCTTTACCCAATGCATTGGAGGGAGATATAGGTCCCACCCATCTCTTAATGAATCCTTTCTTATGTGTGCCACAAAATCATAAATCATACATCATTGCATAACCCATGTAATAAAAATGGGATTCTTAAACAACATGACATCATAAAACCATTCATATAAGATAAAGGAATTCATAAACATAATTCCATCACAACATAGTCAAATAAATGTAAAAATATGGATAGAAACAGAACCCTTTATTATCTTATATGGAAAATAATTTTGATAAAACACTTGAATTGAATTCTTGAGGAAAATATCCTTTCTTCTTCAAAATCAATTTCTTTTCTCAAAACATCATGCAATTTGAAAAGAAAGAGATTTTATTGAAAATAGTCATGAAATCTTTTAGAGGAAGCTTCATGAAAATAAGGCTTTATAAAAAAGTATAAATCCGTTCGTGCCGTATAAGTTAAAAAAAACATTCTTCGTACTTTTGTCGGAAAAGTCAAAAAGTACCTCTTACGAAAAACGAAAAAAGATTCCTTTCATATCCTTTACTAAAAACTCATAGAAGGGTAAAATTGGATTTAAAAAATTGTAGGTGGATGGAAATAATATTACATATTGAGGGAACATGGATGTGGATGATAAAATACACCCCAGTAAATACTTATGAATAAACAATCTCGGATAAAAATGAGATTGTGATATTTCCCTTACCTTAGGTCCGACTTGCTTTGTAAGTGTCCGAACCTCCTGTATAATGATTTAAATCATGTTATTGACTTATTACAGAATCATATTCATTGTTATGATATCATATATGGTTCACTTATGACATTATATTACCCGTTCTTTTGTAAATTCCATGTTAAAGAAGCGTTTTGGGTAAAATCGTTTCATTTATCGTAGGTGTTTTGACTTGTTGTTCTTGACATCATTATTACTTATATCATGATTTACTTACTTCCAGAATATAAAATATGATTTATATATCATATATATTCAGTATATATATATATATATAATAGGTAGATAAATAAAATGAAAAACACCGTTCATGGAGACGGTAGTCCGTACGTACGCATGAACGCTGTTTTCCTTTCCTTATTGTCTTGAAATGGAAGTAAGTAGATGACATACATATGTATATATATACATAAATCCAGTAGCTTTATAATGTCATATATTTCATTATTATTTCTTATATATACATTATAATCATTCTTAAATGGTTAACATGGAGAATGAATCTCATCGCGTCGTGGAGACGGTATTCCGTACGTACGCACGAGCGATGATATCATTTCTATAAATATTGAATTGAATTGGAGTGGATTATACAATATATCAGAATCAATATGATGTTGTAATAACTATGTATAGTTATTCTTTACACCATTATACCCATCCATGTAAGGTGTTGGTGGAAAATAGATTACACCACGGCGTGGAGACGGTATTCCGTACGTACGCACGCGCGGTGATTTCTTTTTCCGTAGGATGGATAGATGGTGAAATAGGGTTGTTTCATACTTATAATAACATATCAGTATATGAGTGATACTGATGTTATTACTTCATAATGAAACAACCTAATAAGAATAAGTGGAAGAAGAAATAAACATGAAAGAATTGGTAACGGTAATTACCTCTTCTTTGAAGTGCCTCTTTGAGACCTCCTCTTAGGGCACTAAAATTGGTCTTTGAGGAAGACCAGAACCTCTAGGATGTTGCTAGGGAAGTGTAGAGGAGAAATTGGCAGGGGTTGGCCGAGCATGAGTGCTCAAATTGGTGTGAGGAGGAGGGGGAGGAGGTGTCCTTTTATAGGGGAGGAGAGGGGCACCTTAGGAATATCACAAAATATTATTTTATATTAAAGTCAAAATCGGTTTATAATGGTTCCAAAGGGTCTTATTTCGAAGCTAAAGTGGGGAGGGGTCGAAATCCTATCAACCAATAGGATTTAGACAAGTTTAGGTTATTAGTTTAACCTTATCAATTAGATTTAACTCTAAGTTAAATAATTTAACTTTTACCGTGTCTTTTTGTTTTCTTTCACTATATGGTTAATACACTTACTATAACATGCCAAACGAACACCAAATTGTATATTATAAATAAATATATCCTTATCTAAGTCATTTGGCCGAACCATAGATTTTTAGGAATAAAATAACAATTAATAATATAATATTTGATTTAAAAACTATTTTGTGTCAATTTTGACACTATTTGATATATGATTTTTGTGAAAGTCATAACAGAATTATATGTTCGAACCAAGTTGATTAAATCAACACGAATATATCATAGTAACCTAGAAAATTAGTTTAATTCATAAAAAGTCTCAAATTACATTTATTTGGATGTTTATAACATCAATTATGTCAATATTTCATTAACAAGATAATTACTGAATCATCTTTGTGTCATAAATAAATTAAATTATTTGATGTATAAAAATTACAAATAAAATACCATCATGTAGTAAATCTTTTTATCTTTCTATTGAATATTTACAATCGAATTTATCTTATGTATAACCCCATATTAGAAATGATTTACTTATTAAACTTTGATTTTAACTATTTTAACCCTTCTTTAAATAAATTAATAATAAATGTCCTAATCTAATCCAAGTGGGCCTAAATGGTAATATTTTATTCCTAAGTTTGTTTTTGGTCGAATTACACTTGTCCAATAGAATTAGGACATGTGTTAGGGTAATATTAATATCATATTTACCCTTAGTTACCCTATTTACTATTAACCGTGGTAAAAAAAGTAAAAAGTTACTATTCACCAAAAATTTATTTTCATCTCATTGAACCACATTTTAGTCCTTGATATTAACCGTGTCTCTCGGATTTTCGAAATTCCATTCACAGAAGCGGTAAAATTATGTTTTATGCAAAATTCAGTTTTTAACCTACCACTTAGTAGTTTCACTATTCATCAAAAATTGATGTTTTTCAGAACAATGCCAAAATTTCATCCTAAGCTATATTCCATATTCCGAATTCAAAAATGAAGTCTATTTTACCAAATTCATATCATAGAAGTTGCATTAATTAATTTTATAATTAAATCCCGCTGTTAAAACAAGGAGCGTGTTTTTAAGAAACAATATCTATCAAAAGATTGACACTTGTTTATGTCTAGTTTAAATGTGAAATTATATCCAATGACCAACATTGTATTAAATTGTAAAAATATATTCTAAATATACTTTAAAACCACTCAAATTAATAATTTATCAATATTAATTATTTCGATTGAAAAAGTTGTTTTTAACTAAAATTTAGTAATTTTCACTATTCATCAAAATATGAAAGTTATCCGAAAATCACCAAAATTTCACCTTAGGCTAAATTTGATACTCCTAATCCAAAAATAAAGTCCATTTTGAGAGCTAAAATTTCTTAAATTTTAAAAGGTGGTTATTACTATTCATAACTGCTAGTTATAATAATATTTTAATAGCATATCGTTGTTTAGTGAAACTCGGTATTGCGTACTACACACGCTATCGAGGAAGGTCGTGATTGCGTGTAATGCAAGGAAAGTCAAGGATGTGTGTTGTGCAAGCTCCTTTTGGTGTAGCGTATAACACAAGACATTAGTAAAATAAAAAAGAATATTTTTCATAAAATCTCGGGCTGTTACATTCTACCCCCCTTAAAATGAATTTCGCCCTCGAAATTCGTCGGGGTTATAAATAGTTTACTATTCGAAAGTTTCTTTAATAGAAACCCACATCGTAAAAAGGAATACCAAAACCAATCTTTAAAAACAAAAGTATGAAACGTAACGGTTACCCAAATAAACCAATCACTGGGTTTCCACATAGGTGAAAATATGGATATGGAAGAGAAATCTAACCATCATGTTCTGATGGAGAGTGGTAGAGAACATGGCTATGGAAAAGCTAGTAATCACAAATCCATAGATTTGTGATGATATAAGGTACCATCTGATTCATCAGGTATAAGATCACTAGGACAACATTTTTGGCTTTCAAGATCATTTCCCTAAAGTTGAAAATTTGAATTAGAATAAATACTTACTTTATTTTGGTACAATCTCACTGTTGTTCGTGCCTTGAACAATTTCCACTTCATCTCTTAAATAAATGAAGTTGAATTTGTTATTCGTGAAGTGTTAGCAGATCATGTGATAGAACGACGGGTCATTCCATCTGTCTCAAACAAAAGGTTAGCAAAAATTATATACATAAGTCGATCTATAGTGAGATTAATCATATATGGTTCCTAAAATGGACTTATACCTCATATATCATACTGCTTAATATAATAAAACTAGTTTCTACTAAACAGGGACTTCCTGTAGGCCAGTGGTAGGCGATAAAGGCCAGTCGCACTTCAGTTGTGGGTTCGATTCCTACAGCCTTGTCCGAAGCGATGGGCTGTCGCCCGTCCTGCAGGTTGTTCTTTTTCTAAAACTACATTACTATAACATCCCATCAATAATATCGAAAAAACTTCTATCCTTAAACAATACTAATTTATGTCCAACATAATCCATTTCAATCTTTAGGCTTATCCATAATACTTTAGTCCACTCTCATAACATAGTGAAAACGATTACCAGAGATTTAATACTGTCGTTGATCCCCATATATCATAAGATATGTCTTGTTGGTCACATTCCAAACATTCAAAGGCCTTAATCTTGTACTCTCTTGAATACCCATTGAACCTTATTGAAAACATGAATTCTATTAAAAGTTAACTCTTTCCACATACCAAAATCCTCAAAATTCTATATACTCAAACCATGATATCACTTAGTCCTTATATCAATCATGAGCTCATGAATACTGTCAAACATTTCATTTTCTCTTTATCACTTCATTATGCGCATATCATCCACTTTCCAAAAAAAATATCTGAATAAACATTCATTGTTACTCATACCATTCATCATAAACTTTCAAAACATAAGGAAAGACAATAGTGTAACAATCCTTAGATGTCTTTTTATTCTATAGTACAACATTACACTTGATAAACATGTAATCATTCCACTACCTTCTTAAACCATTGACCGAGCTTCAACAATTCTTTCATCTCACATATCATTTGTAGTCTCTTCATCATCATCCACATAAATACTACCCATATGACCATACTGATTCTCTTCATGAGTGTTTCCCTTAGGGCATTTGATTGCATAATGCCCATACATTCCACATTTAAAACACTTAACCATTTTTGATGTCGTAGCAATACCATTATCCTCATCCATGGTGTTAACCGACCCTTTTCCTTTGCACTTACTTGCTTTGTGTCCTTATTTTCCACACCCCAAGCATCTTCCAGTTCCCTTGAAACATTCTCCTTGATGCCTTTTCCCACATGATTTACATAGGGGAAATTGAACTTTCTTTCCTCTATGATCATCATGGAACTCCATCATTCTCTTATTAGTCGAGTCAGGAAACTTACCAAATTTTACTTTATTGATCATGTTGTGAGATTGCTGATTCGGAATAATAATGATGTTTGGACTTCCAAATCCCATTTCATTTGGTTGCTCATAAAGAATATCATTCCATTGTCCATCATATCCTCCATTATCGTGAATCATCTTGTTTCCAGCCATATTCTAAAACCCAAAAAAGAATAGTGTGAGAGGCAAAAATCATAATAAAGGGGGAGTAACTTAAATATCTATCATCTTTGGTTTAATCTAATATCGTTACCATAGTTCTAGAACTATATCCTATACGTATACTTATCCTTAGGGACATCCCTAGACATACCGTAGAAATATCTCTAGGGATCTTACTAACGTTTTCGCATCCTAGTTTCCAAAGGTTGACTAAACCTTTCCTCTGATACCAACTGTAGAGACCCTAAGCCTGACTTACATTGACATTACATTACATTTGCGGAATACTTAGTACATAACAAAAACACACACACAAGGACCATAATAGTTTAGTGTCTTTGGAAACTCGGAACGTAATCTTCTAATCCTGGTGAAAGATCTTCAAAATCTCCCATAAAGATCTTCCTTTTTTTTACCTAAAACCTTTCTTTATATCCTGGGGAAAAGAAAACATAAAATGGTGAGCTCAAATGCTCAGTAAGGGTAAACAAAAGAAATATCAATCACATAATTTTCATAAGAACATAACATTTTTGGAAATCTTAACCGGCAAAAGAGAGCATAATTTCATAACATGGGATAAATCATAGTAGTGAAAATGAAACCATAACTTAAAACATTACTCATTGTGGCATACACACATAATCATAGAGAATCATTTCTTTTTAGTCCAGACTCATTGCCAAGACTATCTTAGTGGACAAAGTCCCTTTCTGAATCGAGTAATCCTCGTTTCAGTCCTGTTTCACTGAACCGGTATAACCTACCATTCCAGCCATGTCTATCTCATGAGATATGAAATCTTTACCCAATGCATTGGAGGGAGATATAGGTCCCACCCATCTCTTAATGAATCCTTTCTTATGTGTGCCACAAAATCATAAATCATACATCATTGCATAACCCATGTAATAAAAATGGGATTCTTAAACAACATGACATCATAAAACCATTCATATAAGATAAAGGAATTCATAAACATAATTCCATCACAACATAGTCAAATCAATGTAAAAATATGGATAGAAACATAACCCTTTATTATCTTATATGGAAAATAATTTTGATAAAACACTTGAATTGAATTCTTGAGGAAAATATCCTTTCTTCTTCAAAATCAATTTCTTTTCTCAAAACATCATGCAATTTTAAAAGAAAGAGATTTTATTGAAAATAGTCATGAAATTTTTTAGAGGAAGCTTCATGAAAATAACGCTTTATAAAACAGTATAAATTTGTTCGTGCCGTATAAGTTAAAAAAAACATTCTTCGTACTTTTGTCGGAAAAGTCAAAAAGTACCTCGTACGAAAAACGAAAAAAGATTCCTTTCATATCCTTTACTAAAAACTCATAGAAGGGTAAAATTGGATTTAAACAATTGTAGGTGGATGTAAATAATATTACATATTGAGGGAACATGGATGTGGATGATAAAATACACCCCAGTAAATACTTACGAATAAACAATCTCGGATAAAAATGAGATTGTGATATTTCCCTTACCTTAGGTCCGACTTGCTTTGTAAGTGTCCGAACCTCCTGTATAATGATTTAAATCATGTTATTGACTTATTACAGAATCATATTCATTGTTATGATATCATATATGGTTCACTTATGACATTATATTACCCGTTCTTTTGTAAATTCCATGTTAAAGAAGCGTTTTGGGTAAAATCGTTTCATTTATCGTAGGTGTTTTGACTTGTTGTTCTTGACATCATTATTACTTATATCATGATTTACTTACTTCCAGAATATAAAATATGATTTATATATCATATATATTCAGTATATATATATATATATAATAGGTAGATAAATAAAATGAAAAACACCGTTCATGGAGACGGTAGTCCGTACGTACGCATGAACGCTGTTTTCCTTTCCTTATTGTCTTGAAATGGAAGTAAGTAGATGACATACATATGTATATATATACATAAATCCAGTAGCTTTATAATGTCATATATTTCATTATTATTTCTTATATATACATTATAATCATTCTTAAATGGTTAACATGGAGAATGAATCTCATCGCGTCGTGGAGACGGTATTCCGTACGTACGCACGAGCGATGATATCATTTCTATAAATATTGAATTGAATTGGAGTGGATTATACAATATATCAGAATCAATATGATGTTGTAATAACTATGTATAGTTATTCTTTACACCATTATACCCATCCATGTAAGGTGGTGGTGGAAAATAGATTACACCACGGCGTGGAGACGGTATTCCGTACGTACGCACGCGCGGTGATTTCTTTTTCCGTAGGATGGATAGATGGTGAAATAGGGTTGTTTCATACTTATAATAACATATCAGTATATGAGTGATACTGATGTTATTACTTCATAATGAAAAAACCTAAGAAGAAGAAGTGGAAGAAGAAATAAAGATGAAAGAATTGGTAACGGTAATTACCTCTTCTTTGAAGTGCCTCTTTGAGACCTCCTCTTAGGGCACTAAAATTGGTCTTTGAGGAAGACCAGAACCTCTAGGATGTTGCTAGGGAAGTGTATAGGAGAAATTGGCAGGGGTTGGCCGAGCTTGAGTGCTCAAATTGGTGTGAGGAGGAGGGGGAGGAGGTGTCCTTTTATAGGGGAGGGGAGGGGCACCTTAGGAATATCTCAATATATTATTTTATATTAAAGTCAAAATCGGTTTATAATGGTTCCAAAGGGTCTTATTTCGATGATAAAGTGGGGATGCGTCGAAATCCTATCAACCAATAGAATTTAGACAAGTTTAGGTTATTAGTTTAACCTTATCAATTAGATTTAACTCTAAGTTAAATAATTTAACTTTTACCGTGTCTTTTTGTTTTCTTTCACTATATGGTTAATACTCTTACTATAACATGCCAAACGAACCCCAAATTGTATATTATAAATAAAAATATCCTTATCTAAGTCATTTGGCCGAACCATAGATTTGTAGGAATAAAATAACAATTAATAATATAATATTTTATTTAAAAACTATTTTGTTTCAATTTTGACACTATTTGATATATGATTTTTGTGAAAGTCATAACAGAATTATATGTTCGAACCAAGTTGATTAAATCAACACTAATATATCATAGTAACCTAGAAAATTAGTTTAATTCATAAAAAGTCTCAAATTACATTTATTTGGATGTTTATAACATCAATTATGTCAATATTTTATTAACAAGATAATTACTGCATCATCTTTGTGTCATAAATAAATTAAATTATTTGATGTCTAAAAATTACAAATAAAATACCATCATGTAGTAAATATGTTTATCTTTCTAGTGAATATTTACAATCGAATTTATCTTATGTATAACCCCATATTAGAAATGATTTACTTATTAAACTTTGATTTTAACTATTTTAACCCTTCTTTAAATAAATTAATAATAAATGTCTTAATCTAATCCAAGTGGGCCTAAATGGTCATATTTTATTCCTAAGTTTGTTTTTGGTCGAATTACACTTGTCCAATAGAATTAGTACATGTGTTAGGGTAATATTAATATCATATTTACCCTTAGTTACCCTATTTAATATTAACCGTGGTAAAAAAAGTAAAAAGTTACTATTCACCAAAAAATTATTTTCATCTCATTGAACCACATTTTAGTCCTTGATATTAACCGTGTTTCTCGGATTTTCGAAATTCCATTCACAGAAGCGGTAAAATTATGTTTTATGCAAAATTCAGTTTTTAACCTACCACTTAGTAGTTTCACTATTCATCAAAAATTGATGTTTTTCAGAACAATGCCAAAATTTCATCCTAAGCTATATTTCATATTCCGAATTCAAAAATGAAGTCTATTTTACCAAATTCATATCATAGAAGTTGCATTAATTAATTTTATAATTAAATCCCGCTGTTAAAACAAGGAGCGTGTTTTTAAGAAACAATATCTATCAAAAGATTGACACTTGTTTATGTCTAGTTTAAATGTGAAATTATATCCAATGACCAACATTGTATTAAATTGTAAAAATATATTCTAAATATACTTTAAAACCACTCAAATTAATAATTTATCAATATTAATTATTTCGATTGAAAAAGTTGTTTTTAACTAAAATTTAGTAATTTTCACTATTCATCAAAATATGAAAGTTATCCGAAAATCACCAAAATTTCACCTTAGGCTAAATTTGATACTCCGAATCCAAAAATAAAGTCCATTTTGAGAGCTAAAATTTCTAAAATTTTAAAAGGTGGTTATTACTATTCATAACTGCTAGTTATAATAATATTTTAATAGCATATCGTTGTTTAGTGAAACTCGGTATTGCGTACTACACACGCTATCGAGGAAGGTCGTGATTGCATGTAATGCAAGGCAAGTCAAGGATGTGTGTTGTGCAAGCTCCTTTTGGTGTAGCGTATAACACAAGACATTAGTAAAATAAAAAAGAATATTTTTCATAAAATCTCGGGCTGTTACATTATATGTTGATGATAAATTTCCAAATGTTATATGATGGTAGGAAACAAGGATATTCTTGGCCATAACAATGTAACAAAAGTTCAATGTTTTTTATATAAATATTAATTCAGCCTTTCAAAAGTGTGTTTTGGATGGATAATTATACATGGAGTATCTATATAGTTTTCACAATAATAAATATGAAAACATATTTTTTTAACTGAATATGGAATTATATGGTTTGAATTAATCACTGAGAGAAAGGCATTCAAGGGTTGATCAATTTTTGAAGAAGCTCATTTTCCAACATGATGGAGTTGACTAAAATGTATATTTCCACAATGAAAGTAATCAAAGGATGATGGTGTCAGTTTATGACAATGAAAAAATCTTTGGTGGTTCA